>CP075865.1:3697498-4929997 GCA_019565615.1 Trichoderma simmonsii | reverse complement strand
GGGCCCAGTTCATCTTCATGTTCGCCTTCACCAAGTTTGTCAAGCTCATGGGACTTTTGTTGCGAAACCCCAGCGACGTCGTCTTTGTTCCCATCTCCATTGTCTTTGGATACTTTCACGGGCTCATCAAGCTCTATGCCCTCTTTACTCTTAACATGGTTAGTACTCGTCCCGGGGGAAAAAGAAGAAAAGCATCGGTATGACTAACATTCTCATCTTCAGACGTCTTGGGGTAGTCGAGCTGACGGCGATGCAAATGATGCGCAGCGGCTCGCGCCGGCGCCACGACCATCAAAGGTATTGACGACTCCTCCTGGTGCTACCTCGCTCATCCGCTACAACGTCCGTCAGAAGGGACGACAGACGCAGACGCGGACCGAGCAGGATTCGGCGTGGGAAAAGCGTGGATACGCTGCCTACGATTCCAGCACTTCGTACAATCCCATCAGGGTCGCCTCCGAAAAGCAAGAGGACTTTGGCGTGCAACATAACCACGACCAGCCACACTCGATGCGATTTAGCAACACTGCCGAGTAATGAGTTCATGAACACCTCCCCTTACTTATATATATTTGCTTCTTCTACTACTTTTTGGGCGTCCTTTTGTTTTTTTTATTCCAAAAGGACCAACCCCCCCTGGCTTGCTTGTCCAGTAGGGGATTTGATTTTATGCGAGCTACGAGAAATGACATGTTTCACGGGATCTTGGGTTTGATCTCCTTCTATCATGAGATTTCAGGCATGGTAAATAAGGTATGCCTTATTCTTTTTTATTTTGGGCTGTTCAGGGCGGGGTGGAAACAAACAACAAATTGCGCCACGGCGGGATATCTGCAGCAGAATAATGGGCCTGCTTGCAACAATTGGAACATATGGGACGGGATATTTGGGACGGAATGGACGGAACGGATGGAATCTTGGGTTGGGTTTCTAGGGGCTGCGTGGTGTTGTGATCACCAGGGCATGCCAAGGGGGGACTTTCATGGCTGTTGACAATAGGTGGCGTTGAGATTTGACCCATCAGGCGTTGATTGCTTAGACTGCCCTTTTTTTTCTCTTTTTCTTTTTATATTTCCTTTTTTCTACTACTACTATTTTTTCTTCTTTTCTCTCATCTCAACGGAATATTGGGGGACGGGAGGGACAGGACGGGATTCACAAAAACAAAAGATGAAAGTCGCCCGGATTAGCATATCACACAGAATGGCATTTTAACACGACATGATTTTTTTGTCGTTGGAAAAAAAATCTCTACTATGGAACTACCTAAGTAATAGAATTGGTAATTTCTCTGGCAAGCCGAGTCCAGCCGCGTGGGTACATGTGAATGTGGCAGACGCGTGGCACCGAGACGTTGACAAGGTGACACATGGGCAAAACGTTCAACACATGGCAATTTAGGTTTGCCCTGTCTCACTTGCTAGACGCCAATTGGTCCGATGGAGGGGGTTGAAGGCTGTGTCCGGGTGGCAGACGGTGTACTGCCATTGGTCGCCACCAGATGACAAGCCTGGGGAGGCTATCTTTAGTAAAAGAGAAGTTATTGGAAAAATTATTGATGATGCGAAACTTGGCATCCATTTTCATGATACACGTCTTTCAGCTGCAAGGACCGGTCAGGCCACGCAATTCCCAACCCTAAGGCAGGGTGAGGTGAGATGGGATGAGATGCGGATACGAGCGAATTCAGCAAATCAGACCGGAGGAATGCATGTGATGTGAGGGGAACCAATATGATGTGTAATGTATATATGTAGCAATTGACAGCTGAAAAATGAAATCCGAACAGTACCGAAAGACGAGGGACCAAAATGAGAGGAAGTAGAGGCACAGCAAGCCACTTCGGAGGTTCCCATTCGAAACACGAAGGCCTCGGGCACTTCCAGCTCACGTTGAGAGGTGCAGTTGCGGTGCGACGCAGATCAAATGAGGTGCTACTACGTATGCGATTGTGGCTGCAGTGCTGAGTTGCACGACATGTAATGACGGGGGTGAAGCAAGGGAAGAAAAAAAAAGATGACCAATAGCTGCTACTGCTGGGAGTATAGGGCGGCGGATTTGATAGGGCAGGCAGGCAAAAGCAGGTATGAGAGGAGTCTTGTTATCAGCTATTACAAGGGGGACAGGCGGAGGGAGGGGAGCATGTAAGGCAAGGCAAGGCAATGTAATTCTTGCATGTGCGGAGATCTCGATGGTATGCATGGGGGAATTACACGACAGCAGCCGAGGAAGAATCCGCTTGGCTGGAAGAAAGAGGGCGCCCAGGGCTGTGCGTCTTGGGTGTCATGGGGAGAGAGAGACTGGAGGGAGGGGGGGCGCAAGACGATAGAAAGAGAGAGGAGGGTGAAGGAGATGAGATGAGATGATGCACAGGAGTGAGACAGGGTTAGTAACAAGGTAACATGGTGCCTCTGCGGTGGCGTTGGATTCCGGTGAGCTCGTGATTGTAGTCGTACAGGCCGCTATCACGCAGGATCAGGATTAGGAATGAGGAAATAGTCCCAAGTTGAAAGTGAGAGCTCACATCGGCTACGCGAAGGCTATAGCGTCGATAAGGGACGACTACTTGGTTACTAGCAGCTGGGCTAGCACTTTGAACGTAGCCCATTTCGAATATGGTCGCTCAATGGGGCCTCAATTGGACGTTGATGTGCAAATGGCTTGCTGGGCTAAAATCGCCTTTGATCGGCGGCCCCCCCTTGGAGGTAGGTAATAGCCGGCCGTGGGAATTTCGAACCCGGATCACGATCACAACGGCCCCGCGGCCCTCGGCTCGTCTTTTTCTCGCAGCCGGAGGAGCTGGGGAACATAATCGGGGGGCTGAGACGCACATGCATAATTGGTGCGTGAGAGCGCATCTGCCGTTATTCGCTGTCCTTTTTAATTCTGCTCTCGTTGTTTGTAATTTGCTCCGGTCGACAAGTCAGTCGTTGACATTTGGACCGGTGGTGGGGATTAGAGGGGAAGTGCAAGTAAGAAATCAGAAGCTGGGAGGGGTGTGCAGAAAAGGCTGAGGCAAGTGGGGTGGCTGATCAGCGCAAGTACCACAAGTACATGCAAGTCACTGGTTTACTTAGGGTAGATGTGGGCTCATCTGTGCAAACTGGACATTTAACCTCTTTCAACAAACGGCCGTCCTACGTGTACCTTGCATTGCATGGTTCTGGGCCCGGCTCAGGCTGCCATTGGCCTCGAAGGATTGCGTGGTTAATGTAAGTAATAGGGGAGCAGAGATGAAGCTGTGCGCTGTTCGGCATCCAGGTCGCTTGGATAGGCAGACCGGACGAGAGCGTGGAGACCATCATGCCATGCGATGCAGATGCGATGCGATGCGATGTGCTGCGATGCGACCACCCTCCCCCCTTCTGCTAGTCTCGTTGGTAGCCTGGCCTCGCATCTTGCTACGCCAAACCGCTTTCCGTCAACCATGCAGCATGCAGACGCAGGTCCAAGCTAACGCGGTGGAGAAGGACGAGGGGACTGTTTGCCAATTGATGAGCCCCATAGCCGTCTTTGTGCAGCATCCAATGAGCTGTGGCGCTTCTCTCTCGTCAGAAACGCAGCAGCCTTGTCGTACGCGCTGAGGTAACAGGCAGATTAGATTGGGGAATGCGAGTGACGGCTGATATATCAAGTGCTATACATAGGTCGTGTATATGTACGCCCATTCCTTCTCGTCTTCATGTCACCCTCGGCGGCCGTTCCCTGCCAAAGGAGAAAATAAACGCCCTCTTAAAGTGGACTTCTCTCATTTGACTGTACCCGCGTTGTAACGTCAAACCTGGGGCGATGATGTGCAGGGCAAATCTCCCCTTGTTTGCCGGCAAGGAAGCGAAGGCCAGGTCATCTGGCAGCCTTGGTCGACCTGGCGGGCGAAGCAGGGCAAGCAGATAGCCCAAAGAGGAAGCAATACAGCCAGCCATCCAGCGAGCCCCCCCCTCCCTCTCATCGGCTTTGTGGCGGCTAGCCACATGAACCTGTGGTCACTGGACTTGAAGGGATTCTGGTGTGAGCTGGTGTCGTGCTGATGAGTCCAAGTGAAGAGACTTGGGACCAATTTGGCACTGGTGTGAGGCCCGTCTGGAGAGCAAGGAGGCTGTGCGATCCAGCGTCATGGTCCAGGCTGACCCGTGTACCGACTAAGGCTACCGGAATGGGGCTGATCTGAGGCCCTATTTCGAGCTATTTCGTGCCGAACGCAAGACCCATTGATGTGCCCGCTGGGGCCGAGCTCGCGCGCGTCGCTGATGATCATGATGTGACGAGTACCGGCCGATACACGCACTAGGATCCTCCCCCCCTACCTGCTGAATACAGTACTGCCTAGTCCTATGCTCGTATATAGCATCCATGGATATATACAGCCAAGTGCTAGTCCACACCTAGCTAACCAAGCGTATGTACATAGGGCAGAATATGGAGAAACGGTGAGACACGGCGAGCAGAAGCGGCTCCGCACCCCATATTGGCTTGTGCGCTGCTGGCGGCCGCTGGGGTCGCGCCGTCTCCACGAGCTGAAGCGCTTTGTGCTTGTGATGAGGGGATTGTTTGGTCCTAAAGATGTCTTACATTAGCGACTATTCTTCCATCTTCCATCGATGACGGATCACCATCATCAGGGATCATCCATGGAGACGGGGCGCCAACTACTCAATGGATGGATGGATGGATATTTATTTTTCTTGATTTTCCATCTTCTCGTCTATCCTCAGATCGGATCTGAGGCTGAGACATGCATACTCGAGTCAACCCCCCGACCAGGCGAGCGTCATCTGCGATTTCCAGCGTCCGATGAGGCTGCAAGACTCCAAGACCAGCCACCCCTCAAGGGTCTCGGATATCCACAAGGCCGGGCAGACACGGGACATTGCGGTTGCCCAGAGGGGTCTGGCCGTCCGCAAATAGTGCGAGAAGCGGCGACTTGTTCGGAGCAATTGGGGCGTTTCGGGGTGTTTTGGCCGAACGCAAAGTCGCATCCAACGATAAATGCTGCGCTTGGGTATTGTGCAAGGTCGTCGGCTCATGTCATATTCACGGTCTTGTGCGCGTATTTTGCTCGGTTTCGGCGCTTGAATGCTGCTGCTTTTCTTGGGTCCCGGAAGGCAAGGGTGTGCTGAGATTGGCCAATATGCAGGGCCCAGCCCTTTGGGTAATCCACAGCGAGCCCAAAAAGGTCCCGACATCCATCGATATGCAGCTCAATGACTGAGGTGGGCTCAATCGCGATGCACCACTTTCCCTTGCCGCCGCCACCAACTCGTGGCACGACAGAAGGAAGCAGTCACGCAAATACTCATCTTTTATTTGCTGATTTTTTTCCTTTTTTTCAGACTAACACCTTTCTTTTTGCGGGCGGGCGGCTGGCTTGCGGCAGTAAGCGAGCCGATGACAAAAAGCAAAAAAAGCCCATGGAATAGGTAATTATTTCGAAAAAAGCAATGGCTGCGAAATGACGGCCCCTCCTTCAATGCGGAGAGAAGGCGATTTCTAGCAGCGTGGCTGGCCTTAGCGGCGCTCCTTTGACCATTCGAGCCGGGTTTGCCTGCTCGTAGAGGCATGGCTTCTCCATGGTCGTTCGAGGCAAAAGCGCAGACGGGACGAGAAGAGATACCTGGCCAGCCCCCACGTCAAAAGCCAAGTCGGAGTCACAAATTAAGGGTCCAGCGAGGCAAAGAGAGACAAAGTGCTGCTCGGGATAATGCATGCTATCTACGTTGTCACACATACACTACACACCACCTACGACCAACAGCGCCGAGAAGATGGCCATGGCAGATGGACCGGCTTGAGAGACACGTAAAGGAAAGCTAGGTTACAAAGACCTATTATCGGTAATTACGAAGTGCGAGGACGACCTAATACTTGGTTCAAGTGGCTGGCCCTAGCAGCAATTCTGTCGCCCTGCTTGCTAATACCATTGAAGCCATTGACACATGCTTGGACCAGGCACATCACTCTTTGGTATTTGAGTGCATTAGCATCGCATCGCATCGTATCTCGCTTTCGCTCCTTTCGTCCCGTAGCCTGCACGGCATCAAACGTGTTCCAGTAAGCAGAATTCAGGGCAGAACAACGCAGCAAGTCTGTGGAGGTCTCGGCTTTCAGCTAGCCCAATCTCTGGCGGCCGTCTCTCCCCCACGAAAGGCCAGCGATTGCTATTTCGTTCAATGGTTTAGCCCGTCGCTTGCAAGCTTGGTGGGGGAAATAGGGAGACAGGACGTGAAGCCGTTGGATGAATGGATGAGCTTTGGCTACGTGTACAGAGGATAATGTGTCGCATACAGGATACATGATGCTTGTGCTTGTGCCTGTGCCTTGCCTGGTGCGAGTTGCGATTGGGCTAATACTCTGGTCTTGTATGTACCCGTGCACGTACTGCTGCTGAGGGCCAAAAGTATCTCCGGAGTAGCTGCTCATGTACTGCCAGCTAAACTGGATGCGGCTGCATCTGTAGCCGACAGGTCAGATATTGCTCTGCACGGCTCTTGTTGCAGCTTAGGCCATTGAAACGTGAGTCGTCGAGACGCCGGAACAGGCGCATAAGTGTTTTGTTTCTCGCGCCTGTGCCACTCACTTGCTTTGGCGTGCCCGCCTACCCTGCAAGAAGACCACCGAGTATCCAATGGCAATTTTTCACGTCTTCTTGTTTTTTTGCTGCTCTTTCGTGTGGATTATACGCTGTTTTTATTGCCTATTCCTGCTGTGGCGTTGTTGTCTCTTTTCTCACGAGCCAAGCTGGGAAGGCCAATTGGCTGGAAGTCAACAAGCCGCAAGCCTCAATACAGTTTACACAGTTCATAACTGTCAAAAAGCAGAAACTTTGAACCGTCGAGCAAACGGTGTCCGACGAGCCGGTCCGTCCGGAAGGCTAAAAGTTGCTAGAACAGGAGCCATTTTCAACTTCCAATGACTCGTCACAGTGAAAAACTACTTCCTTGGCAACATTCCTTGATTTTTGCCCGAGCGGGCGTTGAAGCGAGAGACGGAGAAAGAAAAATCTTCATTAGAACCAACAACAAAAAACTGCGTCAACATGGACCGATAGGACAAGAATCGCATCATGCTGCAACGCCATTACCACCTACCGTACATAACCGCCATAGCCACTAGCCACTGGAAAACCCTCCAACGGCTTCGGCCCTTGACCCCCCGATACGGCGTCCCTCCCGAGCGACTCCCCCCTCACTCCGATTGTTTTTCGCGATCCTCTTTTGCGGTAGCGGCAGTTGGGCGGCTTCCCCCAGATAAATGTTGCGCGCAAGCATAAAGAGGAGAGGGAACTGAGTCTCCATTTTGATATCCACCAAAGGGAGAGCCCATCGTATCGCAATGCATCGCAGGTCGTCCTTTATCTCCGCAGTCGGCTCAACCATGCAGGCAGCTTTTCGCAAACGCGGGGAGAGGGAAAGACGCTGCGAGTCGGACTAAACCGTCTACGCACAATGGTCCAGCGATGCCAGCAGCTTGCTAAGCTGACGGCGCAAACGGACTGGATACGGAGGGCATTAATGCTTACGGAGTACAGTATCGTACAGAAGCTGAGCCACCAAGGCCGAAAGCTGCAGGTGGCAGGAGAAGGCGCGGCAGTGATCGCTTGTGTCCACGTAACGAGTTCGAAAGCCGTGAGGTGCATCTACAGTCTAAGCACGTAGGCAAGATAGAGTGCCCTTGTAAGCTTTGACTTGGCTTCCAACCGGCGCACGCAGACAACGGGGCTAGCATACATGTGGCAGGCCCTCAAACTGCCAGGCATTTGAACAGTACCCACCATCCCATGTATGTCTCCTTGACGGGCTGTGTGTTGTTGTGTTGTGTTGTGTTGTGTTGTTCGAGTCGAGATCATGTCGAGTTGCAGCTGTTCGCGGAGGAATTATATCTCGCACAGCATCTTTCTCAATTGACCAGCCAGTGACATGGCTCTGGTGACAGTCCCTCGCTTGCGTTTGCAGCATCCATCTCCTGATGTGATGCTTTTTTCCCTCTTGCCAGCTATAATGCGACCCCAGCCTGCCCGCAGCAAGGCATGCTTTGCAGTGCAAGTGGGCATCGTGTGTGTATGTGTACGAGTGTTTGTACAAGTTGAGCAGCAGAAGCGAGGCAGTCAAGTCCAGATTAGCTGAGTGGGCATGGGAGAGAGACAAAAGAGTCATCTCCACTCCCCTTCTTCCCCTCCCCTCTCCGCCTCCTTCTTCCGCCAAAGGTCGGGGCTTATCGCTTTTCAGGTGAGGCGTTCGCTTGCTGGCCGTCATGGATCGTGGCCATCACGATGGATGAGGCAAGGTGGGAGGATTGCCCGGAAGAGGGAGTGTGCATTGCCTAGACGGTATTCTGTGCATAACGACAACCGAGCTAGAGCCTTGGAGCCAGTGGGGGCCATGATCCCAAGATGAGGAGAAATAAAAAAGGGGACTTGAACTCGAGATGGGGGAATGGAGATGGAGGGGGCGTGAAGAAAGGGGAGAGAAGACGTCGTCGTGATGATGCCGAAATGTTGGAATCCGGCATCAAGCGTGCATTGGAGCCAAAAACGTACGAGGACAGATTGGTATGCCTGGCTCCAGATTGCATGGCACGCTCTGCTTGCGCTTTTGCATCTGCATTGCATTGCCCGTCTTGGATGAACCTACGTGTCATGGACGGGCATCGTTTTTTGTGATTTCGCAAACTGCTGCTGTCATTGCGATTGCATTGCTCTTGTCCACAGCATGTAGGCTGTGTATCCCATGTACATGACTTGGCGGCAGAAGGGCACACGACTAAGAACTAGGCCACTTGACTCATCTTGTTTTTTTCACATTAGCCGGCTGTGCTGTTGTATCCCGAGGCATTCAGCAGAGGAACCGAACAAACAAAGTCCTTTCCCCTCTCAGCTTAACCATTATCTGATTCCTTGTTTTGATTGAGCTAGATAATTGTCGTAACAGATAGCTGGTGACCACATCAACTACTATAGTAAACAGCCCTTCTCTATGTGAATGTGAGTGTGAGTATGAATGTCTGTGTGTGTGTGTAACGCCTCCCCTTCAGCCCTGTCAACGAAGGACAAAAAAACCGCCGCCCAGCCGATGACATCCTCCACCATCGTCTGCGTCACCCACAACAAAACTGGGATTTGCAAAATGACGACGGGAGATCCGGCTATCGATTGATGATCTGTCAACTTGGGAGGAACCAGGATTCCCCTTCTTCCGTATTTCGTAATTCTGGAGGGCGCGCTACGCAAGACGGCCGCAAAGATTTAGCCCCAAATGTGGTTATGTAAGAGCTAGAGATGGCTGCTGTATTTTCGCCACCTCGTGCGTTCTCCTGCGTGCAATGTGCTTCTCAGCTGAGAGAGAGACAGAGAAAGTGGGCTGTATCGTATCGTATCGGTGAAAGGGGATAGCCCTACGGGGGAGGGGAGAAAATAATACGATGAGCTGAGATGATTGGAGGGGTGTATATGTTCGGGATGTGGCGCCCTGTTTTTTTTCTTCTACTGGTTTTCGACGAAGGCGAAGTGATGTGTCATGATGGAAGAGTACCTTGGGATTGGTCATATGTTGCCGAGAATTATTGGTTTACGGAGTGCTGTGGCAGTGTTTATGTGAATAGTCATATTGTGAATAACGAGAACACGAAGACGCGTGGTTATGACAATTATACTTTTATACGAATGCTTGTGACCTGTTGGTTTTTTAAAGGTGTCAACCAACATACAGGTACATATCATGTATTATGTCGTTATGTATGTGCAAGTCAAATGTCATCAAGTACAAGACGCTGACATGTATGTCGGTTATCCCGAGGGCATAGTCATACGAATGGATGTGACAAGAGAACACGAGAGACGATCAATTCTGGTATTCTTCCCGAGGAAGATGAGTGAGACTGCCTAAGATGAGATAGTTGACTGGCATCACGTTGAGGAAGGCACAGCAGTAAAGTGCATACTTGACAAGGGAAAACCGATTCAATTTGTGAGGCTAGAGAGTTTAAAGTATTGTAACTTGGTGAACTTTTCGCCATTTAATGAGAAGAAAATAAGTCTAAGAAGAAGTGAAGGAGAAGTAGTATCTAGTAGAGAAGAAAAAAATGCTTTTGTGATATGTACCCTTAGTTGCTGCCCAAACATATACCTCCTTTTAGATCTTCCCGCCTAGATATAGGATATTCTCCTTGGTCTGCTCCGTGAGAAGCTGTGCCTCTCCAGTATAGACATATGCTATCGTCTCAGGCCATACCTGCGGATGAGGCAATGCCAGGTCAATCATATCTCCTCGTCGTACTCGACCCGACATGATGATGGCGGCCAGCGCCGGTAACTGTGCCCGTGCGTATTGAACATCTGCGTCTTTCGTTAGTTGAAGCCCCCTACGGGTATGAATCATAAAGAAAGAGGAAACTCACTTATGGGCACAACAGTATGTTGAGCTGAGACTCTTGGACGCTGAAATGGTTCAGGAGAAGCCATAGTCTCTGCAGTCATTTCTGCGTCTCCATCACTCCCTTTGTCGCCATATTCCTTATCGTTTTCGTCATTGCTTGCATTGGTGGAGTCGGAGTCTGGCGAACAAGATGCCCTTCGTTTTCTGTTCAATGGCTCTAGAACGGACAAGAGTGCCTCAGGGTTGAAGTTGGGTGACCGAGGGGAGGGCAGAGGATCCGGAATCGTGTCTCTCAGAGCATCCAGGTCAAACTCACGCTTCAAGACAATGGGCGAGTGTGAATTTGAATGGATTTTTGCTTGGACAGACAACCGCCTCGACAATGTTGAAGTTGGAGATGGTGAGGCAGGGGATGGCAAGGCAGGAGAGGGCAAAGGGGAAGAAGGAGACACAGTGAATGGCGAGTCTGGGTCTCTCGACGGTGATCCGATGTTCTCATGACTTTTCCCGAGTGGCAGTGGCCTGACGAATACGTCTGCGTCTTCGAGGCGGCCAAATCTTTGAGCTCCCTGTCGCCAGAGTTCTATGCGTGCTCGTTGAAAATCTGCAAGGTGCCTCCGTGGAATATCGGATTCACAAGAGGGGGAAACTGGCGTGTTGTAGTTGGCTGACAGAGTGACAGAAAGCGACATGTGAAGAGTCGTGGGCGAACATGGTAAAGAGTTGTCACCTCGATTTCCGGAGATGTGATGATGACCCCTTGCATAAGGTGACTCGACAGCGATTAATGGTCGCCGAACGCATGGCCCAAAGTAAGTAGGATCAAACCCTGGATTTGCCTGTCTCGCTACGTTGGGTGCGGTCACTGGTATGTGTAGCCGGTGCAAAGCCTGCTTCTGCACGAATCGCATCTCTCTCCTCGTGCGGCAAACACCGGACACGACTGAGTCGAGAGAACTCATCTCTGTTGAGACGACTCCCGACAAAGGGCTGAGTCTCCGTCTAGAGAATACATGCGATTTGTATAAGAGATTTGCATGCCCCGTCTGGATAGGTTCGATGGTAGGGCGATGCTGACGACGGTTTCTTGAGAAAGACATGATGAAGGTGAGTCGTTAAACGTTTCAGCGTTGAACGAACAAATCTGTGCTGAATGTATAAATCCAGAAATAGCAATGAACTTATAGACTACAATGAGAGTAACATTTCGGGATATGTTTCGAGTTATATCACAATGACCCAGCCCCTTTTACTGATTGTTCATTAGGTATCATCAGGCTTTGACGATGCAACAACAACGCGATTTGTTTTGATTACGCCACGTCTAAATCAACGGCAATGTTAAGCCCGCATTCCCCTTTGATGCACGGATTCTGTTGTTTTCTTTTCTTTTTTTTCTACGTCTGCACATCACAAAGGCCCAAAGAACTGACGTGGCTGGCTGAGCTTTGAGTCCATCGTTGGTTGATGTCACTGCCTTGTGACAAAAGAACGCACGGTTAGCATTTGAAGTCACTGCGCTATGCCACCAAGGAGAACAAAGAAAAGAGACACAATGCCATTCCTTTTAGTAAGTTCTAGAGCATGAAAAAAAGTTTTCAACACAACCTTTTGTCTTTTCTAATTGTTGTTTTTGTCTCATAGCGTCTCATTGTTGGTTCATCGAAAGAAGCTCTGTCATTCATCTGCCCAGCCGTTGATAGGATGACTGATGGTGTCGCGCACGTGATGGCCCATTATGGGTGCCAACTGTCCACGAAGCGCAAACTGATTGGCTTACACCACCACCGAGGTTGACAGCGCACCAAAAAGCCGTCAAAGAAACAAGAGTCAAACGCTCGGGCTGCTTGGAGATCTCCGTTTTGCTTTTCATTTCATCGTCATTCAGCTATCATGCGATAGGTCGTTTATTTTTCAGAAGCCAAAAAGCAAAAAAACAAAAACAAGATACGCCATAATGTCTAATGCGGGGAGCTACAAGCAGCGCAAAGAGGACTTCGTGTCCAATTTGACGGGAGGCTCCGTCTCGGAGATCGGCTATGTGACTCTCGTCGCGCCCGTGAGTTTCTGGATTTCATTCCAATTATTCGGAACTCTCTATAGATGCTAACCCGGATACCCAGGCAGCCGTTCTTCTGTGGTCTGTCCTTCAGGCCCGGCAGTCATTCTTCAAGCCGTACTCAGTTCTTGGGTTTGTCGTCGACTTCTCACTCACCGTCGGCACTTTTCTGCTGGCCACTACCCTTTACTCCGACTCACCAGTCTTGTTGAATCTGCTTCTGCTGGCGCCGGCCTTTTTGATATGGCTTCTGCCTTCGTCCACCGCGGGTTCAAAGAAGAAACCCAGGCTTCCGCCAAATGCCCAGTCCAAGGTTGCCGCAGGGCCTCTTCAGGCTCTTAGCATCAAGCCCTTTCTCACGACTTATCGCGGCTACATGATGATCACCACCGTCGTTGCGATTCTTGCCGTGGATTTCCGGCTGTTCCCTCGGCGGTTTGCCAAGGTGGAAACCTGGGGCACGTCCCTCATGGATATGGGCGTTGGCTCCTTTGTCTTCTCCGCCGGCATTGTTGCAGCTCGCCCGGTTCTCAAAGAACGAGCCTCGGGTCGCCGAGTCCCGCTGGCCACTCGCCTGCTGCAGTCGATACGTCATTCCATCCCTCTCTTGGTTCTCGGCTTCATTCGCCTTCTCAGCGTCAAAGGGCTCGAGTATGCCGAGCATGTCTCCGAGTATGGCGTCCATTGGAACTTTTTCTTCACCCTTGGGTTTCTCCCGCCATTCGTGGCCATCTTCCAGGCCATCTTTGATATTATCCCCTCGCATGCCGCACTCGCTCTTCTTCTTGTGGGTACATACCAAGCTCTGCTTGAGAATACGGCTCTCAAGGGATTTGTTCTCACAGCTCCAAGAGTCGATCTCATCTCCATGAACCGAGAGGGTATCTTTAGCTTCATCGGCTACCTTGCCATCTTTCTTGCCGGTCAAGATCTCGGCAAATTCATTATTCCCCGGAACATCACATCAAGCACCAATTCGACCGCGGGCATGCAGAGGAACACTCTTCTCATGACGATAGCGGTCTGGGCCGGAATCTGGACCGTGCTGTACACCATTGTTACCAGCTACAGCTTTGGGCTTGGGTTGACCGTCTCGCGCCGGCTGGCCAACCTGCCCTATGTTCTCTGGGTGGCGGCGTTCAACTGCTGGCAGATTCTAGCGTTCTGTGTCATTGATACCATCTTCTTCCCCGCATTTTACAACGCCGCGGATGCGCGATCCGAGAAGGAGGCGTACGAAGCGTCCACGAGCTTTGTGTTGAAGGCGTATAATCGCAACGGCCTGGCAGTGTTTCTCATTGCCAACTTGCTGACGGGCCTGGTCAATATGACTATCCCGACGTTGGACGCGACACCAGTTGTGGCGATGGGAGTTCTCTTGGCTTACACGGCAACCGTCACGGGTGTTGCGGTACTGCTAGATATCTACGACATATCGATTAAGCTATAAATCTCTCATGAAACGGGGGTACAATATACAAAAGAAGATAAAACAAAGATGATAGATGTGGTTACCAGTGGATTTTTACACAATGACATGCACATATGTCGTTTGCTAGTGTGGTTCAGGAACGGGATGCAACGCTCTCGCTGCCGACGGAACATCCATTCACCCCTGGGCGCCTCCATGAATATTCCGGGAAGAATCCAAGACACCACGGAGGAAATCTCCCTTGAAAGGAACATAAATCATTGTTGTTGTCTCCATTGGGAATAGACCAAGGATCTGACAATGCCCTGATTGGGCGGCAACGCCCTTGATGAAGCCAAAGGCTTTCCATGCAAGACACCAGTTAGATGGCAAGCTGGGCAAACTTGGCGCGCTAGATAGATGGACGGGTATCTAGTATCTAGTCAGGCGATCTCATTTGGATGCACAGATGCTAATCGAAGATTTAATATCATGGGTTATCCACTATCCTAGCTGTGGAAATCGTAAATGCATGCGTGCTACTCCGTACCGCTCACCGTGACCGACCTGCACCGCAATAGTTATTTGCTAATGCCTCTAGCTCACCGAATTGGCGCCTTTGTGCATTCGGTCTCTATTCCGTAATCCATTGCGAACTGAAGGAAAGATGGGCCACTGCGGGTTAAGATGAAGCTATTTTAAGTCGACCAAGCCAAGTCGCTCATTTCCGGCCTCAATGCGATTGAACGAGAGCGCGCCACAAACAATGCGGTGGATCTACAAGCGGCAGACAGCCTGTTTTTATGTGCAGCCCAAGCACTTTTGTTAGCGTTGCATCGATCAGGAGAAGTAAGAAGCACGGAAGAAAAGTGTGTGTGTGTGTGCGTGTTTCATGCGCATTATTACAACGAAACAATGTTTTACGAGAGAAAGGGAAAAATAAAGGTGCACATGTGGAAATTGGGGATGTGGCACCGAGGTTTCACGACGGGTGAGGTGTTGTCTCGGGTGCGTCCTCGCAAAGGGGGCGAAAGCGGGACATTTCACTCTCGTATGTTGTGGCCCGAAACTGGAAGGGCAAATGATCAAATTGATAATAATAGTTCATTCTGAGTATCCAAACTTGGACAGATCGAGTAGGTGAAGGTGTGGCCGAAAGGAATAAGGTTTCAATGCTTTCATGCCTTGGGGTTGAATTTAATAGGATAGGGTAGCCGCATGTATGTAAAACACCAGACAGAAAACCAACAGGGTAGCATCGGTCATGCAGGTACAGAAAGCGTAATTGATGGGGGATTGGACTAATTGGATCGTGATGCAAGTCACACGAGATGGGCTAGGAGTTAGTATTTGGGCCGGACTTGGATAGCTGAGACAGAGTAAGGTTTATCATGTTTCCTTTCTTGTTCTTGGTTTGTGATGGTGAGCCGATATTGAGCATGTGCTGCATGTTAGTGTCTATCTGTTTTGCGTGGCGAGATTGGTGCAAGACTATGATTTCGGCATGGGGTCAAAAGCGCGCAGCATCGCAATCTCACAGCCGGGATCGAGATTAGTGGTGCTTCATACTAGCCGCCCGCATTTCACTCCCAGCAGGCCTTTGCCGGGGGAAGCCAGGGAGAGCGAGAGCGAGAGGGAACAACGCGATTCAAGCTCCCGTCTCCGTTACTGTTACGATATATGAGCGTGTTGCGACGGGAGTAATATTACAGTACAAGCGCGGGTTAAGGGTTCGCCCAATTGTTGGCTCCTTTCATCTCTTTGATGCTCAATGACAAGTGCAAGCGACATTCGCCTTTGTTTATTTTTGTTTGTTTGTTTGTTGCTGTCGTCGTGCATGTGCAAGCAATATGTATGAGATATGTTACGAGGACTATGCGGGAAAAGGGCTGCATGGATCCCACGGCTGCGCTACGGGGGGGCCCCCTTGCATCGAGGCCAACCGGTTGAGGTGGTTTGCGGCGTCACCGAAGGAAAATAGAATGGAAATCCATATTATCTAGCCAGCCTCGTCTAGGGAGCCCGTACTCGTACAGTACTCGTACAAGTGCTATTACCTAGGTCTAGTGGTAAGTAGTAAGTAAGCAAGGGACGGACGGGAAGAGCAGGTAATACTCGTAGTGGTGACGATGATGATGTCGATGTTTGGCAATGCTGACTATGAGGGGGGCGAAACAGGGTCTGTCCGTTGTGTCTATCAGTTCTCAATTGATGCTAGAGAAATTGTGTAGGTGGCTTGCTTGCTTCTTGCATCAAAGTAAACAAAGGAAACAAAGAGATGAAGTGCTTTGTTGTTATTTGCCTCACCAGCATTGATACTTTCTTTGTCCCTTCCATTACCAAACAAACCAGCTCACCTACAGGTACGTAAAAACAAAGCCGTAACAGCGACCCAGCCTTCCCTTTTTTCCCACTCTCCCCTTCAATGCCGGGCAGGGTTCGCTGCTGCTGCGTGAGAGCTAATTTGGGTGAGGTTCCATCTCAGCATCCGCATCGTGACGCTCCCGCCCAGCCAGTCAATCATGCATGCTGCTTGTAATATGTACTAGTACATGCATGCAGGAACGACGTGGGCCCCCCTGAAATCTACCTAGCGCGTTTCGGCTGGGCCAGATACCTCGACCGTCGCGGCAAGACATGTGCGGCAACAGGTATCTCGACCACGATGATGTTGCGGTTCACTCGAGACGGTATGGCGGGATGTTCGTAGAAAGGCGTCGAGCAGAGGTGACCGAGGACGAGGACGGGGGCATTGACCTGCTCAGATGTACAAGTACCAGGTACAGGTACAGGGACAAGCAAGACGGAACAAAGGCCCACGTCTCAATCTCGTGCTGCGCTATCAATTTCGCGAAGCTGGTCCTTGAGCCCTTGGCCATCCACTTTCGCGGGTTTGACAGCTCTAAACTTCGGCCGCCCTTTGCTGAGCCGCCTCCAATCTCCTTGTGCGGCCTTGAAGCGCAGCGCAGTGTACAGAGTACGGTAAATAATATTGAGTCCAGTGCGCGTGGGTGGTCTTACTTTTGTGGCACAACCGCAAGATTGGCTGTGCTCGTCGAGGGTGTCTGTGTGTGTGTGTGTACGTGCGTGCTGTAGTTTTTGTTTAGGTACTTTTATAGGTTTGTTTACTTTCGCGGTTTGGATGGATTGATTTCAAATTTACTTAGAGTTCAATTGGATTGATACCTTTGCCTTGACTGCTCTTTGTAACGCCTGCCTCATCTCGGTACCATTGACATCCATCAGATTGACATGAGCATCAAATTGAAGCCGTACCTGTACCTCCAAAACTCTACAAGCAACAGGTGCTTCCACCGGTAACTGCCAGTGGCAACGAAACCTCGTCAGATTGATCAGCTAGGTCCAGTCAGCTCAGCTCAGCTCAGCCCGGCCCTCAATCGCTAAAGCTACAGTACTGTACTCTACAGCACTCAACAACTCCAAAACATCTTCGCCTTGTTCAATCTCTCCAGCTCCATCCATCGGGGCCACAGACGGGGACATTCAAGGACCAAACAGGCACCCAATCCGAGCTCATCCTGCCCTACTGCTACACTACTCTGCACAACCCTGTCAGCTGCCCCCTTGGCCCTGCGCGCGTCCGAACGGCCTGCCCACTCAGGGGACTCGCTTTTCTGCCATCTGCTGGACCACGACGTTCGTCTGTGAAACAACCGCCAGAAAGAAGGAAAAAAGAAACCCCCAAGTTCGTCTTCCGTCGTCGTCGAAACGGGCCATGAAATATTAGTGTCCATCGCAATTGCTTCGTTTGGCGCTGCTCACGCTTACAACACGCGCTTCTTTCGCCTTTGTTCGTCCTCAATTTCTTTGGCCCGCCCTTATTTTTCTCTAGCACGGCACCTCGCGGATTAGTAGCCGCCGTCTGGCTCTTGACCCGTTTTCACTCTCCGATCCTCCTCTCTAATTCAACACCATCCAGCCGCTACTGCTGCTGAGGCTCAAGCGTCCGCTGCGTGCTCTTGCAAGGTTGCATGCCGCTGGACCATCCTTTTTCTTCTTTGTTTTACTGACGAGCGAGTTCAAGATTGTACATTGGGCCATCTCCAATCGTTAATACTCGGGCTTCATTTTCATCCGCTGCTCGTCTCTCGGATTCAGCAAAACATCGACAACGGCCTCACAACAAAGCAACGCCGGCGTCTCTCTCTCTCTCTCAGCTGCTCTCGCCGTCTCCGCAGCGATCCGTCGAACTGACCCCTAGTGGGCCGGCCATCACGCGTAGCAACGCGGAAGGATGTCGTCGGCTGCTCTCCAAACGGCCCCTCCTCACCAGCCAACCGCGTTGACTTCTTCTCTGCCAACCGCCAACCGCCAGTACACGCAGACGCACTCTTCCCCCAATCGGGAAATCCACAATGCCCAGAGCGCATCAACACCACCATCGTCAAGGCGTCCTCCCTCTCGCAAGTCCAGCGGCCCAGGCGCCGCCGTTGCATCCGACACCAGCGCTCCAGTAAACTCCCGCATTCCCACCAGCGCGACTCGTGCGGCCGACCAGCACTCGAGGGCTGACCGCCTGTCGACTGCGCCCGTCGCCCCTCCACGAACCTCGTCCAACAATCCCGCCCACTCGAGCGACAAGATGAACAATTCACCGCGCCGTGCCCAGCCCGATGGCTCGCGGATCGCCTCTCGCGGTGACACAAACGGCGCCGCCGACCAGGCCAGGAGCAAGAGGGCTCAGAGTTACCACATGCCGCAGGATTCGGCCTCAGCCCAGCCCGCCAGCACTCGGGCCAGCCATGCCGCCGAAGCTCACTCTTCCATCCCCATCCCCATCCGCACTCATCAGACAGCAACAAACTCCAAGCCCTCGCGTGAGGCCAGCGAAAGCCTCAACCGGGTCATTTCCAACGGCGAAGAGGCAAACGGCCGAAGCGCCGCCTACCACAACTCATCCCACCACGACGACGATCCAGCGGCACCTCCCCCCGTTGTATCCATGAATGCAGGCTCCGAGGAGCAGCGACGAGGTGGCCGAAGCCGACACGACCACAGTCGCAACAACAAGGCAACCACCAAGTTTGGCGACTTTATTCTGGGAAATACCATTGGTGAGGGAGAGTTTGGCAAAGTAAAGCTGGGATGGAAGCAGGATAGCAACGTGCAGGTGAGTTTTGCTTGTTTTCATCACCTGCAGTACCTGGCAGGGACGTCTTTGAGAAGCTGGGCAATGCTAACGAGATATACAGGTTGCCATCAAACTTATTAAACGAGATACCGTTGGCCACAACCCGTCGCGGCTGGCCAAGATTAAGCGCGAAGTCACCATTCTCCGCGGCATTCACCACCCCAACATTGTGCGATTGATAGACATGGTTGAAACCGATAGATACATTGGCATTATTCTCGAGTATGCATCTGGAGGCGAGCTCTTTGATTACATCTTGAATCATCGTTATTTGAAAGACAACTCAGCGCGCCGTCTCTTCTCCCAGCTGGTCTCCGGAGTAGGCTACCTCCACAAGAAGGGCATCGTCCATCGTGACCTCAAGCTGGAAAACTTGCTCCTGGATCGCAACCGAAACATCATCATCACTGACTTTGGCTTTGCCAACACGTTTGACCCCCACGATGAGTTGACCGAGGAAGAAGAACTTAATCTGTCGGACCGTGAATATGTCAAGAGGCTGGGTATCGACAAGGTGAAGTCCAACGGTATGCGCAAGGGCGATTTGATGCAGACGAGCTGTGGAAGCCCTTGCTATGCTGCGCCCGAGCTTGTGGTGAGCGATTCGCTTTACACCGGAAGAAAAGTTGATGTGTGGAGCTGTGGTGTCATTTTGGTAAGTGTCAAAGGCTCAATTTCTTATGCAATCTTCTTTTTCGTCTCGAGTCGCTAATGCATCTGGGAACATATAGTATGCCATGCTTGCTGGCTATCTGCCCTTCGACGACGATCCTGCTAACCCAGAAGGCGATAATATCAACCTTCTGTACAAGTACATTGTCTCGACGCCACTAACATTCCCCGAATACGTTACACCTCATGCTCGAGATCTCCTGAGGCGAATTCTCGTACCGAACCCGAGAAAGCGAGCTGATTTGTTCGAGGTGGCCCGCCACAGCTGGCTGAGCGAGTATGCTCACGTTGTCGAGTTCATCACAAGCTCGACCACTTCGCCATCCGAAGTCCAAAGCGTCAGCGCCACGGGCTCAGACTATGCCGAGGCTCCCATGGTCACGAGGAGCGCCTCTGTTCGCGAAGCGCCAAAGCAAAAGTCTCCCCAGTCCGCTGTCGTTGGTGGTCTGGCAAAGACACACGGCAAGATCGACTCCCCTCCCGAAACCACTCAACGCACTTCCAAGGACGCCAAGCGCCGTACCGTCCAGGTCGAATACGTTGCGCCCGTCACCCAGACGCAACGTGGCGGTTCCGAGGAGATGTCCAGGCATCAGGCTCGGCCAACTTCTCGACACCACCACGAGACAGAAGATTTGTCGCTGGACGACAGACGACCACAGTCAAAGAGGGGGCCAGCTACGGCACAGACAAGCGGAATTCCTCAACCAACACGCCCTGTGCGAGACGTTCGTGCGGCTACCGACAACAATTATGCCATTGGTGTTCCCGTGGCGACCGCTCGTCCCCGTACTGGCAACTCTATGCAGTCTGCCACTTCTCTCGGCTTACAGTCTGGAGGCAACTATGGTCAACCTGTCCCACCTACCATTGCAGACACCAACGTCCAAGGCCGTATTCAGCAGCCTTCCAATGCCAATGAGGATGATTCTCTAGGGCGAACTAGCACCAACGTTCCCCCCAAATTTGCGCGGATGTCAGGCTTTCATGAGCCTAAGAGCAGTGATGGAAAGGGACACAAGAGGTCCAACACGATAGGAGAAATCGGCTCCAAGCTTTTGGGCCGCAGCGGATCGATGTTTGGGCGCAAGGGAAAGAAGACGGAGCAGCCCAACGAAAAGGCCAAGAAGTATCCCCCCATCAGCATGGCCAATTCGGGCATGGCTGCGGGAGAGGAGCCTCGTTCGCGACCTTCGATCGATTCCAAGGCATCTCGTCGTTCCTTTACTCTTGGCCTCGGAAAGAAAGCGAGTGGCAGCATCAACGGCTCCCAAGACTCCATCGACAAAAAGGAGCGCCGCCGCTTCTCGCTTCTTCCCGCTTCCTTCTCTCTCAAGTCTCTTGGTGCTTCTAAGGATTATGGAAGCGCCCATCCTTCCGAGCAAGACTTGCCCATTCAAAACCCTCGCACTGCTGACCTAGGACGGATCGTCACATCCCACGGAGGCAGCACGCCTTTCTTCGACAACGCCTATGATGGCCAGCCACTCGATGCAGCTGTGTCTACACCGCCTATCCAGAGCCAGAATCACAACTTGGCCCCTGCGGACAGGCGACCAAATGCGATCCCCCAATATTTGCAACAGGGTACGCATCTCAACAGTTCTTCCGAGACTTCGGTCGACATGCGCCAACCCTCCGCGGGAGCTCGACAGGGACCGTACCAGTACGGATACACTCAGTCTGAAGGCTTTGACGGGCGAGCAATTGGTGGTAGAGGAGTGCTGCAAAAGAGCCATAAGCGATTCACGGATGCCTACGACCAAGGAGACTATCGTGGTCACGAGGGAAGCAGTGGAGCTGCTAAGCGTGTCATGGACTTTTTCAGGAGACGAGGCAAAGCCCGAGGCGGAGATGAGCGATAACGGATGGCCTGAGAAACAAAAGGGCAAAAAGAATTTACGAATTCGTGCCGGAGCAAACCAGAAGGTTCGATATCTCGGCATTTTCTGGTAGCTCCGGCTCCAAGGATTCGACAGGGCACAATTTGGTGGCCTTATTATCTTATTTTTCATTTCCATACAGGAGGCATCGCCGTATTTTGCCAACATCAAGTTGTAATCATCAAAGCGCGCAAAGCAAAGCAGATATCATTCAGCCTATTTAATAACTCCCGTTTTATCAACACTGGTCAAAGTAGTTTTCGCCCTTTTACGGCATACTACTGCTGCGCTGGATGGAGGAGCCATGGCATGCCTTTATTTGGCAAAATGTTTCTTTTTCTTTTCTCGACTTTCCTTTGTATTGTATTTCGTCTAGCATGATCTTGCAAATCGTATATTGCGCTCATGTGGTGGCTGTTATGAAGCAAATACACACAGACGCCTCGACTAGATCTGGGAGTGGGATTTTGTGATGTGGTATCAGAAAGACCGGGGTACATTATTTTTCTCTTTTTCTTATCCTTCTCGTTCAAAACTGGTAGAAAGCTGATCCAGTGTGTTGGGATTGTTGTTTCGGTATACCTGAAGTGTTGTGTATTTGTATCTTTTTGTTCTGTTTTTCTTTTTCTTTTGTTGTTGGGCATTTTGGCAGGACATTGAGCGGAGTCCATTTATGACAAGGCTGCGTGCGCATTTAGGTGGAAAGAGATGTGTTTTTTTTTATTTGCGAATGGGAGCAGAGAGAGAGAGAGAGTGAAAGAATATGAGGATTTTTTTTTTTTCGTGCGCGAGATGAAGTTTTTGCTTGCTTGTTTTGCTTGCCTAACCTTGCCTACGTGATGGCCATTTTGTAAGACATGGCGGTTATAGATTCTCCATTCTCCATGCTTTGTTCTGTTGGTTGGAGTTTGCTGTGATGCATTTTACGTGATTGTAATACTATCTTTGGACTTTGTAATACTGTATATTTTGTTTAATACATGTCTGACTTTTTGCTATATATATACTACGAGTACAGTATCTGTGTAATGAATGCATTCGACGGATCAGAGATGCCGAGTCCTCTGTTTCACTTACTGCACTCACCGAGAATGAGAGGCATGCATTCCGCATTGAATGAGCTCATCAGCCCTCACCATTTTTTGTTTCACAGTGTTTACTTTTTTGCTTTCGCGTCTTATCAAGATAACGTCATCGGGTGCCCTATGAAAATTAAAGATCTGAATAGGTGAAAGGAAACACGGCGATTTCAGATTCACCGAGACGGGAGGCCTAAAAGTGATAAACGTCATAATTTATTGGGGGAATCATGACGGATGAGTTGTGGCTGAAGCTGCGCCAAGGCTGGTGCTGATTGGAGGATATGCGTGGTGAGGGTTGTGGCGAAGCTGGTGAAACTACGTTAGCGGAACATGACAGGGGCGGTTTATTGCCGGCGGGCACGTGTTTTGTTTGGGTCTTTGTGGCTCGCATGGAATTGCCCGCTTTGGGGGAACGGACGTGTTGAACGAGTATGTACGAGTAGGTATTGATGTATGTTCCGTGCTGCCGTGTTCCGAGGCGGCGATTTCGCATTATTCTTTTGGAGTGCGAGGGAAGCGTGGGATGACGGAGATTTATTTCCCGGGACTGACGCGTAACCTTGTTTGAACGGCCGTTTTGCTGCGGGTTTGAAGGGCTGAGCAAACTACCTAGTATGGCTCCTGCTACGGAGATACATGCAATTGGATCAATACTATTGATTTTTTTGGTTCTTAATTCAGGGGGAACTGGGAGAGGACCCTCTGGGGGAAACCGTTTGCTGGCGCGTGGGTCAGCTGTGTTGTTGATGCTACTGTAGTCGTGCTACTCGAACCGAGTAAGCTTGAACGACTCTTTGTGTGGGGATGGGCTGACATGGGACACTGTCCATAGGGCCTTGGCGATTGGAAGATTCCAAAAGATTCGGGATTTGGGATCCTGCTTTGGGTTGTTTGAATAGGGGTAATTTGCAGAGTTTGTCTGTCTGTGTATGTCTAAAGAATACATGAAGGTAGTACATGTGGTACAGAATAATGATCTATCAAATGTGTTTGCGCGTGGAGATGGTATGTTTGGTGTATCTGCCTTTGTCTGAGCCCCTGTCGCGGGCAGGTCTGTCTCGGGAATCGGCTTCGTTGTGCAAGGGATCGAGATGTTTTTCTTCTTTTGTTTCAGTAGCTATGTGTTACCGCAGCTCGTACTCGTACAAACATGACGATATGGGAGCATCAATTGAGCTGCGGATGGCTGTCATATCGAGTAACTGTTTCGATTGCAGACGCGCGCCGTGTATTGATTGTATCATTGAAGTGATGCTTGCACGTAACGCCTGCTGGTTTGCTGTTAGCGCATGACGGCGGGTCTTCTATGATGTAGCTCCAGCGCAGGAGGGCGGGCACTGATTGGGCGTTGTGGTGGGACTTGGCCAGCCCACCGCCTTGCCTTCCCCACTAAGCTTAAAAACCAAGATAGGGACCGTGTGGCGCGTTTGCTGGTATTGATCCTGGTGTTAATATGTGACAGCATAGCACGTCGGTTAGGATTGAGGATGTTGATAAGTGGCTGGATGACACTGACGAGAGTTGTTGGTGTTGGTAGTAAATAGCAATGCCGGCAACAAGCGGCGCCGCAGTACATAGAACTCTAAGTTGGTGCTACCTACAGTAAACTATTGTTGTGTCGAGTGGCGCAAACAGGCAACTTAGTGGCCAAAAGCCGGTGGTTAGGCCGTGATTAGGCTAGCACAGGCACTGCAACACGTCCACTAGCTGTCCATTCTAGCTGGGGGAATCCGGTATCGTGGCGTCTGTTCCCCCCTGTCCACACACAGCGTCATCCACATTCCCCGTTTATCTCACACTTCAGTCACAGCCCGCCTCTTTCCAGCTTAAAAGGGATCCTGCTTCCCTCCTCTCTTGCCAGGGGATTTACACTTCCCTTCCCATTTCATTCTTGGGTTTCCCTCCCTCCCTTTCTCTCTCTTCAACAAGTTCTGCTTATTTGTCTGTTTGCACTTGTCTGCTCTGAAACTTAATACCTGTTCGATGAAGAAAGCCTCATCCGACCCCGATATAGCTACCAAAGGCTCTGATGTACAGCCCGTAGCTTATGGACTCTCCGATCGGCCGGATACTGAGCTTCGCGACCTGCCGCCCTTGAACGACCACGTCGCCCCAACTGCTACAACCGCAGCAACATCCAATCCAACCAACCAGACCTCCAGCAGCCGCAATGGCGTCGCCGTGTCTCCCCTCAGCCCTGATGCGCCTAGCATCGTCAACAAAATCCCAGACGCCGACTTCCTCAAGCCGGCATCCGCCAAGAAGCGCTTGTCAGCGCCATCCTCGCAAGATGAGAGGCAGGGGTCTATCTTAGGGACCAAGGAAGCAGAAGCAAACGCCTCCACGACCCCCGATACAGCTAGTTTCGAGAATGACAACGACAATGGTGACGAAAAGAAAAAGCGTACCTTTGTCGAGGAATTCCGTAGATCCTTCTGGCTGGTCCTCACCCACAGCTGGTTCAATGTCTTGCTGGTCTTTGTGCCACTCGGCATCATTCTTGCCAACATCAATGGCATTAATAGTGGCATCATCTTTGCCATGAACTGTATTGCCGTGATCCCCCTCGCGGGCCTTCTCGCCTTCGCGACCGAGTCCGTGGCCCTTAAGATGGGCGACGCCCTCGGTGCCTTGCTTAATGTGACGTTTGGAAACGCTGTGGAATTAATCATCTTCATCATTGCTCTGGTCAAGGATGAAATTCGTATTGTCCAAGCGTCTCTCCTGGGTTCCATCCTGGCCAACCTGCTGCTCATTTTGGGCATGGGCTTCTTCCTTGGTGGACTACGCTTCCGAGAGCAGGTCTACAACAGCACTGTTACTCAGATGAGCGCCTGTCTTCTCAGTTTGAGTGTCATCAGTCTGGTCTTGCCTGTATGTTCCCTTTTCGCACAAAACTCGTGTTTTTTCTCTTTGGGCTCTCGCTAACTTGCTCCCAGACGGCTTTTCACGCCTCCTTTAACGATCCTAACTTGGCCGACCACGAGTCGCTCAAGATTAGCCGTGGCACTAGCGTTGTAAGTTGGATTCCCTATTTCACACACTGCTTCCACCAGTCTCTAACAAAAGGCAGATTCTGTTACTAGTCTATGTCATCTATCTCCTATTCCAGCTGAAGTCGCACGCATATCTATATGAGTCGACTCCTCAGAATATCGTCGATGCCGAGTCCGTTCCGGGTCCCGCTGCAGCTTGGCTGGATTCTTCAAGCTCAGACTCCAGCTCGTCTGATAGCTCGGATTCGGACGACTCCAGTCACTCTCGGGATACAGTTCGCCGTGCCATGAGGAAAGTTCTTCGTCATGGACGCAGAAGAAAGTCGTCTGTTGCCTCCGTGGAAACCAGCGATTTGCAACCTACCAGGACTTCGTCTTTTGGCACCACAACTACTAGTCCCCAAGAAGAGTCTTCGGAAACTTCGTCTTCCCGTCCACAGTTCCCTAGACTTGGGTCTACCGAGACAAACGAAGAAGCTGTTGAGGACGAAGAGAGGTCTCACCACAAGCACAGAAGGCCTAGTATTCGACACATGCACAAGAAGTACAAGAAGCACCGTCGTCACCGCCGCCATCGTGATGCAGAGGGCGATGCCCAGCAGGCAATCACTGAACAACCGGAACAAAATTCGCAGAATCCTCGCGGAGAAGGAGAACCTCGCCGTGTCGACTTTGCTATCCCCAACGATCCAGTTGCGGATAGTAGCAACGAGGCGTCTAAGCGGCCATTCCCTGCTCTACGCGTCATGTCTGTCAAGAACCTGGCACCCACTGTCTTTGTCCAGAAACCCGAGGAGGATGTTCTAGCTACCTTCGGGGGGCCTGTTCCCCGTGTTCGTTACGGCATTCGACGTACCAACTCCCTTCCCGATAGGCTCAACCGTCAAATTCGACCTCCCGGCGCCATGTTGCCAGCCCAAGTGCCCTTGACCGCCTTGACAGCAAACGGCTCTGAAGGGGAAGAAGATGAAGAACACCTCACCCAGACGGCAGCCATTATTCTTCTACTTGTTACAACCGGTCTTGTCGCGGCATGTGCTGAGTTTCTCATTGGTTCCATCGAGGACGTCGTCGCCACGTCGAGCGTCGGCGAAATCTTTATCGGTCTCATTGTCCTACCCATTGTGGGTAATGCGGCGGAGCACGTTACTGCGGTGACTGTGGCGATGAAGAACAAGATGGATCTGGCTATCGGTGTTGCTATTGGCTCCTCCATCCAGATTGCCATCTTTGTCACGCCCTTGGTCGTTATCTTGGGCTGGATTATGGACAAAGAAATGACACTGTACTTTACCCTCTTTGAGACGGTGTGTCTCTTTGTGTCGACCTTTATGGTCAATTTTCTTGTTTTGGACGGCCGAAGCAACTACCTCGAAGGTGCTCTGCTTTGTGCAGTCTACTGCATTATTGGCGTTGTCGCCTTTTTCTACCCATCCGAGGCCGATGCAAACTCGTGGGGCAGCTAGTCGCTGCGCCAATGACGATTGCTATTGGCATCTTCTCTCTTTCACGATACCCCTCTTATTTGCTTGACCTTTGAAAGGTGAAGCAAGCCATTGGTGAGATGGCTTTGAGAACAGTTTGGGAAGAGTTTGGCAAATACATTAGCATCAATATCTTATCTTAGTACAGCCGTGTGGCACATCCAAACACACGCCTTGGTAATATATGGCGTATTTTGCGCAATTTGATAAAGTTCACCTTTGTGAAGCGTATTCATTGATGACGCGTAAAGCGTGCTATTGCATGTGAGTTCACCCACTGACTGGGCTGTGCAGTCAAAGTATTCCAAATGCTGCTTGAGGCCACCCGTGGTACAACCCTGTATAATCGATTAGTCGCCAGTATGTTTCCGTGTAAAATTGAACCCACTATTTAAGCAGCAGAACTAGCTCCCCGGAGTTTGCCAGAATTGGGCTAAAGGCAGGCAGGGACCAAGCAGCAGCACAGCCACATGCGAGAGACGTCACGGACGACTTTAATTGCCCTCCGCTCTCGCCTTTTGTTTAGCCGTCTAGTTCATCCTTTTCCTCTTCCCATTGAAGTCTGGGCGTGGCTTTTTATCCCTTCCATCTTCACTTTTCTTTGTGAGGCGAGACGACTATAAAGACGCAAGAGAAGACAGTTGGATCAGCTTTCACTTTCACTTTCTCCTTTCTCACACTTCTAGTGAAACACCACAGATACAAACGGAATCGTCAGCAATGTGTTTTGGCGGTCAGAATGAAAGGACCAATGATCCTCCACCCAGGCCGGTGCAGAATCTCGAGGGGAGGCCAGATGTGAAGACGAGTCGGTATAGCGCGCCGCAGAATGGATTGGCTGGGGGAGCGGGAGGCCCGTCGGGATACCAGAGCCAGGGCCAGCCGCAATATCAGCAGCAACAGCAGCAGCCGTCATATCAGCAGCCGTCATATCAGCAGCCGTATCAGCAGCAGCAGCATGAAGAATTCGCTCCTCCTCCCGGACCGCCTCCTGGGAAACGGCAACAGGAAGATTATGCGCCGCCGGCTGGGCCGCCTCCGGGGCGTCAGCAGCAGCAGCATGGTGATTATGCTCCTCCACCAGGGCCACCGCCTTCGCATCAGCACAATGACTATGCTCCTCCTGTTGGACCACCTCCATCTCATCAGCATAACGATTATGCCCCTCCTCCTGGACCACCTCCTTCTCATCAGAAGGGAGACTATGCCCCGCCTCCAGGACCGCCACCATCTGCTGCCAAGGGTGACTGGATTGCACCTCCATCAGATCCCTATGCTGCCCCGTCTAGCGCGGCACACGACTGGCAGACTGCCGTCCCAGATACCTCTTTGTTCCCGCCGCCTCCCCCATTATTCAGTGGTCATGACGCGTCATATGCCAACAACGCGACTGAAGCGGAAGCAGAGGCGGGTGAGGAGTGGTGCCAACAGTACCCGCTCTTAACGCCGTCCCTGACGCTCGACCCGTCCGGCAAGCAGGCGTTGCAATCCAACAACATCCGACTCATGGAACCAACGGGTTTTAGTGGCACCCTGAAATGGCTTGCACCGGGTCATTGGGAGGGTAGCACGGCCAAGAAGAGCCCCGACCGCTGCATCATTGGCTATCCTCCTCTCTACGTGGTCAATGAGCACGACCCCTCAATTACGAATCAGCCAAAGACTATTTACTACGAGGTTAAGATTAAGAGGGACAGTCGCACTATCAACCTGGCGTTGGGCTTCACTGCCCTTCCCTACCCGTCCTTCCGTCTTCCGGGATGGCATCGCGGCAGTCTTGGTGTTCATGGAGATGACGGTCACAAGTACATCAACGACCGCTGGGGAGGCAAAGACTTTACGAACGAGTATCGTGTTGGCGAGACCTACGGTATTGGCATGACGTTTACCCCAACGGGCACTCATCATCCTCGCGTCGACATCTTCTTTACGAGGAACGGCCAGCGATCTGGCGGGTGGGATCTCCACGAGGAGACGGACGCGGAGCAAGATTTGCCGGTGACGGGACTGGAGGGTTTCCACGACTTGAGCTGCGCAATTGGAGCGTTTGATGCAACGAGCTTTGAGGTTGTGTTTGATCCGGCCAAGTGGATGTACAGGGAGGCTAAATTTGATCTCTGAGGCACTCGTCTGATGACGATTGAGGATGGGAAGTTGAGTCGGTTGAGATAGACGTTTTATGAGACCGGTAATGGTTGGACTGTGGTAATGAACTTTGAGAGAAGTTATAGGGATAGATGGATTTGCGATGATGGCTGAGTGTTCGATTAGCTTCTGATATAGCTCTTAATAGATGCAGGGATTTTACGAATGACTATTTTAATAAGCTTCTGGCCTTTAGTGTATGTCTTGGTGAATAGTTGAGCCTGCGTAAAATTTCGCTTCAATATCGAGCTTAATGGAGATCTGCCCGATTCAGGTAATCTCATCTTATAGTGTCCTAAGATAAAGCCCAACGCAACTACGTCGACGGCTAATGCAGGGGCTAAACCCAGGATTGGCCGTGAGATATGCCGCTGCAGAGAGAGACGACTAATCTTGTATGCTAAATAGAAGAAGATTCTTCTACTTTAATATCTCTCTGCTATTAGGCTTTGTTTGAAAAGATGTTATATAAATAGATAGCTATGATAGCAGATATTAGAGAAATATAGCTGTAGTAGCAGATGGTAGAGAAATATACCTAGGTAGCTATAGTAGCAAAGAGTAGAGAAATATAGCTATAGTAGCAGATAGAGAAATGTAGCTATAGTAGCAGATATTAAAGAAATATATCGTAGAAACTCATGCCTGCAGCGAAATATGAATAGGCTGCTGCTGAAGCTTCAACGCGCGAATCATCATCACAAACATAAACAAGGCCCTGTAAGGGCTCTCCCCCTCGTTCTCCCCCTCGTTCTCCCCCTCCTTACCCTCTTCTTCCCAACCCTTCATATCAAAGCTCCGTATTTGGATAGCACCCACTTCAACGTCTCTAACTGATGCGGTGTATTTGCTATGACCTTGGGATGACGACGACGCCTGTGACGTTTCCATGCCGGGGGAGCTGGGGACCTGATGAGAGCTTATCTGGTGAGAGCTTATCTGATGAGAGCTTGTTTCGCTGTCCGGCAAGCTCACGTTCCGAAACCTTCTCGAGGCAGCAGCAACAGGGCTACTTTCGGGGCTAGTCGACGGATGCGGCCGCTTGCGTGAAGGCGATAGTAAGGGGGGCAGCCCGCCCTCAAATGGATCGTCTTCTTCTTCGCCGCCGTCGTTGAACCCTGACATTGACGCATTATCATCATAACCATCCCAATCCATAGAATTCGACGAATCCGTCACTTGCGAATCCAGGCCCGGCTCAAGTTGATGATGTCCCCCGTTTGAACGGAGGCCTCTTTGCTCAGCTTTACGGGGGCTTGCCTCCTGTGCAGCCATGACTTGCAACACCACCAGTTCCTCGTTGGAAAGAATGAAACCGAAGCGCGTGTATAAATTGAGACAGTATTCTTGCAGCTGACGCAAGAAATCATGGTGACACGCCTTCGTATGAGCGACGTTGCCACTGCCGCCCCATTGCCGGACCAGCTTGGTATCCCCAACTGCAAGTATCCTACCTTCTATCGCAAGATCTTTAAGAACGGGGAACAAATTGGCCTTCACACTGACGTCAAAATCACCTTGAACCACTATCCAGTCTGGTAGGAGCCTCTGCACGCTGGCCTCGGCAGAAACGCTTTCAAACGCTCCGGGGCCAACGAGGATAGCAATTCGCTCCTCATTGGGCGGAATTGCCTTATCGAGAGCAATGTTGACTCGAGTGATGAGCGTCTGTAGAAATAGAGCCTCAAGTTGTCGCTCGCTATAGACGACACGCGCAAACTTGGGAATTTGGGGTTCCCAACTCACCGCGCATGGCCTCTTGAGACAGGCTGCAATGGACGGCTGTGAGGAAATATATTCAGCGTCAAATTCTAACCATCTTTCCCGTACATCGGCAAGCGGCGCAAACCGACTGTTGTCTGCATCGCGCGTTTTCTGTGACTTGGCTGAATCGTATTTTTTCTGGACATGTTCAGAGACTTTTGCAACAACAACATGACCAAGTTCCAGGGGTCCGAGAGGTGGCCGAAGGAAGTCTGCCACCGTTGTCATGTTGCATAATAATAAATATATTTATACTGAATATCTTAAAGAAGAAAGAAGGATCATTGAATATAACGTACCTAGTAGGTGCCAAAGCCTCAATGTAAGTGCGCGTATCTTCAAGAGGGGAAATGCATGGGCGCGGCTGTCATACGCCAATAGGTCCGACATCAGGCTCTGATCCTACAGCCTGATCCAAATGAATGCCCAATCCTGTACACAGCATCCTGAATCTACCTAGGTACGTAACTATCTTTCAAGTACATACCACAGCTACATTTCTTTAATATCTGCTACTATAGCTATATTCCTCTAGTATCTACTACTATAGCTACATTTCTCTAATATCTACTACCATAGCTACATTTCTCTGATATCTGCTACTATAGGTACATTTCTCTATCAGTAATTTCTGATATTATTATTTATTTATTACTTATGTGGTTGAAATTTTGGACATGGGATGCTGGATAACAGAGTTGGGGCGCTGGTCCGCATTCTCCTTATATTATGTAGGGTTTTATGACAAGGTTTGTATATGTGCGCTGAATTCTAGTGTAAATGTGAATTTTCTAGTTAGATCATTCAATCTCCTTAGTTTTACCCTAGTGCTATGCCTATGTGATTCTACAGACATCCTCCGATCTGGTGTGAAATTTGTGACTAGATACCTACCAGGAGGCAGTGATCAAACTGGTTTGGGATAATTCTCCGATCATATCATTGTACAAACGCGTTTGATTCATTTGAATTTCCCAACTTGATAACACTCGCATGCCAGAGATTGGAAGGAAGCAGGTGCTGGCATTATGAAAGTGTGTTCAAAGGCTATTAAACGTCTGATCGGCGTCGTTGCTCATTTGTTACCATACGCAGACAGGGTGGATCAGCACCTCCGCGATGCTTCTTGACGAGCAGGGTTTCTGGTCTTATTAGACAGGGCGGAAGGGGATCGAAATGGGGTAGAAGTCGGGGTTTGACTTCGGCATTTTGGTCTGACCATGGCCACAGCAGTGAAGCGAAGACGGCCGGTGGATAGCAGCGGTAGTGAGAGCCTTTGCTGACATCCAATGCGCCTCTGCCTTCGACTCATGAGGCCGACAAAAAAGGTGCACAGTAGTGTCGCAAAAAACGGGACCCGCACCAGCAAACGAGGAACCTATCGACTTTAGCATGCACTTATCCTTGCCATCTGTTGAAAACTACAGGGGGCTATCCTTGTCAGGATGAGATGCCTACCCGGCGGTTTCCTCTTGATCCGAAGTACGAGTACAGTCGAGCATAACGCCGCCATAGGGGCCCGTCTCAGGGGGAGTGTTAGCGGTGAGGTACCAAGTGCTGTACGGTCGTAACTTTGCAAAAGATGCCCTGCCGCCTGACAAGGGAGCCATCACTAGCGAGCCCCATCCACTAATGCAGTAGGGTATGCATGAGGACCTCTGGAGATACTAGATTCTCATTGGCCAAAAGTAACGTTGGATCATGGATCTCTTTCTGCAGTTCTACGGAGTACGCACTGCGCTGTCAAGCTACTGACTGCTTCCCGAAAATGTAAACATGAACAAGTGTACGATTATTCTCTGCAAACTACAAAGCGTCTACGCCCTGTCGTCTTGTAATTTAATTTGGTTTACCTTACTCTATTTCATTCTATTTTCTGTTGTAATACATTGTGTCACTTTCGAATGTATCGTTCTTTGTTATATGCTTGATTTCAGAAACGAGGCGCACAGTTTGCCTTTGTGGCCGTTTTCGACGCCTGACTACCTTAGTACCTAATGGAAGTTTCCACAGGGCGGACACCCAATGTCCTGGTTGCTATTGCAGGGAATCGTTCCACGAAACGGCCGTCAAGTACTTAGCCATGACATACCACTCTTCTCCCTCCAAACGATGGAGCGAACAGCCAGCCCAGACCACATTATTGCAACCAGACATAAATTGACATCATTCTGATTACTTCGCATATGCGCTCCGTCCCCGATTTCATTTCCTGCGTCGCCTACTGCCATGGCGAGCCCTCAGCAGCAGCCTGGCCCTCATTGGAAGCCTCAAGCGACGCCTTCAGCGACCGAGATCAGGGAGACCGACCTTCCCTCTGCGCCGTTGTCCGCCGTGCCCCGTCGCGTTCAAGAGCTCAAAACCAACTCTCACAAAAGACTCAAGTCTCGCTCCAAGGAAGCTGCGCATAAAGACGTCCATCGAAGCCAGAATCGGCGCTGGCGCGAACAAGTCATCTCCAACCTCGATATCGGCGAATCCTTCAGCAACCACATCGCCATCCTCAAGATTCTTCGCCGCATACCCGAGCTCAGGGACCACGTGCCTCAGCTTGTTAGCAACGATCCCGTCACTCAAACCTACGTCGTCCAATACCCGCGCCGCGACTTGATCCCTTTCGAGAGGGAAGTACGCCTCCTGGGATTCTCCTACAGAAAGATACAAACCATCAAAAGCCAACTCTACCGATCTGTCAAAGTAATGTACACCAACGGGGTGAGATACAACATCTATCCCCAACACCTTTTTTTGTATGGTCCCGCTTCTTGGGACCTTACTCGGTTGTTATTTCTTGGATCAGTGACGAGTTCCGAACTTCTTGACGTAGGAGAGCTGGATTGGAAGAAGGAGAGAGATCGCGTGTGCGCTCAAATCGATCGCACTTTCGCACCCCTTGAGATCTGGACCTTTCAAGAAGAAGCTGCCGACCTGGCCAAACATGCTAGAGCAGAGATGGACCAGGCAACGTCTATTATCAACGAGAAAAACGTTGCCATCGACTCAGCGAAAGCAGACTTGACAGAAGCACAGGCTATTATGGCAGAGGCCTATCAAATGATTAAAGATGCTCGTGCTGCAATGGATGAGGTCAGGGCCGCCTCCAAAGGAATATTTACCTCCGTTACAAGACCTCAAAGCGCCTGGGATCACGCCCATTTAGGAAAGGAGTATGCGGAAACCAGCCGGAGAAAGATGGATGTTCTCAATGACAGAGCAAACGCTCTCATCCAAAAGTACGGCAATCCAAAGTTCCTCGATGGAGTGGATGCAGGAGATGCCATCTCACATTTTGATATCCAGCCGGAGGATAACGCCGAGACGAAGAATAACAACACATTCGTAGACGCCAAAGCCACCGATGAATCCGTCGCACAGGATGAAACTTCAACGGATCGAGTCAACTCCAGAGAAGATGGCAGATTTGGCACATGAAAGCCCAGACCGATCTTGATGTTGATTCCAGAATGAAAGGCACCTACTCAAGGAACTTTGATTGATCAACCTTGATTCTCAGCCAAGTGTTGCAAGCGCAACGACTCATGGCACCCAGACTTGCGAGCGGATATACCCTGACTACAGTACCACTGTGCAGCTGCCACTCACTTATCACAAGGTGAGAAATGAAGTGGAATACTATGGATCTGAAAGCCCGAAGACAAAAGGACATGTCAACGAAACCCCGGGATTTAAGCCGGGCAGAATTGGCGCCACTGGTGAGATTAGAAAGCCAGTAACTTTTAGAGATGCGACTTGAACACATATACGTGAATGTTCCTTGGCTGTATGCTTGTTTGGCGTACCCAATATTTGCTTTGGAGGATATCACTTACTTCTGACTCTGGGCTATGTGGTATGAATGATGTAAATGACGACGATCCGATTTCAACGCTCCTATTAAGGACAAGAATGGGTTAGCCATATGGCTGAGGAGGAATAGTCACTTTGCAATCGGTAGCATTAGCATTGAATAAAATACGATTTCACATTCTAAGTAGATGGACCTCTTGGGAATTTGCCTCACGCCTAGATTTTGATTTGCGATGATGAAAAGATGCCGCCCAAATATTGTGGTGGTCACTGGTACCCTTGTAGGGGTCGTGGCTGAGGCTCGCTTTAAGGCATAACCCCCACCATGAATCAATACTCGGTACGTACTCCCGACTTGCATCTACCTAGCGGTACCAAGCCAGACGACAGGCCTGTATCTGCGCCAACGCCTCTTGAAACCATCACCACCAGACAGGCATCGCGTGCCCAGAAACGCACGACTTTTGCTCATGGAAGTGGACAGCGACAGTGACTTGCTTAGCAAGACCGCCGCCGGAGAGCTTCCATCTTCGTACGTGGCGCATCATTTCATTCCAGCCCGTTCCAACCCGTTCTTTTCGCGGTTCTGCTAACTGATTGCTTCTTTATAGAGAGGTGTGGCCAGCCCTGCGCGACGATATCCTTGTGCGGCTAGACAAGGTACGTTTGCTCATCATGCAACAGAAGCATCGGAAAGCATGACAACAAGTCAATCAAGTGGAATTGCTAACGGGAAGCCCTGAATCCGTCAGATCGCACGCAATGAATTCCCCATACCCAAGCTGCCACCTCCCGTGCCGCGCTCTCGATTCTTGGACACACGACTCCTCTCTTCATCATCCTCATCGCCCGCCGAGCCGTTTTCCGACGACGCCAACAAGGAGAATGCGCCCCTAGACGAGCAGCCGCCATCCGCGGCCGGCACAGAACCATCCACATCAACTCGACAGCCACCGTCGCAACCTTCGCAATCCCCGTCGCAGGCTCAAGAACCTGGCGTGCTGCCGAAACAGCTAGCAGACATGGTCGATGAAATCAAAAACCACATCGGCAGCTTCAAATCGTACCCACCACATACAATCCAGCGAATCGCCGAGCTCATTCTATACCCCCGCGCGCATTACAAGGCTCTACCGTCCTATCTTCACGCGTTGGATAGAGTCGCGGCCGTGACTTCAGGAACAGACACATACCCGCTACCGCCTCCGATTCCAGATATGTCCTCGATTCAGCTCAACGGGGACGAGCCCAGCGACCCTGCCATGGCTGTCTCTTGGGCTAACCCCACAGCAGTGGCAGTTGGTTCAGATGAGGCCCTTGGAGGGGCACTGCTAACGCCCATTCCTTGGCTCATCAGAAGAAGCACACCACCAGAGACCACCCCTGCCGAGCCACCGGCGGCGCAGATTCATAGCGAAAGCACCGAGACAATCGATGGTCCTAACGGGGTGGGCAGCATAGAAACTGTTTCCGTCAGCATCAACGGTGTGCCATCCATGGGCCACTCTAGGGGCGTCACCCAAGGCGAGCTGCTTAGGCAAGAGCAGAGGGCCGGTATCGTCCCCGTCAGCCAGCTCACCAAGTCTCACGACATGATGGTCGAAGGTGGACGCGGAGGTTCAGCGTCCGATGACCATCCCATGGATGATGAGGAAGAGGAGGAAGATGAGGAAGCTCCGCACGCTAGAGGGCCGGATGAAATCGGCGTTGGTGATACGGGTCCTCAATCCGAGACGACAAGTGTCATGGGCGAGGATGGTGTCGAGATGCAGGGCATTGACCTCGAAGCCGCGGTTGGCCGGAAACATGTCGACGAAAAGGATGAATCTTCCACGACAGAGGGCCAAGACGCAGACAGCAACCCCTCTTCGGAGCGAGCGAAGAGTCCTGGCGCTGAGAGTGTTAGCTCGAAGCGCGAAGCAGAAGACGATCTTGAGGAAGATGTCGTGGCGAAGAAGGTCAAGGAGGAGCCCAGCGGCGATGGCGATACCAGCATGACATCCGATTCTGAAGAACAGAAAGGGGAGGATGAGAGCAAGGACGACACTACAGATAAGGATAATGTCAAGATGGAGGCTTAATCATATCATCATGGCCAACATGCCAGTCTTCCTATGAAGCTGGGCATTTGGATAGACCCCATATTATTCCCGCCTCTCTCTCTCAATCTCGCTTACGAATTGCAAGCACCTCGAGAAGCAAGCATCTCGAGAAGACACATGGCAAACCACCAAGTTCGACTTTATACCAAGCAGAGGACCCCAAGCTACCTCTGGTTAGCACGATGGAGTTAAGGAGCCATGCCAAGATAATGTTGCATACCCCTATTGCCATGGCAAAGGGCCTCGAGCATGAGAGTATCAATACCAGCCCTTCTATCAAGGATTCAAAAGGGTCTTTTTAAAAAAGCTTGTTCCCTTTTTGAGAGGAAAGTATATTCACCGGAATACTTTTGGTCATGTATAATTAGACACGGAGAATTATTCAAACATTTTTATGATTATGGGCGCGGAAACAACATCCACGATTTCTATCACCACCTTATAACTTGTGTCACAGCTGGATTTTTTATATCTCGATCTCCATCTGTTTTCTCTGAATTAGCCTCAACATAATAGGATTCAATGAATGCAATGATGGATATAATGGATCATTTTGCTCGTCTACATGAGGTTGACAAGTAAATCAGCATGGAATCAAATTCACTAGCAGTGCATATATATATGTCTTGTAAGATATAACGGGAAGAAGATGAGGCACCACAGCCTCATATGAACGAATACACTACGTATATATAACCCTCCCATATCCGCCTCAGATATGACAACTTTTTCATGTAAAAGTGGCCACCACCAGACCACCAAGCAACCATCCAGGGATAAATTCCTCGTGAATAACAAAAAAACGCCTGCCTTAAAAAACGCCCCCCTAAATCCTTCCCAGAGAGCCCCAGTATTACAACGTACTAGATAGCAGCTACTCAAGAGCCTCTTTATATATATATATCGCGCGCCGTTCTTCCTAACGAGGAAGTCTAGATGAAGAGTGCACATTTGCATCGTAAATCGGGAAATGTCTTTGCCGCAGCCATCATCGCGCCAAACATGCTTGTCGTAGAAAAGACCGCCCTAACCCTTCCTCCAACTGTGGTCAAGAGCATCTTGAATCCACTGAAATCTGAGAAAACAGTTCATAAAGTATGCCGAAAAGAAAGTTGATGAAAACAAGGCCAACCGGAGAGAGAAATCCAATGGAGAGAAAACGCCGACGCCATGCTATTTCCTTAAAGTAATGAAAACGGTGTCATCAAAGAAGAGAGAATGAAAGAAGCGCAGGCTACACGAATCCAGGAAATATGCTCGAAACAACACGACGCCCTTGAATACAAGAGTTAGTCAGGATTCGATCAAGGTCTCGAGAGGAAACGGGGAAATGTTCAACCTACATTTGGGACGCCTCACGTCAGGGTCATCAAATGGCGCATTCTGGCTCGCAATCTCTCGCATGCGCTCGCGAGCAAACGACGAAGGACTGTGGCCCCCTGAGGGATGTGTCACTACCAACTCAACACCTTCGGTAGCCGTTGGTAGCAGCCTCAAGGTGCGAGGCTGGGGCTTGCGCTTGGCCCGTATTGTGGGCGCTGGATTCTGCGGCGGCGCGGGGGTTGTCGCGGGGGTTGTCTCTCTGATGGCATCGTCTTCGGATTCGGATATGTCCATAATCGTTGTCCCAGATGGCGTCGTCGACGGTATTTCTCTGATGGCTTCCGTATCTGTAACGGTTTGTTCGGAAGACGTCGGCGTCTTCTTGACATTGGCATCTCTACCCTGCTTGCTATTCTTGACTGGCGTCAACGGAACGTCGGGGGTAGTTGCATGACTGCTCGAACTAAAGATTTTCCTTCCCCAGCCTTTGAGTTTGTTCTCGCCAGATTCCATGGACGAGTAATCCAAATCTATCCTTCCTCGTAATTTCCGCAGGGCCCGTTCACGGCGGACCATTCCGTTGGTAATGGGAGGGCAGTACCCGGGGGGTAACATGCAATGCTTGCACATTGGACATAGTGAGCTGTTTTCGAGCAGGAATTCGTCTATACAGTCGGGATGGAAGATGTGGCCGCAGGGCAGTTCTTTGATGATGGTGACGCGATGTTCGAAGCGATCGAGGCAAATGTGGCACTTTGGTTGGAAATTTGTAGCAGTGGTATCAGACCCTGTTATACTTGACCTTTTACTCCGAACGCTTCGTGTACTGCGGACGCTGTGCTCACTGGGAGATACGATATCACTGGGAGCATTTCGGTCGTGTCGGTGGGTTCTCCTCGAGGCTTTTCCAGAACGAGATGTACCACGCATACCAGGAGAAGAGGGAGTCGGCGGGCCACTGAGTGAGTCTGGATCTTGGTTATAAGTGAAAAGCGGAAACCCCTGGACAAAGGTCGTCGGGACGGTGACCCTCTTGATACCCATGGCTTCGAGATCAACTTCGCCAGACATAACACGACGTTTTAATGATATGCGGCGACGCCTCTGTATCAGGTGCATGGTGAATGAGATACCACCGATGATGGCGAGCAAGGCGCCAATGACGATGAGGAAGAATGTCCACAGAGCCGGGATGTTGGTGGGATTCTTCATGTTCAACTCGGTCCATATTCGAACATAGTCCTTTGGGTTGGGCCCATACAGCTGCGATATCTCTTGGCCATGAGGAATCTGGTTGACGGTTCCTGAGTAGAGGCTGAGCTGAGTCATCATTTTTTGGCCCTCGAGTCCCGAGACGGCAAAGACGGGAAACTGGTTTTGCTTCCTCCAGGCGCCGTCATCGTCGAGGTTCCAGACGGGTGATTGGACATCCTGGGGCTTGTTGGAGGAGTTGTTTGGCTTGTAGAAGATGAAGGCGCGAATAGGGTCGGCGCGGGCGGCGGCGAGGTAGGCCTCGGTGCAGTCTATGCTAAACCAAGGAGCAAGGGCGATGAGGTTGTAGTTGGTAGGGGGGAGGTTGGCGCGGCGGGTGACATTTCTGGGAATGAAGTCGTACTGCTGGGCATCGCAAGACGGCATTCGAGCAATGTTGGGAACGTATAAAAGACCTTGGATGACCCCGTTGAGGGTATCGGCGTTAGTGGTGGTCAAGGTGGTGAAGTTGCTGTCGATGCGCTCCTCGTATGCTATCTGACTCTATCGGGTCCAACACTGTCAGCGGTACTTGGCCATGGCGGCTAGAGAGACTGGAGGACAGGGGAACGGGCGCAACGCACGGAGAGCGCGGTGATGTTTGTGATGACAGTGGTGGGCACGGTGGTGGCACCACCCCAGACCGGATTACTGAAGAGAAGCCTGGCAGCAGAGAGTCAGTAGGCGATGCATACGCGGCAGCAGCAGAGGCCAGAGGAGAAGACGCTGAAGAGAAGACGGCAACTGGTGAGAGGGACAACGATGCGGAAGTGAGAGCAACAAAGCAAAGCAGTGCTGGTGACAGATGGTGGGACCAAAGGCGTATCCTATGGATGAGGATGCAAGTCGGGGAAATGGAGCGGAGAACAAGGCAAAAAAACGACGCCAATGGCAAGCAGACAGGCGACGACAGCAGCGACAACGACAGCAGCGACAACGACAGCCGTAACGAGGCCAGTTGAGTCGGCAGGCGACGGCGACGGCCAAGGGGAGCAAAAAAGAGGCAAGAGAGAGGCATCTCGTGCCTTGCTGGAGGACATACACGACATTTCGAATCTCGGAGAGCGCTGTGAGACGTCAGTTGCCGGCCGCCAAGACTGGGGTCACGTAGGGGTAGTCTTGGCCGACAGAAGGCAGAACTCACACATTCTTCTAACACATATTGAGGGCGAATCGGGAGGCGGCAGTCATGGTCTACGGACGACGGCGACGGCGCGGGGGAGGGAGAGATGAAAGATGAAGGAAGACAAGAGAAGAGGCAGAGGCAGCGCGGCGGGCAGCAGAAATGTCGAGCAACGACTGTGGTTTGCAAGGACGCAAATTGGCCTAGGGGGGGGCACAGGTTGAGTCGAGATCAGGATGAGGAAAAAAAAGAGCAACAGACGGACAGGCGGTGCTAAGCAGGGATGGCGGGCGAGGTTTTGGCTGTGCTGTGGTGCTGGTGCTGTAGTGCTGCAGTATGTACGGTGGCCAGTGGGTAAAGTACAGGTACAGGTACGGGGAGGTAAATTGATGGGCAACGGAGTACGATGGAACGCCGGACTCCGTGTGCTGGGAGAGCTGGGTGCTGGTGCTCACTTTGCGCCTTTCAGCGGAGAGAAGCCCACTAACAAAACAGCTGAGCCACTAACAGCAGCCACAGCGGTTCGCTACTTGCCTAGGTAGGCCGCTCGTACCGTTACCTGCTCCCACGCACGAACGGCAGCACTACCTCACCAATTCACCTGCAGACACGCCTGAAAAGACGCCGGTGGAGGCCAAGGCGGGGCGGCTGGACGGTAAGTCGGAAGCCAGGACGATATGGAGGCGTGGAGCTGGTGTGAGCGTCGCTGGTCTGTGAGAGGGCCGGTGGGCGTTGGTGGTTGCTGGACAGTGTCGGATTTGGAGCTGCAACTCCAGCTGTCATTGACAGATGTGGTACCCTCCCCCGCTAATTTGTGCTGTAAGGATACATGCAACCGGGAATCAGGCACAGTGCAAATGGCTGGCAGCTCGCGTGGTCCAAAAGAGAACCAGCGGGCGAATCAAGGCCCCGGGCTGCACAAAAGGCGATGGGCTGCCGCTGCCGCTTCCGAGCGGACAGGGAAAAGGGAGCCAAAGCAGCGAGTCAGAGGCGAGTCGAATCGGGCGTCTCGGGGGCTTGACTTTGACAAGTTGGTTCAATTAGCACAGCCGCGTGAGATAAGGCACCAGAACCTTGCGTATATCGTACTGTAGCGTATTGCCAAGGACAGTACCTTGCTGCTGCTGCAGAGATTGGGAAGAAGCTAATTGGGAGTATGGACTGATGTGATGTCAGTGATTACAAAGAGTTGCGGGTAGAGTAGAGTAGAGTAGAGTCGTGTAGAGAGGGGCGCAGTGTAAGATGGATGGAATCAAGACTCGGTAGACTCATGTGGCATCAAATAAGACACTATTACCTGGTACTTATACACAACCAAGTTCTCTCCATGCCCAGCACCAAATGCCGACCTCTGGTGCAACAATTCATTACTCGTACCTACATGGAGAAAACGCCAAGCGGTTTCGTGTATGCAGAGGCTTATAATAGTGGCGATCGGAGGATGCAGAGGACTATCATCCTGGCAGCCTATCTTGCTATCTGCCGCTACCCTAGCACATGGATGTTAGAGTTGCTGCATTCCCTGTGGATGCGTGCGTAATTAATTGATCAAGTTTGCCTCGTGCTAGAGCTGATAAAGGTGTCAAAGTAGGTCGGCGAATTAGATGGTTTGTATCGAGGTTACCTCTCTTTTCCGTAATCGTTGATCCATCCATCAAGCTTAACAGAGTCAAGCTTTGTTCAATCACAACCATCATTATATGCATCACTTTCTCCTCGCCGATCAACATAATATAGATACATTCATGTACCTTCTATAAGCAAACCTATAATCACTACCTAGTACCTAATACTACCCAATTCTACTTATGCCTCATCTTTTCATAGTCACATCAGAGCAAGCGATCCAGCAAGGAGCATGAAATGTCCCCTCACTCCGAACGCCGAGCACTCTAATACCCAGACCCTCGCTTATCAATAACCACTGCTACCACACATACCCAGAGGCCCAACTTCAAACTCCAGAAAACCCACGTAGGTAATCAAGAGTTATCTACCTCCATAATCTTCTGACATCAAAAACAATTCAGAACACCGGCGCTAATCCTGGACGGGTGCTGGCGGCTTAATTGTCAATAGACCGACACAGGGCCCCTTGTCGCCAGTGAACGCATGGAGCGATCGAGGCTGCGGGCAATATGACACTGAGGAGGGGGGCCGGAACTGAATTTCTGCCAGGTAGCAGAACTTCTGTCGCCGTTACGTTTCCTCAAAATACCCGTGACTGCAAGTAACGGATCTTTTGTCCAGCTCGCGCTCCTCAATAACCGCCCCGGGGGGGTTATCTCTTTGTCTAGCTCCAAGCCGGCAGTTCCATCTTTCAACATCGAAAAGAGCAAAACGCGAGCGCAAAGAGGATCTCGAACAAATGCCATTCGGTCCCGAGGTGGGTATTGCACGTGTGCGAGACGTCCCGATAGATGGCTGTCTTTTCTCACCTCCACCATCCATGTCGGATCGACGGATCTCGCCTTGACATCAACCCGAGCCCTTCGGCCTGGATGCCAGCGAGCGAACGAATCTTGTTTTTGTCACTGTCAATGCTTATTACTCTCGATAGATCTAGAACATCCAGAATGTCTCGTGTGTAATACGGTGCTCCGTACGACTCCACGTAGCGGCCAAGTACAGCATAGTATAACGTTTCCCATCTACTAATAATCTAATAATAACTTGCCCTGCATACAGCTTCTGCCGCTCATGCAGCGAGAAAGCGCCGCAGCTTCGCGCTCCCGACTTATTGTACCAGACATCGGCGAATCGGGTGGCGAGAGGGAAAGGCTTGAGCTTTGTCTGCCGGGCAGCTCTGGGCACAAGCCGTGCCATGCCATTGGCCCTCATGCCCTCTAGCGCGTCTGTTCCCATTGGAAGTGTTGATTTGATGGTATTTACGGTAACGTACTCCTTAGAAGACGCAGTTTTGAACAGATATCGGGTGCTACCCTTGAGAGCAGCAAGAGGACGATATCCAGATATCCATATCAAGGGCCTGCGGCGAATCGCTGAAATAGGCCCTTGTGCACTATCCGAAGGTTCCTCTTGCTAATGCCGTCATTTCCCTTTCTGTCTCGTAACTGCGAAACAAATCACATTGATGCCCCGCACCCGTCAACCCTAACTCCTACTACACACACCATCACATACGATGCTATCAAGTTGAGCAAGTTAGCAAGCCATTGTATCCATACATGTACGTGCTGCCTACTCGGTATGTACGGGTATGCCGGCATGGATGGGTCCTGATATAGTGCTCACTCACGCTGTTCGATTCGACATCTTCTGATTACTGTCTGCATATTGCTCAAGTAATATATTGTAATTATTACTACCGAGTATATGTACTTGATCCTTCAATTCTTAGGCCGCCTCCTTTAGAGTTACAGCAACTCGCATCATCTTGCCCAATCCCCCTACAAACTCGCAACTATTGATTCGACTACTGCTAGCCCCCTCCACAACCCGGCAATGCGCTGCCGGGCTCCTCCTTAGAAGGCGCCTATAATTCGTTCTATGTGCGAGGTATAGTATCCATGGATGTAGCCTAGATCGACAATAAAAAGCATCACAATAGCAAAACCAAATGCTATCATACGAGTACGTGTAGCTGCGCAATTTCCCGTCGGTTAACCCGCCCGTAGACCTTTTTCTCCCGAAAACGAAAGCCAAGACAACGACATAGTGCATGTATGTAAGCAAGAGTGGGAGACATACAGCATAATGACATACCCAATACGACAAAGGTGACGCCAAGTAGCTCGTTGGACCAGGGGGTTCCATTCTCTGAGATTTGATGCCATCTCGACTACCATTAGCTCTCTCCATCCTCCCGCAGAAGCGAAGCAACTAGAAAATTCGCGCGTGCCTTCCAAAGGGACATGTGGAGCCAGCAAGAAAGAGATGAAAGGTCCGTTCCTTAATCCTTGCAAGCTTGAACTCTTTCGACTTTTGCTTGTGATGAAGAAGCCCGATAGCCGGCCAGACCCTCCAACGGCATACAGCAACTAACATGACACACAAACGTGCAGCCCCCATTTACACGTTGTTGTATCTCGTCATACTACAGACTCTCCCCCAAAAAATCAGTCCACTTTCAAAAGGTTTTTATCGTGTTCTTGGCGCATCATGTTTCCAACCCACGTCAGGTACCCGTACAAGCACATGCATGTACTTGCTGTCTGTACATGCAATCCTTCGTAACCTCACAACTGTCCAGGCACGGACATTCTAAACATTTGCCAAAGAGACGTTCTCTCTTTTGCGGTGTTTGGAATGCTTCCTTCTGCCACCCTATTGTGCAACAATTCTAATTTGGATATTGACGCTCATTCAATACCCTTTTCTCTCTTGTTTTGCACGGTGGGTTGTTAATATGGGAGACAGGGTATCCTGCGTTACATCGGCTTTCAGGTGTTGAGTTCGGACTCCTCCCGACAAGATGCAGTGGATAGTGATGTCAGATCATCATGTTCAGAAAAGACCCCTGCTTTGTTAACCAAGGGGTCCTAAGAGCAGATTTTGCTATTACAGCCACTGCCAGTTGGTACCTGTAGTTTCTTGTCCTTCTGTTGCGAATCGCTAAAACAACCCTGGTATAAAAACTCTGCTTTCTGAGACAATGAGGCCTTCTTCAGATCACTCAATGCTTAGCTGTAACTTCCAATATGCTCCATCATCTACAGTCAGTCCATTGTTACAAGAGTGTTTCTTGATACAGGTATTTCATCAATCGTGTTAAATCGTCCAGTGTGTCGTTCTTTTCAAGGAATGGGTATATATATCACTATCTAAGTCTCTTACTAGGACATTGTGCTTTTGCCTACCAACACATCAACAAATCACTTTTGTCTCCCACAAAGGTTCAATAACCCCACAAAGACTTAATGAACCTTTTCTAAAACCTGTAGCCGCCGCTGTTGCCGCCGTGGTCGCGGGATCTGTACTCAGAATCGTCGGCCTCGTCATCATCATCACGGTGGTGGTGTCGTCTGCCATGGCCGCTCTCCTCACGAGATCCATATTCGCCGCCGTAGCTCTCGTCTTGCCGGCCGTAGTTGTTGCCGCCATAGCTATCCTCGTCCCGGCGTCCGTAACCGCCGCTGCCATAGTTATCCTCTTCGCGGCGCCCGTAACCACTATTGCCGTAGCTGTCCTCTTCACGGCGTTCGTAGCTAGATTCATAGTTGCTTGTTTCACGGCGCTCATAACTGTTGTCGTCATCGTCTCGGCGGCTGTGTCCTCTCCCTGATTCATCGTCAGACCCACGACTATGATGACTGTGATGATGGTGATGGTGATGGTGCTCATGCTCGTGGCTGTGCTTCTTACGGTTATCATCAGACCCCCGGCTGTCACTTCTTCGCTGCTCGTAGCCACCTCCATAGCTCTCCTCAGTCGAACGGTATTCATGTCGCTCGGTGCGCTGTTCATACGATTGATAGGAGCTCTGGTGAGTCTCTTGCCTCTCCTCATAGCTGGAGCCGCCATAGCCTCCGCTTCCGTATGATTGCTGCTCGGAGCGTTGATATGAGGTTTCACGTCCACCATCGGGGTGATACGTTTGGCTGTATTCGGCTTGACCATACCGATTTCCCTCTTGGCCATACTCCCGTTGGTGTTGCGTGTAGGAGCCGTCTTCTCCAGTCTCGTAGCTAGTTTCTCTCTTGGTTGAGCCTTGCTCAAAAGCCCCTCCTAGGAGGCTGCCAGCCATGCCACTGATGAGGCCACCGATACCGCCATCATCTCCGCCTGACTGCTGGTGCTGGGTGAAAGGAATATCGACGCCAGTATTCTGGGAAACAAACCCAGATAGGGCACCGGTAGCGCCGGAGAAGATGGCGGTTGCAGCCGCGCCAGCAATCTGGTCCTCGACGCCCTGGGGCTCGCCAAACTCCTTGCGCATCTTCAACTTACCCGAGCAGCCGTGGCCGGTATCGTGGACACCCTCCTTGTGGTTTTCACCGTTGAGTACTCCCTGGGGAGAGAGCTTGCGACGGTAGTCCTCTTGTTGGTCCTCGCCCATGTCACGCCACCATTCTTGGACAGAGTTAAAGATGAGCTGTCGAGCCTCGGCAACACCATCATAGCCCATATCACGCTGAGCGGGGTGGTGCATGACACCGTTCACAATGCGCTCCAGCAGGCGGTCAATGTCAACTGAATCGTCATCAATGGCTTCCATGAGTTGTGGCACAACCCAGTGGAGCATCCTGGCGGCAGTTCGACCGGCAATCTCGTTGAGAATCTACCATCGATTAATTTAGGAAGCCGGGTTTTCGCATCTTGATGCTGTACTTACGTTGGAGAAATGGTCCTTGGAGAGCATGGAATGGGTAGGATCAGAGGAGTAGTCGTCGTCAAAAACGATGTGCTGCTCCTTCTTGCTGCTCTCGATGATTTCTGAAGATCCGGTTTGAAGCTCGTTCTTGATCTGGTGGATCAATGGCACAATGAAAGGTGCCATGATGGAAAAGACAAAAATGGAGAGTTGCTCCTCCAGCTGTTCAATAATCTTAGGAAGAATAGGGATGTTCTCAATCGCGCCGCTGATGCTCTTCATAATGCTGTCGTGGAATTCGATGACGGGCATAATCTGTCGATAGATGTTCTTGATGTAGACGGTGAATTCTTCGGGATCCTTGGGAGAGACTGGGACGGTTTCCTCCTGGGCGGCAGATGCGTTGGACTGAAGCTCGTTGATCTTATCTCCTTGGTTGCCTCCAATGATGCCAGGGGGGAGGTTGCTGAGAAGGGACTGGAGCAAGCTTGTGTCGCCGGTCTTGCCTTCGTTGAGTGCTCCCTCGAGTTCGTCAATTTCATTTTGAGTCAACTTATCCGACACTGCGCAAGCGTGAGTTAGAGAGTATCGTGCAAGGTGCAAGATGTAATCTGCACATACCTTCTCCGGTGACGGAGTGGAGGAAGTCGACGCCTCCAAATGTGCCTGTCACAATAGGATAGACGGAGTGACGAGCACCTTGCAGCTCAATTTGAGTATTGCGGCCAACGTGGGGAAAGATTCCACGCTCTCCCATTTCGATGAGTGCAAGCTCGATGTAGTTGCTGTGGGCGAAAAAGTCTATTCAACAGGTTGAGGTTAGAAGCTGGGTTTCAAGCAAGCTAAAGGGAGCTGTCATAGACAATCATGGTGCCTTGGTCTACTAAAGCAAAATAGACGTTCTACAGGGAGGGGGGGGGGGGGCTATAGTTTACCTTCCAAACAGTGCAGACCGGTTCCCATCAACCGGAGAGCTTCGTAGAGCTCTGGCTTGTTTCCCGAACGCTTGTACTGACGACCCAGCTCGATGCAGCGACCAAAGAGATTTCGCACATGCTTAGCGGATGTCATGATACCAACTCGCTCATTGGCAATGTAGTTTTTCATTCCAGTTTCCGGGTCGACGGCAAGCTCGACCTCCTCATCGATAGGACCTCTCAGGCGGGGGTCATAGTCTCGGGCGTCGACGCCTTCTCCGTAGCCCTTGGGGTTGTCAATGTGATCCTCGGGACGGTAGCATCCGAGACGCTCAGCCGTAACCTCAAACTCGCCAGAGCCATAACCGAAGGACATGAAGCCAAGGACGCAGAGGAGAAGTCGAATAGCTTCAGCAGAGACCATCTTGACGGTGCCCACGTCGATGGCCTGAGAGTAGTCGCGCAGCCAGTTGCCAAAGTAAACTCGTGAAACGGTCCGCTTGTTGAACTTCTTGCCGCCCTTGATGGCATGGGCCATGGCCAGGGTTAATAACGCATCTTCGATGTCACCGTGTCGCCCTGTAGAATTGCGAGTTAGCGATATGGGGAAACACAGGAGAGGTAGGGTAGAGCTGAAGTACAGTTTTGGCCCTCGACCTTGGAGACAGACGCAATGTTGCCAGCTCCGAAAGCAGCTGCTGGCTGGACCAAGCAAACAAGGAGCACCAGCCCCAGAAGGAAGCCAGGCGCTCTAAAGTCGATCATGGTGGCACGCTTTGCTAGCGATAGCTTGGATCGTCAATATTTGTGTGATGTTTTGCAGCGAGCCCGGCGCTGTCAGGATATGATAGGATAGATCTAGAACGTGGGACTTGGTGAAATACCCAAGTGCTCTTGGCAACGAACGTAGAAAAGGAACAGAAAGGAAGAAGAGGAAGTGTAGACAAGATTGCTGAAGAGATGGCACAGGAGAAAATGGAGAGAGGAGAGGGGCGTACGGAGCATAGGAGGGGCATTTTAGACGGAGCACAAGGTCATGCTAGCATCAAGTAATCGGCCTCATCTCACACCAATCGGCAGCCGCATCAGCTGTCGTCAGGAGTCTTGGCATTCTGCTCCAGCAGGGTCCAGAGGTCCAACCAAACGGCATCAACTCTTCAAGTTTAGCTCTGGGATGGCCATGCCGGCGCCGTTTCATGCCGCGAGGGGCACAAGGCATAACAATGCCGGCGGGCTTGAACGCCTTGGTGGGGGGATCAAGCGTCAAGATGGTACCTCGGGCTTGGTGGCGTCCGCACGCAGACGGCGGGTATACGGGTGACGCTTGTGGCAGACGCTATTTCGGCCAGGGTCGGTAAGGTTACTCGATACTTTGTTTTTAATACGACAACGCGTCGCACATGTGGAAGTGGTTTGGAAGTGAAGCGTGTCATGATTATCCAGGTAGAGCTAATAGATCTGCAGAAGCGAAATGACGTGAATCACTTTGTACGGCTATGTGTGTACAGCAACTTATTTCTGTGCCCAGTGTAAGGGTAATCCAAGGTACTCGGTACATGTAGTAAGGCTGACCTCGATTACCGCGTGATGCCACTGCACAGCTTCATGCTCCCCGCCAAAAAGCTGAAGCGTCACTGTTGATAAGAGCTGTGCTGGCTCTCTGATATCTATACTTATTTATTTCTATGTATAGAGTTAGGTGAAAGGTCGGCGTACTGTTAATGACCGTATTGGTGTATCTCTAGCAGCTGGAACATGTCATTCTAAGAGCTTGGCGCTTGTTTCTTCATACATGTGCTCCGTAATGGTGTCTATCGTACTGGGAGGTCGGTACTTGTTAGATGTGATGACTGCCGAAATACCTGTATATATAGCACAGCGCACCTTTTATACCAATGTGCAATCCCCCTACGAGGCTAAATGGATGCAACAATAATGGTATTGTCACGGCCGTACTAATTTTGATATATCGAGTTGAGCAAGAGATAATGAAGCCAAATCCCAAGCAGATTGATGTACCGACGTCATCGCCATACTGACTAGAGACGCAGCTGTCGCTGTTTTACATGCATCAATGGATTCGCTAGGATGAGTAGAACGGGCGCATATCTGCTGGCACAGAGCCATGCTGTCGGTAAGTAGAGCTGACAGCATCTGACACACATGCCATCGCTGTAGGTAGGGAGATTGCTCCAGTACCACGTAAGAGTTCAGTACAGTGATTCATATTGACCTACCCGACTATTTTACACGCATATACACTATTTTGTCAATCATGAAGCATAGTATGGGTATCTGTATCCAGCCAATATCGGGTTAATACCTAAAAGTGCTGAGACCTCTATGTGCCACATAGAAGCAGCAGTGTCATTGCTGTATATGGTGCAGGAAGTGTGAGATTTCAACGCGCAGCAAATCGTCCAGTCAAGCTCGACAAATGGCAGCAGTGTCAACTTGAGCTCCAAATGCATATGGATGCCCGAATTGTTTGAAAGTTGGATCCTTGAAAGGCGTTTCCAGCCCTTCTCTATGCTCTGTTGTCATTGTTTATCTACCAGAATGGTCAATCTTCACGAGCACGTGTCACTAGAGCAAGACACTGAATCTAGGTTCCAATTTCTCTAGTGCTCATTGTACGACATCTTGCTTCTCGGGGCAGTTCCATGCAGAGAAGATTCGATTTCAACGGTGCGGTGCTACAGGCTCCCAGCAGCGTGGCCTGGGCAATGTTCTGAATTACACGCAGCTCAGCCTACGCCCAAATACAGCGACAATCTGCATGTTTCACTCACGCTCCAGCGCGTGCTCCATCCTTCCACAGCTCCCACGACTGTCTCGTCGCCACCAGCTTCAACTATAATCCATCCTTTTCCAGCGCAAAATACCGCTCAGCTGGACTTGGGGATGCAGAAGAGCGAGGGAACAGCGTCGAACGATGAGGTGGTGCGCGGCAGAGGCGGGGTAAGTCGTTCGACCCAAAGGCGCCCAACAAAGGCCCAAGGCGCGCTGTCTGTTCGTCCACTGGGGGCCAGATCAGCGAGGAGCAGCAGCGGCCATCGGCCAGGACGCTACAGACCAGACACGTCAACAAGAATTGCTTCCAAGGCTCCCATTGATCACTTGCCGCTTTTAGGCGTGCGCTGAAACTCCAAGTGGTGAGGGGCATTCATCATCGTGCTGAAATGTACGCCACGTACGCCGCGGCGCCAGCAGTCGCCGAGAGACCGCTAGCATTCCGTCTTGGGCTTCAATTGGCTGCTGTCCCAGTGTAACCAGCGGCTGGCTCGTCGGATCCCAGAAGTGATCGGACGTCGCTGCGTCGTTTTAGGGACGCCCTCTAGGTGCTTCAGAAGGTAGCCAGCAGGTATTGCTGAACCGCCGAGCTGGTGAAGCGGCTTTTCTAGAAGGTCAGTAACGGCGCTGTTGGCAGCGCAGAACCAACACAGGACACGCGCCGGGCTCAGCTAGACAGCATGGCATAGTTGAAGAGCAACAGCGACAATAGCATCACCGAAGATGAGAGAAAGACGAAATGCCATTACGCCAGAAAGAGTAAGCGAGCACGCACAAAGTACATGCTCGGTACCTGTAAAAAATGACCCGACATGAATCAAAAATGCCCTGCGCAGGCGAAATCCAGCTCAGAGGGAAAGAGCGTAGGTGCATGTGGAGCGAGGGACTGACCGCCCAAACTGAGCTGCATCATGTAGTGGCTATGCTGGAGACTGGCGGTAGTAGTTGCATGGAAGACTCCATGGATGGCCGTTGAGAGGATGGAAATGTGCTGTAAAGTACGGTAGGTGGACGTTGTCGCGGGAAAACAGAGCTACGGACTGACAGCTACGGTTGACAGGTTTACACGTTACGGAGGCGACAATCATCATTGTGTCAGGTTCTGAGCCCGTCAGCTACCCATGGGCACCTCAGCGAGCGCAGTGAAGCCCAGCGTGCGCTGACGAGAGGCCGAGGGGGCCGCTGCAAGCGCTGTGCAGTAGCATCAGAGTGCGACGAATTGCCGGATCGCGGCCGGCGACAAGAAATCGAGCACCAGGGCCCTGGGGGAAACACCGAGGTCGGGCTGAGCTCTACATACTGCTGGAGTCCAGCAGTCCTGAGCCCAGCTCAGAGTCCAGAGGCCCAGCTGGCGAGCGCAGTGCGGGGTCTATCAGAAGGGCCCAGGGCATGGCCGTGCTTCCGGAGTCGACTCGAGCTGAGCTGAGCGAGCTGGGCTGAGCAGAGCAGAGTTGAGCACGGCCTGGGATGGATTCCGTAGCGTGATGTGGTATTTCCAGCGGGCGCGCGAGACATCACTGGCTCAACTGGTTGGGCTTGGCCAGGCGCCTATGGATGTACGCAAATTTTTCTGTCTGGTGCGTTGCATGTGTCTGGTGCAATGGATCAATGAGACCAGACCAGCCGCTGGATTTACGCGCCAGAAATGCTGTGGGTGCCTCTAGCACGATCAATCAGCGGACCAAGTGACGGAGCACCACGCCCTGGGAGGGGAGAGAGGAGGGGCGCCAGTCCAGCCCGGGACAGCAAAAAAAAAAAAAGTCGACCACTGCTGCCGCTTTTGCGCTGATTGCGCGCTCCCCCCAAAGCCCGGGCGCAGGTACTTATTGCGCGCACCGCCCACCACAAGCCCCAACCCCCGAAATTTTGTTTTCCCCCCGTTCTTCAGCACTCATCCATCCCCCAAAAAACCCAAACCCGTCCCTGATCCACCACCTCAACCTTCATCCCGCTATTCATTAGATCGCTCTCAGCGGACTTCTCAGAACCATCGCAGCAGCAGCGCATCTTCCAGCTACAGCTAGGAAAAAAAAACCACACAGCAGCCAGTGCCCGCTCAGCAACGCGCCGGCTTTTCAGAACCTCTCCAGCAGCCACTTTTTTGCCGCTAGATTAACAGCTACCATCATCTCCCGCAATGCCTCGCCCGCCCAAGAAGTCAGTTGAGGAAAAGGCTAAGGCGCTGCCTGTGGCCGTTGTGCCTCCTCCCACCATGGTGCCCGCGCCCGTCGTCGCTGGCCTGCACCCAGCAGCAGTTCCCGGGCCTGTTCCCGGCGTGCCTCAGCGCGTTGTCGACAACGATAGCTTCTTGCGCGTGCGTGACTCGGTAAGTTCATGATCGCTCCAGAGCCTGTGCTTCAACCCTCAACTCTCCATCAATGATTTGCCCCGGGCGATGCGGCCAGAGACACGCGCTAGTGTCGAGACTGCATCTCATCAGCTTCAACGCTTTTTGGTTTGCTCGAGTGACGTCTAGTGAGCCGGCAGTTGTCTGGGCCTCTTGTGTGGCAAAGGTTTCGCTTCAGGCAGCTTGAAACCAGGCAGCAAGAGTCAAAACACAGACACACACGTCCAGTTTCACTTCGCGCATCTCATATTTTCATTTGATTTCACAACCCATCACATTTGCCCATTGCTTCTAGCCTCACGCGACCAGCACTCGTTACAAACCCCTCATTGTTTACATTTGAGGCTGGCTGAGCCCCGCGTCTCACTGAAATGCTGCCTGAAGCTGTCGAGTGGCGGCAATGCTATAGCAACTTTGCCTCACTTGCGCTCACTTTCCTTCGTCTTGATTACCCCAAATGACCCCAGAACAGAACAAGCAATTTTTGAACATTTTGCTAATAAACTCAATTAGGCCGTTGGCAGACTCACCACCATTCTGGAGCTCCTGAGGTCATTCACCAATGACTACATTCGCCAGACCAACCTGCTCCTTGGCGAGGGCACTGCAGAGGGTCCCCAGGGTGACCTTCTCAACACTTTTGATGCCGCTGCCCAGCTCATCATGCCCATCCCAGACATGACTCCTCTCGTTGAAGAGAAGAAGGAGCGCAAGAAGCGCACTCACGACCCCAACGCCCCCAAGCGCCCCCTCACCCCCTACTTCCTCTACATGCAGCATGCCCGTTCCATCATTGCCAACGACCTGGGAGCCGATGCCCCCAAGGGAGCCGTTCAGGAAGAGGGCCAGCGACGGTGGGCACACATGACTCCCCAGGAGAAGCAGGGCTGGAACAATGCCTACCAGTACAACCTGCGTCTGTACAACGCTCGCGTTCACTCTTACAAGAACGGAAACCCAATCGCCAAGAACATGACCGATGAGGAGGCGCTTAAGTACGCCGAGGACTTCCACATCCCCATGCCAGAGCTCAAGGAGGCCACCGCCCAGGCTGAGCCCGTCAACGACCAAGAGGCCATTGCCGAGCAGCTGCAGCAGGTTGCCGCCGCTGCTGAAGATGGCGAGGAGGAGGAGGCTCCTGCCAAGACCCCCAAGAAGCCCGCCGCCAGCCGCAAGCGCAAGACTGCCACTCCTGCTGCTGAGGTTGAGACACCAAAGGTCGCCCCGCCTGCCAGCCCGGATAAGAAGCGGAGAAGGACGTCGACCAAGGCTGCCGAGCCCGAGAAGGAGGAGCCCAAGAAGTCAGGACGCAAGAAGGCTAAGAGCTCTTGAGTAATGCAACCTTGGCAACTCGCAGCAATCTAAGCTGCCCTTCCCGCATGCTTGTCCCAGGTTTATTTGGCGACAGAGGGCGCCTTGGAGGAGCAGAAGCTTTCTTCCACGGCTCACCCCCTTGTCATACTACCTGCGGACCGCAAAAACTAGCCGAAGGGGTTGTTCGTGTCTTCTCTTTCAAAGTTGGCTCTTGGTTTTCTCTTTTTTGGTTGAGAAAGGAATCATGATACCTCAGACGAGAACGGCGGCGGAGATGGGGGCGAGACTTTGTCCCCCCCTGTCTTCTCTTTGCTGGGCTTTGTTGATACAGTCCGTTTTGCGTGTTTTTTTTGAGCATGAACCAGGGAAAGATTTTCCCTCTTATATCTCTCGCTTCATTCCGACTTTGTTTCCATCGCCCGGCATATGGCGGTTCGTATAAAATCAGGGTTTTTTAGGGCGCATAGTTTCTACTTTTTCCTCGTTTTTATGTATGGCCCTTTTGGTTTTTTTTTCTCTAAAAGGGACAACAAAGGGCATCCGGATTTGGTTTTTTTTTTCTCGCTAGGTAGTTCTCTGGGACCAAACGGAGGGAAGGGCGGAACTTGTTACGTCGTGTATTTAAGTCTCTCAAGTTCGTTGTGTGAACGGCCGAACTTTGTATGCGATAATGAAAGCAATGATTAAGCAAAATGACTCTTCATATCTCGTTTCCCTATTTACGATAAACTTGTGACTTGATACTACAGATGTTGCATTCATTCTATTTACATCAATCAATATACGTAATAAGCCTGTGTCAGAGGGAGCTTCGTCGCTGGCTCGGCGCTGCACACTTGCCCATCTGCCTCGACAATGTAGCTCTCCGGATCGACCTTCATCTTGGGCATGGTGTCGTTGAAGCGCATGTCCTTTTTGGATACGGTGCGGCATCCCTTGACGGCCTCGACGCGCTTGCGCAGGCCGTACGAGGCAATTGCGCCGGAGACGATGGACTCGTTGGAGACGAAGAGGATGCTGGTTTGGGGGACGAGAGGGGCGAACATGGGGCGGGCGATGATGGGTTGGACGGTTGGGATGGAGGCGTTGGGGTCACCCTAAATAGATTCGGATAGTTAGTTGATGTTTCAATAAAGAGTGTGTTAAAAGGGGAAGGGGGAAAGAGATGTGTGTAGACTGACCATTTGAGCCAAGGCAATGAGGCCGCTCTTGATAACGAGCGACGGCTTGGTTCCAAACCAGGCTGGATCCCAGACCACCAGGTCTGCCAGCTTGCCCACCTCGATGCTGCCAATGACATGGCTGAAGCCCTGGGCCAAGGCAGGGTTGATGGTGTACTTGCTCACGTAGCGTTTCACCCTAAAGTTGTCTGCGCCTGTTCCAGCGTCTTCCTCCAGAGGTCCCCTCTGCGATTTATTCTTGTCAGCCGTGTTCCAAGTCCGTAGAATGACCTCGCCGCATCTTCCCATGGCCTGCGAGTCGGAGCTCATCATACTGATGGCACCGAGGTCGTGAAGCACGTCCTCTGCGGCAATGGTCTTGTCGCGAATCCGGCTCTCGGCGAAGGCGACATCTTCAGGGATGTCTCTAGACAGGTGGTGGCAGACCATGAGCATGTCCAAGTGCTCGTCGAGGGTGTTCATGGTGTATGGCCGGGTAGGGTTGGTTGATGAGGGGAGCACATAGGGGTGCTCAACCACGGAGATGATATCTGGGGCGTGGCCGCCGCCTGCGCCTTCGGTGTGATATGTGTGAATGGTGCGGCCCTTGATGGCGTCGATGGTGGACTCGACGAAACCAGACTCGTTGAGCGTGTCGGTGTGAATGAGACACTGAACGTCGAGCTCATCGCAAACCGTCAGACACGAGTCAATGGCGGCTGGAGTGCTGCCCCAATCTTCATGCAATTTGAGGCCGCAAGCTCCAGCGGCGACTTGCTCACGTAGAGCGACGGGAGAGCTGTCATTGCCCTTGCCAGTGATGCCGACATTGACAGGTAGATTGTCGCAAGCTTGGAGCATCTGGCGCATATAATTCTTTCCTGGGGTACAAGTTGTTGCGTTGGTGCCAGCACTGCATGACTTATATCAGCCAAGATCCAGACCATATATCAAATAAGGGAAATTCGATCGCATGTATGAGTAAAAGTGATTGTCGGAGCGATAGAGAAAACGTCATTGAGACTTACCTAGGTCCCACGCCTCCTCCTAACAATGTGGTGATTCCAGATGCAAGAGATTCGTCCGCCTGTTGTGGGCATATGAAGTGAATATGAGAGTCGAGGCCGCCAGCCGTGATAATCTTTCCCTCACCAGCGATGACGTCGGTACAGCTGCCCACGACCATCCCCGGCGATACGCCGTCCATGACATCGGGGTTACCCGCCTTGCCGATTCCTACAATGTATCCGTTCTTGACACCAATGTCGGCTTTGTAAATGCCCGTCGAGTCAACCACGAGAGCATTAGTCACCACCATGTCGAGAGAATCGGCATCAAGTCGCCCAGTTGCTTGTCCCATGCCCTCACGCAGCGTCTTGCCACCACCAAACTTACACTCATCTCCGTAGACGGTGAAGTCCTTCTCGACCTTGACCCATAGGCTGGTATTCCCTAGACGGACCAAGTCGCCTGTCGTTGGGCCAAACATTGTAGCATACGCGGCGCGATCCATTTGGAACGCATCAATGTGAACAGCGTCAGTGAGGGGTTCTGGTGTGTGCGCGAAGCCAGCCTGCTGTAACTTGGCAACGATGTCGTTGATTCTCCAGAGCTCCAGGCCTCCAGTCGCCATGTGGTTGCCGCCACGAATGACCTTGTTCCCCCCGATTTCCACAAGGGTCACCGTCTTGGTGTCCCCGGGCTCGAAGCGAACTGAGGTGCCCGCCGGAATGTCAAGCCGGTAGCCATAAGCCCTTTCGCGATCAAAATCCAGCTGCGGGTTTGTCTCGATAAAGTGGTAGTGCGAGCCGACTTGTATGGGCCGGTCTCCCTTGCTCGTCACCCTAAGCCTGATTCTCTTACGGTCCTGGTTCAACGACACCTTGCCCTTGACGGCCACGACAACGCCAGGCTGTGCGGTGGCTTCATACTCCTCGGGAGCGGCGAGAGGGAAAAATTGGTCATTGTCCGGGATGGGCAGAAAGCTGCCGTACAGGGCGCGCTGCAGGTCGCCGTCGTCTGTACGGATGGGGTTGTGGACAGTGACCAGATACGTGCCCATGGGGAATGTGCCTTCAACCTGGATTTCGGTCAAGGTGGCGCAGACGGAGGGCTGGACATGACGGCGGCCAAGCATGGTAGACCCGAGGTCCATGAGATCGGCGACGCTGTGGTTGCCATCGCGGATGAGTTCTTGCAGGTTGTTTGCGATGAGAGCCTTTGCAGTTATATCAGTACTTGGTGTGACTTATGTTGGGAGAATGACAGCATCAGTGAAATCAGTGAAGTCAATGAAGTCCGTACCGTTGCTTCGCTGTGGTTCAGCTTGACACCCCTGGCAAGCCGCCTCTGCGCCAGCAAGCCCACCTGTGAGATGACGAGCTTGTCGAGCTGCGACAAGTTCAATGCTGGTGGTTAGCCACAAGTTGACACATCGATCCACCAGAGCTACATGTACTAAGGCAGCCAAGTGCTTGGCCGGGATAGCGTCAGACGTACCTCTTTCGGTACCAAGTGCATTGTGTCTCACTCAAACACAATCAATCGAGCAGCCAGGTTTAGCTATAAGGGAGAATGAAGCCAAAAAAGATGAGAGTCGTAGCAGAAACAAAGGTAATCATCGTGCAGCCTTTCCCCGCAAGTATATCATTGGATGCGTGTTCTTGCCCACCATTCTTCGTCCAGAGATAAGGGATTGCTGATACGGGGAGTGCGCCGGTAGATGTTACCTCATCACCTTTATCTATCGAGATTGCCGCCAGTGATATGGAGCGTCCAGGGTTAAGCCTTTAGCCGCTGTAGCTCAGCGCGCTTGTCCCGCTGCTTGTGCTGAATTGAGCATTTGGAGCTGAACTCTGAATGCATCAACAATCATCACCTGAGTCTAAAATAAATATTCATTTTGACAGTCTCATCATCTTACTCGTGCATTTGCTGTTTTAAACAAAATAAACCATATGGATATATATCTTATAAGGCGCTTCATAATACAGAACAAGCCGATTCATAACCAAACGCCAGCCCACCCTTTCAAAACTTACAATACAATAAAAGTCTTCCGAAATGACCTGCCAAACACCAGAAACACCATCATATAAGATCAATTTGGTTTATTCCTCTTCAATCTCATCATCCCACTGGTCCTTCTCCTTCTTTATCAACTCCGCCATCTCGTCCGGCTTGAAAATAGAGCTGTCTGGATCTTCAGCTCGGGGGACCTTGTTCAAGTTCTCATCGTCAAAGACGGATCCAATCGTGTCGATCCACCTCCGTCGCCGCTCCATCAGTGTCTTGGTCAGGTCGCCTATTCCCGGCCGCGCCATGCCCGCTGCCGCTCCAACAAAGTGGCTACCTCCACCTGCACCTCCGGGACGCTTGGACTTCTTGCTCTTGCCCATTGTCCGCGTGCGCTTCAGATAGGCGGCGTTGACTTGCGAGTCCAGATCTTCGAGGATGGTCTGGTATTCTTGGTGGGCCATGCGCTCGCGCACCAAGTCCATCAGCCGTGCCTTGCGCGCGCCGTTGACGAGCATTTGCTCTTTCAGTCTAGCTTGCAGCAGCCGCAGTCTGCCCGCGACCTCGTCGTCAAAATGGCCGTCATATTCGCTTTCAATGCCATCTTGTGGAAGAAACCCAATATGCCGAAGCTCTTGTTTAAGCCGCTCCTCAACCTGAGCATACTCAAGCTTTGGATGTGTCGCCTTCTTCCATGACTCCGTTGATGACTCCACCATAAAGGTAGCAGGCGGCACTGGGCTTGATTTGTCGTCGACGCCATTCGGCTCGTCGCCGTTTATATCTCCGTTCATGCTGATGTCGCCATTTGTAACCCCGTTCGTTGTTGGCTTGTCATCGGCTGACTGTGTTCGCGACTCTGGTCGCAGTGCTTGTAGTAATCTTGTGGCGAGGGGGCCGATAGATAGCGCATCCGTCTCAGCTACGCTGTCATTCATATTATCAATGCTGCCGCGAGGTTGGTTTGGCGGCAACTTGTCACGACTCTGCTGAGGTGTGTCAATGGACATGGCACCATCCTCTTCAGCCCAGATCTCAGTATAATGTCTCTTGCCACGCTTAGGCATGACAAAGGGTGTCACACGATCGCTGCGCTCTCGCAAAAAAGCCAAGTCTTCTTCTGAAAATGGGCGAAAGTAGGGGTCGATGTACGTGGAAAAGGTCGAAAAGTTAATTTGACTGCTCGGCTTCGCGTTGCTAAAGTCTTTGTCCGGAGGGTCGCCGGCGATCATATCGGCCAGATCACTCTTCGGATACACTGCAACAGAGTAAATCTTCTTTCTCTCTTCATCCGGCATGCCATCGTAGGTGGGTAAAATCTCGTAGATGGTGGGGTCCGGAAAGGTGGATGGATCTTCGCCAAATGTTTGTGCTTGGGGCAGCTCGCGCCTAGGGGGTGCGCCCTCGTCTTCAGAGCTCTCTTCCTCCTCTTCGTTTTCTTCCTTCTTGGGCTTCTCATCGGTCTCCATGGCGTTTGGTGATGCTCCGCCGGCGATGGGGGAGAGCGACGAGCTGGCGTCGTCGTTGTCGCGCACGTGCTTCCGTTTCGAATCCCTCAGCGGAGAGGATCGCTCTATTGTGACTGGTTAGCAAAAGATTTCTCAACAATCCCAACACCCAATGGCCCAGCTTCATTAGATGCGATAATGAAGTGGCATGGGCTTGGACATACCTTGGCTACCATCTCCCGGCGCAAGGTTATCGGAGCCCTTCTTGCGCTTATGCTTAGACTTTTTCGTCTCCGGTTCTCCTCCATCCACACGCATGTCTTCAGGGCGCTTTTTCCGTTCGTCGGCCAGATATCTCATTCCGCGGTCGTAAAACGTGGAGCGCTTCTCCATGATATTGATGAGCGTCTTAAGCTTATCAAGCATGGCGTCAATGCTCCGCGAGTCGGGGACGGCAGCGCTAGAGGCGCCCTGATCCACCAGGTTGTCAAAGGCAAGATTCGAAAACAAAATGACTCTAGTATTGAGGTAGTCCGGATCGTAAAACTCCTGCGGTGGGAGCGCAGATGCCGGGGCCGGCACCGGCGTCGAATTCCGGCTTGCTTTCTGCATGGCGGCCGAGTTCTTCTTGCCTGTGCCCTTTTGTCCAGATCCGGGAGGCATGATGGTGGATGTAAGTCGCAGGCGCTACCTGGCAATTCACAGATGGAAGCGCAGATGAGCAAAGTGCCTGCGATGACTGTTTGATGGAAGCCCGGCGCTGTAGTTGCTGGGAGACCATGGGTCCATTGTCGCGTCTAAGCCTCATGTAAGCGCATGAAGCAGCGCATCGAATGGGTGGGCTGTCGCGGTCGAGGTTATGACGTCGGAAGAGATGTTTTTCCGAGTACACGGCGGTTACTTAATCGTTATGAGCTCGCCTGAAAAGGGTTAGCGTACGACTTGGGTGATATTTGCTACCAAAGCAACAATATGCTCTTATTGAAGCTTATAATTGTTCGGTGACACAATACACATCTGTTGGAAAAAGAGAGAGAGAAAAGTGAAAAGGGCCATTGAACTCAATTGAATCTGAAACAATTGGAATTCTAGTAGTCCAAATAACACGTAAATTGTGAATCCAATAGCCTTCCATTTGGAGGCATGCTCTCAGTGTTTTTCTCTGGCAGCATCACTGGGAAGCCTACCCTATTACGACCATCTGCCTTAGTGTGGCATCAACCAATTTATAGGCCTGAACTTAGCATTAAAGCCTTTTATCGAAGACATAAGCATCAACTTGGTCTACATACATTGAGTCGCGCAGCCTCAGAGCCAGAAGAGGATCGCTGTTTAAAGGAATATGCTTCGCCTTCCCAGAACTCTACCAGGTCGTCCAATGATGTGCGATCGTTTGGGTCGACCTTCATGCAATTTTCCACGATTTCGACCCAATGGGATGGAGGATCGTTTTAACTGTCCAGGTAACCTGAACATCATTGGGATGCTCAACCTCGTCAAAGTTGTTGGCTGTCTGGCTCAGAAGCATCCACATGGTCCTCCCTAACGCAAACACCTCGGCCAACTCAACAGCTCTAGGGCAACTCGCTTGCCACTCTGGGAAGACATTCCAAATACTGAAGCTCTCCCGTCCACTGCCTTCCGGCATATTGCGACGTTCTGGGCCCGTATACTTGGTGTAGACCAATTTCGGCGATCCGTTCTCATTCATATCCTGTTCTTCCACGTCCCAGGTCCCGTCTGCTTCGGGGGCGAGCGTGGTTGCTGGTGCACCGCTTTGCTCCCAGTCAATGAGGATCAGGTTCTCTTGGTCGTCAATAACAAAATTCCCGGGCTTTATATCCATGTGGAAAGTATGCGCGACCCGGTGAGTGTGCGTTATTGCCAGGCACATTTGATGGAACCATTTAGCCTTTTGCTTCAAGGGGATTTGCGATTCACTTGTATTGGCTGCTTCAATTGCGTTGCCAAGGTCACCTACAGCGAAGTAGGTTGATAGATGACCAATAAGCACAATGTTCAGCATGGAGTCGCGCACCGATACCAGGTACCGTGGTGGCGATTGGATGTTTGGATGGCGTGGCATGTTGGCGATTAATCTAGTAGAACGTCTCCAAACATCGACCATGGTGCGGGCCAATTCGTCGCCGTTATCGTGAAGGTACAGGTATGTTTGAAAATCAACTCCTTGGAAGACAAGCGTTGATAGCTTCCCTGAATCTTGAACTTGTACCCGCTTGGAGCAGCCTCTGCCGCCCAATGCCTCGAGGAGAACAATCTCGGAGATGTCAAGAATACGAGAGAAATGACCCTCGGCAACCAGGTTGCTTGGCTGGATATCACGGAGGAGGGCGAGATACTGATCAAAGAGTGGTTCCTGGTAAGCTCTCCAGATAATCTCCTGGGTTTCTCCAGGAAGGATGTCAACCACAATACCGGGGTTGGCAATCGCGGGATCCTTGATGCAATCAGGCCAAACTGTGGCTATGGCAGACCATAAAGCGCTTCGCATTGAGCTGCGATCCTGGAAAGTGAATGCCCCATCTGGCACCTCGAGGTTGTGATAGCAGCAGACAATCCGGCTTGGCAATGACTCAGGCAAGCTGTCATGGCTGCGCTGGAAACGGAAAATGACAGCCTTTCCTTGTCCAAGTACTTGGGCATAGACTATGGTTTCGTCTTCATCGCCCCAGATGCTGTTGGCGGCAACGCAAAGGGCTTCGAGGGCTTGTACTTCTCCCATGATCTTTCCGATGTTGGAAATTGAAGAACGGCTGGTTTTGGCGGATAAGAGTCAATGTAGAGACTTAAATCATGGTCCGGGTTATGTTTTCAGCCTGCCCATACTGCCATCTGGCCTGTGTCCCAGCCCTTTAGGTGGTGTCTGCCAGTAGGTGTGCGCCTCTTCGTGCATTCCACCTCACCAACAACAACTGCCATTATAGAGCTGCTTGTTCTCGTACAATCTCCCGTTTGCTCGACCGATCTATACTTACTCCAAATAGATGTGGTTGAACATTTGGGGCTAGTTGTGTTCAAAAGATGCAAAAAGAAATGCGAACACAAGGCAAATACTGAACGACATGCTCAGAGACATTTGACAACGAGGAAGTGAGGAGAATGGCTCTAACCGCGAGCAGAGTTGGATGGAGCATGGTTGAGAGAAACCTGTAGCTCCAGAGCTGCAAAGCCATGAGATGAAGAGTGACCCATGGTTCTTGCTGGAATCGTGATTAAAAGAAGAAGATTAGTTGATAGAAAGAAAAGTTGACTTGGTGTGTAAGGTGATGGTGACTTGGCGATATTAATCTCTGGATATATCCTTCCGTACCTGCCTACTAGGTACCTAGGTAGGTACATTCAGTAGCTCCTGAGCGACACCAGTGCTTCTTCCACCAGCCACAGACATAGCCACATCATTGCCCTGCTGGACCTTCCGCGTCAATTAAAGTCATCTAACCTCCATTAAAAATCTGGACACCCATTTCATCTTTGACATTGACAGAAATACAACCTGGAATGGTGTCGTGTGGCAATTCTCCCACAATCAGCTCGCCCAGCCCAGCTCAGCTCAGCTCAGGACCCCCAAGACCCCAAGACAAGACCCCTACGGAATTGGCTCTCCGCTGCATGTGCTGTGGATGCCCTGCTTGATTGGCGCTCCCCAGACAATGCTGGCTCCACCATGCTCGTACTAGCATCGATGACTTGTTCCAACCACAAATAGGCTGATAGAACACCCTCAACTCAAGGTGTCGACATGGCCTCTAGCAAAGACCCTGTGGCGTGGGCTGGTGCATTCTGCCGGTGTCACCATGTTTGCACTGTGGTGCGTTGTAGCGCGCTGAGCGCAATCCCGAGACATTTCCATGCTTCATGGGCGGCCGATCCTTTCACCTCTGAGGCTGCCAAGTGCGAATGGGTGGTGAATGGGTGAGTGAATGCCCCAAGCGGTGCAACGATACATTGACGCGTTTCACATGCAATCACTGCTCAATACGAGTTGCTACACGTACAAAGCATGACATCAACAGGGTCAAAATGCCTTGAGTTCCCCACGCCGGAGTTCAATGGCACTGGACGATACAAACGCATAGGGATCCCCCACTCACGCTGCCCCGCCAACACGGAGCTATTCGCGATGAGCCCACCTGCAATCAATTCCCCTCCCCAGGTTCAATTGTTAGTGGAGAGCTATTCTCTGCTTGCTCTTTGCTCTCCTGCTCAATACATACAGTACCAGGGTGGACAGTGTCCAAGCAGACACAGAGACAAGGCCAAAGAGCCCCTCCAGATCCCTGAGCTACTCCATCCCGCATGAAGCTACGACCCAAAGCCGTTACCACAGAACTGCTATGGAGCACGCCCGTCTCCCAGATGGCAATCTCTCAACAATTTTGCACGTGTGCTGCCCAACAATATGCCCCCTGGCACTGCTCGTTGCCCAAGCATGTGGTTCAGCCATTGGCTACCACCGTGCTCCAGAAGCTCTTTCGCGCGCTATCCATGGATCTGAAGCAGTCACAAGCCATTGCGAAAAGACGATGATCCCTGCGCTCCATCTCGCTGACAGCAAGCGTTTGACATGTGATTCTGAGTTGCGTGGAAGTAGGCGTACTGTGTTCAACTCATGCTGGTCGCCAATCGAATCCAACGCCCAGCACAGCCGGTAATACGCGCCTCTGGACTGTAGACTACTGTATGGACGGACGGACAAACTCGACGCCCAAAGACAATGCTGCCCGCCTTGAATGTGGGCTGCCAGGCCTGCTGCAACCACAAAAGGGGTCTCGCTTGCGTCTAAGTGGCCGTGGAGGTGCCAGAGTTGGAGTTGATGCACGCACTTGTGCCTTATTACTGATACCTGTACATGTACATGTGCATGTCTGGACTGGATTGGATAGAGCCAAGTCTCCCGTTTTCTCTATTTCCTATTTATCCTCTTGTCTCCTCCTCTCTCCTCGCCTTGTTCTCTCTCAGTTCCATCTTCCTCCCATTTTCAACCTCTGCCTGAAGCTGAGTTCAACACATCCTTAGCTTGTGACCAATCTTTTCCCCTATTCTCTCAATTGGTAAAATGAGAGAATACCATGGCTTTTCCTGTAAGCTCTCCAGTGCCCTCAATTCTCTCTTCCTTGCCATTGAGGGGGTTCATGTGCTGACCATACCCTTTCTTCTCCCCAGGGTGGTAACATAAACTTTTTGCCTTTTGGCACCGAGATAAATCCTCTATATGCTGGAATAGCAGCCACTCTTTTAGGTGGTATTGCCGTTTCAAGTTTGGTTGCCTCGCGAGGCACCGGGCAGGGCAATGATACGCCTGGAATTCTCAGGTCCTTTTTCCTGTTCTTTTACTCATGCTTCATCAAACCCCATCAGGGCGATTCCAAGGCTTCCCAGCAGGACGCTCTCGAAAGCTTCTATAAGAAGCAGGCCGGGGCCTATGATGCCACACGCAAGCTTCTTCTTCGCGGTCGCGAAGACATGCTTGCTCTTGTTGCTGCCCAGCTTGAGGCGAAAGCCAAGATTGCTGACGATAACAAGACCAAGCGTATTTGGGTCGACGTGAGTTGCCTCTGCTGCATTATCTAGACCACATGGCTAGACATGGACAAAACTCGAGACAATCGAAACTAACTGGCAATCAAACAGGTTGGAGGCGGCACTGGCTGGAACATTGAAGCCATGTCCCAATTCGTCGACGTCCCCAACTTCTTCTCCAGCGTTTACCTTGTCGACTTCTCCCCGTCTCTCTGCGAAGTAGCAAGGAAGCGTTTTGAGAGGCTCGGTTGGAAAAACGTTCGCGTCGTCTGCCAAGACGCTCGCAAGTTCCGCCTCGAAGACTACGAGACTGGCATGTCTAAGCAGGTCGCTCCGAGATCTCCTTCGCTCAGCTACCTCACCCAGCCGCGCCAGGATTATGGCGGTGCTGACCTGGTTACCTTTTCATACAGCTTGTCTATGATTGTAAGTATTGGTCCTTGAAAAAAAAAAGGATTTATTTGCCTGAATCTCCAACTGACTCCCGTGGTAGCCCGACTACTATTCTGTCGTCGACTCTGTGAACTCGCTTCTGGCTCCTCATGGTATTCTGGGCGTCGTTGATTTCTACGTCCAAAACCAAATTGACTACTCTTTCCGCAACTACACTGGTGGCCTCGTGGATCGCCATGTTAACATGCTGTCTCGAAACTTTTGGCGTGCCTGGTTCGACATTGACCGTGTTGGCCTTGAGCCTGGTCGTCGTGATTACCTCGAGTACAAGTTTGGCACCGTTCTCAACTCCAACTTCCGCAATCGCACTCTCGGCTATATCCCTTACTACATCTGGGTTGGATGCCACAAGAAGCCGTTTTCGCCGTCGAGTCTGCCTCATGAAATTATTGAGCGAATCGATGCGCTGGCTACTGAATCGCCCTACTTGTACCCTGCTAACCAAGGAGATGCTCTGACCCGTGCGATTGAGAGATCCGCACCAGAGATCCGCTCCAAGGCCTTCATCACTGCGGTCGAAAACTTGTCTGCCAACCTGCCTCTCCCCTCATTCTTCTACCAGAATCACCACTGGCGTATCTACTACGATGATAGACTCCAAAAGCACACCCAGTTCAATGACGAGTACATCTATGCTTTCACTTGGGAAGATGCACGTGTCGACGAGCACCTGCTGAAGCTTGGCCCTGATGACAAGGTTCTCGCCATCACTTCTGCCGGAGACAACATCATTTCCTATCTTGCCCAGAGCCCTGCTCGCGTTCATGCCGTTGACCTTAACCCGACTCAAAACCATCTTCTGGAACTCAAGGCTGCCGCGTACACTGCTCTGCCATATGAAGATTTCTGGAAGATTTTTGGCGAGGGAAAGCACCCCGAATTCCGCAAGTTGCTCATCTCTAAGCTGTCTCCTCATCTCTCTGGCCGTGCATTCCAATACTGGCTCAAGAACATCCACGTCTTCCACAACAACAAGGGCTATGGCCTCTACGATACTGGTGGCTCTCGCCATGCCATTCGTGCCTTCCGCTGGATTGCTCGCATCTTTGGTCTGCAGTCTACTGTTCAGAAGCTCCTCAGTGCTCGAACTTTGAATGAGCAGCGAGAAATCTGGCGCAACAAGATCCGACCCGCTCTGCTCTCCAAGCTCATCTGCAACTTGGTGGTTGCGCAGGAGAGCTTCCTCTGGGCCGCTCTCGGTGTCCCCAAGAACCAACTCGCCATGATTGAGAACGACCACGCCAACTCGGACATTGTGAAGCAAGGCAAGGCAAAGAACACTCGCTCTCATGCTATCTGGCACTACATGGTCAACACACTGGACCCCGTTGCTGAAGAGACTCACATTGGTACCGACAACCCTTACTACTACGTCTGCTTGGATGGCAAGTTCTCTAAGAAGTGCCACCTTGAGTATCTTCGCCCCGAGGTTCACGCCAAGCTGTCTCGCCCCGGTGCTCTGGATGGTCTTCGCATTCATACCGATGAGCTTGAGGAGGTTATTGCACGCATCACCCCTGGCACTCTTACCGTTGCAGTCATCATGGACAGCATGGACTGGTTCGACACTGGCTCTCAAGCAGCTGCCGCCCAGATTAGCAAACTCAACAGGGCTCTCCAGATGGGCGGGCGTGTGCTCCTTCGTACATCTGCTTTGAGCCCCTGGTACATCAAGGTCTTTGAGGCTCACGGCTTCACTGCCAAGTGCCACGGCTCTCGCGTCGACGGCGCCTGCATCGACCGTGTTAACATGTATGCCAGCTGCTGGATTTGCACCAAGACGGAGAACTTGCCTCCTCCTACTCCTGAGTTTGACCGTATTGGTGGAACTGACATTACCAGCCTGACCATTTAAAGCCTGGGTGGGATTGACTAGGATGGATAGTGATTGAATCATGGGGGTATCGTCCAACACTGTACCCAGGGATTCTGATGAATTGGGATAAAAGGAGTGTTGATGCCAGTAGCATGAAGATTGATAACAAATAAATAAAAATCTACCTATCAATTGTATGATCTTTTTCACTAAGTGACACATTGTATGCGATGCGTATTAGTTGAGTGATGTAATTGTATGTTGTAGGATGCACTTCCATTGCCTCTGCCATTTCAAAAACCATGCACTTCTCTACATTTGAAACAGGATTGGGACACAAAAAAAAGCGAAACTTTCGAATATTCATTGGAAGGAGCCTTAAAAAACGAAAAAGAAGAAAGAATAAAAATTTAGTAATGAAAAGTGCAAAAAGGCCAAAAAAATGTAACTCTTCTCCGGGGAGAATTGTTCTCCGGGGACGGAATCGAACCGCCGACTTTTCGATGAGATGTTACCCATTACAGTCGAACGCCATGAACCAACTAGACCACCCAGAGGATGTAGAAGAGTTGCTAGGAGGCTTCTGTAATTGGTATGTAAGCTTTTGCATGCGGGGTAAAAAATTGGCGGAGCCCCAGTCTGTGTGGGACGAGCTGGTGGAGATTGAAGCCTTCGGTTTTGTATGGAGCTGCGAACTGCTCTTAACTGCTCTAGACGAGAAGCCGATGACTTTGGATTTTGACATAATTGACTGTTGGCTTTGAAAGAGGTTTGAGCATGACATAGGTAGTTGCTGAAGACAAGTATCTGGACTAAGTTGAGCTTTACTTCCATCGCCAGGTAGTATAAATGCCTGAATGTTGGACGGAGCTGAATAAAAGACGGGTTTGCATGAGCTATGATCATTTACAGCTACAATGAGTATTCAAAAAGCAATTGCACGGATACCCAAGTATTATGGTTTCGCTTCTTTTTTGATCGTACTTCTATACAAGCGCTCGCAGCCCTTTCTTGGCCCAATTAGCGCATAATATCAGTTACACAGCCTGCCTCCAAACCCAACGAATTCCCTCCCCAGCAAGCAATCACAAGATATCAAGTTTTTCGTCCCTCCTTCTCCTCTTTAAGCATCATCCTTTATGCCTTCCAGATCTTCTTAATAGCCTCGGTAACGCCAATATCGTTGGTCTCAAACTCGTACAATCCCACGCCGACGGTGACAGTCGCCAGATTCAGGCCCCACCAGAAGATCTTTCGCAGGCCGGAGTAGCGGGTCTTGGGGATGTAGTCGATGATGACGGACTGGAAGCCAATGTGAGAGTGCAGGAGGACGGCGGAGCACAGGATGGCGTCGGTGGTGGGGTTGAGGGAGCCGGCGGCGAAGGGAGCAATGGTGAGGGGCACGAGGCCGGCGGCGAGGAGGCGCTCAAAGGTCCAGTGGTAGGAGCCGTGGGAGGCGCTGGGAGGGGGAACGGGGGCAGGGTCGTTGACTGTATGAAGGCTCGTGGTTAGTTATTTTATAGGTTCGGTTCGGCATGTGAGAGAGCGCAACACGTTTTGCGCGGCATACCTGTGCCCTCAATTCGCTCTACAGAGACACCATGTTAGCAAGGTTCCAAGCTCAGAAGCAATTGCGTTTGCTCCTCGAGTGACTGGGGGGAAGTTCTCACGAGGTCCGGGAGGCAGAAAGGCAGAGCGCTGGGACGAGGTGTGGAAAGCCGAAGCCTTGATGGCGTTGTTTCGGAAGGCAGGCTTGGCGCAACGAGCCGCCAGCGCAGTCTGCCGCAGCAGAGAAGGTCGCACAATCGATGCCATGGTTGACAGAGTAGTACTCGGGACTTGTGATTGCAGTTGTGAGAGATTGGCACCCGGAAACGCTTCGCGCTGGCAGAATCAACAGCTCCAGCAAGATCGGTTTCGGGATGACGGGCGTAGATGGACGAAACTTGAACGGATGAGGTATTGCCGAGGATCTCGAATTAGGAGCTCCGTGATTGGCTGAGCCGGTTCCGAAGGGTGCCCACCGGGGCGCAACAATGTATTTCCGCGCTGGAAGACGCCGGACCGGTCTGATTGGCTGGGCGATTCGATATGGCATGTGAATTTTTGTTGCGTGGGAAAGATGGTCAAGGTGGGATGAGCTTTTGGTTGAAGATTGATTGATACTTGATCTTTCGCCCGTGCGGTCACACCCAACGCCCAAGAATGTGGGCAAGGTGATTGGGGGAATTCTTTTTTTCTGTTTCAGCTCATTGGCATCCCTTTGTTGGGATTATACCGCCTGTAATGGCTCCTCAGGCAGCGATATCAAAGGCCCTGCTCGCATTGCGATGCGCCAGCTCACGACATGGCATCCGACGATCCGCCTGGGCGCTGGGCCAAGCCCACAGAGCGCGCGGCATAGCGACTTCATACTTGGAAAAGGTTGCCGAGGGCGAAAAGCGGTGGGAGGAGCGGGCAGTCAAGATTCAGAATGGCGAGCAGCCGCATGTGTGGGATATCCTCGATGAGAGAGGCTATATCAAGGATGTCGCCGGGTATGTTGTCAGCTTCGCATTGCAATTGCGCAAAGGGAATGACTTGTTCAGTGGCTAACTAATTGATTTGCATAGAACTCCCGACAAGATCAAGGAACTCATGCGGGTTAAGAGAATAGGCGCTTACGTCGGTGTTGATCCCACTGCAGACTCGATGCATGTCGGACACTTGCTTCCCATGATGCCCCTCTTCTGGCTGTGGTTCCACGGCCACCCAGCTGTGACCCTCCTCGGAGGCGCAACTGCTCGAATCGGTGACCCCTCAGGCCGCTTACAATCCCGCGAGATCATGTCCAACTCGGATATTTCCAAGAACGTCACCAAGATACACTACCAGCTGTCGAGGCTATGGCACAACGTATCAGCCTTGAGAGACAAGTACGGCTACGAGAAAGATTGGGCGGCGAAACAGCGCCTGCTCAACAACAGCATGTGGCTGCAGGGCCTGACTATGTATGATTTCACCAAGAGGCTCGCGAGATATACCAGGATTGGACCAATGTTAACGCGCGACACGTGAGTCACCCCCATTCTCTTTCATGGCCTCGATTTTTACTTCCACCCTTTCTCGATACTAACTGTTTAATGTCAGTGTCAAGAGGAAAATGACAGAGGGCGATGGCATGTCTCTGGGTGAATTCATGTACCCTCTCTTCCAGGGCTGGGATTTCTGGCACATGTACAACAAGCTGGGCGTGCAGATGCAGATTGGCGGCTCTGACCAGTACGGAAATATTGTCGCTGGTATTGATGCTCTGAAGATTATTCGGGAATCGGAGGAAATGCCCGAAATGAAGATTCCTTCTACCTGGACACACGAACCTGTCGGTTTCACCGTGCCACTACTTACAGATTCCTCTGGCGTCAAATTTGGTAAGAGCACGGGCAACGCAATCTGGCTGGACGAATTCAAGACATCGCCGTTTGAGCTCTACGGCTACTTTATGCGACGACCCGACGAAGACGTTGAGAGTCTTCTCAAGCTGTTCACCTTTATGCCAATGGCCAAGATCCAAGAAGTAATGGTTGAACACCAGGCCGACCCGTCAAAGCGCCTTGCGCAACACACGCTGGCATTCGAGGTTCTGTCCCTCGTACACGGCTCTCAGAGGGCTGTGCAAGAAGCCCAGCAGCACCAGTTCCGCTTCGGCGGACAACTTCCTTACTTCATCAGGGAACCTGCTCCCGATACCGGCATCTTGACGCCAAACACGGCACCGAGAAGTGACATTGAGCTTCCCCAATCTGTGTTGAAACTGTCGCCCGCAAAGATCCTGTACGCAGCCGGCCTCGTCAACAGCGCCAGCGAAGGCCAGCGCCTCGTCTCGCAGCAGGGCGCTTATGTTGCCGCCAGACCGGGTCAGCAGCGGGGTCTCGTGCCGGGGAACCTCGATTGGACGCCCATGAAGATGTGGTTCCCCGAGGAAACAACCAAGTTTGTCATTGACGACAAGCTGTTGATTCTGCGAAAGGGCAAGCACAACATTCGAATCATTGAGCTCGTCAGCGACGAAGACTGGACGGCGAGCAAGAAGATTTATCCCGGCCAGCCGTATACTGGCGTGATTCGACAGGTTAAAGAGCAACTTAGAGCTGAGGCTGAGCAGAAGGGCGAAATTTTGAGCGACAGGAAGATTGTTGTGGAGCTCAACAGGAGGAAGAGGGAAGAGTCTGTCAAGGTTGCAAACAACCCCGACATTGAGCTGCCGAAGAGGGTGCCGGCTTACCTTAAGCGCGGCAAGGTAAAGAACGATGGCACGTGGAAGCGATAGATGGGATATTACGAACATTATTGTATGCGACTTGATCGCAATGTAACACTACTGGATATCAAAAAAGGAGGATGGAGAAATAGCATGTATGATATGATGCGATGGCGACGTTATAGATTTCATGAGCCTAGATGGTGTATATAATGATACTTATTACTCCGACAACTCCCCTGTACAATTAAAATAAAAATTACCTGTAAAACACTGTAATGTCTCCCCTAGGAACGGGCAACATCTTGAGCCTCTCCATAACTTGATCGTTAGTCAGATTCTGCTCCGTCATGATTTGATCCATGTGATGGCATCCGTCTGTGTATTTCTGCAAAGGATCACCCCCAGCGAACGGCTTGCTCTGCCCCGTGGCAAGCGAAGCCAAGTACTGCTTCGAAACGACATACTTGTGCACGCGGTAAAGGCAGCCCTTTATGATGCCAAACTGCACAAAGCGACGTATGTCGATATAAGACATGATTTCGAACCCAGCCTCCCGATGAATCATGATCCACTCCTTGATGCTCTTCCCAGGAGAAAACGAGGCCATGAAGCGGATGAGAAGGTAATTGCTGACCCTGGCCCTGCCGTGGGACACGTACCCGGCGCACTCGTCGACGATGCCGTCGACGTTGCGGATGAAGTCGTGGATTCCCGGCCGGGGCGCGTAGCACGAGCTGAAGAAGAAGATGTCGAGGAGGAGGATGGTGTCGTAGTAGAGCAGGTGGCGGATGGCAATCTTGGCGAGGTCTAGGGATACGGAGGCCTCGTGGGCGATGCGGCGGATGTCGGAGACGCCGTCGATTTTGGCGACGACTTTTTGGAGGGTGATGTCCCATGTTGGGTCGACGATTTCGGGGAATTTGGTCCTTGCGACGGGGACGTGCCAGCCTTTTACGGCGGGGGGGTTGGCGTGGTGGGGGAAGAGCTTCATGTTGATGGTGTTTGCTTCGTCTGAGATGGTTTTAGTTTAGGTGAATGCATTGCATCGTGTGAGATTGATAAGATGAACTGACCAACTGGAATCATGCACTCGCCATAATTGTTCAGATCCTCCTTGACAATCTCAAGCAAACTCTCAATGGGCCTTCGTACGCCGTCACCGCCATCAGAACCCTTTGCCTCACTAAGGCTCAGATACTCGTTCTGCTTCTCCATCTCCGCAAAGGTCTCGGCCAGACACCTCACGACGCGCTCAAACGGCGTCTGGTCGCAGTCGGTCTCGACCAGCAGGCCAAAGTTGAAGATGAACTCATTGCGCATGTACTTTGTGTGCGGGATGACGACGGGGAACCCCAGGATGGTGTACTTGCCGTCGGGGGAGTTGATGGTGACATAGCGGTTGCAGAAGGCCTGGCGAGGGATGATGTACTCTTGTAAGACGTCAAAGTCGACGAGGGGAGGCCCGTTGCCGGAGGCTGTGATGCAGCCTGGGGGAGCTTGGGCGACGATTTTGGGGCCTGGAGGAGAGGGTGGGAGTTTTAGCATTGATGAAGGATGATAGCTTGGGAGTGTGAGATACCTTCTTGAGGGAAGAATCGAGCGTAGAATATGCCTTGGATCATGGTGATGTCGGCGCGTTCATGATGTGATGAGAGAGACGTCGTTTGTTTGCAGCTGTTAAATCATGCCGAGCGGAATGCGCTAAGGTGGTGGTTTATATGGATATATTTTACAATGTGATGCGCAAGCGAGAACGTTGATATGAGATGAGGTGAGTTGAGTTGAAGAGATTGAGGTTCGAATAAGCTTCTACAGCATGTCTTGGATCTGATGGCTGGCTGGGCTCATGCTATGGACGATTGCCCCGCTAGGCCGCTATTAGAGCTTCAACGATGTGGCTTAAGTGTGAGCTCATGGCCTGTATCTGTAGCCAGCATAGGTATCTAGAGATGAAGAATTGATGCTGGATTGAATTGAATACTACTTATTTAATTTGGATATAAATTCCTTCTGTATACATACATGTAGGTACGTGAGTTTGAGGCCTAATCTATGCATGTACCGCTGGGTCAACAGACACATAGGTAGGCAGTGCTGGCTGCTTTTCGAGGTTTGTTAGACTGCAGCTGTGATTGGACTGGACTGGATCAAAAATGATAGCTGATAGACAGGTGCAAGAGGTGCTAATTCATATCGGGTTTCCGATATTATTGGATCCATTTCAATATCATCTGACAGCCGCCAAGGCAGGTAACCATCGCACATACGCGTACGATTGAGTTGGATCGAGGTAGTATGTTAGTATGTGGCCGTAGAAGCCAACAGACTGTGATAGAAGCTCGAGGTGATTACATGTACTCGAGTCCATGGCGGCCATTGGACTGATGTGTGTCCAACCACCTGAGATTCTTATTACCTTGCGCATGTGCACATGGAAGGTCCATGCCATATATGTATTGATATTGAGTTTGTGTTTCTGGGACAACCCAAGCATTGGACGCCTGATTGTCTGCGGGAAACTGGAACTGACCCCCAGACAAATCTACAGTACGCGACAGCTGCAAGAGGCACTGGCTGGCGGTGGGCTGAAGACGGAATTTACAGTGGAGGGCCACTATCACTGGCCTGTATGTACGTACCTACCTGCTCATTGAAGTACTCCATCACACCCATCGGTCCATTCAATCCCATCCATTTCCTCCCCATTCGCTCTGCCCCACCAAACCTGCGGCCTCTCAGCCTCCTCCATCGCATTATTAACCACCGCAATCTCGCCACAGAAGTCGTCTAGTAGCCTGATCTGATCATCAGCCGCTTCAACAGCTATACAGTAGCACGCTCTTTTTTCGCTGACTCTATCCGATAGTGATAGATCTGATATTCGTAGATCTATCGCCTCCCCCTCGGCACTCTTCTCTCTCTTCTCCCCGCCCAGCTTCCCCTCGGTTCGCTTTGCCTCGTCATGGCCGACAACGCAGAGGCGGGCGGCGATGCCCAAATCACCTTTCGGGTCAAGACAGCGCAGGACGGCTCGCACACTATCACCATGGCTGAGTCGGCGACTGTTTTGGACCTCAAGACGAAGCTGTCGACCGCCGAGTTTGAGAATATTCCCGTCGATCGTCAGCGACTCATCTACTCCGGCCGCGTTATGAAGAACGACGACACGCTGGCCACGTACAAGATCAAGCCCAACAACACCATCCACATGGTCAAGAGCGCCGCCAGCAACACCGCTCCGGCTGCTGCCGCTGCTGCCTCGACACCCCAGGCCGTGCCGACCAACATGGCTTCAGGCACCGCCAACAACCCGCTGGCTGGCCTTACTGGCGCCAGATACGCTGGTCACCAGATCAACCTCCCCGGCATGGACATGTTTGGGCCCGACGGCGGCGTAAGTGCTTTCCTACCCCCCCTGTATTCTGGTTCGACTTGTTTTGTGCGAGAGGAACTCGACTGACGCTCTTGATTGTTGAATCCAGATGGGTCCTCCTATGGACGAAGAGCGATTGTCGCGCATGATGGCGGATCCCAACGTACAGCAAACCATGAATGAGGCCCTCAACAATCCCGACTTCGTCAATATGCTTATCGAGGCGAACCCCATGCTGCGCAACATCCCCAACGCTCGCGAGATCATTACATCACCGTTCATGCGACAGATGATGAGCAACCCGCAGATGATGACACAGGCGATGCGGATGCAGCGGAACATGGGCAGAGGCGAGTCGGCATTCCCTGCCCCCGGCGCCACAGACACGACCCCCGACGGTGCGCCCGCGGCGGATGGTGCAGCTGGCCAGGCAAACGCCCAGCAGCAGAACCCTTTTGCAAACCCGTTTATGAACCCGTTCATGGGGGGTGGTGCTGGCGGCGCCAACAGCCTAAGCATGCTCCAGCAGCTGCTGAATATCCCTCCTCCGCCCGTACCAGCCGGCAGCCCGGCCGGTACCGAGACCGGGACGACAGAAAACAGAGGACCAGCGGCAGCAGCAGGAACCGGAGGCAATACGGGTGCAGGCCAAGCCCAGGCGCCACCGAACCCCTTTGCGGCTTTGTTCCCGCCTCAAGCAGCTGGAGCTGGAGGGGCGAATCCGTTGAATCCGTTTGCCATGAACCCGGAGCAGTTCCAGCAGATGATGCAGCTGTTCTCACCGCAACAAGCCGCCGCCCCGCCGGACAACAGACCGGCCGAAGAGCGCTACGCAGAGCAGCTCCGACAGCTCAACGACATGGGATTCTATGATTTTGACCGAAACGTGGCCGCTTTGAGACGCAGTGGAGGGAGCGTGCAGGGTGCCGTTGAGCACTTGCTGGGCGGAATTTAGGACGCGCTGTCCAAATGCTTGGTTGTATTGTTTTACAACATGTATTTTCAACATCAGTGGCGTAAGATCCGAGGCCAAGCACGTCAAGCGCGTGAATAATGGAAATGTCGACATATTCTGGCCTATTACGGCCACGACAAGCGCGAAGCTTCGGCTTTGAGAGCGCGCCATGCTGAGCGAGGAGACTATGGGCGCGGTCCTTTTTTTCTTCTTCTTCTATCTTTTTATTTCAAGGACTAGGCCTCGAGAGTTTGCATGGCAACAGGGCGCGATTCACTCAATGTATTTTTTCTGCTTCAGTGATGGTAATGACAAATCTTTGTGTATAAATGGCGTGGTCGACGGTGAAGATGCCCTTTTGATACTGTCCGGGTGAGCTGCGAGCTGTACCGATTCGGAGCGCGCAGGAGCGTAAAATGGATGAGAACAGCGGGTGCAGAGAGATTCATGCTACTTGAGTAGGCATGTGTATATATAAATTGTACGATATAAAATCAAGATGAAGTTCACGTCTCTCAATCCAAATACACAGCAAATCATCACGTCGTTCTCATGAATTAAAAATAAAATCCGGGGCCTCCCCCCATTATCGACGTCTCCAAATAAAGATGGGATTCGGAGCTGGGCGCTTTTCGGCAAAGAGCTGCCGGACTTGGAGATGCCTCGGCTTCCCCGCCGGACCGGTACCCCGGATTTATTTTTGGGCTGGGGGTGCTTACCGTCTGGTACATTAAACGTCGCGTCTCCAATTCTTTGTCTGAGAGGCTTGGGACTTTTTCTCTCTTATCATTAATTCTTACGGCTTACATTACTTGGATCTGCTCTTAGTATTAAGGTTCGGATTTTCCTTTGGCAGGATTGTAATTAGCTGTTCCTTTTTCTTTCTTTCTTCATCTTTCATCATTTTCAAGATGCGCGGCATTGAGATCCAGAAATATGTCAAGGTAAGGTGCCCAGCCAACCAGCGGTTCCTTTCTTCCCCCTTTTAACCTATCGGCGGTATCTCAATCTTGACTTCAATCTCAAATGCCCTCAAGTGAAGAGAGATAGAAGAATTAGCTGACAGTTTCTCACTGCTAAATTGTAGAGCCCCGCGGAGCTTCAGGTGACGGAGCTGCCCGACCCCGTGCCCAAAGACGACGAGTATGTCATCGAAGTGCACGCCGCGGCAGCCAACTTTTTCGATATCCTGCAGGTTCAGGGACGCTATCAGAACCAGCCTCGTGAGTTTTTTTCATTCATATCTACAAAGCCATTGAATCACTCCCCCTTGAAACAAAAAAGCTGACTATCATTCCATCCAGCCTTCCCATGGGTCGCCGGAGCCGAGTTCGCCGGCACCGTCGTGTCCACGCCGCGCAAGAGCCGGACCAAGCCGCGCTTCGCCGTGGGATCGCGCGTCTTTGGTGCCGCGCAGGGCGCCTTTGCGACGAAGCTGTGCACCAAGGAGGTGGCGCTGCTGCCGGTGCCCGAGGGCTGGTCGTTCCGGGACGCCGCGGGCCTGTTTGTGACGGCGCCGACGAGTTATGGTGCGTTGGTGGTGAGGGCGGGTATTAAGGCGGGTGATGTTGTGTTGGTACATGCGGCGGCGGGAGGGGTTGGGCTTGCGGCTGTTCAGGGTGAGTTTTGATAATCTTTTTTGTTGTGGTGTGATATGAGAGAGTGAGTGAGGGTGAGTGAATCGTGAATGGGAGTGAGAGTTGCAACATGAGGCTCTCACCTCTCACCCCTTATTCAACTCAACTCAACTCACTCCCACACAACTCACATCACCACCACTTCCACCATCACCAAGCTAACACAAACCCCAGTCGCCAAAGCATTCGGCGCAACCGTCATCGCCACAGCCTCCACCCCCCGCAAACTCGAAATCGCCAAATCCTTCGGCGCCGACCACGCAATCTCCTACACCGACCCAGACTGGCCAACCAAGGTAAAAGCCCTCACCCCGAAATCCCGGGGCGTCGACATCGTCTACGACCCCGTCGGCCTCGTCGACAAGTCCACAAAGTGCACCGCCTGGAACGGCCGCATCCTCGTCGTCGGCTTCGCTGCCGGCGCTATCGAAAAGGTTGCTATGAATAAGGTTTTGTTGAAGAATATCTCGCTTGTGGGTATTCATTGGGGGGCTTATTCGATTCATGAGAGGGAGACGATTCCGAAGGTGTGGGAGGGGATTATGGGGTTGGTTAAGGAGGGGAAGATTAGGGGCACGGAGTATACGGATGAGGAGTTTGTTGGGTTGGATAGGGTTAAGGATGCGCTTTTGGCGTTGGGAGGGAGGGGAACTTGGGGAAAGGTCGTTATCAAGGTTCCTCAGGAGGGTAGCAGTCGGTTGTAAAATGGGACAATTCATGAATATACATGTAAGAAGGGCAGGATAGCAGACCAAATGTACCCCTTAATTCAGCATCACGTATGCTTCATGTTCTCTGTTTCAACACCCACTCATAGCAGCTGACAATTCTAATAATATCTCTTTATGCCTCGCTCACGCAAAATCGTGCAGGCTCGTCATCCAAGTCATATTCTCATTACAATGCCCAAGTCACGCCAACTACTCAATTTCTTCAATGCGCCCCCCATTCTCCCACCAGCTTCCGAAAAGCGTCCCAGTTCCTTACTGCGTACCCCCATTCATCAGCTTCTGGAAAGCGTCCATGACCTCCTTGTCCACATTGATGGCCCAGTTCTCCTGGAAAACCGCCTCCCCTCCGATCCGTGCAACGACGTCGTGCAGCCTCACCTTGACAAAATGCAGCGCCTGCACACAGTGGACCGGATCCTTGTGCTGGCTCTGCTTCTCCAGAATCATCTTTGGGGTATCATACTCCTCCACTTCGATTTCCGGTCCCCAAACCAAACAATCACTGCCGTTGACCTCGCTGCCGTCTTGAAGATCTATAATAATGTTTGTCCACAAATCCAAAAAGTCTTGTAGCTTGCCCAGGACCAGCTCCTGCATCGGTGAACCAAGTTCCAGCAGACGCGTCAAGCCGAGGAGATAGAGCTTCTGGCGATCTATGTTATCCATCCGCGCTTGATACGTGAACCACCCCGCGGAGAGCCAGCTCCACACCTCTTCGACGTTCCCGACTGTGCCCAGCATCTGTACGAACAAGTTTGGTTCGGCGAGTATTAGGCGAGCAAGGATCGCAAAGTAGTCACCCTGTGTGACCGTGTTGAGTTTGCTCTGTCTTCTATTTGGCCCAGTGGTCTGACTGGCCTCCCAGGCATCATGAAGATTGGCCATGATTTTGTTCATGAAGCCGGTTTCTACCATGTCTCTGACGATGACTGAAACTCCCTCAGCCCCTCCTAGTTCGGCAGCTGACCGGATGAGGAGTTCAATGCACACAGTACCTACGCGAACGTGCTCTCGGCTCTTGGAGTCCAGAGTGGTGCTTAGCGCCATGAGTGTCGGCCGTCGAAGTCTATCCTCTAGCATCGCCTGGGGTGCAATCAGGATGTAGGATTCAATGGCTGAGATTGCAAGGGATACAATCTCAGATTGATACTCTAGTAGTGGGAGTAGCAATTCCGCTAGGTTAACGAGCTCCGAGGCAAGTGGGGGGTTGCTTTGCGTGAGGATGGAGTTCCAGAGCTCCAACGATTCGTCAATGAGGTTCAGGTGCAAGTCTGAGCCTGGCCTTGCCGCTTCTGCCAGCAAGGGAAGCATAGAGCCCTGGTAACGCTGAGATTCGGGACCCATGCTCATCACGAGCGCCGCGAAAATGGCAATTACAGCCTGTTTGATCATGTATTCTTCTGTCCCCGAGGCTTCCCACACGGAAGGCAGAGCAACCATGAGCTGATCTCCAAACTGTCCCACCTGTTCCTCCATTCTCGTCACCAGGATTCGGATCGACTCAAGGATGGCCAGCTTAGTTTCGTCGCTCTCCACGTTCTGAATGAGCTCCGTAAGGTTCTTGAGAACATCCGAGGTGTACGGCAGAAATGCGTCGACGCTGAAGTCAATCTCGTCGGCGACCCACCTGAGCTGCCGTGCCGCCGTGATCCTTACAACAATGTCGTTCGTCTCATCGTTTGAATTGAGGAAATGCTGGAAAATTTGATACACAATGGGTCTGCTCTCTTCGCTTAGCTTCACTGGCGCCCACAGACTGATCAGGATTGCAATGCGTCGCCGAAGCACCTTGTAGAGGCCGCCTTGCTGCTGGGCGTCGTTGACAATGGTCGAGGCCAATACTGCATCAAAATCAAATGCACCGACCACGTGCGCCGCTGAGAGGCCCATGGCAGTGTATACCGCTTCCTTTGTAGCAATATCTGCCTGAGGGGATTGTGCCGTCTCGAAATACGATAGCAGAGGAGGCACTAGAAGCGGCTTAAAGTTGGTGAGAAGATCTAAAAAGAGCTTTTCGGCGCATGGGCGGACTTCCCATTCGTATGCGTTGCCCTCGTGTTGCTCCTGTTGCTCCCAATCCTCCGGGTCCTCCTCCCAAGATTCGAGATCCGATCTACGGAAGACGAATAGGTGTGAGATGATGGTATTGACGATTTGGATGACCAGATCGTCTTTGAAGAGCTCCGTCCTGACAACATGCTTGGCGTCTTCTTGTTCAGCCTTTGTCTCTGGCGTCCGGTACTTGAATGTCTGCACTGGCTGGAAGGCAATTCTCACGCAGGCACGGAGAAGGAGAAGGCCTTTGAGGGCAAGTTTTTCCATTAGTGGCCCTTCTGTCTTTGCTTTGGCCCCTGCGTCGCCGGAACCCTGACGGATGCCGCCAGACGAGACGAAGATTTCCGCAAACTTTGAAATGAGATCCCAGTATGCATTGACTAGGGATATTGAGTTGGGGAGGAAAGCAAAGCTAGCAGCAAAGTGCTCGGCTTGGTCGATGTGGAACTTGGCGAATTGAAGAAGATGCTTCCCTACCAAGTCTTGATACTGCGGTGGCACAGAGGAGTCGTGGTTCACAAACCCCAGGAGCAGGCCAAACTGGTTCTGAGAGAGTGTCCAAAACTCACTCACAGAACTGTCGGCATGAGGACGCAGGTAGCCCACGCTGATAAGGCGGCGAAGTGTCTTTAGAGCGGAGAGACTGTTCATCATCGCCAGGTTCGCTTCGTCGCCGTTTCCTTGTCCAGTGTTTAAAAAGTTGATCCACGATGCCGATTTTTCAGAGTAGATCTCGGACAGAATGTAGACAATCTCCGGCGTGATGGACTGCAGCGCCGTCTGCGATTTCCTTAGCCGTGCGCTGCCCATCTCCTTGATGACCCGTAGCAACACTAGCAAGGTGCCGTATAGATGATGTTGGTTGGCGTTTCGAGTGGATCGCAGGAGGCTGATGATATCAGGAAGGGCCTGTGGCCACTCTTCTGGATAGTCGATCCGGACCACTTTGGCAATGACCAAGGCATTGTGCAGCGCAAGATGCCTCTCTTCCTCCTCGACAGATCCCTGGAGCAGCCGTGACCGTATCAGGTTCTTCTCCTCGGGGGATATGCCCTGCTTTGCGCTCGCATACAGCCTCCAGTTCTTGTCAATGCCGTTTTTGATTTGTATAATAGCCAGGAATCGTATTTCGAGGGGGAGCGACTTGTCGAGGAACACGGACTGGAAGTGGCACAAAGATGTTAGCACGATGTACGATGCACGATGCACGCAGCATGGACAAACAGCAGCCGTAGCTGTAGCCGTACCTGTAACGACGAGTAATAGCCGGCCTGCGACTCCCAGGTGGACAGCTGCTGGCCAGCAGCCTGTCGCTGGACATGATCAGAGGACGAGGTTGCGGCGTGCAACGTGCGGCAAAGCTCTTGCAGAGACAACGGAGCCGCGTCTCCTGGCACTTCGATTGCGAAACTCATGGTTGCTGCCAACGCCGTTCGAGACGGCTGTCAAGCTGTAGTTCGACGGCTGCGAGGCTCGGGATATCAGATGTAGCTATGGGAGTGTCATGAATGGTGCTGAGTTCATCGAGGGCGTGCTGCCGGTTGAAGATGCAGGAGGTTGTAGATGCTTGGTGATGGTGGGGCTGAGTTTGTAGCCCGTTGGCGCGGGAGTTGCTTGGAGGTTCTTGGAGGGGTAGCAAAAGACAGCACCAGGCAAAAGGATCAAGACGAGGCTGCAACTTGCCAATATTGCCTATTTGCTGGATATTTGATCACATGAAACAAGAGCCTCATCCTAAGGAGAAGATGAAAACAAACAACAAATCTGAGGTCAATTTTATTAATTAATCCACCAACAGTCAATATTTAGGCCTGAATCTTGAATGACACCCAAGCAGCACTTGCTCGGTGAATCACAGCCGAGAGACATTTACAGGCGCACTTACAGCAAAGACCCTTGGCCTCTTTAGCGCCCAGCCTGCCAAACTATGCCCCATAAAGCAAAAAAGCTCCCGCCACGACAAGGCTCGAAATCTCGACCAGCATCCATTCGTCTCGAAGCCTCAACTCCAATTTCGCTCATCCAGCCAGGCCAATTGCGCCAATGCGATGATCCGCTCGCGCACTTCCAGGCTTGCCGCCGCTGCCCTCTCCAGGAGGCAGTGGACGTGCCCGGCATGCCTTTCCAAGCGCCAGTACTCCAAGCAGCCCGAGAAGCGCGAACCACCCGATCATCGGAAGCTGGGCAACCAGCAAGAGCTCTTCATGACGTCCGTCTACAGCCCCGGCTCGCCCATTTTTCTGCCAAACGGCGCTCGCATATTCAACCGACTAGTGGACTTTCTGCGGAAGCAGTATGTGCGCTACGGGTTCCAGGAGGTCATCACGCCGACGATATATAAGAAGTCGCTGTGGGCAAAGTCGGGACATCTGGAGAATTATGCAGAAGACATGTATTCTGTGACGGGCAATAAGAGGGCCTCGGACTTGGAGGGGTCCGCGGGGTGTTGCGGGACGGATCACGCCAAAGACGAAGCTGTGGTGGAAGAAGACGACGACTATGGGCTGAAACCTATGAATTGTCCGGGACACTGTCTCATCTTTGCATCCAAGCTGCATAGTTACAGAGACCTACCAGTCAGATACGCCGACTTCAGTCCGCTTCACCGGAATGAGATATCGGGCGCCTTGTCAGGACTGACCCGAGTGCGTCGCTTTCACCAAGATGACGGCCACATCTTTTGCAGGCCAAGCCAGGTCGAGGGAGAGATTAAGAAGACTCTAGATTTTGTCAAGACGGTATATAGCGTGCTGCGTCTTGGTGTCAGCTATCGCTTGGCGTTGTCCACAAGGCCCAAGGATCATTACATTGGCACGGAAGAGGAGTGGGCGCGCGCAGAAGACAGCCTGAAACGAGCGCTGGACGCTTCAGGCATGGAATGGACAATGAATGAAGGCGATGGCGCTTTTTATGGCCCCAAGATCGATATTGTGCTCAAGGATTCTGAGGGAAAGGAACACCAGACGGCCACCATTCAGCTAGACTTTCAGCTGCCTAAGCGATTCGAGTTGGAGTATCAGGCGCCGGCACCGGAGTACGAGGCCCGTGGCGAGACGACGAATGATCCGGAGCTTCTTGCCAACTACGGCCCTGTTCGGCCGGTCATGATTCACCGTGCAGTTTTGGGATCAGTAGAACGGCTGCTAGCGCTGCTGATTGAGAACTATGACGGGAAATGGCCCTTTTGGCTGAATCCGAGACAGGCCATCATACTGACAGTCAACACATCAGACCCAGTTGTAGAGTGGGCTGATGAGGTGCGCAATATTCTCCTCGGCAACAAGAAGCTGCAGGACGATGGGTTGCCGTCTCTCGAGAGTCTTTCAGGACAAACGGGCCTGGCTGTAGACATGGATACGACGGCGAGACCCCTGGGGACCAAGATTCGGGAGGCACACGCGAGTGGCTATGGCCTTGTCCTGGTGGTGGGCGAGCAAGATGCCAAGAATTCACAGGTCAGTCTGGGCAAGGAAAGGTTGAGTCCGCTTGAGACGCGCGATAGAATGCTTCGCATGGTAGATACATTTGAATGAACAACTCTCATCTATTATTCCCATCCAATCACGCCAGATATTAATCTGTATCCTTCTAATAATTCTTTCCCGCCCCTCATTCAGAATGGGTATCACAAGCCCGTTTCCAATCTTCAAAAATAAAACATCGACCTGGAAGATATATGTTGAAACTTTTATGATTCGGCGTGACAGCACGAACCGCATATGCAGGCTGCAAGGTGGATGATGATCCATGTAGTCTCATCATGCCCTGCTTCGCCTACGACCACGACTTCTTCTTTCTGCAGCGGCCATGGGGGGTTTATGCTGGCTTCATGATGGCTTTGCAGCCTCGTCTCGCTCGATTCTCAAACAACTCATTCCAAGTTGGGGCAGCGCAAACATCGGGAAGCCATTCACCGGCCGAGCCCTTGCCTTGACAATGGTGAAACCCTTTTCATCGTGTCAATTTCCACAATAGAAAACTGCTCGACTTCAACAGAGCACTCACTTTTTATACTTGGGATCAACGCTGCCGCCTGCCTGCTCAATACGCTCAATCAAGGCCTGCCTCTGCACAATCTGGTCGCGCATATAATCCACAGTGCGCTTCAGAACCAATCCCTCAGAGCGACCTTGTCCCTCCAAACCAGGCACGAGTTCAGTAAGCCGATCGAAGCCCTCGCGAATAGCCTGACGGCGCTTTTGTTCTATGGGGAGCGCGCGACGTTAGTCTTTTGTTGGCACTCTCGCACGTGAGAAGAAGCGCTTCCTCTCTCTCTTTCATTTACCTGATGCAATGTGGTTCTGCTTCTTCTCCTCCTCTGTGAGACGGGGCTTATCGTCTGCGTTTACTGCTTGCCCAGAGGGCGTGGCCTTGCTGGCGTCGCCAGAGCCGGAGGTTTGGCTTGGTGAGGATGACATTTTGCGCGGGTCATGTGTGATCAATGCGATAAGCACATGTGAATGAATGCCCGCGATGACGGAACCGCAGCTTGAGAATCAATCGATGCGAATGAAGCACGACATATAAAAGAAGAAGAAGAAGCAAAAAGAGATGTAGCACGGCGGCTTCAAATCGATTCGCCGCTTGAGGGCCTTTATTCTAATCGACGTGGTACGATTTTCCCCGTCGAGAGTTGCGTTGAAATGTCATTGTTGAGATGAGGGATCACATGCGCGGCGCGTGCAATTAAAATTGGGAAAAAAGCCACCACGCCTGTTACAGCGCTAGGATTGACAGAGCAAGGATCTTGCCCCAGATTCTCGGGGCCGAAGTGCCGGTCCCTGCGTCTAGCTTCTCCAAAAGCGCCCTCTTTTCGATTCCATTTCCACGTTGTTTTGCTTCTCCATTATGGTAGATCTGAGTGGTTTCAACTCTGTAGCAGCAATGATTTACTTGTTCACTTTTTGTAAAAAAAAATTCTACTGTGATTTGGGAAGTCTTTCTTCTCTTCTCGTTTCATAACTTGCCGTCTCCCCCTCGACGAGCTGCGCCCCATGCCAAGCACATGCAATTGTACGACCCTGAGACTCCCGATTCCGTACCCTGACGCCAATCACATGCTAAACCTGCATTTGCTGCTGCTTCTCCGACAAGGAATACTGATGTAAACTCGAAGATTACCTTCCTCTTTTGCAAATAGTTCTCGTTGCAATTGGGATATACTGATTGACTTATCCCAATTTTGAGGCACATCATCATTGTCTGATGCCCGTGTAGCTCTACAATGCTACAGATCTACAACGCTACAGATAGACTCGTTCTCCATCAAATTAGGGCGTATTGTCACACAAAATACAAGGTATGTGATGTTCATGGTCCATCCGAGCAACGCCTGGAGCCATCTCAATCTCATATCAACCCGCTAAACTCATCATTCTGAAGCTGAACCCTCATCATCATAGTCATCCCGATCCTGCTGGAAGATGACCTTTTCCGCTAATGTCAACGTCTTCTTTACAGGCAGTCCAATAACATTATCGACGCTCCCTTCAATCTTTTCCACCAATAGCATTCCCGCAATGCCTTGGATTCCGTATCCACCCGCCTTGTCAACACCCTCCCGAGTTTTGACATAGGCCTCAATGACGTCGTCCGGTAGCCCGTTGCCCTCTTCCCAAAAGTACACCTTAGTCTCCTCGGTGTGGCTTTGGATGTCGTAGCCCGGAGCTCTTGCGTCTTCTCGGGGGGCCAATACAGAGACTGAAGTCAACACTCTGTGCATGCGTGTATCGCGCAGGTGCTTGAGCATTCGCACGTGCTCTGCTTCGCTCCGAGGCTTCTCCAGAATGCGCCCATCACGAGTAACAATAATGGTGTCTGCGGCAATGACTAGAGCGGGATCAGGGATAGAAGCAAGGTGCGTCTCCAAAGTCTTGACGTAAACGTCAAGACACTTGTTGCGAGCGGTAGTTGAGACGTATTCCCAGGGACCGTACGCCTTCTTGTCAAGGTCCTCAGGGTTGAGTGACGGAGTAATCTCCAAATTGGCGAGGCCCATCTAATTGTTGATGTTACTTTAACTTTGCACTACCGTGTCATTCTCATGGCATCATACCTGCTGCAGCAGCGCTTTCCTCCGCGGAGAGGCAGATGCTAGAATTACTCTATTTGAATTGAGGTGCTTGATAATGGGGAGGTCCAGGGGCTGCAGCGGCCTGCGCATAGATCCGGCTCTAGGACGCCCGGCTGGAGGCGCCGGTTGCCCGGAGGCAGCAGCATCTGAGGGAGCATCGCCCGGAGCTGTGGCGGCTGACATGGCGAGAGGAATTGGGAGGTGGAGGATTGAGGAGATGAGATGATATCGGCTGTACACAGACTGCTATGGAAGATTGAGGCAGCAAGGCGGTATAGCTTTTAAGGAGCCCAAGTCGTCATTGATGGTGGGGTTCTGCAGTTTGACCCCACCGTGCATTGATTGACGTTTTATTTGTCTGTGAGATGAGATGAGTTGCAGGCAAGAGGAAGAAGGATTGAAGAATTGCTCGTCCGTAATGAAAGAGATAAAGCGTGTTTCCGGCATGCCAAGTCAAACCTTGATTGCATTATATAATCTGGCGTACAGTAGACTTTTTGGCGTTTGTTCATGACTTGATGTTTTAGTACGAGTAGGTACATATGCCTACATCGACTGTAGTGAGCCAGGCCCTCGTGGAGCTGTGACACGGAAGCTTCCTAGAGCCCGAAGCCAATGCGTTATAGCAGCTGCTGGTGCTTTAGTCAATGTATGTACAGTGTAAGTAACTCATAATTCACATTGCTGCCTCACACTGAATGGATTCTATTGAGACACAAAAACATTTACTATAAAGTGATAAAGACACAATACAATTGCTTTTATTGTTCTTTCAACAGTGTAATACAATGTATGTAGAGCACAGCTGACAGCCGCAGCTGAAGGCCAAATTCTTTGCCTTAGGCTGCCGCCTCATGGCCCAATCGGGCCTAGTGCCAGCCGCGGTACCTGGCAACTTGTACTTTTCAAGGTACCGTTCGTCGCACTCAACTCCCTGTTCCCGCGCCCTGAAGGGAAAAAGCCAAACCCTTCAGACTAACGACTCAGCATCGCATCTGCGTCTCGTATCCGCAAGCAGCGCAAACAAGCGTCGATATTATTATCCTTAGCAGGCAGTCAGGAATCTGCAGAAGCGCGGCAAATCACAACATTGAAGCCACCGCCGCTCCGTAGCAAAGCAGCAATAAGCGCGCGCCGCCGCCCACTGAAAAAAAAGCATCCATCAACACGCGTCATTCCACGCTGGCGATAGTTGTCGCCAGGCCGTGGTTTGCGACCCGGGACTCAAGAAGCCATTGAGCCCCCACGACTGCGCAGGAGGTCCCTCGCGGCGGACGGGAATGAACCTGCGGTAACGCTCACCATCCAGACCAAGATGGAGGCCAAGCGAAAGGCGAATGGAGGAGCAGCGGATGCGGAGGACCGCCAGGCCAAGCGGCGCAGAGTAGCTGTGAGTAATTGCCCAGCCTGGTTCCATACTCGAGACTCTACCCTCTATCCATTTGTCTTGACGGAATTTTTTATCTTTTATCATTCGGCGAAGAGCTGCATGCGCCTGCATTGTTCGATTGCATGCGCTCTACACGCCCTGCTGAAGCTCTCTTACACACTTGCATATCGCAGATCATCTCCGCGCTAACACCACCATCTCCGTACAGCAAGGTTTCGATCTTTCCAAGGGCGAGTCTCGCGAATCGACCACGGCGCATGGATTGGTTTTCCTCGAGCAGATCCGTCGGACAGCTGATAAAAGGTACGCTGCTGCTGCTGCTGATTTTTGTTTTCCCCTCACAATGAGTCCTCGCTAACTGTACCTCGAAAGTGGTCGTCTCGTCGCAACATACTTTGAGACGCTCGTTCCACGAGAAAGCAACCCCGACTACTATAAAAAGACGCGATTGCCGATTTCCCTCGAAACCATCGAACAAAAACTTATTGATGGCGAATTCAAGAGCCTCGCAGAGCTGGAGAGCTACTTCAAAAGGATGATTGCCAACGCAAAAGACTATTATTCTAGAGGATCGCAAGTTTTTGATGATGCTGAGCGTGTTCGCAAGGCACTGAGTAACTACATGACCAAAACGAACCCTGCATACAGCAACCGCTCTTACCAAGCTGTGCCTACCCCGCTGCCGCCTGAAAATGACGACGAAGAGGAAGGGAATGATGAAGAGGAGGAAGAAGAAGAGGGAGAAGAGGATGCCGAGGGTGAGGATGCCGAAGCTGACGAAGATGCTGAGGGAGAAGATGAAGATGCCGAAGGCGAGGAGGAGCCTGAAGAAGACGAAGAGCCCAGATCGAGACGAAAAGCCATTATACTCAAGCGGAGCCGTACGCGCAGGAGTTCGAATAACGAAAGCTCTCGAGCTCGGTCGCCGCCAAGTCGTCCCGATCACCAATACGAAAATGTACCATACAAAGGCCTTACATTTCAGCAAGCCCAGGAAAAAATTGTCGAAGAACTGTTGCGACACCAGGAACCAGAGTGCGTGAAACCCACCCAGCCAGGCCAAGCCTGAGATTTTACTGACGTGGACCATTCCCAGATATGACGATGCCTATTTTGAACCCTTTATCAATCTTCCTCCTCGAGCTTTGAGAGATTACTACAAGGTCATTACCGATCCTCTGTCCATCAAGAAGCTGCAGAAGATGGTCAAAGGCGTGCAAGGACGAAATGACGCGACGGGAGTTAGCGAGTTTAAGAGCTGGAGTGCTTTTGAAGAGAAAACAAAGCTCCTTTGGACCAATGCCTATTTCTACAACGAAGAAGGCAGCGATATCTATGTTCTGGCACAAGAGCTCGAGGTAAGTTGCCCATGATTTCATACTTCAAATGCTTCCCACATCTTACAATGCGGTTAGAAATTTTTCTACGCCCAGCTCAAAAAGGCACAAGCAGCTGTCTCGGAGCCGTCACAGCCGAAAATTAAACTCAAGGTCGGGCAAGGATCCGAAACTCCTGGTTCGTCCAAGAAGATTACCATCCACGTTGGTGGGCGTGACAGCTCTGTAGCATCGCCAGCACCTCAGGTAGCCCCATCCTCAGAGACCAATGGCAATGTCAACGGCGCTGGGCAGCTCTCGGCCAACCTCGAAGCTCCTCGCAGCGTCTCGGCGTCTGCGCCGTCGCCAACGCCCTCATCCCAGGTAGGGTTGGGGCTGAAGGTGGAAGATGGCATTCGGGCATCCCCGGCAGTTGGTAACATGCCAGCTGGTGCACCAGGACAGCCTGCCGTGCGGCCTCCTATTCCCACGATTACATCTTTGCCATTCCAGACGAACCCGCTCGTTAATGGATATGCTGATCAGAGAAGATTCCGCCCTGCCAGCAAAGGTATGCGCAAAATTCATGATTATGTCGAGGCCGCTGTTTGATAGGACTTGCTAACTCTGAATTTAGGAATCGACAGTGCGCTGATTGAACAATTGCGGATTCAAACACATCCTAGTATTCCAAATGAGCGCCCTACGCTGCTCACCATCTTGCCCAATGCAAAGGAGATGCAACAGTCGGCAACTATCAACCTGCCGCCTACGCAGACTCGCATCTGGATCGTCGTGACGCTGCCAACCTTTCTGCAAGACCGTCAGTATAGCCTCTGGACTCTGGTGGACAAGCAGCCTTGGAAACAGCTGATGCAGCCCATCCCCAACCAGACGCATCATGAGCGAGCCTTTGACGTTATGCTGCACCCTGGGCTCAATGTCATTGAAACTCATCTCATTGCCGCGATTCCCCGACATGAGCGAGAGCCAGGCGGCCCAGAGGTGGAATTGGAAGTCTTTACAGTGCTGATTAACGTGTCACGCCCATACTAGACGCAATAAGTCTTTGGTCAGCGGAAGTTGTTCTAGAAAAGGCATGGTTGTCTGCTTCTGCTTCAAGTTCTTTGGGGAATTATTCGGACGAACTCGGCACCCCCCTTGCAACCGAGAAGGATCAAAATGGGAGGAGGTAGATGCGGGATTCCGCACGCTCCGCAATGACTTATTAGGAATTTGCAGAGTTTGGTTGCAGTAGGAGTTATCAGGTAGCGACTCGACAAAATCGGGACTTTGGGTGGAGCCCCTGACTGGGTCTGAATCTATTTTCTTTTACTAGTATTTCTTTTTTGCCCTTGTTTTTTTCTATTTTTTTTTTTTTAATCATCTCGGCCGAGCGCAGACATGGACCGGGATTCAAGACCGTATTGCCGCTTGCCGCGTCATGAGCCGTCGGGACAAGGCGTGGGATTGTACCGTCCACTTGGAACATGTGGGATGCTCGTTCTCGTTCTGTATTCGTACGTCGTATACTCGTATCCCAGTTTCGTGTTAGTTTGGGTAGCACAATTTTTGGTGTTGCTGGGCAAGCAAGATAGGCAGACTGTTCGTGCTGCTGTCCTAGGATTTCGGGCAGCGAGAGCCGGTAGGTTACCTACTATATTCTTAGCGGAGAAGATGAGAACATGATGTTATTGATGCTTTTTCCTCATTCCGTGTCAGACAGGGCTGAGACCCTGAAATGACTTGTTCAATGTACACAGATTCGTCTTCCAACCCCTGCCTTTGTGTGCCCAAACTAAAGAATAATATTTATTATTAATCACCATTCAAATATTCATTTTCCATTATCATCGTTGGAACGCGCTAGCAGTAGACACTGGTCACTTTTTAGGAGATTATGACACGGAAAAATTTGAGCCCTTCATAGGTGCAAAATATGGCAGCCTAGATGCTTAGTGCTACAATCACAGGCCCATGTAGGTTGCCATTGAAGTTAGCACAAAAAACACTTCCCCTGCTGCTAAGCCCTGCAGATAGCCGCTCGGGACTCCGTGTGGATTGCCACTCTGTACTCGTACATATACTAGTAGCTGAGGCCTCTTTTCGGCCATTCGTATCTTGGTTTCGGCCATAAGGGGGATAAAGCATCGGGGATAGAAGACAACGCAGGCGCAGTTAAACGCGACGCGTGTAAAGTACCTACTAATGTACGTGGAAGAATGACCAGATTTTTTTTTTAATTTATTTTAGTTTTGAATTAATCGATAAAATGGATAAAATGGAATTTCTAGTGTTTTTATAATGTATATGTAATGATTACTTTTGTTGAAAGTAGGGTTATCCACTCATGCGACTTCGTATTTTGGAGGTGAAGCGAGTCATGTTGGACCCCTGTGGTGTCCTATTCTTGACATATTTTTGTTGATTATCAGGCGGATATGTTTGAAAGATAGTTCTGAATACGGGTTCGATCAGGTTGGATGATCGTGGGTGATAGAAGGGGTAATTGGGGGGTGTATTCGAAGACTTGGAGGAGTGGGTAGTTTTGGCAATGACGATTTGATTAGTGAAGAATCAAAGAGTATGTAATCTAACTAAATCATCTGCATCTTCAACAGCAACACAGTTGTCTGTGTAAGTCAATGGATGCAAATGAGCGAGAACGAGCATTATGTCTGCCTACCACCGGACCGGCGATTTACATACGAGTTGTTTAGCGCAATTCCATGGTCTCGATCGGTGTCCAAGCGGCTCCCATGATGACATGGGTCTCATGAGCCATTGTTGCTCTCATATCCACGAGAAGATCTCTGACCACAACCATCCTTTTCCGTATATCATCGTGAGACGGAAATACAAGACACTTTCCCTGGAGCGGCAGGAGCGGTAAGAAGCGGAAAGTGGACACTAGTCAATCAACTTAAGACTGCAACACGCCCTACGTCTAGCTTTAAAGTGTCCGATCACGATAATGTGTGGCGACTATTGGTGGATATAATATACGTCTGCCTAGCCGCTAGAGGTCGAGAATAGGTATGAGATTCCGGTGGCTTAGAGACGTCGTATGAGTTGACGAGATAAGTTAGATTGCCGAGGCTTTCAATCTCGTGATTGATAGCTTGTTACTATTGACCGCCTCCCCCTTTTCTTTCACTGGGAACAGGGTGTAAGTGTTGACAAAATGCAGTGTCTGAGAAGTCATATAAGACTCTTTGTAGTTCACTCAAGTTATCTTCGCAATTCAAAGGTAGGCACTTGATAAGGTGTATATACATGTGATCGAGATTATTTCATTATAACAATTTCTCTGAACATCAAATTCTCCGAGGAGTTAGTTATTTGGGTAGACGATAGTGTTTGGTAGTGTGTACTAGGCTACCTATAGCCTCAAGACATGGACAAGGAGAGACATGGATAAACATAGTCTATCTCTTTCATCATTTCTCTTGTAGTATTTTCTTTTTATCGATTTTTTAATTTATCATTTTATCTTTTATTATTTCTTCACCATTTTATCGAATAGTTTCAGGGGGTGGTTGGTGGGCCATGTAACAACAGCGTAAACGCATTCATATCATAGGTCGCTTCGTAAACAGACGCATATTGACTGTAGATCTGGACTCAAGGGCTTACTTGATTATAGCTAAGCACTAGCGTAAGCACGCTTAATCCTTTGGACCGGTTCAGTTGGTCGGCCACTTTGACCGACCAAGTTGACCGGCTAGTGATGGTATCTACCGTAGACAGGGCCAGAAGCGAGTTCCTGATTTAGGAAACACTATATAAGCGAGTTCATGTACGCACACTCCGAACTAGTTGTATGTACATAATAGACAATGACTAACATGTGACATACGCTCTCTTCTATACTTGCATAAAACTAATTGATTCATACGCCTTTCGATTAGCGAAGAGATATGCATCGATTCAATAACGTGTAGAAAGGCACACGTTTAATCAACGTGTTTATATAACTCTCCTTTTCCGGTGACATAGAGCAAATAGTTCTCGGGGTTTCTCGAGACTCAAGCTTTATACCACCAAGCTTATTCACAACACCCTGGCAAACCTGCGTCCTGAAAATCGTAGAATAGTGGACCAGTCGCCAAGAATTACTAGAAACTGCAAATGTTACTCCGTAATTCAAACTATAATCTTACTGGCTTGTAAAAAAATACTGCGACGTTTTGTACAAGTCCGCTTATCAATCAATGTGGTCGGATGAAAAGGGAAATTCTTGTCATCAGCCTGATAAATTAAAGCCGAGCTCGTATTATAGCTCTTCCCAATTGGGACTGCGGTGGAGTTGCTCTCGGAAGCTTCAGATGCAGGTAGATGCTTACGTTATGTTATTTAAATATCAGCTGAGTCGCCTAACTCACTTCCTATTGTTGAACTACACTGGCATATAATAACCGGTGCTTTATGATAAACTAGATCGGTAAGAATTGAGGTAATGGCATGAAGCGCACATTAGTAATATCGCTTGGTCAGACATCTTAAGTCAGAAACAAAGTCTGGTGCAATATTTGTCATTGGTCCCTTAGTGAGTAATCGTGGTTTGGCAGAGATGTCGCTGTTGACATTAAATTGGTCGTGGACTTAAGGATATTTCATTATAGCTCTTACTCCAAAAATCTTCTAACTAATCATGTTCAACTACACCAACAATCTAGAACAGACATTCCAAATCTGAGAGTTATATCAGCTGGCTTAAGTCAGCTCGCATATACATGGTTCATGAATATGTAGATTTGTTTAGTCAACCCCTGCCAATAACCTGTATTTCTACGGCGCCACGTATTATTCGCTGTATATCCAGGGAAAGCATCGTATTTTCAGAGCACTCTTTGAATGAATTCTACGTACAAGCTATCTTCTTAAGAATAATAGGCATTGGATTGCCTTTTCGCCTTTTGATACTGCACAATTTGCTAACGACCAGATAACGATATGGAGGACGTGTATCGAATATGGCCCAATTTGTGAAATGATCAGGGTAACTAGAGTGATTAATAGACCAATTTTAAGTCAATTACCACAAGAGATCAAACGAAGAAATTTACAAGCAAGAGACAATTAAGGCCTTGGAATTAGACGTCGAATGTATTAGGGTAGCCTATATTTGTTCCAAGCTTCTCCTTTGCCAACTATGGACCCTGCGCTGATCATTCAGTGCGCTTATGTGCCGGCAGCCGTAAAACCTCGGAATGTAACGATGCCTGTCAAAGGGGTGTCCGATTCAGATCTGATGTTCCCTTTTGGAAACATAAGCCAAGGTTAACATTTGTAAATGATTTCACATTTACTAATCAAAAATCTTGTCCAATAGGTCACGCATACACTCTTATGAGTTATGCCATCTAATCTATTCGTTCTACCTGAATGACGTGTGTATCATTTCCGTTCGTAAATGAGATGACCAATGCTGAACGGACCTTAATTTGTCAATAGGATAGAGGAATCTAATCTACAAAACAAACCCAGGTTTATAAGAAAGTTTCTAGCAATACCGAGATCAAAGATACAGAGAGCTTTCTTAGAAGACAAAGATTTCGTCACTCATCTTTGCACTTGCGCCAGGTTGCTTGTACCCTAAGCTCACCAGCGACTTCTTGGCCGCAGTAACCATTCCAGGTGGTCCACAGATCATAACTTTACTTCCCTCCTCGCTCGAAGAAGGGAGCATCTCAGCCATCATATCCTTTGTCACATAACCAGACCCGAATTTCCACTCAGAAGAATGGCTCTCAAGTACATAGTATACTTTGAAGATTTTTGGGTATCGCCTAGCAAAAGTATCCAGTTCTTCCCTGAGAAGGATATCCTGCTTTGTTCGGTTGGCGTAAATGAGACTGATCTCCGTGGTATCGCGGTCGCTTCCGCAGATGGCCCGGATAATCTGGAACATAGGTGTAATTCCCGTGCCACCAGCTACCATGCCTATCTTCTTGCATAATTGCCGAGAGTATCGCATGGCTCCCTTGGGACCTCTGAAGTGAACCTCATCGCCAATGTTTAAGTTGGCCAAGTAGCCATTCGTCATCTTCCCGCTGGGGTAGACCTTAATAAGGAGCTCCAGGATGCCCTTGTCGGCGTTATTCGACGTCGGAGTATAGGATCGTGTTACAGTTTCTCCGTCAATAACTGCGGTAATGGCAACATGCTGACCCGTGGGCAAACCAAGTATGGGATGCGAAGAGGGTAAGGTGAATGTCAGACGGTATACGCTTGGCGACACCAACTCTTTTTTGGCTAGTGGAATCGCAGATGCAGCGGCCTCCGAGTCTAGCCATCCTCTTTGCTGTAGAAGATTGAACTCAGGGGCTTTTGGTACCTTGAAATGGTAAGGATATCTTGGTGAGTCCAGAGAAACGACAATCTGCAGCAGCCGACGAGCAATCAGGGTATGGACTGATGCCAGAACACCGGCTCCAACTAGCAATCCCATTAAAAAGCCGGGCTTTGAAGAGGTGGAGGTAACAGCAGTGTCGGAAGAGACAGCCCACTTTGGCGCAAATGTAATTATATTCTTGCCAAGTGAAGAGGCTTTGGACATTATTTCACGATCCACGCCGGACGTAGTAAGACCGTAGTATAAGGCAGCGGTACCAAGTGAAACTCTGGTGTACTTGGCGGTGTCGGACGTGACCTTCTCTGTAGATGGCGAAGTATTGCTTTTCGGAGGCGTTGTTGGTTTGGCGAGTGCTATTCTCGCTTTCCTTTTCTTGTACCCTTTCAGTTTGCCTATTCGTAGTGGCACCATTAGATCGAATGCATCGTCTGAGTGGCCCGCATTGTCGAAAGCCTCGCTAGCATTGGTGCCAGCTGCCTCTATGAGCACATCTACACCACCAGGATGGCTCTGGATATACTTGGTCACATCATAGACTAAAGAAGAATGTCAGCTTGCTCTTCTTATAGAGACCAAGGAGACTCCTTGGTCCGTCTCACCTTCTCCATGAATAACCATCCACGCATCCCCTGCATTGTTGTGCAGCTCAATTTCCTTCTGAGAGTATTCTGCAGCCTCTGCCATAATGATATATTGAGTCCGTACGGAAAGAAAACAAGATGAAAAAAGGCCGGAGTTGATACGTTGCTGGAACGGGTGGTGGCTTCTTTTTAAACTGCTGGATAGAAGTGCTGGGTTATACCGGCTTGTGCCCCTAATTACAGAAATATAGACGTATATTATAATGAAAGTTGGAAAAGTCATCATTCTCTGACCGGCATTGGCATGACCTAACTCATCCCCATAAGGCTTCTTTCTTTGTTTAGAGCATTGCCGCGAAATATCACGCAACATTCTCCATCCACCCTGATTTTACTGTGTTACAGAGAAACCAGACACCGAAAATCTTGAAACACACACATTTGCACAACCTTAAAACCGACCCGACTCTCTTGAAGCCGATTCATTTACAAGTTCCTCGGAACAATTTCTCTGTCCGACTCGAAGTGTGTGGGGGATCAGTAATCAGGCGCCATCGAAAGCCACTGCCGTTATATCGACCCTTTTAGCGGCGGTACAGGCCGCTAAATATGTCCGAGATTCGATGTGAGTTTTATTTCCCAAAAGGGGTCGTACTAGGGTCTTGAGGGCTGTATATATTACATACTCCTACCTATCTGGAGGTGGCCGAAACCGAGGTCAGTACATCAGTAATTATAAATTATACGATTCCCTGTAGGGCGCACAAAACTTGGCTGCAGAACCCGAGGTATAACATGTTTCAGGTAATCTTTTACTATGTGATCATATTCCGAGGACATATTGCTATAAATCGGCTGCCGACTTAGAGTTACCCGAACTGTGATTATTTCCATCGCCATCAGGAGGCTCCGCGGAGCATGATTCGCAACCCGTGGCGAGAGATGACAAAGTTAAACAAGAAATAAGAAAATCACTTAAAAACAAAGTTCTCTCCAATCTTTGGATAACATCGAAAGAATTACACTAGTTGAACTTACCGATCGTCTTGTTCAGAGCCTTTTTAACAATTTCGGTATCCACTAGCAATCACAATGTCTACTCTTTTTCATCTCTTGGGGGAGCAGCCATCAACTGCTATAGAGTTCGAACCGTCTGCATCATTAGACTTTGATGACTTGCAAGATCTAGTTGCATCACATTTTGCCATCGTGGAACCTCGCGGTAAGTGCTTAATCCCGAGAGCAAACATATACTATGATGTCTTCATATTGACTGTGACTTTAGGTGTTGGCTTTGTGTATGATGATCAGTACCTTACATCAGTAGCAGATGTACTTGCTGCTGATGGACCCATTGCAATCTCTATCGATGGCGGCGCAGTGCGCGAGATTCCTGGACCCAAAGGGCTTCCATATCTTGGCAATTTCACTCAGATATACCCCGACCATCTTGGCAATCATCAAAGGCTGTTCGAAACATATGGCAAACTTTTCGCCGTCACCACCTTCGGTACTACGTGGAATTACACAAATGATCCCAATCTGACGAACATCTTCTTTACCGAAAGCGAGTTCTTCACCAAGGGTGTCATCGATGGGCATCCTCTACACGCGTTTAACTTGGGAGATGCTGGCATCTTCTTCGGCAGTACAGACACTGACAGCTGGCGTGCAAACCACAAGTTCTTCCCCCCAGCACTGGGTCCCAAGGCTGTGAAGCACTATGCACCAAAACTGCAGGATACAATTAAGGACGCCTTTTCTGTCTTTGATCAACTAGACAAAGACGGCGAGGCTTGGAATGTGTTCCCGTATATGCTGAAATTAACATCTCAAGCCATTGTTAAGCTCGTGCTGGGCATGCAAGTTCGTCATTTTGCATCACCGGATACGCCACTTGATGAGATCGTGTCCATGATCATTGAAATCTTGATGCTGGCCAGAAAAGTGAATCGCTATGGCTCTTGGTACGGCAGCCTGCCATTTGGAGACCCCCAGAAACTCCGCAATGTTACGAAGATGATTCGTGAGCGGTTGGATAAGAAAATGGAGGAGGTTGAGAATGCCAAAGTGGGTGCAAAAGAACTTGAACTACAAGACGCCGCTTTGGAAGCAGACAACTTGATCGGTATGTAACTACTCACTATCCTTTATAAAGAACACTGATATGCTAACCAGGCTTGACATCAGATTTTGCTGTTCGAGCGCGAGACAGCAAAGGAAACAGGCTGAGTAAAGATCATGCATCTCTAGGTGTGACCGTCATCGCTGGCGCTGGCTTTTCGACCACAGCAGCGCTGCTCTCTTGGTTGATATATGGTCTAGTCTTTTATGAAGGGATGCAGGATCGCATCCTCCAGGAGCTTGTCGATAATGACTGGAACGAAGATACAGTCGCTACACCAGAGCTAACTCATAATCTCAAGTTCTTGGACAAGTACATTAAGGAAACGCAGCGGCGACACAATGGATCGTTCCAACCGGGCCGTACAGCCAAGACTGACCTGATCTTACCCGGAGGATACAAGATGAAAAAGGACTCCCTCGTCATCTTGGCTCTACACCACCTCCACACAAATTCCAAGCAATGGGACAGCCCTTTACGCTTTGATCCCGACCGCTGGGACACTGAAGAAGTCAAAAACCGCCCAGCAGGGTCGTTTCAACCCTTTGGTTCTGGAGCTCGTGGCTGCATAGGCTTCAACTTGGCATTGGAGGAAGTCAAGATATTCCTACCCAAGCTGGTGTACCGCTACAAGTTCACGTTGGCCAAGATGGACGAAGCGGTTCAGTACGATCCAAACCAAGTGGTCATTAAGCCAGACAATCTGTACGTTCGTGCGGAGAGAAGAGTTCGATGGCCAGCGAAGTCCGAATAAGCTATATGCTTATTATGGCTGACGCCACCTTTTTTGATGGTCAGCAAGGTGTGGGCCATGGTTCTTGTATCCTTTCTTTTTCATCAGCTGAGAATGTCAACATGTCAATAAATGGAAATTGAGTAAAACAACGAAGTCTTTCGTTATCAACCTGACAAAGACTTCGACTATTCGCTTGCTGTGAAACTGAAAACACGTTACCTAGACGTACTGTGTCCCAACTCCGTAAATGGGGGTCAAGTCTTGCAAGGCTCTTGTCGCATGGCTTGCTGACACTACTATCCCTGTTGCAGGTCGCCGACCTTGGGGGTCTTCGCTAAGTATCAGCACTAATGCGCACATCAACTCCTGATCTGATAGCCAATAGCGCAGGGGGGCTTCCAATGCTGTGCCGCTGCTATGCCGCAAATGTCGTGTTCCAGAATCAGCATTTCCAAGGCGTCTTGATAATGAACCGCCGTACTACCCTTTTGGCCTTCCCTGCGGACACGGATGAATGTTCGGGGAGATCCTTTCCACCCTTCACGGAGTCGTGCTATATTTGGCAATACCCGCCGTAGCGCAAATACGGCGGTAGTTGAGCTAGGTAACTTCAACTGTGGAATTTTTCAGAGACGTCTCGACTTGAGTCACATTGGGTAAATGCTTGGTAATATAAGAAGAACATGTTGCTCCCCTGTAGTAAGATTGGTACTATTGGATTGATTAGCTCGGCTATTGCCATGCTTGTTGTTCTGACTGCGTTCAAAATAAGGAGACACCAACTATAGAACCAGTAAGACTTTCCAAGCGTTGACAATAGGTGGTGACAAATTATCGACAAAACACGCCGAAGCCGCATCGTCATCTGATCTTTTGAATTGACTTCAGACATCTTGCGAGACAGTACCTAAAGATGTCATGATTATTTGCTAAATGATAGTAATTGAGTCTCTTAATGAAATAGCGCAGCTTAAAGTGACACTAGTTGTACCTCGACTTAGACGCATTGAAGTCACGCAGGTTGGTAGTTTCCATACGACTTATCAACTTGCTGCACGCTCATTACGGTAGTGTAATATGAGCCATCAAATTATAAGCATTTTCCTATGCTTGCCACCCAAAACTCTTTCTATTCTTATTACACATTGGCCTTCTTTCGGTTCATTCTCCTTTACCTCTTTTGGTCAGACTTTTCGTTTCATCTACTGAGCTACTTAATGCGTCTACAAACAACCACATATGATTGATTTAATCTTACAACTTCCCAATTAAGTTACGGTCGTACAGATCAAAACTAATTTGCACATCCGGAACACCAAGCTTTGATGCGGAATTCCGCGGACGACTCAGGCTTAAACCCGGAGGTTCTAGGCATGACTCGCCCTGACATTAGTGGCACGTACAATATAAGCCTGGTGACACATGCCTCCGTGGTTAATTTGTCTGGATCGGGGCAGAGCGGGTAGTTTTCCGCTCCATGTCAAGTTTAGCACTTAAAAAAGGCGCAAAGACACCCGAGAATAGTACTATATCTGGGTATTGAGCTAGGCATCGTAGTCTGGGATGATACTCGATATGCAGTAAGGCGTCGGATGACAACTTCCGCAACTCTATTTTTTCGTCTGACAGATAGTACTTCGGAAGTGGTACTCTTTCCTTTTGTGAATAGCGATTTTTATTTATTATTTAGATGTTTATCTATTTATCTATTTATTGTTTTATTCGGAATGTCTTTCGGAAACTCCGAACACTTAATCCCTAACTCCCCGTAAATCACCCTGTATCTCGACCTTTCCCATGGGTTGATGCTTATGAGATTCCCCAACTTCCCGGATGCCCTATTATTAATGTATTACAACGTGACGCATTCACTACACATGTGGACCAAACATCAAATACGAGCACAATTGGTGAGAAGAGAGCCATCTAAAATTAGAACTTTGCACTTGCCATTGTTACATATAACGTCCCATGTTGTACGAGCACGTTCTTTCTAGCATCTGATCTAGGGGTGGTATCGTATTAAAAAAAAAAAAGAACCCAAAAAGGAGGCAAAAGCCCCAGCGCCGATCCATGCCATGCCATGCCATACCGTAATGCTGCTGCGTGGTCCATATTGTACATCCATATAAAGCCGTACCAAAAGACAAAAAAATAGACAAATGCCGCGTGCTCGTATCAACATCCACCAAACTAGCCCCCACCAGCTGGTCTTTGCTTTAATTGTATGAGATGCTTCAAGCCAGTCTGAACGCCCATGTATTTTCGTTGTTTAGGATCATACCACCCCAGGACGTACACAGCCATGACCGCAGATTTTCCCTGCAATTCTACCAGTCCATCAACTCTGATGCAGCCCCTGCTTGGTGGCTGCTTCGCAGGCTGCCAGTTCTTCGTAAATGTAACGGTGGCGGCCTGAAGAGCTGCCTGAATCCGAGGATCGACCTGGCTTACACCACTGAATGGGGTGCCGGGAATTTCGCTGATCCCGGTGTGGACCGGAAAGTTGGACTTATCCGGCTGCCCTGGAACCTTGACCGTCTGTTTGCCAGTTGTCCCGAGTTCTCCTTGTTCTTTGATACGATTCAGAATGGCGGCCTGCCATGTTGCCTCAGGGGGAGGTGGCGTGTTAAATCCCAATACTTTACCAATATCTTGGGCGGTCTGCCTGGCCAATGAATTAAGAAATGCCCATACTGATAATGCTACTGCTTTTGGGTATATGGCCGTGTTGACGTGGTTGGCAGCCAGCGAGTCCATCGGTCGATCACCCCAGAATATGCCGTCATCGTCAATAATGACACTGTGAAAACAAGCATTAGTATGTACATGTCGAAGCAAACGATAGTGACTTCATGTCTTACCCAGAAACATAATGTTTTGGTGGCGGTGCGGGGGGATAAATGATATCCAGCCATAGCTTTTTGAGTTTGATATCCCGGCCACCGAGTAGCTGAACATAGGCGGGATTTCGTTCCACGCCTCGCCGTATCAGCTCCGCCAGGCCCACTGTGAAGATGGCCAATTAGTGACTATGCAGCTTCAAAGGCATTTCCCTGCGCCCAGGTACTTACTCTTGATGTCTTTTTGCAGCTGCTGGTCTTTATTAACAGCTATGAAGGTTGCCCACTCGGGATCGGAGCCCTTGTACGGCGGTTGTCTGACCTCCTTCGTCGTAAACGGGAACGGGAGGAACAGAATCGGCTCGTCTTCATCCGCCATATCCTCCATCTCTTTCTTTTCTCCCTCCGACAAAGCCTCCCATTCGTGATCTGCCCAGTCTAATAGTGGATCAAAGACGACGGTTGCGAATATCTGCCAGCAGGCATATACGGCTATGGTTGTAAAAACGGCTCGGCTGTGATTTGATATTAGTCTCTGGGAAAATCGCGCCGACTCAGCCGTGGCAACCGCTTACTTTATGCGACGCCGGAAGGAACCTGGCTTGGGCGGAACAACGGGCTTCGCAAAATAAACCGGAAGGCCCTCCGCCGCTGGTCTATTTCGCCATGGTAGAAAGGATATCTGTCGGCTAACGGAAGGGATGCGATGGGCGGGGAGATGTGATGAGGCTTTCGATATAAGGTTTGCGTGTCGCTGTCGCGAAACGACCGCTGCGCGCCGCAGCATCCCGGCTATTTGGTGGATTATGTGCGCTTGTAAACGGCAAAAGATCAAAAAAATACAATCAAGGAAGAAGAGAAAGCCTGTGTCAAAAGAGCAAGCGCATGGTGTATTTGAAGCTATTGCGATGGATAATGAAGTTCTACAGAGATGATAAGGCAATTGGATTACACATTTGTCGCATGTGGTTACGCAGGGGTCTGACCGGAACATTGTACCCCCACCACCGATGCGCCAACCACATCCAGCTAGCATGCACCTGAGGCGTCACCTACGTACTTCATATTCTCGGTGCAACTTGTTGATGCCGAGCCCTTTTTGCGCGCCTTCATCATCCACGACAGCTTCGATAGCTTCGACAAAGACGAAAATCATCATGAAGCTCTCGCTGGGGATTGCCGCAGCACTTGTGAGCTGCGCTGCAGCATCGCAGCCCGCCGCCGACGTTTACGTTCTACCGAATCGCGAATCCGCATCGCCGCCGTCCATTCCCAGCAGCGTTGCCCGATTGATCTTGCTGAAGCTGGCGGATTCCGGCTCCTTTTCCTTGGTCCGCGATATTCCTGACGACGTCGATGTCGAAGAGGTGGTTTCGTTGATGAATCGATATGGAGGCGTCACTGCTCCATTGTTTGATGAGCTCGCCCAGGAGCCTAAGCAGTTGTTCATTGCGCTCCAGGGCTTGACGGACGAGCAGATGAAAGAGACCAGAGCGAAATTACAGCGGCAGCCCTCATTCACTATCCCCGATGTGCCTCATATCGACCGTATGGAATGGGCGACGGGCTTTGAAATGCCTCCGCACGAGCTTATAAAAGGAAAAGGGACCAGCTGCTCTTATGATGAAATGACCAACCCAGTCGAGTCCCGGTGCTGGAAGGGCAAGAATTTGCTTGCTAATTTTGATATCCAAAAGGTACGCATTGAAAGTGTTGGATGGATTGGTGTATATGGTGGATAGGATGAAGAAAATAACCCGAACTAACTCCGCACCTTTGTTTATAGAAGCCGGAATACTTGGACTACGTGATCGATAGCTTCCCACGGCTGACCTCGCTTGCTGAGATTGGCGAAGTGCAAACAACTTTCCTGTTCTTCACTGGCGTTGGTAAATTGTCGAAGGAGGCCCAAGCACTTCACAAGCGCCAGGCGGAGCGGGTGATTTCCCACTTTCATAAGACTGCGGCCGCGGCGGAGCCAACTTCGCCGGCGCAAAACACCCTCCGAGCCCCCGCAGGAGCTATTCCCGCCTGCTTCGACTCCCTGGACAGCTGCGTCTCCAAGACCGGCAATTGCTCGCATCAGGGAGAGTGCTTGAACAAGTACGCATCTGCAGATGCCGGTGCCAGCGGCCGCGCCCCTGTCTGCTTTGCATGCCACTGCCTTAGCACTAGGACCGAAGAAAACGGACCTCTTACCCATTGGGCGGGGCCTACATGCGCCAAGAAAGACATTAGCGTCCCGTTCTGGCTCTTTGCTGGCTTCACGCTGCTTATGCTTGGAACTATCTCTTTGTCCGTCACTATGCTCTACAACGTTGGAGACGAAAAACTCCCCGGTGTCATTGGGGCTGGAGTTTCCAAGTCTAAATAAGCGGGCCAATAGGAGGTTGGAATGCGGTTTCTTTCTATGGCTTACATTGATTTGTCTTTTTCCTTTGTGACCAGTGGATAAGTAATGAGGCGTGGATGTCACGAGATAATGGCCTAGACAGAGGCTGAGTTTGGCATGTAGGAGTCGAGGAGCACCTCTCGATGAGCAGTTCTACCATGTAACCATTGGAGCCTCATGTACCATACCGATATATTCAATAGCGTTTGTTTTGCTTTTCCGTTACTTTAGCTTCCTAGAAGAGAAAGGTCCAGCCACAGGGCTGAGTCTTTGGTTCTGAAACCACGAGTATATCCGTCTTCCGTGTCGATCTTTGTAATGGTGGTAAGAAGTTGTAACGGTAAGACGTGACGTGTTGCTGGTTGATGACAAGAGAAACAACATGCGGACACCAACTCATGCGTCGATACTATTTACAGTTCAGTTGACTCATGCTTGACTAAGCTCCTGTGCTCTACTCTATATGTTGCTGGATCATTCCCGCGGGTTGAGCTCAAGCACGCGGAATAAGCATACCCTTAGCACGCAAAGTCCGCAATAATAAGGTTAATTGGAGACAGCTCAGAAACGGAACTGGCAAGTGGTACAATAGTAATCGGCCGAGACGGATTATGCTGTATTCCCCGTTTAGGACTAGCCAGCCCATGACGCGCCAAGCATGTCGCAAGTGGGCGATGTATTGCCCAGTGAAGACTAGCCCGCTCCTCCCAGCTGAACGGTCCATACTGATACACGTAAGTTCGATGTCCATGCGTTGGGTGGGGCAGCAGCAGCTGGGCAGGCATCAAAACAGCAAGGAGCGATCCAGGAGCTCTCAAGCGGCATGAGCGAGAACCTCGTCGGATACTTGGCCTCCGGACTAGGCTGGCCGCCTCAGGCTATTTGATGTCTCCCATTGCCTACTCTGGCTGCGCATCTCGCCCGTTTTTTCCATGCCTTTACGCATCGGGATTTTCCGCGTCTTGACCAGGATATTCTCCGGAGCTGCGAGGCGTGCCAGATTGGCCAATCATCCCGCCTGAGACCCGACAAGCGCCCCGCTGAGGGAAGTCCGGACTTTTGCGAAAAGGCCGTCCCAAGCAGCTGTGCTTTGAGGCGTTGAGTCTTCGAGGGTCGTTTTCTGAGAATGGTCTCTGGCATCCTTTAAAATCGAAAGCCCGCCGGACTTCATTCTACTTCCGTCTTGCAAAAAAGACCTGGCCGACCATGTACCCTCTTTTTGATTGCTTGCATAACCTAGGGCGGGCATAACGAGAGCAAAGCAAACAATGGATGCTGAACCCTCGGCAACGACCACTAACAGCTCAAGGGCCGAGAGGCCAAAGCTGCCCACGGCAAAATGGGGAGCCGCCTGCGCTCCCTGTGCTACCGCAAAGGCGAAGTGTATACGATCAAACGAAGCTCCGGGAGCTAAATGTGACAGGTGAGCTAACGAGGGACAAGAGCTAAAAGTCCTGATACCTTTTTTATTTTATTTATTTATTTGTTTTTTTGCGTCTTCTCATTGAGCTTAACACGGGGGAAATGGCATCGGATGGAGAGTGGGATGGAGACAGTCACCAGTATCAACCGTTTCTATCTTCATTTTGCGTTTCTGTTTTTTTCATTGTTCCGTAATGAACGGCCAAATTGCGCTTTCTGTTCTTTTATTGAGTGCCAACTAACAAGTCCATTGCTGTTGTCACGACTCATAGATGTGAGAGACTCCTGAAAGAGTGTTCCAACCAGATCCATCGCCCTCGAAAGAAGAGACAAGCCAAACCTTCGTAAGTCCGAAAGTTCCGTTTCCCTCTCTTTATATGCAAGATCCCAGCTGCGACTCTATTCGTTATACGCCGTCCCGGAGATGTGTTAGCTCGGCTCCCGGCCCCTGATGCAACAACTCCGTTTGAACGGGAATTCGGTGTTTCGACGGCGCTAGCAGCTTTAATCGTGGAGAATTCTGGAATTCCCTTTGAATCTCCGATCTAACAAACCCTGGGTAGCCGAACGGCGCAGATCGAAGAGCGGTTGAACGGCCTTGTCAGTCTTCTGAAGGCCTCCGGAGAGCTATCTGGAGCTCAGAGTGACCCACATTCGCAAGACGACATCGAAGATCCGGGAACAGAAGGCTCTTCTGACCGCCCATCCCCGTTCTCAAGCCCGTCCAGCGCCATTCCTAGCATATCTAACCAAGCCAATACTTGGATAATCGACCCATCTTACAACTCCTTTACGCCGAAATCATGCATTTGCCATCCGGATACCATGGAGGCACCGCCGCCCCCAGAGCCAGACGAGGTGCTTCTTGACTTTTATCGAAAGAATCTTCAGCCCGTTCACCCCTTTGTTATAATCCCACCAAATGTCTCGGCAGCCGTCTTGGCGGCAAGACGGCCGTTTCTGATGGCAGCTATTCGGATGGTTAGCTCTTTTCGAAGTATCAGGTCGATGAGGGCGCAGATGTATCATTTGATGAAACATCTTGCGGATCACCTGCTCATTCGCTCGGAAAAATCTCTGGATCTGCTATTAGGAATCATAGTCATGTTGGGATATCAGCAATATCACTGTTGTCTCCATGGCCAACTCAGCAACTTGATAACCTTGGCCGGGAGTTTGATTGGTGACATGGGCTTGGGTAAACCCCCGGGCGTGCATGAACGAACCCGGTTAATGGTCGTTCGTCCCCCAGAAATACATGGCCGAAGTAATGAAGAGAGACGAGCCTTTGCTGGGGCGTGGTACTGGGCATCAGTGTTAGTCATTTCCTTGCTACCTCAACTAATTGCTATAACTTGCTTACTCACTGTACCCCCTGCAGGATATCTATGAATTTTCAAAGAGTTGAACCTATGAGATACAACGGATACCTCCAAGACTGCATGCGGCACCTCGAAGAACACCCAGAATATGAAAGTGACATTTCTCTTGTCTATCTCGTCCGGATACAAAGGTTGACAGAACGAATATCCGAACTGAACTCTAGAGACAGAGCCCCAGAGGAAGTCTCTTCTGTTCCTTCAGCTCCTGTCTCAGCTTACGTCTTGGCATTCCAAAACGAGCTCAACCAAATTCGGGACTCTATGCCTAAACATTTGAAAGATGACAGTGAGTACTTTAGTGTATACTATTTGTCATAATCTGTATCTGACTAACATCTGCCATAGAAACCTTTCAGCTGTTCCTAGATAGCGCCAGGCTTCGTTTATACGAGCCTCCGGTTGTCGATAAGAACCTGATCCGCTCCCTGTCCAAGTCTCTTTCTTCTGTATCCATGGCTACGGACTCACCACTCGATAAGATATACCAGTCAAGTGCCGCTCTCACGGCGTGGTTCAATTCTTGGCTGTCCCTTCCCATCTCTACATACTACTTTCAAACCACCGCAGTGGGCTCGCACCTTGTTTACGCTCTCGTCATGTTAGCCCGATGGGCAAGGTTGGCGACTCCCAGAGCAATGTACGAGGGCAAAACCACTATGCCAGATGACCCGAGTGCGAATAATCCTAACGTTGCCTTGTACAACTCCGATATGGGAAACTCACAGTGTGACCCGAACATGACGCCAGACAAATGCGGAATGCCACGGGGACAACGTGTGACGGCACGCCCTGATCTAGACGACCCTGACCTTGCAGCTGCTGTGGCTGTACTGCGGACACAGCTACAGACACAACCTGGACTGATGATTAATATTCCTGAAATCCTTTCCGCGATATCCGGCCGCTTCGAACATGCCAACGCAACGTTCCAGCTATGTTCGGCAGATACCGAAAGAGTGAATAAAAATGTCTGGATGATGACTGCCCTAAAAGTCCGAATTACGAGAGCGAAATTAGAAAAGTGGGCAGAGCTGGTATCTGAAGGGTCAGAAAACATGCATCTCGACAATCGATCAGAACCGGACCAGAGAATGGCCGATTGGCAAGCGGCAATGCATATACCACAAACCGAATGCGCCGGACTGGACGATATGGGACTATTTGCGGATGATGGGGTACAAGAACCGCAGATGGAGAACAATTGGGGAAACATGGCGCACACATCATGGACTACCGATCTATTATCTGGTTTCGATCCAAGCGGATGGTTCGATGGATATGTGGATTGGAATTCAGTCCCGATGACTGCCGCGCCCCCTGTAGAGAGATGAGCTTTTCTCTCCTCGTTTCCCCGCGATTATAGGGAGATTCAGACGGCATTCCTCTGGGCCTCCTCTCAGGATTTGACATGCCATGAGCAAATGTCAGACACGTTTAACTTGTGATGAAGTCTCAAATGTCAGCAAAGCAGGGCTGAAATTGACATCAGAGAGTTATACCTGCACAAATACATACCAGATCTTGTTGACAACGGCGATCTTCTCTACACTGTAGTCGCAATAGTCTCGGATATCATACGATCTGAGCGGAAGATAAGCGATGACCTTCTAACGCGGCGCTTACAAATGAGCGATTGTTTGGATATTTTCTAGAACTTGATTTAATGGCGTATCTGAAGCAGATTAATGGTTTTGACTACCTTATGTCTCTCACTCAAGTAGCGCTTGTGTCGCGCTACAGTGTATTCAACGATTTTGAGAGGGTAGTCTGAAGTCGAGACTCCCAATGAAGTAATATTGAATTAGCTGAGCTTGATTATTCCCCATTGATGCTTGGATACTGGCGTGGCAATGATATGGAAGGCATCATAGGAGTACTGGCGGTATGAATAAACGGAAAAAATACCCGTGTGGCAATTAAAGATTTATGGGTGCTCTTGTTTAATCTAGATTGAATACAGAATACAGACGACCTTTTTCATTCTTTCTTGATCTTCCTTGGGTGAAAGTTATGCTGCGAATGAGCAACGATAGCCTGTATAATATTAACATAGATTGAATGTTTATTTTTAGTAGTATGCACTTTGCTGCAGGATCGCTGCTTTCAGGTCGTAGAAGAGACACACGAATTGAACAATGATCAAATCTGGGAGGCATCAGATGTCCAATTGAGCGCCCTGCTTAGAGTCGAAATGGAACGACTCTTTTGTTGGAGAATGCGGGGTCTCGTGCTCGTCCAAGGACATCCCTTAGACTCCCCACGACTCTCTAAAATCTGAGCTTCTCATTCATCAGCAATCGGCAATCAGCAATCAATTCATCCATAAAGCCGTTTACTAGATAATTAAACTAAGAATGGCGTCTTCTGAACAGCAGGGCAGTTCTATCCTTGCTTTTGAAGAAATACCACCGTCTGACGTCTCCTGTGCTGTTATTGAGCCCTCAGACGTCTACGAATGGATTGAGCACACCAAGGCGGCAGGAGATCACGCGCGGAAAGACTTTTTACTGGTCGATGTGCGCCGGAATGATTGGGAGGGAGGTACAATTGCTACGTCTGTGAACTTGCCAGCTCAGTCGTTCTATCCTACCCGTCCAGGGGTATATCAGCTTTGCAAGCAGGCTGGGATAAAGAAGGTTATTTTCTACTGTGGTAGGTGCCTCATTTGGTGCTGTGGCGATACGTCTTGATTATGCGGAAAAGTGAAGATTAACGGTGGTCACGTCTAGGGAGCTGTGGAAGTCGAGGGCCGAAATGCGCAGGGTGGTTCCAAGAATATCTCAATTCGATTGGGGAAACCGAAATGACGGCTGCCATCCTCAGAGGAGGAGTGAAGGGGTGGCAGAAAACGTACAATGGCCAGAATATGGACCATTATGACCCGAATGCCTGGGGTTCACAGAGCAAGTAGCCGCGAGGTTCCTGACTTGGGGGGTGCAGTTCGTTTTCTTTTTCTTGAGCTCGGATAAAAACCAAAAATCTAGCAACAATAGACGTTCGTATCAAGTCCCATGATCGCCTCTTCGTATCGTTTCCGTAAACGCCAAACAAGCATATTCAGGCATCCATTCACCATCTTGTTGCCGCCCCAAATTATCCTCTCTGCCTGTCGTCGCCGCCGATTCTCTCCAGAGCCTCCAGCATGACTACGGAGTTGCCACGGATGACCTGCCACATTGAAGTAAGCGTATGTTCTAGGGGGTAGAAGATTTTGCGTTGGGTAAGGGAATTTGGTGTTACACACCACCATGCCGAGCCTAATCTTCTCGCCGCCGTCTTTCTCCTCGACCGCCTCGTCCAGTACGATGTTCAAGAAGACCTGTGTCCGTTAGTTCTCCGTGTCCTTTTGCTCCGCTTGGTACTGGGCCGTTCTCACATCGTATCCGCGGAGTACACCGATGACCTTTCGGCTTCCGTTAAGCTGGACAAACAGCCTCTTGTCGAGATACTAGCTTCCAGTGTCAGCTGGGGATGATCGATTTGGAAGAGCCAATGATTTGCATTGACAGCTCCGTTTGAAGGGAATAGGAAAATAGTTCGGATCACAGTGATGATGATATGTCGGGATGGGCAACTCACCTTCTTCAGCTCAGGTTGGGCGGGCGCCATCTTGAGCAATCAATTAATTAATAGAGGCTTTGGTGACGGTCGATTTGCGACGCGATCTGGAAGCACTAACGCAGGTCGAGGAAGCTTTGCCCACCTTAAAATTCTGGTCACGTGCCGATAAGATAACGAATTCCGGGTTATCGACATTGAGATGAAGATGCGCTCTTGCAACTTGCACCTCAAGCTCATACCAAGGCAAATTGAAAAGAATGAGCTCGTTTGGCGCGAAACGAAAGGCGCGGGTCATCAAAGTTGATTACGAGGATGACGAGAGCAGCGGTGACGCGCCGCTCGTGGCCGAAGGCGGAAGCGTCAAAGATGGTACGTAACTGCAGAACACTGTTTGGCGATGTCTTTACTGATGGAGGACAAGGCTGACTTTGGCTGGAGATGTAGATGCTGTGAAGCCGACGTTTGGGTCTAAAGTAGGCCGGAAGCCTTTTCGCCAATCTGGGCTGCGGAATACGTTCAATCCACGAGACGAAGATGCATCAGGCGACAAGGAGGAGACCTCACAGGGCAACGACGAAGATGACGACGGTCCAGTGGTCGTACGGCCGAATAACAATCGGACGGGTTCATTGAAACAGAAGAAGAAGATACCCAAAGCAAAGATTTCGTTCAGAGACGATGCAGGGGAACAGGATGACGAGCCAAGCAGCGATTTTGCTTCATCAAGGAAGCCGGCAATGGGGCAGAAAGTACTTGAGAAGAATACTATCAAGCGAGGCATGGCTGCCCGAGGGCTACCGCTACCTGTTCGATCATACCAGGATGACGACGACCGGCCGAAATACAGCAGAGAATATCTCGATGAGCTGCAATCATCAACACCAAACACCCCGAGCGACCTCTCATCTCTCAAGGCGAATCTCGATGACGAAATGGATCTGGATCCGTCCGAGCTAGAAGGAGCTTTGATAGTAGACTCCCCTATACCATCTTCTGTCGGCCAGCCGCAGACTACTCAGATCCTCACCGAAGCTGAAATTCGCGAGAAGAAAGAGCGTAGAGCTCGATTAGCAAAGGAGAAAGACTACATTTCTATGGAGGACGAGGACGATTTTCTATCAGGACGAAAGAAAAAGGACGAAACTCGGTTGGTTGCTGAGGATGAGGACCTGGGAGAGGGTTTCGACGAGTACGTTGAAGACGGTGGACTTTCACTTGGCAAACGCGCGGAAAAGGAGCGGCGAAAACAGGATCGTCAAAAGATGGCTGAGCTCATCAATGCAGCCGAAGGTCATACCTCAGACTCTTCATCAGACAGCGATGCCGAGCGACGGATCGCCTACGAAACAGCGCAGACGCGTGCAGGAATGGATGGCCTAAAGAAGCCGAAGAAGGACCCCAATGAGCAGTTGTTACAAGTTCCGCCCAAGATAACACCGTTGCCCAGTCTTGCAGAATGCATACTGCAGTTACAGGCTACACTGAAATCGATGGAGACCAACATTAATCTGAAGGCGGCGACAGTGGGGCAGCTCACGCGCGAGAGAGACGACATTATCAAGAGGGAAGCTGAAGTACAGGCGTTCTTGAACGAAACGGGCAAGCAATACGAGGAGGCCCTGGGACGGAAACCCAACTCTGGCAGCGGACTCGCTGGCGCTGAATTGGCTGGCGAGAGGGGATTGGAGAGCTTGGGAGCAACTCCACTAAACGAGGTTAATATGGAGGACAGAGAATGATGGATTCTCATTTGCTTTTCTTAGCCAGGATATTACAATTACAATGTACGAATACTATATATAGCGGGATACTAGGCAAGCTCTCGATTGGACGATAAATTTAATGATGGCCTATTGGGTCAAGATTTCACGAACATGTTTCTTCTCTTGCTTACATACAATGGTTCTAGAGTTGTATCTAAACACAGATATTAGCCGAGGTTCAGTTTCTCAGTGCACCAGCGGGACAGGCTGGAAACGTACTGTAAAAGCTTGCCTTGTGAACTGGGGTATCATATAAAATGAGAACATGTAGAAGACAAAGATAGTTAAAACAGTAAATAGAGGAACGTAAGCTCGAGGCTCGTGCCCGTGCTCCTGCTGGTTCAAAGATTGCGTTCGGTAAGTATCACCCAAAAGTCAGACGCAAAGAGGAATATAGAGGCGGTCGTTTTGATCGGCGTTTCAGGGTTCATGATGCAAAAGTCGAAGCGTCGTACAAGCTGTCACAGAGGAAAAGAGAAAAACGGCCGTGTTAGTTTTCTTGAACCATTATGAAGCTGTACTTTAAAGAGTCGACCATGTCCATGTAAATGTTACGTACCTCAAAAACGGCCTTGTGCAACTCCATCAGGGCAATCGGCTTCCCGAGACAAGAGTACTTGCCGTACCCGAAATGGGTGTCGACAGCGTTTGTCATGTCTTTCAGTCTGTCTCCCTGAGCGACGAGCCACCTCTCCGGCCGAAAGATGTCAGCGTCCGGGCCCCAGACTGCTTTTGAGCGTCCGACTCCGTGGAAACCTTGGCCAATCTCTGTGCCGCCGGGGACGAAATAACCGTTTAGGTAGTCACCCTCAGAGGGTACAGTCTTGAAGCCGAGACCGCCGACTGGAGGCCACATACGGAGACCTTCGCGGATGACGGCCTGGAGGTAGGGTAGGGACTGGGTTTGCGCCCAGGTGATGGGGGAGCTGACGGTGGGTGAGGCACGGCGGATTTCGTCGATGAGGGCGCTGTATGCTGGTGGGGAGGTGATGAGGGAGAGGAGAGTCATGCGGAGGGCGTGGGCGGAGGAGTTGGAGCCCGCGATGCTGCTGGGTGATTAGTGCTAGTGTTTTGGAGATTCGTTGACTGGTTATGAGTACATAGTGAGAGAGACGTACATGGATAGGAAGACTTGTTGGATGAGATCGTTTTTGGTCATGCCGTTGTCGATGTGAGCTTGCATCATGTCGTGAGCTCGTGGCGTCTTGGGGTCTAATCGAGTTTCTACATAGCTTCGCGCGAAACTAACAATTCTCACTCAGCGTTTATTACATTGGTCACTGAATGATGCCTTCAGTTCACTTACTGCATCAATCGACCAAAGCCAACTTGGTCTCCTTCCTTTGGTAGCAATAATCGCAGGGGCCATGTGTGGACGAGATTCGCTAGGGCCGGCATCACGGAGACTACATTCATCATAGGCAGTGAAGTCGTGTTAATCTCGTTGTACTGGTATAAATCCTGATCTTTTTCGAGATAGCCAAATGGCTGTCCGAGAGAAATGTCGCCTATGGCGTCCAGGGCGAAGAATTGTGTCTTCTCAGCCATGTCAACCGGCCTGACGTCTGAGCCAGACGAAATGTATTTGCGCTCGAGAAGATTAATGAAACTGAGCAGCTGGCGGTCCATGGCAGCTTCGAAGCTGAAGCCTTCGTTTGCCTTGCCTGCGAACTGTGGGGGGAATTAGATTATGTCTAGGTTTGGTAGGCAAAAGAGAAGAGAGAAGAGAGGACTGACTTACACCAGGAGCCATTAGGGCGCGCATCTCTCTATGTTTTGCCGGGTCTCGTAGGGAGACAACATTATCTACGCCTGGGACGACTTTGCCGCTTGCGTAGAATTTGCCCTTGGTGTAGCCGCTGCGGACGGCGGACATGCGACGGAGCACTTCGGGATCAGTAGAGAGAAGCTGGTTGGGGCCGATGCGTACGAGGGGGCCTAGTATTGTTAAAATGTGTGAGAATGAGATAAGAATAAGCCATCACATTTCACCTGTGAAAGCGAATGTACATACCATAGGTGTCTGCGGCTTCTTTTAAACGCTCATGATATCTTCCAGACAATGCGTTTGAGAGCTGCCACCATATTGTCCACCCAGCGATGGTTGGTCCGGGTATGTGTCGAAGTCGTTGCCAGCAGTAGACTCGACGGGCTAGAAAGGCGATTAAGGATATAAGACAGAAGTTGGATAAATATATGGTCAAAGCCGGCATTGTGGCGGCTTGAAGTTCTGGATAAGGGCGATTTGCGCTGTAAATTTGAAGATAGCAAGGGGGAGTGGATGGTGCAATAGTGGGCTCAATCAACCTGTTTGATACTCAAACTCATCGAATAAGAAGCGATAGGGCTGAGGTTGAGAAGATGGGATGAAGAAGGAGAATTGCTCGAAGTAGTACGCATTTTTAATCATCTCACTACGTCTTAGCATTTAGTTTAAAACCCCGGTTGCGGTGAGCCCGGAGGCCCATGAAATATTGAATCCGATGACTAGTGGTAACGGCATTGGAAGTGAATCAAACAGCAAAGCGGGATTTGCGGCTGAAAAAAAACTGCCCAGATTGATGGGCAAGGGGATGAAAGGAATTGAGGGGGACAAGCCTCCCTCTCTACTAACCGGTCATTACGAAACATGGTGTCGGGGTTTGGACATTGTTCCGAATGGCGAATCTTCAACGGCTCCGACTCTGTTGTTGGTCCAGTCCAGAATTAATTACATACCTACCTACATTAGCATATGACAGCTGGCTGGTGCATGTGCAATAAAATCATGAACCCGGCCGTCGGATCGAGCTTCAGGAGGGGCAGCTCCAGTTATTTGGGTCGCCAGCGGGACGGGGAGGGCCGGGCCAGGGATCAGGAGCCACTGGGACGGCGCTAATGGTGCTATAATAAGTCGTCCATGCATGTGCTGGATGGGGATGGATCGAGATGGATGGATGGACTGATTAGTGGATGGAATGCATTCCCTACATCTGTATTGATGCAAGCTGGCAAATGGGAATATGGGTCATGGGAATCAAGTGTAGAATGAATTCTTTTTCTTGTGTTGATACGAGGACCCTACCAATCTATCCCTTTTCTCCCTGGTACATACGTAGCGATTGCAAAACACTGTGATCCATGCCTCTAATTTCCCCCACACAACCCCAGAATCCAACGTGCAAATATGAACCCAGCCAGGCTCCCCTCGGTAAAGAAACCTGTAGTTGTATATAGTTGAGGTTAGCTTAGCACACGGTATTTTGAGACCTTGACTGCCCTACTCATGGTTGCCCAATTTGCGTAGAGGATTCTATTGGATAGGATTCGGAGCGCGAAACATCCAGACGGCTTAAAAGTAAGGGAGCGTAGCAGTGATCCAACAAGCTGCTTGGCACACCCCAAAAGTCCTGTTGCAAGCTATAACTGTTGCAGGAGCTGAAGCTGCTGTGGTAGCTCCCCAAGTGGCGCCGGCGGCTCCATAGCAAGCCATAACAACTCCAGCGCACCCGGCTTGACAGATGCGGTATGCGATGGGGCCAGCGTTGGAGGTTGCTACTAAAGTTGAGATGGAGAGGACTTTGAAGATATGCATCGTGCTGTTGCGATGGCTCAGCTAGTGGGATAATGTATTGGTTCGCTTTGTGAGTATATACCCAGGGTATATGTAGGTATTGTTCTGATGGCGCAGGCGTGAGGTGTAGCTAGTTGAAAAGCAGTAGGGTATAATACCAACTATATGCCTGGTTATATGACATGTGTAGAGACCGCCTGAGGCTAAGATTCAAGGCATATCTACAGGGATAGTAACTGAAGTAATAGCATTATGACATAGTGAAATATGCCACACGCGAGCAGTTACTCTGTGGAGACAGTAAAGTAAGGACTATAACACAATTAATTCATGGGTTTTATAGGATGTGGACCACGGCAGCTTACATGTAAGAAACTTCATCATATGTTTCGTCAGTGAAGCATTAAAAGAGAAGAGCAAATTATAGAATACGGGAAATCCTAAAGAGAGTAAAAGTAAAACACTAGTACATATAATCCCTCCTTTGCCCCGAGAGGATTAATATAGCGGACATAAGTAATTATTTTAACGATACAGGCTGGCACTCAAAGTAAATACCTAAGCTAGTGCCTGGTAGGTATCCCATATTTGTACGTCCAAGCACTGTAATGGTCGCTAGGTAGCTTACTACTGCAGAATAGATTCTTTCAATTTCTTGCGTTGATACGATGCCCCTACCCCTGCCCAATTATCACTTTTCTCCCCGTAGCTATTGCAAAACACCATAATCCATGCCTGCAATTTCCCCCACGAAACCCCAGACTCAAATATGCAACCCAGCCAAGCTTCCTTTAGTAAAGATGCCTACAAGTGTATAAAATCGAGGTTAGCTTCGAGCACACGGCGTTTGGAGACAGCGGCTGGCCTACTCATGGCATATAGGCATCGATTAGGCAGAATTTCGAAGCCTAAGGGCAAGGGAATGTAGCAGCAGCATAGCAGGCTGCTTGGCATGACCCAAATGCCGTGTTGCAACCTATAATTGTTGGGCTAGCTGTAGCCCCTGCCGTTGCTCCCCATGTGGCGCCACCGGCCGCATAGCAAGCCGTCACAACGGCAGCACATCCCGCTTGACAGATGCCGTAAGCGACGGGACCGGCGTTGGAGGTTGTTGCAAGAGTCAAGATGGCGAGGACTTCGACAATCTGCATTTTGTTACCAGCTAGTGGGAGTATGGACTCATTCGTAGTGTATATTTTGTTCTGGTGTGACGAAGACGCGATGTGTGTTGAGTTAAAGAGGAGGAAGACGTCATCCTTCTCGCGACCCATGGCTACGTGATATATATGTACAACCAGCCACCTCGGGCTGGAATTCAAAGTGCATTCGCCTAGCAAGTGACTTCAATCATGGTGTTATGCCACAATGAACTGTGCCGCTTACGAGCAGTTACATGTACCCTGTGTTAGTAGAAACATGCGGACTGTGACACATTCAATTGATCGGGAGGCCTATAATCAATCGGGAGGCTTTTGATTGAGTGGGAGGCCTTCAATCACGCGCCGGCCACGACAGCTTACATGCGTTGAATTCGATTACATGTACTTTGCCAGTGAGGGATTGCAAGAAGACAAAAGCAAATCACAGAATACGGAAAATGACAAAGAAGTTCACACAGTAAAACACTGGTATGTATGCATTGGTATAATCACTGCTTTAACCCGAGAGGGTAGATGCGGTGGATGCGAACAATAATCCCGTGGGCCGGCACGCTGTAAGCAAATGCCTAGGTACCTATCTTATTAATTGTTATTCCATATGTGTACATCCATTGTAATGGTCGCCTGCCAGTAACACAGGCTGGGGACACGGAAAGAAATTGGACCATCCGGGGTTGAGACATGGTGACCTGTTCAATCCCAAGGTGACACTCGCAGTTGGCGGGTCTCAGCTAGACCAGGAACTTAATGATTATTTCAAGCATCAAACAAATGTGTGCTATCTATCGCAGTCTACATGCAATAACGCTGTCATCTATTATTTGGTCTTCTTGGCTTCCCTCTTGGTATACACCAATCCATCTCGCATGCTGCCAAACCATAACGCCCATAAATCGACGACCAGATTCAGACGTCCATAAAACGGGCCTTTGCCCGTGACTTTCGGGATCCGATCTGCGGCCTTGACGAAGTAGGAACTCTTTGCATTCGTACTCAACATTCGCGGCATCCCCTCTGTCCTCTCGATGACGGGAACGACACTTGACGCGTTGTCCGCTTCCATCTGCTTCACTACTTTAATGGCCAGCTTCGTCATTGAATCGGCGCCCGGAGTCCACGTCGTGGTCACGTAGCCAAAAACTGATGCCAGGTTGGGTATACCCTCGATTAAGCAGCCTCTCCACGCATACTGCTGTCCGATATCGACCTCCTTGCCGTCAACTCGAGGCTTCATTCCGCTGAGGACCTGGATGTGCAGACCAGTGGCCGTCACAATCACGTCCGCCGGCAGCTTGCGTCCGGATTTGAGCACGATTCCATCCTTCTCAGCGGTGTCAATTACATCGGTTACAATCTCGACGTTATCACGGTGCAGGGCGTTGAAGAACTCGTCATCTGGAGTTAGGCACAGCCGCTGCTCAAACGGGCCATAAGTGGGATTAAAGTGAATTGAAGCATCAACTTTCTTTGGCAACTTCTTGTCCAGATCCTGAGTGATGAGAAAGCGTCCCAAACGGGGAAATGACAGACAGAGTTCGGAGATGAAGACTTCAAACCAGACGTCGACGAATCGGCCAATCCAGTGCACCCAGGCCAAGGACAGCCACGATGACAGGAACTTTTCGAGATTCGAGGTTCTGTCCATGGAAACAACGTACGATGGCGTCCGCTGAAGCATCGTAAGAGACTTTGACTTTTCAGCCATCTCTGGCAACAGCGTAACGGCAGTTGCTCCACTGCCGATAATTATGACGCGCTTGTCGTTATAGTCGAGGTTCTCTGGCCACCACTGCGGGTGAACGACTGTTCCTTCGAAGTTCTCGATGCCGGGCACGGGGCTATCCAATGCCTTTTCATACGAGTAGTACCCAATGCAGGTGAAGAGAAAGTTGGCCTTGATCAACTTCTTGGAGCCGTGGACATCAATCTCTAGGGTCCATCGCTGCTCCTCGGTGCTCCAATCACTTTGCACAACTCGGTGCCCCAGCTGGATCTTGTCGTAGGATCCGTCTGTCTTGGCAGCATCCTCGAGGTACTCGCAAATCTCAGCGGCCATGGCGACCTTGTGAGAGTGTTTCCAGGGGTACCAGGAAAGGCCAAAGGACCGGAGAGACGAGTCGCTGCGCATGCCCGGATACTTGAAGAAGCTCCATGTCCCACCGATCACGTCGCGGGCCTCGAGAATGGTGAAGGACCGGTGAGGAAGGTCGGTTTTGAGCCGGTGAGCAGCGTTTATGCCACTAAGGCCTGCGCCAATGATGACAATGTCATGTTCCTCAATAGGCAATCCGGAGTCAGCCATTTGATGCTGCGCTGAGAGACTCCACTGGGGACGATGGAAGCGCGTGAAGAGTTTGAGCAGCAACAGCAGAGAATAAGGGTCCTGTCGTCTTTTTTCTTAGCTTCTCGAATTCGTACCGACGCCTCCTATTTATTCTCTATCTCCCGGGCACGCTCCGATGGAGCCACCAAAACTACTAGTAAGTAAGTCGAGTCAATTAGCCGTCTACTAGCTGCTGTCGTCGCCGTGCCTGGCAATTGCATGGATGTGTGTGCATTAGCGATGGCGGGGTGTGCCGTACAAAAATAGCCCTGGAGTTCCATTCGCTGGGCCCTACCCGGTGAGTGCCTCAGTTAAACCGTGCCGACGGGGGAACGGAGCTGGTGACAGTTCCGCGGGTTAGCAGGCAGAAGATGGATATTTTTGTCTTAATGCTGGCTGGTGATTGTCTGAGTGAGATGGCGAGAAAGTTGTCGTAACGAGTCAAGTGCCAAATACATGTACCCATAGATCTCTCTCATGAAGGTACAACACTCCTCTTACTAAGATATCAATGGATGCGAATATAGGTGTTGCTAGGTAAGTGTGTATTAAGCCACTGATTCTCCAATTCTTCTTTCACATGAAAGACATCAGTTTTTTTTAAAGACTCCTATCACTGTCCAATCGCATTGAGCACTCCTATCTGCGTGGTGATGTACGAATTCCCGCCTTGTCCATGCTAGTCGTCCCACTGAATGTCACCAGCCCGGCTAATCTTCAGCTCATTCTTTTCAGGTATCCTTGAGTTGGCTGACATGACATGGCCCCATGCGTCTAATGGGCAATTACCTTTACTGACATACCGGTACAGTATGATAACCTACTATGTTCCATCCGATTGATCAATCGGACGCTAAAAGTGTGCCTACTATATTTGACAGCTTATCCACCGATATAGGGTTACCTTAGTGCCGTATGCTACGGCTACGTGAATGCGTAGATCATCGCAATTACTTTACTTTTGATGTAGTTTCTTTCATATTTTCCGCTCTCCTAGTATTAGATACTTACGAGGTCACGACACATGTTGTACTGCTAGCTGAAATCTGGTGATAGCAGATGCTCAAGGCGAGATTCTCCCTTCATTGTTCAGCGCCATGGGTAACAGCACAACTATTCGATGCTTGCCAAGGTATCTGCTTGTACCCATCTATACTACAATAACACTTTATTCACTTAATGATACAGCATAGATACTCAGGATCAACAGCAATTCTGCCTTGAGACTCGTGCAGCAAAATCCGACTTCCATTCAAAAGCCCCACACCAGCTTTGGCCTATTGGAATTGGAAGCCCACGGGTGGGGCACGATCCCGCATCGAAGCAGCTAGAAGGTACCTTGCCGTGTATTTTATAGACCCCACACCGGAGTTGGTTTCTTTCGTCCAGAGCTGATCATCTCCAAAGTTTTGTTCGCCTTGTCTTTCTTCCCAAGAATCACTCAACACTGCATCTACTGTCTCTTGTAAAAGGTTCTGCTATTCACTATGGCTTCCGCAGACGAGCTCAAAGCTCTGGGCAACAAGGCCATCGCCGAAAAGAACTTTGACGACGCTATGTAAGTTTCAAGTTTGCTTTCGCTGCCAATCACCCCACCTACCCCTCCGTCCCTCGTCCCTCGTCGTCACACTCAAGGGATCCGATCCAAAGGCTGACATTTACGTTTTTACTTTGCTTGTAAACAGCGACAAGTTCACTCAGGCCATCGCTCTTCAACCCGAAAATCACATCCTCTACTCCAACCGATCTGCCGCCTATGCCTCCAAGAAGGACTGGGACAATGCGCTGAAGGACGCCGAAAAGACGACCGAGATCAAACCAGACTGGGCCAAAGGCTGGGGACGCAAAGGCGCTGCTCTTCACGGCAAGGGAGATTTGCTCGGAGCAAACGATGCGTACGAGGCCGGTCTCAAACATGACCCAAACAACGCACAGCTCAAGAGCGGCCTGTCCTCTGTTGAGAAGGCCATGCAGGCCGAAGCAGGTACGTTTCATTGCGCAAACCAATACGCACAGTAGCACTAGAATCTAGACCATCGCTAACACAGAGTTTGGTTTAGGCGGCGGACTCGATCCTACCGGCGGAATTGGAAACATGTTCAAGGACCCCCAACTCATTCAGAAGCTTGCCTCCAACCCTAAGACGAGCGGCTTCCTTGCCGACCCTACATTCATGGCCAAGCTGCAGCAAGTTCAGCAAAATCCTCTCAACTCGCAGGATCTTTTCAGTGATCCCAGAATGATCCAGGTGCTGGGTGTACTGATGGGCGTTGACATGGAAATGCGCGACAGTGCTCCCGAGGGCAGCGAGTCTTATGTTGTGTCCGATGACAAGGATACTCCCATGACGGATGCACCCAAGAAGCCCGAGCCGAAGAAGGAGCCCGTGCCCGAGCCCGAACCCGAGCTGGACGAGGAAGCTCTAGAGAAGAAGAAGAAGAAGGAAGAGGCCGACAAGGAGAAGGCCCTTGGCACCGAGAACTACAAGAAGCGAAAGTTTGACGAGGCTATCGAGCACTACAGCAAGGCATGGGAGCTCTACCAGGATATCACCTACCTGAACAACCTTGGCGCAGCTTACTTCGAGAAGGGAGACTACGACAAGTGTATTGAGTCCTGCCAAAAGGCAATTGACGAGGGCCGACTCATCTATGCTGACTTCAAGCTGATTGCCAAGAGTTATGCCCGTATCGGCACTGCCTACGAGAAGAAGGGAGACCTTGCTCTCGCAGTCGAAAACTACAACAAATCTTTGACCGAGCACCGAACTCCCGATGTTTTGAACAAGCTCCGTGCTGCCGAGCGAGCAAAGACTGAGGCTTCCAAGCAGGCATACATCGATCCTGCCAAGGCTGAGGAAGCCCGTGAGGAGGGTAACAAGAAGTTCAAGGAGATGGATTTCCCTGGTGCTGTGGCCGCCTACTCTGAGATGGTCAAGCGAGCACCCGAGGATCCCAGAGGATACAGCAACCGCGCTGCTGCTTTTGTCAAGCTCTTTGAGTTCCCTAGTGCTCTGGATGACTGCAACCTGGCTATCAAGAAGGATCCCACCTTTATCCGGGCCTATATCCGAAAGGCCCAGGCCTACTTCGGCATGCGCAAATACTCCGAGTGCGTGGACGCTTGCGACGAGGCAATGCAGGTTGATGCAGAGCACCATAAGGGTGCCAATGCTCGCGAAATTGAGCAGCAGCAGCAGAAGGCTTTCTCTGCCATGTACTCAGCCCGAGAGAACGAGACAGAGGAGCAGACTAGACAGAGGCTGGCTCAAGACCCAGAGGTGAGATTTTAACCCCTTTCACACTGATGTAGCATTTTGAATCAGCATTCGCTAACAAGAGACTTTGTAGATTATGAGCATAATGCAAGACCCCGTTATGCAGTCTATCCTGCAACAATCGCAGTCTGACCCCATGGCGCTCCAAGAGCACATGAAGAACCCCAGCGTGCGATCCAAGATCCAGAAGCTGATAGCTGCTGGTGTCATCAGAGTTGGAGGTCGGCCATGAGACCAACGGAACAAAAGGAGCGACATGTGAGGGTAGTGTAAATCTGGAGTAATGAGCCAATGAATTAAGTCATTTTAATGTAAATCTATATAGCTTTCGCAAAAATTCTCATTTTTTCGATCAATTGTCCGCTTTCTCGACTGCTCTTGATACTCCTCATGATGTCAACAGGAAACTAACACGAGGCGCTCTCGAATTTGAGGCCAAACATATGCAAACGCTCATCTATCTATGCTCAAGTAAAACTGACCTCTTCCAGCCAGCAGCTCACAATTTTCGTCATCTGTACTTCGCAATGGTCTTCCCCATCGGGCATCGGCTGGGCTTTCGTCAATTCGCGTGCCAAATTTATTAAGTGATGGCCCGTTGCCAAAACTCCGAATCATCACCTTTTGCGCGCAACGAACCTGGGAATAAGACAGGAATCAGCGATACACCTAGGTACCGTCATAACAATCAGCTTATAATATTGCAGCTGTATCTTTTGCATCTTTTAGGCTAAGTGAATTATATTTCCCTATTTAAAGATTGTAACAAAGCATTAAAAACTAAATGTTCGAATATAAGTAATTAGCCAGCTGGCTTCTATAGAGAATCATGTATAGATATACATAGTTCTTAACACCATCCCTTTGTACCAGTAGAATTAGGGTACGTAAATCCAGCAATGTTCACCAGGTTGATTAGAGAATCCGTGGTGCCGATTCCTATCCCTGTTCCTCCATGTGCACCAACTAAGGTTGCCTCTAGCGGAATACCCCGATGAACAGCATCAACGAAAAATGGCATGGCGTGTGGAGTATCCCAGCGCATCACGGGCCCAGGTCTAGGATTCACAATGTCCGCATCGATGACGACGACTTCAGAATTGTTGAACTTCGAACAGGCCGGCGCGGCGGCAGCCCATGTCCAGTCACTTGCGTGTGGGTTCTCATTCTTCCAAAAAGATAGGAACTGGACATTCTTATCTTGCTTGATGAAAGGATGCTCATCGTCATATGTAATTGTTTGAAACTTGCCACCGTTGACATTCTTGTAATAGTCTTTCGCAATTTCCGGGATTACCAGCTTGGCCCCAGCAGCGAGGTAGTCTCCCACGCCACCTGCGTGATCGCGGTGATGATGTGACGGGACCACGTGCGTAATGCTCTTGCCGGGGTAATTCTCTTTAACCCATTGCAAAATGATTTTGCTTCTATGGGGAGCGGCGTCAGTGATGACAAGTCCGTCTTCGAATTCGACTAGGAGCTGTACATAGTCGGGCACAGTTCCCACATAGAGATTGACGATCTGTGGTACGTTTCCACCTGGAAACACGGGTTTCGCGACAACAGATGAGACATTATTTTGCTGGCCAAAGGGTCCGAACCAAAGGCCTGTCTCGTAAAACTCGTGAACCTCTGACCGAGGGTACTCATTATCTGTACGAGGCAGTTGAGCCACATTATCGGGGGGGCTACCAGCAGGTGGAGTTGGCGGTGTTGCCTTGAAGTAGCCATCTGGAAACTGAGGGTTGGCGCTGATTTGACTAACCGTGTAGTCTTCGAGGACATAGACTTCGTTGTAAATCGTTTGTATCCGGTTAGGGTATTTGAATGTCTGGGATTTGCCAAAGGACACCGACGCATAGTTGGAGAATACGACGTCATTAGTTGAAGCACCATAGATTTCATGAGTTTCCGTTGATCGAATGGCGTAAGGCAACCCTGTATCATTATGAACAAGCAACGCCAGATTCGCGTTCGGAAGTGACAGTGTCGGAAAATCAACGCCGGAGGCTTCAATGGTGGTTACAGAGTAGACCAACTGCGAGGTAGAAGCTTCGAATTGCTTCAAAACGCCCAATAGCGCGGATTGCTGGGCAGAATGTACGAGATAATCCGTCAGGTAACTGTCAGCGTAGCCAAAAGGTACCGATGGATCATCGACGCTGCCACCGACGTTGAAGCAAGCCGAACCATTCGAACCTGTCTGGACTACAAGACTGTAGTCCAACTTTCCATCCCGGTGTGCATGAGCCCAGAAATAGTCATAAGTCAGGTTCCGGTCAATTCGCTGGGTGATAAGAGTGTCTGAAAAGTCGAAAGAGATAGTCGATGTCGCTCCGGTTGCAATTAGCTGATCTGAACTGTCGAGACTGTAGCTTTGAGACAGCGTTGTACTTCTATAATCACTATAGGCATTGGGTTAGTAGGTTTACACCATTGATGAACATTTATGCTTTAGTATGAAGAATACTCACGAAGATTGCAAGGTCAGTCCTTTGATATCGTTCAAAGCCTGGAGACCCCCGAGGGCATTGATAGTTCGGGCCAAAAGGTCTGAAGTATTGCTGCCAGGAGAGTTGACTTTGGCGCCATTAACCAGGACTGGTAACAACACAAGACGGACTTGAAGCTTCATGATTGCGGTGGCGTGCCCTTAAGCTCCGAGGTCAGAAAATCAAGTGCAGAGCAACTCATATCATTATAAAGAATTGTGTTGCCTATATGCTGGACTTGAGAATGGACAACCCCACGCAATTCCAGGGGCTCTCTCACAGCTGACAATCATGAAAAAGCCCTGGCTTGCCGAAGAGCCGTACTGACGTCATTTTTGTGATCAATAATGTGTTCTTGTAAAGTTCTATTTCCTAAAAATCTCTTCTCAAGTCTTTTTCTATTCAATCATATTGTGAAACCCATGTTGCCGCCCTAACCGTAAACCCCTACCCTGTTCATATACTTCGTAGTCTGTCAGCAGTCAAGAATGTCATGGACATTTACTTATACCGGGTCGGCATATCATAGGCGTTATGGTTTTTCCGAGAAAGCGCTGATTGGTCATTATGTCTTCCTTCAGCCTTGAAACGATCTTGATTAGCCTCTGATCAGGGGTAAACGAAGCCGAACTTGGCAGCTCAAGATCTAAGTTATCACGTAAGCTGGTAAAAAGAAACTACGCGAGTTTGCAGGCTTCGGACCAGGTACTGCGCATAATATAAGACGTTTAAACAATCTATCACATTGATTCCTTATATCATCTTCCAAAGCAAAATATCATACCGGGAATTCGGAGCAGTAGAGTCCGCCGGTGGGCTACGGCTCCACCGAACGCATGTAAGAACAAAGGCTGAGTAGTATCGCATAATACTCCGTCCTTGTTGTGTTGTATTGAGGGGAATGGTTGTCCACGTGCGTCCCAGCCTGGATCAAGAATGTGACCTTCAGATGTGGAATAGTGTGATAAGCTGATATTTCCATCAGGTACTCATAAAACCTGTACATGGATAATGTACTCCGTACATTTCTTTTGGCACCAAGAAAGAACTACCTGTAGCTGATTATACTCTGTTGAAGGGAATTCTATACACGATGTAGTTTATGTTTCTTTGTATTGGATAGACACTTGTACACGGTCAGTTGGACTTATCGCAAACTCTGACACATGGGGGGTTTCATCCAAGATATCGATCAGTTTGATGGAACTAAATGCGAGGCATTCATTGTCTGTATTGTATTCCTTCTATGTCCCCAAATCCAGCCTCCGATAATTTTTATCCTCCCCTGGGGCCGCTAGACCGATGTTGCGACGAAAGTAGAATTGTTGTTTCAAATATTCCGTTATTGGAACTGCAATATAATATTTACTATTCCTACATAGCGAAGGGTACACCTTAATGGAGATGCTGTGTGATGATGTAAAACATGTGATTCATTGTTTTCATTCAATCTATTTAATAACGTAAAACTATGAAAACATACCACTCAAATCAATCATGACATCTGCTCAAGGAAACCAGACTGTTTCCACCTCTGAATATATCGCTTCACCAGTTCACTTTCCACCGGCCCACTTTCACGCATCGTCTTCGAATGCTCACGGCTATGTTTGGTGTCGAGTATCAAGGGTCCAGTAGACATGCGCAGGAAATGTGTTTCCCAAAATGACATGAGCTGCTTTGCAGGATTTTCTGTAGTTGAAGCATCGCAGCTCTTCACTTCTTTCAGCCACTGCTCGTACGGCACAATTCTATCAGATGGAACTCCCAGTTCGCTTGATAATAGAGCAATCATCTCCGGCCATGGCTGGCGTGCAGGATTCTCAATATGGTAGATGGGATAAGGATCCATGTTGGATGTCAGTATATCCAGCAGCGAGTCCGCAACATCATTTACTGGAGACCAAGACAACGTGCCTTTTAGGTCAGGTAGACTTTGAAGGAACTGAGCCGACTTGACAAAGAAGGAAAAGTGCTCCACTGGATTCCAGTATCCGTTTGTTCTTGACCCAGTGATTTGAGCAATTCGTACAGCCATGGCACGGAATTTGTTCGGGTACAGACGCAAAGTTTCCTCCAACATTCGCTCACACACAATCTTCGCATCAGCATAGCCAACTGGAAGAGCTGTGTCCGCCGTCGTTGGGACTTCTGGAGCTAGAGACTGACCAGTCCATAACGGATAATAGCCAACGGCCCCAATAGAAGAGATGAACTGAAAGCTGAACTGAAAGGAATCTGGTCGAAGGTTTACACACTCCCTGGCAAGGTCTATCAGATTGCGCATGACCTGAAATTGTGGTTCGTAAGCCTTCGTTGTACGAGTGAGACTCATGGGCCAAGCGTTGTGGACAATATGCGTAACTGATTGTACAAGGTCTTTGTATACATCGGATGACAACCCAAGCATGGGCTTACTGGTGTCTGCATCTAGAATCTTAAGCTTAGACATGGCATCGGACTCAAGTTCAATACCGCGCATGCTAAACGCCTCTTGCTGCCGTGTCGTCACATCCACAGTGCCTAGGCGATTGAGGCAGACAACTCTACTGACATCGGGCATTCGCGCCGCTGCTGATACTATGTGCGACCCCAAACTCCCCGTTGCGCCAGTAACAAGAACACAACGTTGAGACGCAAACCCACCCGCTGATTGTGACGATGCTGAACTTGGTGGGTGGAAGTTCATGGTGTATTTATGGATAAAGTGATCAATGACTGCCTGCCGATCTACGATACTCGTCAGCTCTGCGTGCCCCAAAGTGATAGGATAAGGAGGATCGGCAGAGCCGGCGTACCTGATATCGGAGGCAAATCCAAAGATAATGCGTTGTACCTGCGCCTCGCGGCACTTCCCGTCCGTGTAGTCAACATGGCCGAATCCTGCGCCGCGAAGCACCTTTTCCCAGTGCTCGGCAGATACCTGAGCATGTGTGCGGCCGTCTTCGAAGAGCCACCAGCCCTCGAGGAGTCCGAAAACAAAGTCAACCCAAGGAAGCTGCTCTGTTTCTTCAAGCAGCATCAGCATGCCGTCGGAACGTAGAACCTGGCGGATGTTGTGAAGTGAGATGGGCAGCGATCGCGTCGCATGCACACATGCATTGGCGAGGACAATGTGCTGTGTGTTAATCAGGCTGGGGTCTGGAGCCAATTCCATGTTGACCACCTTGAATTCCATGAAGGGGTACTGCTTGAAGCGCTTGCGGGCAGCAGCAACAAGAGAAGACGAGAGGTCAGTGAAGGTGTAAGTAACTGGGACTCCGAGGGCAGCAATCATGGGAACCAGAGTGCCCGTGGTTCCACCAGTTCCAGCGCCCATCTCGAGGATCTTGATTGGACCTCCATCACCAGGTAGACGACGGAGGAGTTGCTCAAGGAAGAAAGATGCCTGCTGGATCCAAGTAAAGTTGACAGGCGCAACGGCGTATACATCTGACACAGTCTTCCGGCCCTCCGCAGATCCGAAAATGATCTGAAGGCCATCCGCCTTGCCAGACAAGCATTCTGCCAGCTTGCAGCCTGTCAGAGCGGAAAGCTTGAATTCTGGTGCATGATCAGGCACATCTCGCAGTGCCTCCTGGAAAAGAGCTTCTGCCGACTTCTCGGGACAGGGGACGGCAGTTCTGACGAGTTCGCCGCCCACGATTTCTACCAGACCCGTTTCATCAGGGCCAATAATCTTGTATAGTTCCTTCATAAACTTCTCATGCTTTGGTAGATATGAGAACGCTGCGAGCTTTTGGCCAGGTTGAGCATTCTTAATGGAACAGCCTAGCTTCTCGAACGCCTCCACGATGTATGCGGCACAGAGCATGGTTGATTTGGGCCGCACATGAGTGTAGTAGTTATCCATCTTGTTCTTAACGATAAACTCGTCAGTTGCGGACTTGGTAGCACGGAAAACATCGTGGACTGTTGAAGCTGGGAGGCTGGCCCCATGGGCTACACCATTGACCCCGTTGACACCGTTGACGCCATTGGAAACACCTGCCCCATTGGACTTATCGCTGGTTCCATTGGTGTGAGCCCCAGAAGTGCCATTGACGCCGTCTCCAGTTCCGTATGCATCCAGTCCCAGAGCGGTGCCGATGCAAACCACTAGACTTCGGAAATCGGTCAATTGCATGAGCTGGTCCGTCTCAAGTGTAACCTTGAACGCAGCATCGATCTCACGAATCAACTCCATGGCCATGAGAGAATCGATACCCATCTCCACAAGGTCGGATTTATCCTCAATCTCTTCCACCTCAACTCCGGACAGGTTGCTCACGATTTCCTTTGTTTTGGGGATGATGTGCGACCCTGATGCCTTTGCAGCTCCATTAGGTGGTGTCTGGGTGCCATTAACATGGACGCCATTCACGCCGTTCACACCATTGACGGCAATACCATTTGTGAAGCTGCTGAAGCCGTTGACTCCGTTGGTGGAGGCTGTTGAGACAGTGGCTGGTTGTTGCACGGCAAAGGAAGGCATTTGCGGTATTGCCTGTGGTGGCGGTACAAGTTGTTGATAGCCCGGTTGCAGCGGATTCTCCGCAACGACCCGGTTAAGGGCCTTGCGGATGCCAGCAATAGGCACCTTGCTGTATCGAATGCCAAGAATGGCTTCAAACAGAGACCCATTTCTGGCATCGAAAGCGAAAACATCACTGATGAAGGCGCTATCGGACTCCTGGCTACTCACGGCAAAGACCTCCCACTCCTTTGGCTTAGAAGGGTCAGTTCGCAGTCCTGGTGCACGAATCCATCGATCAACTCTATCGCCGATAAATATGCCTCTCTCAACAAAGTCACCAGGGTCTGAGAAGAGATTGACGGAGATGCCGGCCACCTGGCAAAAGCAATCAGTCAGTACCGAGTCGAGCCACCCTTCCTTATCGTTGGTCCGGACTATACGGCCAGCTGAATCGCCATTCTTGCCAACCAGTTTGGTGACATGTCGATATAGATCCTTGTAGTCGATCACTGCTTCAAAAGCGCGATAAATGTTTCGACCAACGACGACATCGTCGGCTTCGTTGCCATCCAAAAGGCGGTGGCAGCGCTTATACGACCCCAGTCGAGATAGCCGAGCGAAGTCGCTCTGGACGACGGCGCTTTGAGGCAGAGAAAAGACGATTGAACCATTCATATGCCGTGTAGAAACTCCCTTTGCGTCCTGGCCAATGAATTTCCACTCCCACAGCAATCCAGTCTCGTCCATCGCCTGTACGTCGAGCCACACATTACTGCAATGATGTGGGACAAGCGGGCTGTAGTAAACCAACCCTTGTAACTCGGGCTGATAAGTGTAGTCTCGGAACTCTGGCCGCAGAGTGGAGATGGCGTCGATGGCAATCTCGACCGGATACATGCCAGGCATCACTGCCACAGTGCTGGCCATAATATGTGCTTCAACCATTTGCTTGAACTCTGGTACGGCCGTGTTTATCAAGAAACGCACTGATCGCTTGGTATCATCTAGGAAGCTGAAGAAGTTGATGAGGCCACTGGCAGGCTGAACTGGCACAACAGGTGCTGCCTTCTCGGTCACCACTGGTACTTGCTTAATATCGAGCCAGTGTCGCGATTTTTCGAACTGGTACGGAGGAAGTAGAAGAGGCGAATAGTCAGAAATTTGTGATTTGTGATGACCCCAGAATGTCACATCCAAGCCTTGTTGCCACAACTTGGTTGTAGCATCTGTGAGAAGTGAGTATGAAGCGTCAGTTGTAATATTAATGGACTGGAAATGTGATGAACCAGGACCCCCAACAGCCTTGTTCGCCATGACTGCGATCGTGGAATTGGAGCCGGCCTCCAACCAGATCGCGTCTTTAAACTCCTCAGACAATCTGGTGGCGGCGTGATGGAAGTAGACTGGGCTCCGTAGGTGGTGGGAAACAAAATCTGCAGTGGAATGACCACCTTCGGCCGTCTCTGTAGCGCGCTCAAGGCGGATTTTGGCATCACGGAACGTCAAAGCCTGACCCAAGCGGACCAACTCTTTCGTGAGGGGGTCGACAAGGCTGGAGTGGAAGGCGTTGGTTACGTTGAGCACCTTTACTCTCAGCCCTGCATATGTGGCGTCCTCCTTGGCCAACTGGGCAGCGGCTTGAACCACTGCGGTAGACCCGGCAACTGTAAAGCTTTTAGGTCCGTTATAGCAAGCAATTGAAATGTCCTGTTTGGAGCCTGCACGAGCCGCATTGAGAAGACTCTCGACTGTGGTAAGATCTCCTTCAACAGCCATCATAGAGCCCTTCTCTGTGGTCCACGACTCTTGAATAATCTTTGCTCTCTTTGATACCAAATTGATTGTATCTTTGAGGGACAAGATGCCAGAAACACACAAGCCAGTGATTTCGCCAAAGCTATGCCCAACAATGGCTGATACCTCAACTCCACAGTCAATCCATGCCATGGCACACGAGTACTGCATCGCAAAGAGAATAGTCTGCAGCTTCACAACGTCTTGAATTGGTGTTCTCTGGAAGATGTCGGGGTAGATGCTGTCGAGCCCAAGGGAAAGGGCAATCGCATTGCATTCATCAAGATGCTTGCGCAGGACGGCAACATTGTTGTACACATCTTTGTCGAGACCAACAAATGTCGAGATTTGTCCGCCAAAGCACATGATTACAGGTCGCGCGGCTGGCTTCTTTACTGAAGGGCTTCCTGTGCCAGCCTCGATATTGGAGAGCTTTTGCTCCAAATCCTCAATCGAAGAGGCACTGAACACCAATGCTTGCGCTAGCTTGCGGTTGGACTGCTTTGCAAGCTGGAAAGATAGATTTGCCAAAGTCGGGGCCTCGTTTGACGCTGCTTGTTTCTTCAGTAGCTTCTTTAGCTTCGCTGCGTAGCTCTTTATACTATTATCGTCGAATCCAGTGAGCCAAAATGGAAAGCTTTTGCCAGTCAGCTGCGCTGACGCTGCCTTGGCTGGCTTAGGCGCCTCTGTTACAACCATGGAGGCGTTCGATCCTGACGCACCATAATTGTTGATTAGTGCAGCACGGAAGGAGGCTTTCCACGGTTTAACGGTTGTCGTGATATCAATGTTATCCTCCGGCTTGGCATTGAGTCCAGGGTTGATCGATTGGAAACTGGCCTGTGGTGGGATGGCCGCCTTGTGAATCATCAACAGGACCTTGACCAGCGATGCTATACCAGAAGCAACCTCCAAGTGACCAATCGATCCTTTGACAGCCGTCAGGGCCAATCTATCAGGGCGTGTTGGCCCTCCCAGGACTCGGCGAATGCCGTCATACTCAGCTGGATCACCAACTGAAGTGCCTGTGCCATGGGCCTCTACAACAGTGATATCATGTGGCTTCATTCTAGCCCGCTTAACCACGCCTCTAAAGAGACGATCCAGAGACGGGGCATTGGGCACGGTAATTGGCGTGGAATTTTCGTTCTGAAGCACAGATGTGCCCGCGATGACGCCAAAAATTTGATCACCATCTGCTATAGCGGCTGACAGCTTCTTCAGGAAGACCAAACCAGCACCTTCGCCACGACAGTATCCGTCACCTCGAGAGTCAAAGGACTTGCACTGGCCCGTTGGACTTAGAAAAGAGGCGCCTGCCAGATTGAGATACCACTCAGGACTGGTCATCAGATTAACACCACCGGCGAGGGCGCTGGTAATTTCGCCGCTCAAAATGGCACGACAGGCGAGATGGATGGCGACAGTGGATGAGGAGCACGCAGTATCAAGAGTCAAGCTAGGACCTGTCCAGCCAAAGTAATGGCTGATCTTGCCTGCTAGAAAACTCTTCAGGTTACCGGTAGCAGAATATGCATTTGCTGGGTAGCTTCGGATATTGTGTTCATAATCGGTATTCGCATGGCCAATGTAGACACCAATATGCTTATCAAAGTCAGGTTCACCAAAGTATCCCGACTGGTGTAAGACCTGGTATGCGAGCTGCAATGCAACACGGTGCTGAGGATCTGTCGAGCCCATCTCTCGGGGGCTCTTCTTGAAGAATTTGTGATCAAAGGCATCGTGGTCACGAATCCAGTTACCATACCACTTTCGCTTGGGGTCGACGTCACGGAAGACAGAGTTCATGCTGAAACGCTCCGGGGGAACCTCAGTATGCTGTGACTCGCCGCTAAGAAGAATGTCCCAGAATGATTCGAGATCCTCGGCGTTTGGCACTTGGCAGGACATGCCAATTACTGCAATGCGGTCATCTGAATCGCCAGATAGGTTGGTATCCGCCACATGGACGAGACGCGCATCAAGCTTGCGAGCGATTGTTGGAGGTAGACACCTCTCAGAGCCGAAACACAGCACTTGAGAGTCTGGAGACTGTAGCTGGCTAGTATAGACAATGTCTAGTGTCTGATACCATTGCGACTGATCCGTCAGTATGGACCGAAGGGCAATATCATGGAGCTTCCCAGATTTGACATAATGCCCTCCACTGTTAGCTCGTGTTGGCAAGACTGTAGCAGAGGCATCAGCAAGTTGAAGAGCTGAATTGCTGTTTACAATTTGAATGAGATTGTCTGTATCGGCTTGATGAGAGGGCCAATGGAAACGTCCATTCAGAGAAACAGCGGCGACATGAATGCCACTGCCCTTCAATTCTTGCTGAATATCAGATGCGACGTCCTGGGCGCAAGTAATTGTCGCTCTCTTCTCATCCATCTGCACGGATATGTATGCCTGATTCGTTGTTAATTACAAGCTCCAAGACAAATTCAATGGACCGATGACTGGATAACTCACTTCGGCATATTTTTGTAGGACAGCGTCCACATCAGCAGAGCTTGCCGCAGCCCAAGAGACAGAAAAAGATGTGGACTGTTTCCCAGATTCCCGTAATGCGTTCTCTGCATCAACGAGCGCACCGGAAAGCATTGCTAACCTAACACTTGCAGCACCATATTTCTGCAAGTCTGCGACACTTCCAGCTGATGCCACTGCAAAGGCACTCAAAAGACCAGTGCAAAGGCCCAGCGTCTCCGCATCCGCATTGGAGGGGATTGGAAGTTTTGAAGTCTCAGTCAAGTTAGGCTCAGAGGCTTTGAGAAATGCCACATAGTCCACCAATTGCGAAACAACCACCAGTGGAGAGAGCAAAATGTTCGGTAGCGGGATAAGATCCGGCTGGACATGTCCAGTTTGCAACGCTTTGCGAAGTGCCTCCAGGGCCTTCAACCCACTGGTTTGTTGCAGCTTGGGGGCTTCTTTGGAAACCGAAGCCAAGGTTTCGGGAAGTGTTGACAACGCATCCAACACCCAGCTGTGCAAGGGATCCGAGTGAAGTTTACTGTGTAAACTCTCGAATGATGTTGCGTTAAAGCTGAGAGCCTGCGGCCCGAAGACAAAGATTTGGGATGCCGCCATTTTGTTTTGGATGACTGTTGTAATCTACCAACGATGTTGAAATCCACGGAGATCAAGTCTGTGATGAAGGACCTATGTCTGTGAATCAAAGACAGATATAGTTGTGAACCTGCCAGCATTTTGATCTTTTGAGGAGCCCATTGTACAATGTTCATCGTAGTGACGTGTCAAAGCCAACCTGCAGCATAATAACTCGGCGTAACCTTTTGCCTTGAGATCTTACAACTTAGAAGTTTCCTGATGTTACTTGACATGAAGCTTATCGCGGCATACCAGATCGCCGCGCCAAGATAGTAGTATACGGCATCTGGGATGAGATAGGGCGGCATATGCAACCCGCAATGCAACCCCACGCTGATGGCCGCCTAAGTTGATCTCCCTTGTGCCATAATTTTCTCCGGTATTCGAAATCTTACACCTAATCAGTGCATAAGCCGCAGGCTGAGATATTCCGGCTCAAATAATATCCGATTGTTTAGCCAAGGAGGCACCCGCATTCCCGGGCATCCTTGGAAGCATCTTGGGAGCATCTTGGGCACAAATTCTATCCTCATGGCCCTATCTGCAACGGAAATATTTCCTAGGAATTCACTTTGTAGGACGCTTTTGGCTCATGGGATCTATAGACATCTGCATGTACTGTCTACTACGACAGGAAGCTTAGTGAGCGTCACCGCCTCTTATGGATGTAACATAAACTATCTAAGAGAAGCTGTTGGTGATTACTAAATTGAGTAGGTATATATCTTTGATTACTTTATAGTTTGATTCTTGTAACTTAGTTACCTTGTATAGTAGCTAATTGAAGAAATACATTTACTAAAAGGCGTAATGTTTGTAGCTTTCATTATTTCACTACCTGTTTATCTAAGCTCCTCGCAACCCAAAAGAGGCTGTCTATCTAGATGTATCTACACATAACCAATCTTCAATTGTATTCCATGACGTCTTTTGCCAGTTCCTGGATTTCGTGGACCACCCTACCCACATCGTTCTTCTTTAACGGCAATCTGTGATCTCCGTCCCACACGACTAATCTCCGGCTATCAGGCGCGCAGAAGTCCTCAAATAGTTGCCGGTGAAGATCTAAGCCGGGGTCATTTGTTCCGTGGACATGTAGTGTCGGTATCCGCAGCATGTGACCACCATTATGCAGTGTAGGGCGCTTGGGCCCCTTGACATCTGTAATCTGTGATGCCTCTGGCAGATATGCATCTGGCTGACGATCTGGGTCAAGACAGACCAATGGCGCTCTTCCAGCAAGAATTACGCCAAACTTAAAATTGGTACTTGCATTTCCCCTGCCGTACATCTCCTCCTGCATTTGCTGTCGATATAACAGACTGGCTGAAACTTTTGCGCCTTGACTGAAGCCCAGAAGCCCAACCCACTGTCCAGTTGCTCCACGCATGTCATCCATGACCATAGCATCTTGCAGTGACTGGTCAAGCTGGTTGATGATCTCATCAGGCCCCGGATTAGGATGGTCGGGCAGCCATCTTAGCCACCGCTTGAATGGACCCCAGTCCTTATACACAGATAGTACGTCTGGCCCCGCGCCGGACGAAAACGCTGCCTCAGCAAACACGAGACGGAAGTCATTCTGCAATGCAGCGCGGATGCTGCGGCATTGGGCACGAAAAATGCGTGCGTTGGTGCCTCCGCCGTGGAGGCAGAGAATTCTAGGCAGGTGTAGGGTGAGATCACCAGAGTCAGGTTGATCGTAAGTCATTCTGAGTAGATGGCAAGGCTGCGTAGAATGCCTCGTCAAACAAATAACAAATTACACTGACGAAAGTAACTTAAGCTCATCAACGGGTTTTTTCAACACGATGTCAACTAAGAAAAATTGTATAGAAAAGATGTGATCAATAGGAGTCTCAGTGACTTCTTCGAAGGTGTCAAGGTTGGACTTTTGTAATATTTTTCGTTCTTTTTTGGTATTAGACCAATCACAGCTTACCAATATCTAAGGTTCTTTGCAAATGAATATAAGCACTAGATCTGACAAGGATCAAGGCGAGATAAGTCCCATGTCGCTGACGAAGGAAAGATCAGAATCCCGGTATTTCACCTTCAAAGAGATGCATACATGTAGAGAGATGCGATCACAATCAGATAAGGCAACATTCCGCACTAACAGCATCGAGACGCTTTGTCATGAAACGAAACCCTGGAAATTCCGTCAGATGAACGGAAAACCCTGGCGGAATGACTCTACTATACCGAAAGCGTGTTGGTAGATGTAACAAAGCCACATCAGATCAATCCTGGTGGCGATTGTCCCGGTTACATCCTGACATTCCCGGCTACATCCTGGCACTATCCAACCAGGACGCCTGCTACTACTTCCTGGTTCCCCCATCGAGTAAATTCTCCTGTCGTATCTAGCTAGTGTATCGGCTTACATGCATTGGAAAAGATGCAGGTCCACTTGATAACAGGGAGCGAAGGATCAGATCCTGTCAATCTCGCCATCTCACGTCACCAACGGATCGGGCCGACATCTTCGATGGGTTAGTATTTCGGATAATCGTTTGTCGGCCCCGCGCTTACTGGGAAAATGAATTTGTGTTGACACCGCGGAAGGCATTGGGAATCCGTGTCCGAGAGCTCTCTCCGTGGGATCAATGTCCATCTTTGGAATTATACGCCAGTTCGGGAATTCGGGAATAGCAGGCTCAGATGCAAAGACACTCATGGTTCGATGAATAGCTCACATCAGGCCAGACAGCAATGTTGCCCAGAGTTGTTCGCTGTCAAGTAGAACACTCAGAGAGTTACCGGTGATGCACGCGAATTAGTCATTGTCGTGCCAGCTTCCAATACTTTATCCGTATGTTTCTAACTAGGCCGTTTGTCAGTATAAAAGCATCCACGAGATTCGTGCCATTTCTAGATAATGCAAACCAAAGTCTTGAGTTACAACGTAAACATAGTATTTCTCCGAATTCAAAGATGGCTGAAGTCCCGCAGCAGATTCCTACTATTGACATCAGCGCTTGGGTGAATCCTGCCTCCTCAGCGGCTGACAAACAGCGTGTCGTGGACGAGGTCCATCATGCCGCCACGACATATGGATTCTTCCAGTGTGCAGGCCATGGGATCACCCCGGAGACAAGAGAGCAGATTTTTAATCTCTCCAAACGTTTCTTCTCGCTTCCCATGGAGGAACGTATGGAGATAAGCGTGAAGAAATCTCTGGGCCAATCTTTCAGAGGATATGAGCCCCCTTTTCTTCAAAACCATCACAAGCATCTGTTGCCAGATACAAAGGAGGTAATTATTCTGATTTGCAACCCACTACTCTTATTCAAAAGAGATATTCTCTTGAGTAAAATGAATCAAGGGCCGCAGTTGGACTGACTATTCTAGACCTTTGTTGTTGGTGCAGAAATCCCTGCAGATCATCCAGACGCGGGAACATTCTTGAATGGCCCAAATCTCTGGCCAACATCGATCCCGGAGGACGAGTTTCAAAAGCCACTCATTTCATACCAGTCACAGATGGTAGCCCTTGGCAACACTCTTCTCAAGATTCTCGGCCATGGTCTTCCGAAATCCTGGAACTGTTCACCAGATGTCTTTGATAGCTTGGCTGAAAATCCTGCAATCCCAATGAGAATGCTACATTATGCGGCACAACCTGTACATGACGAGAAGCAATTTGGAGGTAAATATGCCATCCCATCACTGAGCCAATTTTGTTACAGGGGCAGTTGTCTAATATGAACAAAAGTTGGCGCGCATACCGATTTTGGCAGCGTTACCATTCTCCTGCAACAGCTTGGTACCAAAGGCCTCGAAGTCTGGTATCCACCCACCGAGACATGGATCCCGGTCCCTCCCAAGGAGAACACCTTTGTGATCAACATTGGTGATTTTGTGGACCGCTACACTAACGGGTACTATCGCAGCGCTAGACACCGTGTGATCACCACGGATAAGGAACGTTATAGTGTTGCGTTCTTCTTTAACGGAAACATGAAGCTTAAGGCCCCAGTGCTGGATGGTTCGGGTGGCGAGGTCAATCTTGGGGACCATATTCGCCAGAGAGCTATCGCAACATACGGTGCAGCACCTACACTAATTGAGTCAAAGGTGTAATTTCTAGGGTAATCTTAGGTAGAAGAGCTCAGGCTTGTCTAGTAGAAGATTAACACAATTATATGTTTGTTTATTGATTTGTGTAATTCATTATTGACAACCACTATGTAATGTCACAACCCTATACTTATGGTCGCAATAATAGGCATATTGAATAAGCACCGCTGAATTAACTATAATCTAAGTTTAATAAGGGTTTCTGTCGCAATTGTCTTTCAAATATAGAATACCACTAATTCAATTTCTTTCTGCTTCCATCTGCTTCAAGATACACCTGCGGGAACACTCATTATCTGATTGTATTTCCTTTTAGTACTAGTGGCGAATTCTACATATGGACCACGTTGGCAGATGAGAAGATGATGAAATGCCATGGCAGATTGGCCAATCCGAAAAATTGTTGAGCCATCAGAGTATCCTGTTTTCACAAAGTGATGCCTGATGAACAGCCTTTGTTTCCGAGAAAACGATTATTCTACCCTTAATGACTACTGAATCGCAGCGGATGGAACATGGATTGCCAATTCGCTTCTTGGCTGAATTATTTCACCTGAAACCCATCCACGCATATCTACTTTGGCTAAATAATCAAGTGATAGAGGAATATATTAACGAGGCAGCGGATTCTTTGTACGGTTACAACCGCCACGGGTATGTTAAGTTAAATTCAATTTACTATGTAAATTTCAATGCTCCTCGGGTCATTCGAATGATTCTAATGTGCCCTGGCATGGGGGTCATAGCGAGCCTCCAACATTCCCACTGCTCTCTTAGTAGCCTCATCAAAGTCTTCCTTGGGAAGTCCTAAGGCCTCGTTGGCAAGCCCATACTTGTCCTGGAGGTTTCCATCGCCATTAGGAAAGTGGGTGCGAGAGTACATGGCTCTGACAAAGCCTTGTCTGTTACCCTCCTTTAATGCCTTAACTCCGTTTTCCCAGCGTTCTTTGGAAGGCTCATAGCTGATCTCCCAGTCTTTATCCGATGTTCCAGTCACCCGCTGAATACTATCAAGTATGTCTCTTTGGGATACTAGGAAACTGGCAACATAGACAGGTTTGTTGCGCCACTGTGACAGAGTGACGGACTTGTCGTTCTCGTCTTCCGGAAGGACTTTCAGGCTCACCAGAGCTGCAGCGGCCCTACCACTCTGAACCCAGGTGGATGTGTTGATGAGAGTTTTTCCATCATCGAAAAAGGTTGCCTTCTTGTTGTGGTAATCAATTCCCCAGGTGTTCGCGCCGAGGCTGAGAGAGAACTCGTACCAGAACGAGGTAGTCAAGAGCACCCAAGAAGAGAATCCAGCATCCTCAACACTCTTAATTCCAGCGCGAAGGCCCTTGCCGTTGAAGTTCTCGTCACCAAGCTTCTCGTTAAGCGGGTCGGTGCCATAACCATTTGGCATGACCCAGGGGACTCCAGCTTTGGCGGCGGCCTTGACTAGCTTGTCCTGGGTATCGGGAGGAGCGGTAACAGCTAGCGAGATGAAGAGGAACTGTTGGCCTTTGAGAGCGTCTACAATAGATTGCTCGTTGTCATAATCAACATGGGCAACCTTGACACCTTCAGCCAAGGGGCTCTTGCTGCCGATACGAGAGATGGCGGTGACAGTGTGCTTCCCAGTCTTGACTAGCTCTTCAGCAATGTGCTTGCCGATTTGGCCACCAGCCTAAAAAAATGATCAATAATCGTCTCACTATGCATCACAAGGGGGTAGCTGCTTACTCCGACGATTGCCACCCGCTGGATATGGTTCTCGAACCCGGCAGGCTGATCTTTAGCGTAGCTAGACGCCATTTTGATATTGATGTATTTGTGTATGCTCGGGTATTGTTAAAGAAATGCTATTCAACAGTAAAGTAGTTTTTATCAGCTCAGAGATCCTTGATGTAAACAGCTTTGAGACAAGCTGCGGCAGGGAATCACCTCCAGCTTTTATATACTCAGAAGCCCATCATCACTGGTTCGAGTGTCGTAGAGTTATCATGGACTTAGCGGGATTATGCTGGATTTAGCGGGACTATAATGGACTTAAGAAATTACAATTGTCTTTCACAGCTCTGGGATTTTGATTCACGAGTTGAGAGAAGGTTTGTCTCACCCACAAAAGGTTATCAAAAGACGCAACACGGTTGCAACACTAGGTGTGCTAGCAACCTGCCAAATCATTGCTTGCTAAAATACGAAAGAAGGCTAGTCCAATGGATCTACCCACTATGCCCGTCGGCAGCCTAAACTCGTAAGAATGACGGGCAACTGACTGCTGTCGAATCATTAGTCGCGGAAAATACGAAAAGAGGTTAGTGTATGAATTGCACCTTTTCCGATTGGTATGGTTGGTAATAAGCTCCGCAAATCATAGACTCCTTAATACGAAACAAGGTTAGTGTTGCTGTCATACCGTAGCGTCAACAATTACTTATACAACAGACAAATATGATAGTTATCATTTATCCAATCCAAACAATCCTTACATGTGCTTGCTGTAGCATGGGCAAGGGGTCATTTTAAAGACCCCCGACATAAGCTTATTACTCCCCAAAACGGAATCTGAAGAGTGAAATAACCGTCGGGCACAAGTCCCACGTGGCGCTCAGAGCAATGAATACTGCGCAGTTTGTTTCAGATTGGAAACCAAGTAAGAAGGTACCAGGTACATATATCGCTTGTTACAGCTTTTGTTCGCAGTCCTGATAAATCCCATATGTGACTAATTGCTTCTACTACCGCCCTTCGGTTGAACATCTCCAGCTAACCCCGGCTTACCATCATTATGCTACCAACACCAACACCCTCCCGTAGGAGACAGAGGCAAGCATGCCAGGAGTGCCGACGACGTAAGCTACGATGTGACGGCAGGCAGCCGCGGTGTTCCAGCTGCGAGAATATCGACACACAATGCGACGTCGATCCAAACCGTAAGCCGCGGGGACCTAAGAAGGGCTACCTCATAGCTTTGCAAAACAAAATTGGTATGTCTTGCAGAATGTGCCCGATTCAATTGAAGACGAAGAAGCCAGCTGCAAACGGCTCTCGCTTGCGGGGGAAAAATGATAGGCGTTGAGTACAATGGGGCTGTTTCCATTAATAGAAACTAACGGCACTAGAAACTCTCGAAGACCGTCTTCGCCAACAGGAACAGCACCATCTCAAGTGGCCGGATAATTTAGAGTATGGCGACGAGATACTCGACACAATCACGTCACATACAACTGCGACTCTTGCCGGCCTAGAAGATGCCAGGCTACCTACAGAAACAGATCTTCTTACAATGAGGTCAACTCCTCTGGTATCGGAGTCAGACGCCTCTCTCAGTTCCTACTTTGATGTCAATATGGTGTCCACGACAATGGCCCTTTTGCAGGATCATACGCCCACAACATCTCTATCGGAATACAGTAGCAACAGTCTACATATTACCGATCCCATGAAAACTGAGCTGTATGAAACACCCTCTGGTCCTTCCAAATGCTATTTTTATATTCCAGTTCGGAGTTACTTTATGGTTGCTAGATCCACTAACCCCCACGGATAGTGACCAATTATACTTCGACAGAATACACGCCGCCGTTCCCATATTGCATCAACGTAGGTATCTTTCGTGGTCAAAACTACCTGACAAGACGAGGTCGCGCACTTGTCTTCAACATGCTGTTTGGGCAACAGCCTCACTCATGTCACCACAGTTTCAACACTTGCAAGACAAACTTTACTCGGAAGTAAAGCGGCTTCTTGCTACTACAACCCTCGTACAAATTCCTGGTGGACAGGGCTCTGTAGGTGATGTCGAACTTGTGCAAGCATGGGTCCTGAGGACCACCTATGAGTTTATCAAGATGAATCGCTATGAAACGAGCCTCAGTGCGGCTTACACGTTTCGACTAGCTCAGCTGATTGGGCTGCATAAAGTTGACGTTCTAAATAATCTCCCTTCTAATTGCGAAATTGATTTCATCACAACGGAAGAAAAGCGTCGTGCGTTTTGGATGGCTTTTGTCCTTGAAACTCTCTCCAGCATACACAGCAACCTACCTCTGGTAGTGAATGAGCATATGGTAAGCTGGCTTTGTCTTTAATACACTCACAATATATATATTTTGATATTGAATTCTGTATCCCCGAAATCGATGCTAAAAACGATATGTCAGATTTGTACACGTCTTCCCGTACCGGATCATGAGTTTCAGAATGGCCAGCCAGTCTGCATCGGCTTCTTGCACGAGTTACTCTCCAAACGGAGCCAGACAGTCAAATCGCCACTCAATGAATGCATCATGCTTGCGGCACTGTGTGCGCGGATATCATTTCACGCACAGCAACATAATAAGTACCTTTTACACAACCAGGCAGAATATGACTCTCTCGAATGGCGAAAACCGTTAGACAATGCCCTGGCACTGCGGCTGCAGACCTTGGAGGAGGACTATCCGAGTCAAAAGCACTCTTCGGACCCGGCGCTGCTCTTTGCCAATTTCCTGGCTCAAGCATCAATACTCTATCTCTGGGGCAATGCTCAGTCCTTAGAGTGGCAAAATGGAAGCCCCTGTCGTTCAAACTCACTGAACGCCGAATTCCAGCAACTGGCGTTTGGTGCGGCGCAGCGTATCGTAGAGCTTGCTCGTTCACTCTTAGACTTTCCCTTATCCAAGGTAATGAGTTGCCATTGCCTCCCCATGGAATAATTATTTATTGATATTTGAATCCAGATCCACCCCTTTACACCGATTCCACTATGCCTTGGCGTCAAATTCTTATCTGCGAACAGCTTGAATCCCATTGCTGCACCTCTACAACAGGAGTTACTGGACGTGATACGTCGATTGAGCAGTGCTAGTAATGTGCAGCAAAGTTACATAGACATTTCAGATATATACCGAGACCCAGTTTGACATTCGTGGTCAGGATATAATAGTAAATACATGTGTGACGAACCAATCTACACCAAACAGTATAGGGTAGCTTCTCAAGATAATAAATTGGTCGTAGTTGATGTTGACAGAGCAGGTAGGGTGCTGTAGGCAATCTTATCACGTAGCTAGTAGGTTGAATGTAATGATCAATCTTGTTGTCATGTTAAGGATTGGCTCTCTAACTATGTAATGAGTGTGGTAACTGAATCTTGTATATCCAGTCGTGCTGGCTGGATCATCTCAAATCCCGGATGATCCAGAAGGGATCTTTTCATCCTTGCGATGATCCAACCACGGATGATCGGATCATCTCAATGATCTAATGATACGTTCCTGATTAGTTAGGCGGTCCGTTATTTATTCGTTGGCGCCTGCCTGAGAGGCCCATTGTTGCGACCATAAGAAGCGAGGTCGTGACACATTCAATGTTGTTATCACCAAGGTTTACTGCACATAGGTTTTCTTTTTTTTTTTAACGCGAAAGAAAAGCTATCAATGTACATGTACAGGCTCCAGGGGTACCCTACCTATGTACAGCTTATCTTTCTACTCAACCTGGTTATATTCCCGTTATTTGCTTTTACGAGCTTATGAGTCTTTTTCGATTCAAAGGATTCTCTCCTGATCTAGGCCCCACCGTAATCATTAAACTACATATGTCAGAGGGTCCTGTCAGAACCATTGTGACTAGGTACTCAATCAAGCGCAACGGCGAGGCTGGACATCTCTTCAAGGACTGTCAGCTGAACTTCAGCCATCTTCTCCCCTGTAGCACAGCCCGAACATAGCATAGCTAATGGCTAATTGATTTTCCGTTTGTTTCTCACTCGTACTGAAGAGCATGATGGAAGGGGCGAGACCATATGATACAGCCTGGATATTGGGCTTACCGAGATGTGCTGGCTGCTTATATTGAGATTCAAGAATATAAATCATAGCCCTCCCTCTATACCTCTTGTCATGTAGTCAAGCATTGCGGCTTTGTCTCTCTTGTCTCTCTTGTGTTCAGTCCAGCCATGATCAAGGCAATGTTTAAGACTTGGGCCTCTGCCCTCTTATGTGTCTCTCTCTCTGTGGAAGTTGCCGCCAGTCCTACGATTAGGGAACGTACGACCGACCTCAGGGCCCTCCTGACAGACCCAGCCCGACAGTGGGCTGCGAACACCACTGTCTCATTCCCAGGCTCTACCAACTTTGATAATGCCACGGAGCGTTATTCAATCTTCAACCAACCGACATATAGCGCCGCTGTGAGCCCAGGAACTGAGGGAGACATTAGTAAAGTGGTATGCAAATATTCTCTTGGGCTTTGCAGACCAAACTCCCTGTTGAAAGAGAAACTTGACTGACTGAAATGACTAAGATTAATCTTGCCAAATCGTATAATTTTCCTTTTTTGGCCCGGGCCGGTGGCCATGGAGGCGCCAACATGAGCGATTTTGAGAGCGGCGTATCACTGGACCTAAGCAAGTTCAACTCTATTGTCATTGACTCTGCTGCCCAGACGATGACCGTTGGTCCCGGTGTTCATTATCGAGATATCTTTGACCCTTTGTATAACGCCGGATTTTACATCCGTAAGTGTCTTTGGTACCGTCGTTGGTACCGTAGTTCCCCAAGAGAATTTGGAAGTCTTTGGCTAAATATATGCTTAGAAACTGGCAGCTGCTCATGTCCTTCCGTTATCGGTGTTGCTATTGGCGGTGGCGTTGGACGTCTGATGGTAAGGCCATATTTCAAGAGTCACGAGTGCACTTGGCTGACATTTTGACCACACAGGGTAAGCTAGGCCTGACGACTGATGCGCTGCAATCTGTACGCCTGGTTGGAGCTGATGGCGTCGTTAAAACGGTATCTGCCACTTCATACCCAGACTTATGGTGGGCTATTCGCGGTGCGGGTGCAAATTACGGTGTCATCACTTCTGCCACATTCAAGATCCAGCCGCTATCGAACAACAACGGCGGAAATGCCTTCATGCTAGACTTTGTCCTTCCAGCAGAAAAGAGTCTGGAGTATCTCAATATCATCGAGAAGAGCTTCAACCCCATGCCCGTTAACTTGGCAGGCATCATAGTGTTCAATTGGAACAGCACTCACAATGTCGTAAGTTTCTGTGAAAATCCGACTTGTGTTGGTTGGTGTATGGTGATTGACCTGATATCTAGAGCCAAGTCGTTTCCGATTGGATATTTTTTGGCACAGAGGCGGATGCTCGTAAGACCTTGGCTCCAATTCTAGCACTCAATGCGACATTCATCACGGCTACCCTGCCATGGAACCGAATCATTACTGTTAGCGGAGGTGGATCTGATGCACTGAATTGCATGCCCAATAAGCTGCGCAACACCTTTAACCTAAACTTGAAGACGTATAGTGCAGCAGGTTGGCAACAAAGCTTTGAGACATTGACAGACTTCCTCCAGAAGTACCCTGGCGGTCGCGGTAGCCAAGTTATTTTGGAGCTCTTTGCCAATAATGCCACTGCTGCTGTCCCTTCTAGCGAGACTTCTTGGCCATGGAGAGATGTTCGCGGCTTTTTGTAAGATCTAAACTCCCCACTCTTTTGATATCTCTATCATCTCTTGCTGATACACTAGCGTTATAGCCAAGAGTTGTTTGTCTACGACACTGGAGATAGTGTTACTGCACAAGGAGCAGCCACCTACGGATCTCAGTTGCGTTCGCAATTCGCCCCGTATTCTGGATACAGCACTCCAACTGTCTTCGTGAACTATGCGCGTGGCGACGAGAAGATCGAAGATATATATGGGGCAGACAAGCTACCGCGTCTTGCTCAACTGAAGCAAAAGTATGATCCGAATAATCTCTTCGCCTATGGCCATCCTATTCCTCTCTCATATCCATGAGAGGTTACATAGTTTTCCCTTTAGTTTAATAGGTATCATAATTATAATACATATTTTATTTTTTCTAAAGTTGAGATATAACTTGCGTTTTCCAAAGATAATTATTTTTTTATGTGCGTTAATAGTAAGCGAGGAACTAAACAAGCATGGATGTAACTCATCGCCTGTCGAGCGCAATTGAAGCCACACACAGGCAAACTGCACAAACTGAACCTATAAACAAATATCGACGTGACACTGATTTGCATTATAAATGTAATATCACTCTCATTGGTTCGACCCTTCAGCCTTATATATACTTAGGTACCTAATAAATATGGAATGACAATCATCAATTCTTAGCATCGCTTGCGCGAATAAGGCAGCTAAATTCCTTACCCCTCTCTTTCAATTTTATTCTAGGCAACCATGCATAGGTATGGGAACATACATCACTGAAAACATCTCACTCTGGACAGAAACCCATAATGCCCGAAGCAAGGGGAAAACTGGCAGCAGAGATAGCTAGTGGCGATTCTGAGCGAGAATTTGTCAATGATGATTATACGGTGGGTTGGATTTGCGCAATAACAATCGAGCATGTTGCTGCATGCGTTTTTCTTGACGAAAAACATGAGCCGCCGGATCATGTGTCCACGAATGACGACAACGATTATGTTCTGGGTAGGATTGGAAAGCATAATATTGTTATTGCGGTCTTACCCTATGGAGAATACGGTCTTTCCTCGGCCGCAAGCGTTGCGAGAGATATGCTACATACCTTTCCGAACATCAGAATCGGTCTCATGGTGGGCATTGGAGGGGGCGCTCCAACTGAAAAGAACGACATTCGCTTAGGAGACGTGGTAGTCAGCGTTTCCCGCGATGGAAAGGGGAGTGTATTTCAGTACGACTTTGAGGACACTATCCGAAATGAGACCTTTCAACAAACAGGTTTTCTTAACCAAACGCCAACAATTTTAAGGACGGCTGTCAGCGGGCTTGAGAGCCAATACGAAATAGAAGAGCATCAAATCCAGGAAACAATTAACAGCATTTTCAACAAAAAGCCACATTTGAGAAAAAAGTACAATCGACCAAACCTTGCTACAGATAGGCTATACCGAAGCAACATCATTCATCCTCTCGCTGAAGATATAAATTGCAGCACTCATTGTGGCGAGGGCGCACCGAATTTGATAGTACGCTCCAGACGGGATGGCAACGAGGATGATCCAATGATCCACTACGGCTTAATCGCTTCTTCAAACCAACTTATGAGAAATGCCGACATTAGAGATAAGCTGGCTGCTGAAAGGGACATATTATGCTTTGAAACGGAAGCAGCCGGCTTAATGAACCATTTCCCCTGCCTAGTCATTCGCGGCATTTGTGACTATGCCGATACGCATTCGAATGCAGAATGGAGAGGTTACGCAGCAATGGCGGCAGCCGCGTACGCGAAAGATTTGCTCTATCGGATTCCTCCAAATCGAGTTGAAGCCTTGCAAAGAATGAATATTTTTTCTAGTAAGCGTGGAAACTGTTCCGAAATGCTAGAACAATAAAATTAACATTTGGCAGGTATTTCAGAGGGAATATCTGGCCTTCTCCAGGCGCAGAAAAGAGAACATCACGATGAGATTCTAAATTGGCTTTCTTCAACAAATTATGCAACCCAGCAGCATGATCATTTCAGAAATCGGCAGCCGGGAACAGGGCAATGGCTCATAGATTCGAACCAGTACCAGGCTTGGCTCAACACACCGGGGGAAGTATTGCTTTGCCAGGGAATTCCAGGAGCCGGAAAGACTATCTTGGCATCCATAGTGATTGATCAACTTACCACAAAATTTCATGGAGATGAACATACGGGGATTGTATATGTTTATTTTGACTACCGACAGAGAGAAGAACATGCTGAAGCCTTGCTGCGGAATCTCTTGAAACAGTTGGCGCAGAAAAGGCCCTCCTTGCCAGCTTGTGTGAGTACTCTCCATAAGCAGGGCATGCAAGGAATCCCACCTTCATTGGAGGCACTATCGCAAGCTCTGCAAACTGTGGTAAAAGATTTTTCGAAGATCTTCATAATTATTGATGCGCTTGATGAGTGCACAATTTACAATGACTGTCGGATGAGATTCTTGGCGGAAATCTTCAGCCTCCGTAATAAATCGACGGCAAATATATTCGCAACTTCCAGGCCCGACACGGAGATCGCGGACAGGTTTAGAGGTGGCATATTCATGGAAATACGTGCAAGAGAAGAAGACATACGACAATACTTGAAAGGAAATCTACACCTACTATCGCATTCAGTTCAAAATGACATTGAAATGAGAAACGAAATTGAGCAAGCAATCGTTAGCTCCGTGCGCGGAATGTGAGGCACTGTTGATTCGCTCATTACCTTTATGTACTAAATTACAACAGGTTTCTTCTTGCCAAGCTCCATCTAAACGCATTGACAGGAGAATTCACAACCAAAGATATCAGAAAAGCCCTTGACAAGTTATCGGTTGGCTCAGAAGCATACGACGACGCATACAAAAACATGATGACACGGATCGATAGTCAACACCCACAGAGAAAAGAGCTGGCGAGGAGAGCTCTGTCGTGGATTGTGCATGCAAAGAGGCCCCTTTCCACAACGGAGCTCCAGCATGCCCTCGCAGTAGAGCATTGGCGCCACGAACTTGACAACCGAAATTTCACCAGCATCGAAGACATTGTCTTGGTGTGTGCGGGCCTGGTTACTATTATACAACAATCTGATCAACAATCTGATCAAAAATCTGACCAATATCCTAATCAACCATCTGGTCAGCAATCTGGCATCGTTCGACTCGTCCACTATACAGCACAAGAATACTTTGAGCGAACTCAGACAGAATGGTTCCCAGATGCAGAGATCGAAATTGCTAATTCTTGTATCACTTATCTATCTTTCAGCGCCTTCCGCAGTGGATTCTGCGCTACGGATGAGGACTTTGAGGAACGACTAGCTTCCAATCCGTTGTACAATTACTCTGCTCATAATTGGGGCCATCATGCTCATAATCTTTCACCACTCCCACAACCAGCCGTGGACTTTATTAGGTGTGATGCCAAAGTGCAGGCGTCAAGCCAAGTCATGATGACTTCTAAACCTACCTGGAATGACTCGAATTACAGTCAGCAATTTCCTAAGAAAATAACTGGGCAACATTTAGTGGCATATTTCGGAATTACGGAACTGCTTCAAAACACAATCGATGGCCAAACACTGGACGCAGATGATGGTTTTGGCCGGACGCCACTTTCATATGCTGCGGGTAGTGGGTACGAGGCAGCGGTCAAGCTTCTGCTTCAAAGGCAGACTATTGATCCCAACTCCCGAGATAAGAATGGGCAAACGCCGCTTATGTGGGCGGCCAAGGGAGGACATTACAACGCCACTGCATCATTGCTTATAGCTGATAGAATTGACGCCAATGTTAGGGATGATCTTGACCAAACGGCACTCCTTCTTGCAGTTAAGAACGGACATGAATCTGTGGTAAAGCTACTACTTACCATGGGTAACATTGGCATTAATATGGGAGATGATCACAATCAGACGCCACTATGGTGGTCAGTCCGTAATGGAGATATTTCTATCATGAAGTTGCTTATTCATGAAGAAAATGTCAACATTAACATGGGAAATAGTCACGATCAAACTCCAATTTGGTGGGCAGCGAGAAATGGAGATGACGAAGCTGTCAAACTACTTCTTGAAAAGGGGGAAATTAACGTCAACCTGAAGGATAAATATAACCACTCACCACTGGGGCGAGCTGCTCAGAGAGGACACGATACGGTAGTCCGACTTCTGCTTACCAAAGAGAACGTTGATATAAACTCTACAGATCATTACGGCCATACGCCACTGCTACTCGCTGCCAGATATGGACACGCGTCTGTGGTCAAACTTCTTCTTGACTTCAATAATGTGGATATCAATGTTATGGACCAGAGCGGCAAAAATGCACTTTTATGGGCCGTTAAAAATGGACATGAAGATGTCGTCGCCCTTTTGCTTTCCGACGCCAACATCGACGTCAATGTCAAAGATCTTAACGATCAGTCGCCGCTATTATATGCAACAATTTATGGATATGAAGCCATAGTTCAAAGATTGCTTGCAACTGAGGGAATTGATGTCAACGCCAAGGATAGCTATCACCAGACTGCTCTTCTATTTGCAAGCGAGAGAGGGCATAGTCAAATCGTTAGGATGCTACTTGGCCATAAAGACATCGATGTTCAGGCCACAGATCGAAACAATCAGACACCATTGTGGTGGGCAGCTGCGAGTGGAAACGAAGCTGTGATCAAATACCTCCTTGACACAGAAGGGGCGGATATAAACGCTAAGAACGCATTCCAACAAACGGCATTGCTTTGGGCAGCCCGCTTCGGCAATGAGAATACGGTTGAGCTGCTACTTACTGTGCCTGGCATTGATGTCAACACCAAAGATAGAGATGGGCTGACGCCGCTTTGGTGGGCAACCAAGAAGGTATACAAGGCAGTAGTTCAACTACTCCTTTGTAATGAGAACGTGGATGTCAACATCAAGAACGGATCTGGTCAATCACCACTTTTATTTGCAACCCAAGAGGGTTATACCGCAATAATGGAACTCTTACTTACAAAAGATGGTATCGATGTTAATGTCACAGATAAAAATGGGCATACACCTCTGACAGTGGCAATGCGATACTCTACAGGAAACAGATTTTCAATCGCTGAAGAAGAAGAAGACAGCAGAAAAGCGAGAGGACTAAAGAGAAATACTCGATTACCCCCATCGCACGAGAAGCCTGACGACAACATAGAATCGCATCTAACGCCAGTATCGGGAGAAGCTAAGAAACGATATGAGGCGGCTTTCAAGCTATTATTAGCAACAGATGGAATCGATGTGAACACCAAAGATAACTATGGCCAAACACCCTTGCTATGGGCAGCTAAAAAGGGCCATAGTGTCTTGGTTGAGGCGTTACTGGGAATGGATGGCATCGAGATCAATACAAAAGACGACTTTAATAAAACCCCACTTTTATGGGCAACTGCGGGAGAACATACAGAGGTGGTCAAACTCTTACTGGATAGCGACTGTATTGATTCCCACACAGTGGATAATTTTGGCCAAAGCCCACTATGGTGGGCAGTCGAGACGGAGAACGAGGTGGTAGTTGAATTACTATTCCATCGAGACGCCAATATTCGAAGCAATATCAGTCAAACAATACTAAGGAAGGCTCTACATAAGGGAAATAGAAGAATGTTTGAGGCACTCCTGTCGAAAAGCGATGTCGATCTTAACGCGATAGACGACGATGGCCAGACACTTCTATTATGGGCTACTAAGCGCGGGGACGCTGTCACGGTTAAAACGCTTTTGGCTCTAAACAAGAGCGTTGACATAAATACGCAAGACCAAGAACATCGGACTCCGCTGTGGTGGGCTGTAACTATGGGGAATGAAGAGATAACCAGGCTACTTCTTTGCTCAGAGGGCGTTGATGTCAATAGCAAAAGCATTCACGGGCAGACGCCTCTATGGTGCGCTATTAGTACGGGGCAGTTGTCGATTCTTACGATGTTGCTGAGAGTGGAAGGAGTCAAAGTTAATGGGATGGACCGCTCTGGCCGAACACCACTCTTGTTGGCTGAGTACTACCGATGGCAGAGCAGGTCTTTGCGTGAGAAAGAGAGTGAGCATTCTCATAATAAGCACAGCCTTCATCCGGATACTCTAAATGATCCAGCATCTAGACGTTTCCATTCTTTCCGGTTCCGCCGAGCTCCGAAGAGTCCTCGAGCTGTCCATTTTGATTCACATAGCTCAAAACACTCGGAATATTCGGATGACTGGGAAGATTCAGAACTTTCTGAAGACACAGAAGGGTCCGAAAATTTAGAGAATTCGGAATATGGACATGGCTCCGTTGGTCTCAAAGGGCACGAATTAGCCAATAAGGAAGACATCTATAAGAATATGATTGAGCTACTGCTAGCCAGAAGCGATGTTGACATCAACTTCAAAGGACCAGGTGGGATGAATCTCTTATGGTCTGCAATCAGCCACAGAGATACTGCTCTAGTGAAATTGCTTTCAAGTCATAGTAATGTCGACATCAACAGTCGAAATCATGCTGGGCAGACTCCCTTGCTATGGGCAGTGGCTGAGAGAGATAGACTTATGGTTAGGGCCCTTCTCTGTGATGGAAGCGGCATCGATATTAATGCCACCGACAAGGAGGATCAAACGGCCTTGTTGCAAGCAGCTCTCATCAACGATACTGCAACTGTCGAACTGCTATTAACGAAAGACGGGATTGATATAAACGCGAAAGACCTGATAGGTTACACCGCACTCTTCATTGCAGTTCTCAAGGGCAATGAAGCGGTTGTCAAATCACTGCTGAGTAAGCCAGGCATTGATGTCAACGCAAAGGACAACAACAGTAACATACCGCTGGTGGAAGCAGTACAAGGAAATAATATAACGATTGCAAAGTTGCTGATTGACACTGATAATATCGATATCAACTGTCACGACTTGAATAGTCAGACACCCATCTGGCACGCCATGAAGGGAAATACGGACCTGGAGTTAGCACAACTGCTCATCAAGAATGGCGCCAACGTCAACTATAGAGACAGATCTGGCGAAACAGTGTTAGGATGGCTTGCAAAAACCGGAAGTAGGGAGAAGATGAATGTTTTACTTGCTGCGCATGATGTCGATGTCAACATCAAGAACGCCGAGGGCAAGAGCCCCCTGTTCTGCGCGATTGAGAGTGGAAATAAGGATGCAACCAACGCTCTAATTGCTGCGCAGGGCATTGATATAAATATCAAGAACGACAAGGGCCAGTCTCCCCTTATCGCTGCTATCGAGAAGCGCAATACCGAATTAATCAAGGTTCTACTTGCTACGCCTGATATTGATACTAATACCAGGGACAAATGGAGTCGTACTCCTCTTTTCTATGCTGTGGAAAGTAGGAATGAAACACTAGCCAGTGTTCTACTTTCTGCTCATGGTATTGATATTAATGCGAGGGACAATCGGGGCCAAACCCCACTTTCTTGGGCGGCTACAATTGGGCGTGAAGGCGCGGTTCAACAGTTGCTTGCAAGAAATGATATTGAGATCAACGCCAGGAATCGATATCATGAGACACCGCTTCTCATTGCGACTCTGAACGGTCACAAAGCAGTTGTGGAGCTATTGCTTAGTGAGAAAACCATCGATCCCAACATCGAAGACGACGACGGGAGTAGGCCTTTGCATATAGCAGCTGCAAATGGAGCTGAAAAGATCATTGATTTGCTACTTCTTAAATGCATTAACATCAATGCAGTAGACGCTGCTGGCCGGACTGCGTTGGCAATAGCGGCAAAGAAGGGACAAAGCAGGGTGGCTGAACGTCTACTGACTGTGGAAGACATCGACGTGACACTCCAAGATAAAGATGGTGCAACAGCTCTATGGCATGCGGTTGACAACCGATCCGAGTCAATAGTTTCACTCTTACTCGCTCATATTGATAATGAAGTTAACACACGAAATGATGTAGATCAATCACCGCTACTTATCGCAACCATCTATGGGTATACGGAGATCTTCCGATTGCTGCTCGATGAAGATGGGATCGATATAAACGGAACGGACTTCATCGGGCGAACACCGCTACTAGTAGCAGTCAAAAGGGGTGACGAGCTTATGGTTAGGCTCCTTCTTGCTAAAGGCATTAAGAATATCAACCTCAGGAGTGATGAAGGTGAAACTGCATTGACTATGGCCTCTCACCAAGGCAATTCAAAGATTTTTGACATGCTTCTTGCTGAAGACCATATCAATATTAACTCGACGAATAACGAAGGTTTAACGCCATTAAGCATTGCAACAAAGTGTGGACATTTACACATTGTCCAACAGCTTCTCAAGCAAGAGAACATTCGAATCAACTTCAGAGCTAAGAACGGCTTTACAGCATTACAATCAGCTTCGATTATTGGCAGTTTAGGGATTGTTCGACTGCTATTGAGTCACAAAGATATCGATATTAATTTTGCAAATATTCATGGCCAGACTTCTTTACACTTTGCGGCGGCAAATGGGCATCTTCAAATCGTTCAGTTGCTACTTGATGAAAAGGCTACATTAAATGCTAAGAATTTCGAAAATCGTACAGCGCTACATTCGGCTATAAAGTATGGGCACTTCCAAATCGTTCAACATCTGCTTAAACAGAACGGCATCGACATCAATTGCAAAGATAACGACCTTGTGGCCCCAATACATCTGGCTGCAATGTATGGATACCATCAAATTGTCCAACTGTTGCTGGGCCACAGCACTATTAATGCCCAAGCCACGGATAAGGGGGGTACGACGGCAATACACTATGCGTCAGAAAATGGACATTTCCAAATTGTTCAGCTATTACTTACTCAAACGAATCTTAACACTAACTATCAAGATATAAGTGGTTGGACACCAATTCACTGCGCTTCACGTTTTGGGCATCTTAGGATTGCGAGATTGCTTATTGGAGCTGGTGCCAATATATCGGTTACAACCGTTAATCGTGAGACACCGTTGCATATAGCATCATATTATGGGCACTACAAAATAGTCAAATTTCTTGTGGAAAATGGCGCCGATCGAAAGATTACCACTCTTGACGGCTGCACAGCACAATACCTAGCTTTTGACCAGGGGTATTATACAATAGCTGACCTGCTTTCCCAATAGATAGGATCACTATGAATGGATGTGTAATTTCTTCTCTATTGACTCGACAGAAGAGCTTTCTAAAGGTTTCGTGGTGTTCAGGTTAGAAATATATACTAAGGAGGAGGTTCATACGGTGGGCTTTTTTGAAGAAATAAAGGAATCTTAACCTTATTGATCGAGAATGATAATCTAGGTAATACGGGTCCCCGGTGGTAAACTCGAAAGTAAGACAATGCCAGCTAGCACTTATGGTAAAACAACTTGGATGCTTGCAACACAACAAAGGGGCAGTACAAAGAAGTATTACAAATGGGAGATGAACACTTTGTTTTCTTTTCCTTCTTTCTGTAATTTTTCTTTTGGGGAAGGGGTTACTGAGTGTTCCCCGTCAAAGAGTCTTGAAGGCTGACAGCCCGAATTACCATGCATGTGCTTGGCCTAAAAGAGACTAGGCTCTTCTCACCCGCATTAAATGCAACACACCCAACACACTTCTCGAGAGATCGCAAGATCAGATCGCAGCAACAAAATAATATAAAAGGAGAGAAACCCCCAAAAAGAAAAACATACAACAGCCGGTGTTCGCTGATGGTCACCCACTCAACTACTAATCTGCCGGTTAGTGGCTTGTCTATGGGGGAGCAGACGGGACCCCGAATTCTCCACTACCTATGGTCGTATGTGCTTGGACTAGAGAGCTATGTGGATTATATTTGAAGTTGACAGATGTGGTTCGTGTGCCACCTTCGAAGCCCTGAAACGGCATCTAAGCCGAATCCGGATACTGCCATGAATACATGTTCCGTTCGTATTAAAAGCTTCGCTGAGAAACTGAACCAGTCCAAAACCGAATGAGTCTCAACTGGACTGGTGGCGACTGTCTCCAGTCCAGTCTCCGGCTTCCTGTCCTCAACAGCTCTCGTCGTAGTAGTCTCTGATCGTAAATAACTTTGTTGTCCTCGGGTATAATGAGACTGCACTCGCAGCAAAGAACTAGGCTCGGAACCTCGGCCGGACCCGCAAACTGGACTGGAATCAAGTCCTCGAGCGCTGCTCTAACCTTGATCCGTTTCTACCTTTTCAGGAGAGTTGCATCACGGCTTTAGGTAATGAGGTAGGATGAAGACAAATCCAATATGGTGGGCCGGCTCAATATGGCAGTTGGCCACGGAGCAGGGGAATAGGGGCCGCAGCTGACGTGAGAATTGAAAATTTAGATGCTCGTTAGGAGTGCGCTTCTTAGACTCTAAGAAATGCCAACAGCTATAGAAGTGCCGAGGCTAGCTGGGCAAGCCGATATAAAGAAAACCTAGCTTGGGAATAAATTTCCGAGCTCAAATCCCTTTTTGGAAGGTTGCTGACACGAATCTTGGTTAGCAGGCATATTTGTACTGTAGCATTTTAAGCATACTGCCAAATGCAGGGGCGTCAAATTTATACAATGGAGTGGAGTGCCAACTTCTGCAGATCTATGGTAATGGTATCATTTCTCTATAAAAGAGTCTCGTTGCTACCAAACTTGACTATGAAAAGTACCACGGTCATAAAGCTTGTCAATTATTATCTTCGGTTTCACTTTCAACATGCGATCTACCGATTACGTCGCTGCTGCTGTGGTCCTTTTCGGCTCTGCTTTGGCTGCTCCCACAACCTACCCAGCTTGCATTCCTCAGCTTGATCCCAACCCTGAAGCTCGTGCCGCTGCTGTCTCTGCTCGTCGTGATGGCTTCATTTACGGCCCGTCCCTCACCGGCGAGGCCGCTCCCTTCCCCAATGGCACACTTGGCAATGCTCGTAGCAAGGCCGACTACGATGCATGGAGCCAGGACCGTGCCATCATTGATGAGCTGATTGCTCTCGACGTCCAGTCTCTCCAAGGAGCTATTCAAACTGTAACGGCCACACTTCCATCATACGGGAAGATGGAATTAAGTACTAACTTCATATTGCAGAATGGCGGCCTCAACAGTTGGCAAGACTACGAAAGAATCCTCTACGATGGCCAGCTCAATAATACAAACCCTCGAGGTATCGCTCCCGGTATCATTTCCAATGCGACCCAAGATCTCTTTTTCTCCATGGAACGCCTGAGCGAGCATCCCCATGCCGTGCGTCGCGTTATGGCCTACGAGCCCCTTCCTTTTCCACTAGACGATGCCATAACGAGTAAGATTGTCGGTTCTGGACATACGCTTGAGTCTCTTCAGGCTAGCAACCGCCTTTTCATTGTCGACCACTCCTATCAGGCCAAGTACGACGTTGCTACTGTCGTCCAGCGTTTCCCCGTCGCTTGCAGCGCCTACTTCTACATCGACCCAGAGTCTGGCAACTTTTTGCCTTTGGCCATTCGCACCAATGTTGACGCCGATCTGACTTACACTCCTCTCGACTCCGCGAATGACTGGTTACTAGCAAAGATGATGTTCAACGCCAATGACATGTTCCACGCGCAAATGCTGCACCTTGTTGTGTCGCACGACGTCACCGAATCTGTTCACCAAGCTGCTCTTCACACTCTCAGCGAGAACCACCCCATAATGATTCTTCTCGAGCGCCTCATGGTGCAAGCTTATTCTTCTCGTATCGTTGGAGAAGAGCTTTGCTTCAACCCTGGCGGCCACTGGGATCAGCTCATGGTCTTCAATCAGTTTGGCTGCCGTCAATTTGTTACTGACAGCTGGCCCGTTGACGGTCGGTACCAGAGCGGATATCTGGAAAACAACTTGAGAGCCCGTGGTCTGATTGATGATAATGGAAAGTCCGTCTTTAACTCTTTCCCCTTCTACGACGACGCCAAGCGCATCCGTGACAACTACCACGTCTTCTTCACATCGTTTGTCAACTCGTACTATAAAAGCGAGAATGACCTCTCTGGCGACTTTGAAGTTCACAACTGGTTCAACGAGGCCAGCGCAGCGGCCAAGGCTCAGGACTTTCCTCAGGAGAAGAATCTAAGCAAGAAAGTTCTCATCGATGTCCTCACCCACTTCGCCTTTGCTACCTCAGTCTCGCACCACAGCGTCAACGGAGGCGCTCCAATCGCCTCCGGTACCCTGCCATTCCACATTCCCGCCATTTACACTGCTATCCCGAAGGAGAAGGGCGTCAAAGACCTCATGCCGTATCTGCCAGACCCTGCCACCGCAGTTCATTACCTAGGATTTATGGCTTCGTTTAATCGCCCATTCTATGGCAGCGACGGACGGACACTTCAGGATGCTTTTGATGCCGCTACTGTGCAACGTTTGAACCAGGACACAAAAAGTGCTTCCAAAGCCTTGCTGGACAGTATGCAAGAGCTCAGCCAGCAGATCCGCAGCCGTGCGTTTGACAGTCAGGGGTTGAGTCAGAATATGCCTTTCATTTACAGGACTCTGGATCCTGCTTACATTCCCTTCTTCTGCGCCGTCTAGAGCGAAGGTAAATGCTCTCCTTGGGTTTATGCCAAGATGTATCTTTGACTTTATGCAAACGTAAATGAAAACCTCCGAAAATAGAAAACCTACTGTGATCTAATGCGCAACCTTACTTGGTTCCGCAGGAAGAGACTAAGGTTAAAAGGCAGTTACTTTGGAACGAGTTTCTCGAATACTGCCGCTGCTGTACAGGGGAAACAGGTCTGTTTAGATAAGTGCTTTTGCGCACATGTCATGCGTTATACCTGGCCTCCGCCTGGCCCCATCTTCAATGTTAATATTAGTAAAGATACAAGTATAAAAATGAATATTGAGATAATCTACATAAAATGCAAGTTTTAATCTTATGATGATAGAGGCTTTACCCAGCACATTGGGACTCAGTAGAGTACGCTTATTTTCATGTTTATGAGGTTATATTATAGGCTTACTCAACACTCTGTGCTCTTCGTAGTAGCTAATTACAGTGCTAAGTTGCCATGCCCGTAAACGTCAGCATGCACGTATCCCGCCGATGTCGCCGCTTGTGTGTAAAACGGTGGGTGTAATCACCGTCAATTCTTTAAGTTGGGTTGGGTGACTTAATACCTGTCCTGTGATAAATATGTACCTACACGCGGGGTCCATTGCCCTCCGGGTGCTATATTATAGCCCTACATTCCTTTCATCCACATTATATTATAGCGGTATGCATCTCCTTGCTAGACAGGCCGGACAGAGGGCTATTTCTCATAATATCACGTAATGTTTCCCTATAATACATGATCCTTCTATTGGTACTTCATAGTTGCTGCCACTTCTCAATCGCATCATCTTTAAGATATTCATATTTATCTGCATCCAACTCGCGGCACCTGCGACCGTTTGTTGTCTCTACACGAGAAGCCAGCCATGAGGATAGCTGCAGGCCATCAATAAGTCCCCTATATCTAGATGGGAATTTACTAGGCGAAAGTTCCCCGCACCCTTAACTCACTGTGGTAAGCCAATTTCACCATCGGCACTCTCAATTACACAATCATGCATACAGGTTTGTACTTTTGTGGTTATATCACGGCTTAGTAGGTTCTCACGCCGAGAGAAAATTGAAGAAAGAATAGTCCGTTTTTCACAAACGCCCTCAGACGATTGCGGTCGCCACACGATTATTGCACTGTTTCTCGCCTCAACTATTGTGCCTTGCCCTGCTCCAAATAACCCCAATGAACTTCTGGGAGGAAGAGGTGACCCAGGTACGTCGCGCTAAGCGTTTCAAGCGAGGCCATACGGCTTGTCGTCGGTGTCGCTCAAAGAAAACAAAATGCGACAACCGCCGGCCTTCATGTGGCGTTTGCGTGGAGAACCACGTTCAATGTGTATATGGGGAGCTGGATGGACAGCAAATTCCACAGTAAGTGATTGACTAAGGTACCTGTACCTTGCCTATAAGTCACTGGACTTTGGTGTGACCTAACTTGTGAGCAGGGAGCCAACGCTGACAGATGTCATGAATCGCATCGACCATGTTGCTCAACTTTTGGAGCTTTCTCAACGGCCAGCTTATGCAGATTCGACTGATTCTAACTGTAAATCGCTTCATTCATCTTCGCCTTCTTTAGACACAGCGCAAAGGACCACTTTCCCAGGAGCGTCTAATCTAGGACGGCCCGCACATGCGGTCAAAGCAACCGGGATCTCATTTGAAGCTACAACCAAGTGGCCAATAATTCATAACATAATTTCTCAAGGCATCATCTCACCTAGACTGCCATCCAGTCCATCGACGACAAACAATAGCCCACATAGTCAGAGGGATGAACCCCCGGCTGGGTTTAGAACGGGGAAAGCTGAGTGTCTAGCGGAGGAAATAACAACGCCATTATCACCAACAGACAAGGCTCATATTCAAAACCTCTGTCAGAGGTATCTAACCGTGGCGCACGTGAAGAATCCGATATTCGACGTGTCAAGATTCAACTTACAGGTCAAGGCGATAATAGACGGTGGGTTTGATTGGGGCGAAGACTCCTGCGTTGTAGTGAGATGAACCTGACTTCTCGTTGGAACTCAACTTGGACTGTATTCCAATTGCTAAATCCCAATAGATGCTGGCATGTGCCCTTGCCAATACCGTGAAGCAGGTCGGGGAGTCGTTTGAGTACTCAAACCCTTCCCCAGGTTCCTACAATCAGATATTCTACGACGCCTCGGGAATGAACTGCATACCTGGCGATGCGTTCTACCTTGCGGCCAAGAAGCGCCTTGGTCTCTTAGACGTCACGCTCACATCGGTTCAGTGCTTCTTTCTAGCTGGACTATATGAGGTGTGTCGGTTGAGACCTACCAATGCCTGGGTTCATTATAGTCAAGCTTGCAGTCGTTTGCAGTTTATACTATCCCATAGGAACGTGAGAGATGACAATCTCGACACAGAGTTCCATGTTTTAGAGCGACTGTACTTTTCCTGCTGTAGAACTGAGCGGTACGTCTCCCTTGTCCAAGACATAGGTCATGTCATATGCTAAAAGTATCACAGAGACCTTCGAGAAGAGCTCGACCTTCCACCAGCGGGTATTACCAGCTTACACTTTCCTCGAGAGTTTCCAAGTCTCCCTTCCTGGACCTCATTCCACGGCAGTGTGAATGAGAATTCATCCAACACAAACTCAAATTGGCAGATACTGCCATCAAGCGTCATACAACAACAAGAAGAACATAGCTGGTACTATTATTTAGCGTGTATAGCGCTGAGGAAAAAGGCTGATTCTATTAATGATCTACTTTACGAGCCGGGAGAACATGTTTGGCTGGCGAATATAGAGCATGTGATGGCTCAGGCCATTCTCCAGGAGCACGAGCTTGACCAATGGCGAACAATATTGCCAAAAACATTGGAATTTGATGCTGACGATGGTGCTCCCGAAGACCTAGCATTCATCTTGGAATGCAGACAACTCCAATGGCGCCAGATTTCTTACAGACCTTTACTTTATTACGCTCTTCACAAGCCCGACACGGAACCATACTTTGATCGTGTGTTGCCCTTAGCACAGAAATGCCTCCAATACTGTGCTCTCACGATCAAGCGACTTACAAGACCACATTATTACGAGGCGACCTGGTTCAGCTATCGTGCCATCTCCACGGCAACGCTATTGATTCTGGCTGCGCAACTACGTGGACCGCCTTTATATGTACACAACTGGCAAGCCTTGGTTTCGTTGTCGCTCCGGGTACTTGCTGCTCGCACAGCGCGCGCAGCATACATTGATCAGGCGCGGCCAGTCCTGGAAACCCTCTTGAAACACGTCACGAAAGACCATGAGTAGACTTATCTAAGGGGGCTAGTCTATGACGGCTCATGGATTGTAGATGTTATTCGTGCGCATAATTGATCCACCTCTAAATTCTACCCTTGCCCTGCGACAGACTTCAGCATAGAGGCACCAGTGATTCCAACATCTAGCAGCTACTCTAAAAGTAGTCTATAGGTAGCCAGTTCGAATCTTTGCAGCTCTATCTCTACACCACCATTCACAATGGGCAGCTCCTCTAGGTCGTCTTCCAAGAGATTGCATTTCCACGCCTTCTGAATCTTAGCGTGCCCGGTCTCTAAGAAAGCCCTGTTCTTCCCACCAATGGCATCATATACTCGGCATACGATGCTTTTGCCCTCCTTTGTAGGCAAATTGTCACAACTCACATCCGTATCATCTTCTGCTCTCTTGATGGTGTCCAGCACTAGCCCTAGACCGCCTCCCAATTTGACAGGGCTCGCTGACAACCCTGGCGACCGGATTTCGTTAGGGCACGAGGCAATACGGATCGGAAAGTTGAACTCAAAGCCCTTCTTCACTGTTTGCCAACCAACAGGTCCTTCGTGAGGGAAAATGCCCCATTTAATATGATGACGACCCATATCAGCGTTGGCATCGGGAGCCTTTGGTGAACGGAGCAGGCTCAATCGCATCATATTTCCGCTCGTAGCGAAGCCATATTTGGAGTCATTAAGAATGCTCACACCGTATCCTGCTTCCGATAAATCGGCCCATTTGTGACAGCACACCTCAAACTTGGCCATATCCCAAGAGGTGTTATAATGTGTTGGCCGTTCCACAATACCGAACTGAGTCTCATATGATGCCCTTGTGTTGTAAATATCCACTGGGAACTGGACCTTGAGGAACTTCATGTTCTCGTGCCAGTCCACTTCTGCAGAGCATTCAATATGACTTTCCTCTTGGGGATCAATAACAGCATTGAGGGATATGGTAGTCTTGATCGAGCTGCTCTCAGATATCTTTGTGATTGTTGTCACTGAAACTCTCTCAGGGCCACTTTCAGCCAGATACGAAACCCCTCCTTCCAGTTCGCGACCTTGAGAGAGATGATATGTCTCCACATCCCAGGCCTGGTGATAAAGGGGCATATCACCAAACACAGCGAGCTGATTAGCTCTTGCACCATCAGGGATTACTTCACGGTCTCTGCGGAGGTCATAGAGCGAGATGATGGTGCCCTGAGTTACCGTGACACGGTACTGGCTGTTTGACAAGATCCAGATACCCTTGCTGATTTCGGATATGGTCGCTGCCTCGAAATAAACGTCTGACAGAGGCTGAAGTGGTGATATCCCTGGTTCACATCGGTAGAAACCATACTTCTGGTTATCCTCGGAATGAGCTGTGGCTGGTAATGGTAATAGACCAGCCCTATCCCAATCGAGCGTGTTTACTACCACAAGGTTGGCAGAATCTGTTGGTTGCAAGTTTAGCTGAAGCGCGGTCGCAACATTCGTAAGTGCTACATTTCCCACGGAGAATATCTCGTCGTAGAGCTAGTATCGTTAGTGTTCAGTTTAACTAGACATATGAAACAGTGGGAGCGCAATAACTCACTTTGTCTGTATCATCGTAGCACATCTCAATCGAGCTCCCTGGAAGGCAGTCATGGAATTGACAAAGCAGAACCTTCTCCCACATCTCGTCAATCTCCTTCTTTGGGTACCTATAAGTTGAATCCTCTTGTATGCTGGCAAGCGTGGCCAAATATTCCAGATCATGTAGGAAAATCTCAGCCCGTCGGTTGTTCAACTTGGTCTTAGCCTGGGTAGTATAAGTGCCTCGATGATATTCGAAGTACAGTTCGCCGAACCAAGTAACAAAAGGATTATTGGTCTCCTTTTCTTTGTACTCCAGCTGAGAGAAGAAGTCGTCCACGGAGTTACCCTGTTGAACGCGAGGCAGGCGACCTACTTGATCGCTCATGCCACGGCATCGTCTCAAGCTTTCCAAGTGCGCGATTGTTGGACCGCCTCCTCCGTCACCCTTTCCATAGACTAATAGCGAGGTGTTATCCTGATCCAGTGATTTGTGTCTCGTTTCGCAGCGTACGAGGTCTTGCAATGTCGCGTCCGCATTGTATTTCTCTGCAGGTGTCATATGACAAAGCACTTTGCTCCGACCATCCAATGCCACCCAGTTAAAGGTGGTATGTGGAAAGTTGTTGATGTTGTTCCAACTAAGCTTCTGCGTGAAGAACCTCGTCATTCCCGCCAAGCGACAGATCTGGGGAAGCTGACCGGAATACCCAAAAGTGTCAGGTAGCCAGAATGTAGTATGCCTGCGACCAAATCGACTCTGAAAGTATCGCTGTCCGTATAGAAATTGACGGACCAGAGATTCACCACTAGGGAGGTTTGTATCATGCTCAACCCAACTTCCACCAATAGGCTGGAACGTTCCCTTAGCGACCTTTTCTTTGACCCGCTCGTAGATTGTTGGATACAAAGTCTCCAGCCATTTGTACTGCTGTGCTTGGGAGCAGCAGAACCGGTACTCCGGATATAGGTCCATAAGATTGCATTGACTAATCCACGAACGAGCAACTTTCCTCTTTGTTTCATCCCAAGGCCAAAGCCAACATGTGTCAATGTGGCAGTGGCCAATAGCCGAGACTATTGTCGTCTGATCTGTCTTGAAAACCTCTTCTGTGTCAATTCTGTCACCAAGATAGCTTCGAGCAATTTCTCTGCACTTCGAAATAGCACCTGAGCTGCCGTCGCCAGCAGAGAAAGTATCTAGGATATCGTCGCATGCCTTCTGAGCACGATGCGATTGCCACGAGTCTTGAGGGAGATATAGTGCTGCATCTGTGATCACCAAATGTTAGTAGCTCACCATGGTACGAGTTTTCAGTAAGGGGACCGCTTACCCCTTATGACGTGAAAGTCAAATAATAGCTGCCTTGCATCAACATTGACGGCCACGATGTCTGCCTTTTCAAGTTTGAAGTACTTGTCCGTGGGAGGAGGCTGGATAATGTCGTGCATTTCAGCATTTCCAAACATGGTGTTACATGCCATTTCGATGAAAAAGGTGTGTCTTTTCCCATCCTTCCACTGTTGAGGGAAGATCCATTCCTTTCTCTCACCTCCACGTTCACTGCCCCCTGTTAGGCCTTGCACAGGCTCGCCATCTTCCGTCCAAATCATAGCCTCACTATTGGAGTTCCAATGGAACTCGAGATGAGAATAGTTCGTCATACATTGTGGCACAACGATTTCCGCCCGAAACCAATGTGTCGACCAACTAGGTCCGAAAGAAGCACCTACTTCCGTGGGTTTGAACTCCTGGGATTTGACTTCCACGAACGTAGGGCGCGACGGTGCAGTTGGAGAGTACACCTAAAAAAGTCAACGGAATTTCTCCAGAGCAAGCTTCAGGGTAACCTACCCAGAGTCGAACGTTGTCACCTCCAGAGGCTGTTGCATGAGCAAGTTTCCTGTGAGTATTATCAGCGCTTGCTAAGCCCCAAAGACATCAATGAATATGGGGATTACAGAAATATGCTTTGCTCCTTGTACTGTTTCGTATCCGTGAAGTGTGCGAGTCGCTTTTGATGGATTGACCGAATCTACTACTACAATGAGCTTACAAGCTTACAATAGACAGTGAGATGCATTTCGCGAGAACTATAAGTGACCGACCTTCTTGCCGACAGGTTTCACAGCAGACTGCGAACAACACCCTTGGCAATTGTGCATTCGAGAATCCATGGCGTTTTCGATACAAACTTGGCAAGTCGAGTTTGTGTGTGAATGAGTGTATCATGTGTGCAACCCAGGTGCCTTGTTTATAATCACATAATCATTTCATATCAGTTCTTTCACACGTTTCAGCAATCTTGCAATCTAACCATCATATTAAACGGGCCTTCTTTCTGAATGCTGGTGTTGAAAGCTAAGAATGTGGAAACGCTAGAGTGGTCGGGGAGTCCGGGGAGACATTCCAGGAACAGAGCGAGATGCGAGTCCTCCGCCAGAATCCACATTGCCCTCCAATGACCAACTTGCAGGGTCGAGCTTAGTTAGAGGGGTTTATCTCTGTTCAAAAAATACGCGCACTGCTAGGGAGTTTATCATCGGGCCTTGTATTAAGCAAATGCTTTGGCAAATTCGTTCGACTTATCGCTAACTCCTCCTCTTCCTCTCTTCAGGCCTCGGTGCCGACTTCCTCCCGCTAGTGCATCTACTAAGGGGCTAGCAAATTGTCAGCGACTTCAATAGTGGCTTCGCGATGGATCAGCGTTGGAGAACGCGTTGTAGCTTATTGCTTATGCCGCCTCTTCCCCGCCGCGGGGCATGCCACCTTAACCAAACTGTAGCAGTGAACGTAAGGAATTACATATGCGATTTACACAGTATTGATAGACATATTGCATTGCTCTTTAAAATTAATGTCTGGGTTTTTTTTTTATGAGTTGGGTTCTAATCATAAGAAGCATAACTATCAATCTTGTCCGCTTGCTGAGATTTAGTGATCCCACACATCACCAATCTCTCCCATCTTTTCTTCCAGTAGCCTCGTCATCTCTTTCACAACGTCTGCAAATTCAGGATTGTGATACTGGTTGAGAAGCTCTAGCGGATCTTTCTCACAGTCAAACAGCTCCCACTCGGGGGGCTCTCCACCAGGCTTTGTGCCTGCCAACTTAAAGTCCTTGTTATACCTGTGATCAATGAGTCAGATTAGAAATTACGGCCGATGTTTCTGAATGCTCTTACCAGTATATTATTTTATAGCGCTGATTTCGGACACCATAATGAGCCCGGCATTCATGTGGCGAGTCGTTGTGCATCCAATACGATGGTATGCTACCTTTTGCCAGTTCTCTGGTGTTTCTCCCTGGAGGAGCTTCCTGAACGAGAAACCTTGCATGTATGAAGGTATCGGATAATTTGCCAAGTCCAACCAAAGAGGCGCGAAATCGACATTTGACACGATGTCGTTGCAAATGGAGCCAGGCTTGATTTCCTTGGGATATTTGATCAGCAGCGGCATCTGGAACGACTCTTCGTAGATAAAGCGCTTATCAAACCATCCGTGATCTCCGAGGAAAAAGCCCTGATCGGATGTATAGATAATCATCGTATTATCTGCCACCTCCTTACCAAGACTATCAACATAATCTAGGATTCGACCGACATTCTCGTCAACAGAGTGAACGGTGCGACAGTATCGCTTCATGTATCGCTGATACTTGAAGTGGCGCAATTCATCCTGAGTTTTGAATCGAAAATTCTCGCCCGTCAGTTTGTCAATCAAGACCATTGACGACACATCTTCGGGGAATGGAATCTTGCGATCCGGTCTTTGCGGAAAGTTTGGCTCATCCAACTCGCCAACTTCTGACCCGCCTTCGGGTTGACAAAGCCCAAGGTCATTGTATCTCAAATCTTCGGTGACTCGCATCTTTGCCGCAGCTGCAGCTTTTGCTCGATTTTTATAATCGTCGTTGAAACTCTCTGGGACCTTAATATCCTCCTGGTAGAGCGAGTTGTGCTTAGGGTGATTCTCCCAAGATCGATGAGGGGCTTTGTGGTGGCACATGACAAAGAATGGCTTTGTTGTATCTCGGTTACGAATAAAATCGAGTGTCTTATCAGTGATGATATCGGTGACGTATCCTCTCTCCATGTGTCGGCCATTAGGCCCTATGAAGATCGGGTCGAAGTAGAGGCCTTGGCCAGGGAGGACATCCCAGAAGTCAAACCCGCGAGGCTCATGTGCGGGTCCTTCACCTAGATGCCATTTGCCAATCATTGCGGTTTGATATCCGGCGTGCTTCAGATGTTTTTGCACCATGGGAAGAACATTGTTGATCTTGTAGTTAAGGGTTAACACCCCATTGACATGATTGTGAGTTCCGGTGATAATGGCCGCCCGACTTGGTGTACAGATGGAATTCGTAACGTAACAATGGTTGAACCTCATGCCTTCACTGGCGATTCGATCAAGATTTGGTGTTTCGTTTATCCCGGCCCCGTAACAGCTGATAGCCTTTGCTGCATGATCATCCGCCATAATAAAGATAATGTTTGGTTGTGTTGCTGCCATCTTGCTGGTCGGCTGTGTTGCCAGCTGAGATGATTGGGAAGATAAAACCTAAACAAACTGGGTGTCTTAAAGATTGTAACCTGAAGTGTATTCAACATTCGTTCTAAATATCAGCATTTGTCTCTGGAGCAAACTACACGACCCTTGAGGTGGCATCATTTGCTGATTCAACAGGGTCTACCACTACCTCTTGCTCTGTTAAAATATGGATATACAATAGCCCAATCGCATATTAGAGGGGCAAATTTCAATGCCTCCCGTGAAGATAAGCTATTTCCCCGCATACATGTAGTCATAGAAAGGGGGACCGAGATGAGAAAAATACGCATGTATCTCCGCTTTCGGTGCATTTATTGCCCGGCAAAAATGTTGTGATCGATACGAAGCTACTGTAAGCATGATTGAGATCGCTATTACATGGTAAAGTCTCGAACGAAGGATGGCGGGTCCTCGGGGAGACCGGGGAATTCAGCTAGGCACGATAATCCCTGCATCAGATTATCGTCTACACCATGTTGCTGCTACGTGGGGTAAATGAAAGAGAAAATGCGTGAGGAGAGAACTGTAAAATTGGCGGCGAGCGTTCGAATGAACATATAATTAGAAAGACCCGTCATGATCTTGTGGGGGCTTAACATGACAAGTATCTTGAGGGTGTCATATAGAAGTTTCCTCCAAGTTCAAAATGCCAATCGCAAATAAGAAAGACAGTCGGCCGAATTTCCTGGTCATCTTGGCCGATGGTATGTGGCGAGATCTCCCTTCCCAAGGCCCTCAACTGCCGCCTACCTTCGACAATAAAATCTCCTTCCACAAATTCGGCTGACTCATATGAAGACCTGGGATATAGCGATATAGGATGTTTTGGGAGCGAGATTCATACCCCTAATTTAGACACACTCGCGCGTGATGGAGCCCGATTTACAGATTGTAAGTTCAGTTTTAGCTAGGGGTAAGTTGAAGCTCTAACTAACACTTCCAAAGACTATGCCGCGGCGGCCTGCAGCCCTACGCGATCGATGCTACTGAGCGGAACGGATAATCACATCGCTGGCGTGGGAATGATGAGCGAGAATAAGGGCAAAGTCTCGTCAAAATTTAACGTCAAAGGGTATGAAGGATTTCTCAACCATGACGTGGCTGCGCTGTCTGAGATCCTCCAAGACAACGGCTACCATACGCTTATTTCTGGCAAGTGGCATCTTGGATATACTCCCGAGAGTAACGCTGCAGCACGAGGTTTTGACAGAGCATTCACCCTGCTTGGGGGGCAGAGCAACCACTATGGTTGGGAGCCGCTACTAGAGGAGAAACACCAGACCCCATTCTTCACTCGCGTCAGCCCGCAACTATATACGATGGACGGCAGGAAATACAACGTGGAGCCGAACCTCACTAATGACCCGAGAGGGTTTTACTCTTCTGACTCCTACACTGATAACCTCATTGATTGGCTAAAGGACCGATCCGGTGATAATAGCGAGAAGCCATTCTTTGCATATCTTCCATTCCTCGCACCGCACTGGCCGCTGCAATGCAGCGATGCTGATCGCGACAAATACGAGGGCGTATACGATGACGGCCCCGAAGCCCTTCGCGAAAAGAGATTGAAGAGGATGAAGAAACTTGGCATTATCAGTGAAAATATCACACCACATGATGTCGTTGCTGGACCCACCAATCGCGAATGGGATGAAATGACTCCGATGGAACGCAAGCTCAGTGCTCGGGCGATGCAGTGCTTTGCCGGCATGGTGGATAACATTGATCAAAATGTCGGAAGAATGATTCAGTATCTGAAGCAGAGCGGCGAGTTTGATAATACAGTCATCATCTTTCAGAGTGACAATGGGGCAGAAGGTGCCGATATCGAGGCTCAGCCAACAATGGGGCCAGATGTCGTTGCAACGATTCGCAAATACTATGATAACTCCTTCGAGAACGTCGGACACGCCAACAGTTACGTATGGTATGGCTCGAGATGGGCTCAAGCAAGTACAGCACCCAGCCGCCTGTACAAAGCCTTCTCTACTGAGGGAGGTATTCGTGTTCCTTTCGGTAAGCAACCGTCCTTATGCCGTTTGCAACTTTCAGGTTATTCCCTCTAACCATATTTCAGTGATACACTACCCAAAGTTTGCAAATCACCTTCAAAATGGTGCCATCATCAGGTCCTTCTCGACTGTAATGGATCTTTGTCCGACTTTCTTGCAAATGGCAGGCATAGAACACCCTGCTGAGAAAGATGGAATATTTAGAGGCAGGAAGGTGGCCGCTATGCGCGGCAAGTCCTGGTTGGATTTTATGACTTCCAGCAATTCCACGTCGGAGTCTACAGATGGCATTCATTCAGGAACTGACACATACATGGGCTGGGAACTTTTCGGTCGTGGTGCGATCCGAAAGGGAGAGTGGAAAATGGTCAACATTGAGTCAGCCAAAGGCGGCAACGGCTGGCAGTTATACAACATCTACCGTGATCCTGGTGAGATGGAAGATTTATCAGAAAAGGAGCCAGAAAAAAAAGAAGAAATGCTGCGTCTCTGGGACGACTATGTTCAGAAGACTGGTGTCGTATGGATTCCGCATGAAGAGATTCTGAAGATTGGCCAAGACTATGGCTTCGATGGGAACGATCTCATTGGGGGTAATCACCTGGAACAAATGAAGGGGTGGATGCACATTAAAGCTGGCGAAGAGACGAGGAGGGGTCAGGTTACTAGGGGTGGTTGATGTAAATATGTACCCTAGTTATTTTCGATACTGAGATAGTTTGACAGGACATGAAACTTTGCCATTACTGTCAAAGACATACTGAGAGGCACAGAGGAAGGAGAAGAAGTCCATAATACGTGAAGACAGTAAACGTGCACAAGAGTAAAGCCTTCCGGATTTATGGGGCCACACTGAGCGGCCTTCTGCCATTGACAATTACGCAAAGAAATGGAGGAGAAATATTTTGTGAAGTAATATGCTACTAGCAAAAGCCAAACATCAAGCAAAATGTAGTATAATTAGTTATCAAAATGAAAATATGAACATCCCATTCAAATGTTGTCCAGGAAGTTAAATTCACTTCCTAAATATTGTCCATCGTAGCGAGGGTTAAATCTGCTTAGCTGCCACATCTTGAACAGCTGAAGCATTGTTGTACTCCTCGCCATAAGCATCGACACTTGTACTCTTGAACTTTCTAGCCGGCACTTCCTTCCAGAAGAGAATGTTAAGTTCCTCATACGTTCTGCCTTTGAACTCTGGGAGACGGAAGAAAGTCCAAACAAGAGAAAGAGCGCATGTCCCGCCGAAGAAGAAGCCTGTCTTACCCTTCCAATTAGCTGCCGTGGGATTTAGCATGTAGGGTGTAGCAACGTTGAAGATGATGTTGATGATATAAGAGCCTGTACGACCAACGGCAATTGTCTTTGCACGTGTTTGTGTTGCTGAGACTTCACTGGCAACACACCAAGCAACCGGGCCGACAGATAAGTCGTAGGTGAAGACCCAAATCAGCAACATCACAGCTTGCGCCCAGGACGCACTATCGTTGGACGACGGTGCCAGTGACACAAAGCCGATGATAAAAAGGATGAAACACATGGTTACGAGACCACCAATAAAGATCGTACGGCGACCGAACCAAGTCAGGAGGAACCAGGACAATATTGTTCCAGCTATTCCCATGCAGGAGTTGCCAATACTCATACTGAAGGCACTGGAATCCGACAGACCTGCTTGTTCGAAGAAGTAGGTATTGTAAGCTGACATAGGCAAGCCCGAAAATGCTTGAATGCTCCAGACAGCGAATGCAATTTCGGTACGTCGAAGATTTGACCCTTTGAAACAGTCCCAGTAAGAGGAACCACCGAGTGCCTTTTCCTCTTCGGTCGTTCGAACCATCAGAGCGACGGCCTCATGAGTTCCCTCCCCGCTTGTAAGACGTTTCATGGCTTTCTCTGCTTCCTCGAGACGACCTGTCCTAACCAGCCACCATGGTGACTCGGGACAAAATATGAGGCCGACAACAAGTATGACAGGCCAAATCCACTGCAAAGAGAATGGCAGATTATACGCCCATCTGCCTGTCATTGACTGCGTCGCGTTCAATACGATAGCTGCGATAAGGTGGCCAAATCTAAACACATATCTCATTAGTGAGTGAGCTCTCTTGATTGCATTGGAAGACTTAGGGGATCTTACACAGCACCAAAGTTGATAAAAGTTGTGAGATATCCTCGCAGCACGGTTGGACAAACTTCAGAGGCATAAATCGGGGCCGTTGCATGGAAAATTCCCCAGCAGATACCGCATAGCAGTTCACCGACAAGAAGCATTGCCACCGACTGCGCGAATACCAAGATAAATATGAGACCAGTGAGAACAAAGCAAGCAGCCAACATGGTCTTTCGCATTCCAAATCTTTCCCGAACGTAGCCATTGAAACACATGCCAATCATGATACCAATGACACTTGCATTGGCCGTACCAGATTGCCATGCAGGGGTCAATTGGTAGCCACCAGCGGGTGTCGGCTGGCCAAATCGCTTTCGGAAGGCTTTTTGGGCGAAAAGACTCTTGATCAACGATTCATCGTAGCCATCCATGACAACGGCCATTGTGACCAAGATGGACCAAGCAACAGCCTTGGGATATTTCTTGAAGCCTTGCAGAGGAGTTGTCATATGCTCCGCCTCAGTTGCTGCTTTGGCATCATGAAAGACATCTTTGGCAAAAGATCCATATCCATCATTGTCGATTTGAGACACATCTGATTTACCGGGCTCTTTGATGTTTGCGGGATGAATTGACTGCTCAACCTGGTGCGGTAGGTCCGCAGATGAAGGGGCCATAGTCAGCAATTTGATTGGCAGCGTTACTGGGTTAAGGAAGCTGACTGGGACAGTCCACAAAAATGTCAATTGTTAGCATTCGAAAATCTTCTTTGTGGAAGCTCACGAAGCCCTTATACCTAGGATACTCGAACAGTCATTAACAATAGCACAAATGGCAACATATTCATGTTCAATTCCGTTGACATAAGTCGTCTATCTTATTGGTTGAAGCAATTATCCTCGATTGCCCTGTGGCTGAGAAATTCAGGTCGATTCGATGCCGGGGAGCTCGGGGAGCTGGTGAGGGCCCTGCCTAACCCTCTTAGTGTATGATTCTTCCAAAGTTCGCCGCCAGACAGCCAACGGCACAGAGTTGCCGACCCTTGCATCGAACAAACGGGGAAATCCGCTGTAAGGATGGCGCTACAGTCTTGATTTATGGTTATTGCCATTTAGGCCAAAGCCCCGATCGCCGATGCACGTGGGTTCACGATGGCGATGGTCTTCGTTATGTACCTGTATCTTAGCATAACTTCAGCTGTCTCTTCCCCAATATCTTGCCCAGGGTCTCCAGTAGGTGCCCTAGACACACCAGTTAACCTAAAATAAAATGATGGTCTAACGTTCACGAATGTAGATTGACAGACTTTGCGCACCGAACCCTAATTGTTTTATACCTACTTTGCAGACTTATCGTCATAATTCACATCATGGCGACAAGTAGCCACAAAAGTTTCAAATTATCATGGAAGAAGCAAAATATACATAAGTAGCCATGAGGCTTTGAGATAGGTCATCGGCTTCTTTCATTTCGTACTCGTACTTGTGCTACACTAGAAGATACATCCGCCTGAGCTTGTCACGCATCGGATGAGAATTGCGCTTCACTGCAAACCACCAAACTTTTGTTCCTCATAGAGAAGGACTTTGATTGACGTTTTCCTCCTCGATAAGGAAACTAGCTGGATGTACCACTGAATTGTTGAAATACGCGGAGATCCCATGCGTCCGCCATAGCTTGATGACCAGCTACATTAGGATGGATGTAGTTGGTGAAGGCATATTGGGCCTTGTATGAATCAGGATTGCTTGGGTCCGCAACGGCAGCTGCGTAGTCAACCACGTAGTCAAATTTAGCTTCGTTCTTGATCCAAAGATTGAGGCGATTCCGGGTGGCCGCTCGTTGCGGATCGGCATAATTGGAGGGGTTCGGATTAGAAGGTGGATCATAAAACGAAGGTGTAAGAGTGCCGCCAAAAATAGGCAAGCCAGCTTGATGAACCTCGTCAATTATTTCCTCCAAGGCTTGAACCATCTGATCATAGAGAGCGTCTTGTGCCGCTGCTGTTTTAGCAACGTGGCCAATGTCGTTGACACCATCTAGAATGGCTATATATCGTACACCGGGCTGAGCGATGATGGACTTGATCCGTTCTAATGCCGATGGACCCTGCCCAGGAGATGTCACAAGGTGATTTCCACCGATTCCAGCATTCAGAACGGCAATGTTTTTAGTTGCTGGGGCTGCCTGAGTTCGACGGAAAAGATCGTCTACCCAGCGGTCATTCCCGTTTGTGGTGGAGCCTGTGCCATCTGTTATGCTATCTCCGATACAGATCAATGCACTTGATGTTGCAGGAAGCTGGCCCTGCACTTCTGTGACATAGTACCAGTGGGTAACAGAGGATCCGCCGTTGATATGTTGGTTCGCCGTTTGATCTCCAAATCCCAGCCAGGTGGTTGTATGCGAAACATCATGCGACGTGGTATTTGTACCAATTTGGCCTTTGGCAAGGTAGAGTGAAACGCTGAGCTGTTGTTGGGTGCTGGTGGACAGATTGATTGGATCTGAAAGAACAGTACCACCAGCAGGAATGACAATAGAAGAGGCGCCACTATAGGTGAGCTCCTGTAGGCTGCTGGCATCAATACCGTCGCTTCCAGCTGTATTGTTTGCGGTCAATGCAGCTGTGCTCGTGGTTATCTCTAGAGGGGATGAGCCGAATTCATTGGAAAGCTTTACCCGGAGTACATCGGTTGCCAAGGTCAGGTGCAATGTTTGTCTGATGGTCGCATTGCGGAAGTAGCCTTGGGGGGTTATAAAGGCGTCTGGAGGAGTAAATCTCGCGAGCAGAGGCGACCCATTCCATATATCGACCCAGTGTGAATTGTCCAAACACCACGCAGCCGTTATGAGGGTGTAGACGACTGATAGATAAGAGAACTTCATCGCGGAGTGATCAAGAGTGTTTTCTCAGAATGGTGAGGAATAAATGAGAAGAGTCGATAGCAACATTCCTTGTAGCCACACTCTGATGTGAATATATAAGATAGGGCTGAGTATTATCAATCCTATCATTATTCTACGCCTGAATAGGTTGGCATATTCGACACATTTATGGGCTCAAATCGCGATGAGAAATCCTGGTTGATATGGCCTCACATATCCTGGAAATGGTGTAAACCACTGTATTCGAAAATGGAAACGATAACGTCCCCGGCCTCCCCGATTTCTTCCTTAATCCATCTCCCACAAAGCAAATCATTTACAGATGATTGTCGCGACTAGAGATTATGAGAGTATTTGGTGTAGTCTCTTCCAAACAAAGGCATATTAGGTAACCCTTGTATAGTTTGAAGCAATGCTGGCAGAGCATTGCAGTCTTGGATGATAATGTTCTAATTTTTGGGGGGAATTCCTCCAGTGAACTGAATCTTTGATCAGTGACGTTGATTCAGTTCATGAAATCAGAAACATTCGAAAGAATCTTAAAGAATCTTAATTATTCAATCTATCCATTTCTTTTCTTATTTAGGACAACCAACACTGAGCTATATCTAATTTGACCTCTTCGTATTCTTCGGGGCCATAGATCGTAAATGAAGCCCTGTAAACCGACTTCCCCGACCTCCCCGGTTCCCTACACGGGCAGTCTTGTTCCCGCCCCTGCGGGGTATTCTCCAAATTACAGGCACTGATGCATCACGCAAACTTCCTGGCCGCTCTACAGTTACTAATGTACTAACCAAGAACAAATCCTGATGAATGCTTTTATAAACCCTGGCCAAGAATGGCGATATCAATACCAGTGTCCGCGATTTCCCCGTGCCGATTCTTAGAAGCGATTGCGTGATGCATCTTCTGTTTCATGTAAGAAACAAGATCTGAGCGATTTCGCAAGTATGGCCTAATTAGGTATGTAGCTTGCAGGTTTTTAGAAATACTGCTAGCAATATGCCCATTGAACTAATAATGCGCTTAAGTTCATTCCACTCGTCATCAAATTGTTCTCTAATCCCATGGCTGTCATATAATCTCTGGATTTGGTGGGAAGGCGTCGCTCGCGCCAGAGATTTTTTAACTATAAAGAAATAAATCTTCCTGATCGTCATCCGCAGCACCTCACACTCAGCAATACCAATCCCTTCCCTACCGTCAGCTGAAATACCTATTGCCAAGATGATGCTGCTGGAAGCTCTCTGTGTGACGACGGGCTTGGTTTCCATCGCTACTGCGGGTTCTGTTTACCAACGGTCCGTCCATATGGTCTATGCCTTGAATGGCGGCTTGGGCATTCCCTCGATTTCAGATCAGCAATACTTAGATGCCTTTGATGAGGCTGATGTGACGGCTCTCGTTCCCTTCTTTCTCAATGTTGCCAATCCATCAGCCTACGAGAGTATGATTCGCAGTGTGCAAGCCAGAAACATCACCATAATTCCTGGAATCGGGAGGGCGCCTAGTGCGGGTGATATGGACAGCCAGGTTTACCTCGACATGGCTGCCGCTGTCAAGCCGTACACCGACTACGTGCGCATCGAAAATATGCAAGGCTTCTACGACATGTACGGCAAAACTGGTACTCAAAATTTCATAAACTACTGCCGGACGCAGGGTTTTAAGCACATCATGATGAATCCATGGCCTACCACAAGCAACGGGAGTCTTGTATCATTTAACTGCGCGGAGTGCGATTCTGCATTCAATTCAGTCATTGTCAAGAGGAGTTCACAATATGTGTTGGAGCCTAGCCCACTCAACTGGCATGTTGACATTGGACCAATTGATCAAGTTCGGGCTTTAATCCCACATATTCCAATTTTGATCAATTATGAGAGCCCAGGTCCGCAGACAATTCTCACAAACGAGGAGAATCAACAAAAGGGCTCCTCCCTCGACGCTTTCAAAATTACTATTGGGGACATCACTGGTCAATATGATTCATATAATTTGCACTGGGCTCCGCCGTTGACTCAGTCTTATAACTCAATTGGCTTGGGGACATGGGATTGGATCGCCAATGAGCTCAAGGCAATCACGGCTTAATGGTACTTCATTAGCTCATCACAGGATATACAAAGATGTTACCAGTATATATGATCAATCCTGAATAATGACAGGACCCTGAATTCTCCACCACCTATGGTCGTTTGTACTTGGAAAACAAAGCAAACTTCCTTCAATCGTACCCGTACTTAGCATATAAGACCAGCTTGTAGAACAGTGACCAAGACATAACGAATTGATTCTAGATGTAAACTCAAAAAAACATTCTATCAAGTTCAAACTGCTCCCGAATTCTGCTCGTAACCAAGCTATTAAATACCCCCATGCTTATGCTTGTGCCTATGCCTTAACCCATCCCGGTGCACCATGCGCGAGCAACTCCTTATCCGTCCAGGTCCACAACTCGCCAGCTAATTCGTCATCCTCCGTAAACTTTCCACGCATGTTTGCCTTCCCTATCGGCTCATAATATGCGCCGTTCTTCACGTCCTTGCTAACAGTGCACCAGAGCTGCGTCTTTACGCCTTCCTCAGGGGCAACTCCAATCAAACTCACCAGGGGACGGAGAAAAGTCCGCATCAGCAAGCTTGCATCCTTCTTCCCTTTCCAGATTTCCGTTCTGACTATGCCCGGGTGCATTGACAACGTAGTTATGTTTGGGTACCGCCTCGCAAGTTCTCGAGCGAAAAGTACCTTGGCCAGCGTGGCTTGCGCATATAAGACAACGCCGCCAGTACCCTCCATAGTTGTCTTTAGTTTGTTAAAAGAGATTCCGTCGCTAGTGCCCTCCAGGCGATGATATGAGGATGATACAGAGATAATTCTAACGTCGGCATTGGGTAGTGCCGCTGTCTCCAGCATTTTGGGCAGCAGTAACTGCGTCAGCAACGCATGACCCAGGTAGTTGGTTCCGAAATGCACTTCGTATCCTTCTTTTGTGAGCGAGGCCGGTACTGACGCTACACCGGCATTTAAGTGGAGGATATCAAGGCGATCCGCCTCAGCATTGATTCGAGCTGCCGCTTTCTTCACCGATTCCAGAGAGGCGAGGTCTAATTCCAGGAACTCAATGTTGGCAGATCGAGCCGCGGCGGAGGTTGCTTTGATACATTCAATTGCTTCTTCAGCTCTAGTCTGAGAGCGAGCTGCGAGATAGATCTTCTTGGGGCCGTGCTGGGCGAACGCTGTTACGGCTGCCTCACCCAACCCAGAGTTTGCTCCAGTGACGAGGCAGATTTTTCCGCTCAGCGATGGAATGTCTCTTTCCGGATTGAAACCGCCCATGATTCTCTTATATCAAGCAGGGCTCCAAGAAAGTTTGTCCGTGATGTAAAACAGATATAAAAGATGAGATGCGCAGAGTAGTATTTAACTGGACAGGTGACTGTTCAGATCAAACGCCCTAGTTTAACGTACAAACGTTAAATAATATCTAGTATAGAGGTAATTGATATTATTACACGTTAGAAGCAAGAATTGTTTGGGAACCTAAGTTATAAAATAGTTAACCGGAGCTGTTGTGGTGGAAATGAAGTATGCAGTTGGCTGACAAAACTATCCCCTGACTGGCAACATCTACAAACTATCATACTAGCGCTCAAGAAACGACGAGTTTTGTGGCAAATGCCGAGTGGAAGAATTTCCGACTCATGGCCAGCGGACGGAGGAAAGTTTGTCCACCCTCCCTCCGCTCCGCAAGCAATTCAAATTCCGCAAATGTTTTGATGTTGTGTAGACAAGTCTGTGAAAGCTATTCAAAATTCATTATAAACTTATGTGAAGCTCCTCACCGAGTTTATATGCTTCCTGGAGCCTGCGTTGATAACCGCGATATTGTGAAGGTGACTAAAGCGACGTAGATCAAAAACACCGTACACATAGTAACACTTTAGGACCATCTCAAGAATTGACAGGCTCTTTTTCTAGCATAAACAGAAAGAGATAACTTCAAAGTACACATCTAGTAAGATGCTTATTAAATGCATAATCTTCTCTATATAATCTGCGGATAGATATTAGGCCGAGTGCGGACTATGAGCATTGCAGATCCGCTAATACACAATTTCAGACCCATGGCTCTGGGGCTATATCAGTATAGATATAGAAGAAAATGGAATCTAATATATTTGAATATCGTAGGTAGTGGGGTGTTAATGAGGACATTGACAGGCGGAGAATTAATCATCGGCGCAGATAAAAAAGTAAATATATATAGAGCTACAATGTAATGATATTATTTCCCTCTTATTATATATTGTCTCTCTATTTTACTTGTAGAGAAGCACTTCTTGAACATAATTTGAGCCATGCAGCGAAAATACGACATCGTGCTCCTTGGAGCAACAGGCTTCACGGGCGGTCTTATGGTAGAATATATGGCTGCAACATTTCCAGGATCCTTGCGATGGGCGATTGCGGCCCGGAACAAGGCAAAGCTCGAAGCGCTAGCCAGAGAATTCAAAGTAGAAGCTACAGGAGGTGAGTTTGTCTTACACATCATGAGTATTCGGTCATAGCTAATTGCATTTAGGATCCATTATCGTCCTGGATGTGAACTCTGAAGCAGAAATCCAGAATGTTGTAAAGTCAACACGGGTTATCATCAACGTTATTGGTCCATACCCAACAACTTGCGGACCGGTCGTGTTCAAAGCATGTGCTGAAAACGGTACTGACTATGTTGACTGGTACGAGATTCCAAGACATCACTTATCGATGTATCCTAACATCCACTCAGCGCCGCGGATATGCCCTGGGTACAGGATATGATCAGAGAACACCATGAATCAGCTCAAGCTTCAGGTGCAAAAGTAAGTCTTATGTTTAGTTATATATTCTTCGGTGGTCAGTATTGCTTACAACGCTAGATGATCGTCACTTGTGGCTTGGACGCTGTGCCGCCTGATCTAACAACATATCTCGCTGTGTCTCACATTCGCAAAACCTTCAACACGCCGACACGTGAAGTCATTGTTTCATTGCAAGAGATGAGGGGTACCATAAGCAGCGGCACTATCAACTCAATGGCCTCTGTTTACACATTATACGAACCGGGCCGCTACGCAGAGGCGACCGCCCCGTTTGCAATTTCTCCCCGCCAACCTACAAGCGAGAAAGCAAAGACTAGCCTTTTTCCAGGCTCTAGTTTCTTTGGGACACAGATTATAGATGTCCTCGGTCGTGTAGTAGCAACGGAGGGACAAGGAAACGACACAGCGATTGTGGGGCGAAGCTGGGGTTTATATGCAACAGGCGATGCCAACACTATCACAGGCGGATATGGGTCTAATTTTCACTTTTCTGCGCGACCTCGACTACCCAGCACTGTGCGCGATTTCATCCGTGTTCTGCCTCTTATCAGCGTTGGGTTTTTCCTAAGCTTCTCTTTCACAAGATTTATCCTCACTCGATTTATCTACCCAGAGGGTTACAGTCCAGACCCCAAACGGCTCAAGGACCACAGGTTCAGCCATCGGACACTGGCAGTGGCTGATACAGGAGACGAGTCAACGGCGAAGAGGGCTATAGTAGACTTCAAATTTCAAGGGGATCAGTATAAGTTTACTGGCATCGCAATGGTAGAGGCTGCTGTGACACTTCTTCAGGGTGGGACGGAGGCGCACAGGCTAGGCGGCGGTGTTATGACACCAGCGATGCTTGGAGATAAGTATGCCGAAAACTTGCAGCGTCCAGGATCAGGCGTGGAAATTTCGATTAGAGCAGAGGGCTGGTAATATGCAGGGGATGCTTTAGAGATATTGGACATGTAGATAGAATATGTAATTTCCCCATATAGTGATTAATCGACTTTCTACCCTATAGACCTCTAGTTATATCTAGTCATGGGCACGCTGGCCTATAATAGCCTTGATTTTATGTTTATTTTGGAGTATGCAAATCCGATTTCTCGATAATAGGATTACAGGGTACATAGTCGATGTCAGAAGACTTTGGATAGAGCCGCCAAGTTGACCATAGTCGAGACAATACTAAAGATGAGCATTGCCGTACCTCTGTGCCGGCCAATATCGATCACGTTTACGGTGTATGCATTGGAAGCGGCTACTTTAAAGGAAATGTAGAATTTTATCAACTTGAGCTCTATTCAATATATAGTAGTAGCCCTCTTAAGTGCGTTGCCCTGCATTCTCAGGTGTGTCCCATGTCCGTCATAAGCACCCGACTACCTAGTTTCTGTCCCTTTTCTCCGCCGACCCAACCTAACGCCGCGTCTTTGCCTCTCATTTAACAAGTTGTTGCATCACCAAGCCCATTGTCAGTAGCTGCCAACAAAAACTCCATGAAACCAGCACTGGTCGCTCGGAGGTTGGAGTTGAACGTGGAGACAGTGGGGTAGAAGGGGCATGACGCAGCGTTGTTCTCGAAACCAAACTCGACAGTGTATGCGTGGATGAGGTTCTTGGTGGGATCAGCGAAGTGTCGTGAGTAGGCATAGTCGTCGCTGGCTCCCGATGTGGGATACAGGTCGGCCGACTGGAAAGACGTGTACGACCTGCCGCCGCCAGCAGTCAGGGCTGAGGCCACGCGCTTGGCCACGGCTTCCTGAGTGTCAGAGTCCGCCTGGGGGATATACTCGCCATAGCCCCTGCCGGGCGAGGGAGTGTCGGTGAGAATACCACGAACTTTGCTATAAGTGCCGTTAAGGAAGTTCATGGTGGGATACGAGGACTGGTTCTCGTCGCTGCCCCAGCTCCACAGGACGTCGCCTGCATATGAGTGAAGGTCGATGTACCAGCGGATCTTGGAGTGTGTGTCCATCACCCACTTGATGTTCTTGGTCTCAGGCTCAGAGAAAGCGCTGGTTCCGTGGTATGTCTCAGAGCTAGGAGAGGTTGAGGCAACGCTTGACTGCGCCGAGGAGGCGAACAGGTTCTTGAAGTCCCAGAGGAAGTCGAAGTTGCGGTTCAGGTCAACTCCACCGTTGGGGTTGCGGTTCTTTCTCCAGCAGCTGTTTGATGACTGGTCATAGGCCACTCCATCGGGGTTGCTCAGAGGGACGAAGACAATTCCCGCGGCAAGGGCTGTCTTCACCTGGGCGTTGGTGTACGACCTGGATCCGTACGTGAGTCCGACGTTGTTCTTGTTGGCATACAACAGATCGGAGATGAAGTATAGGACGCTATCGGCGGAACCGCGCTCTCGAGCGTGGATGTTGCCGTTGAAGTAGACACGATAGGCGTCGGTACAATTGCCTCCAGTGCCACCGACTCTCGCTCCGACGACAGTTGCGCCATTTTGAGTCTTGTACGGAGTGTTGAATGTCTCGATTCCGTACGTGTTCGCGAGGCCCTGTAGGCCACTGATAACCTCCTTGGTGTTGAGAATCGTGCCAATTGAAGCAGATGAGGATTGAGTTCCAAGTCCTCGCGGCGCAGTTGCACCACCACTGAATCTATCGCCTGAGCCAATTGGAGCTCCGTTGCTACCCTGGCGACGGACAAGAGGCTTCAATCCAGCGGCATCATCTCGCTCGTGGGGCAGGAGACATCCCGAGGACACATTGGAGAGCGCAAGAAGCGCGAAGGGAATAAATGTCTTCATCTTGGGATATCACTGCCTTGATGGATGGATATGAAGGAAGAAGTGAGTGAGCTACTTGGTTGTCCTCCTGAGCTGCTCGATCCTATTTATATAACGATCGAGGGCATGTTATGATTTCAGATTGATGTACGTTATGTCAAGTCTTGATAGTGGTGTCACATCGAGAGGAAACGGCAATCCGCCTTCATCTGGAAGCTGGAAATAGCAAGGCCCGCAACTGCCAAATGGAGATAGTCCAATGACCCAAATGTGAAAACAAAAATAATACTTGGGACTTCCCTTGCGTTGACTGCCGGCCACCGGCTCGTATTATACTCCGTAGAAACAAAAGTGCCGATTGCCCCGCTCACAAAGGGATCTGCATCTCATTACAGAACGCACTTGGCACCTACACTACTCGGATCGTGGGGGCAGTGTATAAGTGGCTGTGGGAGGGAGAGAGGGGGGCTGGTAATGACGGGGCTGGAGATCGAAACGGCTGTGCGTTGTCCAATCAGTCTCTATCCCTGGCAGTATGCATTTCCAGCTATTTCCCTTGGCAAATGTCAGAATAGTAGATCGCGGTATACGAGTAAGAAGTCTCAGCTCGGACCTCTCTGTCGTTTCCAATGAAAGTGCATAGCCTACTTTGTTTCGACTAGTACATACCGACAACTGTAGTATACATCAAGTAATTAACTCACAATTGGGTGAATCGACTGCAAGGGATCTTTGTAAATGAACACTCTGCAAGGAATTTTTGTGCATTGACATAGATATAGATACCGGACAATGAACACCAGGATAGGAAGGTAACGGAACCAAGCGCTCACGACTGCGGGTTCTCGATCACCATAGAGCTTCAGATTGCCTGGCAAATCGGCGCCCTCCGATGTGTGAATAGATGCTACGCAGTCACGACATTGTTGCTGTGGCACACGCTCTCTCTCTTCTAGTTGGATAGGAAGCTCCGATTCACTCTCCTAAATGGGCGAAGGCAAACGATACTTATTGACCAATGTGTGACGCTGTTGTCAAGCCGACTCGCGCTGCCGAGCGCTTCTGCTGTCGTCATTTCTGTTTTGCCTGATTGGTGCTAGTTGCTCGGCCAGTAAACAAAGTGGCAGCTCCGTTTTTAGCTTAACTTATTTATGATTATAAGTTTAAAACTATAAGTTTATCTCGCAAGAGACTGTAGCTTGGTCTCTGACTGGTGTGGGCATATGGCCCGCTTAGGAAGGAGGACCTTCGAGACAAGAAGCCACTGCATGCATGTGGTGAGAGGGGCCAGCGATAGAACCGAGGTTTCATCCTGTGAACTGTTCGACTGTCCGTTGCCTTATGCCAAACTATTGCCTGTAATCACTCTATCGCTGAACGTGCCGCTATGTAGGTAATTCAGGCTGCGCCATGCCCCGCGCCAGCACAGAAATCCTAGCCTGGCCACACAACTCATTACAGCAGCAGTGCCATCTTTCTAAGTGCGCGGCTACGAGCTCCTATGAGGGGAAATAAAAAGTTCGAGTAACATCGGATATTATGTCTATTGGTCCCCACTGCGTGGGTAGCCATACATAAGTACCGAGATGTGATACAATAGTATAGGACATTTAAGGCAGCTGACGTATTTCACAGCCCACAGCATTCCTTTTGCACGTCCTCTGAATCATTCTTCCGGGCACGGAGTACTCTTCAACATCCACTCCGTATTCTAGAGACAATGAGCCAGAGGGAGCCGCTGCACCAAGTGATTTTGGCAACCTGGAACTAAAACTACCTAGGTATGTCAATTATAATCAGCTCTGTGGAAGCGAGACTTTCCCAATAGCACGAACGTCGTTTTGGCGCCCGATATCCCACCATGGAAAAATATTTTACTTCTGGCCAACGCGACAGAGAAATTGTCGGAGTGGAAGCAGACAAGCCGCACAGCTTCACAAGATTCGCGCAATTCTCAAGCTATTCGCCCCTTCTCTCCGGCTGGCCATATTCAACTTCGTAAAACATCCCTTAACCGTCGAATTCACTGTATTTTTAGCGGGTAGCTTACCCTCACCAATTGCCGCTGATTCATACAAAAGCGGAGTTGTCACTATCGTCGCTCCTGTCGCGAAGCCCCCAACAGCGATTGTCAGCCAGATAAGAGGTGTCGTCCGACCTTCGGTACTGTTGCACAGGACTCATTCTCTGGAAAAGATCGCTGGCATTACCCAATGCCCATTCCTTGTGTGTTTAGGTTTGCGACATGAAAGATTAGCCTAAAGTTACCGCAAAATTCACGCATCCGTACTATAAAGCTGCGGTTTGTAGTAGAACAGCTGGGGCTGGCGTGAGAACATTACACTTCAACCAACATACTGTGGTAAGATGCCATAGCATTGTATGTTCTTGTGCGCAAACATAAGAAGTGCGTGCGGTGACAGAGCTGTGAGTGAGACCATGAGATTATCGCATCTCAATTGGAAGAAGCTGAGTAATTATCATGACCAATATGATCAAGTCAGAGCCTCACGATACTCAGCTGCATCTTGCATACTAAGCCGAGAACATGGGGTTTGCATGTGGTCGCCCAATTAGTACATGCAGCTAGATCTTTAGTTCATGTTCAGCACAGCCCTTCTCGCTCTGGCAGTGCGAGCATACACACATCATGCATTAAAGTTGGTGTTGCATTGCTGCCTTTAGTCGCCGCCATTGGCTATGTTTGCCGATCGTTTGTATCTGAGGAGATTTCTATCAATGCTGATGCCTATCTTTTGTTTCGTCACGTTGAAGCGATTTCCCACTCAGCAATACAACCTCATCATTTCCAAGTGCAAGCGCCTGATACTCAAGACATTGAACTTCATGAAGCCCGCATTTTATGAGACATAGATAAAAACACAAGCCTTTGCATTGTACAGCGCGGCTAATCGTATTAATATATGAGCAAATTTTGAAGAAAAAAGAAATTGTTATAGTTCGTACGTCAGAGATCTCGAGATATGAGGCCAAAGAGCATCTCTATAGAGCTTATTCTTTGTAAGGCACGATCATCCCCACCAAGTTACGTCGATAATACAGGAACCAGACTTATATATGAACAACCTTTGTGTAAATTAACATTAGTGTACGACTTGAGTTTCGTTTTCTAATACGTTCAAGCATCCTTAAAGTCGTCATCAATTTGCTCCTGGAATTTGGCCCATTGCCCTTTCACCCTGCAAGCAGAACTCCAGTAATTTCCATTTTCATCTTTTCCAAAGATGAACCAACCATCAGCAGGCTTGATAGGGCCGTGATTTTCCTGAACATAGGACGGTCTGCATGGTACATCGCCCTTGGGTGTTTTACGGGCGGGAGCAAAGTCGAGGTCAAACAGACCCGCCTTGGACCAGTTGGAGAAGCCAATCTGAGCCATAGTACCGTCACCAAAGACAATAACAGGAAGACCAGAGTAAGACGTTCGCACCATGTCGTGATAAGCTTCATGCTGTTCGCGCGTTCCCTGCTCGTTAATGGAGCGACGGACCTGGCGAGCAAGCCAACTTAAAGGCTTGGAGGAGACATCGCCTGCCTTGACCAACACATTGACCCATCCGTAGGCATTGCCTACATAAGGATGTTCAGCTGAGAGTGGAATCAGATCGCCTTCAAAAGCTTTACGCAAGGACATTGCTATAGAAGTAGCAACCTGCAAGAAAATGGAGTCAGAACTGTTGTTATCATAAGGGGAGAGAGAAAAGCATAATTGCTGAGACTGACTGTCCTATCAGAGTTCATCTCCGTGGAGTTAACAATACAGCGAATGGTCCAAGCCGTCAAGATGTCGTTCTCAGTCAAGAACACTTTTGAAGCATCTTCGCCTTTCGCAATTGCTTCGGCGCGGAGCTCCTCCAAGGCCTTATCTAACTGCACTCGCCAGTACGTTTCGGGGATGCAAACCATGCGGTTCTCTTTAGCACGAACAAGCATATCAACACCATATCCGAGACCCCATTGGAGCAAGCCGCCGAAACCAACCCGTTTGTCAGACAAGACATGCTGTTCCGTGATTGGACGGGAACCTTTTGCCATTGCGTCAAATGGATCCGTATCAAATCCGCATGGCGTCGGGATTTGGTCCGTCTTGCCCCAAAGCATAGAGCTCCAGCCTGCCACAACGTACTGCATTCCCAGGGCGTCAAATGCAACATGTTGCCACTGCAGTACCACGATTGTCTTGTCAGTAAAGGAGTTGACGCGCAGGCCCAAGACAGGACGATCAGAAGTGAGGTAGTCGCTGATTCCTCCAGGTTGGTATCCGGCCTCCCAAGCCAAGTCCGCTAGATTATCTGGATCCCCTAAGACGGCAGGCCGGGTACTGGGTTGCGGTATCTTGGAGGCTGCCGGATGGGAAGCGGCAGACATGCCATGATCAATATGGGCAAACGCGATTGCTGGGCGCTCAGCTGTGAACTCTGCGGGAATATGCCATTCAATCTCGCCAGCGGCCTAATCAACGACGCGAGTGTCAGTGTTGGTGTGCTGATGCGTTTATATCAGCCTCAAGATGAACTGCAGGAAACTGATCCGATGCAGCAGCCCTCACATTCTTCCTAAGCCGGCCTCCCAGACGTTGCCACCCCTCCCGCTTGACAAGTCCTTCAAGAGACTCCCGAAGTTTCTCTGGATCAAGCACGTCATCGAAAACGAGAGAGACCGCGACGTTGTTGCCTTGCACAAGCGGACTCTTCTCAAAAAAATGTAGTGGCACGATTCGATCGCCCGGTATGTGCGCCGGACTAGGTTTTCGTCCGAACAAGTAGTCCATTTCGATTTGCTGGGTAACTAGATTCACACCAAGAATGGTTTCTATCTCGCTTTTGCGTTGAGAGAATATTGGAGTACTATCGGTAATCTGTATGCGGGTCTCTTACAGAGACTCCTTCACGGGTAAAGCGGTTCGTAAGCCAGATTCGGAGTACTGCTGCAGACAAATCTTCAAACAGCGCGCAGTGCCGATTATTACCCTTTATGGATTTGGGTGCTTATTACTGTTGCTTTACCCAGTGACAACGAAATTAGCTACGGATGATACGAACCGTGAAGCTGCAGGTAGTATCAAGCGGGGGACAGAAAAACCGGGATTGAGAAGATTATGAGCATCTACATGTTACATTATACACTTATTCTTAAAGTTACTGCTATTACGTTTATATTTCTTTAGTAACTGCTACTGTATCTACCATTTTCTAATAACTGCTACTATATTTATATAATAAAGTTTTAATGCTAGCTGAATTGGCGTTCTACGATTTGGTTAGGTGCTTATATTACTGAATGTACGGAGTATGCACTTATTCATCTCGCGGTCTCGCTTTTTCTGACCTCCGCTTGAGTATCTCTCTTTAAGCCCTGTCCAGTCCCACTATGTCCTGAAAGGTCTTGCGGCCGCAGCCATGTAGCAACCATGCCACAGGCACGACGGATCTCTATGCCGGACCCCTTTTTCTTTAACCTGGATCTTTTGAACGGCTAAATGCCCAGACCTTGCTGAAGATGTTTGCTAAGAAGTTACGAGGAAATGTGAGAAGTTAAGGCGCGGTCTGCCAATCAACCAGTTCCGTCGTTCATGACACGGATAATGCCTTTCACACTTAACGGTGGTATTACCAATGTCATCTAAAAGACTTTCTTTTGTAAATTTGTATGCACACGTTGACATTGCGCCAGGCTGGCTAAACACAGGACAATTCAATGCTCGTTGGATGCAAAAACTGCTTATCAACAACTTTTGGTGAATTGAGGCGTGCAGGGGTGGATTGTAACCCAGCAAATCATAATCAGCACATAACAGATGGGGATCACGTTACAATTGGTTTACGGAGAAGTACTCCGTAAACGCTACAATGAACCCCGGCCATGTGTTTCTTCACAAGTGAAGACGTTTGACAGACCCGTATTTCCGACGCTGGGAATCAAAACTGTCAAATAATGATCAGGGCCCCTGTCGGTACAACCCCTTCGGCAACTGTTTGATCTGGGGTCGGAGTATTATCATACATATAAACGGTTCAGATCGGCAATATGGCAACAAACTGGTACAAACTGTTCAAAATGCCTCCACGCCCTCGGATTTGCTAACTAGGTTTCTTGAATCATGCAATTGAACTGCACCCGATTAAACGGCGCTGGTATCGATTGCAGACCATGGATCTTTCTACGACGCCGGCAATGCCGCCGCCTGATGGCCAAACACCACAGTTTGATGCACCCTACAATTCTTTACAGATTCGAACGGTAGTCGCTTTTGGAGTCACGTATTTCTTCGCTTCGTTTTTCCTCGCTCTACGTTATTTTCAGGCTGCCAAGCTAGTTAAACAGGTTGAGATAGATCTAAGTAAGATCCACTATGTCGTTCAACAACGTTCAATAAGCGACGGCGACGGCGCCAAAACCGGATCTCGGATCTTTTTGCTAACTTTCAGTTACGCGTAGTTATCCTCACTCTTGCTTACGGCCTCTCCTTATACTACTTCATAACATTGGTCAACTGTATGTTCACTTGGCGCTCACTAACATGTCCTCTAAACTTACTAAATGCCATATAGTAATGAGCCATGGCTGGGGGAAACATTTATGGGATGTGTCGCTAGCACAAATCATGGAGTTCAATAAAGTAAGCCATACCATCATGAACATTACGCAGCAACACTAGTCTTGTATCGTATTGACACCAGCTTAGGAATTACTCCCTAACACCCTGACCTATTTGATCACTCCCTCCATCACTAAGATGGCCATGCTGGCTGTCCTTTTCCGCATCAATCCTTCATTGATTTACCGCTGCGTCGTTGTCAGCGCTGCCGTCGCAATCCTCGCCTATACTTTGACATTGACCAGCATTACCGGCGGCCCGTGTAATCCTCTTAAACTGGAACGACCAGCTGTTTAGAGAATGTGGCTTTAGCACAAGCTGTGATGAACATCGTCTCCGATTTTGCTGTCATAGCTATACCCATCCCAACGATCCACAGGCTTAACTTCACATTGAAACAGAAGCTCTCGGTTGGGTGCATCTTAGCTATAGGGTCTGGGTCAGTCTCTCGCTACACTTTCCACTCTGGCTCACTTTCGTATTTACTTACTGGTTTCTAGTGTCGTTGTTTGCTCTATAGCTCGTCTACCGTACGTTCTCATCCTCGACAAAACTACCGATGTTACCTATACCGAGGCCATTCTGGGTGTGTGGTCAATCGTCGAGATCAACCTTGGCATCACTTGCGGCTGTGCAATGAGATTAAAGTCCCTGGCCGTGAAGTACTTGCCCCAACTTGGATTCTTCTCTTCTAACAAACATGAGAGCGAAACCCATGATTCGAGGCGCAAAGGCCTCCACAAAGATGGGGACAACGCCCAACGATCGTACCAGCTCCACAACGTTCGAAACGAAAGAGTTGAGCCAGGCTTCGACAGCGGAATCAGCGACTTATACAGACCCGGCCCGAGAAGCAGAGACTCGGATAACGGGAGCACCGATAAAATTTTGGGTTAATACATGGCTGGGAAGAGATGGGTATTTTATTTGTCAATATAGAGATGGGATCTAACCGGGCCTCAAATTAGACCTTTTGAGCAATCGATTTTCTCAAACAAATGGTATACGGCGTTCAAAGATATGGATTAGCGATTGGATTGAGTATTATGGAACCAGAAAACGTTTATGTGAAAGATTGAAAGACAACCCACAAGCCATTGAGGCGGCCAGAGATTAGCTGGCCAACACTAAGTTTCTCGCATCTGCGAACTCGCAACTGCTTCTCAAAAATACACCGTCTACTCAGACGCAGCTATCACATTCGGAAAGCAAAAAAGAAGAGAAAATACATACAACAGCCGGTGTTCGCTAATGGTCACCCACTCAACTACTAATCTGCCGGTTAGAGACTTGTCTATGGGGGAGCAGACGAGACCCCGAATTCTTCTCTACCTATGGTCGTATGTGCTTGGTTCGGTCGTAAAATCGCTCCTTCTCCTGAGTGTAGCAATGAGGTAACGTCATGTCCTTGCTGTCTACCTGGCGCGTCTGGCTTAGAGAATAATGGTGATGAAATGGGGTGGTACTTCGACATTGCATCCCATATTACAACAAACCATGAAAGTAGTGTTGTTGGGCAATGTCAGAGAGAAAACAAGTCAGCTTCTCCACGCTGCGCCCGCCAGTAATTGGTTGAGACAAGCAACTCGTGGCAACTCTTCAACAACCACAACCACTTGTTAGCAAAGCTCTCTGACACTTCCAAGCCATACGGATCCCAAGGATCTCCCCAAACCATAATACCAGCTTTCCCGACGTCGCCAATCATGTCTCTACAGAAATCGTAGTCATTGTAAAGACCCTCATAGCGTAAGAGAGCATCTCGGAGCGATGGAATGGGTAAAGGATCGATGTAAGGATGATGAACCTGAGATCTCTGGAGACTTGTTGGGTGAAGACTCGGTGGTACGGAATGGATAGTGTATGTTGCAGCTGGTGCGTTGAAGTACGAGATTGCATTTTGATCTTTTATTATCTCCAAATTGAGATTAAGTGCATCCATGTTGTACTTTATAGCCCGGAAGCTATTGAGTTGTGTCATAGATAGGAGTAGGTCAGACGTTGGATTGCCTCGTGAGAGACTACAGTTCACAGCGTAGGCCAGCCGATCCATAACCGCCATGGTCTGAGCACCGTCAAGGAAACACACCAGGGCAGGCTGAAATAGCGAAGAGGTTCCAGGCGAAAGTCCAACGAGCTCAATGCCTGTTTCGCCATCAGCACACCTGCTGGTGCTTTGCGACGTCGGCATCGAGGAGACGCGACGATTGAAAGGTTGAACATCCGTCCTAGGTCGACCTCGGGATCTCCGCTGGATCCCTGCCTGTTCCTCTCGTCGTAGCTTCCGCTCTCCTGCTCAATGGTGAGGAGCGCGAACAAACTGCATAGCGAAAAATAATAATAATAAAGTGGTAATCACGTACTAGAAACCCTCTGATTCAAACGATTCTGCAGCTTTCGTCGAACTCTAGGGTTCGCCACTTCGGCCTCATCTTTTCTCCCGCCTTCTGAGGTATTTCCTGATTGTGTACCCATACCAGAATGGCTCATTGTGTCTCTGGCGTTGTTGTGAATGGTACTTCATCACTGCGAAAACGCGTCGTCATTCAGACGGACAAAGGGTTATGTCCGGACGTCGCATCGGGATGCTGACGGATTTTCTGCAGGGCTAATGCTACAGCAGGGACGAACTGCTACTACAGTGGCTTAGAACCAACTTGTTCGCTGTGCTGACCGAATTTTGATTCGATATAAACGCGGTAGTGGAGAATGATGTCACAATTATGGTCGGTCTAATTAAGATCGGTGCCAGATGAATCTTGCCTGTGGGACCCTCGATGTCTCTAGAGCAATCCGTATTGGGAAGACAATCATACCTCTACAGGGGATGAGAAGTAACTGCAAATTGCTATTTGAGGCGACTTGTATAGTTGACAACAATATAAATACATCAGTTCATCCGTCTGGTGTCCTCGCTCATAATGATGTGCATCTCGCTCTGTTCTTCTCCTTGACTACCTGTATACCGCAGCAATGTTCAGCCCCAAATCCACAGCAACAGAAGTTGCGAAGGCTTTCGCAACACAAATTCGCGGCAAGACGAGTGAGACTACTTCTAATATGTGACTACCAGGCTTTGAGACAAATATCTTACTTTTATGAATTAGTATTAATCACTGGCGTAAGCCCTGGAAGTCTTGGGTCCGCTACAGCTATGGCCATTGCCTCGCAACAGCCGCAGTGCCTGCTCCTTGGCTCGCGCACCCTGAAAAACATCCATTCTGTCATTGATGATATTCATTCTATGTATCCATCCACTGTTGTGGAGCCAATATTGATGGATCTATCATCGCAGAAGTCTGTTCGTGCGGCAGCAGCAGACGTTAATTCTCGCATTTCGAAGCTAGACGTTCTCATCAACAATGCTGGAATTATGGCTGTGCCAGATCGCACACTGTCTGAAGACGGCAATGAAATCCAGTTTGCGACCAATCATCTTGGCCACTTCCTATTTACCAACTTGATTCTCAAGAAACTTCAAGCTGCAGCAAAAGATGCCAAGAACGAAGGAGACACACGCGTTATTAACCTCAGCAGCAACGGGCATCGCATTTCGCCGGTCCGATTTAGTGACTGGAATTTTGAGAACAAGACCGTGCCCCCGGAAGAGCAAGCAAATGAAGAAGCATACAAAAGCCGAGGCCAGACTTTGGAATGGAGCAACGGATATGAGAAACTTGTAGCGTATGGCCAGTCCAAGACAGCCAGTATTCTTTTCTCTCTCTATTTGCGAAATAACTTGATCGAAAGTGGGATATTGTCATTCAGTGTACATCCAGGAAGTATGCTACGACTCTGTACCTCATGGCCAATGCCTCTTGATATGTTTATGTAGGCTGACAACTTCTTTTCTAGCTATCATGACAAATCTCATCCGGCACATGGACTTGGCCAAACTGCAAGCTTCCACTAACAGTGCGCCAGCTGGAGGAAACGGCCCTGCCCTCAAATCTCTCGATCAGGGCGCCGCAACTTCAATTTTTGCGGCCTTCGATCCATCACTAAATGGTGTGTCTCAAACAATCTCCCTATGCCGTTGCGTACTTCATTTAGCAGGGTACTTACCAATATTTCTAGTTGAATCATCTATATACTTGGAAGACTGTCATAACGGTATTGCTGAAGCTTACGCCAGTGACCCTGACTTGGCAGCTAAACTCTGGAAGCTCAGTGAATCTATCGTTGGGCAAAGCTTCTCGCTAAAAGTAGAGTCTGATGCATAGGCATTATTTTGTCCTGGTTGTGCATTTGATCGGTAACATCGACAAAAAGAGACCTGGTCCAGAAGGAGGGAAGGGCACATGTAAGCTGGTACTGCTGCTGGTGGTGGAAGAGGCCGGAGCGCATCTCGGAGGAGTCCGATGTATGTAATTGTGTCGTGGAAAAGTAGAGGTACTCAGTAGCGGCTATTAGTGCTCGGGTTGGCGGCCTTATTTTAACCATAAATTCTCCATCTACGTAATCTTGGCCAGATTGGCAAGGAATGCAGGATTTCATTGGTGAGCTTGGCAGCGGAGCTGAACAACCGCAGCCAGCCGATCAGACTTACATCCCTGACTCACACGGCATTTCCATTTTCCATCCTCGCATTCATCGCCAGCGTTTTCGTGTCCTGCTTACACTGCATCTCTTCTGCCTGGCACAAAAGATACTCAAAATATCCTCAGCTCTCCTTCCCAGCAGACTAGGTGTTCTCTTTGCTTCCTGCAATCTCCCCTCATGTCCTTTGCCAGCCTTCCCTTCGAGCTCCGCTCCCGCATCTGGAGCTTGGCCGTGGTGCCTCGCCACATCACGAAGGTGCGCACGAAAAAGAGCGATGGCAGCTTCAGCAAGAAGCAACGCCAGAAAGGCAAGGACATTCTCTACGAGACCACGTCAACGCCGCCCCCGGCACTCATGCATGTGTGCCACGAGTCTCGTCAGCAAGCGCCCTACCAGCGCGCATTCACCGCGGGCACCGAGCCGCGCTGGACGTGGGTCAACTTTGAGCTCGACATTTTCTGCGTCTCGAACCTCTACGCCCTTGCGGACATTGTCTCCCACCGGTCTGAGGTCCAGCGGCTTCGAATTCAGACTGACGACCACCCTGACTGGTACGAGTCAGCCACCAGATATAATGGGCTGTCCACTCTCTCCAAAATGGAGAGCCTTAGGGAAATTCAGGTTGTGTTGGAGCCTGGCGACTTGATGTGGGGAGACGTTTTCGCGGATTATGGCTTTGGATGCTGTCCTGAGGACAACATCACGTTCCTCGACGAGGGGTCCGGACTCGTGCTCACTGGCTCTCAGCTAAAGATGGTGGGCGACTGGCGGATAGTGTTCTCATTTGACAGCGAGGGAAACCCGCCCGACCCGGAAAGGCTCTCGGATGAGATTGATTATGCCCTCGACGATTTTTGGCATATGACTTTGGCACAAATGCATGAGCTGAATTGAAAAAGTATTAATTTGACAAGTATTTAATACAGGTACCAAGAAATGATCCTCTCATTCATTACCGGCGTCTTCTTCTTCATACCGTTTGTCAGCTCGGGTCGCGCGCCGCAGTCACTCGCTCACTCTAGAGAATTCCTTCCTATTCCTTAAAGCAGCATGCCTAGGTGAGCGGTAACTGAGAATTTTCTGCGAATCCATCTGAATAAGAGGCCATTTAAGAAGAAAATCCACTAATAGTGTCTGTTAGCGACACAAGCAGTCCTCACCAGCCTGAAGAGTTGGAGTATACTCACCCATCGACCAACATAGCCTCGCCACTCATGTACGAGCTCATCCAAGAACTCAGATACGTAATGCCATTGGCGATTTCCTCAGGCTGGGCAAATCTTTTCATTGCTGTTCGGTGCATTGCCTGGTCCAGAATGTATTGTAGTTCTGGACCCTCGTTTCCAATGTCAATGGTTGTGAATGTGTAGCCTGGGCAAATCGCATTAATTCGTATGCCTTCCGAGGCATATTGGTTGGCATCCTATCATGCGATATTAGAAGCGCTCTATGTGTATTCAATCAAATCGTTCAGATAAGAAAACTTGCGCTTTTTGTTAGGCCTCTAATGCCATGTTTAGCTAAAAACCTAGGTTAGCTTTCATAACAGCCTTCGGCGCTCAATACTTTAGATGATGCTATACCTACTTGCAGAATATGCTGTCCCTGCTGGAAAATCTCTTGTGCCGAATCCACCCCAAACAGACGACATGTTTACAATTGTGCCTCGAACTTTGCCGAACCTAGACTCTGGTTAAACTATTGTCTCATTGATGTGCCCAGAGACGCCACGCACTCTTGCTGAACAGGTTCTTGCTTAAGCATAATTTTGATCTGTTCTCTTTGTGCAACCCACATGCTTGTCAAGTTGATATCAATGAGGTTCTTGAAATCGCTCGTTGAGACGGATATGCTGGGGGCCAAGGGGCCTGGAGTGCCGACGTTGTTCACCGCATGGTCGATTCGCCCAAATTTTGAATAGGCTGTTTCAATAGCCTTGATGGTCGAGTCTGTGTTCGCTGCATCAAATTCAATTGGCAAAATCTCAACGTTCGGGTACTGATCCTTCAACTCTTTGGCCGTCTGTTTTAACGTGGCCGCATCAACATCAGCGATGGCGACTTGGGGGCTTCCATATTTCGCAAACGCAAAGGCAGTGGCCTTTCCGATACCTAAAATATTATTAGCCAGGCTATTAACATGGGGCATTGCCATCGCTATAGCATCAGTATTTACCGCGTGCAGCACCGCTAACAAACGAAGGGCCATGAAGAAATTTGGTAAGCATTGTGATGTGAGCGAGGTATGCACCGATATATTACGATCTCCGATGAGTATTACCGTATATCACAGGCTGTGAGAGAGCTGTTTCCATGACACATTATATTTGAAGGCAAGCTAAACGTATGCTCTTTATACGTGCATTTGATAAGAGGAATACGAGCTGAAGCGAACGCTTCTATCCTGCCTCAAGGGTAAATAATTTGCTTCCAATGTCAATGGGATACACTAAGATTAATTGGGCCGCATCGTATACTCGTAGGATTAGAATGGTGGTCATATTTCTTGATAGTTGTTAATGAATGGTGCGACTTGGATAGGCAGACTCCGAGAGAAGCGGCCCCTCGCACTTTGGCGGATGCGGGAGGGAATACAGCAGCTAAACACACGCGGAGAGCGGACTCCGCTGTGGACCAATCTGACATCCTTCATGCATTCCGATCAAAAGCTGCATGCATTATAGTAGTAGCAGGAAAGCGGCAAGAGATACTTTTCTGTAGGTGAGGCAGGGATAGTGAGCCCCGGCTCCTGTGTTAAGAAATCAGAAGAATTTTGGCACATAAATATCCCTTTCCAGTACGTCTTACCACGCCCAAATAGAAAGAGAGGCTGATTAGGCTTAATTTGCGCGAGGGGAGCATAGCGTCTGGGCTTGTGGGCTTGTGGGCGATTAAGAGTATAAGTTGTTCTCTGGCATAATAAGGCTTATCTGCTCTTGCATCTGCTGATATACAGGTTCATATATAATTGGGTCGGGCTGAATCGTGGTGAGTGTGACGCTTTCATGATAGTAAATGCGCTTGTGTTGCTGCTGAAGATGGATAATGGTGGCGGTCTTGCCCAGAACACACTAGATTACTAGGCTTATGAAGAGCCCTTCTCAGCAAGCTATAACATAATGAACCTCGCCCAAAACATTGATTCGAGTTTTCTCAATTAGTTATGGCGAAGGCACATGCCGCAGTTGACCTGCCCAGCGTTGCTTCCATCGCACCACCAATGCAACATTGAAGAGCTGTAAGATAAACATTGCCAGCAGGGGTCGGGCTTGCCGGTGATCCTTCACCCAAGTCTCGGCCCGGGAGTGAAATCAGCATCATTTCCTCGTCAATAAGGCCTACCATTTTCGTAATCAATCTGACCAAACTCTCTATGTGAGACATGGCTGATATGTGGGCGCTTCTCAGCAGCGCAATTAAAAACTATGCTCATTCTTTCAGCCAGGAACTGCACTCCATCTTTAGATACCTGCAGGCAGTGTCGTGGTTCACTAACCAAGCCAATGTCAATACCCTCGATCGTCAGCCGGCCCGGAGTGGAGACAAAATGCGGCTGAACTCAATGGTCGCCGATGCCCAAATGGCCTGGGAGTTGGGCCATGTGTCGTATGATTGGTATTTGTTGCCCAAACAGGAGCTTTTGGGAGTTCTGGGCTGCAGGGGAGTACATTATAGCGACCATCTGCGCATCCACGGCACCCTTGATGTCCGATTCGGCGGAGTCGCCAATCATACATGCTGTGTCGAGAGAAGCGCCGAGCTGTTCGATGGCGTATTGGAAGATACGGCGATCAGGCTTTCTATATCCAGCTTCCTCAGAAGTGATAATACGGTCGATCAGATGGTGTATGCCAATGGCTTTGGCTTTGGCTGTCTGGTCCTCGACCTGCCCATTGGTGATGATGGCAATGCGGTATCCACGTTCACGCAGCCGAGCCAGAGCCTCGATACTTCCTGGTGTTGCTCTCCGATTCTTTCTATAAACCGCTTTGTACGTGTCACGGAACTTCTGGATCTCGTCAAGGCTGGGTTCTGGCAAGCCAAGCGATGAAAAAAATAGGTGAATCTTCTGGACGTCGGCCTGTTCGTATGTGATCGCCTTGTCTAGGTAAGCATCATAAGCCCGTTGAAGAGCAAAGTTATACTTGTCGATCAATTCATCAAACTCCTTCTTCTTGAGTTCATTATAATTCCTCTGTATGGCGGTTATCGCAAGGCGCAGCGAATGGTGGTGGTCAAACAGCGTACCGTCCAGATCAAAAAAGACAACCTTCATCCGTGTTAGCTCCATCGCGAGTCTTCGTTGCGCGCTGAGTGTGAAACAGTGGAGAGGGATTGCGGATGGGATAGGCAAAATAAACCAAGGGTGATTGTCCAAGAAGCTATCGCCAAATGCACAAAGCTTCTGTTGAACACCGTAACAATCGATACGTGGTTTCAAGCTTTGTATCGGAGTAGCCACATATTCCGTACCCGTTGGTCTAAGCTTAAGTAACGATTTAAGTATCTGCAAGTATTTCATCTCGAGGAAGCTTTGAAACATAATGGAAAGACAATTTTAGTCCTTTGACAAACTCAGATTGCGGCCACCAAAGCACAAGAACTCTGATAAGCTACAAGGTCTCAGAGGAATACTCGCCAAGCTTCTGTGCAACTTTCTCAATATAGCTACCCCCTACCGCAATGTCATCTACGTTCCGACAGTTTTTCTCATCTTCGAGATCTTCGTTGTTTGGGTCCAAGCACCTCAGGCATGTCTTTACAGCTTTGTTCTATTTGGTGCCCATCCTAAGTCTCGAGACGCCTCTTGTGAGTCGCAGGAACCTGTCTTTCACTCAATGAGAGGATTTTTGTAGTTCAGATCCATTCATATTATAGCATTTGTGACTTCCTTTGCTGATGATTACTATTGTGTCGGGCCGGATGATCTTGATTCACCACTTCTCTTTAAACGGATCTTTCAAGTGCTTGCTGTGCTCTCATCGATTGTTCTCGTGTATAATGATATCGTTCTAGGCTGTCAAAGATTCAACAAAGCTCTGCTCTCTCTTTATCTGCTGCAAAGAGATTGGCCGGAGCACCGTGTCTGATAGCCCCAGGCTAATAATCGCATCAACATGTGATGTGATGTGCTCGTTGACCGTCTCAAATACCACATCGACGCCGCTAGGATATCCACCACGGCTACACACAACTCCCTCCCACGCCTCAATCACTCGAGTTTGTATACTCACATCCCATGTTGCTCGCCAAGTAACAACAGACTGCCGCAAACGACCAGGGATAAACTCATACTTGAATAAAGCTGCCAGCCTCTCTCGTCCATACCATATCTCCATCATCTTGAGCTTGGGCATGTGACAAGCTGCAGATGCTGCTGCTTGAAAGAGGTCCATAATCTTTGTAGGACATGTTGTGGGCACTAGAAGCTGTGAAGTAAGGGTAAGATGGCTTAGGTTTGGCCAAGTTGAACATTCAGAGAAAAACTCTGCAGCATCTACCATGAATGACGCTGAGAGAACTTCTACGCCGAGATTCACTCTGGCAAGCTTCCGACTGAGATGAATAGTGGGAGCATGGGCCGGCGAGTTTTGTTTTAGAAAATAGAGCGGGTATTGTTGGTTAGAGTTTTCAAAGATTGTTAACTTGCTCAGCCCTTCGGTAGCCGAAAGAAGTTCAAGTAACGCTGTGAAAATGTTAGTAGCTGGCAAGCTTAAGTGATGAATTACTTACATCCATTCCAGGTCTCGTGCATCTCGGGAAACCATTGCATCCATATCTCATAGTGGAACTCACGTAGGTTAGGAAGGTGGGAAAGAATCTGGGAGACCGTAAACGTCTCCCATCGGCGATAAGTCTGTAGCCTCATTTCAAGGCGTGTCACGGCCGGAACCTTTGGTGTCTGCGCCCAACACTTTCGTTCATCCTTGATGGGGAGAAAGACATGTCCAAAGAGACGATCGAGACTTCCTTTTGGTGGGATAGACCCCAATGCAGTCGTTTCCCATCGGTGCAGGTCGGGCTCCTCGCTTCCAGCGATCGACATCGGCTCGACCTGGTGTCCCGTAGCGTCGGGAATGAAGGTTAGGTACTCGAATGCGTGCTCATTATCGCTCGTCGAGTACAAGCTAATGTCGAGGGTCAGGCTCCCATTTGGCTCCCACGTAGCCAAAGCCGTGAACAGCGACTGGAATGATTCCAAGATGAGCTTGTTCTCGCTTTTGCTTGTCTGGAAGCCTCTAGAGTCAAAAGAATCACACTTGCGGCAGTCGTATCACTCAAGCTCTATACAGAACCATATATGACGCACATGATCCCGGTTGCGCTGCGTCATGGCGTTGAGTTGGGCGATGCGTTGGGACGTGACTCGTATATATGCAAAGATGTGTGGCTCGATAACAGCCTGCCACTCCCGTGACACGACAGCAGCGTTGGATAATCTGCAGTTCTTGTCATCTGTCAGGGCTTCAAGAATCATGCACTTGACTTCGGAAGGGTGCTGAGACCAAATCATCTTGACTTAGGTAGAGTGTGAATGACCTGTGATAGCTTGCTAAATACATAAGTTGAGTTTGTCCAATGATTCCTGGCAGTAAAGGGAGACGGCTTTTTGTAGATGCATTTATGTACATTGTGTCTTCCTCTAAACCCTTAGCATAAGTGCTTTTGGCTCGGTCTAGACTGCTTGCTACCTTGGGAGTATAATATCGATGGGATTAGGCAGGCCCGATGTCAGTCTGAAAGCAGAACGGGTGTGTATCAAAAGATCTTTTTGTGAGTCAAATATGTGCCGCCTTGAAGTTGACAGCCGCGCAAATTGCAGCCGTAAAGGGACACAATCCTTGGATAAAACTTTACTAAGGAAATTTTGAGTTTTCCGACCTAACGTAAAAGCTTGATACGTTGTTTGGTATGTGCTGTTGGGCGATGCTTGGATACTCAATAGACTGGTGATGTCGGGATTGACCTGACTTGGGGTAAGAAAATTAAAGAAGACAAGTGTGAATTTCGGTACATTAGGGGGCAGGATATCGGTGTTACGGGTTATAGAGCACATTGATCGAATACTCAGAGCAAAGATCTCCATCCAGGAGCAATGTGCGGCTGGGTAGTGCCCATCGGAAAACTCAATCTCAGACAGGAAGTGGAAGGCAGATATGCATATCTTGGGGCAGTAAAAAGGATCCCCCCAAAGCTCCCACCACGACAATACGGATGAGGATACTTCATTTACTGTCTACAAAAGGATATTCGTCCCGTTTTTTGGTCTACGGCCTTTTTGGATTGAGGCAGCTTATTATACTGTCATTGAGCAATCCCTGCAACATTTCTCCTTCGGCCATGTTTTCTCGACTAGATCAATGGTAAATTCCATGGCCTCAGTATGCTATTACTTTGAGGTCCTGAATCGCCCAACGTCGGCCATACCCTCATATGCACCTTGCCCTTGATAAACTAAACGGGCGCCGTCAAGGGAAAACAGCTGGCCTTACTGGGTTTCTTCGAGGTTGCTGAAATACCCCGCGGCACGTCTGAAGAGAGAGACGCGGGCACGGTATTGCCAAGAGAGTACTAGCGTTGTTGGACAGCTGACAACTCACTTGTCCAACGCAAAATTCTGATTCTGCAGTGATTTCTACCTTCAGAATTGCTGCATACTCTGAGCTCCTATTAGCAATTCTACACCAAGATTCCATCACATACGACCATAGGTAGAGGAGAATTCGGGGTCCCGTCTGCTCCCCCATAGACAAGCCTCTAACCGGCAGATTAGTAGTTGAGTGGGTGACCATCAGCGAACACCGGCTGTTGTATGTTTTTGCCTTTTTTTTTTGTTCTTCTTGCCTTCAAAGGCAATAGATATTTCAATGGCGCCGCAATGGCAACTGTAATTTCGTTGTCGGGAAGAAGATTCCTTAGTATAGCAACAAAGGCGAAAGAGAGTTGGTACTAACGCCAGTACTTGCTGGGAGATGCTAGGAATATCACATATCTACAACGCAAAGAGTCGAAAAGGACTATGCGCCGCTCCCTACACTAGAAGCCTCTGCGATGGACTGTGAGGCATCAACTACAATCTCCATTGGTAAAGTGGCGAGACAGAGTGACCTGGCATTATAGTTCAGTTTGTCTACCTCAAACAAGAGGACCTCATATGAGCGATATGCGAGGAAGCAATAAGCGAATGGAACCCATTAAAGACCTTTTTTTTTTCTTCTTTTTTTTTGGCTAGCCAAGCTCTAGGCCTTTCAACAATGTGCGCTCCTTCACAAGCTCTGCCATCTGTGCGCCAATATCTGATCCATTGTTTTTGAAACCATTAATCACGCCTTTGACATTGCCTAGCCGTTTGCCCTGATTATGACTCTTGACCAATGCCAATTGAAGTTAGATGTGTTCATTAGCCCAGCTTCGGCATACTCATATCTGCCCAATTATTGTACAAAATAAGCCGTCGTGGGGGTTTCTACGCCTTCACCTTCCGCAGACACTCCTATGGGCCGTCCATTCTTATTAATTATAATTCTGTTTCTATAATTACTGAATACTAATCTCCCCTTAAAGACCTGTACTTTTTAAGCTGGGCGTATAGAAATGGCACGATTCGATCCGTTTTGGTGTAGTTTCTTCGAATATAGCAATCAATTATTTCTTGCCTTGGCCAAAATACCGCGCGCTTCCATGTTTCAAATATTTACCAAGGTATATGAAAGAAGACAATATCCTCTTCCTTTGTCTTTTTTACTCCTCCTTGAACTAGACCTCAGATAATTGTTCATTGCCGCTCTCTTTGATCTCGACTTCCGACAGCTGTTCATCGCTCTTCCCTTTGTTCTAGACTTTAGACAATTGGATACCCCTGGCCCTCCTCGCAGAAGTATACAACATAATCCGTAGTTTTGCTGTTTTGGGTGGATTTGGTGACCCATATGAAGAGAGGGGCGTTGCTGGTAGCGAATTTCACCTTTCACGCTCCTGGCCCGCCAAGACCTCAGCACATCGCTTTGAACGACCACATCTCCGCTTTCTTTCTCTGCCCTTAATGTCTACGACATATATTCCATACTGTAGGGATCACTGCATGGTATTGTTCGCTGTATGTTGGTGTGGATCCAGCTTCTGGTGTCATGCCAGAAGTCTGGACCAAAAGAGAAGACCGATGGGGACAAAGAGGCAGCTGAACGACATTATAGCTGCCACTTTGCAACTAGAAGTGTAATAAAAGACTATGAAACGGAACAGAACACGAGAACAAGTCTCGTGTTCTCTTGTTCTTGTGTTCACGTGTGTCACATATTCTTTTGTAAACGATGTATCCTAACTTGAACTCAGACGCTCTCTTTCAAGAGTCTTTGTAGCCGTCTTGGCTGCCAGGCATGTGACATGCCAACCGTGCCACGACTGTTCAGCAGCGCTCTGGATATAAAAGGGCTGGCCATCATGCCCTTTTCATTCGAAGAGACAAGTCATTACATCTTCTTCTCAAGAATCACCTTCAATATCACCTTAACCACGTCTTACCTACTCTGAATCACTCATCTATCCTCGAATAAGTATCCTCAACCATGATGGCGCCAACATTGCTCAAGTTCGGCCTCCTCCTCCTCGCTCAGCTACATCTGACTTGGGCCCTTGTCGCACGCGCATCGGCCACGTCATCATTGGCTTCAAACCAGCCGCAACAAACGGGTACTGCCATTAATTGTGCCCAGTTCGAGACAGTTGTAAGCGGCCAAACATGCGATAGCTTCGAAAACTTCCACCTCGACCGGGAACAATTCAAGGCCCTGAATCCACAGATCAACAAGGGTACGTACCATACAATGTGTTAGGATGGGGGAAAATTGAAATACAAAGCCACTGACCAATGCTGCAGAATGTAAAAACCTTATTGCCGGTGAACGCTACTGTGTGAAATTGGCCGTATCCAGCAGCTCTTCCATCGACACATCGGCGAAAACTACGCTCTCCACGGTGACCACGTTGACCACTGTGACCAAGACGACCGCGACGAGCTCGGAGACCAAGATGGCCGGAACGAGCACGACGGGCAACAGCGCCCCCACCTCCTCAATGAACCCCCAGCCAGGAATTGCAGAGAACTGCAAGCAGCACGCCCGCGTCCGACCCGACGACGATTGCGATACGATTGCTGAGAGAAAGCACACGACGTCCGATATTATTAAGCAGCTAAATCCTGTAGGACCTCAGTGCAAGAACTTGTGGAAAGGCTACGACATTTGCGTACGCGTATAAACATGATTGGCTTGATTTTATAGTACCTAGGGTACATATCGTGGTGGATTTGTTTCAACAATCAGTTTGATGAGAATAAGGGAATGCAACTTTGGGTGCGACATCATTCATTTACACTGCAAGGCGAATCGCCGTCCGCTCTCTTGGTTCTGATATTGCGCATATATGTTTATGCTGGGTTTACTCAGCAAGTATAGTTTTACTTCTTCTATCTAAGTTGGCTTCAATAAAATTATCGCCCCATCTTGTTTTGTATCAGTTTATTTGGAAGAGACATCTAAGTAATTCATAATCTATAGGATGTTTAAATCTAAAAATTACACAGCTACTTCTATCATGCTGGCTTAAACCGCAGTTACTCTCCAGTGAAAATTGGCTTGCGCTTCTCGCTGTAAGCCTGTAGAGCCTCGATGCGATCTTTTGTCTCTAGAACAGAGTCATAGGCCGCATTTTCCGTCGCCTCGCCGGGAACTGCAAGCGCACTAACAGCAGCTCGCACAGCGACAGGTCCGCCCATGCATATCTCTTGAGCCAAGGCGATGCCGGTCTCGATAGCCAGAGCCCGCTGCTTGTCAGGGCTTTGACCGGCTCCCTCTGCATCTGCGGTGACAAGACGGTGGCACAAGCCCATGGAAGCAGCTTCGGGAGCCTCCAAGTGGCGCCCTGTCAAGACCAGATCCAAAGCATTGGAGGAACCGACAATCTTGGACAATCGGTAGGTACCACCAGCTCCAGGGATAATGGCTAGCCGGGTCTCGGGCAAGCCTACGCGAGCATTGGACGAGAAGACTCGTAGATGGCAGCAAAGCGCCAACTCCAAGCCACCGCCGAGAGCCAGACCAGACACGCAGGCGATGGTAGGGATTGGAAGCGCTGCGAGTCGGGAGAACATGTCTCGCAGGGCGACCAAAAACTGCTGGGTCTCAGAAACACTCATCTTCTTTCGCTCTTTCAGATCTGCTCCGGCGCAAAAGACGTTGTCCACTGCGCTGGCGAGTATCAGGGCTCTGGTTCCAGACGCTGATTTCTCGCTGTGTATCTCTTCGATTTGTTGGCTAAGCTCTTGCAACATTTGCCTGGAGATGGCATTTTTAGTTTCAGGACGGTATAATTGAATGATTCGGATGGTTCCTACATGAGACGCATCAACGTTACTTACGCGCAACGTTGAGGGTATTTTTGTGTTGTTGGGCTGGGCGATGGGCGCTGGGATTGTAGCATCCCCTTCTCTGGTAAACCGAGTGAAGACGTCGTCTTCCAACAGACACTGGATAGTTTTTGGTTCCTCTGTAATCAGGAATTCGCAGCTTCCATCATCCAGTCGAGGCATCACGATGATCACGCCACATACAGTTCCTGTGGCTGGCAGACGGAGAGCTTTCATATGTCCGTCACCAAAGATAGGTCCAAAGTCCATCTCATGTAGACCAAACTTGAAATGGCTCGTTATCATGAGTCCCCCTGCGGCCAAGTCCTCGATAATATTGCCACGCGTGTGAAACTCTTTTTCAGTCCGCTCCGCGTATGCGAGAAGGTCTCGAAACTTCTCCCCTGTCATGGAACTGATCTCAGCACGCACCATAAAAGACGCCTCTGCGATACCGCGCTGGTCATCTGCTATCACAGCCAGGGGCGTCGAAGTCTTGGTCACGTAAAGGACGTTACCGAAGTAAGGATCAGGAAGCCGGAGAAGGGTTCGACAGTCTATGGGCTGGGCAAGATGTGTATTTGCTCCATCGGCCAGAATACCAGCACGATGACGGGCAATCATGATACTCCGCCAGATAAACCCGGTAATGGCATCATTTGTTGATATCCAGGCATCGGGGCCACGAGACGGTGCGGAAGCGACACGTTTCAGTTCCACCAGAGCCTTGGCACTGATGCGGAATGTCCGGCACGAGGTTTCGACATCTCTGATTTGGAGATGGGCGCTCATAGGTTCTGAGGTCCAAGCAGCGTGGTTTTCAATAGCACCTTGTGCTCCATTGCCTGTAACGAGAAGGGTCCGATCAGACTGGTAGATGTCTTCTCTTTGTTTCAGAGGAAAGCCAAGTTCGCCGGACTGCGCCTTGACGAGTTGATTGGCAAAGATATTGATCACTTGCGTCACTCCTCGACCATCTGCGGCGATGTGAACGATTGATACGACAAGAAGCAAGCCGCCCTCAATGAAATTCGCCTGGAACGCGCAGACTGGTACCGGCTCTTCTGAGACATAGGCAACATCTGGTAAGGGGCAGAGCTTCTCAGTGTCTAGAAGGTCTTGAGAGAAATTTGCTTTTTCGAGTTCAGCAAAGCTGAGCTCACTCGATAGGTCTTTGATTTCCAATCTCGCATTTCCTTTGGGTATAAGATTGCGAAGCCAAGGACGCCCCCCTTCCTCTTCAGAGAATGGCACTATTGAGCCAGCAAGAAAAGGAACACGCTGGACGGTGTGATGGAAAGCGATATAGAGGTAGTCCACTACCCGCTGGCGGTCTACATCGGGTGAGAGCGAGAAGCATAAGATTCTTTTGGAGTGAGTTGGCGGAAAGGTACGATCCAAATGAGACAGTTTAAGCTCAAATGGGGGGCACGGCACCAGGAAAGACTTCTCCATGCTGTTTGCTTCTGGCAATGAGTCAAGATTAGATCTCAATTATGATGTAGACGAGACTCAAAGTCAAAGTGACAGATCCCACGCGGATAATGAAAAGAAAGCTTGATGGAGCGGTATGGACTACCCAGTCGTATTGCTTAAAACGTTTCGCCCGTATATAGTACAGTATGTATATACTAATGCGGGTAGTAGACACCTCGACTAAAAGCTCCAGAACACCAACACAGCGTCAGATAACTTAGATCTCGACCCCTCCATTTTTTCTTTCTTATCAGGGTCTACTTTTCGATGCAACATAGCCCCCACCCCTGCATCTCATCCAGGGGAGCCCTAGCACTATGGTCAGATGCTTGAAAATGATATCCCATGCAGTTACGCCGCAATACGCTCATGCAGATGATATAACTCCCTGAATAGGAAAAGGCCGCAACAGTAATATTTTTAAGTCTTTCCATCTGCTACAATGCGGTTGACGAGTCATTTCTCCTAGCTGAGAAGGGGGAGGGGGGTGTATTTACAGTAGCTCTACCGGAAGGACCGCAGCTCTCGATTGAGCAAGCATTTTTACAGCCGTCCACATCAGCGGTCACTCATACTATTACACAACCGATTGAGGAGATTTGAAATTGTCTCAAGTTCTTACGTGAGAGACTGACTGTTCTTTGTTCAAATTACAGGCGCATCAGGGGTTACGATCCTTCCAGCCGGTATCTTATGCGGTATGGCATGTCATGTAGAGATCTCCTAGTTGTATTGTCCCGAGATCAATTATCACATGGAAATTGTTCATCCGATATACCCGGCGGGTTAGTGAAGCATCCCGTTGGTCCCCGACTCCGTATATCAAAAGAACAGCAGTAAAAGATTATCACGACAAACATATCGTAGTTTTCCATTGGATTGAAAGCGCAAGACTTCATAGATATTTAATAATTTTTATTGATATTGATTGGAATAGTATCATATTATAATTAAAATGTTATAATAAAATACGGATTATTACAAAATACAGGTTGTGTTTCTATCGGTCTAATATAAACAGGAAGAGCCCTTGATAACACCGCTTACTAGCCAACTCACCAAGTAGCTCAGGAGAGTTTGACAATTCAGAGGGAAAAGTCACGGCCTAGCCAAGAACGCATTTCTTTGTTTAAAATTCCTCTAAACAAATGCCATACGCAATTAGCAGTTTCTTTGGCAAATGTTACCTCTTGACTGCATGTATTGCTCAAACTCGGCAGAGTCTTCCATTTGCGTCCAAGGTAGACTCATCACCACCAACAGCAAAGAGACCCCACAGCAAAGTATCGGGGTCGTACTTGTGCTTGATGCTGAGCAGCTTATCGTAGTTGACGCCGTACATCTCGGTCTTGAAGTCGCCTTCGTACCAGGGATCCATCTCGTTCAAGTAGACACCAGTGCCAGGAGTGACTGCCTCGACGGCCGGCTGGACTTCCGAAACGAGCCGGCGCTTGAAGCCGAGGTTCGTGTCGAGAGGTGCCGTAAAGTCCCACTGGTGCAAGACGTTGCAAATGACGGCGAGGTCACGCCAGCCGGGGAAGACCGAGTTATCAGGGTGAGCAGGCGCGTTGAAGCCTCCCAGCACGTTGCAGCCGACGGAGAAGGCGTTGTCCTGGACGGCGGAACGGTAGACGTCCACGAGACTGGCGACGGCCGTGGTGTTCTCCACGAAGGACACAGGGACGAGGCGGCTAGCCCACACCTCGGTCGTGGGGATGACGCCCCATGGAAGAGGGCCCAAACCTCTGGTTTGGTTGAAGGACTGGACGTACGACGGCTGTTGTGTCGTAGAAAACGTGTAGTTGATATTGAGGGCCTTGAGGCCGTCAAGATACGGTGCCAAGGTGTTCTGGAGCTGTGTAACCGTCTGGTCGGGGAAAGTGATGCCCAGGAGGGCAAACGAGCTGTTGGTAATTTGGCTAAGCATCGTCGCATTCTCTGAGCCAACGGTGCCCTGTTTGAGGCCCAGGAATCCGGGAACGGATTGGAACCAGAGATTAACGCCCTGCCAAAAAGCAGTCTCATCGTTGCCAGCAGATCCAGATCCGGCCAAGGTAAACGACAGAGAACCAGTCGCAACCTTTCCGTCGGGGTAGATCTTGGTTGTCATGCTCAGGACAACACCGTAGGTGCCGCCACCGCCGCCACTAATGGCCCAGTACAGGTCGGAATAGCTCGAAGGAGTGGCAATAACATGATCACCCTGAGGCGTAACGACCTCCCACTCGAGAACGTTGTCGGCTGCCATGCCGTAGGCACCGCCGAGCAGCGAGTGGCCACCGCCCTGAGTGTATCCGCCAACAGGGCCGGTGCTGGCGCACTCGCCCGTGACGACACGGTAACCATTTGCGCCGACGAACTCATCAGCCTCGCCGGCAATTACGCCCGAACCGAGTTTGATGGCAGGTCCCTTGTATGTCGAGTTGGAGTTGGAGTACGAGGGGATGATGGTCTTCTCCTTGAGGTTGGCCATCCACAGAGAGAGAGCGCCCTTGCCGGTGGACTTGCCCATGAAGTCATGGCCGGTCGTCTTGACCACCAGGCGGACATTGTTTTGGCGCGCAAAGTCGAAGCCGGCAGCGACGTGCTGAGCAGTCGTCACGTTGATAGAGTAGGAGGCATAGTTTCCAAGTTCGCAGGATCTGCTGATTGGAGTGAAAGGGTCGCAGGACTGGTTTTGGAAATAGGCATTGAGGATCTCGGCAGGCTTCGGAACGTAGGTTTCTGCCTGGGTCCAAGTTGACTGCAGCTCGTCACATGCATTTGCATTGAAGCTGTTGCTGGGTAGTGTGTGGCACACATGTGCTTGAGGCACGGTGGCGATTAGCTGGCCTTTGAGCGTCGCATTTAGCTTGGACCAGGCAGAAGGACTGGGCCAGCCTGCGTCACCGGGCAGGTTCTTGCAGTTGCTCGCAGTGTAAGCGTCGGCCGATCCAATTGATACGGCGAGAGATACGGTAGCGAGAGCTCGTGCTAAGGAAGCCATCTTTGCAATCAAGTTTGATTTTCCCCTGCTTTACTCGAGTCCATAGCAACGTGGCACAAGCCCGGGTAATAATATACGCATGTATCTCTTCATCAGCTCCTTTTTCCCCTTGCCATCAGATGGCATGATCGCCTGAGCTGAGAAAGAGGCTGGCGAGAAGTGAGATTCTAAGCTGGCCATGTCAGCTCTGCCCCATCTACAAGAAACATGTAGATTAGCAGCATCATGGGTGTACAGCAACGTGTGCAAACTACGGCGCAAAGTTGCCGGCTCACATCAGACGGCCGGCGAAGAGAGTTGTCCCTTTGCTCGTGTATGCAGTTAACGCCCTGTTCTAGAGCTAATAGAATCCAATGCAGGCAGATCAATTCAAACGAAGCAGCCGAGAATCATAATCATCTACGCCAGAGTCTAGATCCACTTGCATCGCGGATGTTTTTCAACCCGGAAGACCCCTGTTATGCATTCATTGCTTACGTGGCGCGTACATTTGCCGTGTTTATTCATGTTAATACTTATCTTATGCACGACAGTGAGATTATGAGCAAGAGGGGCTTGCATAAAGCAGGGGAATCCGGAAAAGATCGACGCAAGGAAATCAGTGATGCACACCCATGTCTTACAAAAGTCTCTCTACACCGTTGTACCTAGGCGTCTAGCATTGATCCGATGCATACGCGTATTAGTCTTAGCGCCCTCCTCGTCTAAAGCAACCCCCTTGATTGGCTGGCCTAACCTAATCTGCCCAGCGGGTTGATCGAGAGCCGCTTAGAACTGCCCCTTATGCTAGTTGTACTAGTACCTGATACTAGTGCCTGCTACAAGGTCCTCATTGATAAAGAGGCAGGAGCTAGTCGGACCGTGCCTGCTTACAATAGTCCGCCCGCTGGATAATCGGCAATAGCTATCCAGGCCTCTTGCTAAAACAGCTAGCTTCTATCACTAGAATTCTGACAGCGGCCGCTAGCAATTTAATTCACTTCACTCAGGTTGTTCTTCAGCATCCGTGTTCCTCCTCTGTCAGGCACTTGAAAGCCCGGGGCGAGATCTGCTAATTGCTAATTGAACCTCACACTGCACAACAATGCCGTCGCTGTCGCACTTCTTGGGGCACTTTTTCCCCCCCAAGCCCACCTTCACCGAGACAAGCCTGCCCGCAGACCTCTCTGGTAAGGTGTATGTCGTCACAGGTGCCAACAGTGGCATCGGAAAGGACATTGCCCGCATTCTGCATGCTAAGAACGCAAAGGTCTACATCCTATGTCGTTCTGAGGACAAGGCCCGCGAGGCCATTCAGGACATTGAGAAGGCCAACCCAAGCTCAAAGGGCGCCTTAGTCTTCATCGCCTGTGACCTCGCTGACCTACCAAATACCAAGGCCGCCGCCGAGGCATTTCTGGCTCAAGAGCAGCGCCTAGACGTGCTGTTCAACAATGCCGGCGTCGTACGTCTACTATCCTCCCTTACCCAATTCTTCTCTATTTCGTTGTCCTGACCCCTAACACTCGGCAGATGGTTGGCCCGAGTGAGGCCGGCAAGCCCATTCCCAGAACAGCGCAGGGCTTCGAGCTCTGCTTGGGCGTCAACTGCGTCGCCACTCACCTGTTGACCAAAATGCTCACGCCGACTCTAATCGCCACCGAGGGCCTGACGCGCATCGTCTGGTATAGCTCGTTCGGCATGGAGATGGGCGCACACAAGGACGTGGGCGTCTCCCTCGACAACCTCGACTATCACAAGCCAGAAAAGGAAACCCAGCGCTACATTCTCAGCAAGACGGGTGCCTGGGCCTTGGGCATCGAGCACAACCGCCACTACAAGGCCCAAGGCGTCGCCAGCGTGCCCATCGACCCCGGCAACGTCGTCTCCGGCCTACCACGAGACCAAGCCCTGCAGCTGCGCATCGTCGCCAAGATCGTGTGTTATCCGACCGTGTACGGCGCTTACACGGCTCTCTACGCCGGTTTTTCACCGGACGTCGTTTCCGACCAGGCGGACTGGACCAAGGAGTGGGGTGAGTGTGGAGCTTCTAGAAGACCCTTGGAATCCGGGGCCGAGACTCAGCTAACCTTGTTCGACCCGCAGTTGCTCCGTTTGGACGCATGTTTCCTCTCCGGCCCGACTTGACAAATGCCACGTTGTTGGAGAAAGACGGCGGAAACGGGGGCACAGCCAAGTTTTGGGATTGGTGCGAGGAGCAGATCAAGGAGTATGTTTAATGGAGCGATGCCAGTGGTAGGGGCCAGGATCTACGGACTGCGGTGCAATGACGTGTCCTGAGCATCCACGATACGACAGGAGCGGGTTACAGAATAGTTTTCATGCCAGATGTCGTGATTTTTTCCTCTTTAGGCAACAGTATGAATGATACCAAACCGTATTCTAAGTAGCTCATCAACGGTGATGAGGCAGCCGCTCTAGATCCTCAGGGCTTTAAGCGAGAGTACATCACTCGTAGGCTAAAATACATGTAAAATGAAGTACGCTTGTGTTATAACTAAGTATACGGAGCACAATGTAATCCAAATCACTTTCCCTATTAATCGACCATTTCTCGTTTACTCCGTAACTAATACTGAATACTCCGTATAGTAAAACATGTTAAAACGTAAGCCCCCAAAGGACGGAGCAGGCGGCATTACAATTACCTAGGTATACAAAAGCAGTTCACACCTTCCTTATCAAGTATCCTTCTGCCCCCAAAACAGTCTAATGATAGTAATCCTTCACTATAACGAGTCACGCATACGACAAAACCTGGTTATAACAATAAAGGACCCAACACAAAGCCTATTATAATCCACGTCAACAGGGAGTCTGTTTTACATCATTCCGTATTACCTAAAATATAAACTTACAGTCCATACAAGTCAGATACACTAAGGCAAGTCTAAGGTTTCATTTTTTCTATTAATTGCTAAGAAATTGCCTATCAAAAGCGGGCCATTGTAAATAAAACACGAGTGGGACTCATCGTTAGGCCATGACGATGCTCACAGGGGGGGGGGGCGCTGTCTTACATGGCTAGATTCCAGGCCGGCTGTAATATAAAAATTTAGTCCGCGGCACGACGATTGTGTTGATGTCCCATAGTATCCGCACACTCTTTCCTCCTTCACCATGACAGCCCAAGCGGTACCAAAGCTTCAGACAGCCATTATTCAGTCCGGGGATGGGGGCCAGGGGGGCCAGAACCTGACAATCTCCAATACGGTCCCGATCCCTGCCTTTACTTCGCCTCACGACGTCCTTGTACGTGTCCTCGCCGTCGCACTCAACCCAACCGACCACAAAATGCCCTCCCACTTCCCCTCGCCCGGAAACAGGGTTGGTTGCGATTTCTGCGGCGTCATTGTCCAGGCTGGAGATGAGGTCCAGAAGGATAGCCTCATGCAGGTCGGCGCTCGCGTGTGCGGGGGGCTTTTCCCCTACGGCCTCCCCCAAGGGGGTGCTGAGCCAGACTGCGGGGCGTTTGCCCAGTACATTGTTGCCGACAGCCGGCTCCTCGTCCGTGTCCCGGACACGTGGAGCGATCTCCAAGGGGCGGTTCTGGGCGGAATTGGTTGGACGACGGCGGCTCTGGCAATGTCAGACTCTGACGCCCTGGGGCTGCCCGGCTACCCGTCCACCCCCGCCGCCAAGTCTAAGAACGGCAAGCCAGTTCCGGTGATCGTTTACGGCGCCGCCACGGCCACGGGCACCATGGCGTGCCAATTGCTGACCTTGTCTGGATACGCCCCCATCGCCATCGCATCGAAGCAGTCGGCTGAGCTCGCAACTACGTACGGGGCCCACGCAACCGCGGCTTACACGTCGCCCACGTGTGACCAAGACATCAAAGAGGCATTGGCTGAGATTGGCATCACGGAGCCGATCCGCCACGCAATTGATTGCATCACTACGCGAGAGTCGGCCAAACTGTGTTTCACCGCTTTACATCGCATGGGAGGCCGCTACGCCTGTCTCGAGGGCTTACCTGCTGAGTGGCGCACCCGGCGTGCTGTACACGTCAAGGAGGTCATGGCCTTTGAGGGCCACGGTCGAGACATGATTGTGAACGACCCCACGTACTCGCGGACCGCCAGCCCAGTCTTATTTGAGCTGTGCAAGCGCTGGACGGCCGAGGTTCAAGGGCTGGTGGATACGGACCGTCTGAAGAGCCATCCGGTCCGCGAGGTCAAGGGGGAATGGGAGGGTATCATCAATGGCCTGGCGACGCTGCAGAAGGGTGGTGTGAGGGGTGAGAAGCTGGCCATTCAGGTAGCAGCTCTCTAGTAGAGATAGAGCCCGGGAATAGTTTCTTTTGCTGACATGCAATATACCAAACTTTAATTTCAAGAATGGAAACAAATAAATGACGAGATTCTCCGATTCTGTCACGATAAGATATCTTGCAAAAAGTGGAAATCAATAAGTGATAGCATACAGAGACAGACCATCCGTAATTACCCGGCCCAATAAGCCCATTTAGAACGTCGGTGGTGTTCTCCCGATGTGCATATGCACATATTCAATTTGCGCTTCCTGATTTGCTACAGATTGCTGTAAGAGGTAGTTACAGGGACAAGTGACCTACGGAAATAAAAATGAGAGAATTAGGAAACGATCAACAACCTAAATTAGTGATATGTTACAGGTATTCCAAAGCCTCTACTGTATATGGTGCAGTGCTTATCGATCTGTTGCTGTCGTATTCATTTAGTGGTCTGATCCCTTTGTCTTTTCGCAATCCTACCAAGCCTACTGAGGGATGAGTAAATACCTGTGGGTTAGGTGTCCTTGCAGTAGACCACGGATACTGTGCCAAGGTTTATCTCCCCGGAGACTCCACCTGCAACTACGAGCAAAACTGAGAATCTCCGCACGGTAGGTCAAGGATACTGTGCCAAGGTTGATCTACGCGGCGGTCCCCCCCTGTGACACTAAGCGTTAGCTTTGCCAGATGAGCTGAGCTAAGAGTTTATACGGAGTATTGCAAGGATACGCTTTGACACTGCCAAGGTTGATCTACCCGGTGGCCCCGCCGGCGACTAGTAACCGTTGGCATCTCCACCAGCCGTCAGCATGAATGAGGATTCTTTCGTGCTGACTGCAGGAGCCAACGGGTGTTGAAGATCCGTAATCTCCGCCGGCGTTTGATCAGGCGGAAATGTGTTAAGATCCGCCGTCGTTACGGCCGTGATTCAACCCGTTGATTATACAGGCTGGATAATTGACAGGTGCATTTTAGGCATGTCAGGCCTACATCATAATACTGGGTCGTTATACACTTGGGGTGCCTTTTGGTCAACTGGTTGTTTCGATAAGCGACCCGTTGTTCCTATTAGGCAGGCAACTCATTGTTTCAACAGGCAATCATGTTGTTTTTACAGTCTCATTTTCCCTCGACATTTACTTACCCTATAAAAGTAAGAAGTAAAATTATAGATAGCTTTATTGTATTGTACTGTACTGTATTGTATTGTAGTTCATGTCATTCAATTTCTTTTTATTCGGGCTATGTCCTTTTTGTTAGACGTGACAATAGCGTAGAATTGTCAGCCGGTGCTGTGTTATAGCATACGCAGATGCTTTGTAAATGGGTTGTAGTCTATGACTTTGTTCATCCGTGCCCCCTTACGGTTTCCTTGAACTTTCTACTGTATACAAGCATGGACATAGCAATTGCTTGAAGTCTAGCGTATAGGATCTTATGCCCTGGCAGTTACCAGCGGGTACATGTACGCAGCGTCCGTGCTTCGGGGTAACTCTTGAAATATCATATTATCATTTTGTGACAAAAAGGAGTCCCGTCATAAATCGCACCAATTAGGGAGCAACACTTCGTCCGAAACATAGATGAACAACCCACTATACCGCAACTTCTACAACAAGCTATAGTGGAACTCTTCTTCCTTCAGGTGATCACATTCTCGCTTGATTGTTTGACAGCATCGCTAGTCTCAGGAGAGGATATTACACGATTGGCTTGTGTTTGAATCGCTTAGGTATAATGAATTCTATTTTTTGTCTTCTTCTTTCGTTTCTAATCCTTGTTACTTTGTACAGGTATCGGACCATTTCTTCGTCATGCGCAATCCTTCCTTCGCTTAACATTGAGCAACCCCCTCTATTGGGCACAAAAGAGAAGGATCCTTAGTCCATAGACTATGTAACCTTAATTTGTCTTACAACGTCTCTGCCACCGGAGCGGCAAATAAACAACATCCGCGTTATACACGGCGACTCAACTGCCAGGGGTTGTGCTAGCTAGATTAGGACTCGCCAACCGGGGTACAGTTCACTAATACGGACGGCTTGTCCCAGACGAGATATGCTTTTTGACCCTTGAACCAGTCACCGTCAAACGGTGTGGACAATGTGACATCAAAGTTGTAAATCATACGGGCCAGTGTAAGGCGCATCTCAGCCATGGCGAGGCTATTGCAACGGCACGTGTTAGTTAAAACAGACAGGTAGGGTTTCAATGCAGAACAGGAGATAAGGCATCGACAACTTACTTTTTACCCATGCAGCTCCTCGGCCCAACGCTAAAGGGCGGCGACGCATCCAGCTCATCGTTGGCGAAGCGCTCGTCCTCCCCTGGCAGCCACCGCTCAGGGTGAAACCCGTAGGCGTCAGCAAAATACCGCGGATCTCGTGTCACGGACCAGGTCCAGGCGGCAACAATGGTGCCTTCAGGAACATAGTGGCCAGAGATCTTTGCACCGCCATTGGGCACCACGCGGGCCAGGCCGGAGACGGAAGGTGGATACCACCGCAGGCTCTCGTTAATGCAGGCCATGAGATACGGCAGCTTGTCCAGGGTGGAGGCCATGGTGATGTCTTCATCGCGGCTAAACGTGGACCGGACCTCCTTGGTTAGGCGGGCCATCTTTTCCGGTGCCTGAAGCAGTGCAAATAGCGTGGCGGTAAGGGCCGTTGAAGTCGTTTCCGAGCCGGCCATGATGAGCATGACGGCATTGGACTCGACCCTGTGGTCGTTGATGTTGATTAAGCCATCAATGATGTAGTCGCGGTCGTCGTAGGCACCCTTGCGGTCCATCCGCTCACGCAGCATATCCTTGGTCCTCTGAGTGTGGGCTGCGACAGATGGAATCAATCCGCTCATGAAAATGTAGGTGAGGATGCTGCGAGTGGTTGCACCGACGTAACCAAACAGGGCACTCATGGCCATCAAGACCCGGACATTGTCAGTTAGCGTCGCCACCCACTCGGCCGATTTGGCGTAGCGGAGACCCCCGAACTCGGCTCCGAAGGAGAGCATGCCCGTGATGTCAAAAGTGAGCCACATGAACCAGTCGCGCATATCTTGCGGCACCTTGCCGCCGCCGCCGCGCTCACGCAGCTGGTTGATCAACAGGTCGACATGCTGCACGAGAATGCTCTCTTGGTTGCGTAGGGCCGTCTCACTGAAACCCGCGGCCATATGGCGGCGCAGAAAAGCATGATGGACCGGGTCTGTGACATTGGCAAGGTCCTGGACATGTTCGGGCTTGAATCCATACATGCCCTTCCACTTGACCATCTTGTGGACGTAGATGTCCTTGAAGGCCTGTGTGTCGGAAAAGGCCAACTCCCCAGGGGCTATGCGTACCACGGATCCGTAGCGCACGTGGAGCTCGCGCACAACAAAGGGCATATCGCCCTTGAGGAAGTGGTAGCACTTGAACAGCCCGGTTGCACGCCATAGCAACGGGCCGGGATATGAACGGAGCGGATGAAAGGCAATGTTGTAAATGAAAGTTGAAATCAAGTACGCTACAACCGCCGCAGCCACGGCGGCTGCTATTGATGCGTACTGCATGACTGTTGGGTAGGACTCTGAGGAAACAAGCAGTTTCAGGCAGACTGCTTGTTCTCTAAGTTCTGAAGGGTCACCGTGCTCGATAAGTAGCACCCGACGGGCTGAGGCCCTTCATTCGGTCCCTGTTCAAGATCAACTTCCGGTGACTCTAGCAGCTCCTCGGTCAGGCCAAACATCACGCAATGGCTCTCTATCATAAGACGCTTGCACTTAGACAGAGTTGTAATAGAGTTCGGCAAGGGCGGGAGTACAGCGACAAGACGGCTAAGACGGCATTTGTTGAAAGTCCCGATGTAACCTAACGCCTTCCAGCTTGGGAGGGGATACCATGTCGCGGATGATTTATTGGCGGGGGCTGACTGTGTTGTTTTACGGGGGTGAAGTTGCAAGGACTGGGGACGAAGTTGCAAGGACTATCTCCAGCTATCTCCGCTTTATTTTCACTGGCATTATCAATATGCACGCCTACGATGCATGTCAGACTCGCTGAGACATACCTACTCAATGGGGTTGCATTACACTAGACGTCGGGACTTGAGCGACAAAACGGGTAAATCGGCTGCCGATTGAGATGCTGATACCGATGTCGATGAAGAAGAAGATGGTGGTGTTGCTGAAGGTGTGAAGATGCTGATGAAGCTCTGATAAAGCTGCTGATAAAGCTACATGTACTGATAAAGCTACTGATGCACACCCTACCAGGATTTAAATCGTTAGTTTGGTAGTATTCTTCTGGATACTTGTTACTTATAGAATAATTATTAGAAAGTAAATCTCTTTCTCTGGAAACGTACTGTAAGAGGAAGTTGAATGTACTTGACAAGGGGAAGAAAAGCTAAACTCAAAGCGTAAGGAAACACTACGTAATACTATTATCACTAAATATATTCTTATATACTAATACAAAATACGAATAGCCATTTCTTTTCTTATTTCAGGGGAACCTTGATACTCTTCATTACTAGACATATATTCAAGTAACTGTACTTAGGTACCCGCACCATGAAACCAATTGATAATCAAAGGCACCATATGCTTGTCAATTTAGTGACAATCTTTAATAAACTCATTATTTAGATACTTCTAGGGCGTAGTATATGTTACAATTACTTGCTGTAGCTAATTAGATCGGGAGTAATCTTCGGTACGGGCTGACTGCATCTCCGTTGTTTCTGGAATTAAAGTCTAAGACGGCTGCCTATTCAGCCGATGATGAAGCTTCTGACCAAGTGCCGTAATGCCTTGTTGTGGAGGTTTACTATATCGGCATGATTCTTCGGCAAGGGTTATCTCCGTTGTTTCTGGGGGTTAAGTCTATCAAGCTGCTGATGAATCTACCGGACCGACGTCGTATTGCAGATCCTTGTTGGAAATATGAAGTTAATGTTAGTTACTATATCGAGTAATTTGCTCGCTAGGGGTTAACCGCGGAGCTTCTGGGGGTTGAATCTAGCAACCCGTTGACGAAGCTACTGATGTCGTATTGCAGATCTTCGCTGCGGATGTTTTCTGCATCAAGGATGATTGTTTAACAAGGGCTGACTGTGTTAGGGGGCCTTTTAAGTTGTAAATATCTCTAGTCGTATTACACCGCCAATCTTTGCCATATTCCCGGCCAAGGGGCCTAGGAAAGAGCCGAGACCGTGGATTGGATACGAGCATAACGAGAGCAACTTTTTCAGGGGTTTAGCGTGGTCGTTGTATGCATATTGTGTTGTTGATCACTTGTCAAATCTCGGTTCCTTTTGAAACCCCTTGGCCGTATCGTTATAGTAGAATCGCCATGGTGCGGTCCGATGCAGTGAGACAGGCTAGAATGCAGTCAGACCGGCTGCGACGTAGTTATCGTCAAGCTGGCCTGGACGTGCGTACGTATCTATCAAGGGTTGGAGGTTAGTGTTGTCAGACTGAGGTACGATGTACGTAACGTCAAGCTAGTTGAGATAGAACTCAGAGGTTGTCAAACCGGGCTGCGATATAGTCAGAGACTGTCAAGACGGAAGAGATATAATGTCTGGCAAGGACATGATGAGAAGCTCAGATCAAACTCCAGGAAGCCTTGGAACAAACAAACAAACACAAACCACAATGTCTAAACCCGAGCCCATCGCCATCATCGGTACGGCCTGCCGCTTTGCTGGCCCGGCCACTTCACCTTCTAAGCTCTGGGACCTACTTAAGTCACCACAGAACAATGACTTGCGGCGTCCTGTTGACGACCGTTTCAGCACCAAAGGCTTCCATCATCGCGATGGCACTTATCATGGACACACCAACGCCACACAAGCGTATCTCCTTGATTCGGATCCGGCTTACTTCGACGCCGATTTCTTTAGTGTCAAGCCCGTCGAGGCCCGGGCCCTTGACCCACAGCAGCGGCTGCTTCTCGAAGTGGTCTATGAGTCGCTCGAGGCAGCCGGTCTGCCGATGCGGGACCTCCGTGGCAGTGACACCGGCGTTTTCGTCGGAGCCATGGTGGACGATTATGCCGCCATGCTGCTGAGAGACCTTGATGACACACCTACCTATGCTGCCACTGGTACTGCTCGTAGTATCTTGGCCAACCGTATTTCATACGCCTTTGACTGGCACGGCCCGTCCGTCTCACTCGATACGGCCTGCTCGTCCAGTCTGGTAGCCGTCCATATGGCAGTGCAGACGCTGCGAGCCGGAGACAGCCGTGTGGCCCTCGCTTGTGGTAGTAATATCATCCTGGGACCCGAAAACTTCGTCACTGAGAGTAAACTGTCTATGCTTTCCCCCGACGGCCAGAGCCGTATGTGGGATGCTGGTGCCAACGGCTACGCTCGAGGTGATGGTGTAGCCGCCGTTGTGCTCAAGACGCTGAGCGCTGCCCTCGCGGACGGCGACCATATCGAATGCATTATTCGTGAAACTGGCTTGAACCAGGACGGTGCTACCCCTGGTATCACCATGCCCAGCTCGTCCGCCCAGGAGGCTCTGATCAGACAAACTTATGCCAAGGCTGGCCTTGACATTGTAAACAACCCAGAAGATCGCTGTCAGTACTTTGAAGCCCACGGAACTGGTACACCAGCCGGTGACCCCGTCGAAGCCAAGGCGATTCACGACGTCTTCAGCTCTCTCCAGACACCAGAAACTCCCCTATACACCGGCTCAATAAAAACTGTTTTGGGTCATACTGAGGGTACTGCCGGATTGGCGGCTGTCATCAAGGCATCTCTGGCGATCCAGCACGGCAGCATCCCGCCCAACCTTTTGTTTAACAAGCTCAGCGACCGAGTTGCCCCCTTTTACAAGAACCTTGAGATTGCGACCGTCGCCAAGCCGTGGCCCAAGTGCTCCGTGAGGCGAGCTAGCTGCAACAGCTTCGGATTTGGCGGTGCTAATGCGCACGCCATCCTGGAGTCCTACCAAGAGGACGTGGACTCAGCAGCATCAGTGGAGGATACACAATCTCTCTTCACCCCCTTCGTTTTCTCAGCATCGTCTGAGGCTTCTCTCCGAGCGAATCTCGATCAGTATCGCGAGTTCCTTGCCACCGACAACGCCAAAGCCCTAAACATCGGCGATCTCGCCTGGACACTGCGTCAGCGTCGGTCGACCCTTGGCTGGCGAGCTTCGGTCACTGTCCCATCCCCGCCAACTGTTGAGGCGCTGCTCAGCGCACTCGAGGATGCTCCAACTGTCGTCAAGGCTCTTCCTGTGGCCTTGAACAAAGTCCTGGGTGTCTTCACTGGTCAGGGTGCTCAGTGGCCTCGTATGGGTGCTGGACTTATCCAGCAGTCGAAGGCCGCGCGCGACTTTATCCAGGAGCTCGACCAGCATCTCTCCACCCTCGGGAGCGATGCTCCAGATTGGTCTCTCGAGAAGGAGCTGCTTTCCGAAGCTTCTTCCTCTCGCGTCCACGAGGCCGCTTTCTCACAGCCCCTCTGCACGGCAGTTCAGCTCCTGGTCGTCCATTTGCTGCGCAATACTGGCGTCCGCTTCTCTGCCGCTGTAGGTCACAGTTCAGGAGAAATCGCCGCTGCCCACGCCGCGGGTTTCCTCTCTGCCCGTGATGCTATCTGCATCGCATACTACCGTGGTCTTCACCTTGCCCGACTCAATGAAGTTCAGAGCGCTTCTAAGCAACAGGGTGCCATGCTGGCTGTCGGCACATCTCCTGAAGATGCTGCCGAGCTGGTCTCCGATGACATGTTCAAGGGCCGTATCGTCGTGGCTGCCGTCAACTCGGCCACCAGTGTTACTATTTCGGGTGACCTGGAAGCCATTAAGGAGCTGGAGATTATCCTGCAAGACGAGGGCACTTTCAACCGCCGCCTCAAGGTGGACAAGGCATACCACTCGCACCACATGCTCCCGTTGTTCGAGCCGTATGTGGCCTCACTCCAGAAATGCGGTATCTCGCCTCTTGCTGGCGAGCCGGACTGCACTTGGTTCTCCAGCGTCCACAGCAAGCCTGTGGCCGTCAACGGCGCCGCAGCTGTGAACCTCAGTGATAAGTACTGGGCAGAGAACTTGGTCCAACCCGTCCAGTTCTTGCAAGCCCTCACTCTCGCTTCGGAGGCCAAGCTGTGCGATGTCCTCGTCGAGGTCGGCCCTCACGCTGCCCTCAAAGGTCCCACCACTCATACCATTGGAAATGCGCCCCATCACGGATCGCTCGCGCGTGGATCCGGCGATGTCGAGTCTTTGTCCTCCCTCGTGGGTTTCCTCTGGTCGTATCTGCCTCCTGGAACCATCAACATCGACGCTTACGAGCGGGCCATCACCGGCCAGCAAGAGAAACGATTCAAACTCGTCAAGAACCTCCCCTCATACAGCTGGAACCACAACACGCGCTTCTGGCACGAATCCCGAGTCTCCAAGAAGCTGCGAACGAGACCTGAGAATGTCCACCCGCTGCTCGGCCACGCAGCACCGCACAGCAGCCCTCACGACATGAGCTGGAATCACCGCATCCGAGTCTCTGAGCTGGATTGGCTGGAGGGACACCGTGTCCAGGATCAAATCATTCTCCCAGCTGCAGGCTACGTGTGCACTGCCATTGAAGCAGCCCGCCAGGCCGCTGGTGAAGCATCGATCCGGCTCATCGATGTGTACGACTTCGTCATCCACCAGGCTGTCGCTTTCGACCAAGAAGACGACGCACGTGGCGGCATCGAAATCCTCGTCAGTCTCTCCGATATTGAGCGAACCAAAGACCACATCCGAGCAAGATTCGTCTACTCGATTGCTCGGCCGCAGCGCGACGACAACCTCCAACTGGCCGCGAGCGCCACTGTCGACGTTCTGCTTGGAGAGCCGGACAAGGCTCTGCTCCCCGCGAAGAAAAACCCCTTGTCCCACGCCATCGAGGTTGATCCCGAACCCTTCTACTCCGCGCTGCTGGACCTTGGCTATGGCTTCTCAGGCCGTTTCCAGTCGCTATCAGAACTGCGCAGGAAGAACCGCCGTTCGGGCTGCCAGATGCGCCGGGAGCGTCAAGAGGACGAGGCCGGCTTGTTGATCCATCCTATTGAGCTGGACGCCGCGCTGCAGTCCGTCATGCTTGCACACAGCTACCCGTACGATCAGGAGCTGACTATTATGCATCTGCCCACCACAATTCGACATGTTAGGCTCAACCCGGCCTGCTGGGGCGCCGAGGGTGGCAACGTGTTCCCCATTGAATCACAACTTACCAAGGCCAACGCATCGGGAATCACTGGCCAGAGCGCCATCTACAGTGCCTCAACCCCTTCTCATGCTGCCGTTCAACTTCAAGACGCTACATTCCTTCCTCTCGGTGCTGCTCGTATTGAGGAACGCAAAGTCTTCTCCAAGGTAGACTGGATCCCTTCCCTTCCCGACGGTATCGCAGCCGCCACACTAGCCACCGAATCCGACTCGCGTTTCATCAGACTCCTCGAGCGTATCTCCATCTACTACCTCAGGCAGTTCGACCGCGACGTCAGTGCCGATTCCCCCAAGCGCCGTGAGGCTCCGGAGAGTTGGTACTTGAACTTTGCGAAACACGTCGTCAGCGTTGTCGATGCTGGACAGCACAAATGGGCCGAGGACAGTTGGAAGAATGACACCCGAGCCGACCTCGACGCTGCGGCCCGAGAGGCAGGACTTGAGGACACGCCTGATGTGCAAATCATGCACCTCGTAGGAACTCAGATGCCGCGTGTGTTTGCAGGAGAGACAACAATGATCGAGCAGTTCCGTGCCGATGGTTCCGATATTCTGGACCGCTACTACGCGGGCGGCTTCGGTTTCCGTGAGACGGCCGATTGGGTTGGACAAGCAGTCAAGCAGCTTGTCGACCGCTACCCTCACTTGAACATGCTCGAGATCGGAGCAGGCACAGGTTCGGCCACGAAGGCAGTGTTTGGCAGAATCAACAAGTCCTTCAAGTCGTACACTTACACCGATTTGTCACCCTCCTTCTTTGAAAGGGCTGGAAACACTTTCAGCACCCAGAAGGACCGCATGATCTTCAAGACGCTCGACATTGGACGTGATCCCGCTGCTCAAGGCTTCGCCACGGGCACTTACGACCTCGTCGTTGCTTACCTCGTGCTTCACGCCACTCCTGATCTCGAGGTCTGCATTGCTAACGCACGTAAACTCCTTCGTCCTGGTGGTTTCTTGGTCGTGGGTGAGGGTCTGGATGCTTGGGACGGCATTGCTAGTGGTGGCTTCATCTTTGGTCCTTTGGACGGATGGTGGCTCGGCGCTGGTACGCATGAGAACCGCACTCTGTCGCCTCACGTCACGGCCGCCGAGTGGGATCGTATTCTGCGCAAGACGGGCTTCTCTGGCATAGACGCACGCACACCTGTCGAATTCGAGGGCATCTTCAGCAAGGTCGGTTTCGTCGCGCAGGCCGTCGACGACACAGTCCGCTTCCTCAGACAGCCAATCGAGGCCCCTCGACAACAAGACGTCGTGGACAAGTTGGTTCTCGTCGGTGGTAAGACGCCACGCACTGAGAAACTTATCAAAGGCCTCAGCGACATCTTCACCTCGCGCAAGCTCGCCCGCCAAGTGCACCACTTCACCTCCTTGCAAACCGTTGATCACAGCATCGCAGATGCTTCTTCCACGGTTCTCAGTCTCAGTGAACTTGATATGCCCGTCTTCGAAGACATCACCCTCCGCAACGACACCGAGGCCTTCGAGGGAGTGCGACGCATGTTCGGCGCAGGCAAGACGCTTCTTTGGGTCACTAATGGAAGAGTTGAATCAACCCCCTTTTCGAACATGACAGTCGGCTTCGGGCGTGTGGCGGAGAACGAGACGCCTGACCTGTTCTTGCAGCAGCTAGACGTAATTGATCCCGACAGCGTCCAGCCTGAGGTCCTAGCCGAGGCGCTGTTGCGTTTGCATCACTTTGCAGCTGAGAAGAACAGTGGTAGAGACACTAGCGGCACCGTCTGGAGCTCGGAGCCCGAGGTTATCATCGAGCAGAATGGCCGTCAGCTTCTCGCGAGAATCAGGCCCATTTCCGAGGTCAATGACAGATACATGTCGGCACGTCGGACTGTTACGCGCCAAAGAGATCTTAGCAAGCAGTCTGCGGCTGTTGTGCTGGAGTCCACGGCTTCTGCTGGTCAGGAAACTGGACCTACTGTTGCTCTTCGGGAGTTCCCAGGCCAGAACCCCTTCATCGAGAGTCTCAGCGACGCAGGAACAACTGTTTCAGAAGCCTCCGTCGAGCTACAGACGGTTCTTTCCACGTCGTCTGCTATCCGATGCGGTGCGCTGGGCTACATGTTTGTGGTGCTCGGAGCACAAGCCGACGGGAAGCGATACCTCGTTCTCAGCAGTTCTCTCGCTCCTCGTCTGAGGGTGCCTGTTTCATCTGCAGTGGCTGTTCCTGACAATGGAGATGACAGCACTACGCTGGCAGCTCTCTCGGCGCATCTGATCGCCACTGAAATTCTCCGCCCCCTGACGGGACTCAAGGCAGTCCTAGTCGCTCACAACCCACCACCTCTTGTTTCAGTTGCACTTCGCATCCAGTCCGAGATTCAAGGCATACAGGTCGTGTTCACAACGGATTCTGCTGACGGTGACGATTCTTGGATCCGCCTGCCTCCGTTTGTAACGCAGTCTGACATGGGCGAATTGCTGCAGCAACTCCCTGCCATCCCGTCTGCCTTTGTTGGCTTCTCCAGCCAAGATGGCCTTGACGGCGAGGCGACCTTGGTCAGCGCCCTCCAAAGCCAGAACCGTTCGCTGGTGATTTTGAGCACTGATGCTCTGAGCTCTAGCGTTGGCACAGCGAACCGGGCTGTCTCTCCTGATGCCCTGGGAACTCTGCTAAGCAAGGCACTCGCCGATGTAAAGGCCTCCGCTCAGACTGGTTACCCTGCCCCAATTACCGAGCGTCTTGAAGATCTCGTTGAGGGAACCGCTCGTCTTCAGGAAGGTCCTGAGTCGTTGAGCTTGATCGACTGGACAGTTAGTTCGGCCCTTCCTGTACGCATCAGCCGGCTCGACGCCAAGCCCATGTTCAAGGCCGATAAGACCTACTGGGTTGTCGGTATGTCCCGTGCCTTGGGTCTCGCTCTCGCCGACTGGATGATCGATGCGGGAGTCAAGACACTGGTCATGACAAGTCGAACGCCTGATATCTCTGCAGACTGGCTGGCGATGCATGAGCGTAAAGGCGTCAAGGTCGTTGTCCTCCCTTGCGATGTGACTGATGAAGCGGCTCTGCACAAAGCTCACGCTCAGATCGTCAGCACCCTCCCAGAAATCGTTGGTGTTATCCACGGTGCCATGGTCCTCCGAGACACATCAATCCTCAAGATGACATTTGATCAGCTGATCGATGTGCTCCGTCCCAAGATCATTGGTGGTCTCAACTTGGACCGTCTGTTTGCCACGACGAACCTCGATTTCTTCGTTCTCGTGTCTTCCATCAACTGTGTCATCGGCAACCACGGCCAAGCCAACTACGCTGCTGCTAACACATTCCTGTGCGGACTTGCCGGAGCGAGACGGAAGCGCGGACTCCGCGCTGCAACGGTCAACGGTGGTGCCATTCTCGGTGCGGGTTACATGCAGCGAGAGTTGGCTCGTGGCGAGCTCGACGCTATTGTCCGCCGATACCGCATGATGCGCATGTCAGACGGCGATTGGTGCCAGTCCATCTGTGAGGGTATCGATGCTTGCCGTCTGGAGAGCATTGTTGGACCCGAGCTGACCACGTCCATTGCTGACGTTGATTACGACGAGGCGGGTGCCCTTGACGCGCCACTATGGTGCAAGAACCCCAAGTTTAGTGCGTTTGTCGTCGTCAACGATGGTCGTGATGACCAGGCAGATGTTGGTAATGTTGCCACCGCGAGCGTTGGGGAGCGGCTGCGACAGTGTCAGTCGCTGGACGACGCGAGAGAGGTCGTTAAGGAGGCTTTCGCCGCCCAAGTGCGCACTGCCTTGGGCCTGGACGCTTCCACGACGGACCAAGAACTCATGGCCTCGCGATCAACTGACCTTGGCATCGACTCCCTGGTCTCTGTGGACCTTCACTCGTGGTTCTTGCGCAATCTTCAGGTCAACGTACCAACCCTGAGTATCATGGGAAGCGGAAGCCTGGCAGATCTCGTCCAGCATGCCGTGGAGAATCTGCCCACGGAGCTGCTGGCCGCTTCCGACGATAGCAGCGCGCAGAGCTCTGGTGGCTCTACTCCTTCCCGAACTTCGGGCAGCGCCACCTCGGTCTCTGATGAGGGTGACAAGAAAGCCAGGCCGGCAGAGATCTCGGTCGACTGGGAGGCAGAGACCAAGGTTCCGGCTGATATGCTCGGGGAACTCGTCGACTCTCGCGTTGGTGGAAAGCCCACGGCAACCGGAGTTGTGATCCTGACAGGTTGCACCGGTCTTCTCGGCCGACACTTGCTCAGACACCTCTTGGCCCATCCCTCCGTCACTCAAGTTCACTGTCTGGCGGTGCGTAACCTCGACCAGCGACTCGCAAAGGGCTCTCTGCCATCAAACCCGCGCGCTGTTTACCACGCTGGTGACCTTGGCAAGCCATTCTTTGGCCTCTCAGAGTCGACGGCGCAGTCCGTTTTCGATTCAGCTTTTGCTGTCATTCACTGTGGTGCAGACACCTCGCATGTTAAGCACTTCATGGACGTCCGGGCATCAAACCTGGGCTCGACTATGCAGATCGCGCGCGAGTGTCTAAGGCGTCACATTCCGATGTACTACGTGTCGTCGGCTGGTCTGGGTATGCTGCACAAGAACAGCAAGGAGGATGGTTTCCCCGCGGCGCACATTGATATACCAGAGGAAATGATCCCCGATGGAACTGAAGGTTACATGTGCAGCAAGTGGGCTAGCGAGAAGTTCCTCGAGCAGGCGTGTGCGCTGACCAACCTGCGCGTCGAGATCCATCGCCCGTCGACCATTGTGCGTGAGGGAAGCGATGCCGTTGGCGATGAGGCAGAGAAGGATTGGGTCAACGCATTCATCAAGTACGCCAGGATACTGGGGGCGGCGCCCGAGTCTCGACGCAACAGGGGATTCATGGACCTCGTGCTCGTCGATACAGTATGTAATGGCATCATTGGGCGCATGTTTGACGACAGCCAGTCTGCCGTGGTTGTCGAGCGCAACGACGTGACTTACTTCAACGAGGTGGGAGACGAAGTGCTTGCGCTCGACGGTCTGAAGACCATTGGTCAAAACGGAGAGCCCGACGGCGAGGCCCTCAAGGTGTTGCCTAGAGAGGAATGGACGAAGCGTGCTGTGGCCGCCGGTCTGCATCCTGGTGTCGGTGTGCTCATTGAGACTATGGATGAGGCTGGTGTGAACTACCCGAGATTGTGGAGGGGCATGAGCGGTCGTCGAGTTTGATCGAATATTCGATAGAATAGATTTGACATTGGGGAGGTTTAGAAAATGAAAGTAGAGACGCAGGCTTACCTGCACGCTTACCGGAATATTACTACATCAGGCCATAAGCCGAGTGGTATCGACTGATATTGGTTATTTTTAGTCTTGTGCAAAAAGCACTTTTATGAAGATAGTTCTGAATTTCGTTGCGGTGGCTCTTTTGTTAGTGATTTTATATAAAAACAGAGCGTTTGTTTTGACTTGTGGTTTCCTATAGTAACTGAGCATTATATGAAGATTTAGTTCCAAGTGACGCCGGTATGTTGCTCCGGATTAGAGAGAGACCGGCCACCAATCAGCAGTCACTTAGTATAAAGGCAACGTACCTTCACAATCACTCTTACATAAAAAGGAAACAGACAGCGATTGGAGCTCTTGGTCTATCTAAGAATTATAAACTTCACTTTACTGTAGATATTCTTTTTAGATTACTAGATAAGCCATTGTGAATGTAATGTTCTGATTGAAACCCGGCACTTGATACTCTCCACTAATACGTGTACTAAGTTGGATGACCCTCACATTGCCTGGACATCCAGCCTAGTCCATCCGCCAACTTTGAATCTTTGAATCCAGAACCACGGCGTGTCCTTTAGCAACTATACCTATGAGTCTACTAACAAACCTAGTATAGATGTCTGATTCACAACATGATTCATGTGCAAAGTTCTTGCCATCAAGGCTCTCTGTTTCTTGTTAGATATCGCTACCTTTTTCCTCCGACAGTCGCTTATTCTTTTACCCGACAGGGCAATTAGGTAATTTTCTCAGCCACGACCCCGAATTATCTCGGGAATGCTATCCCCACTCTTATTTTCCTTTCTCATAGATTCGGCTTTCGGTATCCGCATTCAAGATCCAAAACCCCCGAACAAATCGCGATATCTCTGTGTCACTGCACTACAGAGCTGAATGTTTTGCCAAGAAAAAATAGGAGAGCTACTTTTTCGCCACTGTGCCCGGCAGTTGTAACTATAGCTTAAGCTATTCATGGGTAGCTTGTAACTCGCTTCCACTAAGCAAAACCTACTATGTCAGAAGTAGAGTCACAATAACTTACTATCAGCTTGATATGTTTCCAAGTCATCTCAAAATTGATCAATATGCTGGTTTTTTTATTGTCTTTTCCTCTTTAGTAATCGTATTTGCTTCTTTTGTGACGTCAGGACGCAGTAATTGCGTCGAACCTTAATGCCATTAGTTGCTTGACCCCATGCAGGCATCTTGTTGATCGCTCTCATCTTCAAATATATATAAATTGGGCATATCCTGATGAGATCTATCCATCAATTTCATAACTCAACAACAACTGTTAGTTTGTCTACATCCTCAACTCAATCATGGCCGCACAGAAAGAAAGAGTCGTTGTTATTGGAAGTGGCTGGGCTGGCTATAGCCTGGGCTACGGTATCGATCACAGAAAGTACGATGTCACTTTGATTTCGCCAGAAAATACTTCTGCAGTTACTCCGCTGTTAGCCAGTGCTGCTTGCGGACTGTTTGACCCTCGATTGGCACATGAGCCCCTTCGGCGCAGGGATTTTCATGCAAAATACATCAAGGCTACGGTTGTCGACATCGATTTTGACTCTCAAACCCTCATTTGTCAACCAGCTTTCGAGGAGCTCAAGGATGAGCGTTTCAATGTCGAATACGACAAGGTTATCCTTGTACCAGGATGCCGCAGCAACACTTTCGGCATCCCTGGCGTGGCGGAGAATGCCATCTTTGTCAAGAATGTTGCCAACGCGAACGCTGTTCGCAGCCGCTTGAACGACATTCTTGAGATGGCCTCGCTTCCAGGGACATCGGAAGACCGTCAGAGGCAATTGCTGCACGTGGCTATTGTTGGTGGCGGTCCTACTGGTATCGAGGTCGCAGCTGAGCTAACGGATTTGTTTGACGGAGACGTTGGAGTCTTGTTTCCCCACTTGAAGGGCAAGGCCTCTGTCTCTGTGTATGACGTGGCTCCTCAGATTTTGGCTCCATTCGATCAAAAACTGGCAGAATATGCTTGCACCGCCCTGAAAACCGGCAAAGTCAACGTTAAGACGAACACGCACATCCTCAAAGTTACCCCGAATACGATTGAAACTCAGGAGGATGGGGCTACCGGCTATGGTATGCTCATCTGGGCCACTGGAAACAAGTCTGTTCCTCTAATCGACCAATTGAACCTTCGTAAGACGGAGAGAGGATTGGTCCGGATCCTGACAGATGACCACCTCAATGCTTTCGCACCAGATGGCACCGTCCTGCCGAATGTCTTCGCATTGGGAGATGCGGGAGATATTGAAGGCGGGACTCTCCCAACAACCGCTGAAGTTGCGATTCAAAAAGCAGATTATATCATCAACCTGCTCAACAAGAATGTCAAAACACCGTTCGAGTACAAACAGCGCTCTCTGGTGACATACACAGGAAAATGGGACGGTGTAGTCCAAGGAAAACGCGAATATACGGGCTATGGAGCATGGCTGAGTTGGAGATCTGGCAACTTTTTCTGGACACGGTCATGGCGAAGGAAGATCTTGATGGGCTATGCATGGTTTATGGATTGGTTGGATGGAAGAGAGATTATTCGCAATTAGCACCTGGTACCAGTCTTGTAATGGCAGATCTGCAGATCGTTGGTGGTTGCCCGAAGGTTTCAAGATCAGGTGGCTGGACATGACGGCATTCCCAGCTACCAACTGGCTTGGCCTTTCAATCATATAGCCTATAGCGAAAAATATTAATTTGGCGTTGAAAGCAATACCTTCCATAATGCCTGAGCCTGAGATATAGGCTACCATGAAATAATCCTGTTAGTTTTACCTATTGATAGGAAGGTTTTGCAATCGAATGGGTAAAAATATTCGTACTCATTGCGTAGCTCAGGTTCAAAGCCGCATACGATAGAGTCATTGAGAGTAGAAATAATCTTGTAGCAAAAGATAGAAGAGCCAAGAGCACAGGGTCTGCAAAATTTTGGTGAGCAATAGATAACGAGGACTGGTCACGATTGTCGATATGGCCGCCTTTTGATTCGAAGCCGTTCAAGATACAGCTGATGAGAGCTCAGATTCAGGTCTCCATATATGATAGCGGGCAAGTTAGTTTGTGGCGCCTCCAGTGCCGTGTCTAAAAGACGTAGGTACATAGGCTAAAGCTCACTTAAACACGTTTTGAGATACCGGGGGGCTGACGGGGAAGAGCCGGGATTTGGGGAAATGCGGAGTTCTCAGACTCAAAGCCTAACAAGTGGAGATACTTCCCCACGGGGCATTACCAGCTCTTCACGGTTTCCTATATATGTCTTGCTGCATCCAATGCCTGTCTACGTTATTCAAGTGTTGATAGATTCTGTAGACTGGCGAGTATGCGGAGATCTTCGTAGCACATGGTAGACGAACAAGCTGGTAAAGCCAAGATGATAGAGCCACGAATTGCTGGTTATCATCATACGGATACTCTTGAAGGCATTGTAAATACTAAAAGATGTTTAGTAAAACATATTGGTCCAGCGTGCTATACAGGGCTAATGTAGCTGATGATGCTGTAAAGAAGGCTGTTTACAACCGTGCATCCATCCCCGGGTCTTTTTGCTCTTCTGTATCCTGACTGGAGCCGCTGATGAATTGCTTCCATGTCAATTCCCTTGAAGTTTTGTTGCTCAATGATTCTATATGCAGCAATGCAATCTGTTGTTGATTCGCCAGGCTGCGGCGTTGGCAGACTCTGACAGTCATATTGGGCTACAAAAGCTACAGCGAGCGTTAAGTCGTTCTTCTCCATACCGTCCCCGATGTTCATCCCTTGATGAGCGCTAATGTTGTCTACTGACATGAAGTTTGGAATAACTGGCAGGCCAAACGGTAGGTCGACCACGGTATTCTGTTTGCAGGATGACGAATTGCTCAGTTGTCTCTGGCTGTTGCAAGAATAGCGGCAAGGAGCTTCCGATGCGGTAGAAGAAGGCATGAGAGAGTTAAAAGGATGCTGCACGTGCGAATCACTTGCGAGAGCGGGCTCTCTTCTTGCCTCTTTCAGTAACCGTTCCACTTCAGCCGTAAGCGCCGTGATGCGATGCTCGGCAGCAATCAACTGCCTCTGCGACTCTGCCAATTCAGCCTCAAGAGTAGAAATATGACTTTTAACTTTGGCCCGATGTTTCCGCTGGTTGTTCCGAATTCGAGTCGCCTTTTGTTTCGGAGATTTGGATGACCACTTGGATATCATGGTTGAAGGCGGGGAACCAGGCATTGTAGATGCTTCTTCGACCTTTGAACGCCCGGACAAGTCAATTATTTGACACAATATCGTTTTGGTGTCTGTCTATGTGAAAATTAGCCATGCAGAAAGATGGAGAATTTAGAACGAGCGTTTATTTCTTCCATCTACGGCATTAAAGAGACCCAAGAAGTGAGGGGCGTGATGACATACCGATTTCTTACTATTTCGAGAATAGCGCAGGCATCATCAACAGCGCCACGACACTGAGGCCCCAAATGCCCAGAGAAGTTCCTGATTAGGCAAGAAATCAGTGACTCTCCATATAGTCCCCGCCGGGCCTGTGTAAATCATCTTGAAGGCTTCACAGGGCGGGTATACTGGTGAATAGAAATTGTTGAGTTCAGGTATAAAAAGGCCATAGCCGTTTCTTCAGAACGGTTGTCCTTCAAAGCCGTCATTAACTAGCATCTAGCCCACCAGCGATGAACGTTCAAGACATTTACGCCGAAGTTGGCAAGCGGTACTCTGCCGCTGCAGGAGGAGTAGAAGCTCGATATGCCGATTCTGTGGCGAAAGCATTTGGGTATACAAAGGAAGAATTGGCAGATATTCCTCAGGATGCCAACTTGGGCCTCTCTTGTGGCAATCCTCTCGCGATCGCGACCCTGCGTGAAGTGCGTATTTGGCGAAACAAAAATTTGTTTTTTTAAATATCATCGCTCACGAATAATATAGGGAGAAACCGTGATTGATCTTGGAAGCGGTGCTGGTTTTGATGCCTTCCTCGCCGCGCGAAAAGTAGGGGAAAGCGGCAGGGTTTTTGGCGTGGACATGAACGAGGTCAGTTCAAGATCCCACAATCATAAGCTACCTATTTAACACATAATTTCCTTTTTACATAGGATATGCTTAAAAAGGCAGAGGCACTAAAAGCTTCATGGGGCCAGGAAAATGTCGAGTTCGTCCAGTCGCAAATCACGCGCATTGCTCTTGAAGACGGTATCGCGGATTGCATCATTTCCAACTGCGTTGTCAATCTTGTCCCCGAAGAGGAGAAGCAGCTCGCCTTTAATGAGATGTTCCGGCTCTTGAAACCGGGTGGACGGGTTGCCATTTCGGACATCCTTGCCAAGAGCCCACTGCCAGATACCATCAAGAAGAGCATGGCCTTGTACGTCGGCTGCATTGCCGGAGCAAGCGAGGTTGGGATGTACGAGAAGTACCTGAAAGAAGCTGGCTTCATCGGTTAGTAAAACGAGGCTTCTAGATGCGAATATTCCTTGCTGACTGGGTAATCTACCTAGGCATCATCATACAGGATTCAGGAAACGATTTAAATGTCTATCATAATGAGGCATTCGATAACTGCTCCAGCAGTCTCCCCGCTTGCAATTCTGATTCCGCGGAACAGGGCAGAGATTGCTGCCCAGATACTGGTCGCAAGTTGACAGAAAGCGACGCGGTCAACGTTCGAGACATTGACGTCAATGAATGGACTGGTAATTTGACCCCTATCATTTCTGTTATCTCCATGAGTTAAAAATTTTTCATAGCTTCGTACAAGATATTCGCCGTCAAAGATTGATGGCGGTCGAACATTCAAAAGTGGAGATCGCACCTCAGGTTACAAAGGGACCATTATGAGAAATGCATAATTCGGCTAATCCTTATTTACCAATGATCTATACGTACGCATCTATAAATTCCACTGAATTGGTATCTGCTACTCTTTTTTTGAGCCATATTCGCATCCGTCGGGCGCAATCTTGTTCTGTTGAGACTCAGCGTCAAATGACTCTTGTGAAGACCAAGACAGTCTATTCTTTCATTGCCTCTTTTTGCCTTCTTTCTTCACGCTCACTATATCGATCTCCAAAAACCTCAAAATGAGGACGCATGACAATTGTGTATTTGACCAGCTCCTCCATGCAATCCACAAGACGATCGCGGTTTGAGCTGGGAATCATGCGGCTACCCTCTGCCTCAGACGTAAACTGGGTATAGGCTTTTGGAACAGAGCTCTGGTTTGGTATGGTAAACATGCGCATCCAGCGCCCCAGGATCCGTAACGAATTGACAGCATTGAACGACTGTGAGCCACCGCTGACCTGCGCAATGGCCAGGGTCCTGCCCTGAGTCGGTCGTACGGAGCCAGATGACAGTGGGATCCAGTCTATCTGTTGTTTGAACAAACCTGTCTGCTGAATTTTAGAACTTGCTGCACCGCCAATTCTATACAATGTATAAACTCACTAGGTTTCCATGTTGTTCCGGACTGACCCAAAGGTGCCCATCGCTCCATTTACTCAGCTCACGCAATTCTTGAACTTTTGGGTGTTCATGCTGCACATCATCTTTTTGAGGTAGGCCAGCTGGATCATACACGCGGACATCACATCCAAGACGAAACAGAATGCGTGATGCTTCATAGGCCAAAAGGCGGGAAAATGATCTGTGTCGCAGCGTAAGCAGCAAAATCTTGAAACAAAATTCGCTAGTGCGCTCACCTGTTTCTCAAACTTCCGTATAAAACGAGGATTCGGAGGCGATCTTGCTTTTTATCGAGAATTTCTGACTCGACCATTTTCAAGGTCGTAGCCAATTCCAAATTCGCAATCCAGTCGTCTTCTGTAGCCGTAGGCAATAAGAACGGCCGGTAGTGTTCTCGAATAGAGGCTTCATCTTCGTGGGCATCGATAGCCAGTGACTTATTGCTATACTTTGGGTCAACTTCTAGTATAGTAGTCGCCCTAGCAGCGTGGGTATTGTTCAAATCTCCGTGTCCGTTCATGGTAAGACGAATTCGCGATAAAGAGCGCCTTCTTGGCTTTGGATAAATATTTCCAAGCCTCAAGTAGGGTCGTATGTGATGGCGTAACAGTGTCAAATTTCGGCTCTGGCGGGCGACAGAAGCATAGAGGAAATTAGTACGGTTCATTACTTAGGACTTGAGGTGGAACTGACTTCACTGTGGCCAAAGAGCACCGTCGTATCCCGTTTTCTTATATACTCGAGTCAACATGAGTATTGGGCGCTAATAATAAGGGTCGCCTCGCTAATTGGTAGGCTTACTGGGGCTCATCGATGCTAAATCTACGCCTTGTTTATGGTTCTGATGTTCCACCCCATTCAATGTCTGATCCCAGCCCAAGAAACAGCCACTTGTAGTGTGTGTCAATGGAAAGTAACTAAGCAAGGGCTTCCTTATATGTGACAAGAAGTCAATATTTTTATGTCTTCCCACCACCAGTGGTCTAAGTTACCCTACTGGCTCTCCCAGTAAGCGTGGTCATAGCCATCAATACATTCTACGTATTCATCGCCTCCTTTCACCCATCCTTTAAGTCCTTCCAGTAGGATAAGGCTCTGAATACTCGTATTTCCTTTCGCTTCTAGATAATCACCAAACCAGCAAGCAGCACGGGTGCCCCGGCCACGAGAAGATGCTATCCATTTTGAGTCATTAGTCCGGCCATCACCCCACAGCCAAAGATAAACCTACAGCAGTACCATATGACCCTCCGAATTCCGGCGGCTTTGACCATTTTGTAGACTGTTGGCAGAGCTGGGTATAAACTTTGCGCGGGAAGATTAACGGAACCCCGGATAGTGCCACCCTGAATCCAGGCTCTCGTCAGTATAGAACAGCCGATTTTGAGCTATTCAAGGCCGCAACATACTTGATGGTCGTTTCTCCTTAGATCAACCAGCAAGTAGTCTTTCCCAGCCACGATTTCGTCTTCTTTCAACATCTTAAGAACTTCTCCCCGCGTCATTGTCTCAGGCTCTTGTCTCTTCGGTGAGGGAAAAGCTGCGTGCCATGGCACCTCAGCTGCATTCATCGAGGTCATTATCTCCCGGTAAAATAACTGCTTGGTAGAAATGGTCTTAAAGTCAGAAGTCGTTGATAAAGTGGTGACATTTAGTTACGAGGAATAACTTTTAGAAAGTCTCATTGCAGCAAGTCATAAATATTACATCCATTGGAGGCTTCCTGGTCCTAGAGATGGTCGGGCATCCAATGACAGCTAGGGGTGTGACAACCCCATCCAGAACGCTTTGGCACTATTCAACAAAAACTAAGGAAAAGAAGAAAAAATATAGGCAGTAAAATATTCCGAGAGTTATTCTCATCACTAATGTGACTGGAGAAAGATCCCACATGTCTCCAAGAGGCAGATTCCTATTCAGTGGACTGAGGGAGTGTGTCAGGCCCCGCGTGCGATTGGCTGACATTCCCTAGTGTCAAATGTCGTAGTTACATGTCAGGTAGTTTCCCATTTTAGTCACCTGGATCTGATAATATGGAAATCACAGTTAATTAGCTAAAAATAGGGGGCGCCTGAATGACCGCGGGGCTGCTCTGAATGTGGCCAGACTCGTTTCGGCAGGAAAAAATATCTTGACATTCATTTAGCTCGAACGTGTATTAGTTCTTAACCATAGTCTCTAGATAATCTCGTAGATTGGTCGTCTGTAATCCCAGCTGTGTATTTGCAAGGGCATCCTGAGACACTGAGATGTCTTTCTGTCCTTGAAAGAGAGCACCTCTAACAATATTTTCGATACCCTCCTTTGGATTGCCGCCCGCAAGCAACTTCCAGCCTTCTTGGCGAAGATTCTCGGCATTGACATAAGATACACTCCATTTTGACTGAGTAATGTCCTCCAACAATGCAAGAATCTCCGATTGCGAAACGACGAAGCTCCTGATCTGCAGATATTTGTTGGCACTGTCCGCAGGCTTTTGCAAAACGGACACCACGCTTCGCGCCATAGCAGGAATTGTGGTAGAGTCGAAACGAGCTTCACCAGTGTCAAATATAGTGGCTGTTCTATCCGACAACGAGAAACCCCAGACCCCGTTGGGAATACCCTGATTATCGTCTACGTTAGTTGCGGCACAGCGACATCGAGCACCATATCTGTTACACACCATATCAATCAATGCGCCTCCAGAGAGACACGTCCAACTAAATTGTGTATGCAATTGACTCTTTTCGCGAAGATAACCAATCAATTCGGTCTTCGGTGCCATGAGCTTCTTGAAGTCTTCGAGTGGTTGATCAATGCTGCTAGAGCCATATTCACTGGGGATAAATCGCCTGACCCCGGCCTGGATTGCCGCATCGACCATGGCTTTCTGAGCTGCGATGGGCGGCCCAGCAGCCACGGCACTCACCACTGCCTCTTGACCCGTGAAGATCTTCACAAGGGACTCGTGTGTATAGTCACTAGTCACGAAACTCGCGCCATTGACTTCCTTAGGACGCAAGCCTAGACTCCGCGTCACGACTGTAACGTTGAATCCTGCGTCTATCAAGGCTTTAACAATCGGTCGGCCAACTTGGCCAGTTCCCTACACGCCAGTAGATCTTAGTAAGCTGTTCGCAACTGTGACGATAGAAGGGCAAGTCTTACGCCGAGAACTGCGATATTATGAAAACTTGCCATTCTTATGCAGTTATGAACAGAAACCCGTCAAGTATGTAATCACTGTCGTATTGTCGATTGAAGATGAACTGCGTTTGAGATTTCTACATTCAATAAACTAAATACGCCCAATATTTATACTTGGACTTCTCCCCGTATACAAGCGGCAACTACAATAAACGGTTAACCAACAGTTAACAAGTATGGTATGAGTTACGTAGACCAGAAAGATCAGTTGATGACGCAAGCTTGCAGTCTTTGGAATCTAAAAATCTTTGGAATCTTGACGGCTACAAAGAGTGCGTCCTGCCTGCTATGTCGACATGGGAAAGGAGCCGTGTCTTACATTCAGGCATGATCTGTTACAGCTTTACGCCAAACGGTTAGCCATAACTTGAGTAGTCAGTCACAGCCACTCCGCAGTAAACTCCGCATCATCAAGTAAGATAGTTCTAAGCTATCAGCGAGAACATGCAACAGAGGTACAAATACGCGTAACCTTGCCCAAGTTTCGCGGTGCTGTTTATTCTTCCAACTATTACTCTTCTACAAACAGACTCGTTAGCAACACTCACTATGGTAGCAAACACTTCTCAGCCGTCGACAATGCGTGCTTGGACATTCAGCAGCGGCGGTATGCCAGAGAAAGTCTTGTCATTCAACCCGTCCTTCCCTGCACCCGCAGCCCCAAAGGGCTCGGATGTCCTGATCAAAATATCTCATGCTTCACTTTCTTCCCCAGGATCAAATCTGATGAGGGACATTCCGTCTCTTTTGAGGAAAAACGCAATACCGGAACTCGACTTTTCTGGCCGCGTGGTCTCAGCTGGCCCTGATGTACCAGCCGAATTCGCTCCAGGAGCAGCTGTGTTTGGTACTGTCTCTAAATCTGGCAGCATCGTTCACAATCAGGGAACGCTGGCAGAGTACATTGTACTGAATGTCAATTGTATCGCCCCCAAGCCAACCAGTATAACATTTGCAGAAGCTGCTTGTCTAAGCTGCCTCGGACAAGTGGCATTGGAAATGGTCCGTCAAGCTAAAATTAAAAGCGGCGATCGAGTTCTCGTCAATGGGGGTAGTGGTGCTGTAGGATCAGCCGCTATCCAGCTTTGTAAGGACTTGGGTGCCTTCGTCGTAACAACTTGTTCCACCAAAAACGCCTATAGAATGAAGCAGTCTTTGGGAGTAGATGAGGCAAGTGAATCTGATCTCATTGTTGCTACTGACACAGAGAAAGGCTAACCTCCCCTTCGCCAAGATACAGGTTATTGATTACTCTCTAGTCAAGTCCATACCTACCGCCCTTGAGAACTCCTACAGTGGTGGTCAGTTTGATGCAATCCTGGATACGGTGGGCTCTCGAGAGTTGTTTCTGCGATGCCCAAAGTATCTCAAGCCTGAGGGCGTGTTCATCAATGTCGGCGACGGCAGCGAAGGTCGGCTTAGTCTAATTCTACACACGCTCCAAAATGTTTTGCAGCCGAGTATCTTGGGTGGCGTGCCGAGGCGATATCTTACATTCAGCGCGCCGTTAAATGGGCCAAATGCCGCGTATCTTGGGACCTTGGCTTCGAAGGGCAAGATGATGGTGTTCATTGACTCAACATTCTCGTTAGAAGACGCCCTTAGCGTAAGACTCCGAGATGACCATGGCTTCTGTGTCTATACTAACACAATATCAAGGGATACAAACGCTACAAGAGCGGTCAAGCTCAAGGCAGAGTTATCATTGACATAGCGAATATGGATACACAAGATCAGTAGAGTTGTATTCTGTTAATACTGCTAGTTCAAGATTCTCGTCATCTTACTCCGTTCTAAGAAGCGAGTGAGAAAATACCCGTATGACAGAGTCATGAGCTCATTGACGAATCCTGCGGAGCGGAAATCAGCTCTCCGCATGACAAAGGCTTTATAATTCAAGACATCTAGCCACGTCACGGCAACAGAGAAACAATTAATGGATTACACAGCAGTGAGGAAAAGTAAGGCTCTTCGCCCCCCTGAGCACCTCTCCAGGCGGCCGTCAGCTTCGACCACTACCGATTGGCTAGATCGAAGCGCCAACTTTTTTATTTTTATTTTTTTTTCCCTTTTTCGGAAGTTGTACTATTTTAGCCCATTTCTCAGAGCCGAGATGGCAGAAGAGAGAACAGGGATGATATGACTGAAGTTTTTCAATCTCATTTAGAAAATACAACAATTGCTTTCGGGGGCAGCTTTAGTATTCCGGTGTAACGGCTTCTTTCTCATGTTCAACTTAGACTTGGTAAAATGATGATTGCATTCATCCCAAGGGCCCTCCTGTCCAAAGATGAATGGAAGTGTCCCGCCTTATGGCTGTGCTCATCTAAGCCGGATATCAACACCATGTCTCATTTTCAGAATGTACATACAAGCTGAATTACACGATCACCAAGCACATACGACCATAGGTAGAGGAGAATTCGGGGTCCCGTCTGCTCCCCCATAGACAAGCCTCTAACCGGCAGATTAGTAGTTGAGTGGGTGACCATCAGCGAACACCGGCTGTTGTATGTTTCTTTTTGCATTTTTTTTCCTATTTGTTTCTCCTTTGTTGCTCATTTGCTTCTATTTGTGTACCCTCATGCTGCCTATCGACCATGGTGTTTGAAAACTTCGGGGAGGAGTATTTTTTGCACACCTGGGTAGTGTCTTGCAAGAGTGGACCACCGACGCAATCTTATTTCTACCAGCTAAAGCCGTATGTTTTAATTTGCGTTCCAAAAAATTGTTACTCAGCTCCAAGGGTAAACAGTAATACATGATTGCTTCATAATCTGCCAAGTATGTGATATGTTGGTAGGTATCTCAAGGATGCCACCTGGTCGAGTTCACATATAGAAACGACATGAAGCAGAAGAAAATAACTCCCTGTTTTTGGGTAGGAACACAGCTTACAATTCTCCGGCAAAGCCTCCATTTGCAGCGAAACGCAGCTGGTATTCCCTCAAGTCAGCCCAGTGTCGCAGCTCTTCTTCCTCATCTTCCGCCGTCATCTGAAGCGGGTCTGGTGCACGGGTCTCTCCCACGGGACCTGTCTTTTCGAGCTTCATCAAGACTTCAAGGAGCTGGGATAGAGCCTCTTCTGACTTGATGGCAAACGGTCCCTTCCTTTCGGGGGCATCGTTTAGGAGCGTGGACGCAACCTGGCGGATCTTATTGATGAGGGATCCTCCATTAGGTTCGAGATTTCGCTGCGAGATGGATCCTAGCACCGTCAGGAGGTTTTGGACAATGATCTCCCGCTCAGCAGACATGAATTCCAAAATCTCCTTGTCATCCTCTTGAATGGCCTTCTCCTCTTCACTTGTACCTTCGACTTCGAGAGTTTGTTGCTGCTCGCTCAGATGGACATCTCTCAGGTTGAAGTAGAGCTCCACAAAATACGATCTTGTAGCCAGTTGCGATACAAAAATATTAGCCTTTTGTATCTCGTACTGAAGCTGTCGGCGTCTCGTAGGTTGTGTTTTGATGATGTTGCGCACATCGTGTGGCGGCTGCGTGTTGGGCCACACAGGTGGCACGTACTGGAGGCCGGAATCCTCCATGCCAGCCAAAGGATTCGTTTCGTCTCCGGAATTGCCCAGCTGGAGCTCCGGTGGTAGATTATCAATGATGCTTTTGGCAGCCAAAAGACCATCCCTAAGCAGGAGTCTTTGGTCTGCCCAAGGAAGAGTGCTCATGCCGTACGCTAGCTCCAGGCTGACGACGCCATTCATGGTTGTGTAGATATCAATACCGAACCGAAATCCAGTAAGAAGCGTCACACTACCCTCTGCTTGATGAATGATTTCGTTTGCGAGAACGCAAATGTCATCTACGTTCTCGGGATATGCGGGATAGGGGAGACTGGGGGTTGATGGGGCAATAACGATGTCGGTATGGGATGCGCCGAGCTGCGAGAACGAGCTATAGATAGAATTAGCGGGCCGTTGATAGACGAAGAGAGATGGGTATAATCAAGAAGCCTTACCGAACGCCTAGCAGCAGGCACCAAAAGATACGCTTGCCAATCTGGTCCTTAACGTGATTGAACGGCATCGAGTCAGGAGCAAAGCTGTCACTCCCAAAGGTAGGCAGTTCTCCGGGGTGCTTGGGCCTGCTAAAGCCTAGTTCTCTGAGCAAAGTCAGAGTTTCCGCCATGAAATGGCGAGATGCATTCCACTGCAAAGTGTAGCCGGAAGCCAATCCAAGGAAATAGCTGGTGGCAGCGTCGTCCAGCGTTTTTGGTTGTTTCAAAACCCATCTGCTCCCACGCGTGAGAAGGGCAATGTCACGACATTTTTCAATCATGACAATGGCCTTGGGGAACAAATGCGTGCTGTGCTGCGCCTTGAGATGCTCTCTCGCACTGCGCGGAAACGATGCGACCAAAGTACCAATCATGCTGGCCAGCAATCCCAGGAACTCGGGCTTCAATCGATCCTCTCTATTCGCAAAGGACTGTCGGAAAGTGGGCTCGTGGGGAAACGGCGCCAGCGGATGGATGTATGTAAAGAAATCATCCACCAGGAGCTCCAACACAGGCATTGGCGCAATTGCCTCTGCATCCAAGACACCATCCGTCGATATGGTCATAAGCGTCTTGGCAGCATTCTGAGGCGATGGAGACGAGGGGAAGCCAGGAGGAGCTACAGCCTGGTCGATGCGAGCTCTCTTAGCCGCTTTGGCAGCTTCGGCATGCTTGTTCGGCGGTCCGCGTCTCTTGGTCTCGCGATTGAAGGTACAGTCGACGCCCAGCTCGCGGCAAGGGCGACAAGGCATGTTAGAGTCGTCGCACTTGACCTTGCGCATGCTGCACATATCACAGGCGCGTCGAAGTCGCGTCAGCTTGGGGTTGATGGTGGGATCCCGCATAACGCCTCCCGGCCCGGCCACGAGATGCTGCTGAAGCTGTCCCGGCGCCAGCTCGGGCGCGGGCGCGATGGGCACGCCGACAGCATGGGACTGGGCTACCGCTTCGGCAGCGGCATTCTGCAGAGGATGGTGATTCTGGATGGCCTGAGCAGCATCGCTGGCAGCCTGCAGGATCTCCAGCCCATTGCTAGCGTAGGCGTGGGCTGTAGCGTGCTGCGACGGCGACGGTGGGGGAGAAGCCGACATGGCGAAAACGACAGAGCGAGGCTGTTGTCGCGATGGCTGATTGTCGGCGGATTCCCGGATGTTGTGGGTTGTTGAAGCGAGGTGACGCCGATACCGAGACGCAAGCGAGAGGAAGATTGGGGGGATGGAGGTACGAGATCACGTGATGTATCACGATTTGCCATCTGGTATAGGGTAGGCCATATTGACGAGGCGTGTATTTTGATATTTTGACATTTTGTTCGACATTGATGTAGGATTTTGATTCATTCTCAGGCAAATATGCAGCTGTTTTATTGTCTGCTAATATACACTGTCCGTCTCGTTGACTTTTCCCGTGGTTACGAGCCTTTGGTTGACAAAGCTGCAGAAGTCGGTGCTTTACATACTCTAGACTCAAAGATTATTGCCGAAATCATACCATGAAACAGATACCACTATGACAACATTTTCCTCTCCAAGAGAACATTTTTACTGGTACAACAGAACAGACGACAACCCATTTCTCTTACGTTTTCCTCCTACCTAACAAAATAGAGCTTTACCTGCAGTAATCACAGCGCATTTTCGGTTTCAATACAGTAGCAAAGCAGCACTAGTAGTTGAAAAAAACGTTGCAAAATCCACGCGTAAGCTTGACGTAGTGGCCGTACAAACCTGCAACGTGCTTGTCATACTAGCGTCGTTTAGGAAGTGAACAAAATCGCTGTCAATGATTTTGACTACTCGTAGATCGGCTTCTGTGCGAGCCGATCAACGGCTGTCGTGACGCGCGACATTTTTTTCTCCCTAGCTTCTCTCTGGTTGGAAGAAAAGTCACTCGCATCCACATCTTTGTTGAGTGAGGTGGGTAATATTGGATGCGCGCTTCTGAAAAGCACGTGAAAAAAGCTCCATCCATCTCGCCATTATTTCTGCTTCTGTACTGTACAGCAGGATCATTACGAGTGCAAGCTGTTGCTTGATCAAGGCCATCGAGTTGCCGCCGCGTCAGAGACATTTGAATTTTATGAACGATCCAGATATTCAAAATCGTTGTGATGGCCTAAAAGTGCATACTGGTAGCATTTGTGTATCTGACAGGACATTCTGCTCCGACGTTTTGCTCCGGAGCCTCTCTGCATCGTTAGCAACATGCTTCTACGCACAGCTGTGGGTATTTTAGCGGCATGGCTGTCAGGGACGGGCGGGATCGGTGACAGGCAGCAACAGTTCCAACCCAAGTGTAAGCACAAGTACGAGAAGCCTACTCGGATTTTCTTTAGGAGGGCAGCGATACAAATTGACACCGTGTTGGGCTGGTGTAATTGTCCATGTGTGTGTAGCGTTGCATCCAACAGTTACTCCGTGCCTGAGCCCACCTGCAAGTATTTCAGCCTTGAAAGTTGGCAGCCATACGAGCACCCAAACACATGAGCTGAAATTAACCAGAGAAATGAAATTATCTTCATGGGAGTCACATGCTGCGGATTTATTTTCTCATTCACCGCCGGCCGTCTCAGGTATAGTTTACACGCACAAGCACAAGCTGTCTTCTCCTTAACGAGCTCCTTTTTCCTTTTTCCTGGCCAGCAGCAAAAAGGGGTGGCCTTCATCGGCCTGGGGGAAGAAGCATTGGTCGCTCCCCCGCTGAGCTACTGCTACTCCGTACGGAGAATCTCCGCTGGGATCCAACATCCAACCACAGCCTCGCTATTGCATGGAGTCGTGGGTGCTACTCCGTATTGCCTTTTTACTTGGTGAATAGCCATGAACCATTCGGCCCCATTCGCCATATTTCGTTTTCCGAGGCTTGTGCTGGAACTGCCTTAGTGCTGCTCCACTGCCCAGGTTTGCCAGCCAGCTTCATTTCATTAGCACTGGTTAGCTTTCTAGAGGTCATAGACTGCGTGCTGGCGCCCACGTCCGTCGTCGGTGCAAATAGGGCTTCTGTATTCGAGGAAAGTCGAATACGCGTTGAAGGCCACAGCATAGTTGTCAGCGCCTACCGACGTGTCCGAAGGGTTTTCGTAGACAGACAAAGAGGCACATTCAAAGCAATGCCTAGATTTTCATTCGGCCCGAGAGGTCTTTATGAACAGCCTTCCTGAAAAACCCCCTCTTTGAGTGAATTTATGGACGGACGTGCTGAAGAGAGCAGCATCTGGTTGGGTGTGAAGGCGTTTTAACGGTTGTGGTGCGGGCTGAGGTTGTGAGAATCTCGACAGCGTTGCACCGTGTGCCATTAATAGATTAGGTAGAGCTTGGCCCTCTCTTTGTAACGCGCAGCACAAGTACTACCAAGGTACGGAGCATACCTACCTAGCTTGATATGTGTATCCATGTTCTTTGCAATGGTAAAATGCCCCTCAGTAATGTTAAGGTCGCCCCGGCTCGCAGAAAGCTGTAGAACAAGCTTCGAACGAGCCACGGCTGACAAGGGGCCACGACCCGCTGCTGGAGCTCCCGATAGGGCGACGGCACAAGTCACAGGTCATGGACTCGAGTTCAAGGGAATTGATGGAAAGGAGATAACGTTGCGACGCCCCCAGAGCACGGAGTACTAGTATCGCTGTTAAGCCACACCTTTTTATCGTCCAAGTGTCAACGGCTCCCTCTTGCTCTTTCTCCCTGCAACCTCGCCCATTCACCAGCAGCGAAGCGATTTGAATTTTGAACTCTTCACGTATCGATACGAAGCACGGAGTTCGGAGTGCCCTGCGCCGATAGACTCCAGGTCCTCTCAGCCAGCATCCCTTTGACTCCTACAGCCTCCCTTTTCCTTTATCGTGCAACATCTCGGGCTGGCCAGGGCAACTCGTACTACGAGAGCTCAGCTGTTACTGTGCCCTTCAAGCAAAAGCACCCCGCCATCGCATTGAGGATTCCGCACCAAGTATCAAAAGCGTTTAGTACCAAAGTAAGATACCTGCCACCCAACGCCCACTTCCGCCTGTTTGCCAGCAGCTGACTTTGTACCCCTCCCCCTCCTCCAGACTTCCTCGAGATATTGAAGCTCTACAAAACCACCAGAACCATCCTCGTTCTTTGCGCGCAACGGCACAATGGCGCGCCGTGAGTCTCTCTCTGAGATTCGCGCAGCCAACCCCGAGCTCTCCTTGACTGGGAACATCATCTCCGCGACCTTCAACATCCCCCATGCTGTGACATACCACAAGGGCGGCGCCTGGGTGAGTGCATTTCATTTCGAGCTTGACTTTGCGGCTTCGAGGAAGAAGCAAGCCCTGAGATGTGAAGCTTCGCTGCGCAGAACGCATAGTTTTTGATGCCGACGCCAGCGAGCTTCCCCGACTCTTCGCTCTTCTTGACCTCTTGGCCCTTTTTCTCTTGATTGATTATTTTATCTTCGCGTCACCCAACTGTGAGCATCTTTGATATTGACTCGCTTCACAATGCAGGATCTGAAGCCCCGCCGTGGTCAGTCGGCCCTCATCGACTCTTTCGCCTATCTGTCGTCTGATGCGACGCCATGGAATCATACTGTTGTCGCCTGGACAGGCGAGATTGGACACCCTGACGACGACCCGCTCTCCCCCCCAGACACCCCTTCAGCTGCGGCTACCGCTGTCACAGCCGTCAGTTCGCTGTCGGCTCCCGTCCCGATCGATGCCACTACGCGATTGCCTACACCTCCCCCAGTTGATGGACTCTGGGTCCCTAAGGGAGACCAGACGCGGCTGGAGCAGCAGCTGGCCCATAGCAAAACCATTCGCACCGTGCCTGTCTGGCTTGCGGACGAGAGCGAGGCCACCGACGATGGCATCATGCTCAAGGACCAGGCCCGCTGGAGGCGCTATGCTGAGCATGATCTCTACACACTCTTCCACTACAAGCAGCACGAGCCTACCGATGGCCGCAAGGAACGCGCTCAGTGGGCAGATTACTACCGTATGAACCAGAAGTTTGCCAACAAGATCATTGAGATCTACAAGCCTGGTGATGTCGTCATCGTTCACGATTACTATCTTTTGTTATTGCCTAGCATGCTACGCCAACGTGCTCCGAAGATGTACATCTCCTTCTTCCTCCACTCGCCGTTTCCCAGCAGCGAATTCCTTCGATGCCTGCCTCGCCGCAAGGAAGTGCTCGAGGGCATCCTTGGCGCAAATCTTGTGGGATTCCAGTCGTACAGCTATTCGCGCCACTTCCTCAGCTGCTGCACGCGCATTCTCGGCTTCCCATCTGACACCCTCGGCATCGATGCGTACGGCTCCAGGGTACAGGTCGGAGTCTTCCCCATCGGTATTGATGCCGACAAAGTAGAAAGCACCGCTTGGGCGGATACTGTCAATGAGAAGCACACCGCGGTGCTGAAGATGTACGAGGGCAAGAAAATCATCGTCGGCCGTGATCGCCTGGACAGTGTAAGAGGCGTGGCTCAAAAGCTTCAGGCGTTTGAGCGCTTCTTGGAAATGTACCCTCACTGGAGAGAAAAGGTGGTCTTGATTCAGGTCACATCGCCCACCAGCGTTGAGGCTGAAAAGGACGACCCGGAGAACAAGAATGCCAGCCGAGTCAACGAGCTCATCATCAAGATCAATGGTGAATACGGCAGCCTCGGCTTCTCGCCGGTTCAGCATTACCCCCAGTACCTCAACCAGGCCGAGTATTTCGCCTTGCTTCGTGCAGCCGACATTGGCCTCATCACCTCGGTCCGCGATGGCATGAATACGACCAGTCTCGAGTACATTGTTTGCCAAAAGGACAATAACGGCCCTCTCATTCTTTCGGAGTTTAGTGGAACAGCGGGTAGTCTCCGCGATGCAATCCACATCAACCCCTGGGATATCACAGGCGTGGCGGAGAAGATCAACGCGGCACTGACCATGTCTGTCGAGGAGCGCACCAAGATGCAGACTAGCCTCTACACCCACGTCACGACGCAGAATGTGCAGTCGTGGATCACCAAATTCGTTCGCAAGGTGCACTCTGTGCTGGCCGAAACCAACTCGAGCAAATCTACGCCCTTGCTTGATCGTGCCCTCCTGCTGTCTCGCTACCGCTCTGCATCGAAGCGCTTGTTCATGTTTGATTACGACGGCACACTGACGCCCATTGTACGCGAACCAAGCGCTGCGGTGCCCTCAGAGCGCATCATCAGGTACCTGAAGTCCCTTGCCGCGGATACTAAGAATTCGGTATGGATTATCTCGGGCCGAGACCAAGAGTTCCTCCAGCAGCATCTTGGCCACATCCCCCAGATTGGGTTCTCCGCTGAGCATGGTAGCTTCATGAGAGACCCCGGTAGCGAGGAGTGGATCAACCTGGCGGAGAAATTCGACATGGGCTGGCAAGCTGAAGTCATGGAGGTGTTCCAGAGATACACGGACAAGGTTCCAGGTGAGTTACCGATTCATTCAGTTGTTATCACAACGAGTATACTCTTTTCATTGGTAGGGAAAACAAAGCTAACGCGCTATCCTAGGTTCCTTCATCGAGCGAAAACGTTGCGCCCTGACTTGGCATTACCGACTTGCCGAGCCCGAGCAGGGTCTACACATGTCACGCGAGTGCCACAAGGAGCTGGAAGCTGGAGTGGGCCAGAAGTGGGAGGTCGAGGTGATGCCGGGCAAGGCCAACATTGAGGTGCGCCCTACCTTTATCAGCAAGGGTGAAATTGCCAAGCGGCTGGTGGCCACCTATCACAACCCAGGAGCTGCCCCGACTGAGAAGGACCCGAACCCCGGAAAGATTGAGTTTGCTCTCTGCTCCGGAGACGACTTTACGGACGAAGACATGTTCCGCAGTCTCAACGGGGCATCGGGTACGATCCTGGATGATCAGCACGTCTTTACGGTTACTGTGGGGGCAAGCACCAAGGTGACCCTCGCCAAATGGCACCTGCTGGAGCCCGAGGATGTGATTGAGTGCGTGGGACTGCTGGCCGGTGCTGGCGACCCAGCCAGCCTTGAGCGTGTGGGAGAGGTCAATCTGGCAGCTCTCAGCACAGTAGAGGGACATATCCCGGCCGAGGAGCTGTGAAGAACGACTTCTCATCGCATTTTTTGTTTTTTTTTTTGTTACTTTGCAGCATGTTTGTTTCATTGCAAACTACGGAGCTGTCGACCGAAAAAGTTGAGCTTCAACGAGTTGTTGAAAGCTTTGGGAATTTCTTATCGATTGCACTTTGAAGATGAGAGAAGAGGGCTGGGATGTATAGAAACGGCAATAGAACGAAGGATGGCGCGTGGCGTACGGGGCTAGTAATAACCTTGAGGTGAAGAGTAACTGAGGATGGAAATGGAAAGCAAATACGGGACATAGGGGGCTGCGGCCATCCCGACGCATCTGAAACGGAAGACATTTGTCGACTGGCAAAGTACCTATAGCATTGGCCGTTTCATTTAGCACGGAATATAAGACAAAGTTTAAAACGACATGCTGTTTGAACGTGGCTGGCTGAATCGGTTCTCAAAAGAGGCATCGACGATCTTGCAATGGTATCGGCACTAATCAAGTATGCTGTGGCTTTCCAAGATATTGGGCATAAATTGAAGAATTGGGACAAGCAAGACAAGCTGAGCTGCGGACACAAGGCTAAGCATTGGCTAGAGCAGAGCCTCTTGCAGAGGTGGCTGCCACGAGAGGCGGCGCTTAAACGTGTTTTTTGACAGTGTCTCAACTACACTGTCGATCTAGGAATGCCACTCTGGCATTCGGACAGCGCCGCACGTGCGTGGCGGCAATAGGCGAATCCGACGGCGAATTACGAGGCAGATCTCTGCAATTGGAGGCTCAATTGAACTGTGCAACTGTGGAAATACCATGGTGGAGGCAAAGACGGGCTGAAACTCTCTGGCCTTTCTTCGGCAGCCCGACTTTTTTCTGTTTCCAAATAACTGGGGATTGTGGCCTCTTGCGGGATCCGGGTCTGTCACACGCCCGCTTGTCTGATTCGACCTCAAAGGGCCTGCAGGTATGATCGTGTGATGGATGGCACAAGAATCTGGAGAAGGGCAGAATAGGAAAAGAGGCCGTTGAACTCTATTCCGGGGGACCCGAGGCGTATTGCGGGAGGTGGGATGGGGGAGGACGGATGGGGAGATGGGTGGTGATCTGGTGTTTATGTGTGATTGTTTTGTCAACTCTTGCATGACAAGATGGACCGTGACAGCGAAGAAGCGCCGCTGAATCAGCACCAGACGGATGAGATTTGCATATGCATACACAGAAAAGGGTCATGGGGACTATGCGTATTCCGAGCAACCGCGTTCAGTGGACGGGAAAGGACCGAAAGCAGGACATCTGCTGACTCGGAGGTTTTTCTTCTTCTGCTTCTTCCATTTACTTTTTTTTTTCTCTCTTCTTTTTTTCTTCCCGCTGGATTATGTTATACGGGGCTTCGTGGATCCTTCTCCAGGCTTCTCTTGTCATGCCTTTGTCAGTGTCAGTCGATCCCAGCAGGGCAAAATGCAGTCGACCTAGTAACCAGTTTAGGCGTGCTTCGTAGGTTTTTAACCTCTTCATCTGTAATAGCTTCCTAATATTCTCCGCCCCGTTACCACGCGGCTCTTGTTCCGCATTGCCCAAACCCCCTGTTTGATGCTACAGTACTATCTATCTTGTTCTGCTGCTCTTTTGTCGTTTAGCCTTGCTTGGGGGCCAGTGACAGATGATGCACCACTAGGACGACGTCATCGGCTGGAAGTGCCGAGGGCAGGCCGCCGGAAGAGACGGTGCTTGGCGTTTGCCCCACTTGCCGGCGCCGGGCGCGGTAGATACGACGTCATGGGCGCGTGTGTGGGAAGGGGCGACTGCTGGGTGAGGGTAGGAGCTGTGGTGACACGAGGGAGGCTGGGAAGGCACCACGTTGTTCTGCTACTGCTGTTTTACAATTTCACGTTGTTAATCCTTATCTAGCTGAGACATATCAATGCAGATTGCGCGTATAGAATTGTGAGCGACATCTTTCATGATAGGGGGATCTGCAAATGCGGCTTGTGCTGAATCATACGCATGTTTTAAGTCTCTGGAGTAAAAAAAAAAAAAGAAAAAAGAAGAAAAAACTGGAGCCCGAGTATGCCGAGACATGTACCACCAAAGCAGGAAACTTCCGCATAAAAGCAGCAGAAACAAGTCACTCCTGGTACTGTACGGAGTACTGGTGTACATAAGCTTTCTTCGGTGGATCTCCATTGCCTGGTGGAGACTCGGTCAATCGCGATTTTGCTCATCCTCATTCGTCTTCACCTCGCATTTTCCCTCGCCTCTCCCGCTCCCTCTCGGGGGTCACCGACCAATCGTGTCACGAGGTCGCCGCCCAAAAACCCGGATTCTTGTCCTGGTTTGTTTTGTCTTGCCTCTCCACAGCGAACTGGAGAAGGCACTGGAGAAAGTCTGGAGAGTAGGACCGAATTGGGCCAGGAGATTCTCGGTATGGTGGGAAGAGCGCCGCGGTTTGTCACCCAATTCGCCCTCTCAGCGGATTTTTTACCTCGCACCTGACTTGCCTCTGCTGTCGGCCGTCCCCAGGATTCGACTCGTTGGAGACTTCCCCGAGCCCGAACCCGTGGGGTGGGGAGACTTTCTCCCTCTTCCCCCTTAGGTGTCATGATCCGGGGCTAGCAACATGCCTCGAGATGCCTGCTCGTCCACCCACCAAACGGCCGGACTTGGGCCGGTCCCACGGTTTTCTTGATCGTGACCATATGGCGTGGGTGTTTGGGCTGAATTAGGTCATTGGAGAAGGACCGGGCATCAGTGGCGGCCTTGGTCGTGTTGGAGAACATTTATACCCCAATGCCTCCCCCCCTCTCAGTTGACGATCTGTCTCAATATTGAACAACAAGATACACTACCAGCATCACTACTACCTCATCTGCCACTAGGAGACCAAGCTCCCGGATCAGCAGCAACTTCCTTCTCAACTCAATTGACACGTCACCTCCTGCACACACACACATATATATCCTACATATAGTCGCTTATACCTAAGCGACAGTCTCCAACAGAGACATCACCATTGCCATTCAAGGGCTTTGACACAGCAACACATACTTCACAATGCGTTCCAGACGGGGCCGTTTTATGACCATCTACTTCGACCAGCATGACCCTGCGTCGGAGAAGCACAACCCCGACTTTGGTCGACCTTCGGTTTCTGGCCTGGACTATTCTCCCCTGCCACGTGTGACTGGACGGTCCTTCGCCATGGGTGTTTTGGTCTCAATGGGTGGATTGATGTAAGTTGTCGCTTTATTTGACTTGGAGCTAATGAACCAAGCTAACCCGTTCCTAGCTTTGGCTACGATACTGGTCAGATCTCTGGCTTTCTGGAAATGCCCGATTTCCTGGACCGGTTCGGTCTCACTCACTCTGACGGCACAAAATACTTTAGCAATGTTCGCTCTGGTCTCATCGTCGCTCTTCTGTCCATCGGTACTCTTATTGGAGCCTTGGTAGCTGCACCCATCGCTGATCGCGTTGGTCGTAAGCCTTCCATTTCGCTGTGGGCTCTGGTTGTTTCCGTCGGTTTCGTCATCCAGATTGCATCTATAACGGCATGGTATCAGCTCATGATTGGACGATTTGTTTCCGGTCTGGGTGTTGGCGCCCTGAGTTTGCTTGTTCCCATGTACCAGGCCGAGACAGCACCCGCCTGGATTCGAGGTGCCATGGTTTGCGCTTACCAGCTCTTCATCACCATGGGCATCTGGCTCGCTGCCTGCTTCAACTACGGCACTGTCAAGCACCAGAGCGGCAACTCGGGCAGTTGGCGAATCGTCATTGGCCTGGGATGGATCTGGACTCTTATCCTTGGGTTCGGTATTCTGCTCTTCCCAGAGACTCCTCGATACGACTTCCGACATGGACATGAGGAGCGAGCCAAGCAGACCATTTGCCGTGTATTCGGTGCAACAGAAAACCACTGGGCTGTCCACACTCAGATTACAGAAATCGAGCGCAAGCTCCGCGCTGAAGACAAGATCCAGCTTGGCCCTGTCAAGGAGTTTATCGGCATGTTCCGAGCTCCCCGCATGGCTTATCGTATCGCCCTTGGTATGACTCTGCAGATGTTCCAGCAGCTTACCGGTGCCAACTACTTCTTCTACTACGGTACCACCATCTTCAAGTCGGTGCAGATCAACTCCTTTGTCACTCAGATCATTCTCAACAGTATCAACTTTGGTGTCACCTTTATTGGTCTGTACATGGTTGAGCATTTTGGTCGTCGCAAGTCTCTCATTGCCGGTTCCATTTGGATGTTCATTTGCTTCTTGATCTTCGCCTCCGTTGGTCATTTCATGCTTAATCTTAACGATCCATCGGCTACCCCCACACCCGGTGTTGTCCTCATCGTTTTCGCCTGTCTCTTCATTCTTGGCTTTGCCACTACTTGGGGTCCCATGATTTGGACCATCCAGGCCGAGATCTTCCCCTCGCGATACCGTGCCAAGGGTATGGCTCTCTCCACTGCCAGCAACTGGATCTGGAACTTCTGCATTGGTTTCTTCACCCCATTCATCACTGGTGCCATCGACTTTAGGTATGTGCACACTTTTTCTTGACAAATCAAGACGATGTTCTAACGGTTTATCTATAGATACGGTTATGTCTTTGCTGCCTGTAACTTTGTGGGAGCCCTCATCATCTACTTCTTCGTCATCGAAGGCCAGGGCCGCACCCTTGAAGAGATCGACACCATGTATCTCGAGCACGTTCTTCCCTGGAAGAGCAGCAAGTGGGTGCCACCTCCTCCCGAGCACATGGCCAACATTCGCAGAAAGGCTGGCGTCGACCTTGACGTCCTTGCCGACCAAGACAGCGAGAACGCAATTGCCAACGATCCTTCGGACAAGCATGTGACTCCCGAAGGCCCGGCCCACCATGAGAACGTCTAAAGAAAAAAATGATGGATTATCTTGTAAATAACGCGGTTTATGATTATGTTGGATATTGATGATGGGAGATTGGATATACCAAGTTGATTTGTTGTAGGATAATGGCAGAAGCTGGGGATTCTTTAACCTAGTGTGTATTTTTTGAACAAGCATATGAATTTTAATTACTGAACTTAAACTTTTACTACTCTCAAGTGACTGATGCCCATTTAATTACGTAGATGTGCATTTCCGCCTTTAACCGCCTTGGATTAAAAGTCTTTGAAGTGAGGTATGAGAAATAAAATCACGCATTTCCTCGATAAAAGCCTTTTCGGATCACGTTCTCCGCAACGCATGAGCTGTCGTCCGCCTCTAATACATAATGCGCCAAAAACGTAGATGCTGGCAAACTCACGGCCGGCTCTCAGGTGAAGGCCCTCACTGTGCCATGCCATCCCATCTACTTGCTCCATACCATATTTCGGAAGATGCAGGGAGCCTTCAAGGTTGGCCTACGATTTTTTTTCTCTTTCTTTTTAAGAAGAAGTCTCATGGGCTTCGAAGTAACCTTTTAAGAACAGGGCTGCTGTCTACTTCGTCTTCGCCGAGGTCGACGCCTTTATCTCTCAGTCTCATCGAGGCCATCCACACCCAGCTTCGTCTTCACCCTTTGGTGTTGCGACCGACTAGTCAGTGGATTTGGCGAGGTTCTCATCCAGGACGATGTTGTGACTTTTTACTCCAGACTTGTCGTCATCTTGTTTCAACAGTAGGTCATCTAAAGGTCTTGCCCTTGTTTCAGCTGACGCAAGACCTCAGGGTTCCTCGTACCGCCACCAAATTCGTTCCTTCCGAAGCCATCTTGTCCCAGGTTAACAAGTCTCATCTGTCGAATGGTGTATCAATAAATGTAGATTGTATGGGCCTATCGCTAGCTTCGCCGCTGCCATTGCGTCTATATAGGCTGATGCTATGTTGTTCAAGGTCTAGAAGAAAACGGGCCACCGGGAGAGAGCATCGTCTCAGCCCCTTCAAAATTCTCGGAGAGCTGGTCTCAGCTCGATGTCCCACTGGCCTTCACAATTGCCTATTCATGGTTCTCACGACCGGTTAGTTCGCTCTCGGCCGAGATGTCAAGGTTCTTGGTAAGTTTCTCTCATGAAATCTTTCCTTCAACAAGTTGAACTGCCGCCACCCCCAGCTGCCAGAGAGGGAATTCATATCACTAAGCGACAATGAATCGATTGACATTGAGTATATTATTCCGCAATCACTCTATTAACATGTAAAAGGTGGGATGTTTGGTGTTATAATGGGAGGAAAGGTTGACGACAGACTCGGGGCTATGTAACTAATCTCCGGTACTTCCGTTAACTCCAATTCCTCCGGCTTTGTGCAAGCTGCATATAGAAGAAGATATTACAAGCAGTTAAATTATGGTTCACATTATTTACAAGTCACTGTTAGGGTGAAGCCAAACATCATCTAGGCATTGGGGTGCGGCTCAGAATTGCACTTCATTGCAATTCAGGTTGCTATCCTTATACAGTGGGCCCCCAACGGCGAAGCCAAACAGAATACTGCAGCGTGCTATTATGAAGAATTCCAATTGTTGTCAGTAGTCTTACATTGAGCTCTCCTTAATAGATAGTTCAGAAAGCTGCATAGCACTAGAACAGCATGTAGATGCTTCAATCCTTTGATATCTTAACCTATGAGTAATTTCTTATACCACAATCACAAAGCTTGCTCATTAGCACGCGATATCTGCCGGTGAACACAAACAATACTCTCAGGCCGTTTGGAAGAATACAGAGATCGCAAATGAGTATGTGGACATGGGGAGAATACGATCACTATGTCAGATGAGTTTAGTGTGGTGGATACGTGCGGGTTATCTGTTTTGGGAATACGCTCACTTCCCAATACCCTCTTCTTTGCCAACCCCTTGGCTCTCTCCCTCTCCCCTATTAACTAATAATGTCTGAGTAAAAGATACTTCGCTGCGCGTCGCCCCATTGTTAGACAAGTGCAGTCCCAGTATGGTGCTGCTGCTGAGGCTAGCATAAAAGTATCCATCGATAGATCTCTAGATATGATACAATAGCCATACGAAGCGTATAATTCTCTTGTTCATATGCGTTCGAAAGAATCTACTAGTATCATTGCGCGATATCATAAAAGCTAATATGGTAGGCCACCTTCCCAATTGAAGGAAAATAAAGCGATTAACACGGCTTTCTCATCATTGTGAGTATGAAGAGAAATGCCGAACTAACAACAATCTTTTTTCAACCAAACCAACGCTACATATGCTTCTTGGCTCTTGAACAATTCATTACGTTTAGACAAGCTAGAATATCAACTGGTATTACATCACAGATTAGTATTGATCTCAACAGCCGTAAGGGGGCAAAACACCCAGGAATTTGCGTGATATCCGTATACTAAGCTGGCACGCCAAATAGCGGCCTTTAGACTTAGCTCCATTCAAAATCCGGATATGTTACCAATCCACAAAACTCTCTTTTAAGAAAACATCTACGATCTCATGTTCTATATTTATTGGACCATTTGTTCCATTCATGATAAGATGTTGAAATGCAGCATTCATCATTCTCATCGTGGCTCAAGTCGTTTACCGGCAATGATCAATCAACCTCAGTATTAACCGATTTCTCCTTTCCCCATCGAATAATCTTGCACTTTTCTTGCCCAGTATGGCTTTTCAATTTCACACAACTACCTTTGGCCTGTTGATGCGTCTACTTTCTGGCAATAAAATCTTTCAATATCCTGATGAGATCGATCCACTACTATGGAAAAAGTTTCTTCGCCAAGATACATCCGAACATGCAAATGACTCTGGCGGAGGATCGAGTAAAAACGAGGCAGATGAGAATAGTGCTCTGCAGAACACCGTTGTTCACGATGGTGACAATGAGATTCTCCTAGTAGAGTGGTATGGGCCAGATGACCCCGAGGTAAGACAGCCACATTTTGCCCCTATAATATTTATCTGCCAAATGATGTAGCGTTAAAGCCAGCTCTTTGTCTTATAGAATCCTCGAAATTGGCCATTGGCCTGGAAAAATCTCATGATGTTCCAGCTTTGTGTCCTAAATTTCGCTGTCTACATGGCAAGTTCTATCTATGTTCCAGGTGAGCTGGGCGTCATGGAAGACTTTGGCGTCAGCGAGATCGTAGCAACCCTGGGCCTCTCTCTCTTCACTCTGTAAGGCAACTCAGCTCCATGATGAGATTCGGGGGTATCAATGTCTTTGCTAACGTCTTTTTCTATCACTGCTAGCGGTTATGGTGTCGGCCCCATGTTATGGTCTCCATTATCTGAGATGCCAAAAATCGGACGCAGTGGTATCTTCTTCTGGACACTCTTCGCCTTTATCTTATTTCAGCTTCCCGTTGGATTTGCCCCCAATATTGCTGTTTTTCTCGTCTTTCGCTGGGTGACGGGCTTCTGTGGTAGCCCGTGCTTATCCACCGGTGGCGGCACCATCCTTGATCTATACGACCCCTCTGTCGCCTCCTATTTACTGTGCATTTGGGGAACAGCTGGCCTCTGCGGTCCTGTATTTGGTCCAATCATTGGCGGATACCTGGTCCCTGCAAAAGGATGGCGCTGGACAATATGGATCATTACATGGATTTGCACGCTGGTCTTGGCTGCAATGTTTTGCTTTTTCCCTGAGACCAGCGCAGCGAACATACTGTACAAGAGGGCCAAGAGATTGAGGAAGGCGACTGGGGACAGTCGACTTAGGAGCCAGTCCGAGATTGACGCCGCGCATTATACCACAAGAGATCATCTGATCGTCCTCTCCAGAGCCTTTACTTTGACATTCTCTGAACCCATAGTTCTACTCATGAACTTGTACGCCGGTCTCCTGTATGGTATACTGTTCATCTGGTTCGAGTCATTCCCGCTCGTGTTCGGAGATATTTACGGCTTCAACCAAGGCGAGCAAGGCCTTGTTTTCCTGAGCATTTTCATCTTTGCTCTCATCTCATTGGCACTCTTTTTACTATGGATCAGAACTAGCCTCGTCCCAAAAGTCAATAAGCCGGGATTTACGCCAGAGATGGTTCTTCCCCCAACGTTTTTGGGATGTTTTGCTCTTCCAATTTGCCTATTCTGGTTTGGCTGGACATCAAGGGCGAGTATTCACTGGATCGTCCCCACCATTGGATCGGGTCTCTTCTCTATTGGGGTTGTCACGTTGTTTAATCCGCTATTCAACTATCTAGGCATCGCATATCCCGCATACGCAGCGTCCATATTCTCGGGGTCTGCACTTTTCCGTGCCTCATTCGGTGCCTCATTTCCACTCTTCGTAAGAAATAGTGCACATCCACCTTGGTTTCCGTAACTAATCACAAATCTCCTTTTAGGCGCGCCAACTCTTCCTCCAACTAGGCCTTGGCCCAGGTAACTCGCTTCTCGGTGGTATCGCCGTGCTATTTATTCCAGTCCCCTTCGTTTTCTACAAGGTAGGCCCAAAGTTATGAGACATCGCGAGGAATAAAACTGACCGCCAAATAGTTCGGGGGAAAGATCCGTCATATGAGTAAGAATGCTCGGCACGATTTATAAGAACATTGTGCAACAGCTAGACAATCAATACAACAGCAGTCATCGCAGATCGACAAACTCATTAAGAATAGCTTCTGGGCTTCTCAATGAAAGAAAATTTAAGGCTTAGAAAACTCTTTATCAATTGGGAGACGTACTGAATGGCAGCGAGGATGACGATGTTTTGAGGTACCAGAAGAGAAATAGGAAGCAAAGAAAGCTCCACACCTAGATAAAAGTGGGCCAGGCATATTAGACTGAAGCGACTTTTGGTGCACAGCTCAATGGGTTTGCATTGGTCAAATGTATTCATAATTGCGATAGCCTGGTTCTGACGATATTTCTAGTATCCCAAGTTGTCCTTTTTGTATGGCGTGCTGAATCTATGTATCTAGGTAGAATGAAGAAGATGAACTCTCATTTTAGGCCATTACAGATGTTAGATTAGCGGATGTACTCACTCACGGTAGGCAGGCGGGGAATCATACAGGGCAAGCAGGGGTCGCTTTTATTGTCATTGCGCGCCATGTTCAGCTGGATGGAGTGTCCGGTTATAAAGTGCACGGGTGATATATGCTATGTGGTACATACGACCATACTAAGGTAAGGGTAGTGGAAAATTCCGAGTCCCATCAAGATCTTATTTAAAATTTAATATCTGTAATTTTGAGCATGATAGATATCTAGTTTCAAAATCCTCTTAATCTGGGTTTAAATATATTATACCTGTATTCTTCAACGTCTACATCGTAGTGAAAGCTCTCTATGTACACTGATAATGCTGCAAAGCGAACGCACACGACAAGGGCTCCTATACGTACCTATATCAAGACTTCTATACTCTGCAGCCGCGTGTCAGCCACACGGGTGCAAAGCGATATGTCAAGTGGTGATAGCCGCTCCCGACCAATGAAATAAATAAATACAATCATGAGACTCGTGACCCCGCACTTTATTTGGCGACATCAGATTTTGATGCCCAAGCCGTATGAACTGGGTTCACATCTTCACATCTTCACACCTCAGTGTCTGTACTTCTACTCCATACCATACCATCCGAAGATGAGCTCATCGTTTCCCTGGGGCATTGATGGACTAGACAAGTCTCGATTTGAAGCTTATGCCAAACTCTTACGGCTAAAGAATGGCGGCCAGATTGAGGAGGCTTCGAACTTCTCCGAAATACTCGACGAAGATATTGAATTAGAGAAGCCGGACGACACCGATTCCGTTAATGCGAACGCATTTCTGTCGTTTGATGAGAGAAAAATGAAGAGGGCCTTCCTTGATAGGCTATCTGAGCTTATTGCAAATGAGAAAGGCGGCCATCATGTCTCCTCATCTCTGATGATCGAGTGGCCAGATCGAGTCGATATTCTCGTAGCGAGAAATAATGGCTTCAGAGAAGGGGATGTCACTCTCCGCATGCTGGAAAATATCGCTTCTAGCCTCCGAGACATCTCCACGCTCGATTCCTCAGGTCTGGCATGTTCTTGTTTATCTGCATGTGGCGAGCTAACAGCGGTCCGTTTAGATCCTGTCGCCGCTTCTACCAAACAGAATCTTTGGACATCATTGGTACAATCGTACAGGCCCAGATTAAGCGATTACATGATTCAGGCCAAAAGAACCTTGAAAGAGACTATCCCCCCTGAGGGGGGCCTGATAGAGACTCTGCCCTTAGATGATCGCGCAGCATCCCTTCTTTTGTGCCTCAAGGGATTTCACGCCCTTATTGATGTTGCGGCACGTTCGCAAACGCAGGATGATCTTGAGGAGATTGTAAAGAGCGCCCATAACATCTTCTCTTTCTACAAGGAGCATGATTTTGATAAGATTACTAGCAACAATACTAATATCAGGTCACTGAGAGACGCGCTGGGCTTCCTCGGTAAGTTACAGACATGCTTTAACACTCTGACGAGAAGCGCAGAGAGACTCTCCGGCTTTCAAAATCTTCGTATCCTCCCAGTGATAGATCTACCAACTGGCGCAGCCAAACCGAAAGGGACAGATCGAAACAATGCCTGGTCGTTGGCGGAGACGTTTTCATCTCTGGGCCTTGCACTAAACGACAAGACAGCGGAATCTCTTGTCGGAGCTGGGAAAAGGAAAGGGTCTTGGACCAAGAACAAACTGCTCCAAAGGTTTGACAAGATGAAGTCATCGGCCTCTGAAGTACACGCAGAAATACAAGTCATTTTGGCGGCGACAAAACACAACTGTACGGGCGCGGCAATATTCAATTATGTGGGCTGCAGTAAGCGCAGCTGCTTCCTTTGTTCCAAGGTCATTCAGAGCTATGGGTCTTACACGACAAGGGGATGTCATGGCAAACTCTACGATCTCTGGACTGTGCCCGAACTTCCATGGCTCACTAAGGATGAACGCTTAAGGCTCGTTCAAGCTCTCAAGAATGTCGAGAGAGCCATGAAGAAATCTCTACGTGATAAGAAGACTGAAGGACTTATCCATGCCAAGGAATCCACGATCGGGGGCTCTTCAGTTGCGACCAGAAGACAGCAATCTGACCAAACCCCTTATATGATGTCCCTCGTCTCAGGGTATCTCAGATCGCAGCGCCAAGGAATGAGGTCCAATGCTGGCAAGAAAGAAGATTTTTCGAGCCTTGAGTAAGCAACCACTGTGAATCAAACGCATTGAAGTCCTAACATGCTCTAACAGAGGATTAAGTCAGCCTTCACTAGACGGAGCTCAATACGAGGTCAATCTGGATACACTTTTGTTTGGCCAAACTCAACGTCGTTCCGAGACGACGATACCGAAACCTGAACAGCTTCGAGGCGAATGTTCCATTTGCGAAAGAGAAACCAATCGCCACTGTCAATTCTGTAACCTGGATTGGTTTTGTCGTAAAGAGTGTCAGGATAAAATGTCATTTCGTCACCTCACCAAGTGTTCCGCTCGCTCGATAACAACTGCCGACATACTCTATAGTGATGTTATTGGGGACCGGCTTCCGCAAGACCCAGAGACATGTGAGCATTTTGGGTTCACCCGGTGCCGCGACGGGAGAGAGAAATCTTATCTCTCTGGCCTTTATCAAGGTCTTGTGTATTTGAATGTTGAGGCTATCCAGCTAAACGAACGGCGAGAGAAAGGTATCCTTGTGAGCAAAATCATAGAGGCGTTTTCCAGGTTGTCTGAGCAGAACCGTGGGGGCTACTTCTCATGGTTCCTTCGAAACCAGCATATCCTTGACAGCTCGACCCCACCTCTTCAGCTTGATGGAAAGGATAATCCCCTCCAACGGGCTATAAACGCCGCGAGGCCCTACCTCGACCTAGAAGATCGCGACAAGGAGTTTCAACAGTTAGAGCCACCATCGAAACGGCATTGCTTCCTATTTTATGCTATGGCCTTGGACAGCTCGTATCCAAACCCGTATTGGGCCGAATTGGATATATGGTACGATTTTGGCTTCGCAGTTTGTCGTGGCGAATACTATCAAAGTCAACTTGGGGCCCTCTATAGTCAGCTTGTTGGTGGTAACAAATCAATGAGAGATGACGACCAAAATCTAGGGGTTAAATCAGAAAATTATCCTGATATGCCTACATGTTCATTCAACGAATTTTGGTTGGCCTACAGAAACGGTAGCCTTGGAAAGCTCTTCCACCAATACGGTTTAGGGGGCCAAATGAGTCGTTACTTGGGCTTGCAGGAACTTCTATCCTTCTCGCTGAACCAACGTGAACTGCGCCCATCAGTTTGGAGATTGAAACATTTCCTGGCCCTCGATCCTAACGATCCGCTAGGCAACCTTCCTAAAGTTGAAGCAGCCGCTCATGAATACGGGTTCACATCGCAGCTCAACGCGGGGACAAGGCTGGCTTTGAGGCAATTTTATGAACAGTTATTTGAGAAGGTTAATCCACTTAGGATCCATGACGCAAAGAATTGTGGCAAATTGCTTGATTATGCGGAAAGCAAACTTGGTGTTATTGATGATGGCGTCCGGCATGTATTGCGACAGTTTGGCTGACGAAGACTGTATGGGCCTGGGCTCGAGTGAAAAGATATTCTGGGATAAATGCAGATCACCATTTATCCGCATTGCTTAATCTTATACATTTCAGTTTCCTTCGCAAATTGATAATATATCTAGGCGGCCATTTATATAATTTACTGTACTCCCTAGCAAAACTTATTGTTAGATCTCAGCGGAATTCTACCCAGTTTTGATCGAATTAACCAATAGGGTAGCTTGTCTAGCTAGCGTTATACCAGAAACAATAGTAGGGAATGCAGTAACTTATTATTTTATGTTACAAGGTAAAATATAAAATTGAACGCAATTATTTGGACAGGAACAGGTTCTGGTCAAAGATTAAGCATATAGAAATGTATGAATATAGTATTTCCTCATAATTAACAGGATTTTATAATAACAGAGCTAATCAGCATCTCTCTCCTTGCAGAAGGTTACGACGGCTTTATCTACTACTTTGTGAAGCTAAATATGTAATAACTGGGAGTTTGATCTGATGAAGTCAAAGGATGCCGATCGGAAGCTGTCATTTAACAAAGATGAAGAAGTTGCACCAAGTTGCATCACCTGTTTTCCTGATCCCCAGCATGGCCATGTAGGGAGTAGTGCTGAGCCATTGCTGTTCGGGTTCATCGTGTTGAAAAAAGAGATGTAAAATTCTTGTGTAACGGCGGCAGCGTAGCCTGGAATCAGCCCAAAAGCAGCGATTTGTGAGGTCGTGTGGAAAGTTCCCAAAAAAGCCGTCCCGTATAAGTAAGACGAGAGAAAGGACCACGTCGGTACTGATGGGTCTATCTGGTCTACTGTTTCAAGAAGACTGCGCCTTTGAAGCGTGAAAATAAAGTCACCAAGTATAGCGGCCAGTCGTTTGTATTCTGGATAAAGGTTATTCAACGGCCCTGTTCTGAAAGGCGAACCAGCCGAGGGATCGTCTGGATATGTGGCCACCAGACCTTGGACCTGAGACGCAGTGGCTTGCTGGAAATAGAGACTGCCAAGATATTCTTCAACGTCTTGTGTGCTAGTAAGATTCAATTGGTAAACCGAGAAAAGAGTTCCTTCATCTTCCTGGTCGCCTAGCAACAAGGGGACTTTTGCAAATTGACCTCTTGAAGCCAAAATTTCCGGTGAATCAAGGAGGACTGTTCCATCTGGCCTTGGTAGGTATGACAAAGCGATGGAGTTATAACTGCTTGAGATGGGAACGGATTCTGCCGCTAACAGAAAGGTGTTAAAGTCTACGGACCTCAAACATGCTAGAGTATCGCTGGATGTCGAGCATCCGGCGCTGTCAACAACCTTGTCATAAACGAGTTGAGCCTTTGTAGAGTTGGCAGGCTCCGCAGGCAGGATGCTGCCGCTCTCCATCAATGCTGCCCTAAAAAGGGGCTTTCCATGATATGAGTTATTGCCTCCAAAGAGCGCCGTCTGATCAAAGACGCTCATAGAGCCTGCAGAGAAACCCCAAAGCGTCACTTTATCGGGATCGCCACCGAATTGCTCAATATTATCAGCGACCCACTGCAGTGCCAAACGCTGGTCCCTTAGGCCTAGGTTGGTACTTCCATCGTTGAGGAGCTCTTTGCCAGCGAGGAAACCGAAGCCCCCTAATCGATAATTTGCCGCCACAAAAATGATCGGTGTACCAGAAGCAATTGAGGCTTGGATGAGCTTTGTGGAGTCAACCCCCTGTGTTGCGCCAGATTCAAAAGCTCCTCCATAAATGAAGAATACTACAGGCAGCTTGGAACCGCTTGAAGCATCCGAGGGCCTCTGGACATTCAGTGTCAGGCAATCCTCGTCTTGGTTTTGTACTACATTCGATATATTCGTGATGATATCCAGTAATGCTGGTGGTAGGCCACTGGGAGTAAACTGCGAAGAAAATTGAGGGCATGCTTTCGGAGTAGCGCTTGCCTGAACCTCGCCCAAAGAAGAAGTTATGGGTTGTGGTGGCTTCAATCGTAGCGATCCTACTGGCGGTTGCGCGTAAGGTATGCCTCTAAAGCTGTCGATTCCATTACTGCTGGAACCAACAACTGTAGAATAGCGCAAGGCCACAGTTGGACCATCTGCACCAGCTAACTGTGCGTTAGAGGCAACGGCAAGAAGAAGTGCCGTTAACGTTGTGAGCCTGAACATGGTGGAGGCGACCAATAAGATTCCTGCTTTGTGAAAGGTAATTGAAGAACATGAACTAAACTGACTCGATAATCCCCAGAAAAGAAGCAGTGGCTGATTCGGACCTCCTCTAACTATTTATCAGAAGCTGACAACTCTGGAGTTGCTTATTCTCTTGTGCCTCGGGTCATAGCTATTGAAAATGCAGTAAACTACATGTAGTCAGAAGCAACCGCGGTACAATGGCTCAGCGGAAGCAATTGTGGCAATAATTCTACACTCTCATGTCAGCTGGCTTGGTGTTTTCATGGTTTGTTCCTTTTCACCGACTGTCTCGGATTGCTTCTCGGTCGCTTTCTCGGTCGGGGCGACTAATATCGACTAAGGGGCAAGGAAGCTAATACGAGTACGCAAAAAGTAGCCAATATTTCGTATTTCGTAGCCGAGTTCCGTGGTCAGATTGCGGGGATAGCGTGATTCGACACGGATCCCCCGCAATTCCCCCAGAGTTGGATGCATAATCACGATCTCATCAGAGAACATGCACGTCCAAACGCCGGCATACCCCAACGTACCCCGACATCCATCTTGTGCCTGCTGGAAGATTGTACTTCAATCCTCGGTCATTATTGAATAGAAATGGAGCAAAGCAAAAGCCCGGCTACGGCCGCGAGGACGACCAAGGCAGCAATGCCGAAGGCTTGTGACGCGTGCCGTCGTCGGAAACTCAAGGTACCACCCGCATTATTCCACACCCCCTTTAGACACAGCCGTTAATGGAGCTGATAGTGTCCGAGACGGCAAGGGTCACCCTCCGAATCACCATCAGATATGAGGTGTCTTCGCTGCCAGCGGACAGATATCCGCTGTACATACAATGACGAATTCGGAAGAAAAGGACCCAGAACTGGAAGGTGTGTTATCTCGTGAATCTACAAGGTTAAACTTTCTTCTAACAGCTGTAGGCGACTCGAGGCTATTCGGGCCAGTCAAGCATTGGAAGCAAATTCCAGTGCAGTGAATGGTACTCCAGGCAATGGTGCTCCAGGCAATGGTGCCAGTCAACCACACGATTTGATACCAAATGATTCTTTTTCGGAACAATCGCCTGTCCAATTTGATCTCTCCTCCTTTGGTGAAGATGATTCTGCATCGTCTATCGGCCACTTAGACGGTCATGGCGGAGCGGATTCCACAGCTTCCAACCTTGACACCATTCAACAACCATGGGAACGATTGGCTCTCGGGACATCCGCAGACATACTCAATCCAGTATTGGAAGAACAGAATGTGGTTCATTTCAGCCATGATCAGCTCTCTGTTGCCGCCATCGAAAGCACCGATGGAGTTGCCTTTTCATGGCAAGATATTGTCGCCGAATTGGCTTTGTTTTGCCTCAAATGCTACCAACGTCATCCAATCATTCATTTGGAAACTGTGCTCAACAGGATTGAACGGGGGGATCACGTTTCAGATCCCACCTTTCGCACAATGCTGCTCTCAATATTTCTCATCAACGAGGCCAGTCAGTTTCGACACTATCCCGACCGCAGCCCAGCGCGGTTAGACGTTCTTACAAGAGCGACAGAGAAATCACGGGCCAATTCACCCTACTACCATTTTGCCGAATCTCCGTCTTTAGATACCGTGATCTCTTCAATCTTCCTTTTCATAGCATACAGCGTTCGAGATAAGCACAACCGCGCTTTCCTTTATCTAACAGAAGCCATCGGACTCATGGATCTCGTCAAATACCCATGCGACCGGATAGAGATAGTTCAATACCACCGTATTGAATGTTTGCTATTCGTTACCGAGGCGGCATCTAACTCGATATATGGCTCCCGGGGAAAGAGAAGACTTGCCAGGAACCCCTCTACCCCTCCCCCGAAAGAAATTTTGGATAGGTGGTATATCTCTGAACACAAGCAAAAGCAGCTTCCCCCACTGCTATCTACTCTGCCTTATGAATCGTTGGACAAAAGAGCCGCTGAGCTTCTGTACGCTATGACTCGGCTTCATAGCGCTCTTGATACTGCTGGCGTCTCTAGTGTTGAGTTTCAAGACGATATCTTGGCCACCTTGAGTAATGAAGATGACCATAAGCCTTCATGCTTGATCCAAACTGCAGACGTGGCCATCACCAGACAATGGCAACTGGCTACCCACTGGTGGCATGCATTATCGAAAAATGGGTACTCTTCCGAAAGGAAAGAAAACGCGCGCTACATAATACAAATCATTGGCATGACTGCAGTCCAACGCACCAAATTTCTTCACCCCGGGGCTTGTCGAATAGTGGGCCACGGTAAACTGGCTGCGCTTGCGGATACCATGTTTAAGATTTCATCCGCCCTCGACATATTACAATGTTGTTCTTCCCTGATACGCGACATGATTCACATTGTTTCCAAAGCAGATTGCGAGGGGTCATTTGCACCTGGACTTAGCCTCGTCGCAATCTGTATTGAAGAGGTGCCGCGGCCAGTCACATCTGCCCATGAATTAGAATACGATGGTCGAGCATTTGGAAATACTGATGTAGAATTATTTCCTGGCAACTAAACTAATATAGACTCCGTTGTTCTATCTAAATTGTCTTCAGTGCGTAGTCTAACGCACGGACTTGGTTTCTGAAGAATTGCCTTGCTGCTAGTGTTGTGGTTGGAAATGTAATCCCATGAGGAACCCCCGGGACAATCTCTAGTTGAGTATCTATACCTGCATCTCTCAGATGCAGAGCGTATGCTATACCCTCGTCTCGAAGTCCATCTCGGCCAGCCACCGTGATATGACATGGCGGATGATTAGTTGGAACTTCAGTCTTAAGCACCGAGGCGTATCCGTGCGCGAATTCGACACCTGCATAGTTGTCTGTGATCATGTATTAGACACATTTTCTAGTAAGAAGACGTTTTCCGTTGCTCAACTTACCCCATACTGCTCTGAGGACCGCTAATTGTCCAACGACGTCCTTGTCTATGCGGCCTGATGATCTTGAAGCTTTTAAAACCTCAGGATACAAATCAGGGTGGCATGTAACGGGAACAACCAAGTTAACATGGCGAATTCTAGGAACATTGTGTTCCTTTGCATCCCGAAGTGCCACGGCTGCAGCAAGATTACCACCAGCCGAACAACCCCAAAGACCGATTCTATCCGGATTGATGTTATACTTCGCCGCGTTATCTATTGCCCACTGCACTGCTTGATAGCAGTCGTTGAGAGGAATTGGAAATTTATTTTCCGGAGCGAGACGATAATCAACGTTAATCACCACTGCACGCAACTCAGACGCGAAGAATTCCGCAGTTCCTGTGATAGATGTTAGGTACTCGTCCAAGGTCGAGGGGTATGTATTTTGATGTGTCGAACCTTCGTCCACTTCTGGGAATCCATGAACCCAACCACCCCCATGATACATGATTAAAGCCGGCCTTGGGCTCGAGTCTTTAATTTCCGGATCGTAAACTCGAACTGCGAATTGATTTCCATCCTCATATGTTACTGGAACAGTCTGGATGTGTATCTTGGAGATAGCACGGGATCTTGCTTCAACAGGAATAGTCTTCGGCCAAGTAATGTACTCTTCAGTGAGCCACTTGCGCATCTCTACATGATCAGCTGGATGTATAGTTGCGATTCTTGATGGAGGCAACTTGAACAATTCCTTGAGATTCCCGTCGGATTAGCGCATGTCAATACATTGGGGTAAATATGGTTGGAACTTGTGACCCCACCTGCATATAGTTCATGTCCGCATCCTCAATAATGTTTTGGGAAACATCTGACCCGTTGGTGTGTTCCATTTTCGCATGTATGAATGATGAAATGCTAACAATTTACAATATGCATAGAATGTCGCTCAAATATCGTGAGAAATGATGGACGACTGTGTTTGCACGGCCTGGAATCATATACTATGCAGCTGAGCTGTGCCACTATTCCCCAGTTGGCCTAGAACGGCTGATGGGCACATCTCGGTCGCTTGCTCGGTCGCTTGCTCGGTACATGTATTTTCAAGATCGTGGAGAAAGCCTGCATTTTTTTCAGAGCCCCTGTATCGCCCGGAGACAAGGAGGCCCGTATTCGCCTCCGTGGCACTGGGTACATCCATTCCAGCATGTCCTGAGATCCCAGAGTAGCTGTTGATCGACCAATGCGAATTACATATAATACAGCTGGAACAAGCCGCCAGTTCCTCAAACGAAATTTCTTCTTCTCATCTACCGATACTCGTCGATAGAAAAGAGTGCCGCCACTCTTGTCAACTCTACCGATCATGGACGCAAAGCAAAATGAGGAGCATTCTCACGAAGAGGTTATTGACCATGCCCAAGCGCTTCCCACGGACCAAAAATGGTGGAATTGGAGGGTTCTCATGAATTGTAAGAACCAAATTGCCCAGTGTTATCAACCAACTAACAGAATTATAGTGACTATCGTCGGATTCGCCCTTGGCCTTTACGGCTACGATAATGCCTTTACTTCGCCATTGGTCTCCTTACCGCTCTTTGTGAATAAATATCAAGGTCTAGGATTCGATGGACTTCCTGTGTTCACGGTATTTATACCACTCACCGTCTTCATCTCCCATGCCTTATAGTCACTGACATATTGGTTGGAAAGGCACGTAACCTTGATTTGGTCATCACCGTTCCAATTGTAGGCGCCGCCCTTGGAGCCTTCTCCGCCATTCCCATACAAAATTATCTAGGGAGGAAAGGTGGCTTTCTCGTGGCATATGCAACCATGTGCATACCGGGCTCAATTTTGCAACTCTTCGCTCCAAATCTAGGAGCTCTCGTTGTAGGCAGATTTTGGAACTGTTAGTTTCCCTCTGTCAAGAACTGAGCAGAATCTAACATGAGTATAGACTTTGGAATCAGTATTCTCACAAATATCGCCCCTATCTATCTCTCTGAACTGGTACCGGCCAATGTCCGAGCTCGAGCAGTGGGATTTGCTATTGCTGGGAGTGGTGCAGTCTCAGTCATCGCCACGGTGGTAGTGTGGGGATCAGCCAAGATTTTGGACCACAGACAGTATATTATCCCACTTGCAATCCAGGCGGCGCTACCTGTTCTGCTGTTGGCCTTGTCGTTTCTCCTCACAGAGTCACCCATTTGGCTGCTCGGCAAAGGTCGAACAGATGAAGCTAAAGCAAGTCTCACTGTTCTACGCGGCGGTAATTCTTTTCTTGCAGAAGCCGAGTTATCGATTGCTACCGTCGCACTGCGATCAACAAGCGAAAAGAAAACTGCCTTCAAGTTTTGGGAGATTCTGAACTTAGCAAACTTGGAGCGAACAATGTCCTCTGCTGCGCTGCTCTGCCTTTCACAGGTTGGTGGTCAGATCTTGGTTGGTACATACTCAACCGTCATCCTAGTCCAGAGTGGCGTCTCGGATCCGTTCAAGATTACCATCATCATCTTCTTGATGCAATTTGTCGGCACACTTCTTGGGCCTTTTCTGCTTGATAGGTTTGGCAGACGAACCGTTGCGCTTCCAGGCTACGTCCTCCTCTTTCTTCTAGATCTTGCAGCTGGCATCATTGCATGTGTTGGGCTCAAAACTCGACCTGAGCAGCTGGCCCTTGCGGCTCTCTGCATCATCTTCGCCTTTGTTAATTCAATCAGCTTCCAATCGATGTAAGATCTCATCCGTTAGGCAGTATTACCGTTCCCCTTGAGCTAACTTTGGCAAAACAGAATCTACGTTCTCCCAACCGAAATACCTACCGCTCATCTTCGAGAGCCCTCTATGACATGGACCTTATTTTGGTCATATGTGACTGCAATTATCACCACGTTTGCTATACCACAGTTGACTAGTGCAGATGCGTATGTTTTGCCACTCATATCTCCTCATGCTCTCGAATACAATGACTAATAGATGCATCTTTTATGTGCGGTGTAAAGCGGAAACTTAGGAGCCAAGGCTTTCTTAGTATTTGGGGGCTTTATGCTCATCACTATTGTGTGGAGCTATTTCTACTTGTACGTACCCTTTGCCGTCTCTAACCCCTCATTTTGTGTTTCAGGGAAAGTAAAAGGAAAGCGACTGATTCACCTTTGTTTTTTAGGCCAGAGACTGCGAAGCGAACACTTGCTGAGATTGATGAATTATATGAAAGGAAGGTGCCCAAGCGCCATTGGGCAAGCTACAAGATAGAGATGACTGAATCGGAAGCCAAGTCAGCTTCGCAAAACGCTGGCGTAACTGATTGACTTCAATAACTCTTAATAAACGATTATTGTTGGATGGTTTGTCTTACAAAAGATAACCTAATATCATTATTCTAAATTCACAAAAAGGCGATAAGCTATGTTCCTCAGAATAACCAGTTGTATCAATTTGTGCTACACTAGTTGAGATGAATAATTCATCTTAAAGCTGTTATACTTAGCTGCGGGGGTACCACTTGAAGTAAACATCCACAGCCTGGGCCACTGAATCACGAGGGGTTGTCCATCCATCTTGGTTGCCCCATTTCTTCAAGAGAGCTAAAGCTGGGGTCTGGTCGGTGGTGATGCTCAACTTAACTTTGCCTGTGAAGTCATCAACCCACTTCTCATCTGGATACAAGTCTCTAAAAATGGCAAGCAAATCGTCCCAATTAACGCTGTTACCCCAAGCCTGGATGCGTTCCCCCTTGGTTTCGGGATCCAGTGCAGCAGCAACATGGAGCAGCGCAGTATCCTTAACATCTACCACCCAATCTGAAGTCGATGAGTTAGCAATGCAGATTGGATATAGATAAAGGGAAAATACGATACTTACTCGCAGGCATGCCGATTATTCGCTCGAGAGAACCATCGTATAGGTACTTGAGCCAAGAAGACCCTTTGTCGGTGTTGAATTTGTTAAGTGGTTCACCAATGATGCCGGAGGGAGCTACGACGTTAAGAGTAAAGTGAGGTTTTTTATCCTTGACAAAGTTCCACGCTGCTTTCTCGGCAATAGCTTTGCTTGCCATGTATACAACGGGACCTCGGCTAGGCTCGTAAGGAGGCGGAGCCCAAGCAAGCTCGACGGCCATATCATTCCAGGTATCGCGAGTGACATTTGTGTTATTTCCCAGTGCTGGGGCAGTAGATGCCACCAGCGAGCTGGTATAAACAAACTCTTTGACGGAAGGTTCTTTGATTGCGGCTTCAAGAAGAGAGGTAACGCCTTTGACGGTCTGGGGAATGACGGTATTGGGATCAGGAGAGAAGCTCATAACCGAGGCGACATGCTGGATGATCTGAACGCCTTTAACAGCCTCCTCAAAGGCATTATCTGCTTCAAGATCCGCAGTCACTACCTCAAAGTCGCCACTCTGCGCATAAGTCTTGAAAAGGTCGTTGACGAGCCAGGGATACAACGATACATCGCGGACCGTGCCTCGGACCTTATAGCCATGCTCTAGGAATTGCTTTGCGACATGAGTTCCGACGAAGCCATTGACGCCAGTAACGAGGACCCAGGAGCCTTTAGGGACGGTGACTTTGAACGAAGACATGCTAAGTACAAGAAATTCGTGGTAGTAAATCAGTATAATTACTCTTCAGAGTATGAGAAAGGATATATTGATGGTTTGCGTTCTGGAACAAAGGGATGGGTTTCAAGCTGTCTTATATATCTCTGAGGGAGACATCTTCTCTTGAACTTGAATGAATACTAAGTGACTTAGAACTCGTAATTCAGCCATGGAGGACACAAGAGATGAAGATGCAGTAGCGGATGGTGTATGATTACGCTTCCAACATTTGTTTCCTGACAAATCCTAATTAATAATGTACGTTGCGTGAGTATAATCTTTACGGTAGTTGTATACTCTAGCATGGGAGTAGAGACAGCAGATTTTTCTGTTTTTTGTGCAATAAATGCCAAACAGCCTGTCAAACTCAAGCCTGATTGATGACTAAAGAGATGGGATGCTCCTTAAACTACTTCACCAGTGAGAAACCTCGGAATTAAGGCTACCCTACGGACCAATGATGTTATCACAACATGCTCAGGTCGTTAATTACATTTTCCTAATTTGGAAATAAGAGCACCCTTATGTTCGCTGGAATGCGGATTTACGGGAAGCGATGTCTCACAATGTCAATTGCTATCTATTTCCAACCCCATACCTTGACGGATTGGGTAAGAGCAAATCTTGGCTTTCTCCGAACCTTCGACCCACATCATTCATGCTTAGCTGAGGCTGTCAAGGCAGCAGATTGATACGAAAGCAAAGCTTGCGGTGCTTAGAAATCAGCAAAAGACTTCAAATTGCAATGCTTACTTTAAATACCCATTTTCTCACCCTTGTTTATATATTGATAGCAGCAGCACGGCTTTTTTATTGTCTCTTGAAGTTTGGTTGGAACCGAGACAGTCTACACATACACGTCTGCAGCAGCATTTGAACAGACTGCCGTTTTTTGCTCCTACAAGTGTGTCTATAAGAGCACCCCTTGAAAAGTACCAGCAGGAATACTGTTTATGACTCTAGGAGCTATTATCGTTCGGCCGAAAAGATCATGTCTGTCACGACGTTCATTTCTTCTTTGAGTATGTCTCTTCAGGCTTTCAACGAACTCGATGCAGTTATGCCAAATTTGTATCTGCTTCGTATCTCCTAGTGTTTCTTGTTTCGCTCCGATACGATCGCTATCATATTTGGCTCTCTATTGGGTAGGGTCTCGAAAGATGCCGTTCTGATGCGTTTCGCGCCTCGTTGTGTTGTAGTATCTGGGGTAGAATTTGCTCTCGTCAGGCTTATGAAATTTCAGACGCCTAATTATAGACCGGATAAGAATATTCTGGATGACAGTAGGAATATGGCTGCTTTGCAACTGTGGCAAATCATCGTCGGTATCTTTTGATGGGCTGAAACGTATCAGTACAGCGTCGTTGCCCTGTGATAGAGTTATTAGAACCATCGCCAAGTCTGTCATCTCTCTGCGACCCTTGATCTGAAAAAGCAACAGAACTATGACGGCTAACAGAAGGCAACGGGGAAAACTGAACAGAGCTTACTTGATCTGACCAGCGAAGTCATTCGCAGAGATTATGCTAAAAGTTTCGTCAACTGTTAGCGTACCAATGATACTATCCAGACGGCACATTTGGCTGGCCGCAAACATGTACCCTTTGCTAGGATGAGTAGAAAGATTTTTTGAGTATATCTCTCTGGCATGAGTATTGCTATTCGAGCTTTAAGATGTCTTTAGGGGGCGACTCAACCCAACGTGAAGTGTTGGGATCAAGTTGTTGGGCCATCTTTGAATTCAGCGAATGTTTGAGCCATATTTAGATGATTAGATGCCATAGAAAGAAATAAAACAAGGTGGCAGCAGACACACATTATTAACAACCTCTGCTAGAATTGGACCTTCGGTAAGCAAGAATGGATATATAGGTTGTCCCAGTGAGGGGTTATCACGACCTAGTCCCCCATAACGTGCCAATGCTTTCTAAGCTACTGCCTTTATTATTATAATTGCTACAATATGTATTATTGACCTAATCTTATGACGTGTTGGCCTAATAGTATACGGACCATCCAATGGCCTTTTACTATTCAAATAGGGGAACATCGGTATACCTCCATTTACGAAGACACCATTTGCTTCCCAAACGATAATGAGCAGTCACTCGTCTTCCGCCTCTTCAGTGGCTTCATGGGAGTGGAGTTGGTAGTCTTAGACGCCTGCATCACTCTAGCTTTGACTTGCTACCGAAAGTCAGCCCCGTCCATTGTTTTTGCTTGATGGAGAGCTCTTCTCTTTCTGCCTCTCTTTCCTCAGCAGCCAATTTCAGGGCTGAATTTGGTTATATTTTTCAAAAATGTTGGACAATGTGCAGCTGTAGCGAGCATCATTCTCACGCGAATGAGGAGGCTGTTCATTACCGCACACAATTAGGGCACATTTTATTGCGGCATGCTGTAAAATATTTGCATCAAATACTCCAATCACCGTCATTATCACCACTGAGCGAATTACACTCAGCGGCGCCAATGAAGACACTATTGGCTGTATTGAAGATCTCCGCTGCTCTTGAGGTTCCGGACCAGTCTATCCAATTGACCCATCGGTTGCGTCTCCCCAGAAGGAAAAAAAAAAAACACAACCACGGCGTGTTGTACTCTGACTCGCAACAAGGCGAAGCACGGCAATTCTTTGCCTAGCCTCTCGCTAGTGCAGAGATGCTCCAAAGCTTGGTAAAGCTTGGTAAAGCTTGGCTGAATTGCTTCTTTGTAGGACTACTCTGTGTTTGGCTACTTAGCTCTCCAGGCCCACTTGTCAGACAGCGATGCGTTCCAGATCGGCCCAAGAATCGACCAGGAATAGTTTAGGAACGACGGACCGGACCCCTTTGTGGGGTGAGGTTCATCTTTAGCTCACTAAGAATCGATAGATGGCGGCTGAAATACCAACCATCAATGGGCTATCAATTGATCTTGGCACTATTCTCTCGATAGCCTTAAATTACTCTCTCGATAGCCTCATGCAGGGTTTCTCGACCCATTTCGGGGCACCGCGTCAGTATCTTGCGCGGCGACTCAGGGAATGGCCGCTAACAATCTCTTCTAGAGTATGCCTCGTCTTGCATCGATACTGAATCTTCTTTTCTCGGTATCCACTGAATAAAACACATCTTAGTAAATAAGCTATCCGCTTGAGAATCACATAGTACGAGTATGAAGATGCTAAGCATCGTAGGCGCTCCTCAACATCTTTTAGAGTTACATACATCTTGTCCCTTGTTGGCATGGCCTCCTCCACCAGAAAGACACAAGACCGCAAAGGAATAGCTACCAGTGATATCATGCCCACCTTATTTAACACTGCAGGCAGAAAGTCTCTAGCTTGCCACTCTGTTCTTTCCAAGATTGCATTTCCCACTTTACTGTCATACTAAACAGAGAGCTATTATACGCCACATGAGGTGATGTTCGCGTGCCTGAACTGACAAAGCTACACGTACTAGAAGGCAATAGTGGGAAAATTTCAGCTCAGCCACCGTTCTCCATCACCAACGGATATGCCCGCTTAAGGGCACGGGTTCCTGGTTTAAGATAGATTCCCGGGCCATTGATGCTTCTCATTGGTCAGGACGAGACAATGCAGCGTCAATGCCGAATCTTCAGGTCCGTCGTGGCCGTGGGCCAAAAGACAATAGCTTGGCCGTGATGGACCGGTCTAGATACTCTCAGATATCGATTGCGCAGAGAATGAGGCTCAGGCATCACACAATGGAGGCGAGCATATGGCCATAAATACGTGCTGCCCGTTAAGCTTTGTACTGTCTTCTCTCTGCACCTCCTCTTCATCCGTCTTTGTTTAGCATCTTGGCCATCGGACTCCATCCGCATAAGCCAAAATGTGGTACCAAAATGCGCTGCTCCAGGTGCTCCCGCTGGTGGCTGTCGTCGGCGCCTCACCTGTCCAGAAGGTTCCCGCCGACTGCTTCACTAAAGGATGGACCAACAACCATCTGCTTTCTTCAATGATGGCGCCGGCCTATTCGCAGTCGGCCCAGCAGATCTGCAGCGCCGTTCTGCTCAAGACGAAGACCGTGGACGTTACCCCGACGTCTACTTCGCACGTCACTGTCGTCAAGACGGACTATACGACAACCTCTTACGTTGACGCCTATGTCACCTCAACTGATGTAGTCTCGTCTACCACTACATCCACACCCAAGCCAACCACCATTGACGTTCCCAACATTGTCGCTACGAGGACTCTGACTAAAACTCACACTGCTGTGAACCATGTCGTCGATACCGTCACCGTCACCACCTCAACTGCTGTTATTGATGTTACCTACTCCACAAAGATCGTTGATCTGACTGTGTCTACCGATACTGTCTTTACAGCCACTGTCATCGACACAGCTTACACCACGGATGCTACTCGTGTGGCCACTGTTACCACCTCAACGGCTACTGACCTTAAGACAGTGGCTACGGCAGTTGTGACAGATGTTGTCGCTACTGAAGTTGATACTATTAAGCAGACTACTACTGTCATTGACTCAACCTCTTGGAAGCCTGTCACTGTCTACACATCCACAGCTACCGTGTCAGACGCTGTTAGCACTTACACCTCCCTGGTTGTGACATCCATTGATGATGTCACCAAGTACACTGGCACCAGTGTTATTCCCACAACTGTGGAAACCGATGTTATCACCACTACCACCACAACTGGTTACACCACAGACTACACTGGTGTTAGCACCATTGTTACAGTCATTGGAACAAACACTTTTACCACTACCGTCCAGACTAACACGGAGACTGTTTACACTGGCACCAGTGTTGTGCTCACAGCTGTTGAGACCGACGCAGTGACTCTTACTACCAGCACCGGCTTTGCTACTGTCTATACTGGTACTGATGTTGTTGTCAAGCCTGTTGAGACTGATATTGCCACTGTCACTACTGGCACCGAGGTTGTCACTGTCACCTCCATGTACACCAGCTTGGAGACGATTACTACCTTGGAGACCGTTGACGTGCCTACCCCCGTTTACACGCCCGTCACGTCCACCATGACGGTCTTTGACAAGCGATCTCACAAGCGCGACTTGGAGGCCGTTTGGGTTGAGCAGTATGGTATGGCCGCCGTGAAGAACGCTTGCGGCTGCGTTGTTGCTCCCGCCCCTACCACCACTGTGACCAAGGTTGAGCCTACCGTTACTGTGACTCAGACTACGTCCAAGACGGTTGACGCAGTGAAGACCCTTACTACCCACCTTACTACTCATGTCACCTCCACGGCCGTTCTGACCAAGACGGGCAAGCAAGTCACCAAGTACAAGGCCATCCCTGTCACTTTCACCACCACCGTTGTTGTCAGCGCTACTTCTACCGCTACTTCCCTCACTACTGTTGCTGGTGCTGACAGGACCATCGTGGAGTCCATTGTTGCCACCAACACCGTGGACGTAGATGCCACCAACTTCCGGGTCTTGACCAAGACCGCTGTGCTTGATAAGACTGCCACTATTCTCGCGGGTGTTGTTGCTACAACTGAAGTCGATGTTACCGCCACTGCTACCTATGATGCAACTGTCACCAAGAGCGTTACAGACATTGATGTTGTGTCTACTGACGTCGTCAAGACCACCGAGGTCGACCTTGTCGCTACCGCTGTTGTCACCTACGTCGCCACTGTCACAGATGGTGTTGTCAGCACAGTTACTGAGCTCAAGGAGTTCTACACCACTGTGCCAGTTACTGCCACAACCATCGACAGAGTCGCTGTTGTCTCGGTTGATTATGAGGAGTCTTACACGACTGTCCCTACTATCGCAACTGCTACCGATGATGTTATTGCTACCGCCACTGTGCTGAAGGAATCTTTCAAGACTGTCCCTACCACAGTCACAACAACCAAGGATGTCGACATTACCAAGACTGCCTGGCTCGAGGCTACCACCACCGTTGCCACCACCGTTACATCAACATTGGATGTTGAGGCGCACAAGACTACCGTTGATGTCATCACCACTGTTGTGCCCAAGACTACTGTCACAACCTTCACCACCCACAACACACCCACCACTGTCACAACCACCGTTTTGCAGACAGCTACCTGCACCGCAAAGCCGGTTGCGAACGGCGGTTTCGATACGGGCGCGATTTCTCCCTGGACTCCCCTGGGCAGCTCAGTCGGCGCTGTTGTGTCCGGCGGATCCACCCTTGAGAAGCCCAAGTCCAAGTACTCTTTCCAGTGCACATCGTTCAACAAGAACAACAACTGTGGTGTTAAGCAGACTCTCACCACCTGCGCTGGAGTGACCTACTCTTGCACGTATGACTACTTCTTCAGCACCGCCGACACCTCCAACGGCGTCTACCCTGCTGTGGCTGTCTATGTCAACCCCAAGACGAATGCTAGCCCCTTGTCTGCATCCGCTGTTACCATCTTCAATGCTAACAAGTGGCTGAAGGGATCGGCCTTCACATTCACTGGTACTGGAAAGGATGTGATTGAGTTCCAGGCTACTACGCCCACCAAGAACACCAACTCGTTCGCCCTCGATAGCATTGTTTGCACTGCTGTGCAGCCTACCGAGAAGAAGCTGTAATTGACGGGTGAGATTGGGTTTTCATAGGAGACTTGATGCTACAACTTGTGGCATCGGTGTCAGAACAAATTTTCTTCCCATGGCATAAATATATGTATTTAAGCACATTCACTCATTTTAATAATTTGGACTTGTTTTGAACTAGAAAACAAAGCGACTTGAGGCTCACTAGAGCGCTGAGGATTCTTCAGCACTTGAAATGAGTCCTCTACATAGACATAGCATAGTACCCTCCGTAAATAGGGAGCGGCGTCACCTTAGCGCAGTCAATCGAATTTTTTCCTTTTTCTCACTTTTTGGGAACCCTTTGTTTTGTACACATTTTCACCAAGTGACTCAACTAGCGACTGTAGTTCTTCATGTTTGGACAGCTTCGTCTTCTATGCATCGAGTGTCACTGCGGCTGATTCCATTGAGCGGTAAAATTTAACCGCTAGTTTACACATTTAGATTGACTGATAAAGGTTTATTTGCATTCATGATAGTTTCTTAGCCTTAGAAACCTTAAGCATAAGCTTATGGCCAACAGGTGCAATATTAAAACGATCCTCCAGTTCCATGTCTGCCTCAGTCATTTCCTCTCCAAGTCGCAGCTCCAGGTTTCGGAATATAGAGGAAACAGCTATATAAAGCTCATCCCATGCCAAGTTCAATCCAATGCAAGCCCTCCTACCCAAACTGAATGGGGTTAATGCTGATTCCATATCCGCTTGAGGGTTAAGCCAACGCTCGGGATTGAACATTTCTGGATCCGGGAAAACTGCTGGATCGCGATGGTGAACGAAATTCTGCATGTTGACAACCGTGCCAACAGGGAGGTCGATATCATGGACTTTCATCGGTTCGTTAAGGACTCGAGGCAGCGAGGAGATGATGGTGGGATATAACCTAAATGTCTCCTTTATGACTGCGTTGAGGTACGGCAATTTCCGTAATTCTGCTACACTCTCTCCGCCATCCTCCAACTCAGCACGAAGACGTGTTTGGATGGCTTCATAGCCGGGACGCGATAAGGCGTACAGGAGGTAGGTTAGCGTGGTGGACGTCGTACCACTACCGGCAAACATGATTCCCATTGCCTCCTCGACAAATTCTTCATGATTTAGTTTTCTACCAAGAAAGCCGTCCACAGATGAGAGATATGGAGAAACCAAATAGCCGTCGTCTTTGTCTGGGAGCTGTAAAAACTCACGTAGGAGCGCCCGGCTTTTCTGCTCCCACTGGCGTCGGCGTTGATACGGCTCGCCCACGAAAGGAAGCTTATGGGCGAAGCCTGTGGGCCTCAGCCAAGGTAAAAGTCCATCAAGAATGAATGTGAATGCACTGCCATCCATAGCCTCAAGTAATTCAGTGAGATCTGCAGTGTCTTCGAACGGGAAGTCCTTTCCGAATCCTGCCTTGCACACCACTTCGAGGCTGAATAGGCCACACATGAGAAACGCATTCACGGTTCCTGTAGTTGCTGAAGATGAAATCTCGAGAAGACGTTTTGCGAGATTGTCCGCCTTTGATCTGATCATTGGTTCCAGCCGAGTCATGGACTGGAGCGAATAGGGTGAAGCTGAAATTTTCCGACGGGCCGCATGTTCTTCCTTGTTTCTATTCAAAGCGAGATGAGTTTTAAACACAGAATCGTGCTTGATTTAGTCTGTAACTCACGTCATGGCGAATATGTTATGTTGGTCAACGAATACAATTGGAAGATAAAATGTCGGTTCTTTGGACGAAGCTTTGTTGCTGGAGTATATGGCTCGGTAGTATCTCCAATCACTGATTGATACCTCGTTTGGGCCGATACGAACTAAAGGCCCATAGTCTTTATGTAGCTGTAGTAGTTTCTGTAATTATCATGAAGGATTAGTCTTATTCTGAGGTTATTGATCTTAGTATTGTTGTATGTAGCTTGCCTGTGCTCGCTGCCACTTGAATGTGGCAATAGTGATGGTCCATGGAAATAAGGCAGCGTTTTTGGGCCCCGGTACATCTCGAAGAGGGCTCACTAGAAGTCTTTGGACAACCTGACAGAGGAATGAGTAAGGATACGCGTTATTCAACACTATACCAGCTATAGGAATATGATCATTGCTTTCTTAATGAGAACTTTCCTACTGACCTTCAGAAATAGAGGACACCCCAATACAGCCAACGCCAAGAATGCGTATAGCCTGAAGGTTGCACCCGATGCTATGGAAGCGAGAGCTACCTGGTAACCGTCTTCCATTGTCGCGATTGTGTTGTTTGACAAGACGGAAGGAAGTGAATGTGAAGCGGAATGGCCCTGGATTTCACTGCTACGTCCTCATTGTATATGTGGGTGCCAAAATAAGAGCTATAAGTAGGCTAGATGTCTATACCTTTCATTACACACTTTACCTAGAGAGCTATGTATACGGAGGTATGTTCCGTCCTATACAATGTACGCTAGGGGGCGTATCGGCATATCCGCCTCAACAAATGACATCTTACCCCGCGCTTCCCCGCAAGTCTCTGAACATTGTCCGGGGAAATCGGATCTAAGAGCTCAGATGAGTGGAAATCCGATCAAGCGGGGAGCTTCTGGATATTAACACGCGAGCTGTAATCGTCAGGGGCGTAGAGTCTAGAGAGATTCGTCTGCTTCATTGTGTACTACTAGTAGCTCCGTGGGGCGTATCGCAGGAATGTTTACCCGCAAAGAAGGAGGGGGGCCTGTCCCGCGAGTTTAGTAAGTCACATGGAGCTCGCAGCTACGGAAAAGGGAATAAGGGGAATATGGGAGAAAGGAAAGAAAAGAATATAGATAAAAGTCTTCTTTACCTATCACCAGAAGAGTTCCTAAGAAAAAAGCTACTTCTTAATGCATTGGCGGAAGGCGTTTCTTAGAATAGCAACTTTGCAATTCACTGTAACAAAGGATTTGAAACATAAGCTGTTCGTGTCTATACTTAGGTATATTTATTCAATAATATTTTATAATATTTAATTAAATAACTCAATTTGTATAAATAAACTTACCTATCATTATGTTTAGTATCTGTTCGGAGAGAGATTATAACATAAGTGTGACTGGTCTTTTATTCTTTAATCTCGGTCTAGAGGCAACTCCAGAGATCCAATGGGGAATCTTTGCAAGACGACTGCGGAAATTGATCTACAGAATCGTGGGGCATACCTAGGGGTCCCACAACTAAACCTCTCCTGGCTTCGATCACCCACTCCTTCATACATAGTTTGCGGGTTGCAAGCCTCTGTGTAGAAGAAGAAGAGAACAGAAAGCTGCTATAATGGAGTTAGGACTGTGAAAGAAGTTAAAGCCGATCTTGTGCCGAACAGAGAGGTTATAGGATTGGTTGGGTCGAGGCTCTATTACAACTCTAACAATTAAGATTTAATTAAAGAACGAGATGCAGAAAGTCCATGTCCTGCTCTATGGCTATCCAGCAGAGACCGAAGTGCGTAACAATCTCTATTGTGCATTTGAGAGACATAATATTTCTGCCAAGGCAGTTCTGCTTTATCGCATGGCAGTTTGTACACCCGTTGTTTCTGCTGGCTGTTGATTGGCGGAATATGGAATCTTTTCTTGGCCATGCAATACAGTTGAGGGAATAGTAAGCCGCCTATATCGTTCAATATAATTTTTTTGATGAATGCTACCATATGTGTCGCTACTATTACTTCGATGATGGACAGAGGTAGTGTCAACTCACTGTTGGACTGGTTGGCAAGCTTCTTGTATTGACTACGATACATGTAATCAGATAATCGTAATGTTTTGCAGCACAGCTTTCCCGTCCTTTAGCATCGTCATCGCCTCTCCTCTCATAACACCATGCACGTACGCATCGCCGACAAGCTTGTAAGCCGGGCCGCCTCCGTTTCTCCCCACTGACCGTAACACGAACGGCACCCTAAGCCCCGGAAACACACAGCACACATCGCCCTCTTGAATCAACCTATGAGCCAGGCCGTAATAGCCTGTCTTGGTACGGAAGACACGCCGGTTGTGAGCTGCCCAGGCGGCTCCTCTCTCAAAGCGCCATGACTCCGATTTTGCACCCTTAAGGCCGGCATCCTGGATTGCGCAACCAAACTTTGCGCAGTAGCCGCGAAAGCCTTCTCGATGCTCGTCAGCAAGCTCGCTGGGTTTCTGGTCGGCTTGCGCGGCGTTTGCGACCAGAGTCAGAGAAAACGCCTCGACTTTGTCTTCTGGTGGGTATTGCGTTGCGGCATCTTCGTTTTCCACGAGATCTCGCCAAATCTGCTCAACCACCGGGCGATTTTCACCAACTGGATGGGTGCTAAAGTCGCTTTCTATCGTGGCCAATCCGGCCCACGTGATTGTGTCCAGAATGAATCCCTCGATTTGCAATGAGCGATCGTCATTTAGAGAGAAAATTGGTGTTGTATCGCGTCCGCCTGCGTAGTACCAGAGGGTGGGATATGCGAGAGCACAAACGTTCTTGGCCAGATTCCAGTGCGGCACCCATGACGGGAAATCGCTGTCCAGAGTCTCCTGATTGCGGTCTACGCAAGACAAGATGAATGACAACTCGGCGATTTTAAGAAGCGCGCAGGCGGTTTCGTAGTATACATCAAGTAAGCTTTTGTTGTAGTCTGGATTCAGTAGAATCTCGCCCGTCTGGGGGTTCAGTGCGCTAGGATGTCCAAGGAATGCAAACACGTAGTCTCTATGGTCCGTAGCTTCGAAGCGACGACCAATATGAAGAACCTCGGTGAAAGATACCTTGGGGCGTTGGGCCTCGAGCGATTGGACGGGCCTCTTGGATAACTCCCTTTTCCATGACACAGAAGTGGCCATGGAATTCCACAGGTCGGCAAATGTGTCGGTTATCTTGAATAATCCAATATCTGATACCGGAAATAGATGCCCAGCCATGAGACAAAGGTTAGACACTTCAATGATGTCGCTGATATTAATGGTCGCGTTGCCCCATACCATTGTTGCTTGCAGTGCCAGCCCAGCCTCCTGCAAAACCCATACTCGAGAAAACCACGGGAGATTTGTCATTTCTCGAACCATGTCCCATTGTTTTGGATTGGAGCAGATGGGGTTATCTACCATTGGATTGGGAATATTCTTTTCATGCCCGTAAGTTTCCCAGATCTTTCTTGATGCCGCCGCAGTGTCCTTGAGTAGATTGACGCATGGGAGAGAAATATCTGTCTTGTTTTGACCTAGCCAGATGGGAACGTTACCTGATTGCTTGTAAATCTTTCCCATTAGACGAACTTGCCTACTGCGTTCGTTCAAATCTTCTTGATTCACGCAGATGGCGTCGATCCAGAGCCGACGCGGCCCGCCCTTGGAAAGCAGCCCGTTCAATGCCTGGAATAGATTGACTGTGACCGGGAGGATTTTCCCATCAATAGTGATGTTGATCTTTTCAAGCGGATCTCCCCAGACGTAAGAGAGTGCATCATAGAGCCCAGAGCAGTCAGCCAACGCGACAGTAGTCAAGTGAAAAGACAACTTTTCTGAAGCCAAGTCCGCCTCTAGTAGCCGGACAAACTCGCCTTCTGTTGGCAACGGTTCATATATGTATTTTTCATCGGCAGGGACGTCGTAAGAAACGCCGAGCAAGGCCAGAGATGGCGAATATCCTCCCAAGGGATGCGCGCTTGGGATCAGAAGATTGTCCGCATTCTGGGCGCTGGGTTTGGCCTGTGTAGCGACTTCCACCGTCGAGCTGCTGTTCTCAACTCCAGACATTTTTTTCCCTTGCGCAGAGCCTTGTCGTTTCTCGGCTTCCTATAGTACTAGGATAGATGCGCTCCAAGGTTTATCAAAATGAGCTGAATTGGTCAATTTGTGCTTGACCCTATGTGTTCAATCGGCTATATCAAACTTGGGAATGGACACCGAGTTACAATTTGCGACTTAGATATCTACCATGGCTACTCCGTATAAAGCTTTCAATACGAATACCCCGCTCCAACCCCTCCCTTTGTGATGGACTTGATAGGTTTCTCGACATTACCAAAGGTTGCGGTGTACTTCGATACTAGATCCTAAGCAAGTAATAGGCGTGCTTCAGTTATCGTGGTACATTTGACTGAGATATGGCGGGGAGTGTTTTTCATCTACCAATAGGGTTGGTATTTATGATGCTCTTGTTCTTATCTATTTCCTCGCTCGTGGTCCCTAGCAGATGCATATATGGCTCCTCTGCGGATTTTGAGCAGCGAATGATAATCGGTTCAGGTGCATCCCAGTCCTGGCGATTTGAGCGAAGGTTCCGTAATCAGCTCTTTGTCAGCTTGGGGCCTCTTATTTCCCAGACATTTATAAGCCATCTCTTACTATCTCAGGTACGCCTTACTTTGGCAGATATCATTGACACTGCTGTACCTTTGCTTACCTTGCAGTTGTATAGATGCGACTAGGATTCTCTTAAAGCACCAAGGCCTCCAGCATGTAAATTAGTGGCGGCTCGGCTCGAACGCATGGGTCGCCCCACTGTCACCATCAAAGTCTTCAGATTTTGCAACGGTCTGTTTAGTACATGACGGAAGACAACTGGGAGTTCTGGTGTATTTTTTGGTCATTAGAATGGCCCGTATGTTTCTTGTTTCGAATGATAAAGAATGTATCATACGTTGCAGCTCCTGTTGAACCCCATTGCTGTGACTGGTACACATCACTAGCCTCATGGCATTTTCCGCCACTTACAAAAGCACAGCGATAATACGCAAGAATGTATTATAGTATATAAAAGGGAAACTCCCAAAAAGGCCGTGGCAAGAAGCTCTAGGCCTTCTAGCTCTTGCTATCAGCACGCATCAGACAAATATGGGCAGTTGTTCTCGTAAATCCAACCTAAAAATCCACACATGTACCCCGCTATGAGGAAGTGATCCGCCCTCTGCAGCCGAAAATAGGCTAAGAATAGCGCAGAACACAGGTTGGTCGAGTGATCAAACCAATGACTCCTGGTCATCACAACGTAATTGCTACCTATGATCAAGAGATCGATATAAACGGAAAGGCATCCATTTTCCATCACATACGACCATAGGTAGCGGGAAAATCGGGGTCTCGTCTGCTCCCCCATAGACAAGCCACTAACCGGCAGATTAGTAGTTAAGTGGGTGACCATTAGCGAACACCGGCTGTTGTATGTTTTTGCCTTTTTGCTGTAGATGCCTTCCTTTCGTAATAACTTGAGGCCAACTACCACTGAGATCAAGCACATACGACCATATCCATTAGAATATACGGGATCCCGTCCGCTCTCCCAGAGTCAAGCTAATGAGAGGCAGATTAGTAGTTGAGTGGGTGACCATCAGCGAACACCGGCTGTTGTATGTTTTCTTTTTGCCTTTGCCATTCTCCGTCTCTATTTTTCTACGTGTCTTGCGCACACAGGATTGCTACAGTCAAAACTTCTATAGCACTGTTGTCATGCTGCCGCTGACCTCTTCTTGATGGAACACCAAGGATGCCATGTTTAATTCGGATTCCACAGAACCAATTAGAGTTATGATCTGGACTTCGTATGATGTATAATGAAGGTGTATGTTTTACATGATAAAGGATTAGATGTAGCTAACTTCAGTGATATTCCAGTTAATACCTTCGCAAACTTTGTCATGTTGACCCTGCTGTAGCATCATTCACTATGGCGCGTCGAACTGCTACACTGGTCTTGGCAAATCTGTGAAAGGCTGGACAACCATTTGCTGCCTCCCACATACTCTCAATATTCGTCCAGGTTAGCACTTTTGGTATGAGAGGTCGGTCTTGCCAATCACGAGCAGATATGTGTTCTGCCTCATCTAAAAGTTTGATAAGCAGGCAATATACACATAATTAAACTATATCTTGCGGAATCTCAAACAATGATACATTTTGGCATAACATCTGTGGGCTGCAAGAACTACACCATATCTCCATCTCTATATTCTTCCATTCGAAATAATCTTCTGTCTTGTTTTGTTTCTACGCATATTGACTCAAATGGGAGATCGTGCCTGTATGTGTGTTCGCGCCCCGCATTCTCATCTCCCTGCGGCCATACATCTTGGAACAGGGCAATCGAGTGTCTGTGAAGTTCAACGGAGCCTACAGCATACACTGCCCGCAGACATGAGATGAGTCTCAGCTCATATAAGCTTAAACCAGCCTCAAATGGGTAGTTTCCTAAAGACAGCTCTAATTATGCTTTGCCCTTCTACCCGAAAATGTCGATGGCCCTTAAATGTGAGTCATTTTTTATTTCTGTTTGTCCAATTGTATTTTGCATGGCAATCGGCCGCTGTTATGCGAGTAATTGGTGCTGTTGGCTGTTAATGTGTGCGACTTTTTGATTGGATATTGACATGGGCCGGTCACTGTTGTGTTGGTACCAACATGCATTGCAAATGGAATTAGCTTCCTACTTGAGTCGTAGTGTAGGAGCAATAGGATCAATAGGATCGATAGGCCAAAATATTGGTTCTTTTGATCCTTTATCCCGTGATCGGGAGGGGTTGGGGGGTATCTGAGAATTTGGAGAAGTGTAACGTGAGGAGCCTATCCTGCCTCTGTCGATGGGTGTCTCAAAAACTTCCCACGATTCCAACGCAGACCGGTTTTTTAGCTTCTACAAAAAGAATTTCTCGCCATGGATGATTCTCTACGAGACACAAAAACTGAGGCATCATCGCCGCAACTTGCCAGGGTTCTTCCAGAACTCATAGAAACTCTACAACGATTGATGGATGCGCAAGAGCGCCCATCTATTGACTCGGCTCAATCTGTCTCTCAAAGGTTTCAAAGAGGCCCCCTAGATTTGGTTGGCAAGGCCTTGGATGAAGAATTCCAAGGTGAGCAACTAAAGAACATCCCAAAGTGGGCAGAGGTTCAAACTCTTTCTCTCGAAACAATTGCCGAAGAAAACGATGCTTGTATCGCAAAATATGAAGGTAAAGCAGCCCGTATCAAGAATTCTTGTCTATCTCATATCGTTTTGCCATGTGCTAATATTTTGCTGCCCTGGTTGCGTACAGAGTTTTGGAAGGGGCGCGGAGGCACTGCGGCGGAAATTGAGACCACAAGCAAAGCGTACCAGTCGGCATTTGAACGTTTCCAGGATCTATATCATTGCCTAGGGTGGCGAGAGAATGAAAACCTCGCGCTGAATTATGACGATCTGTGCAAGCACCGCCCTTTTCTCATCGAATCTATCTTCGCGATTGAGGCATATCGAATGAAAAGGCTTCCTCGACTCCAGGAACCCACACGGGCTTTATTCGAGTATTCACGTTTGCCCCGCTTACTACTAATATTGATTCGGATTGAGAGTCGGCAAAATATGCAAAATAAATGTCGTCGGACGACTGACGATAGTACGACAAATCGTGATGACAACAATGAAGGGATAAAGGCTTCTAAAATCTTAGCTGTTTTGATTCAAGTAGCGCGAACCATGGACCGGGTAAGCTGGGCCGATGGGTTGAATCAAATGAGTTTACAAGAGCTTCTTCGGATCTGTTACTCCCACAGGATCCTCGAGCAGCCGAGATCTAACGATCCCGAACGGCAGTATGAGCACATGCAACTCTTAACTGATTGTCTCATGGCCTTGGATTTTACGCATCGGTTCAGAGAAATTCGCCCCCCGCTGTCTAGAACCTTCTATTTTCGGTATTTAGAAGAGCCAATTCACAAAATCTTGGATATGGTCATAGCACACGATCAAAATTCGCGTGGCATCGATCATTTCAAGCAGCTTACCCTGAAAGAATCTGCTAGTCCAACATTCATACCTGAGCATTTCACTATTGGATATTTGCAGGACTTTGGAAATCTGGAGATAGAGTGGACCGACTGTCTAGATGAACACTTGAAGATATACTCGGGTCGAAATGCCATCCGGATATTTGCTCACCCTACATTCTTTTATAACTGCATCGATCTCTTTAGGTGAGTTCCAGGATATTCTGCAGCAAATACTATGTAGTGTATTGCATTTATAGGAATGCTTTATTTGTCGATATCATCCTAACTATCTTTTTCATCATAGAGAAGGGAGGGATTACGTAGAACCCACAATCAAAGAGCTATCGCTAACCTATGCCCTACTATTCCGACCTTCCTCAAAGAGAAAGCTGAACACTTTAAACAAGCTCATTATGGTCAAAAATTCATCGCATGGATGCGTCACCTTCGCTGGCCATGAGACGCCTCATTTTTACAAAGCGCGGAAATATGGAGAATGTGAAAATATGGCTGCTGAGAATATTGACCTCGATATATCTCGGAACCCTACAAAGGGTTTACTGGATAACTTCTTTCGCTGTTCGCTACCTCCAAGTCTACAAGCTGCTTTCAACATCTCACAACCAACCAAAACGATCCAAAAAACACATTCACGAGATCAACATAAAACCACACAAGCGACTATGCAACAGATCCTAGCACTCGCCTCTTGTCCAGAAGATATCAAGTTTATGGTCATATCGCTATTGCAACGGGATTTTGGAGAATTTGAGGCATTCCAGACCTTTCCTTATTTTGGCTCCCGCCTGAGACAGCTGAAGACCTATCTAGATGCCCATCAGCCACGGACCTGGCTGCAGCTGTGGCGCGACGACCGAGATATTCGTGCATGGTGGATGTTTTGGACTTTTATGGGGCTTTTCGGTGTCATTATTCCATTATCTATTGCGGTGGTCATCTTGCAGACCGTTTATTTTGCTCGCTATCGTTATATGGCTGTTTGAAGTGGCTTCAAATTATATATAGGGTTGGTAAACATATTTTATACCTGGGTGATGTAATTGATGCATCATATACTATAAACAGCATCCGTAAACTCTATGTGAACTCTATGCAAGAGTTGTATTAAGAACACGAGTTTAATTATCTGGCAAAATCACTCTTTGCATACCTTTTACATGCCGAATTGTCAGGTCAATCACATCTGAAAACGGATCTTTTCATGCCGTGAAGTCATGTAGGGTACTTTCAGACTCGAAAAAGGCCAGAACCTCAATAGATAGCTTGAAGGGAGCCGAAATTGTCCACCACATGTATCTATAGTCGTATTTGCTAGTTTGAGGAGTAAATACTCCATATATTGGCATGGATAAAAACTGATACTTCAACGGCCACACAGCCAGAGAGTTTTCTCAAGTCCTTGAATTCAACATCCGGAGAATCCCTGGTATCCAGTAGTGGCCTGATTTAACCCAAGTACTGAACTTTGAGAATGTGAGGAAAAAGCTGACAAGCAGAGCACTAATGCAGGGGGTTTGAATAATGCTGTTCTGATATATTGCTACAAAATAAACTTACCACTAGTGATTTCAAGTAAATTCTTCACCAATAAACGTTTTTCTTTGTCATGATTCGTTATAAGAAGATAGAATTGAGCATGCTGGCTTGTTAGTCTTGTTTACATCTCGAGATTTGGCCAGAAACCCTTTCTAATTTGAGATGGCTCGGCTGCACAGCGCGGAAGCGAAACTAAGTTTGGTCTCGGTTGGATTTATGTTGGCAATACCGGGATGTACAGTCGCCTCGGATAAATGGGTAATATCTCCTTGCAGATCCCAGCTCATACTAAAGGTGTTATAGTTTGCTCTGGGCATACTTTTCCAAGGTAGCCAACTTCCAATTCTCTTTTGGAGAATGCATGGTATGAAGTTCAGTGCCACGGGGGGATCTTACCTACCTTGCAGCAGTAAAAAGTATTGTTTTAAGTCGTATATCGAATCCAAAAGTATTACGTTACCCGAGGTATATACAGCAGGGCTATGCAGCCTGTAGGGTTAATGCTAAATTGAACCTTATATCCCTAAGCTCTGTGGCAAGCATAGCCTCGATGCCAGCTCAATAAAATACACCGAGCCTATCAGATTTAGAGCTACCCTGAGAAGAGCGCATACTACTCCCTTTGGAGCCGAGCTTAAGTACATAAACGTAATTTCTCTTGTTTATAAACAGTAAACAATAGAAGAGGCCAGTAGCTAGACATACAATGCCATAAGCGAGCTGGCCAACTGTTCTTTCACATGTGACACACTCACGCATCTAATTGGTTTGCACTCGGAAATGATCTACCGGCAGTTTCGGTGCACACCTGAGGGCACTATACTGGCTATGCCACTATGACATAACACTTATATTATGATAGGCCAGCTGCAAGGCAGTCTGACCATAAATTGACGTCTGGGCTGAGTATTCGCCCCTAGTGCGGTGCCTCACCGTCCATCGCAGTGCAGTAGACTAGATCCTCTGGTGTTGGTGTAAGTTCGATCCGCACAACTGTGGAGGCCTGACACGATGCAGATGAAACAATATTACCCCAGACTTCAGTGCCAGGCGTGTGCCGACATCCGTTTAGGCGTAACCCAAGCTCCAGGCACCGCCCAATCAGGGGCTGTGGAAACAAAACATGCAACACTACGCGAAAGTTTAACACCTAACGGCAGTTTATTACAAGTGACGAGCAGGCCATGAGAGGCTGGTTCTCAATAGCCCGGATGTGCTGATCCTTGACGGGGCTGAGACAAGCTTTTGGCGCCGAAATCCCCGTCTTGGATGTCATCCCCGCAATTTTGGCTTTCGGCCCCTGCCAAGCCGGGTCTCTCATCGGCTCGTCGGCCGTCATCCTATTCTTGGAAATTTCAGGGTTCGTCTAATATAATCATGGCCTTGGTTTATTTAACCTTTTGGCTGTTCACTGCGAGTGTCTTTGTCTACTATTCAATCAAAGGCACCTCAAGTCTCTTAGACCAGAGGCTGATACTGGTAAATCACATCACATGCAAGTTACGAATAGGTCATAGGTACGTCCATGTATTACGGATCTAAGTTGGCTATCTGGTGTACCTATACATTTCTGCGGCCCCTCGGCCACCCGCCCCTTCAACAGCGTCCTTCCCTCGAATGAGTCTTTTACTCATAGACATTGATGGTGATCGGTACATTGAAGTCGAGGTCGCCAATGCAAATTTGGAACTATCTCATGTGTGAGATGATGATTATGGTGAACAGGAGGATCTTCAACTTACGCCGTTGTTGTTGTTGCAGCAAATAATCGTTTCCGTGCAAGCAGTGGTGTTGGAACAAGTTTGGCCTGCTCAGTGTTAGAATTATTCGGGATCGCAAAAGCATAGCTCATCACTCACCGCCGTTGCCGTCGCTGCTGCAACAGTATGGGCTACCTGCGGAGCAGGCGTTTACCTGAGTGTTCGTGCCCGAACCACTGCAGTCGCTGCTGCTGCCTTCTATAGTTTGAGTAAGTTTAGCATGATCGAAGGCTCGTCAAAACTTACTGCCCATCTTGTTGCTGTTCTTGTTGCGGGCCGGGAACTTCGGAAACGGGATGTCTCCCATACTAGGCACACGGCGTTCAATGGCTCGAGGCTCAACCTCGGGCCCTTGGACCGGAGACGCCATGACGCCGTTGAGGGCGACGAGAGCATAAAAGATGATAGAGGCATACATGATTGAGATGTAAAGAGTGATAATAGTGAGCTGGTGGAGCAAATAGAAGCGGTAAAGTGTACTGTAGCGAAAGACGATTCAGAAAGGTCTGAGTGTGTTGATTGAGGTGAATGAAAATGGATAGACAGGAGGCCTATTTAAACGAAAAGTCTACCCTTACAGATCACATCTAGGTTCCATCACCCGGCTAAATTGGATTTCACAGTAATGAACGACGGCACAATATCCAGAGAGTTAAATGCTGCAGGATCTACAAACATGACTAGTCACGTACATCTGTTGGGCTCGTATATGTGTATGCAAAGTAGAGAGCCAAATGCCACAAACGGTGGCTCGAAAATATTACCAAACTGTTTGACGATTCTAACGGTGGCTCGTTAACGTTGAAAATTTGTTGAACATCTCCAGCAGTGACCCATACACCATGCATAATTGTTGAACGCTTCCAACAGCTCAGCGTGGCACACATACCGAAATTATCCAAGTTTATCCAAGATTTTTCAGAGCCCCAGAAACTTTGAGTCAATGTTATACGAGACCAGCTGAATATCTCAGGGCATCAGGATGTCGTCAAGTAGATACAATGCTACGTCACTACACATGTCAGCAACTACGAGATACTTACTTGCTACTGAAAGACTCTTACCGTTCAGAATGTCGAGATATCAGGTTCCCAGGAGGCCGAAATCCCACAGACCGACCCAGACCGTGCCTCAATGCAGCCTCCGAGCTTCTCTCCTACCAGGCTTGACCAATTGTGTGAACATGCCGGCATACAAAGCAGGAACAGACTTCAAGTAGTTTCATTTCGTTTGATCTTACCTGCGTTAGAGCTGCAAAAAAAGTTCAATAGACACGCATGGATATGCGCCATACATCAGATTTTTAGTTCATTCCGCTCTTTCAGCTCGTCGCCACTTCGTATCGACTGTACTCTGTGTTTTGAAAAGGCGAAGACTCTCTAAAGGCCTAACAACAACTCTTGAGAGAAAAGTATAAGAGGGACTCCTTCCCTACCTTGAGTATTCCCCTTCACTCTCAACCATCAGTCTCAACCATCACTCAGCAAGCAATCACCAAAACAACCACTCTCACTCTTCTCTCAAATTAAAACAATTCAAACCGCCAACATGCAGGTTACTTCTATGCTCGCTCTCCTCTTCACCGTTGCCACTGGCGCTCTTGCAGCTCCAGGTCACGCAGCTCCTCCTCCTCCCCATATTCCTCCCCCCCCTCCTCCTCCTCCTACCAACCAAAACACCAACACCAACAACAACTATCAATCCAACAGCTGTGGCAACGGCGCTTCGCCTTACTGCTGCAGTGCTACAGCTGACGGCCTGGGCGAAAACTACTGGAAGTGCTCTGATCTCAATGATGTGTGCAACGACGTCATTGTTTGCTGCAACAACAATAGCAACAACAACAACCAGCAGGTATGTCCTACGACAAGTTCAATCCAGACCAACTATGCGGCAGCTACGGCGTGCATTGATGTCCATAAATCATCGCCATGTGAGACATCGCCATTGACCGCAAATAGGGAAAGCAAAACAACATCGACACCGGCAACCAGTCTTGCAGTGCCTTCGGACAGCAGAAGGTCATCTACGTCTAAGCTTGCCTGCAGAAGCTCCAAGTCGGCCATGGCTATCTTATTTGCTTGTATCTTAGTCTTATAAGGCGCTTCTTGTTCAAGTTTGTCGGCTATGGGCTGCGGTGACGGGTTTGAGAAAATGGGCAGTGGCATGTGGAACGGTGAAAAATTGCTTCTCTTCTATTGGGTTGTAGCAGGTTGGCTCTTCTGAGACAATCTTTACAGCCCGCTCACTTTCCTTAAGCCTATTTAAACCGATATAGTTATTACAACCAAAAGCCAAAAATCGGTTGCCTTAATTCTTTGTCCAATTTGCATTGTGATGACAGTGTATCCAAGTACGTTACAGACATTGCTCAGCTAATGCCGCCCTCTCTAGCACGTCGCTTGACATGTCGATAATTTGAACGGTAGATCGTGCAATTCTAATGGTGGGCTCCCATCTATTGTGGCTAAGCTCACAAATGCCCTGGTTTGCTGTGCGGTGAATTTAGCGCAGCGTCCAATGACCTCCAAACATGCGACCTGTGACTCAAGATGTATCATAGTGCGCTAAAGACAACTTTGATCTCAAGAAAAAGCTTGATAAGACCTCAACCGTCAACTACATATGGTTGTGTGTAGCTAAGGTCGTCTATCTCTATTCTATAATATTGAGCGCGGCAGCTGAATGTCTCTTGAGCTTGGCTGCATGTACAAATGGGTACTCAGTATATGGACTAGTAGACAGGAAAATTTGGTCACTTCACATATATGCCGGTAATTAACGGCTCATCCGTATGCAACGTGCACTGTCCAGTGCACGCAAAGCTGAATGCGTGCGAGGGCGACTGGGTTTGAGCTGAAACACCTGGTCTCAAACAATGGTTTCGTAGCTCTTTCCAGGATGTGATGTGAGACGTTTGCCATTGTATTGGAGCCTAGCTACGCCGCCGTCTAACAGTTTTCGGTACTCCAGATTTCCGACAGATATTCGAGATTCATCTTCAATGCACATGAGGCGATTAAGTGCAGCTCTAGTTTCCCCAAAGAGGATATTCCACCGCCAGTTGACAAGAGCCGTGAGAAAAAGATAGCAGGTTCTCGTTACCTGCAGTTGGATACTTGACACTACCTAATGATGTACAATACATCCTCATGAGAAAATGTACTTGAAGCAATTACACCGAGGAAATAACTTTAATTGAATCGCGCTTATAAAAATTAATAAAAACCACTGCCCTGTAAAAATCTTCCAGCTCTTGGGGGTATCGGAAAGTGTTTGCCATTTTGTGCCTCGTTCCATTCCTCTGGAGTGGACGAGGATCTGATTGCGTTGAGCTCCATGCGTTGCAAGTGTTGTCTTCCCATACATACATATCTCAACTCCAACCATCTGTAACGAGTTATATGCCAATGGCAGGAATACAACTCAGTTTAGATATCGGACTTCATGAATGCTCCAGCTAATGTGCGCCTGCGTCTGAGTATACCATGCCGGGATTGGGCCTGTACGGCTCGGACGAGCCCTTCAAGAGGGCCTCGCGCTGTGCCAACTCCTTCTCATTCTGAATCAAGACGCAGCAATTGCACCAGCATGACTTGCAAAAGTCTCCGAAGCAACCACCCTCAAGACCATGTTTTTCGCGAATGTCTCCTCGTTGCATCGTGGTAGGGATACATGTAAGGCCGCAGTGCGCAAGACAAGCGAAGATGACGCACTAGAAATAGGACGCTGTTAGTTTCTGTATGCTTGGAGAATTATTGTATCAAGGGGAACACTTACAGATGCATTGCAGCATGAGTAGTCATTCAAATTGCCATGCTTCATTCGGTGCTGAGTCTTTCCATAGGTAATGCAGGGACAAAAGGTCGTCTTAAAGCAAAGCCCACCCGGGCTGCAACAATCGAACAAGCCATTGGCCCAGGTAGTCTCGCTGTGCTTCTCCTTAGACATGTTGACTATTGATCAAAGGTAGTAAAGTAGGATATGGGGAATGAGCGAATGACTGAAAAAGAATTGATTAGGAAGCGGTTGAAGAGAAGTAGTTGTGTAGACTACAAAACGGCGAATGACTTGAGATGCAAAGACCTAGCATGTGCCAAGTATTATATATAATAGATACAATCTACCACCAATCGCTACGGCCCAACAGGGCTCGGGCACGCAGTTTGCTTTTCAGCCTCAGATGGAGAACGAAATTAATCAGCCCCGACCCAGAATTCTAAATTAGGACTAAAAGTTTACGACGCGCCAAGTTTGTAGATGCCGAAAGACATGTCTACCTTGCGCTTAGTGGGTAAGGCTGAATCAACTTATTTTTGTTTACTTATATAAGTTAGTCCTGTAGGTAATGTCCGACCCGTTCCATGTAAAGGAAATGAAAGCGGATGTACTAAGAGCGTTTTATCAGAATTTTCAAGCCAATGCTCCATATCAATGTTCGGCACTCGACCTGTTGAATTGCAGCGTCATAGTTGATGAAGCGTTCACGGTTGTAAACTCAGGGTCTCTTGTGATACAACGGCTTGGGCATCATGATCCCCGCAAACACGCATGATCGCTTCACAGATGCCACCATATTTAATTATGATTACTTAACTAGATGAGCGCTAAAATCTCATCTAAGCCCCCTTGGTTCCATTTCTACTCTCCAGAAACGCTAGAGCTGCATAGCCGTGCTACCGTGCTCCTACTGACAAACAAAGGCTCAACCTAGCCCGTGTCTCAGGGTAGATGGAGGTGAAGTGACAAGGCTACTATACGTCTCATCTTTAAATATAGACATCCAAGTGTGGCAGGCTGAAGTGAAGGATCTAAGAAGCTAACATTGACGGACAGCTAAGCTACTCATGATCGTTCCCGGCAAGTATCTATGTTGAAGAGTGGAACCTAAGAAGCGCTCGTTTGTCTTTGTAAATCCGATGGACTTTCCACAAAACTACCGGCTGATGCGGGTCGGCCCTAGTTGTCGAATAAAAAATATTGAAAGAATGGGATTCAAGGTGCTCATCGCACGTGTCTTGTCGGACTCTGATGCCAGCTCGCTTACCTGTTTGCTTTACAGTGAGGCAAGGTTCATTCATTCGGTTTTTTTGTCAATCAATACCATTCTTCACGATACACTAGGATGACCAAAAATAGCTGAAGAAATGCAAGATTGATTAATAGCGGCGTTGCTCCGTAATCAGCGTATCGTACTGTGACACGAACCTGCCCACCGCCTCATCTTGTCTTGCTTGCATTAGCTTCTTAAGCGTGCGGACTGATAGCAATATTCCTTCCCCTCCATTCCTTTAGGATCATAGAAAAAGTTTTGCATCCGAAGTTGAGAACTTGACGGGATGGGGGCCCGTTAATATTATCAGCTCATAAAGGTATGTGAGAAGACTAAGTATTTTAGCAAACCACCAAGAACCACCCTTATGTAGGTACACTACAATGACTCTTGGGGACCTTCTACGGCAGAGGAACCGTGATCACTGCATGTTTGGGGTAGTTACAACGGATCTCGGAAAATTGACCAGCTTCAATCCAGAGGTCTTGAACAGCCCCTCCCACTGGCCCACCCTGTTGCCTATCGGTTCCTTCCATGCCTGCCTAGCTTCATGTTATCATGTCATGTTAAGATTGTGTGGTACCAGATTTGGTGGAGTTTCAACGCCAGCTATAACCGCATTAGCTACGAGAGTTGGGTCCCAAGACCAACCGAGTCTGCTTTAAGATACCCAGAGTTGTTCATTTCAATCGTGGAAATTAGGCGGAAAAGATATGTATGTACGCCTAAAATGGTACTCTGGCGGTTTACCCTTGACTCATTGAAGCCTGATGAAAGATGAACTTTAGTCTTCAATATGCGACGAGGGCGACGACGGCATTGTCTTAGCTTCGTCAACCACCGTGATCTCGCCTTGCAGAAATAAGGTCTAATTGATAGAGGAAAGTTCTAGTAAAGGTTTGAAGGTGACGCGATTGTTTATCGTTACCTTCTAAGCTTCAATCTCGACAGTATTTACTAGTCTTAGTGTACATGCAGAAGTGCGCACAAGTGTCATAATGCAGAGGTTATTAGGCATGTTACTAACTTGATGAATGCCATGCACCAGATTCGTCATATCCCTGTCCGGCAACTTCCCAATATCTCTCTATGAGCGAACTGCTCCACTCACAAACAGTCCCAGCTCCAGGCAGGTCTGCTGTGTTAGCAGAAACTTGACCTTCTTCAGAAGATACATCTGTTAGAGCCCATCCCTGGGATACCTTATCAGTTGTATTGGGATCGGAACTTTGAAGATCTGTTACGTAGGGCAGTGGCGTCTGCAAAATACTACCCAAAGGATTTAAACCCGGGGGGATAAGTATTTTGGCCGCCATAGCAGTGTGCTGATTGAACGTAGAATCAGGACTCGATTCATACGGTTGCTGACTCTCGATGGTGGTATCTGACATACCATCAAACTGACCTTGAGCCTTCAAAGAGGAACTAGATGAACTTGTCTGGGGCGTTTGCGCTGTATTTCGCATCTTCTCTATTACAGACAGCGCTTGTGACCGAAGTACCTCGATATTATCCCAGCGGCGGCCCCGATGAACATCTGCATTGTTCTTCCAGTGATTATAAGTTTCATCAATGACTTCCCACGGCAGAGTAAACGGCTCGCTGGACGGTGGGGATGATAGCGTGATGCAAATATCTAGCAAGAGATACGCCAAGGCATCCCATTCCACGTATGTCTGAAATAGCCACAGCCAACGACGGCCTTTACTGTATTGACGCAACGCATGCGCATGTTGCAGGACTTCTTCACAAGCCTTGCGATAGCCGGCCCGTAAGGGAATTCCACGGTTTTGGTTAGCTCGCGGTTTACAAGCAGCCAATTTTAAATTTGCAAGAATGAGTCGGCTGCTTTTAACCGTGATACAGTCCAGCGGAGCTCCCTTGTCACAATACGAAAGGTACTGCTTCTCAAGGCGCTCTCTGAACTGGTCTACTTCCCGGCATTTCTGCGCTTCATTCATTATACGGTAGCCGTTGCTTTGACAGAATTTGTCCGAAAAAACAATTCGCCGCGCAAAGTTGCTTACTTCAAACCGGACGAGACTGAATAACATCTCGCTTCGTCCCCGTTGTTGGCTTGGCAATTCGCGCACATCAGGATCCAAGCTCATATCACTGATGTTGAGCGGTAGCTCTGTACGAAGGCTCGGCTCAAGGATAAAAGGTTCACGGCCAAACTCTTCGGCAACTCGAATGTCCAAGGTGCAGATCTGCCACCACAATCGGCGGCGCAATTCAAGATCAAATGCACGCATACCAGGGATATCTATATGGAGATTTAGTTTCATGGCATTGCCAATTGCGATCCCAATTAGAGAAGAGACATCGGGCCCATGTTGGTCTTGCCGTCCGCAAATCTTCAATAAGATAAAACGTTAGACAACGGCTCTGTTCGTACTTTGCAGTTTCATCAAGAGATAATAATCACCAGGTATAGCACAAATGCTTGTAAGGCGGGAATATTCCGGCAGCCCCAGAAATTAATTCGTCTGAGCGATTCCTCAACCCCATTGCGAAACCTGAAACTCGTCAGTCCTTTCTAGTGATATACAGACAAGTTTAGTCACATACCGTTGCAACAGGACGGGTCTTTCTTCGTGAAGTTCTTGACGGCATTCCGCTGCTGGAATAGCTATTACTGTGGAATAATAGATTGAAAACAATAAACATTCCGTATCCGCGTCTGGAATCTTTCGGCCTTGGCTGATACTCATAACCTGTCTTTGGATAGAGGGAACGTGAAAAATCTTGATCAGAGGGTCAACCACATCGAGATATGTCTGCCACAAGAACAAGATAGATGCAGGAGGGGGATGAGCCAATTGAAGGGGTTGTGACACGTCAACTGGAAAATTGAATGGCAATGACTGTAAGTGATGTGATCTTAATACTCTAGTAGAGGTATCGTTCTGACTTTGCTGCACTTGTAGATTATTTCGTGAAGAAGATGCGGTCGGACATGATGGGTTCGGCGCAGCATTCTATAGAAAATTGTAAGTATATATATAATTCAATGGAAGCTTTTTGGCCTTTGCTGGACTCTTGCGATGTATGATTGGTAGTCGTATTCATTATGACTCTGTCTGCTTGCTGCCTCTGGACTTACTTGTAGCATGCTCCCAATATGTGTTACTCTTTGATCCAGTGACTTCAAAGCACACTCAATAGAATGCACTCTGTTTGCTAGGTCGCCCTCTTCATCAGTACCAATATTTTGTCGCCTCGAAGGGTATTTGCATTGAAGCTTGGTGCGTGTGCAATAGGCGCATGGCAAAGACCTATCGCACTTGATCTTTCGGCGACGGCATTCAAGACATGAACGTCCCGACGCAATTACTCTGCGAGACATGAGTCCCGTCACTTATTTGTACCGTCGGATTGAGTAAGTGTTGGTGTAGCCGTTGCTGCTAAGCGATTCAGTTAGCGCAGGTGAAGAACCGTGACAACAGTGGGCCTATTGTGAATCCTGTCTGTACTGAGTTCTATTTCAATGCTGACAAAAATTGTAACAAAGAATTGAGCTCAATGAAACTGATAGAGATGGAACATCACAGCTCGAGGCCAGTGGAACGCCAAATGACGCAGAGGTTCTAGTGGAGGTACGGAGGATGCTCCTATTGGTGAGAGCGGACTTGACGGACCTGTGTCCGCATTTCTAAGCAGAAACGCCATTCGATCGTGAAGGATCCAGTGGAGATCTGACCAATGAAAGCTTCACGATTGATTGGATTTGGCAGGGGTTCATGGTTCATTGGGGGATCTCGTACCTGGAACAGATCTGAGTTCCTGTACGGGCGGCAGCATCGTGGATATCGTAACTGCTTTCTAATACGCCTTTCTCGTAGACGATTGGTCTATACTTGAACCGAATGACTGATAGTTGACCCAGAAGCTCTTGCATTCAGGTGTAATCCACCCCGTGTATACGGACATACTCTCCGCTCATTATCCTTCTAGTGATATGGTGACTTTGCTGCATCGGCGGGTCTTTTCGAGACCATTTACCGATATAAATATCAAGAAGATTCTCCTTGATCATTATGTCTTCTCAAAGGCGAACAAGGCTTTTCAGTATTCAGCACTAAAAGCATCACTATTTCGGCCAGATACCCGGCAGTAGCTCCTCACATAGAGCCAATCATTCTCATCTCCATTATTGACATAAGTTATCTTACAAAATGACTTACAAGAATGTCGCTATCGTTGGTGTAAGCGACCACAAACCCCTGCGCCGCCCTTCATATTTATCACTTACTCATGATCAATTAGGCAAGCGGGAGTATTGGGAAGATTATCCTCGAGGGCTTGATCGCAGCCGGCGGATTCACCATTACCGTCCTCTCTCGCAGGGATAGTTCTGCTACCTTCCCACCCGATATCTCTGTTTACAAGTCGGATTTCTCCGAAGGCGATCTGCAGTCCGCTTTCAAGGGCCAAGATGTCGTCATTTCAGCCCTTGGTGCCACTGGCTTTGGCGAACAGAAGAAGCTTGTTGATGCCGCTATCGGTGCTGGAGTCAAGCGTTTCCTGCCTTCGGAATTTTCCTCCAGTAGTCAAGATTCTGCCGTTCTTCAACTGCTGCCCCTCTTCGGTCAGAAATCTGAAATGATAGAGTACCTCAAGACAAAACAATCTGCCGGCTTTTCTTGGACAGGGGTTGCCACCTCTCTCTTGTTCGATTGGGTAAGTCATGATCGAGATATTTATAGCATTACTAGATGGAACAGAAGATTAAATGACCATCTTTACAGGGTCTGAGAAATGGATTTCTTGGGTACGATCTTGCTAACAAGACCGCTACTGTTTGGGATGGTGGTGATAAACGTTTTACTCTTACAAACGAAAAGGATCTTGGTATTGCCATTGCATCAGTGCTCAAGAATCCAGAGGAAACTTCTAACAAGTATCTCTTCGTTTCTTCCGTTGAAACCACTCAAAATGAGATCCTCGCTGCTCTAGAAGAGGCTACTGACGCCAAATGGACCGTCAACAACACTACCACCAAAGAGCAAGTAAACGAGGCTTTCCAGAAGCTAACTGCTGGTGACCTCAACGGCGCTTTCACTCTGGTTCGGGCAACTAGCTATAGCAATACGCCTGGTCTCAAATCGAACTATGCTAGGGACGAGACATTGTCAAATGATCTTCTGGGACTGAAGGCTTCCAGTGTTGCCGAGACTGTTAAGCGCGTTATTGCCTAAAAGATGAGCGTGATTTCTGTGGGGGAATCACAGGCTGTGCCTGGCTAAAGACGTACTTTGGGTCTCTGAAGATTTACATGCAGTCCCCGTTTCCCTATGACAGAGAAATTTTAATTTTAAATATTAAATCTTTTGGAGTGCATTGCGTTGGCCTTGTGGGGTGCTCTATACTGTGAAGCTTGCTATTGGAAGGCAAACTGCATGCATCTGCATGTACTAGGTGCTGTGGTAAGCCCATCGAAGCCACTCGTGTTCACCGCTTCATCTTCAATGTTATTTAAATCTCACGGTCGCAATTCACTGCTTCGGCAACCACTCACCACGCAAACGCCGTCGAGCCGACCGACCACACAATGCCTTCATTCGAAAAGCCAAAGGGACCCTTCGATCCAAGCCAGCTTCGCGCTTGGTCAGACAACGTCGAACCGCAGGTGCGCGACTTGCTTTGGGGAGATTATTGGCAGCGATTCAACACTATACAAATTCCAATATTCGGGTCGGATGTTTACTTCGAAAATGCACTGCATTTCGCGAAACTCGCCAAAGGCCAGAAAGAAGAATTTGAGCGCATGTTTGAAGCAGAGAATAAAAGGCGACAGAAACTGGCATCCAAGATGTTTACGGTTGCAATGCGGGCCATAGACGAGGATGAGACTTATTTATGTAAAAACGCTCGTGATAGAGTATCCGAGCTATGCCAGACCGGCTGCTATATAGATTTTCTACGGCTCTTAATTGGTATTTCCCATGACTGGGACGAGAGTGCAGCACAAGATTCGCAATCGGACGGCGACACTGGCGATCTTAGCGAGGAGACGCAGGACTCCGCTGATCAAATACAAGACTCTGACGATGAAGAGACACATCACGAGACCCCATGGCTTGGTGACGATTACTATGAGGCTCCCGAGGGTCTTGCGCCGGGGGAAGACCTGGTGCTGAGACATTTCAGTCGTATTTTTGGCGTATCTCTATCTGAATGCATGTCGGCTTCCGATGATGATGTCGGTCCTGAAAGTGATGTGTCTGTGTCGGAAAGGGAAAACAAAGAAAATAAGGCACCGCATAGACAAAGAAAGAGGTCAGTGTTTTGTTTTGTGTTATGCAGATTCCCACTGTATGATAGACTTCCTTCTAATGCTTGAATGATCTATAGAAAGAGGGATCTATCCGACGATGATGTCCCCACTGCTCGTAGCCTTCGTCGAAAGCTGATGAGCGGCAAGATACCCGATCAAAAAGACTTTCCGTTAACCCCTCAAGGAGATATAGATTGGGAAGCGATTGACGATGAACTTTTATTCAATAATTCGATGGATGAATATGACTATGACGAATATGACTATGATGAAGATGATGGCGATGACGATGAAGAAGAAGATGAAGAAGATGATGGTGATGACGAAGGCGATGAAGAAGAAGATCATGATGATGGAGATCAAGATAATGGTGAAGAAGAAGATGGCGATGATGAGAGGAATGTTCCTATCAAAATCTCATTTTTTCTTTAGTATCAATGCTGGTAATTGAATCCGTGTCGCAAAGGTTTCTAGAAAAGACTGCATTAACCCTGCCACCATTTGCCGCCGTCTGTACGCCTTGGTTTGGTATCTATCGTATGTACTAGCTTTATGAATCCAATTTTGTGTAAAATATTAAAAGATTAATGTTTACTATCTAATATAAATAATGTCGGGATCTAGAATGAAACTTATACACGCTTATACCGCCTCTGAACTTCTCTCGCTTAGGACCGGTTCACTTTTCCCTGAGCCTGCAAAGCTAACAGTTCGTCCCTTATCTCATCCCAGAACGGGCAAATACTGTAGTCCACTTCGCCAACAACCGTCTCATTCGCGAGATACATCATTCCCAGACCTTTATCCTTACCCTGATCTAAGTAGCGTGGCCAATCGCATCCAGGAGTACCTGTAGCAGCCATACTATCCCACGAAGAGATGATCTCTTTACTTAGCTGTAACTCAACCGAAGTCGAGGTGCAGTTCCCTCCAGGAGCAGGCAGTCCATCCAGCACGCCAAAGACAAAAGGAAGCTCAGCGGTGTGGGTAGCACCAAGAAAGCTATGGACAAAGGGCGTGTTTGGAACGGATGTCAGCCAGGTACAGGAAGGTGTGCGGTCAAATAAATATGTGAAAACAGGGACTTTGTTGGCAATTCCCTTCTGAAGGCCTCTATATGCTGTACACTTGTAAGCGTAGTCGGTATAAACGGCACTTATGGCGGCGTCAGCGGAGTTGGGGGCGGAGGCGGTTCGCGGAAATTTAGAGAGCGGGTAAGTTGAATTGACGCGCGATGCAAGGGGGCCGAACTGGTAGCTCAAGAAGTCGTCATAAGTGGCCTGAGTTTGGGTTGTCAAGTTCTTCGCGTAGGTGGCCAAGACGAAGAGCATGCCCTCTGTAGATGTCGAGCCAAAGATAGACGGAACTTTGACGCCGGCTGATGCAGGTGCTTTTGGGATTAATTTGCCATCTACAAGAGGACCCCAGCTGAAACCACGCCCGATATGGGCTATAGGGCTGCCGATTGATGGTCCTACCCCGGTAGGCATCTCCAGGACGGCTTGCTGCATTTCAGCCACGCTCTTGGAGTCGATGCAGGAGAACTAAAGCATGGTCAGATTCAGGTTGAACAAAGATCATTAGAAGTGTGCAATGGTAACACCAAATGACTTACATCTGATGGCTTGCAGCCCAGAGTAGTGACGAACAGCTCGTTCCAGGGCTGAGCCTCGGCGATTGAAGCGAAGTCGCTACCACCTCCCGACTGCATAATGGCAGCACTAATCAGATCAGGCGCATCATTCAGGGTGGCGATAGTGAAGGTATCGAAAGAGCCAGCTGATTGTCCGAAGAGCACCATTTTATCCTAGAGTCCGTCGAAAAGATATCGTTAGTGACTGAAGAAAGAATGAGAATGAGAATGAGAAAATCTTACAGGGTCTCCGCCAAAGGATTCAATGTTTGCCTTGATCCACTTCAATGCCAACAGTTGATCTTGAATGCCAAAATTGCCATTTATTCCGGCTTTCTGGACCGCCAAAAACCCCAGAGGCCCCTGGCGATAGTTGATATTGACTTGAATTACATTCTCAGCGGCGTAGCACCCTGTATACATCGCATTTGAAATGCCACCCGCTTCATTACTGCCACCATAGATCCAGATTTTGACGGGCAGCTTGGACTTATGGGGTTTGTGAGCCGGGACAAAGATGTCAAGGAAGAGGCTATGGATATCGTCAGCGAAGGGGAAAGGGCCACATCCATAGGGCAGATTGTGGCGATACGTACCAATCCTCGGATTGTTTGCCCGTCTCGATGAAGGTCGTGCCAAACTGTGGACAGGCCGGGGCGGGGGTCGTCGCGTTTCGATCATGGTAAACTCCTGTATAGGATGCAGGAGCATGAAACCGTGTTGGAGGATTTGCGTACGGAATAGACAAGAAGAAGTTCACATCTGTCGTGCTACACTTTCCACCCAGCAAAGTTCCGTCTTTGGTCGTCACCACTGGGGTCGATTGCGACGGCTCTGTTGGGCACTCAGAAGCATAGCTTGGCACCGTAGCCAGAAATACAGCGAGTGTGAGGGAGAGGGACTTCATCCTGTCAGAAAATGGGCCAAGAAAAGATGAGGATTCAGCGGATGTAGAGCGAGTGTTTAGACAGACTGAGGGGGACAACTTGGCATTTAAATATTGAGGAGGATGAGCATCTACATTGATATAAATTTATAAGCTCAGGAGGTATTTGAGCCGCAATTGGACTTCAGTCATTAGCAAAAGACTATGCTGAAAATGACTGCAATTTTCACTTACCACATGGTTGACACTCAACAAAGATGCACCCCAATATAGGCATTGGAGGAGGGCTGTAGAGTCTCTGATTGGCCAACTCGCAAGGCTAGCCGAATCAGGTATAGCACATTTTAAATGTCAGCACTGGTGCTGCATTCTAGTGTGTGTATAATATTGGAAGTGTCAGGCTGATGGATATCCAAGTAGTGCAAGTCTAACAGTCAGAATACAATGGAGTCTGGGTACCCATCGTAAGGTCAAGTAATTTGATGCTCAAGTCGATCGTAGGCGTACTCCCAATATCGTAGGCTTTGCGATCCAGGCAATTGCAAATATCTTGATCCTTGTCATGTGGGTTACGGTAAGAAGGACTCTATGGACATTCACACTGCCCCGGCGTTTGGGCTTTCACAAAGGGGTTTTGGTATCATGTCTCAATTAAAATTAAGTAAATACTAATATAAATACTAGCCCGTCAGTTAAACAGGGAAGAATTCTCCAATGAGCCACATCTCACGGTCTGAAAACGAGATGGCTGTCTGCTCTAATTTCATCGCCATGGATACAGCTAGTTGCATACCCATGCGCAGACCTATATCTCTCAAAACACACGCAATCCAGCCTCTCTGGTCTCTGGATGTAGTACTTAAAGACCCGGCTAGGAACAGTGGCCATAGCAACAAGTATCCGCCCGGTTTTGGAAGCACATCGGGCCTTTCAGCTTGGTGGACTCTCTTCGAATAAAGTCCATTGGGCCGGTCACCTAAAATGTATGCGACACTATAACAAATGCCATTCGTCATTTCTGTGAGTATTTTGGCTGAATGCTGGAGATCCGTTCTGTGTTTGTCTGAGCCGTGTTTCACCATCGCATTCATTTTTGATTCGTGAATCAGAATGCGGATCATTCGATAATTATTCCAAGTGGAAGCAACCCAGAGACCTGGGTATTTATCATACTGTAGTTTGTGACTCTCGAAAGAATCGACCTTTGAGTCAAGGTTTCGGTAGGATTTAAATCTCCACGAGTCGGGGAGCCTCGTTTCCCACTCTGCGAGCTGGCGATCGACTGGATCTAGCATCGCGGCCACAGCTGCAGGATTGCGGATACCCTTTCGTTTAATCTCGGCCCGGACAGCTGCGAGTTGCTCGTTCAGTTCAGCGAAGAGATTTAGAGAAGCCTCATCCCTCGTTTGAGTAGGCTGAGCCCATCGAGACCACGTCTTGAGAGCATATGGCAATGGCTCCTGCAATTGGTGGCAAGTCATAATCTGCAACCGATTAGCACTCGATCAACGACTCAAGAATTGAGCATAGCCCGTACAATAAGGCGACGTAATTGAATAAACAATATGGCGGATACGGCATTACGGAATTGGTTTGGTCCCCGAATCTCAACACATCGAGCTCCAGCGACAATATGGTAGCGGAAAGACTCCATAGAAGTCGGGTCACCATTTGCGATCATCTAGTTGGAGAGTCAGTCCTGTTAGTTACCTATGACAGAAGGAATTATTCACCTCAAAGGTACCCATCAGCATTACAGCCGCCAATGTGCTATCCGACTTCATGCCGGCTGAATCCTGGAGGTCAGTCTGTAATCGTTGGAGGGCCTTGCCGTATAGGCGATACGCCTCGTGTTTCCACGGTGTTGAAGTTCCAGAATTCGCCAAAGCAGCGAGGCCCACCGCCGAAATGATGATACTAAGCGCTCCGGTGGGCGCTTCCCGTTGAAGGAGGACTGGCAGATGCTCATGAACCGCTGGAGGGACAGTGTCGGAGCTAGTCTTTGTATCAAATACGTATTGGTGGAGGAAGAAGGCTGTGGCCCTATCCGTAACTGCGGGCGATAAGTCAATAACTCTGCCTGTTGGCTGGCCACGGCGGCCAATGATTGCTTGCTGAGAGGCGGGCGTGTGGTGCCGAAAGATGACGTCCGCTTTGGACGGGAAGCCTGGGCAAACCCATCCAGATTTGCGGCACTGAGAGCACGCAGGCCGCTGTTGGTCACACTACTTTTCAAGTTAGAATATACAGATGCGCAACAAAGCTTTCATTGGCATAGCCAACATCTTGGGATGAATAAATACTCTAGTTCTGCGCAATTTACACGTGGCGCAAGCCATGCTAGGCTTTCCCGTGTTGACCATCTTGGAGAGCTGATTAGTCGTTCAGACAATTCAACCTGTATACTTCAGTTGACATTCAAAGATCAACGTTGCAGATTTCTTGTGCTGAGACACCGATCTGTAGTGAAACATCAGGTTATGCTAGTGGAAATGAACTACGCGTACTGAAGGCTATGAAGTAGTCTCCAAGCACAACATCTTCCTGAGCAAGTGGGGGACAGAAAATAGGAGCGTAAGACAAGCTAATAGGAACCACATTAATGTGCGCATAATCTATCTTTGTGTGCGAAGCTACAGCTTACACGGAGATGCTAGTACTCAATCCGTGGAGCATTCAATTCGCTATGTATCCACGCAGGAGAAGAAATTATCCGTGTTGGCCTAGAAACACAATTAGTTATCTTTATATTTCGCATTGTAATTGATTGATAACCATCAGGTGCTTGGGTCTTGAGTTTTAAGCGTGGGAATTCGCTCGGAAGAAAGTGGCTTATGGGCTTCTCATTGAATGGGCCGAGTCTCACAATTCACCGTCGCTCACTAGGCAATTCCAGCTGTTGACCTCAGTAATGGAAAAGGCCGACTGAACCAAAAACATTCTCGAAATCAATTGTATCAGCAGTAAATCAGGTAATGATAAATTAAGAGATTTCAGGCGAGGCTTCAAATTCTCATTGATGCACTAATATTCGGTCAATGGCAGCTGTTGCGAAAGACGCCTTAGGAACTGATCCAGGTTAAGCAACTAAAAACAGTGGCCCCCGCCTCTCTGTTAGAGAGGCGGGCACAAAACCCGTATCTTGTGACAATGCGTATCCAACTTTTTTAACTTTAAAAACTAATAACTATATAACGCTTACGTAATATATTATATAATTATAATATAATATTTTTATTATTCTAAATTAACTAAGTTTAAAATTTTAGCTATTTTTATTAAGTAATTAATTTTTAAATGATATTTTAAGTAAACAGGTTAAAATAAATTTAGTATTATTTACCCTATAATTTACTATAGAAAATTAAACTTTTAATAATAATACTTTAAAAATGATATATATATAAAGAATATATATATCTTTCTAAAGCTAATTTTAAAATAAAAATTAATAAAATATTTATAAAAAATAATATAGTTAAACTTATATATATATTTAAATATTTATTAATTTATTTACTATATTTTACTATAATATAAGGGAACTTAAATAAATAAAATTATTAAAATGAAAAATTTAAATAAATTAATAAAAAATAATAAAAAATAATTAATTAGTATATATAATTAAAATATTTATTATATAAGCTATTACTATTAAATATATATATATAAATATTATAAACTGCTTATATAAGCTTTATTATATAACATTAATTTTTCTAAAGTATTTTATTAATATTTATTATAAAATTAGCTTTATAAAAATATATAGTATTTATATATACTTTATAATTAAGCTTTTAAAGCTAATTCTATAATTTTACTATATAAAATTATAAGGTAAAAGTATAGAAAATATCTTACCTTTAAATATAAAAAAATTAATAAATAATTATATAAAAAAGATATTAATATAACTTTTTTAAAAATAATAATTTAAAAGCTAATCAGCCTATATATATATTTTTTATAATCCTAGCTTATGTAATTATATTTTATATAAGCTAGAAGTTAAAAAAGTTGGATACGCATTGTCACAAGATATGGGTTTTGTACCCGCCTCTCTAGCAGAGAGGCGGGGGCCTTTAGTCGGCCCTGCTGACTAGTCAACCCGCCGGGTAGATGTGGGTTACCCATTTATGAGAGGTAGCATGAGTCGTGACCAGTTGGCGACCATCTTCTTTCAGGACAAATATAATATCTCAGCTGGGATATTCTCATCGTTTGCGATTTCACCATCCATAATTCCATGCACATAGCAAGTCCCAAAGACTTGGTGAAGTTGCTTTTTTCCTTGCCCCAAGATTACTTCCTGTGTTGTTGCCACTGGTCTGAGAATGAAGGGCATTTGGCCACCAAATAGGCACCATACCTCATCTCCTATTTTAGTCTCAGGGGGGCCGAGGCCCAAATACCCTGAATCCGTCACAAAAAAGGTTGTATTTAGAGTCAAACCATTGATCCACTGTTCGACCAGATAATCAGACTGTGAGTACTGACCCCATTTTGTGTCCTCTGTCGTTTGAAATCTCTTGTCGAGCTGTAGCACAGCCTCTCGGTCTGCCTGAGAGAGCCCTTCTGGATGAAATATAGATTTGAGAGAGCTGTGGCAATAACCCACGAAAGCTTCATAGCTCTCTGAGCCTTTGGATCTAGCAGATATTGCTATTCCTGCAGTTTCTGACATATGGAGTATCATGTCCCAGCAGAGGCATTTCCAGAAGGCTTCAAAATAAGAGCACCCGGAACGGTACATCCTCGAGGGATCACGATGAAGCCCCGCTAGAAGAAACCAGTCACAATATGCCTTCCGTTTCTCATCGGGCGCATTCCCCTGACATATTTTGCCCACCGATGCAACTCTATCGCAGCGATGCCCGCGGACTTCCAGGATGCGGTTATATGAGCGAGGAACTATGTGGAAGTGATCCGGGCCATGGGTTGGAAAAACTTTGAACGGCTGCTGGCTCCATTGATAGACATTGAGCTGGTCAGCGAGCGCACTAGCTGCAGTCCAGTCTACACACCATGAGGGAAGAGTGGGACAGGCATGTTTTTGAAGTGGGAAATGTAGGGGAAAGAGAGATTGAGTCCCAATGGCAGTAGAGATGGCTGCCTGACAATAGATGCTTTCGGTTGTGGCTCTGTAATTAGGGATAATGGGTTGCCCCGACCATGTGTTAACAAGACCTAAAACACCATGGACTTTATCCCGGTTATCTGTTGCATATCTGGCGCGAAATGTGGTTAAAGTCTCCCAAAGTTCAACGTTAGTGCCATCGTCATGGCTAACTCTCATATTCTTGATATTGGTAAGAACACTACCAAGCTGTCGGAAACATTTCCTGACTCTGAAGTTGCAGCGAGAAAACAATTCGGAACAACAAGGCTCGAACATGTGGCGAGCAAGGGCAGCAAATGCCTCGAGTAAGCAAGACATATCGACTGATATAGGTCCGAAGACGAATTTGGCCTTGGGAGGAAGGATAATCTCTTGAACAGTCTGCAGTGTATTATATGAGTCAGTACTAGCCAACAGATAGGAAACAAGAACGCATCAATAATGAGGACTAACCCAAATTCTAGTCCACCAGGGACTGTCATAGAAAGGTGCAAGAGCATCAGTTACCAGACGGCAATAGTCCGAATATGCCATATAATAGGAAAACTCCTCTCCTGTCATGTCTATGAAGAGCGGTTGGTCCGAGAGATGACCACTGGACAATAGCCTGAGATTGGCGAATGCATGAAAAATCTGGTCGATTGAAGTCGGATCATTCTCATTCATGTTTGAGCGATCGGGGTCAGAATAAAACTCCTTCCAGAACCAATCTAGTGACTCATTGTCGCGCTCATCTCCGGTCCAATTCATTTCCCAAGTAGGTAACATGTCTTCTGGCGGCTCACCTATCCATATGACGGTTTGCTCGCATGTGGTATAGATGTTTCTCATTAACTGGACCTGCTGAGAGCGCTCATCTAGGTCAGTTTGGTTAATGCATAGAGCATCAATCCACAGCACACGAGCTTCGTCCTCCAGCCGAAGCCGGCAAAGGGCAGAATAGAGATTGAAGGTAACATCCACGATATTACCGTTTACGACGATTTCTCTTCTGTTATTCTCATCCCCCCACGTATAGCTTAGTGCTTCGTAACTCGGGGCTGGGACAGACCGAAGAGAGACTCTATGGAGTGTGCATTGAAGCAAGGAAGAGCCTGAGCCGCATTCCAGATGGAGCATGCGTATTTCCTCGTCCTGTGAACTGAGTGGAGTAACATCTTTATAGATGGTAGATGCCCCGGTAGTTGATCGAATGTTAATTCTCTTTTGCGGATTCATTATTCCGGGTTCATATAATAATAGCGCATGAAGAAGCGCGGGGTTCACGTGTGTGTTGAAGCGGGAAGGCAATCCTCATTCTGCTCGCACAGCGAGATGGTGGGGTATGTATATGCAGGATTTTTGAAGGATGCACTACGCGGTTGGGGAGTGAGCCGAATATAGTGATCACGAATGGTTAATTTCTTGCCTAAATTTTATTTGGACAAAACAAAATCCTGACTTCTTAGCCAGGTTGGAAAATGATATGTTGTTGTCGTATAGGTAATGTTAAGTACGACACTCTTCATCCTTACTCTCGTCTTTTATAAGATGCGATATTTGGAAAGAGTACAGGGGTAAATAATTTGTTACCTACTATAACCACATGTGTTTCCATACATCGCCATCAATAAGTTGTAGTCTGATTGTGACCAATTAACATTGGGATTCAACCGATCCCCTCACGCTAATTGGCTTCTTTCAATGAAGTTTTGATGGTACAATTGACCATAGCTGGTGGACATACTGTTGATCTCACAATATGTTTGAAAACAGGTCCATTGGGCCCATTCATGATGTACGCCAATGCAGGAATATTGAGAATTGCAAATTGTCGAACGTCTGTTAACGGATATTGCTCGTCTCCCCACTGCCCAAAGTAAGTCAGCCAGCTGGTCGGGGGGTTGGGTTGACTCTTCGTTGCCAGCGGAGTGAACTTGTTGTTTTCTTCCGCAGAACGGTGGGGATTGAAGTCAAAGGTGTAGTTGTAGGCGAAGGCATTAGCAACTGGGTCCCATAATGTACCCATCGAGGTTTTGTCTTGCAGGAAATTGGCTGGAATCACGGCCTCTAGAATTGCGGATAGATTTAAGTGCTCAAGGACACTGGAAGGGATGCCTGGTATTGACACTGAACTCAGGTTCAACGTAGGCAGCGGTGGGAGAGTAAACGGGATATTATGAGATCCCTTTGTAGCATAGTTCGCGTGGCCGCCGAACGCCGCAAATATGAGCGCTCTCTTCCCAATCTTCTGCAGCGCTCCATATGAGAAAGCTTCACCGCTATCGCTGTGCTGGGACAAGAATATCTCAGTCGGGACACCATTCTGGAATCTGACCATGGAATGCTCCCAGTCACCAACGTGGAAGTCTTCAGGAATTCCGGCAACGTGCCCACCATTGTTAAAAGCATAAAAGTAGAAGTAAAAAGCATCCACTATTGAGGAGTTGTCTGGATGCGTGCGAAGAACGATGGCACAAGAGACAGCGCCTACTGTTTCGCCTCGACTATTCGGTTTAACTCCGTGTACCCAAGACGGCTCCCGTGCGATATCTGTAATATCGTCTTTGGCGGTGAGAAAGACGGAAGTATTTCCAAGTTTGTTGAGTTCGTTCAAGTTGTTGAGTGTCAGCGAGTGTGGTTCTCCATTAACTTTGGTGAAATTGACTTTAGGAATCGTGTTGAGTAACTGCTTGCCAATGTCGGCGGGGAATAGGACTTCGCCTTCATCGAGTGCGACAATTGGAGCTATAAGAAGTTAGTTTTGTGAAGAGTTTATAAACAAAGGGATTATCAATTGCGCAGGAAAAGAAGAGTATGCAGAGTGTTAGGCTCACCATATTCAAGAACATATGCTGGCAGCTTAGGTGCTTCATGATGGCTGACAGGAGGCGATGCACCTGCTGCGTAGGCAGCAAGAACTGTGCCGACCAAAGCAGTAATGGTTCGCATGTTTACATATAGTAAGCGACTTCCCACCGCACGGTAAAGCAGATTAAGATGGGACGAATGCGTAGGTCTTATATATACATGACACAAGATTTGTTTGTCTGAATCTGTGTCAGATGAGCCTCGGATGGCGTTAGAGTTCTATTAAGATCGCGATATTGATTCGTGACCCGATTTGGGGTTTAATCTTAAAATAGAGAACTTGTCAGGTATTTCAAAGCCTAATGTAATCGTCAACGGGCGTGTGTCACATGGAGCTGACTGTCTCGTTGTCCTGAAGCAATGATTTATTATACGGCGCATCGGCAAACGCGGACCACGACGCTGTATAACCACTGTCTTTAGTAACTGAAGGTTAAATAACTTACGGCATCTCTCATTATAAGAGGTGAGAATACTCTTTCTCAGTGTAGCGTTACTCTTTACTGAGAGCGCTGAAATAGACTGCGGTCAATCGGCATAAGCTTCAGTCCATTGCAGTGCGCTTATGTCTTACTTCCTAGGTATGAAGTCTGCTCCAACCTGCGGTGAAAGTCTCATGCTGACACAATCGGATATCACGATCAGCGATCAGACCTAACAGATCAATTGACCGGCGTATGATTACGCCGTCTTGCAGATAGTGCTGAACGATAGCATGGACGTGAACATTTGCCTCATTAGCTAGTGAATAAGCTCTCCGGAATGGGCCGCGGCGCCCGGAAGTTGACAGCTCCAGTGGCACTTGCTTGGTTACATCGTCGATATATAGTTCCCGGGTTATGGAATGGATATGAGATGTAGGATGGCTTCGTCCTAGTCGAACTACTGATTTCGAACATCACAAAACAGTGGTCAACACCAAAGCACCGAGATTCTCTGCGAATCAAGGAAGTACAGCTGTGTCATGGTTGTTACTTGAGCGTCGTTGCTCATGTTGCGAGTTTGAGGAAGAGACAGACCTCCATCGGAAGATGATCTCGCCGATGGCTGTCTGCAGGCCGAGAAATCGGGGCCGGGAGAGAGCGTCCGTCCGGCTGTACAATGCACCGAACTGGGGGATGTCACGTAGTTATGGAGCAATAGCCAATGTCGGATACTACAACCTCCATGTAGAATAAAACAAACAGCAACATTCTTTGAGTTCATTAGCGTCGAATGTGAAACTAAACATCATGAGATGATTACATTTCTGCTTCCTACCTATGCTAGTGGACAACACAGGCACTTACCGCTTTGACGTAGTCCGCCATTGCTTCTGCTTTAAACTAGAAGAGAACGGTGTGGGAGTGACTTAGCAGGACTCCCTGCACCGTTTGCAACTGCAGCTGGCTCTAATATGGACGGATCCATCACGATTGATAGCAATTGGCCAAGCATCATCCACGCTCTCTGCCTTTGTAGCACATTTGTGATAATGATGTCTCTTGGTGTGACATTCCTCCGCATCTTCCCACGAAGTGTTCGATGGCATTGGATAAATCGAACTCTCTCCTCTATAATCACCGGTGTGGGGTTTATAATCGGGATTTACCTCAGCACTATGTTTATCAAGTCGGAGAAAGCTAACTCGACACATCAAATCATCGGTATTATGATCGGTCTCGCGCTAATCATTCAGCTACGGATGGGATCCTGGCACCATTAGGTCTTTAGGAATACTAACTCTCCCACTATATTTGGCAGAATTCATCACTACTCTGGACATATTATAATACTACTTGGTATTATTAATGGTGGTATCGGACTGGCTTGGTCTTATGCATCTAGTTTAATTGTTATTGGGTATTCTATTGCTGTACTTATTATTTGCTTGGTATATCTTGTTTCTCTTTGGAAGGCTAAGTGGGACACCAAGCATTACAAAAAAAGCCATGTAAGTGTTGTTAATGAGCTTAACTAGCCTGGTTTGGGTTATGAATTATAAAATGATTCTATTAGAAGCAACATATACAATAAAAGGCGAACGAGCGTCGCGAATACATACTTAACTACAAGAAGCAACGACATACCACCGTCCTCACGGCTGGCTCTGGCCTGTCCCTTTCTAGATCCTTGTCTCGTAGTATTTGTACTTGTTTTAGATGTTTTGGCCGACGGCTCAGACGCCCGTAAGCTGGCGGCTTCGACCTCGGACGCGGTACGAGTACGTCGCATGATTGAAGTCAGGCGTCTGCCCTTCGTTGGGTTGAGTTGGTAGGAAAGGAAGCCGCTGGGATGACGACGCTGCTGTGCTAGGAGCGCCGTTGAACAATATAATATACCTTTTACTTACGTAGTAACAAAGCTAAATAAGCTAGGATTCGGTAGCCAACAATTATGCCGATTATAATACCAATCCAAGTGCCTTGAAGTCCGGTACTAATGCTAAACAGCTGGAGAACATCGGTGCCTCGGAATTCTCCCTCGGAGTTCAGATCGCTCGAATATGCGCACTGGTACTGGCCCGGCGAAGGCTCGGCGCAGTCGTATTGCCGAAATTGGAACTCATTGACCATCATTCCTTGGAAAACATAGGCCTGGTAGTCAATATAATGAAAGGCGTACTTCCAAAAGGGGTTGAGAATATTCATCGGCACCAAAAACCCATCAACACACATCCAAAGACCGTTGGCAAAGGCGGTAATAGCCAGAGCAACAACAAAGATATTAAAGACAGAGGAAACAAGAACAACAAGAGACTCTGCAGCCACCAGATCCAGGAAGAGCCATAACACCCACATAAAAAAAGTCGATGCATCAGAGCGGAATCCAATAAGCCAATATGCAACAACCGAAAAGATGATTGTAATAATAAAAAGAAATGGGAGGCCAATAATAAAGTTAGACATTAAAAATGCCAAAGGCCCAACTAAGCCGTTGGCTCGCTCCTGCTTAAAGGTATTAAAGTCTTCCAGAAAAGCTGGCACATAAGCAACGGCCATAAAGGACATAAAAGCGCTACCGAAAAAGATAGCGTTAATATAAGGCTGCACGTATTTTTGCTCTTCGTTAAATTGGAGAAAAACGGTGCCCATAAGGATAGCAAGACCAAGATACATGACGATACGGATACCGTATGCCATAATATCGCGGTATGACTTTATCCATGACCTATGTAGCAGCACAATCGGAACATTCCATGGACTAGACCGTTCGACAGAGTAATGCAATATGTCTTTTGAAGCGGCTTCTTGAGATTTCTGTACGACGAGTTCAAGGCTCTTCTGATTCTCAGATGCAGCCCAGGACTGACAGATGTGATGAGTTCGACGGCGAATCTCTCCGTCTTTATCCAGGTCTGTATTAATTAAGTCTAGGAAGTACTCGGCCGGGTTTGTCTCCGCAGGGATTGAGTGTCCGATGCTGGTAAAGTATGCAGTTGCGGCAGAGATCGGACCAAAGTAACAGGTACGTCCTCCAGATAGAAGGCAGAGGGAATCGAATTGCAAAAATGTTGCCGACGACGGCTGGTGAATCGATGCCACAATTACTAGCTAAAAGACAAAATCAGAGCTTGATTGGCAACGATTGCGAAATTTACGTGAACTAGGGTTATTGAAAATGACTTACATTGTGCCTGCGGCCAATATCCTTAATATAAGTGCAAACCTCAAGACTAAGAGCGGAGTCCAACCCACTCGTTGGCTCGTCGAGAAAGAGAATCTTGGGATTTGTTACCAAGCGACTTGCGACTCCTAGCCGTTTCTTTTGGCCTCCACTCAGGCCCTTCTTCATAGTCGTGCCAACAATTGTGTGTGCCTGGGATTGCAAACCAAAGCTCGCGATCAGATCGTCAACGCGCTGAAATGCTTCTCGTTTAGTCACGGTTCTGCAGATGTATGTTAGCGTCGACCGTGGACAAAATACAAGCACTGGCAGTTGGCTCGCACGAGTGTGCAAGCACATGAGGTGTTGACGCACGCTGGAAGTGAGAGGCGAGCCGCGAACATCATTGTTTCCCGAACTGTCAAGCTACCAATCAGAGCATCTTCTTGCTCTACGTAACTAGACAAGTCTCGAATAGTTTGCAGGGACGCCTTGGAACCATTGACCAAAATGTCCCCCTGAGTTGTGGCTCCAGCAGCAGCCACCCGATGCGCTAGAGCGTTGAGTAGAGTCGTCTTTCCGGAGCCACTGGGTCCCATGATAGCAAGCACCTCTCCGGCCTTGATTATTCCGCACACCTTATCTAAGATGGACAACTGACGGCCTGTCTGGTGGTCTTTGACAACGACGCTGAGGTTGTGCCATGCTAACGAAGAGACAATGTCATTGGCTAACACAGCACTTTGAATGCGGTTCATTTCCAGATCTGCGGCTCCATTGTTTTGGCCATCATTGGGATGCATAATGGCTCGCGTAAAAGATGATGATTCGAAACAAAAAAGGGGCGGAGGGCAGCTGAAAAAATGCGTGGGGTGACGATGAGTTCTCAGAATGTGTCCTAGCAAGCGTTATGGCGTATCCGGTATATAGAGAGGATTTGCTACATGTATTTATATTATGTTGCAGGTAATCAAAAGCTACAGTCACACTGGGAGAGCTTATTACAGTATGTGATGAACATCGGACAATCAACCGCGGACAGCTTATTACAGTTTGTGATGCACATCGGACAATCAACCGCGGACAATCAACCGCGGACAATACACGTGTAATACAGCACTTACTTAAAAATGAAATTTTGTTTTGATAAAGAGAGTTCCAACTACGATGTCGGCGACACTATGGGAACTTGACGGCTCGTCGGCAATCCTTTTTGGCTCGGCGACATCCGACACGCTATCGCTGGTGGATTCCAGCTGTAGTGCTAGTCGCCGACCATGGCGCGTGTGTTGAATTCTAGAAGTTCCAAGGTCGGCGACCCAGTCGTCGGACTTTCGCCACCAAGGTTCTCCTTGTCCTAGCCCCTTAGCAAGTGGAATATTCTCGATCAGTGCCGTGGCTCTCCCGTTCCCTACTCTTATCACATTGGAGCAGCTTAGAAATCGAGACATCTACAACCAAACTGTAAACGATGTAAACGAGCATATTCCTCCTCAAATCAATAGTCTCCGTCCTCTCCTCGCCACTGTTCGTCACGGGCAACAAAGAAACAGAAGTAGGGGGGTGATTCTTTGGTTTTCAAGAGTGAAATTGAAACGTAAAAAGAAGACGAAGAAAATATCAAACTTGTCAGGCGAGCTTGCGGAATGGAAAATTTTCTCTCTATCCTAGATGATTACCCAGAAGTGTCGCATCTAAGCCCAACATTCTCTTGGGCCACGTCTCCAGTCGTTGACCAGTCGATTGACCTCGACATTACACCAGCAGATAACATCGAAGACAATCAAGTACCTGTCACCCCATACACGGAGGCACAGAAAGATGCTTCCAGGTCGCTGCCTGTAAAGACCTGTCTGGCATGTGTAGGTGCTTCAGCGAGATCCCTATGCTTCTTTTTATGGCAAATCCGCTCTGCTCGAGTACTAAACCATACAAATAAAATATAGCGACGCAAACACCTGAAATGTAGTGGATCGAATCCATGTGCTCGATGCATCACTTCTCAAGTAGAATGCGTTTTCATTCCATCGCAGCGAGGATACAACCGTCTTCGACGAGCCACGATTAAAGGCAAGGAAAGGTTGCCACTGGTAGGCACATCACGGCTGCAGTATCAGCCTCCGTCGCCAGGACCTTCGGTGGATGCAGCTCGCGGCAATGCACCAAACCACAATCAAGCCTCTGACAACAGAGCCGAATCGCATTTATTGTCGGCTGGTTCCCGGCTGAAAAGGCTATCCGCATACGCTACGAGTACGCTTTACAACCAGACTTCGTCGCCGCAGTTGACAGTTATGAATGATTCGGACCGACCTTTGACTTCATTTTATTACCATGCATTTGCATCCAACCCGTTTGTCCTTCCACGCTGCCATCTCTCTCAAATTGACGACGCGAAGAGCTTGCATATCCTGGTTGCGGCCATGAGGTGGGTGGGCTCTCTGTACATCAACGCCACGGTCCAAACCGATTTGTACAACGCCGCACATTCCTCTATATATGATGACCAGGCGCCGCGTAATGGTTTTCTTGTTCAGGCCATGATGCTGCTATTGGTGGCTCTAGATGGCAGTTGCCAGCGGCGCGAAAGCCTCAGAATATTGAGTGATGTGGAGCTGCTTGCACTAGAAATTGGTTTAAACAAACGCAACTTCGCAGCCCTTCACGGACGAGACTCTCCTGTCCTTGAAGAGTCTTGGCGACGAACATGGTGGTACCTCTACATTATGGATGGCATGATTGCAGGCATACATCGCCAATCCAGCTTTGCACTATTCAACGTCTCGGCTGATGTATTGCTTCCTTGTGAGGAACATCAATATCTCTCGGGGGTGAGTGAAACAAATGGTTATCCTCATTATTCGTTCTACTCAGCTGGTCTCCAAATTGATTGTAGTCATTCTAATTGCTATCGCTAGGAAATTCCAAAGCCGCTGTCTCTCCCGGATCTCCAGGATAGAAACTTCCACGAAGACGAACACCAATTCTCGTCTTTTGCTCAACTAATCATATGTGGTCAAAATCTCGGTAAATTCTTGCGATTACCACCTATATGTAACCCTGAAGACCCTAATGTCAAAGAACTGGAATTGCTTCTTACGAGTTGGAGGCTGCATCTACCTCACTTCAAACGCCACATGTTACAGCAAGACGGTGAGCCGGACGAGATGATGTTTCAGGCATATATGATAACATATGCCATCCTCATACTCCTATACCAGCCATATTGTCGATTCGATATCAAACCAGCCCAGGCAATCGATACCTGCGCGCCGGTCCAAACCACCTTAGGCAACGACTACGTCGATTATTACACGACAGAGACCGTTTCATCGGCCACCGCCATCAGTGCCATGATTACACAAAAATCACTGCTCTCGCACACACATTTCTTTACATGTGCCCTCACACTGTCGTCTATTGTTCACCTCAGCCACTGGGCACTGCTGTCGCCAGATGCTCGTGATTCTGCGTCGCGAGAAAGCATTCGCCTGAACTTGGGCGCTTTAAAACTCCGCGCCAGGGTTTGGCCTGCTGCTGCCGAAGCGCAAGCACAGGTCGCTGCCGTAGCCAAGACGATCTATCGAATAAAGAAAACAGAATATGCCGAATCCAGTCTTTTAGATCTTCTAATAAACAACCAAAGTACGTAAAACACTTATTCAACAAAATAAAGAATCTTTGCAATATAGATTTAAAATTATATCTATCCTTTAAAAGCTCGTTATAATTCATACCTGCTAAAGATTAATAGCTAACTGTTACAGCCTGACCCAAGGAAAAGTACATCGGAGATGTACCACGGAAAACCGCCTCTCCCGAAGAGCCATCAGGGCAGGAGTGGCGGGAAGACTGTAAGCCACCCTAAAAGGACTACTCATGGGATACCTGTAATCCTACGATATACTCTAAAAGCGTGGGTTATGAGAACATCACTAACGTTGGAACTCCTGAGAATGTGTGCACCGCGTTTATGGATAGGTACAGGTAGATATAAAAATGGTGGCAGCGTCCGCTCCGTTTTAACCATGGGCAGAGGAATCAACGTTGGCGAGCGTCTCAGCGCTAGGGTTGGTTAACCACTAAAAACGGAATCATCCATGTGACTCTAAATTTGGAGTCTTATTACAGTAGAATGCGCAAAATGGAAGATATCAAACTCGAAGCATAAAGAACCATCTGTAGATGCTCCATCTGTAGATGCTCTTTAAATGGACGTAAGATATTAACAGTAAAACTATTGACCGGGCGCTGCAGTGGAGATCCATGGATGTAAAAGCGAAGCTGGCTAGCGTTTATTAGCCTGACTTTACAGAGCAAAAATAACCCCGCATGTTCCAACAGCCACAGTCTTATACGTGCTCCCCTGTCGCTATAATCACTGCATAAAGACAACTTCAACCCATTATCTCAAGAGCCAACTTCACAGAAACAAAAAAAGAAAAACATACAACAGCCGGTGTTCGCTGATGGTCACCCACTCAACTACTAATCTGCCGGTTAGAGGCTTGTCTATGGGGGAGCAGACGGGACCCCGAATTTTCCTCTACCTATGGTCGTATGTGCTAGTGATTGAGGCGATTCAGTCTATATCCACAGACCCAGCCCACTAGCAAAGATTCCGATTCTCCTCCGCAAGTAAGAAAATCATGACAGATCATTAGTCTCACTACTCCATATCCTTCTTAGAAAGAAGATTACTAGCATATATAGCCTGTCTGCCCCTTGGTTCCCCACAGGATGCCGTCTCACTGCTTCAAAAAGTGACTCACCTGTGTGGATTACGATCATTACCCGCGAAAGTTGTCCTTTCATTAATACGACTTGCCGTCTTCCTCTGCGATTTCATCGTGCTCGAACTACAGATTCGTGGTGACTCTTCCTCAGTTTTCCGTTACTATGCCCTCCATTGAGGTCGTCCAATCCCTTACTGGTGCTACCCAGTCACCGAATAAGTCTCAGATCTTACCAAAGGCGAAAATCATCGTGGCATCGCCCTCTTTAGCGAACAATTCAGCACTCTTAGAGTACATGACTAGCTTCATTAACCGTTCCTATCATTCCAACTACGATGGCTTGGTAGATACAAAGAAGCACATTCGCACCTCTGCCTCGGAATTAAGCCAAAAGATCCTTAGCGGCCAAATAGCAATTGCCTGGAAGCCATCTTCTGATCCAGATAAAGAGATCGCTGAGGATGTAATTGGTTGTGTGAGCATAGAGCTAGTTGGGCCCAGTATGGCTGGCCTCGGCCTACTAACATGTCACCTTGAACACCGCGGTACCAGAATTGGTCAACAGCTTATGGAATTCGCAGAGGATTGGGCGAAAAGGTTGGGGGCAGAGGAAATGCAGCTCGAGATCTTGGTGCCAGATGGGTGGGAACACGAAGAAAATCACCGCGTTGTGCGATGGTATGAGCGCCGTGGATATAAGCTACTCAGAGTTGCTGAAACTGCTGAGATTATTGAATGGCTTGCGACTGTAGTTGTAGGGCCAACAAAGATGAGAATATACCGCAAGAAACTTTAGGGAACTTCCGACCAGACATTCATCTGTATCCATATTTGTTCAACAATTCATCACCCGACCCATCCATTGTGAACATATATGCCAAGTTTCTTGAGGCAATATTCTATTTTCATGAGATTGGCGCTCCTTTTCCAGCTAGGGTTGCATAGTATAAATGCGTTTCGGCGCCGATGATCATTCGACCGTCGCCCGCGAATTGGAAATTGGCCGATGTCTCTCCTAGAAATATCTTGCCCAGCAGAGTTCCCGAAGGATTCCAAACGTGAACACCATCGCCACAGCCTGCATAAACATTGCCTTTAGAGTCGCAGTGAATTCCTAGAATGTGGCAGTATTAGCAAGGTTCCAGCGGGAGGAAAGGGTAAGTAATTACCGTCCACAATGCCGACTCCAGGATATGCAAACACCTTTCGATCCTTAAAAGTTCCATCTCTGGCTACTGTGTAGCGATATCTAAGAATTGAGTCAGAAACGTATTTATTTTACAATCCGCTGGTGCACTTGGCTGCAAATCAGTGTGAGCGTTCACTTACATCGTTGATGGCCCAGTGTTATCATAGCCTCGGAAAGCCTTGCCAGCCCCCGTATCGGTGATGTAGGCATAGCGACCTTCGGGAGAAAAGGTAATTCCTAGTCACAGTTTAAGAAGAGAAGAGTACGGAAAGAATAGATCGTTGCTCACCATTACAATTTACAAACTCATCTGCCACAACGGTAATAGCCCTAGTATCAGGGTTCAAACGATATACTTGGTTGGGAAGGCCAGGTCTCGGTCGAAAGTCTTGCAGATAGCCGTATACAACGTCCGTAAAATAGATGTGCTTGTTTCTGAAGTTAACCGAGACGTCATTGAGGGAGTTGAACTGGCGACCGAAGTAATTATTGGCGAGGACTTAAGGGGAGGCATCAATTAGTATAAAGAAGGATGTTTGACAGATAGTGTTGGCACGGTACTTACTAGTGGTGTTGTAAGGCGGTACTGGATTGACAGCGAAGAGTGCTGGAGCGACATCTGCGCCCATTCCCTCGCCCGTGAACAAAAGGGTGCCCTTGTAATTTGTCCCTCCTGGTAATCATTAGCAGGCATTGTTCTCTGAACAGATACAAGTTATGATACAGTCAATAAGACATACCGTTGGGGTTAATGACCTGGGGCTCTGTAGGAACTACGTGAACTTGAACTTTACCAACGGCGTCTCGCTCGCTCGAGACGGCCATGGCTTCTTCCAAGGATACTTTTAAAATGGCACTGGATTTCCTCAAGCCAGTTCCAGCTGCTAAGGGGCCGGCGCTCTGGGCAAAGAAAACCTCATCTGTAGGAGGGTACCTTAAAGCATGGTGAGCGCCAGTGATACTGAAGCAGAAGAGTTGACATATATCCTACCATACTACGGCTTCGTGGAACAGCGGGTCTGTGCCTGAATCGGCAATGAGTGTAAGAGTCGGATTTGCACCCAAAATGTGAATGAAGTCTGGGTGGTAAACGTGAAATGGCTTCTCCTTTAGACTTTCCATAGTATATCCTGGAGGAATAAATTTCTATCCATCAATTAGACACATGATGCGCTTAAGATATAGGCAAGAGTGTTCAATCTACCGTTGTAACATTGGCAATGTTTGCTGGTGGTACTGAAGGCATCACTGCGAATCCTGCTGGATCCACGACTTGTACTTGTGATGGCAGCGCAGTCAGCTCTTGAAGACTATTTCCTCCCCTGTAAGTCGTGATTACATCTTGGATATCGAAAACGGCGTCCTTTACGGCATCAGATGTGGCGACGCCTATTGCAAAGGCTGCGGCTGCTATGGCAACAACCCATGGCGTATTTGAGCTTGCCGTCTTTTGTTGAGACATTCCGTCTAGATGCACAACCTCTCTGACGACTCGACAATATTGCTAATTTTCGTTAGACGGAGAAACCGGTTCAAGAACTTGTTGTGAACCACTCAAAGATCAAAGTCGTTCTCTGAGTGAGGGGCTGTGAGGAGGTGAGAACTAATTCTAGCGTGGAGTTTACCCACTGATCAGCCAAGTTGTGCAACTTGCGCTCCCCTCATATCAAGTTCCACAGCAATGTCTTCTTTCATGATAATTGCAAATATCTACAAGAAGAGATTGACAAAGAGCAATGGTTATTCTAGAAAATCCACACTATCTATCATTACTTCAATCAAGTCCTCCGATATGACCCCACCAAAAGGCTCTTGGGTACATGAGGATGGTCGCCATTAACCCGGGACCATTAAGAGTAGTGCTGTGCTAGAAAGCGTTGCAACAACTTAGCTCAACTATTTAGGTGGTACAATAGACGCTCGTCCAATGATTAGTTTTCTGTTTCATGAATACTACCTACATGAACAGGCTATGTCTCTTATTGAGCTGGAGAGGGGTTTCGTATTTCACAAGCGCACATGTTTCTGGGCATTATATCCACAGTCATGCACGTAAGACATATATGCGTGGCCAATGAGATCTGAATCCGTTCAGCCTTCGGCAGGCAGAAATGTAAGAGTGTATGGCCACTAGTCGCTTGGAATAAGGCCATAAAATGCCTTGCAAGAAGCCATGGGAAGGCTCACAATCCTACATAAGAACGCTCAAATTAAAACTAGCACCGATCTCAGGTTCCTAATTATTTCCCTTCAGAACTTATCAATATAGGTTATCAGTACAATTGTGCATAAGATCACTGGAACGATAGAAATTTTGCCAGGAGAATTGCGAAAGCCTGGTCGCATTGATCATGGATACCAGCACTGCAGCCAATCTCGAGGCTGAGCAGTGGCAACAGCAACAGCCTTCGTCCCCAGGCCCTTTCTGGCTGGTACCGTTCGACAGGAACATCTCATTTGTAGGAAGAAACGAAACATTTACAGAAATTGACCAAGCGTTTAAAGTCAAGGACGGCAGCCAATCGAAGGCAGCGCTTTGTGGCCTTGGAGGCATAGGGTGAATATTCCTATCTATGTAATTGCGATCACGTTTTTCTAACATTTCCTCAGAAAATCTCAAGTAGCATTAGAATACTGCTTTAGAAGGCGCAGTAAAGATGCCAAATGCTCCGTTTTCTGGGTAAACGCAGCAACAGTTGCTCGCTTTGAAGAATCTCTCAACCGAATTGCGAGCGAATGCAACATAAGCGCTCCGGATGGCGCCAAATCTGACGCGGCCATGCTTTTGAAGGATTGGCTCGAAGTAGAACATGTAGGGCCGTGGCTAATGGTCATTGATAACGTTGACGATGAGGACACCTTTTTCAACGGAAAGATGTCAATCGGCAAAACTCCTTCAGAGTGCATCCCAAGCTGCCACAATGGGTCTTTACTGTTTACTACAAGGAGCCGCAAGATTGCTTCCGATGTGGCGAGTCCTACAAAGCCAATCGTGATACATGAATTAGGCAAAACGGAGGGGTTGGAGTTGGTAAAGAAGCAATTGGGAGACACCGAGCCCGAGAATACGATCCTTGGGCTGCTTGAAGAACTTGACTATACTCCCCTCGCTATCACCCAGGCAGTTGCCTTCATGGTAAAAGAGCAAATGTCTGTTCAACAGTACCTAGAGCAATACCGCAAGAATGGCACTGCCAAGTCAACATTACCCAGCCATGAGTTTTCTGATCAACCCCGACCGGAAGATACTCCAGAGTCTGTCGCAAAAACGTGGAAACTTTCTTTCGAAGCGATACGAAACTCAAATCGAAAGGCAGCGGACTTGTTATGTCTAATCAACTTCTTTCAGCATCATGGGATCCCCGCCATTCTCTTGCAGGATGCAGACGAACCAGGAGAAAGTTCCCATCTCCAGGAGGCTGCCGACCTCTTAAAAGCCTTCTCTATTATTGATGAGAATGACTCGGTGTTTAGCACACATCGCCTTGTGCAGCTGGCAACAAGGTGGTGGTTAGAAGAGGAGAATCCTCAGGATGTAGACAAGTGGGCTTTCCAAGCATTGAAGTCCATCACGTCCCAATTCCCCGCGCCATCATCGCAACCAGGGTCGGATTATTTTAAACTTGGAGAAATTTTGCTCCCTCATGCTGAGTGGATCCTGCAGTATCATTTCAAGACGGCGACAAAGGATTCCGAGATCACAAGAGCAAAGTTACTGGCTTCCACTGGGAGATTTATCCACTGGAATGGAAACTATGATGAAGCACGTTCAAGGTTCAAAGAATCTTTCGAAATAAACTATCAGCATTTGGGTGAAAAGCATGTTGACACGTTGGTTAGTATGGGGTTGCTGGGCTGGACTCTCGCCACTTTTGATCAGGACCTTCTTGGCCTTCCAGTTCTCAAACAAGTCGTGGAATACCGGCGCGAGATCCTCGGAGAAGACGATCCTATGACAATCGATAGTTTGAGCGACCTTGCTACAGCTATTCTTTTGACTGGGGATTACGCAGAGTCAGAGAAGATGCAGCGTGAAGCTCTGGCCCGCAGCGAACAGGTTCTTGGACTTAAACATAACGACACCTTGAATTGTATGGCGCATCTTGCCTCAGTTCTCGACGAACAGGGTAAGACTGAGGAAGCAGAAAAGATGGCGCTAAAGACCTACGAGCTCAAAAGAGAACTGCTTGGGCACCTCCATCCGGATACCCTCGTTGCGGAACATAATGTGGCTTATATGCTCAGTCAAGATGACGAAAAGGTCGACGAAGCCCTTTCTCTTTACAGGCGCAGCTTGAGGAATAAGAGTGAAGTTCTTGGGCTAGCCCACAACGAAACACTAATAACAGCATATAATCTCATCTCATATCTGGCCTCCAACGATAGAGTTTCAGAAGCAAGAGCGCTATGCGAGAAGTATATAGCTGAGGCGGGTGATATTCTTCAAAGGAAAAATACGAGAACTCAGGAGTGGCTCACCAAATTTGAGGCTGTTCGGGATAATCTTGCAGAAAGCGCTGGCAATGAGTAGGCTGCTGCTCTAAGGCGATAACTCGAAAAGGATAGGTATAGCTGGTAGATGTGATCAAGATACCTTAATAGCTATTGAACCATCTGACTCGCATCGAAACCTTTTGACTTCTAAACGGCAGTGGACCTATGGTTCATCCTCTTATCAGTCAATATCCCACAGCCTATTTCTTTTCTCTAGATGATCTCTTCTCACACGGCTGCGAAATGTTTCCACTTTTACATTAATCTATGCGTTCAAATCCACACGGATGCATGTGGTCGGCTGCAATATGCACTCATCCTCATGCTGACGGTAAAAGCTAGCCAAAAGGTCGTAACACCCCCCGAATTGCTGTTTCTCTATACTTCAATGCTAATCTACACAATCTCTCCCAATCATCATATGATAAATTACCCATCTACTCAACCATGCAAACTCCAGAACTCGGACTTTGGCCTCATAGCCAACCGCGCACTGACCTGGCTGCACGTTATCCCCCCAAGCACATTTCTGTGTAACATCTTTGTGCACTCGTGACATCACAAGTTCAATATTTACCCAATAAATGCAGTATCACGTAATTTTGGTAATACTATGCAGAGACAGCACCCATACTTATGCTGTGTTCAAAGCACATCTTCGATAGAAGTGAATTCATTCGGCGACACCACGACACTAACACTGCAAGGGACTACGAAGAGCCCTCTTCTGAATAATACTGATGTTGGATATGAGGTCAGACCGACTCGAGGCAACTCCTATAAATATCCCTATTTGATCCGTCTAGATAGTAGATGAACTTGAACCTCAATTCAATCCTTCTTGTTCCTACTTTCCCAACATTTACTTTGCACACTCATATATCTTATACACATCAATCAATCATCGAAACATGACTGACTTTAGTCTTCGACGCCTCGCGGAATGGCACCCGCAGAGCAAGACTATTCTAGGCTGGCCCGGCCTGGAGGGTACTTATAAAGATTATCCTGAAAGATTGGCCAGGGCAACACAAGAAGTGTCATCAATTGCACAAGCCGTTGCCCACTTCCAGAGCGTCATTCTAGCTGTTGGCAGTGAGCGTTACGAAGAAGCAGAGCTGTATTTCAACGAAGTTGACACGCCTTTCAAAATTGAGCTCCATAAGATTGAAGGCGATAGCATGAACGTCTGGCTGAGAGACTTTGCCCCTACATTTGTTGTCAAAGAGCCGACCAAGGGGGAGGCCAGCATCGTCGGTGTTGACTGGAATTTTAATGGCTGGGGCAATAAACATCCCACGCCTACAATTGTTGAATTCGCAAAGACATTCCTGAAAGACTTCAAAATCGAGCGAATTGAGACATCCATCGTTACTGAAGGTGGATCACTTGAGACTGATGGTGAAGGTACTCTCTTGATTACGGAAAGTTCAATTATCAATGATAACAGAAACCCGGGAAAGTCTCGCGAAGACATTGAGGCCGAGCTCAAACGCTGCCTGGGTATCGAAAAGATTCTCTGGATCCCTGGAAGGAAGGGTCTTGACTCGACGGACTGCCATATCGACGCCCTAGTCCGATTTGTTCGGCCCGGCGTGTTGCTCATCAGCAAGGCCAATGAGGTGAAGCCAACCGAATGGACCACCGTCTACGAAGAAGCTCTTGAGATCCTGAGCAGTGCCACTGATGCAAAAGGTCGTCCATTCGAGATTATTGAAGTGGAAGAGCCTGATGAAGACTTGTTTGAGGCCGGCGGCTTTGAGGATGACCAGGCGGTGAGGAGCTACGTCAACTATCTGTTGGTCAATGGAGGAATCATTCTCCCTCAATTCGGTGATCCGGCTCATGACGCGGCGGCCATTAGGGTAACCCAAATGCTTTTTGGCGACGAGAGGAGGATTTATCCTGTTCTGATTGATGAACTGCCTCGACTTGGTGGTGGTGTTCACTGTGTTACTCAGGAGATTCCGGTCAGTCCATCAGCGAAGAGCGCCATGAATTAGTCAAATGTAGTCTCTTTTATGACTAGGAGATAGATGAATTGATTACTTGATTGCAGAATTTAAACGCAGCCATTTGTCGAGCCCCCTCTTCAAGCAATCAGTTTTCTTAAAGCCGACTCCTGCTGACCCTCAACGTCTCCAAGACGTGCAACCTCCTGTCCCTATCATATCCGGTGTTAGTTATTCGTAATCAAGACATCTGAAACCTCATTAACTTACATTTTCCACCCTTACGACGGTTGGGAGACAGTTGATGTTGTAGGGCGCACCGCGCCACTTGTTGCTTGGGTTCCTCCACTCCTCTCGGGTACCGGCGAGAATGACAGTTGCCGAAGGCGCGGAATCTCCTCCAAAAACACTCTGGAGAGCCGGGAGAGCATTTCGGCAATCAGGACACCAGGACGGCTCACCAGACGCAAAGTAGACGACGTAGTGCGTGTCGGTGGTTGAGGGCGGGGCATCAGCGTTGATGATAGGCATTTTGACGGTTTGCGTAGCTGTCAGACAGCAAATAGCTCAGAAGGTCACAGAGAATGAGTAGAATTGAGATGAATTGAGAGGAAAAGCCAGAGCTTGCGGTTTGGAGTTCTATAATTTTTAAACCTCGCAAGTGCTGAATTTCAGAGCACAATGATTAGAAATTGGCTCTAATTGCGATCACATGACGCTAAGTCAACTTTTCCCCAGAATTGCATCATTTGTCACGACTTTGCGACTTACAAGAGCTATACTTTGTTACGAAATTTCCCAAGATCCTCAGGGTACTGGGTGCAGCTTATATAATTGTACTTTATGAATTCTTGTCTTTTCTTCGGAAGATTTGTATCTTATCAAAAGATGAGATGGAGATGAGATGTTGGACATATTAGCGGGCGTAATAAGGCAGGATAGAACATGGACAGCATGTTCTCATTCAGTCATGTCAATCAACTGATCAAACTAGGTTCTTTGCCTTCCAAGATCGATACATGAAGAAAATAGATTAACATAAAGTCTACTTTGTCCAATGCAACTAATTGCTGATTGTCACCGGCTCAGCTACCAATCCAGCGCTCACCAGCTTAGCTAACTGTGAAGGTTAAAATGAGAAAAAGAAAAGCATATTGCCAAATGATTCTGCTCTGGTCATGGCAGCATATGATCAGTTTGACTAGTATTCCATAATTCATCTCAGTCCCGCTTCTGAATACGGGGAAAGCTCAACCAAACTGCGGCAATCACAGCAATGAGTGCCAGAATAATGGGCTGCAAGACGGAAACACCCTTGTGAGACGCAATAGCACCAATTATGAAAGGAAATACCGTGCCTCCAGTGCCTCCCATAGCCATTGCAAACCCAATGGCGCTGACGTGAATGCGTTTAGGCAAAAGCTTGGCGGTTACCATGACAGCTCCAGGGAACATCGGGCCCAGGAAGAAGCCCAGAAAGGCGACGGCGACGGCAGAAACGACAAACTGGGGGACCAGCCAGAATAGCAACTGGAGCCCGAGACAGATGCCAAGATAAATGGATAGGCAAAGCCTCTCGCCAAATCTCTCTGTTACGAACCCCAAGACAGCACGGCCAAGCGCCATACCCGCCCAGAAACCTGAGCCTGAAATTCCGGATGCATATGCCGAAGCATGACGAACTCGGAGCATGAATGTGACGACCCAGCCTCCGAGACCAACTACATAATAGGTATACATTAGCATGTGCTATGGTATGAAGCATGATCAAGTATATACGCGTAACTTACCTTCCACGCCCATGTAAGCAAAGAAAAAGAGTGCACAGAGCCAGGTGACTTTCGACTTCATTGCCTCGCGAGTGCCTGCGCCAGCGGTTCCAGCATCTGCATTCTCGCGCGCATGCTCTTCTCGATATACAGCGCCAGTCTTGTCCCAGAAAACCATGACAAGGCCAGCAAATTCCAGGCCAGACATGCCAATCTTCATGGGAAAGTAACCATTAGTGTTGATGCTAAAAATTGTTTGTGCAGTTGTGAGGGACTCACCATGAGATAGTAAAAGGTGTACCATGGCAAACCACCCTTAACGACCATCGAGGTAGCTATCAGTGGTGAGAACAATGCACCGAGTGAATAGCACGAATGCAGGAAACCCTGAATTGTATTCGCTTTGTCCATGTTGCCGACCCAGGCACAAAAACAAGCATCCGTCAGACCATTTCCAAATCCGCTGATGGCATTGCACACAACAAGAGCAGGATATGGAGGATGCGAGGCAAGGACAGCAAACGTGATGAGATGGCAGATAGGTGCCATAATGGCCACACCTCGCTGGCCAAGGAGGACGTGGATGCGGGCATTGGTGAAGGCGGCGATAGAATAGCCCACAAAAGGTGTGAGGAAGATTAGGGATATGACAGTATAACTAAGGTTGTAGTACTCTTCGAGCTATCGAGGTAGAATGAGAGTGAGTCCAATGTGCAAAATGCCAAAGATAAATGCTGGGCGGCGTAGTGACTTACATATGGGATCAAAGCCTAGAAAGACATCAATATGCCACTTATTAGTATCATTTTATTTGCAAAGGGTAACAGAAAGAGACAGAGATTCGCTTACGCCAACTGCAGCATCATTCATCCCCGCAACAGCAAACGACACAAACGCAAACGCAAGTCGGCCAATGTTCTTAACAGGCCGATTCCACCTCTCAGTCTCCGCAAGAGCTCCCGGCGGCGGTTCACCCCCGTCATGACCGTCTGAAACATGCGGTGCCGCCTCCACGTGCGATGCCTCTTTGGACTCGGCGCTGATTCGGCGGCTGGTTGAAGCGCCGGGGCCGAGATGCCGGAGTTCGATGCTCTCCACGGCGGGTGGCGTTTCAACTTGGACAGTTGTTGTAGTAGACATCTGGGCGTTTTCAATTGATAAATATTTAGATACTCTGATGTCTATTATGGTGGGTTTGTTTCACTTTCTGTTGTTGCCTTTATGAACTGAATGCTGAGGAGACACAGGCTGCAGCCCAGCTTCGAGCCGCGATCGGCGATTGAATGCGGAGTCGACATAAGCTTGGCCCGTGATTTGGACCGAAGCCCGATTAACTCGCCACGGCCAATGGCCATTGCAATACAGAGTATGGACTCTACGTGTGTATGTAAGTCTGGAAGCTTTTTTTTTTCTCTACATTATTATTAGAAAAAGCTCTGTAAAAGTTGCTTTGCTAGTTTCTTTTCTCCATCTGTTATTTAAGTAGCGCTGTAGGACTGTATTGGTCGCAAATGTAGACTATAAGGACCCACGGCACACACAAGCGATTTTGGCCTTACTCTATGTATAGCCTTGTAGCTGATCTCAAGAGGCAACTCAACGGAGCGAATCGCTATAGCCCTGAGTAGGTAAATTTCGAGTCTTGGTAGCAATTTATAGTGCTCCTTCTGGAATTGCGCCTCTGCCAGCCTTCATTAGAGGTCTGCGACACTATCTGTTACAGTATTAGTTGCAGGTGTCTTGGATTAGCCACTAGAGAAATCTACACACGAGCAGGACGAGGTAAAAACACATTGCTCTCAGACCAGTAGCCTTCGGAACAGACCCTCCAGTCGCCTTACCGTTGTGGCGCAATTTATGCTTGTCCCTGGTGCCGGGACTAGAAAGTTTTGAGGTAAGCGCTCACTGTTGCTCGGCATATGACAATTCGCGATGGCAGAAGGTGAAAAGAAGTAAAGCATCGCGATAGCGAACTTCTTAATCGAGCAATTTAGTTCACGAATCAATGTCACTCAAAGAATCGTAATCGCCTGCGTAAAGTCAATGAATCATTTAGAAGCCTCCATACCAAACAGCGTCAACTGAATTGGGCAACTACTGCTGAAGATTCCCTCTGGGGCTTTAGGATGGGAAGAGAATTCTACGAGGTTCGTCCATTCGTCCAAAAACGAGCTAGAAATACCGAGGATATGCATACTGCGGAAATATATATAGCTTACCGAGCATCGGCGTTTACTCATTCTTACGAAGTACTATCCCCTGGCAATCCCGGTATGACTTTCCAGGGGCACGTAAGGAACTTCCATGTACGAATAACTCAGTAAAGAGTAGAAAGCTTCTGCACGTATCAATTACCGCAAAAATTACCCCATCTGTGCGAGCTTAGATATGGCTCCAAGCCTTCTGCCGGCCCCCATCGCTGTAGTCAGGTGAATGCTAGGCGTTTTATTATCCGTTCGAATGTATTATGTTGATACGGATCAACTTTTATTTCTTTCATGTGAAAGTTGAACACTTCTTTTAGTCTACCGGGGAACTCGAATTAGTGTCCCGCGGCATGTCTTTTATTTACCGACCGGTCACTAAAGATCGGCTCTTCCTTCGATCTTCGCATACCGGTGTACGCGAATACCGTGCTTGCATATGCTCGGTGTCAAGCTCAGAAGGGATCTCTTATTATTGGCGGATCATTATGCCTCTTTATCCGCACTCCCTGTACAGACAGGGCAGTGGCAGGGATCTGTGAGCATGCGCTCTTCGATACCTCTTAGACCCGGAAGTCCGCAATGTCCGTAAATTCACCACAACTCCACGCGATTGTTGGCATACCTTCAATTACAGAATAATTGTGAAGAAGAAAACAAATTGATGGAATTGGCGTTCATGGAGAATTCCACTACGACATCCTATGGGTGGTGTTGATCAACTAGATGGATGAATCCATGTTGCATCCGTTGTGATAGTATCACAGAATCGGTCGTGCTGTTCGTGTATATGCACCCATGTTAAACTCAATCCTCTTATTATACCGTACACGGAAAGAAGAAAGTTTTTGCTAAAGGGGAAATTTCTTCTCCTGGACAAAAAGCAAGGGGAACCGTGTCTGATGATCTGTACACATTTGGGTAGGCACTGAGACAACGGGCCGTTTGCAATTCCTGGTCGTGTATGGTCGTCTAATCGCGAATCTTACTTCTTTCGCCAGTGACATACTTGTAAATAACGGTTGCACGTAAAGATTAAACCCGAAAATAAATGAGCTGCTAGGTACCTTGAACACCTCGTAAAGGCAGATATAAACCCGAACCAAACATCCATGCGTTCCCTTTATAACCAGCTATAGAGACTGATCATGTGAAAGTACACCTCGCCTACTTTACAAACGTTCGTCTAGATTATCGGATTATGTCCGATTGCCTGTGGGGAGTGTTTGATAGCTGTCTTGGCTCTCTTGACTAGCCACTTCTGTACGCGAATCATCTCCACTGATCGTTCCCGGAGGTCCGCATGATACGAGCTTTAAAATGTAGAAAGTTTCTCTTTGGCGGGGATTTCCGGGTGCAATTGCACGTGCTTTTCACGAATACTGCAAAGAGAGAAAAATAGGGGTTTGCAAAGTGTCTAATTCCTTCGGCCAAACGATTGGCGAATGGCAGTGCGGAGGAAATCGTCCGTATAGACTTGTGCGTCAGATATCATTCCACCACTACTACAGGTAAACAGATATAGAAATAGAAGACGTCTGCGTGACGCTTGTTCCTCATTGCCACACTGCGGCAATTCTCGACTCATCAGGATTCATGTTAAGGCGAAGCTAGTTTCGCCAAGGTTCCAAGTTGAAAAGAAAAAGCAAAGACACGGCAATTAGGCCCAGTCTTACGCAAATCCTTCCTCGCTAGCGCTCATTGCCGAGGAAGAAAAAAAGCAAAGCAAAATGCCGATATCCAATGAACCACAGGTGCTAAAGGGCTGCATAAATGACTGATAGCTTTTTGACTTGTGATCGGCCCCGCCCTGTATAAACTTGGAGACTTGCTACGCATACGCTAAGACTTGGCCCTACAAAAGAACCCGCAAAAAAAAAGGAATTATAATAAAGAATAGTCTAATCAAAAAGGGTATCATCATGCCATGGTGTTCTTGTTAACTGCTGTCAGGAAATGGAAACCCTCCCCGAAGCCTCCTAGCATGCTCATCGGGAGACATTTGCTTCGAAAGGCGGTGATCCACGCTCACAATGTCAATCTCGACGTGTTTCCGAATGTTCCTATTGTCGTCATTAGTTCCCAATTGTTGGCTTTCGTTGTGGCCTTCGCTCCATACTTTGAGGTCCTGCATGTTGACATTTTCCACAATGTGTTCCTCGCTTTCATTTATCGTGAAGTTGGTAATTGGGTTGGCAGTTGGCGGACCTCGGCCACGCCAGCTCTTGGAGCTTCCACCAAAGGTAACGAGGTCTTTCGGTGTTGCATCTTCGAGCTTTTGGGTTGAACGCCTCGAGGAAAGAATGGATCCAATAAGAGGGCCAAGTAATGTCTTGAGCAAAGGAACGAGCATAGGCAGATTTGAGGTGACGACTGCGACAAAGGTTTCTCTTACAGCCCAAGATCCAGCTAGCTGTGCACCATTTGCCGTATCCTAGATTGCTTTACATTAGCTTCGACTCTTTATGCCATACATAGTATAGACAACATACCAACACGATAAGCGCACAGCGAAGAGTGGCGCAAACGACGACGAAAATTCCGCCGCTAAAGAGAAAAATAAGTCCTATTTTCCTCCAAGGCTTCAGAGTAGTTGTCCAGAGCATGGGCAACGGAATCGATATGATGTATAGATCGGTCGTCACATTGAATGCCCAATAGACCCAGATGATCTGGTTAGAAACGGCAGGCTGGCAGACGTCTAGATACCAAATTAGCTCAAGGCTGAAGAGGAAATAGGGGTCAACGACCACTAACTTCCAGGATCGGGATATATTTGCCAAAGCTTGTGGAAAGGTCGGCATGAAAGGTAAAGATTCAGCGCCACAACAATGTAGCTGGCTGCAAGGAAAGCAAAGCCTATGTAGATTCGAACGCGGTAATGCTTGGCCAATCCGTCCTAATCGAGGGTCATGATCAGAAAAGTGTTTGCATGGAGAATCCTGATCTGTATGGGAAAGCATACCGTTAGTCTAATGTAAAATATCAGCAGCGACGTCTTGAGTGTCCAAAGAAGCGTCGAATATGTCGACCATCCCGCAATCTGGATCTTGGATCCAAGCACTCTGTCAAACGTGTCAGCATAGATGGTACCCCTATCATCCCCTCGAGCTGCCTACCTCAAGTGATACTCCGGATCATCTGGCGACAATGCAGCCCGCTGCTCATCCGTCATATTATTATTCGCGAGTCCGTTGGCTGCATTTCCAACACTATATGCCAGACAAGTCTCCGCAATATAGAAAAGGATAGCCACCCATGCAAGATAGTCATCGCCGCTCAGGCCTCGCCAGCCAGCAAATCTAACGCGAGCAAACGTCCTGAGCACGGTGATGGCTATGCCAACTGCCAAGAGAGTGAAGGCCTCAACTGTGAATTGGTGAAAAGCTGCAGCGGCTGCAGCCTGCGCAGCCGGATCTGGCGGAGGAGATGACATGATGTGCCGAGAAGCAGTGGCGTGTTTTCGCTCATACAAGACTCCCGGAGAAGTGTTTGGGTTCTGGCATGTGCTTGTTCAACACTCAAGCATCATTCAACCCACTGACATAAGTCGAAAAAAGTGCGAGGCCAATTCATCATATTTCATCCTCATCGGCCCTCTCCCGATACACAAGGACTCGTACATGGAAGCTTCCCGTGGCCAGGGGGCTTTCTTTACCAGAAATGGACGGATGATCATGCCGTTTGATAGGATACATACTCGTCCATGTCATCTTGGCAACGTCTTGTCAGTTTCCCTGCCATAGCAAGGGTCTATACCACCTAAACGGTGCCAATGATTGCCGGGGGCCCATCATGGCCGTCTCAAAGTAGTCGAGTTGCATCGAAGCTCCACAACCGTTATTAGCGTAAGGGGAGCTCAATTCCTGGGCCGCGGATGGCATGAATCCCGCGAGCTCAGTCTCCATAAAAAGAAAGTTCAAGCTTACCTTCATCGTAATTGTCGAAAGTCGATTTCATACAGTTACTAGGCGGTTTATTTATTTGTCTTGTCGAATCTGATCTAAGCCCTATCGTTAGCTCAAAGACCCAGAAGTGCCAATTGACTCACTACCCTCTTCAATTTTTTCCTACAATGTGTGCTGAAGGATTCCCGCGTCTGGCCCTAATCAGCAAACCGAATGCATATGCGGGTCACAGGCCTGCAGGTTGGTTCATCCGGGTTATTGGATGTGCAACACTTCGTCATCCTCGGCCTAGTGAGGGCGTACTTGTCCTCCCGTAAGCTCGAAAATCATCCAAGGTTCTAAGCGATAATGGGGTTGGTTTACAAGTGCGACAAGCCCCCCTGCTGGTTGAGTGCTACCTGGTGCCCAGTATTTGATCAACATGATTCCCCATCGTAGCGGTGGCCAAAGAGGAGACTGGAACAAAAAGGAAACGTGGAAAAAGTAACCTCGAGGTAGTCTGCTTCAGCAACCGAATCCAACCATGGAGACGATTGACTGCGTCGTGGCTGGCGCCGGTGAGTTCTCATTTTCTCGCGTCAGATTTCCTGTTCTATCCATTTCATGTTCGCTCTTTTTCTTCTCCTGCGTCTCTAGCTGTGTCGCACCTTTGCAAAAAGAAAAAAGAAAAAGGAAAGCTCTAAGATGCTAATCGCCTGTGACCTTAGGATGGTACGGACTGGCCGCCGCGAAGCAATACCGCGTCGTCCACCCAGATGACTCTCTCGTGGTGTTCGATCCTCAGTCCAGCGTCGGCGGAACATGGGCCGACGAGCGATTGTACCCAGATGTGAAGAGCAACAACCTCCTGGGGACGTACGAGTATCCGGATTTCCCCATGGATCCCAGCAAATTCCAAGTAAAGCCTGAGCAATACATTCCCGGAGAGGTCACCAATGCATATCTCAAGGCTTACGTGGACAATTTCAACCTCGGAGGGTTAATTCGTCTTCAAACCAAGATCACCGTCGCTGAACACAACGATACTCCAGAAGGCGGCTGGACCCTGACCATTGTCAACCACGAGGGTCAAGAGTCCAAGATCTTTGCCAAGCGCCTCATTGTCGCCACCGGGCTAACTTCAAGGCCCTTTATGCCTCATTTTGACGGCCAGGAAGATTTCGGAGGCAAGATCTTCCACAGCAAATACTTTAAACAGAACCGAGATACCCTCGAGACTTCCAAAGCAGTCACTGTATTTGGAGGGACAAAGTTTGGCTGGGATGCCGCTTACAGCTACGCTACCGCCGGCGTCGAAGTGAACTGGGTCATTAGATGTTCGTTGGCCTCTTTCTTTTTTATTCCTCCTCTCCATATCCCCTACACTGGCGATGATGAGAAATAGAAGCAACCTCAAGTACTGACATCGTAAATGTATAGCAACTGGCCACGGCCCCTGTTGGATGGCCCCGTCATATGTAACTCCATTCAAGAAATGGATTGAGAAGCTTGCGAGTATGTATCGTTCTCGTCATGGATACCGGCCAGGTAACTAACTAGCTACTTTGCAGATATGCGCTTCCTCACATGGTTCAGCCCCTGTGTCTACAGCGGTGCTGCAGGCTACACCGGTATCCAGCGCTTCCTCCACGGCACTTTTATTGGCCGTCTCATCGTGAATGCTTTCTGGGCTATCCTTGGTGGCGACGTCATGAGTCTCAATGCATACGATTCTCATCCGGAGATGGCGAAGCTGAAGCCATGGACCCCAGCCATGTTCACCGCAGCCAGCTTCAGTATTCTCAACTACAACACCGACTTTTTCGAGCTCGTCCGGAACGGCAAGATCAAGATTCACCTCGGCGAGATTGATCATCTGAGTCCCGGCAAGGTCCATCTCGCCGACGGCACCTCATTCGAATCAGACGCTTTAATCTCCAACACTGGCTGGCTCAGCTCTCCCCCTATCAAGTTTCTCCCCGAGGGCATCGAAAAGGAACTTGGTATGCCGCATGAAATCGACACAGAGGCTCCCCCAGAGGATCTCGCCAACCAGCAGGATCTCATCAGACGCGCCGACAAGGAAATCGCGAACCGCTTCCCCAGACTCGCAGACCAACCCGTCTGGAATAAAAACTACATCCCCCTAACCAAGCAAAAGGGCATCTCCAGCAACGAGTCCATGACGCCATATACCCCTCAAACTCCCTTCATGCTGTACCACTTCCTCGTACCACCATCGGAACGCTTCCTCCGACCTCGCGACATCGCCTTTTGCGGCTTCGTCAGCAACTTCAGTAACACGTTAACCGCACACCTCCAGGGCCTCTGGATCGGTGCTTATTTCCGGCGTCTCCTCGTCAACGATCCATCCCAAGCCGTCGACGACAAAGAGGCCATGGCGAAGCTGCGATATGAGACAATGCTTCACAACCGCTTCGGCAAGTGGCGCTACCCTGCTGAAACAAAGTCCCCGACCACCATCTTCGACGCCGTGTACTACCTCGACCTGCTGCAGAAGGACCTCGGCCTGAATCCCCTTCGCAAACCGAAGGGGCTGCTCACCGAGATAACGAGCCCCTACGGCGCCGAGGACTATCGGGACGTGAACGAGGAGTGGCAGAGCAAATTTGGCAGCGTTACGGCCGCATAAATCAAGCAGCCATGTCGTGAATTATTAAGCATCAGTTGTCTATTCTATCAATTGCGAGAGAGAGCATTGGGAGAGCATACCCACAATTCCAGAGGTTCGCTCCTTAATTTTGAGTCCCTTTTATCATCCGCCGTTTCACCACACACGTCGTCTCATCTTTCCGAGTAACTCGTAGCCGTGACTGCTGCCGTCGTGCTCAATAATACAGCTTCAATCGTGCATGAGATCGGCTCAACTATAATGTCCACGGTGCTTCAATTATACCAAATTTACCTAGCACTTAATTCCCAGGCCCTGATCGCCTACAGCTGAGGTGGAGAAATGCGTTGGCGTCAACATTGGCGCACGCAAACCACGCGAGTTCTATCTAGCTCCGATGATCTTACGAGTCAGTTGAACAGTTGGCACGACGCTCCTATCATGTACATTTAAAACGCCAATAAGAAAGACAAGGAGGAATCGCTATTGAAACGTGCGATGATCCATTGGTATCTCCCATTGATTCCGAATCCGCCGTTCCGCTCACCATTGGCCTTCATAGCAAAATGGCGATAAGTCCCAGGCCCCATGTGATATTTATACGATTCACGATCGCTCCACGTTTTACTACACAGCATGAAAAACTTGTAAAATATGTAATATCATAAATCATCAATTGATATTTGTAGTCGTGAACTACCATCAAGGCAGTAGGCTCTAAAGGTCATCACACGCATGATGTGATGAAGATTCCTCTGTGAATAGGTATAGAAAGTCTAAACATTTTGAAGTCGTCACGCCCAGGTATTTCCCTCCCATGCTCATTAAATAACAAAAGCAAGTACAAAAGAAAAGACAGCTTTGTCATGAGACTTCAGATCTGACGTCTGACCTAGCGCTGAACTTATCGTTCATGTTCACCAGTTGAACCGTGTCGTTGTCGCCATACTCAACCGTGTATGACGTGTGATACGCAATTTGGTTGCTTTCGATATCGGGACGAGGCTGTGATCTGTCGACATGCGAACCAGCGCTATGTCCCAGAGGAAGTCGACTTGCCCGTTTGTTGCTTGCCGTTCGGTTTCGTTTCGAGTTCTTTCCATAGTATCGTTCCGTTGTGCCCTGTAGCTTGGGGAAGATGCGGACGAGCAGAAGACGGAGGGAGGGCAAGCAGATACAGATCAGCCCGGTATTGATTTCCACAACGGACCAAACGCTGACATCGTAAAAATCCCACGTGGGATTAAGGCTATCGGTGCCAAATTGAATAAGAGACCTGAGACGCAATATACTGACGACGGTGACACTAACAAGACGGTGAGCAGGCAGGATCGCAAGAGAGGGAAAGGGAGGGTTCGTAACTTACAAAGCACCAACGCAAAACATGACTCCAACACCAAGCTTGCGCCTCCAGTCCAAATTGAGACTTTTGAGCTGCCACAGTGGAATGGCCAAAATCCAAATGTCAGTCGCTATGCTGATGGCAGCATTCGTCCAGGCAATCGCATTTATATCCAAGCATGTGCCTTGATGTAGCCCATCCCACTTTTCCCAGTAAAATTTAACAGGCGTGCATTGAAATATAGCAACCAGGACAAACGCGATACCGTAAAGCGTGACGAAAATAAAGGTTCCCCAGAGCAGGCGACGTACCCCAGGGCTCGGGAAGATGCGAATATAGAAGAGTAGGACGGAGAGCTTGATCATGGAGACTTCTGCGAAATAGCTCCATTCCAAAATCCAGAAGAAGAGACCAAATCTAGTGATATCCGTAGGCCTCAGGGTCCAAATATCACGGCCAAGTCCAGGTTTCGTCACGCCATGAGCGCTGATGGTGGTACTCGGGATACCCACGAAAATAGTCGCCAAAGCCATCCAATCATCCCCGCTCAGTCCCATCCTGGCCCAGATCTTATATGCAAGTCGTTGAAGAACAAAGACGCCGGCCAAGACGCCAAAGGTGTTGCTGAGGGCTATGTATTGTTTTGATTTGTCTCTGATGGGCTGGTTGCAGGCTACCGATGTCAAGTTCTGTGTTTCTATGTCACTGTTAGGAGTCATTGAACGTCTTTATCGTGTCTGTTAGCCTTACGCAGAGCTTCTATAGTTTTGCAATTTTTTAAGACGCAGCCTTGCATATTCTGCACCAGCGTTGGGTTCGTGCATATGCAAGTTGTGTTCGTCGCCTGACATGGCGATGCGGCAAGCGATTGAGCAAAGCACTCGCGCTGTGGATTGAAGGTTAGACGACGGACTTTGTGTGTGTACAGGATCTATCCAACGGAAGGGCACATACAGCACACGCGGGCATCTCTGCCACAGCCTCGATACCTGAGAGACTCGAGCCGGTGGTCTGGCTAAAGGCTTTTGGTGCGGTAGCCAGAACCGCAAAGGCTAATAGCCATAATTTCATGGCTTTCAACGTATGGTCGTTTCCTATCGAAGAATGTTGGACTTATGGGTAAATCGTGTTGGGCATCGTCTTTATGAACATGGGCCGTCTGTGGAGTGAATCGAAGACGTGGGTGGCTGTTTAGATCTCCGGATCCAAGAATCTGCAACTAATGATTGGATATGGCGGAGGTCAGAGACTTTTACTCAGCCCGGAAATCCAATCTTATCTTCAGACACCTCAGCGGTGGAAGCCACACAGAAACGGGGAAAACGAGAAAGAGAAAAATTGTTAACAAGGAGTGGCTGAGATGCTGGTGTTAAAGACGAGTCTTTGGTTGCATGTATGGGGCAAATCGTTATGCAAGCCTCCCCGCTGATACCCTCTGCCGAAGAACAGTTTCGATTCGGCTAGTACGAGTATGTATGCCCAGTAAGAAGCGAACAAGCTGAAGGCACTAAACGGCATCTTTGACGGAATGGGCGCATAACATTGGACTGGATGATGTCCTCGATGGGCCTTGAAAACCAAGCGATGGGGCCGGTGGCACTAATTTGGCGTTGAGGCGTTGACTTGTATGAGAGCTCCTCCTTCTTGGCTCACGACTCAGGAACCCGAGAGAGCGAGGGGTCCGCCGGGCCAATTACGCAGCCTGACGGGCTTGATGTGTGTCTAGCTAACTTGCTCTCGGACAGTGAGCATATACAGTAGAAAACCCCACAGCGAGAACCGCACCAGCCTCGGCCAATGGCGGGATGGTTCCCGGCTGCGCGGAAGACGCTTGAAAAGCATACTGTGTATGGAGTTTGTGTCATGGAGTATTATGGATGTGTCATGACACTACTCGTACTTGAATTTGTATTTCTTCAAGTGACAGCAGAGAAGAGGGCAGAGAGAGAGAAACAACCACGAATCCATAGACCCTGAGGCGGCCTTGGCAACCGGAGAAGACACCCAACCCAGGCCTCGTGTCCAGTCCGGGGAGCGTTGCGGCTGAACCAATATTGTTCAGGGTATATGCAATAGGGACCGCAACGTGGTATCACCGCAAGCAATGCCTCGTACCGGTCGTATCTACCGCTGGCCCGTGTATCCTGTCTCTGCTTCATGTTTCGCCAAGGATGGCATGGGGACGGAAAAGCTACCCTCCATCTCAGCTCTTGCTCGTAAAGCCACAACTAGCGTCATGTTCCAGAAACTTGGTTCGAGACAAAGAGAAACAAGTCAGGGGACGGAGCTACAGGGCTAAAGGCGCAAATCGCATGACTGGCACCGCACTTGCAGCGATCGGATTGGGGCCCCCTTGGACCGATCGAGCAAGATTGTGGGTTCGGGCCACAGGCGGAGGGTGCCGACTCGCACTCGAAAATAGCAGCGACTGTCTGGCCCTGCGACCGGCGCAAAGCCCCGTTGCAGAAACTGACGAGTTGAGCCGGCGAATGGGCCACTAGCGGGCGCTTTTTACCTTTCTGATTTGCAACGGACTTCGCAGTGGTGGTGATTTTAAGACAAAGCCACCGTTCGAGGGCTTGGTAGGCTAGAGCTTTTGTGGCCTGACAGCGGCATAACTGAAAAGACTTGACACATCTGTTGAGGATGAGGCGCTGAAGTTTTTTCACTTTTCTATAAGGGTCATTGAAGGGGAGAAGGATGAGGGTTCATCCAGGTTCATCCATGAAGAAGGTAGCCTGGTGAAGAAATTACGTGACAAGATTCAGTCTCCAGCAAATTGGGGCGCCCATTGTGGCCACAAAGATGTGGCAAGGGCTTTGCTGGGCTTTTGCCTTCCCGCCCTCTGCGGAGGTATGTTCAATATTCAATATTGGAACTCTCATCGATGAATCATCCATCCAGCTCCCCAGAGAACGACTACAGTTCAGTACATGAGTGCTGCCAAGCTGCCGTACCGAGTTTCACATTGACAAGAACTGAAGCGGAAACAAACATTGCACCGAGAGAACTTCTTGGCCGTCCAATTTACCAACGCCCGCTTCGCCCCCTTTTACAGACTTTGCTTTACCTCGGGGCCCCAAGCAGCATCGCCTCTCTCGCCTCTCCACGACGACGCCTTTTGCTGACATGGATCGGGTTGTGGGGTGTTATTCCGTCTTTTTTCATGTGCCATCGCTGTGATTTGATTTAGCATTTCACCTATCTCGAATTTACCCAGTGCTAGCTCTGGCTTCACGGCCCCATTAGACTGAAGAGGCGTCGACATGTGAGTGTGTGAAATCGAGCAAGCCAAGCTACTAACACATTTTACCGCCAGCCACAACTCACCAAGTTTGTGTCTTTGAGCGGGTTTGTGCCGTCCCTCGCGGAATGGGGCATGGCCACGAACTGCTTGCCTTCCTAGCTGGGCATCCGGCTGCAGCTTTTCCTACAGTCCAGTGGCTGCAAGAGCGCAGTCGATGCCGAATCCATCGACGCTCCGTTCTTCTACGCGCAAGCCCGCTCCGCCTGCCTGCAAGCCGGTGGCTCGTCAAAACGAGGCGGCACGGCGTTTCTTCCCCTGCAAAAGCACATGTCTGCAGTAGAGTGCTCGTACAGCACATACAGCAGCAAATCGAAGCCTGCCTACCTGTAGTCTAGCAGATCTGGCCCGGGCGTCCGTGCCCTGCTCTTGACGCCGAAGAATCAGTGAACAAGTCAGATATGTCTCCATGCTTACAGGGTGGCGGGTGGGTTTTCTAGAGCCCTATGCGATGCAGGGAAGCATTGCGAGACAATCTGGAGGGGGCCCCTTGTCACAGCCTTCGGAAGCTAGCAATGCAACCTGGCAGGCCTGGTAATGCAGCGCGCTCTGGTTCAGGTTGCTGGCGTTTCCTCGTCGATTTACACGTGGAAGAAGCCCGCAGCTTGTCTGCTTCTTCACTAGCCCGCCCTCTGAACCCCCGTTTTTCATCTCGGAAGAAGCAGCGGAATCTCAAGTCCTGCTGTAGACTCGGCGGGAGGTTGCTAGTTACATACGTGCAGGCGCAATAGCGTAAAAAATGCATGCAGGGGCCTTTGTTGGCCGACACAGAGACGGGCTGTTTGTACGCAATCTCGGCGCTGTCACCCGAATCTGTTCTGCGATCGCCTTCCGAGGTATCATTGTTGATGGGTTCACTTGTTGCTTGTTCTCACTAAATCATGCAAAGCGGCATGAACAAGTGCTCTTTTGATGGCAATGTGTCGTGCGACCATGGGAACCGAGGTCATCTAGTGGAAGGATTCTCTCAGTTGACAGCCCTTTTGCTGTTGATCATCCCGTCTCCCCGAGTAGACTGGCCAGTCCCTTCCCGTCTGTGCACTGTATTTTACGTTGCCAATGGTACAACCGCGGCCAAATTATGCTCCATGTGGTGGCGTCTAGATGATACTCACGACTAAATTGGAGAATCTGACTGTGTCTCGCCGTGTCGGACTGCTGTGCTAGAAGCAGCTATATTTTTCTTACATGTGGGCCGAGGCCCCCTCGCCCACTCGAAATGTCTCGTCCAGTATTTGTATACCGGGCTTTCGTAGCAATGCTTTGAGGCAACTGTTGGATGAAGAGCCGCAGTGGCAATGATGGCAAAGATCCTCTGTGTTCTAGACGAGAGTCGACTGACTGCCGCCAGCTTTACATTTTAGGGACGAAGCTGGCTTTCTTTGGCCAGGAAAGGCTTTCAAAGTCTAGACAGCTAGTTAAAGCTTGGCAATGGCTTGAAGCAGTTGTCGGACTTTTTCTCCAATCGTTTCTCCGTCCCTGCAAACTCGTTTCTTGGCTTTCGACGGCGCATTACTACCATTGGCCGAGACGTTGTGTAACAGATCGGTGCAGTTACTCTGAGACATCGATGTTAATCTGCAGCCAGCCGCCAATGGGAGAAGAGCACTACTGCTAGTAACATGTCGTCACATCACGACTTCTACAGCATGGAAGTTTTATTGTTTCCCTTGCAGCTTGTTGAGCGTCTCCCGGGTAGGTGTTGCAGCAGCCATGGAATGCGTCAGAAACAATAAATCGGGCGAACTTGAACAATTTTTGGTGACTTTGCTGTTTGCGTCGCAGGAAATGCCAAAACAGGCAAAAACAGGGGCTGCCGATCGCGTCAGATAGGCCAAAGGCGATCGTCACGTGATTCTCCTGAAGACTGCGCCCCTTTAGGTTTGCAGCGCATCAAACGAACCGAAGGAATCGAAACCCTCGTATTCCGATATTCCGACTCTCCTCGACGCGGCATCACCAATTTCTCGTCGCTTGCCAGATCTCGCGAGATTCTACCATGGTGGCCAAGTACATTGCCGGCCTGCGGGCTCTGGCGGCTCGACGGGTCGTGACTATCGTGGCCGCTGCCTTTGTTCTGGCCAGCGTCATTGTCATTCTTGTTCGACTCGGGCCGCCCGCAAAGCTCAACGACTTGAAGCTGCCAGACGTCAAGCTGCCCGACATCGACATGTCCAAGCTGCCAAATATCCCCGGATTCTCGGGATCGCACGAGCCGGAACACTATGAGAAATGCGACAGGAACATTACCGAGCCCCTCAAGCAGTGGAAGGCAGCGCAGCAGAAATATGACAAATTGATGGATGACAAGTTCACGTAAGTTTGCGGGGAGCATTTTGTGTAACGTTGATGCCGTCATTGGGACAAGCTCAGCAAATTTGGGTTGTAAGCAATTGAATTGCTAATCGTTGTTCGTTTTTATAGAATCGCGATGCAGACTTATAAGCGGCCCAAGGAGCTCGACGAGACGCTTCGCGTTATCCTGTCCGAGAAGATTGCCTCTCTCCACGAAATTGTCATCATCTGGAACAACCTCGAGGAGAAGCCCCCCGGCAACTTCAAGTCCGAGACGGGCGTGCCCGTGCGTTACAGGGTGTCGGAGCGCAACAGCCTCAACATGAAGCTCCTGCCGGATCCGGACTTCAAGACCCAGGCCGTGTTGCTTTCGGACGACGATGTATACTATAAGCCGCAGGACCTCGAGTTTGCCTTTCAGACGTGGCGCAAGTTTGGTCAGCATCGATTGACGGGAGCTCTTCCGCGCTGTGCAACCCCAGACGCCGAGGGCAACTGGGGCTACGGCTTCTGCTCCAAGGACAGCAACCAGGATGTCTACTCCATGATCATCACAAACCTGTGCTTCTCCCACATGTCCTTCCTCGACTACTACTCGTCCAACAACACGGTCATGCAAAAGGTCCGTGATTATGTCGACGACCACTTCAATTGCGAGGACATTGCCCTCAACTATGTCGTGTCGTATCTCACCGGCACCGGACCCCTCCTGGTCAAGGGCCGCGACAAGTATGTCAACTACGAGCCGGCTCAGGGCATCAGCAAGAAGCCTGGCCACCTCGAGGCCCGAAGCAAGTGCTTGAACGACCTGACAAAGATGTTTGGCTGCATGCCGCTGGTCAATGAGACGGCTCACATTGAGCGTGGCGTTATTGTCTTGTGATTTTTTAATCAAGAAGGAAAGGCGAGGGGACCACGGCGTTTTTAAAGACAAACCCTCAGCCTACGGAGTATTGCTTTTTATTTTTATCAGAGCAAGTTCATTGGCGGAGAGGGTTATTATCTCCGACAGTGGAGTTATCATATACGCGTCAGTCGTCAGACGGTTAATTAATGTCTTGGACGGGGGGATGGACGGGTAAAACGGCGTCGATCTCTTGGCGCGGGAAGCCTTGTTATGACTGGGAATAGAGGGGCGCGAGTCTTGTGTGAATAGTATTTGTAAAAACCCTGGAGGATCTCTTGTTACTCTACATGTTTGTGTTTTAGTTTTAGAAAGAATGAAATAAGTGTGTAGATTTCTCATTCTGAGCAAGAATTTCCTCCCAATTGATATGATCTGATCATTAGGAGTAATTATGACGATCTTGTCGTATACGAGTAGCCTACTCCATCCATGTAAGAGACGGGTATTCATTCAAACTTCTCCTGATCATCCAGCTCTGCCCAATCCTGGCCAACTCATCCTCGTATCCTCCTCACCACAACGCATTGATTGTCATCACGGCTACAGTATCCCTCACTCCGTGATGATGCCGGATCTTCCCTACATGCATCCAAGCCGCGTACCCCATGCCCACTTCCAGGAGAAAAAATACGCCATCGCCAGCACATAGTTTTGCGGGGAGCAGGGCTGCCAAGACACGCCTTTGCTGGATGTGGCACTGGCCTCACGCTTGAGCCTCCATTTAACCCTACAGCTTCCACTTGACCCTTGCGCTTTTAACCCCCTTTGCAAGTTCCACAAGGGATAACGTCTCTTGGCATTCGAGGGCACGCGCGCGCCATGACCAACGTGGTAAAACACAGCGAGTACAGACCTTGTTACTTTTTGATATGCTTGCTGTAATGCCTAAAATGCTGTGCTACATACATGCCGACGGAGTATTACCATGTGGTCTTCGGCATGTGCGCGGAAGAAGCCGAAGCTTTGCGGAATATTTGCCGCCTTTGTCTCCGGAAGGATCCATTGATTCAGACAGTTCAAAGTGTCCTACGGATCGTGTATCGGATGATCTGCAGCTCAATCGTACAATGCGCGTTGATGGAGCCGGCAATTGCGTCAACAAGGGAAATATCTGTGATGGAGATAATTCCCTAATTGGGCCATGGGAGCTAGTCCAAGTACTGGAGCCGCAAAGCTGCCCTCCATGCGTGGCAAACCGCGCCCTTTGTATGCGCGGGGTCTGTCTTTTGCGTAGCATCTGGGGAAGATGTTATATAAGATGTTAAAAAACACCTCATTACTATTCTTCTTCTTCTTTTCATGATCAATTTTACGATCTTAGAAAAATAACAACCATGGGGTCTCAGGAGATAACTTTGTTTGACTTGCCTAGCAAGGAGCCATGCGCCTCCTGGTCTTTGAACCCTTGGAAGAGTAAGTACCGAGGTTATGTATAAGTGGTATATGTAACCATCCATTATAGGTGTTCAGACTACTTGTCTATTTTCTCTCTATATCAAGTGCTGACGTATTTATAAAGCACGTTTTCTCCTGAATTATAAGGGCCTTGAGTACAAGACAGAATGGGTAGGCATTATGCACCACTCGTCTGGAGTAACCGTAGCTAATGACATGAGCCAGCTCAACTACCCGGAGATTGCGCCCAGAATCAGGCCACAGTACGCATCTATTCCATTCAACAAGGTAAAATGACTTGCTTTCCAAGAACAAACTAACCTCTCCTTTAGCCTCCCACCCAACGAAACAGGCAGAGCGTATTCCATCCCCACCATCCAGTTCCCGGATGGAACGTGCGTCATGGAATCGAGAAAGATTGCAGAGGCCATTGAACAAAGACATCCATCTCCACCTGTCTACCTGGATGATCCCACCGTCCAAAAGATAGAGCGACTCGTCTTCAAGTCCATCAAGCCGCTCTATCCCCTCCTCATGTACAAAATCTCGCAGGTCATCCTCACCGAGAAGAGCTACGACTACTGGGTTGGCCAGTACACCAGGGAATATGGCATGACTCTCGATGAATACGAGCGTCAATTCGGTGGCGAGAAAGCCTGGGCGGCAGCGCAGCCGGCCATCAGTGAACTGACGGCCATTTTGAAGGAAAAACAGGCAGAGGGGCCGTTCTTCCTGGGCAAAGAGGTGAGCTATGCGGATTTTGTGTGGTTGGGAGGATTGATCTTTGTGAAGCGTACCGATGAGAATTTATACCAGGAGTTGTTGGATAGGACAGGGGACAGAGCTGCTCATGAGAGACTTTACGAAGCGTGTGCACCTTGGATGAAGAGGGACGACTACTGATAGAGTAGCAATTTCGTAAATGCCCTTTGGGCTAAAATACACCAACCCCCGATGCTAAAAAGCTGCCTTCCCAGTAAACATTTCCACCCAATAAGCTCTTGCGCTTTCGCGATCCATCTTGTCGTGACTAATAAATCCCAAATGCTATATCCCATGTTTGTAGCCCAATATGTGATTCCCCGTATCCCTGGTGCCCGTGGTATTGCCAACGCCAATTGAGGAAAAGAAGAAAATAAAGGCCCGAAACCTCAAAAACTAGCGCCCTACTTGTTCTCGATGATTCCCCCAAGCCCAATAGTCGCCACATCCGCCGTCTCCCGCTCCAGGAAGCCCATCTTACTCACGTCCTCCCCCAACGACAAGCTCCCCTTGGCCCACTCAACGATAAGCCTGCGAGCCTGCCATATAGCAAGATGCTTATTGTATTTGTGGATTTTGGCAATCACCTTGGTGCGGAGGCTCTGTCGCAGCTCTTGGATCCACTCGTCTTCTACCCATCTGATATCCTTGCGGGAGATGGGGCAGAAAGCTTCGGGCTGGCCAGAGAGCTCGTCGATAATGGAAAACTCGAGTTTGAACATGGGTGGGTTGTTGCAGTAGGTAGCCACGGCGGAAACATTCGCTGCACAGAGGGAACCGGCGGCACAGTCGGTCAGCTTTGTATGTTCTTGAGGCTTCCCTAAGTTGTTCATTAGCTAAGTGTCCATCTCGAAAAATGATATGGGGAAGAAGAGATGCAAATGACATCAAGCACGTCAGAATGTTCACTTACCACACAATCTTCCTGCAACAACCTCTGCATCCACCAAAAAGTCCAGCTCTGACCGCAACAAAGCCCCAGCCTTGCAGCTCGACCAGTCATTAAAGACGGCGTCCAAGAAGCCATCAATACTCTGCCTCGTCTTGGTCAAGCTGGCGTTTGGATCCGTCGCACTGCCACACGCATGCAGAATCTCATAGCACTTCTTCAACTGAACATCGTTCAAGTCATCTGCACTCTTGATGGGCACGGGCTTGAGGGGATAGTCGGCTCCAGCTTCGATGGCATCGAAAAGCTTGTCACGCTCACTCTTGACTCTGCGAGGCGCTCGTCGAGGAGGAGTCGAGGCGATAGATATGGGCGATGCAGAGGTCCGCAAACGCTTGAGGCTGCGCTGAGGTGTCGAGGTGGTGATTTCTTGGATGCGATTCGCATCGGCGATGGAGGTGGTTCGTCGCCGAATCTCCCTCTGCACTCTCGTCATGCTAGCCAAGTTGTTTATGAAGGCGTTTATGTTCTGCGGCTGCAACGCCGGTATCACCTCCATCTTTTTGAGGTTTGAAGGATAAGAAGGTCAAGTATCCGGTCTTGTGTTCTTGTAGCCTGTGGTCTGGGGTGACGAAGGAAGAAGGCCTTGGCGCATCTCAAGGAGAAGATAGATGGTTTGTAGGCGGTGAGATGAAAGTGCCCTGCATCACAGTTTTATTTTTCTCACATTTGTGAAATTGAGCGTGCGCTTCTCGATGGATTGTCGTTGGTAATGAGCAGCTGGCAGCAAGTGCTCGTCTAGCTGATGGCGGCGCGATCATCGTGTAGAGCTCTACTCGGGAACATCTTACTCTGGCCTCTCGACATTCCAGAAAATGACCCAAACGACCAAGAGATAAAGAAGTATACGAAAGAGAAATTAAAAAATAATCACAATGGAGAACACAGCTGGTGTCGTACACGTCCACTGGCAAAGAGCAAAAAAGGCAAAAATAAATGCCCCCGCACAGATTTGAACTATGGACCTTTGCATTACAAGTGCAACGCTCTACCCCTGAGCTACAAGGGCACTATTTATTGGGAAACCGGCGACAAATTGCAGCTTATAAGGGCCAGGCATTTTATGTGAATCTGTAACCGTGTTTTCACACGCTCGAACAAACGTCCTATGACTTCATTGATCATCATTCAGTTTTCGAGTGCTTCTCAATATAATTGCGAGCCGTAATCTACAGAGCAAAACTTCATTCTATTGGGAGTGCCTCCCACTATATATACACGGATAGACGTGGTCTGTGTGGCTCTGAAAAGAGCCACTTGCTTTAACACCTCTGGAGCATCCATGAGTCAGGACGCCGCCACAGACATTGCCACTACATGGAGTCCTCCAAAGTACTTCCCGTCCTTGATCCCTTGGTTGATATTGGGATATGTAGAACTTGTGTACTTACATTAAACTAAATCACCTCCAAAATGGAAGCAAAAACAAGATAAACCAGGCGTCGGAAAGTGAACTAAGATATTACAATAGGCTGCAAAAAAGCAAAAAGAGAAACATCTTGTTTCGTGCCCCCACACAGGATTGAACTATGGACCTTTGCATTACAAGTGCAACGCTCTACCACTGAGCTATAAGGGCGCTGATTAGGTAATTGAGATTGACCAATCATGAAATCCCAATCGAGCTTATTGACGATTTCTGCTTTATTTGTCTTTATATGCCTTGTCACTGGATTTCCGTAACTGGTTCTCATCATTGTTACCCAAACAATGGAATTCTTGGGCGATATGACGATGAAACCATCCAGTATACATATTTTAAGGTATATTGATAGAACCAGACTTCTTCTTATCCACTGATGTAAGCTACTCTTTACAATGTCCAATGTTTGAATATTGATTTGTTAACACTATATAATGTGCAATTGCCCAGGCACTTTGGCGTTCAACTCCAAAATAACTTGTCTCGTCATTTCAGCACAACACCACTGATCTCAAATGTCTGCACTTGTCCAGTAGAAAAAGGCACCGAGAATTTCCCGTTATTGATCTTTGTGTCCGAATAGCTTTTGTATTGGTCTCCACCACTTGTTTGGGTGCTCCATCGTGGGACTGTTGCACCATTACTGCCGGCAGTCTTAGCACGAGTAAGATCAAAGGTGATAGTCTGAGCACTGCCCCAATTTGCAGCAACAATAACCAGTTTTTGAGAACCAGAGTCGTAGGCAACAGCAGTGTTACCATCTGGGGTGGTCAAGATCTGCATGCCGGGCCTGATATGGCGAGTTAATTGCGCAAGTACAAAGTATTTGGTGCTTGCGGCTGAAAGCGTCAACTGATCGTTATCGCCAACGATGAGTCCCCAGCCTGAACCGTCAATTGCCTGCCAGTATACCCAAGCGGTAGGATGGAGCCAAGTAAAATCAAGGAGCAGGTTTGTATACATCGATTTTCCACTTGCATCTGAGTCGCCATATTCACTGTTCCACAGTCTCTTCCCGGCTTGACTTACAAGGCTATAAAGAGTATCACGTCGTCCGCCGCCGCCCTGGTAGCCATGAACATTGACACGTTTCACAACATTCTGCGCAGAGCTGCCTAGGCCCTGCCAAGTCGATATGGCGAGGTCGTAACTGGTCTCATCTGATGCAGAAACAAATGACGATAATCCACGTTGCGCAAGCTCAGTGTTCAAGTAACCGATAACCGTAGCCATTGTTGATACCGCAAAATGGCAGCCTTCTTGAGTACCGGTAGGTCCCCAACTCGATGAAGGCTCGTTAAAGGCCTCGACTGACTGAAACTGGATTCCCCAATTTTGTTGAGCATGCTGAGCAATATTGGCAAGGTAAACAGCGTGATTTTGGTAGTTCCATGACTGAAGGTTATCACTCGAGCCGCTTCCCGACGGATTATGATTAAGGCACATCCACCACATAGGCGAGTTGGAAAAGAGCTCAAAGATGTTTGCACCATTTGCTTTGGCCTTTTGCAACATTGCTCGCTGGTTAGCATCGACATTCCAGTTCCAGCTGGATGAGGAAGGGTCAGTGCTAGCCCAATCGAGCCAATAACCATCAACCTGCCGAGACGGCTTGATGCTCGATGAGACTACCATGCTGGAGCCGTTATACGTGTTGGTGCTGCATGCGCCAGCATTGTAGCGAGCAATGTTGAAGCCCAAGCCTGGCAAGTTCTGGCCATTGATGACTTGGTTGTTTCTAGTGAAGAAGACATTGGCTAGGTCATCTCGGTTGCCAAAGGCTTTCGCCCACCAAGCAAGAGATACGCCCCAGCCTTCCCATGTTCCCCAGTTAGAGGTGGGATCAATGGAAAGAGTTGTATCGGCCCCGGCTCTCTGGAGTAGCAGAGCAAGGGCTAACGATGGAATAACAGTTGATCGCATGGCGATCAAATGATGAAAGTATTAATATTGCTGGCATATAATGTACGATACAGTTGTACTCCAGAAGACGAATTGCGACTGTTTGGTCTCCCGATGGCTCATTTTTATATCCCTTACGAGACTCTAGCTGACCGGCAATTGGCGCGCCTATTCTAGGATGTCCGCTGCAATGTAACACAAGAGTATGCTTGGGCACATATGATCTCAGTATCGTTTATTGCCAAAGGTTTATAACAATGCGGAGGCGACACATTTAGGCAGATATAGGGAGAAACAAACTCAAGAATATCCATTTTATTTCCACCATTAAGAATCCCTATTTGAATAGCCCTGGTCCGGTACACAGGCCGTTTCCTTTCATATAGACGCACTCTTCCTTTCCCCTTCATCAATGGTATGTGATAAGTCAACAAGAAGACCACTAAATATCACCATAATTACCCTAATGGGCTGAAGGCAAAGAACAATGATGAATATCAGGCTAATAACAGAGAAGAGACTCCAAACTGGCTCTCAATTACAAGTAAAACCCCGCCATCAAGCTAGCGCTATAATATGTCCTTAATTTGCAAAATAGAGCAAAATGCCTGCAGTATGTATTCAAGTTGCAATATGAGGAAAATACAGGGCGTCACAACTTCAAAAATGTTATACAAGGGTTTTAGATGCTCACTCGACCAAACTTTTCATATTATACTCTCCTACCCCTAATCTCCTCCTTCACAGAACGAAAACAAACTTATATACTTCATCCTTTATCCAGTTGCGCGTTAAAGCATGTCGGACAGATGCTTGAGCTATATACATGTACATATACCTGTAGCCAAGGACGTAAGGCTTTATGCAACCCACGCGACAGCAGGCATATCCTGTGTCCCAGACAAATCTCTCTTGCCAGTTGCAGGACCAGCGTGGTGACAAATGCCTTGGACACAAGTATAATCCGCGTTACAAGGCTGAGATGCGCTGCAATCCCAGCCACCGCATCCCCAGGTGCAATCCTTGCAGTATCCTCCAACGCAAGAGTAAGCAGATTGGCAAGGAACGGAACTGCTGCAATCCCAACCCTCGCAACTATAAAGATTCAGTAGTCAGCTTGGTTCCTTGATGCATTGATGTAGGTGACGCAAAGATGAGTGAAACTTACCCCCAAGTACAAGTATCCTTGGGATAGGATGAAGGTGGCGGAGGTGGTGGTGAAGAGCTGGAGCTTGGAGGTGGAGGAGGAGTGCCAGAGCCTCCATTCGGGGGCGCTCCAACGAAGCTCCAGTCTTGCTTTGTCGTCTTGCTATTGGCCGTTGAAATGGCATTCTTAAGGTTTCCCTTTCCACTGTTGAAGCCGACTTCGAAACCGTCATAGCCGGTGCAGCAGCCGCTTGAGCAGGACTGGGTACCATCGCTACCTGGGATCATTTGCCAGTAAGTCTGCACCGTTATTTGTTAGCATTGGAACAAGAGCTTCAACAAGAGCTTCAATGGTGCCTGAGATGTGAGGCTATACATACCCATGGAATGCCTTGAGCATTAAGGGAGGCAGCTTGGGCGTCGAAGTTGGAACCGTAACTGGTCTGGACTCCCCATTCTTCGACATGGAGAAGCTTGTTGTTGGCAGCGGCGGTAGACTCAAAGCCTGGTAGAAGATAACCCCAGGTAGAAGCATCACCGACATAGGCGTGGATGCTGATGATGTCGATGGCTGAGCAAGTCAGAGCCTTGGAGAGCAGGTTATAGCCGTGGACCTGGTCACCACCAATGCCTCCGGTTGCGACCTTGATGTTGGAATCCGTAATGTACTTCTTAAAGTTTTGGGCTCGGCCGCAGAGCCAGTTGGAAGGATCGCCGTTTTGTCCATCGTTGGTGAACTGGAAAGGTTCGTTCTGCAGGTCAAATGCCAAAATGGCCTCAGACCAGTTACCCCAAGCAAGGCCGCTGCTGGGCGACTTGTAGGTTAGGATGGCCTTGATACGAGCATCGTATTGAGCCTGGGCCTGAGCGTTGCTATAGAATGAAGTCCTGTAGGTAGTGCAATAAACATCACAGCCGTTGGGTGTATTGACGCTGGTGGAGTGAATGACATTTCCATCATGGGGAGAGATGATGGCTTTCATCCCCTTTGCGGCAAGTTGAGCGAGAACCTTGTCAACTTTTGCGAGATTGTCCCAATTGTATGATCCGATGGTTGTTTCGAAATCATCAGCATACGTGACAACATTGCTGCCCTTATCACAACCAGTCGAATGCTTGTTGATCCAAAGGCGAACCACCTTGGCTCCATAGCTGGCAAGAGTGTCGATGTAGTAAGCTTGGTCGGACGCCGAAAGTCCAGGAAGGAAATACAAGCTGGATCCTGCAAAAGAGTTTGAAGCCGCAGCGAGGCCAGAGGCGGCCAGAGCGGACGCCGCAATGTTGAGCTTCATGATGAGCCTGTGAGTTCTTGAACTTGTAGTAGTAGGCAATTGTCGAGTGTCTTGAAGATTGCTATCTAACAACAGTGGGATTCCCATCTTCTTTATATATTTCCAGAATCAATGCCATATTTTCGTCTTCATGTGCAAAATCCTTTCAGGTTAGGCTCTATCAAGTCTCTGTCAGGTACGTCCAATGTGAGCCTCTGTAAACATGAAGCTGAATATCACCAACCCCACGTAGGAACAGTTACCCAGCTCAGGATCCATGAGCCCCCACTGCGCAGGTCAAGGTCGAAATAGGAAAACGGAAGGACACGTTCCGATTCTGGATGTGATCTAATACAAGTCTGATCATGTCTTTCGGCACTTATTCCGCGCTAAAGTCTGGATGCCGTGGGCTCCCGTTCATGACAGCTAGCGACATCCCGAACCCCAGCCTATTGGTTGTGGTTTGTTTCATCTTCCTTTTCCAGTAAGTGGTGATGCCGTCTACTTCCGCTGCTTTTTCGGCCCGACTGTATTAGGAAGTTCAGTAAAGAAGGAATCGATTCCTCGGCGCCACAAGGATTCAGTGGCTCGAGCGCTGACATTAGTTGCGTTGCATTGGCTTCTAAGCTGAAGCCTTCTAGCTAGGGTAACGCATCATGAGCCTCATTGGGCAAAAAAAAAAGTGCGGTAAGAAATGTCAAGAAATTGGTCCTCAATGTGGCGCATTATGCGAAGGATGCAGAAGCAATTTAGGGCTAGTATAAGCACATAGGGGATATGTTTGTTACGACCAGGAAGTGTAATAACATATTGGAACAAAGGTTGCCTCAATTAGTTGTGAGGTTGTGTACTAGTGAGTTGTCTTTGGTATCAATAGCCATTAAACCTCCTGCCAATGGACTATCTGTCTGAACGGAAATTAGACCGCAAGCACAGTTAAAAACAAGGTTAAACAAACACCTCCGTTTCAATTTCTCCCCAAATTGAGTACATGTAAGCACGCTGCACCTGGCAGGTTACGGATTTCCGCATTGAAGTGGCTTCAATCTAAACTGGGGGCCACATACATATTCACAAGCAAAATACGTGTATTGCCCCCCCCCCCCACCTAGTTCGCAATTACATGAAAGAAAAGAGCGACAAGGCTGCCGCAGGACCGAGGTCATGCCACGTAGGATATGTAGCCTGACTATTCGATACGAGTTATTGCTGCCTAGGGTTTTCACTGGTCAACTGTACGAGCCGTATAGTCGTATGTCGGTCATGGTAAGCACAGCGGCGGCGAAAGGGGCACACACCCCTCAACCAGCCATGATTATTGGAACATTTGATCTCAGCCGTAAACAACAAGGTTGCCTGTCAGTTACTTGATAGGGCCACACAAAAAAACGAGACCGGGAGCAAATTTTATGTTGCTACCTGTGAAGATGCCTTGTTCGTGTCGTGGTCAAAGATCACTACGGAATAGTTCTTTATCGACTCCCTTATAGAAGATTACCTTTATAATACTAGTATAACATATTGTGACAGCTGGCTCAATGAAAGACTATATCAAACCATTGGGTAGTTCCGGTGTATAGTAAGGAGAGAATAATCTCTAAAACATGTATGCAACGTTGTCATTGGTGATCCACCAAGCAACTACTCCATCAAGAGCCTCAAATTTCTCATTCTGCATATCTACGGCCTCGCAGCTCTACTATTACTAACAGTTTACAAACTACTCACTATCGCCAACTCGTATTCCTAGTTTATCCCATTGGGAAGTTGTTCCGAGGCACTGCAACGTTTCTTGATACATGGGCGCCTGTCACTGCTAATCCGCCACTCCGTGAATTACAGTAAATTCCAGTACAATGAATGCAATGTATCCGATAACCATAGCTCCACCTATCCAGCGAGAAAACTTTGCGCCAAACCAGATTGTGGCGGTGAATACAGCCGTTGAAGCCCATAATACTGCCAGTTCGGAGACAGTCACATTGCCCCCTTTCAAAGTTCCTTTTGTGTCAATCATGATGATGCCGCAGCAAAGTGATAGAAGGAAGATGTTGCTACCGGCGCAGTTGGCGACAAGGATCCCAGTGTGGCCACGGTAACCACTCATGACAGCAATAAACTTCTCAGGGAGTGTAGTAGCAATGGCAATGATGATGACGCTGAAGAGCACGTCCGAGACGCCAAGTTGATCGATGATGTTGATTGCCGCTTGTGAAATCACATAGCCGGCAAGACATATGGCGAGGAATCCAAAAGACAGATAGAATCCATGATAGCCAAGCCGGTGACGGTTGCGGCGCGGCCTAATGTTTGTGTTAGAGTTATCAGCGAGCAGCCCTGTTCTACTTCCTATAGAGCTTGCGTCGTCAGAACCGTCATCATCATCACTATCATCTGAATCTGAATCTTCTGGAGCCGTAAGAATCCCGCGGCCAATTGCCAGAGCAATGAGCAGGAAATAGACGCCGAATATCGCCACCAAAAGAGGCCCACAAACTAGCCAAGTGATTCTTGTCGCGAAGTAGATAATTGGAGTCACCAATGTGGTTAAGACGAGAGTCATAAGAGAGTAGATCCGAGAACTCCTGTCGAATTCGATCGGCTGTCCCTTCTCATAACACAGCAGACCGAGAGAAAACGCGCCTAGGATATTGGAGATGGCCGAGCCAACCACATTACCAATGGCCAAAGAGGAACGACCTTGCGCCAGAGATGCGACAACAACCGCGAGCTGATGATATCAGCATTCATACCTACCCTAAATCCATAAATCATGTTGATATAGTTACCTCTTCCCATTCTGCACCTGCTGTGAGCAGTCCAATAACCACTTCCGACACGCCTATACGTCCTGCGATTGCAGTCGCATGAGCGATAAACTTGTCGGCGCCAAACTCGAGCAGAAACAGAGTCGAGATGAAGGCCCCGATATTAAACGCAACCACGTTTATCTGCGCCATCACAAAGGATCGATAATCTCTTCTTGGCGCGACTTAAGCATGGCGGATCTGAATTAGCCAAGAAGCATGAATCAGCATCTCGGCCTTTACCCTAGCAACTTTGGGTGGGGTTTTAAAGTCCCACGTTTACATGACATCAATTGATGGAGCTACTGTAAGCTTGCTATTAAGCTGCAGTTTAGTGGTATTAATGAATCGTAAAATAGCAATCGTTCACCAGAAAAAAGCTGTCTGAAAGTGGAAATCTTGAATGCGACTTCATTCATAACTCTTTATCTTCAGGATGACAGAAAATCGTCTTTTAAAAATAATACTGATAAAAAATGAAGATCGATTGTCACTGCGCTTTGCCTGGTCCAATTCATCGGAATTGAGGCTAAAGGCAATTGCATCTTAAAACAAACTCTGAAGAATGAATGTAAAGTTACAATAACTGAAACCATCAGCTTGGGTATCCATCCACATACATTCCCATCAACTAAAACGAACATGCCAGTCCATTCACCATTATTAGTCCTAAACCATTTTCCACATAATTATTTTCCACGCTCGAGTACGTCAGATGCAAAGTCCACACAAACTTAGTTGGCTCCGGGATACACCATGCCGCCAGTGTTTGACTTGTACTGCTCCGAGTTGCCGTTTCTCAGGAGCGCTTCCCGGTGCTCCGTCTCCTTCTCGAGCTGAATCAGGTTGCAGCAACCACAGCAAAAGGACTTTGCAATGTCCTCGATGCAGTTTCCCTCGAGGTTGTACTTTTCGCGGATCGAGGCACGCTGCATGCTGGCGAGGATCCAGTGAAGGCCACAGCAGCCGGAGCCGCAGAAGAGAAGGCACTACAAGAGGCAGAGCATGTTAGTGAGATGCGGGAGATGACTTATACCAGCGGTTGCTGTGCGAGAGTAAAGACATACAGAGGTGTTGACGGGCTCATAGCCTTCCATGTTGCCATTCTTGTTAACTCGGTGGTGAACCTTGCCGAATGTGACGCAGGGGACACAGCAAGTGATGAGACAAAGGTCAATGGGGTTGAAGCAGTCGAAGAGGTGCGTGGCCCAGCCAATAGCGCCACCCGGGGATCTCGAGTTGATGTGGTCGCCAGGTCGAGACAAGACATCGTTGAACCTCTCCTTCCAGTGATTCACATCGTTATCGTCGATAGGGCCACCCTTGGCGGGAGCAGAAGATTGAACGGGTGCTTGAGCAGGAGCCTGAGCAGGAGCCGCAACAGGAGCAATAGGGGTATCAGTAGGAGCAGACATCTTGATGGTAAGTTTTGGGTATCAAAAGAGGTTGCAAACGGTGTGAATGAGTGACAAAGGGTGAAATAGAAAGAGCTTCAAATAAGTTGTTAGAGAGCGTGTGGATGACGGAAGAAGAAGTCAAGAAGCTTCGTAGTCAACATCGGCTCTGAAGAGCATCTGCCGTCTAATATATATAGCTAGATACCACACGAATACGCAAGTCTAGCCCCAAAGCCAAACATTCCTTCTCTTTCAGCACCAGATTCCTCACGCAGAGCCGCAAACATATGCAGTCCGCCCGAGGCAGACTGGTACCCTATGATGCCTATCTAAAGGGGGGCCCAGCCGTAAATTGCCGGGTCATCAAGCCCAGGAGGCTGTCAGTGGCTGTTTAGCTCGCTATTGATAGTAATAAGCATACTCGGTCCCACGCGCGAGAGCCCAGACATGGTCATTGGCTCTCATCAACGCCGCCAAAAGGCACGCTCAAACACATTTCATCTAGCGTCAAGACGACGTCTTTCAGCCCTGCTAAACTAATTTCAGCCGCGTTTGATACGATACAAGTTGGGTAAAAGATTGCTGTGATTGGCAACCTTGCCCAAACAATACATGGTATAAACGCCATCGGGTAGTAAAGCTGAACAAAGGAGATTACGAAGTGGGCGATGCCCTTTGGTAAGTGTCTTTGGGTTTACAAGGCCATGTCTGAGAAGGACAAGTAAAAAGCAAAGAGAAGCCTAAAAAAGCCAATACGAGTGGGCAAACGACGGCTGCAGGAAAGGGACGAAGGATGTGAAAGATGGTGGTGGTGCCCATGATATGATACATCAAACTCTGTCGTCTCACGCACATGAAGCGGGCATGCATAGGCCGAAGCCGAGTATAACGCGTCTTCTCGGCAGTCGTGTCCCTCCGCCATTTGGTCGCCTATCACCACTCTGCAAGCTATCGCTCGAGCTGAACAGCCAAACGGAAGCTCGCTCAAAAGTCACGGGCTGCCGCTACTGCAAAGGACTTTCCCGTGCTAACGGCATTCGCGAGCAAGGTTGCCTAGGATAATGCAAGTTTAGTTTGCTTTTTTTTTCCCTCCCAGCCGGTTGACTCACATGACGCCACGACTGGATGTGAAGCAAGAGGCTGCATGGGGAAATTGCAGTGAAAGCCATCAAGGGGAGACTTCTCGCATGAAGGCTTGTCAGAGAAGGAGCTTTTCGCGAGATGTTCAAGCCAATGGGTGGTATTTTTAGTTGACCGGCTTCAGGGTCACAGAGCTTTCCTCGACGCTAAATCACCGCCAGGGGTGTCTCATTGGCCCAGGAGAAAAGAGGAGAGAACTCGCTCAGGCCATAAACGTCTGTAGGCTGTTCCACAATCAACCCAAGTGCGTCTTGGCGACAGCTGTGGCTTTTAGAGCTGAGATCCCTGCTCTCTCAAGAGCTTCCCGATATCCCCGCCGGCATGGTACAATTAGCTCCGGTTGGGCGTCTCGAACCTGGTTTTGGTGTTTTTTTCTTTTGTTTTCTCCCTCATTGTTTTCTTCGTGACTTGATTTCTCCTTTTCTTTTTGGACTAGTAGTGGTGAGGCTGAAGTTTGGGCTGCGTGATGAGACCGTTTCCGGCTAGGGGTGGTGGAGATGGGCAGACCAGTGAGCGTCCGGCACTGAACAAGATGAACCAGGTTTGACAAGCTTGACAAGACAGGTACAAGCCGGTATTAGTACTGATGTCCCTTTCGGTAGTTTTGATGCGTGTAATGAGTTGTATTGAATAGTAGAACGAGCTTGGTTGGTGATGGTGGCTTACCCCTTACAGAGACAGAGACGACTAGCAGCAACAGCTTGAACTCTTTTCCAGAGACCAACTGGGTCTTTCAAGAGAGTTCCCCCGAATCGTTCGGCATTGATCTCCCCGCCCAGATACAAAGTCAAAACTTTGCAAGGAGTCGGACGATCACTCCATGATTCCACCAGGGGGTTCTCTAGCTGCAGTAAACCCATGCTCCGGGCAGGACACGAGGCGTACGCCAAATGCACTGTGCGGCCTAGAATTAGGTACCTTTCCGGGTTGAACTGAGCGCTTGCAATTTCGTCTCAGTCCTGCAATCCCGAGGTGGAGATTCAGCTTTCACGGCTTTCACGTGTTTTGATGGTAAGCTCAAGATGGGTGGGCTCCTTGCAACCTAGAGTTGCATGCTGGTGTTGTTTTGAAGGCCAAGACGGCATAACACGCATTGCCTAAAAGAACATTGATATTGAAGCTACAGCTCTAAGTGGCTGTTGGTAGTCTCTGTTATTACCCTACAATCTCCGTGAAGTGGTAAGGAGCCACTCTGAATGCATGTTTAGATCGATATAAATATCATGAAAGAGTGATAATGTATTTACTTGATAGTTGTTAATCTCCAGTCAACTCGATTAAGGTATTGCATATAGCCTAATAATAAACATGTACACATATTGCTGCGGGACGACGTTTTCAACCCCACCATAAGCTTTCAGTTATCAGAGTGAGATCGAGACGCATACGTGAATGTTCCAAGATGATCATGAAAATAAATTGAGTCAGCTACTGCCTCCATCAAGCATATTTTATCCTCGGTTAGGTGGTCCCTTAAAATGTGATAGGCTACCCATCTTCCATGATCCTCATACGATATATGACCTTCTCCTAACCACCTGCGCAATTGGGCCAAGTCGAGTGTACCAAGTGGGCTCCAGCTCTAGCTCAATCGAACTCGATCTTATCATTGTGTTGGTTGCAAGATATTGATTAAGCCGAATACCGATCTAGCCCAGATGTCCACGTCGTTGGGCGGGGTCAATTCATGAATGTGCCCGCGATATGATTCCTCGTGACGCGGGATCGAACATCAAGACACCAATCAAGCTCATATAAAATGTCACAGAAATATCCCTGGCCGGGCGTCTCTGTCGCGCCGATTCCCGCCAAGAGCACCACAGCTCTCCTCATCATACACAGCCAGTACGGGTATCGCGACGTTGCTGCATGGGGAGATGGCGCCTCTAACCCTGGCTACGAGAACAATATTTCCAGTCTCATTGCCAAATTCCGCAGTATTTTTGCGGCTACACCTCAGGGCGAAAGGCCGGTCATTATCCACGTCCAATTCAAGACTGTGTGGACCGACTCTCCCCTCTTCACAGGCAAAGTCGGTCCCTATGGCGTGAATGGCGAGGAGAAACGTGCCATAGATTTCCTAGAATGCTCAGTTCCGCTGATACAGAGACGGGAAGGCCCCGTCTTTGTGTACACGTTTGATGAACCCGATGCTCCGCCTCCGCCACCCAAACCAGATGATCCTCCTCGTCCAGTTTCAGACGAGATCCTGATGACGTCTCATGGCCACAGTGTTTTCATCAATACGCCTCTGCAGCATTTGTTAAACGCGAAGGGTATAAAAACGCTGCTCATTGCCGGGATTCCGACGGATCACGCCGTTAGCACGGCTGTGCGCTCAGCTCAGAATCTTGCTCTTACCGGGAAGTGGGGAGGCCGAGGCAATATGGATGATGTTGCACTATCGTCTTTATGGACTGATGGCTTTGGAGTGTATGCATCGTTGGACAAACCCGAGGGAGGACAGAGTGAGCTTGTGGTTGACATGCCTCGAATCATTCTTGTTCACGACGCAACTAGGACGTTTGGGAAAGGAGGAATCGATGCTGAAACAGTCCATCGCGTGCATATAGAAAGCTTGAAGGAGTTTGCTGAAGTGCGAAGTACTTCCGAAGTCATCAGCGCACTGAGTCAAGATTAAAGGTGAGACACACAGAAGCGGTAATGGCGCTTAACTGCTAAATCATTCAAAGAATTCCCGCCTGAGCTGGAGTTGAATATACTCTAACTAGTCTCTAATTTATCATGCCACGCTGACGTGAAGTATTCTATATCCTATAGATCTTTTGTACCCAAGTAGATGAGGCCCAGACAAATTCAGGCAAAGTTCGGACGCTGATCAACCTCTCGTGGAGTGACATCAAACTTGTCAACGTGATCCTTGTATACCTTTTCATTACAAGTAGGGACGCAAGGGCTCATTGACCAGGCTGTCCCGGAAACAGAGGCATCGAGTTCAAGATTCCATTGCTTCACAAGATCTGTGCATTGGCCACCCTTGAATCGGATGACTTTGATCAGCGGCCTTTCCTTCTTCACATACTCTAATATCTCGTCAAACGTGCCCATATCGTTATAGAGCTTGTAGATGCGGTCGTTTTCGATAAGAAGCTCTAGGCAAGTGATGTTGGTAAAAAGCCTAAGGGCCTTCATTATCGTGTCTTGAGCCCATCGGAGCTTTGGTGTGAAGCTGCCATCAGCGTGTCGGTCGCAGACAATCACCCCGGGTACATTGTAGCAACGTTTAACCCTGCAATTCAAGACTTTATCATCGAATCTCAAGGTCAAGACTCTGACACTCTCTCCAATACTGCCGCCAAGAAGTCTGCTGCTTGTGCAATCGGACATCAAAAACTCTTCCTCGTCTCCACGTGGGATCTCACCAAATTCCCTAGTAATGACCACTTGTAATCGTCTCTGACGCCAGTAAGCAAGGCTTCCCTCTTCCCACAGCTGCCTGCAGGACATCATCAGGTTGAAAACGCTGAAATAGGGCTTATTCCTACGAGTGCCTCCGTGCACTCGCTGGTAGGACCAGACCTGCTCGATTCTGCCGAGGCACGCTGCGTATTTGTCCCACGGAATCTTCTTATTAGGCCAGTGAACCTTGGGGCTCTTGTTGAAGTGAATAAAGTGCATGAGAGCAAGAGTAAAGGGATTCTCATTGTCATGTCTCTCTTCGTAGTCTTTGATAAACATGAGCAGATCAAAATCTCGCTCTTCCCAGAGCTCATTAAAGATCTTGAGGCGAACCTCTAGTGGCATCTTTAAGAGATGCAGCCTCGGATAGAGTGGTAGAGGCCTGTCTTGATGGCCTCCTTGCTGGGGTGCAGCTACGCTAGTGGAAGCTCGTTGATTTCGGTTATTGATAGAGAGTTGATTATTGTGAGACATTTTATATAGTGATAGACAATAAAATGCTATAGTAAGCTTAAAAGACAGTGTTATTCTAATTCAGTGTTCATGAATTGTGAAGGGTATTCACTCAATGCCAAGCAAAGAACGGCTGTATTATTGAAGTGAAGATGGCAATAACATCGCGGGACAACACAGAATTAAATAGTACATGGAAACATTTGGACAAGGCTGCTTGGGCAATACCTGAGAGGGTGTGATTGCATGTCTCTCGTGCAGTAGATGGATGCATATAAAAAGCAAGGTTACGATGGCACAGTGCGAGGACGGCGAATGGGGGAGCTCGGGGAGGTATTGAGCTGAAGTCCTTTTGCCCCCGGTGCGTTAGATCCAATCAAAGCATCCCACCTGGCGGTTGGGAGGAATCGAGTGAAACATACATACGCATGGATTCCATCGCACATAGGCGAGGTAATACTACTGCTGCAGCTGCACAATAGTTCCATGCTTTGTTGGAGTCTATGATGGTATAAGAGGGATTGAGCATTGTCTATTTATGTCTATCTATGGCTAATATAGAAGAGTGCCATGTATACGGAGTAAAATTCGGGGGCATAAAGTCGTGAATGTTGTTGGTACATGTATATATGATACAGGCTGAAATCATCCCTTCGCGGCGCATGTAGGTTGGTAAAGACTCGACCGCAGGTAGTACTGAGGTGTAAATCATTAAAATGAGAAGAGAGGAGATGTCGTTAGATTAGTTAAAAAGAATAGTCCTTGAGACGGTCTTGAGATGATTGTACAATCGTCTTTTCGACTTCTTCCAGTCTCCGCATCAATGCGCCATCATATGGAGGAGACTCCATCATGGCCATGACAAAGGGACCTTGGCCACCCCAAGTACACGCGTGCAGCTGATTGCGCAATTGCGAAATGAGACTATTCACCTTCTTGTTCGTGAATAGGCCTGCAGAGTTCATCTCCATCAGCATGTCGAGCGCAGAGTTGGCGTCACCGAAGCGGTGCCAGTGAATCTCAGCCAATTTCGAGTAAAACGGCGTGGAGACACCGAGCACAAAAGATGGCAAGCCGAGCTCTTTGATGCGGGGAAGAATCTGGAAGATGTACGGAGACGGGCGAGCAAAAGCCGTATCGAAGAGATTGAGAGCCGTGCTGAGGAATCGTGAATACAGCGGCCCGTGGATGCTCATCACGCGCTCTTCATCCTGCGAGGCCATTTCTGATGCCGATTGCTCTCCTTCGCCCTCCAACAGCACTGATTGCTTCTTGGCTTTTCTGCCCTTTGGGGGGTCTGACCGCTTTGCCTGTGCTATATGTAGCTTTTCGGGCAGAGAAAAAACCTCCTTCTCCATCACACTCCACAACTCGGCATCAGTTTTGCATTCCTTCATCAGCGTTTCCACTCTCTCGCACTCTTCGCTCCTCGCAAGCTCTCGCTCTGCACGCTCTGCCCATGTCGCCTCATCAGCACCATCCAGCTCCATCATCTGGGCATCCTGTCCCGAGTCCGAATCCCGAGGCTTGACTTCATACAGGCCAAGTGCAACTTGCGCAGCATTTTGGAGCGATCTGGGATACCGGCTCAGAAATCTCTCCCGGAAGTCAGTGATGCGGGCCTTTTCCTCGAGTGAGCGAGCTGAGCTAGGGCTGTCTTTTTCGCTGCTCGTGGGTGCATCGCTGAGGTTTTGAAGCCCATCTTGCACATGCTTGATAGGACTTCTTCTCTTTGCAGGCGGCATTTTCCCTTCGGCGATTTCATGGAAAATGCCCTTGAATATCTGAGCCTCTGAAGGCGTGATGGTAGAAACACGCTCCGCTTCGATGTTGGCCAGCTCTTGGTCTCCAGACTCCCATTGGAAGGGAATGGCATTATCTGCAGGCCTTTTGACCCGGCGTGCAGAGTGAGCCAAACGGACGAGATTCAACGCAGCGAAGGGTCCTCTAACAGCCCGTCGAAGGGTCTGTGTTTGATACAGGAATGGAAGCATGGTTGAAGCCATTGTTTGCATGAAAAGATTTTTGATGCCCAAACCTGCTCTTTCGACACTCGAGCCTTCGAAAACCCAGATGCGGCAACTGAGGATTCAAAGTCTTTTACACGGCTAAACCCCGGTGAATGGCGTTTACGATTTTGCTCTCGATGATGCTCTGATTCCTAATAAGAGCGCTGCACGTCCCACTAAATTAGGGATAATTGATGCGCGTGACTTCGCGCCAGAACAATTAACGGCACAGACGCGGTGCCACGCGACGAGCTGCCAATTCAGCTCCAAATTCAATCCGCCTCACCCATCGTTCACCTTTTGGCTGCACTTATACCAGAAACCGACTTTCTGTCGTCTGGCGATTTTCACTTGCACGAATTCTATTCTGAACTCGATTTTTTTTTTCTCCATTCGCTCTTCTCTCCAAGCATCTACTCTCCCATCACAGCAACCATGGCGCCAAAGAATGAAGGTGACGGCCTCAGCGCCTTTGAGCGCCGTCGACTCGAGAACATTGCCGCGAACAAGGCGCTTTTATCCGAAATCTCCGTTACTGCAAAAAAGATTATACCCGACAAGCCGGTATCGAAGTCAACTCCGCGAAAGAGAGTCAAAGCAGAACCGGTGGTCAGAGAACCTCGTCGGGGCACGCGCATGAGCTCCCGGCTTGCCGGTGTTGCTGCCGATGATGAAGTCTTGAAACGGAAACTAGAAGTTGAAGCAGAGCACCAGGCTGAGCAGGTCAAGGCAAAAAGGTTGCGGATCGGCGACGACATGAACCTGGGCGACATCATTGTGGACGGCAAAAAATACACGAGCAGCATGGACGGCCTAAAGGGCATCTTTCGAGGTGCACAGCCGGGAGTACGAACCTTTGAGTACGACGCAAAGGAGGCCACAGGTGGTGACCTAAAAGAACTACGACAGCGGATGAATAGTTTAAAGCTCTACGAGCATTGGATTCCCAATGGTGAGTTACCCAGGGTTGGTCTCTCAATCGCAACTCTAACAGCCAGCCCTCCTCTACAGACATCAAAATCACGCCCCAAAGAGTGTATGCGCTGGGCTTCCATCCAACAGAAGACAAGCCGATTGTGTTTGCAGGCGATAAAGAAGGTGCCATGGGTGTTTTCGACGCTTCTCAAACCGCCCCCGAAGTGACCGACGAGGACGAGGACATCCCGGATCCTGTCATTTCAGCCTTTAAAACACATGCAAGGACGATTACGTCGTTTGCCTTTTCTCCAATCGATACCAATGCCGTCTTCTCAGCGTCATATGATTCTTCAATACGAAAACTGGATTTGGAAAAGGGCGTCTCTGTCCAAGTCTTTGCGCCTGAGAATGCTTATGAAGACTTGCCAATATCGGCTCTGGAAGTCCCTGCTGCGGAACCCAATTTGCTATATTTTTCGACGTTGGATGGATCAGTGGGCCGTTATGATACCAGGGCACCGGGCAGCCAAGAGCTGTGGGCTCTATCCGAACAGAAAATTGGAGGATTCTCTATGCATCCTCTACATCCCTACCTCCTGGCCACTGCATCCCTTGATAGAACCATGAAGGTGTGGGATCTCCGGAAGATGAGCGGGAAGGGTGATCTGAGGCACCCTGCATTGCTCGGAGAACATGAATCACGGCTGTCTGTCTCTCATGCTTCATGGAGTGCAGGTGGTCATGTCGCAACATCATCATATGATGATACAATCAAAATTTACGACTTTTCAGAAGCATCGAAGTGGAAGCCTGGTCAAAGTATCGACGCAAAGGTTATGGAGCCTGCACACACGGTCAGGCATAACAATCAGACCGGTAGATGGGTTACCATCCTGAAGCCACAGTGGCAAAAGAATCCCAAGGACGGGATCCAAAAGTTCACTATTGGAAATATGAACCGATTTGTTGATGTATACGCTTCGGACGGAAGTCAGTTGGCTCAGCTGGGAGGAGATGGCATTTCTGCTGTTCCAGCTGTGGCTCACTTCCATCCAACCATGGATTGGGTAGCTGGCGGAACGGCAAGCGGCAAGCTGTGTCTATGGCAGTAGATGAACTTGAGGTGTCTGGAAACGCTTGCAAAAGGGATTGCTTCGGTCTGTCACTTGCTGTTAATAATTATGCATTGACGAAGAGGTAGCTGTAATTCGATTATAGCTTTATCTCGGCTATACGATTATAGAGATATCGTCGACAACGGCGGGGAATCATTGCTATGGATGAAGAAATGCGGGGTCTAGTCCTTGACTCGCCGACTTGGATTTCTAGATCTGTACATAGCTGGCAACAGATGGAAGAGCATGAATTAGAACTTTGTTCAATGTATACATGTAATGATTTTCTCTATTGGAGAGGCAGGCGTGCTCAAAATTATTGCTATTCCGCCGTCTATGAGGTTTTAGTTGCTTATTGATGATGCAGACGTCGTTTAGTTCTCCTTTCCCTGCTCCTCGAACACGGCCTGCATTTCCGTGCTACTGACTTCGAAACCGCATTTCTCGTAGAACGGAATGTTGTGTTGACTGCAGTTGAGTTGTGTCTTTCGGCATCCTACGTTCTTGGCCACTGAGTTCAAGGCGCCGAGCATGTAGAAGCCCAGCCTCTTCCCCTGGTGGTCCTTGGAGATGCAAATCTCTTCAATGTGGCCGACAGTGGTGCGATTTTGTATGCTTTTTTATCCATCGTTTAGAAGAAGGAAACAGGTATACAGGTGCCACGGAAGACTTACAATTTCTTCTCAGCAATCACAGCACCTGTTCCTACAATCTTGCCCTCATGCTCAATAACAAGATAGTAGTAGGGGCCTTTGCCGCCAGTGTCCATCTCATCGTATCGCTCGTTAAATTCCTGTTCTGTGACATTTGCCATCCATGTCAAATCGCGAAGGCATTCAAGAAATCCCTTGGCATAATCTCCCTTTTCCAGAGGTCGGATGCTGAATCCCTCTGGTAGAGCCGCAACGGCATCGCTAGATAAGAGGGATGCGGGGAATATGGGGCTTTGGGAGGACATTGTAAGAAGCTTGAACTTTATTAAAGGGCTTGTAGACAGGGTGAAAGCAAAGCACTCGCGGGAACAAAATTCAGTACAGAGTTGAACGTTCAAGAAGTTGGCGATATCATTGATTTTGAGATCAATGTAAGCAGATATTGGATTGTATTGATCTGTGACGTTACATGGTGAATGCTATCCCGCGTACTTGCGTAGTGCCTCCTCTGGACTGTACGCTAATCACTGTACCCCCATTAACCATCTCGCGATAATCTGCATTCACTTGAGCATTGAGATATAAAAAAGGCCACAAGCCAAAAGAGCATATCATGGCTGTAACGTGTCTGCCGGATAAAATAATCAGCGTCTCATTAAATATAACTGACTGGAAAACGAAGCAGTGTATAACTGCAGATAGGCCGATGACGGAGCTTGTAAATCGCTGAGGCTCATCCCGTGATATAGCGGGAGTGGCAGCTTAGTAGTGCCCGACTTATTCGAGATGGAACATTTAAAGGCGCCCAGCTAAATTAGAAGGCTAAAGCAGGCGGGAGAAGCCTTCACCTTCACCAAAAGGTCATCCGACTGATCCGATTGAACAAGAAATGCATGTTTTCATTCTTCCGCTTCTGGTAACTGTTCTCATGGGAGCAAAGCACTGATTCTGTGGCGCCGGGAATCCAGATGAGTAAGCTCAGAATGCAAAAGCTTAAGTGCATTACTCGATAAGTAAGATGGAGTCTGGCTCACGTTGGAGGTGTAAATGTCGGATGATTATCTGAGCTGCAGAATTATTACTACTCCTGGGGATATTATCTAGGTAAATAACAAGGGATATAAATGTAGACATAAGAAAAGGCGAAAACGAAAACGAAAGGCTGAGACAGAAAAGGGAAGCCCAAGAGGTGGTGGCACGGCATAGGCCAAGTCCGCCTTGCTCGGCCTAAAGCGGCAGCGTTACCCCTGTGCTGTGCAGCTGTGCACCTTGGTAGCACCTCTGACCCTTTTTTTTCGGTTCGTACTCGTAATACACAGAAAGATGCAAAAGCCAGGTACTATGGATATGAGGCAGTGCAAGTCTGTGATTTGAATGGAAGTCTGATTGCCGCCACTTGGTATGATAGTGGTCACTTACAGTACAACAGTAGATAAGGTACTTAGGAACATGAACCTCATCACTTGCAATCATGTCCAGCGCATCATTTCCGATCTGTAGAAACAAATGATGGCAGAATAGTCAAGAGTCTAAGCAAGTATGAGTCGGCAGCCCGTCACCTGTTTCATAGAGCTCCGGTGCGCATTTCTTTATTTACAGCGCACGTCATCGTTAATCCCCCATGGCCTGTACATGATCATATCACATGGGGGACGTGAGTGGAGGCAGAGCCACGGGCTGGACTAAGACGCCGATGAGTGTGACTTGTGTCGCCGCCGGGGCATTGCGCATCTTGTAAATGATAAACGGCCTGTCCTCGATTGGCCTGTGCATGAGAATATTACCTCTGACATTGACATTGACATTACCTCTACATTACCTCTACATTACACACCGAGTGAGTACAACACATGCAGAGGAACTCATCACAAGATAACGACAGTGACGGTGCGGCATCTCCCTTGCATTGCGCCTTTATCGATAAGTGCTCCCTTGGCGAATCGCCAGCTGCCAGTGACCTGCCGCCACGGTACCTGTACGATCGGACTACATGAGCAGCCGCTCATCTGATTTGAAGCCTCCTCCCTCTGACGTACCTCGTTACCTTTACACCAAGTCCTACGGCGCTAATTCGACCTACAATCACGCAGGGGGCCTGTGTATAATAGCGAGCGGTGTACCAAACCTGGAGTGCGAGCGCAAGTACCCAACAGGTACATCCAGGTAACCGGCAGTCCGCGAACCTTATCAGGTACTAATTCGATGCAGCCATACATGAGCGGCTCCCGCTTCACCACTTCAACAACCTCGCACGAATCACCTCAGCGCTGAGTGGACGCAAGACGCAGATCCTCAAGCAGCCTCCAGCACGGTATCTGTCTGCCGAGTGCTGCCTCGCATAATCTTAGGCGGTTGGCGGAGCTGGCGGTTGCCTGGCCGTTTGATCGCGGCTGCACGTCTTCCGTCACCTGCAACTCTGTCTCTGTGCTGACCCGCGGCCCATTGGAAACCTAATCCTAAGCCTTCTTCTCAAGTCTCCGCATCTCCAGGCAGCTTTAGCTATCTGGGCTGAGACTTGATTTTTCTGCCTTTTGGCCAATATGGCTACAACTCCCACTCCCCGCCACATCAGCCTGGACGGCCAGGACCATGTCGAGCTGCCGCAGACGACGCACGACGACCCGACACCGACACCGACAGCTGAGCTCCCTGAACCTCTCCAAGGCAGCGACGACGAGACAAGCGAAAATGCCGACCTCGCCAAGCCCAGCCCCATGGCTGTGAATATGAACCAGAGCATCTTTGGCTTGATCGCCGCCGCCGGCTCGAGGGTCGACTTCAACACGCGATTCGACGACGGCAGCAGCGACGAGGACGAAGGCGGCAGCTTGAAACCCATCAACTTGCGACACCGAGACCTTTCACAAACGGCCATATTCGGGTCATTGCCGCCCAAGGATAAGAGACTGGGACACAAGCAGCAGGTTCCCGGTCACCGGCTATTAAAGTCTTTTGCTTCGTTGCCCAAGAGGAAGAGCAGGACGGGAACAGGCTCCGGCTCTGGCCGGCTGTGGGAACCAACCCAAGAGGTGGACGAGCAGAGCGAGCCTAGTGAACCATCCTCCCCCAAAATGCCCTCACAGCATCCCGACGAAGAGGACGTTCGAATAGCGCCCGTCATGAGCAGAATGCTGGAAGCTAGGGCTGAAATGGCCAGCCGGTCTAGCTTCGATATCGAAAGAGACTCATCTGGCCCGGATCGCACAGATGAAGGGGAGGCAGAAGACGAAGCAGAAGACGAAGCAGAGGGCGACGAAGATGATGAAGAGGAGGATACCACAGCGCTGGCAAAGAAATTGATGGAGATATTCGGGTTTGACGAACCAGAGCGAGTCATAGAAGGTATGTCTACGCAATGTTGCGCTCCTTGCCCCGAAATCGATACTGATAAGCTGCCATGTGTAGAGTATCCCTGCTGGCTGCTCCAACAAGTAATGCTTCAAGGTTTCCTTTACATCACTTCTAAGCACATTTGCTTCTATGCGTACTTTCCAAAGAAGACGGTAAGATGACCGTTTCAAGAACTGTACTGGTCAACTTGGCTGACTAGTCTGTATAGCACACTGTCGCCAAGTCCGGTTATCTCTCAAAAAGTGGCAAACGGAACCCAAAGTACAACCGTTACTGGTTTCGCCTCAAAGGCGATGTTCTATCGTACTACCAAGATGCCACAAATTTGTACTTCCCGCATGGCCATATTGACCTTAGTTTCGGCATCTCTGCCAGCATCACCGACGAAGACAAAGAGGGCGTGCACTTTTCGGTGGTGACGAGCCACCGTACCTACAATTTCAGAGCCGAAAGTGCACCAAGTGCAAAGGAGTGGGTGAAGAGCCTGCAAAGGGTCATTTTCCGAAGCCACAATGATGGCGACAGTGTTAAAATATCTTTGCCCATTGATAACATCATTGACATCGAAGACACCCAGATGATGGAATTTTCGGACACTTGCAAGATTCAAGTCATCGATAGCGATGAAACTTTTACAATCAACGAGGTCAGTTTGTTGAATGGAGCCCCATTCTACGGAATTTGCAACTTGCAATTCTAACATGTGTAATGCACAGTACTTCTTTTCGTTCTTTACCTTTGGCAAAGAAGCCATAGAGGTCATCAAGCTCTTGGTAGAGAATGCATCTGCCGAGGGTCCAACCGCTGGTAAAGCCATTGCCGCTCAGGAAGGAGAATCTTCAGACCAGTCTTCATCACCCCGCGTCTCTGGGGGCGCATTCCGAAATCTAGCCCGTGTCGATAGCGCACTCACAACCAAGTTCCCGGGCCCTGCACAAGGAGTTGTTCCTTCAACATCGCCTGGTTCAACAAGTCCTAGCCCACACCCCAGCGCCGATGAGGAAGGTGTGTTGAGTTTAAAGAGCTCGCGGGGCAGGGGATCCAGCGACAACAGAGGAGAAGACAGTGACCGGCACGCAGAAGAAAGGACATCATCGCGGATAATGGAATCATCCGAGTCCAATCTGTATTCCTCAATGGAAGAGCCGAGCTTTGCCAGTCTCACCCAATCTGCGTTTGAAGATCCTTCTGCAAGCCAAATTCTGAGGGGCAGCGATGTTTTCCAAAGTCCAACGATGAGACACTCACAAACTTCCAGTCGCGACTACACCGAGGCCAAGAACAAGGCTCTCGAGTCAAATCAAGGGCAGCAGGCCTCGTCGACAGATAGTCAGAACGAGGAATCAGCCTATACCGGGCCTGTTGAACCCCCACGAACTTCGACACCGACATTACAGAGTATCACCAAGATGGGAGCGTATCCTCTACAGCGCGCGGGTGCGTTTGCTGATTACCTCAACAAGACGGGTAAACGAATGAGCACTCTCCTTGCAACCGAGTCTATGGGCTATGTTGAAAAGGTGTCCGGTATGTGGAAAGGCGAGCGCAAGCACTACGATGAACCAGCCGGTTTACGACCAGACGAAGATGAGCTGGAAGAGGATGATGATGGCCAGGTCCAAACTTCTAACGAGCGGTTTCGAGCCCATTTCGCACTCCCCGAGACAGAGAGGCTGCAGGCCACATACTTTGGTTACATCATGCGTGTCTTGCCGCTGTATGGCAAGATCTACCTCAGCGGCCGGTACTTCTGCTTTCGAAGCTTGCTTCCTGGTACTCGTACGAAATTGATTCTACCCCTGAAGGATATCGAAAACGCACACAAGGAAAAGGGCTTCCGCTTTGGATACTCTGGCTTGGTTGTGGTTATCCGTGGACATGAAGAGCTCTTCTTTGAGTTCCGACAGGCCGAGATTCGCGACGATTGTGCAGTGACACTACTCCAATGCCTGGAAACCGATCGTCATCTTCAAGAATCCGTGATCCTAGAGAAAGGATACAGAGATGTGGCAAATGCTGCTGTTGCAGAGCGAGATGCTTTGAAAATAGCAACAGGGGACATGTTCGCGGATCGTGAGCCTCAGCTAGCCCAATCGACCGCGTCGCTGTCTCAGGCTCCACATATCATGGGAGATGACCTGGAAACATCAATGATTCAGTTCAAGTCGCCTCATCCCATGAAAATCACATGCCTGACAATTGGCTCCAGGGGCGATGTTCAGCCTTACATCGCACTATGTAAGGGACTACTCGCAGACGGCCACAAGCCACGGATTGCCACTCATGCCGAGTTTCAAGGGTGGATTGAATCTCACGGTATTGAATTCGCATGTGTCGAAGGTGACCCTGGAGAGCTCATGCGCCTCTGCATTGAAAATGGAACGTTTACTCTTTCATTTCTTCGAGAAGCCAATGCGACCTTCCGAGGCTGGCTCGATGACCTTCTTGATTCCGCATACAAGGCTTGTGAAGGGTCTGAGCTTCTCATTGAGTCGCCGTCCGCCATGGCAGGAATACATATTGCAGAGAAGCTTGGCATCCCGTATTTCAGAGCATTCACCATGCCGTGGACAAGGACAAGGGCATATCCCCATGCCTTCATCATGCCAGAGAATAAAATGGGTGGTGCCTATAATTACATGACGTATGTCATGTTTGACAACATTTTCTGGAAAGCTACTGCACATCAGGTAAACAGATGGAGGAACAAGACGCTCGGATTGCCAAACACTGGCTTGGAAAAGATGCAGCCCAACAAGGTGCCATTCCTTTACAACTTTAGCCCGAGTGTTGTTGCGCCGCCTCTGGATTTCTCAGACTGGGTCAGAGTCACTGGTTACTGGTTCTTAGATGAGGGTGGTGATTATGAGCCTCCTCAGGAGCTCCGAGACTTTATTGCAAAGGCGAGGGCCGACGGCAAGAAGATTGTCTATGTTGGTTTTGGCTCCATCATTGTCAACGACCCGGCAAAGATGACCCAGGAGGTGATTGATGCAATCCTCAAAGCCGACGTTCGATGCATTCTGTCCAAGGGATGGTCAGATCGCATTACTACTGGAAGAGACGAGCCGACCGGACCACCTATGGCAGAACCAGTGATGCCGCCCGAGATCCATGTCATCAAGTCAGCCCCCCATGACTGGCTATTCCGTCAAATTGATGCGGCAGCGCACCACGGTGGATCCGGTACCACTGGTGCCAGCTTGAGAGCCGGCATACCAACCATCATCCGGCCATTCTTTGGAGACCAGTTCTTCTTTGCAAGCCGCGTGGAAGATTTGGGCGTTGGCGTGTGGGTTAAGAAATGGGGAACCAAGTCTTTCGGCCGGGCTCTTTGGGAGGTAACGCGTAATGAGCGGATGATTGTCAAGGCCCGGCTCCTAGGAGAACAGATTCGCAAGGTAGGGAGAATTCCCTATTCGTTTTGAGATAATACCCTTTGTGCTAACAATCTTACAGGAGAGTGGCGTCGAAACTGCCATTCAGTCGATATATCGAGACATGGAATATGCAAAGAGCTTGATCAAGCATACAGATGGACACTTAGAAACTGAAGAAGACGAGGACACGGAAGAAAGCTGGACATTTGTCCGAGGCGACGAGCCAGATCCGGATGTGATTACGACCAAGTTGAGCGAGGGATTGGATGGCGTGGCATTGGGTAACAATAGCAAGGCGTCGGGCAAGGCATGAGATGAATGATTTCTCTTCTCTTTTCGCTCTTTCTGTTTTTTTCTTTTGATGAAACGAAGCTATGTTTATTTTTGGGACTGTTTTTTTTTTTTTTTTTGGATGAATGGAGGTGCAGCAGGATTTGCTTTTTTTCTTTTTGCTACATAAAGCCTAGAACAGGTGCTTTTTAATGCTCTGCATATGTGTGTTCTCTTCTCTTCCTGCTTTCTATGGATTGGATATGGCCATCTTCCTTGTTTGGGTGGAGATGGAACGATAATGTGATTGCTGGTTTCGTGGCGGGAATAGACTGTGCACGCTATAGAAAGAAGAATGAAATCGTATGGTCAAATCGATGGATTAATATATTCATGATTCATAAATGAGTATGTCGCTGTCGTAAACTATCATAAACCGGTTCCGTAATACCGAGAGCAAGCAAGTACACCAAGAAACCTTTCCCCATACGCCGGCTTCTGTAGATCGAAGAACACCCAAAAAGAAACAAGAGAAGAGAAGGGTGAAAACGCCGCTGAACCCAATTATACGCATAAATCTGTCGCCGGGCGTGTTCGCGAAGCAAGCAAATCACCGTCCTTGGCAGTGCGCTTATCCACGAAATCTGCCAGCGGTCGAGAATTAGCAACGGCCTCCCACACGTCCAGGAACGCATCCTCCATGCCATCGGTCGTTGGATCTCGGTCCTTATAAACAATGCGACCCTGAGCATCCCTAACAGCCTGGCCGTTGGCATCAACAACAGGCTCGTTCAGAAGGAGAAAGAACTCAGGCCAGTCCCGCCAGGGCGAAGTCTCCAGCGCCGTCCTCCATATGCCGTCTGTGTGAGCAATGATGGCGTCTTCCCAACGAGCCGTCATATGCAGACATTCACGATACCAGTCCATCATCCCCTGCATGTCGGCGCGCCACCAGCCGCCAAGGATGGTGCCGCCAGGCAGAATCAGCTGCCTCGAGATGACCCAGCGGGCTAGAGCAGGCCAAAAGACATTTTGTAGGACATCGAGCTTCTGCTGACGTGTAACACCAAAGTCGCCAACCCGTAAAACGTAGATACGATCGGTTTGGGAGGCGTATACCCAGTCAAGGTCCCGGTGGGCTGTATCGCCATCCATGGGACTCTTGTGAGTGGGATAAGGAATCCGTTGAAAGCTTCCGTACATGATGTAATGTTGAATGACGGTAGTGTCGTTTTCTTCTTTTCCTTTTCTTCTCTTTCTCTTCTCTTATTTCTGTCGTATTGTCTCTTCTTCCCCTACCAATGAGTGGTGCAATGTTGATCCATGTATGGTTGAAGACAAGATGATGGATCCAGTGACATGCGTTTGAAGGTAGGACAGACGGCGCAATGTGACGCTGCAAAGAGAATAGGTAAAACGAGAACAGAAAAGAGTTGGATATTTCTGAATTAAACCAGAAAGAAAAAGGAAGAAAAAAAGGAATAACATAGAGTTCATGCAAAAACGGGGACTGAGTCTTTTTCATCAGAGCGCCGTGGCCATCACCCCATATCACCCCCTTAGGCGTCCAACAACCTGCTACGCAAACAAGGCAAAACCCAAGCAGGCACAAAGGGTAGCATCAAGCCAGCCAGGGATGGCAGTCCGGGGAGACGTGAAAAAGGCCCATCTCATACGTCGATCCGCGGCGCAGTGCCGTGCAAGCTAAGGCCGCAGGCAGAAGCAGAAGCGGCGAATAGCGGGTATGATCGGGATGAAAGCGGAAATGGCTTGGCCAGACATTTGAGCTGTGGCGAAAGTCTTGCGATATGAGTCGAGAGGCGGGGCCCAGCAATAGAGGCCAGCGTCAAGGCTTGTGGAGACGAGGGCGAGATGAGGCTGGGCACAAGGGAATTGATTGATTGAGTCGTTTGGTTCATCGGATGCTGCGTTACATGGCCAGCGAGAATATGACGAGAGTCCAGCCACCGAGGCCGGCAAAGTGAGCCTGTGGGCATTAGAAACGGACCAGGACTCCACACCACTCCGTCGTCGGGCAGACGCGCGGAGTAATACAGGCGCAAGAAACAGGCCCTTGCACAATGCATTGGGGCACCATCTTGATGCTCGTGAGGGTCCCCAGGATAGTTTCACCTGCGGGAGGCTTGAGCCGGCACCAGATACTGTAGATAAGACGGCGGCTCATTACGCAGGGGGATGAGCAATTGATTCGAACCAAGCTAGTTTTCCGACTGCGGTTGGCGATTCCAAGTGGCCGAAGCCAGGCCGGGCGACCAAGAGAGAATGTGGCTGCTGCGGCGCAACTTTCTGGCTGTCTCAATCGCGTGCTGGAACAAGGTCCAAGGATGATGATGCCTAAGGATTCGTAGATGCCATTCGCTCAAGGACTAAGGCATGGACGCATGTCGAGTCAGCGGCACTGCATGGCATAGCATGTTGCATCTGTCCATTCATCCGCCATGCCTGTCTGTTGCCTCTGTCTTGCATCTCTGCCCCTCGTCGTGTGGTTTGCCTTTGTTTGCCGAGCCATGAAGAGGAATCTGCTGCGGGATGAATCCATTGCCCCTGCTCACTGAGTTTTTAGATTCAACTACTGGCATGTGAAAGAAAAAGAGACGTGGAACCGGCACTCAAACAGACTTGGACATTATCATGGATGCAAAACATCTCCATAAATACGAAGCAAAGCAGATGATGATGAATGGATTGGATTTTGTATGCAGAGCCATATACTTTGCCAGTACCTGATAAGATAGCCCTCCCGCCCTTTGCTAAGCAGGCAATTGGAGCCAGACACTCCTTCCCTCTTGCCGTGGACAATGAAGCTGTGCCCCACCAAAAACTGCATTATGTAATCCCACCGTCAACCTCTGAGGAGGCTCTCACGGAAAACAGCCCTCACCATAGCTTCTGGCGTCAAACGACTTCGAATCTCCCCTGCAAACGGCGTGCAGCAGCGGTATTGCGACCGGCCTCAATCTCGATTGACGAGGCGACTCCCCGATTACTCAGCGCACACCGCGATTGAACCAGTCTCTGTCCCGGCTCGACCGCAGCAAACCGTCCATCATGGCCCAAGATATGCCCCCTCGGGGCGGGTACGAGCCCGTCCAATACAAGGTGCGTCGCTGCAGAGCTTCTGCTGGTAGTGGTGGTTGATTGTTATTGCTCTTGTTATCTTCCTCAGTGCAGGATTGGGTGTGCGAATCCGCATTGGGGGAGTCGCAAGGCTGCATCAATCGCGAGAGATATATGGCTTGGCAGCTTCATCAAGTCAGACAATGGACAAGGCTAACATTTCTGCTTAGCGAAATCTTCCCGCTAAAGGTTTCCGACCTGGAATCCTCCTCCTCGGTATGGGCGCCGTCATGGGCTACGGCTGGTACAAGCTGGTTGGCGGTATTCGAGAGGCCAAGTATGTCCCTCTCTCCCCTCTTCATATCGCTCAATGCCGCGGCTTCACTTTCGAACACCAAATTTTTTTTCACAAACTAACATTCGTTCCCTTAGTGAGCTTGCTCGTGAAAAGATGTGGGCGCGAATCCACCTGATTCCCCTCCTGCAGGCCGAAGAGGACCGTGACCAGGTGCGACGATACTGGGCCGATCAGAAGCGCGAGAAGGAGCTGTTGGGCGAGAACACAAAGGTCTACAACAGCGACAGGTGTGTCTTTTCCAATGCTATCAATTTGAGATTCATCGAGGGCTTGCTAACAGGCGGCATACAGATTCGTGCGACCAACATTTGCCGTATCCCCGGCTCCTTCGAAATAAATAGACTGAGGACGCAAGGGTGGACGAATTGGAATTTTGTATATATACCACTATGAGTGTGTGCCATTTGCCGTTGGCTCGACTCTGTGAACAAGAATGAGAAGAAAAAATCCGAATCATGAGAAGGCGTGGCGAAAATCTTGTTGGTCTCGTTTGTGCCAAGATGCTAAACTCACGAATCCAGAACCGCTGTCTATCTATTTATGAAAAGAAAGGGATAGAACAAAAAGTGAAGCTAATGTTACAGATGAAATTCACGCCAAATCTACCACCAAATGGGCGGTAATGTATACCCCCATCAACTCACTCGACTTCAACACCAACCTCCTTCACCGTCCACTCCCACAACCTCTTGGCCAGCTCATCACTACGACACTTTGCATCTCCACTATGCGGCACTCCAACCGGTTCAAAAAGAGCCGTCTTATCATTAATCTTGCCTCTGACCTCCCCAGACGTCGCCGCCCACAGCGTATTATACGCTCCCTCGCGAGGCGTCAGCATCCCCAGCGGAGCATTAAAAAAGATGAGTATCCTATCAAACAACCCCAAACCCGTAATCATCTCCGTCTTGACCACACCGGGATGAACAGCCACGCTCGTGATCTGCGGGTACCGTTTGCCCAGCTCCCGCGCCAGCAGCAGGTTAGCCAGCTTGCTCTGGCCATAGCGCGCCCACTTACCCAGCAGCAGATTGTCCTGCTTGGATTTCAGGCCGTCAAAGTCGATTCCGTTGAGTGGGTGCGTGAAGTAGCCTAGCGAAGTCACCGTCACGTACCGCACGTCTGCGTCTGGAACCTCCTTGGCTGTTCGAAGCATGATGGGCAAGAGACGGAGCAGCAGCGCCGTGTTGCCGACGTGGTTTGTTCCGAACTGGATCTCGTAGCCATCCTTTGTTAGGCCAGGCGGGACGGCGAGGATCCCTGCGTTGGCGATGAAGATGTCTAGACGGTTGTGATGGAATTTGGCTGCGGCGTCGCGGATGCTGGCGAGGTTGTCGAGCTCGCAGGGGAGAAACGTGATGTTGGAAGGGGTGGTGCACTGGGATATGACTTGTGCGGCGGACTTTTCGTTGCGGCCGGTGAAGTAGATGTGTTCGGGGCTGTGTTTTGAGAGCTCAAGGATGGTGGTTTTGCCAATGCCACTTGTGCCTATATTGGTATTTACGGTCAATTCTTGTTCATTGGGTTCGACAAGATGGGATTTTTACCTCCAGTGATGAGAATAACTTTGCCTGAGAGGTCGGGCACGTCAGTGTCGGGGTCGAATCCAAGGCCCATTGTGTAATATCAACTATCTCAAATACAGTGAAACATTCAAAGAGAAGAAAGCTAGGATCAAAAGTACAATAAACTGATTCCTTGAGCAAACAGTTCTTCACTTCTCGAGCTCTCCCTATATACACCTCACCGTCCCCAACTTTCTCCCCCAATTCCACTCACCGGCGCATTGAATCTCCCCTTAAACCATGCGCATAAACCTCCACTGCGGCAACGACTTTCCTGTTTTTGCTCCTTTTCCAATATCGCGAGCTCCCATGCCGAGCTCGTCAGTACGGGGGAGAAGACCTGGTGGGTCTCCGGAGGGATTACCTTACCGGCGGAGCAGTGCTAGCAGATATTATCCCTGCTGGGTGAATGTTGCTGCAAATTCTGTTAATACGGGATAAATTTCGAGATTGCACCTCCGTTGGGGCCAATCACAACCCGGCCCGGCCGTTTCGATTTTGATGGCTGGAATGAAACGTGAAGAAGTTGTTGTATAAGGAATCGCTTATGGAGAATCTAACCTCGGTCGTAAAGGCAGTATCCATTTTTGGTAACATAACCCTCCTCTACATATCCGCGATATCGTCACATGGCGGAACAAAGCATCACTTCACAGGAATCAAAGAATCATGTCTTTAAAAATGCTCAATTGCTTTCCCCTTCCGGCCAAAGAATGGGTATTCGAAAATACGAACCAAGCAAGGAACTACTAGAAGAAAAAGAAAAAGAAACCGAAAAACAAAAGCTCAAACAAGAAGAAACACCTTGACCCAGATTTCCCAATAAACTACTCTAACACAAAAAAGCGCCGGCCAGATGTTTTCTTTTTTAAAACAATGAAATCCAAAGCCAGGTTGCGTCTGCATCTGCGAATCGCCTTCGGCTTCAACTTCAACCTCAACTTCTAATCGCCAGCAGCCTCAAGCCCCGCCAGCAGTTCTCGCTCTAGCTCGTCGAAATTGTCGATTTCTGTGCTTCGAGGCGCAGGTTCATCGCTTTCACCATTATCGCCGTTTGGCGTAAGTACGGCTCGCAATGCGGAGGCTCCTCTACTCCGAGACACCCGCTGCTTCTTTGCCAGCGCACTTTCTCCAATAACGCTTGATCCGTCTCCCTCAGACTCAATGGTGGATGCTCTGGTTTTGCGTTTTGTGCCTCTTCTCCCTGGGTCATCGGTCTCATCCCCCTCGCCGTCTGTTGTTTCGCTATCATTCTCCCCATCTTCATCCTCATCCGCTTCTTCATCTCCCTCGTCTTCATCCTCGTCGTCATCGTCGTCGTCATCCATACCCAAAAACTCTTTAAGTTCTTCATCGAAATCCCCCATGTTGATAGAGACGCCAGCGTCTTCCAGTTCGGCCGCACTGGTTTCTGCAGTGTCTTCCGACCTCTCGCGGTCGGCATCAAGAATGGTCATGTAGTATGGGCTTTCGTCTAGCCTGCGCCATTGGCTAAGACAATCCGCCAGCCAACTCTGGTTCACAATCTTGATACTAGGAATCTTTGCCGCTTGCTGTACCTTCTTGGTCCTCGGTCGCGCCAGAGAAACTACAAGGTGTGTGACCCGGGGCGAGACGCTATCCACGACCTGGGCTCCGAAGCTTTGTGCATGCATTCCAATTTCAGACTCCTCAATATTCACCCCCAGTGGCACAAGACCAGATAGACATATGACGAGGCCTGAGAGAACGCTAGATTTAAGCTCGTCCAGAATATCTCCCACAGGAGGAACAAACGACAGATCCACGCCATCGTCAGGATGGGATTTTCTCCGCGCTTTGGTATGTCCAGGCGGGTGGGTACCCTCTGATTTCTTCCTCTCCTCCCTCTTCTTATCGTACATGTCGTAAAAAGCAGCGTGGAGATCAGTAAGGTGGTCTTGTAAGGTAACAAGCTCCTCGTCATCGTCACTTAATAGCTGTCTGTGGTGAATACTCGGAGAGGCACCACCTTCGGAGTCTTGTTTCTCGTCCTCCTTGTCCAACTCCTCTTGCATATGCAGCAATGGGCGATCAGTCAGTTGCTTCTCTAGTGTCTTCTCCTGCTCCTCCGCCTGAACCTTTAAGCTGGCCTCGTCGCCACCCATCCGAGCTAGCTCATCCAGTGGTGAGACCTTTTCGCTCGAAGCGTTTTCGGCGCTGGGTTTTGGCACTACGCCGTTTAACTTTCCAGGGGCAGGTAGAATATCCTGCCGCTTTGGCAAGAAACTCGAGTTGATATCTCCAATTCCCTTGAAGAAATCATACGGTACGACCTTGATCAGATTTGGCCGGTTCATGGGCCAGACATCCGCACGATCGTCAATGATGACAACCATGTCCGTACTAACCGGGAACAGTCTCTGCAAACTCTTTGCCGTAATGCTTCCGTTCTCGTCACGGCTGATGACACGATTGCCAAAGAGCTTCCTGTCCGGATCGACGATACGCGCAATATTTAGAGCATACGCGCGGGTTCCCATGGTATACACGTGTAGCTCGTACTTGGTAGAGACAGCTTCTAGGAATTCCTGGAGACCCGGCCGTAGCTTGATGTAGTAGGTACAGCCGCTAGCCAAACCTCTGGGGCCGTCATCGTTGAGCTGGAAGCTCTTGACATCTTTGACGGCTTCGTGGTTGGGGTTTGTCGGATCACGCTGCCACTCTCCAATAGTTGGCTCTATGCACGCATGGATAATGGTCTGGTCCAAGTCGACCACCAGGCTTAGCTTCCGCTGGCGCAGCAGGCGCTTCTGTGTATCGTGCTCCGCCCTTTTCGCAACGTTTTTGCTCACCATCAGGCCGGTCTGGTCATGCGTCATGTTGATCATGGCCCGATCTGTGTCTCGTTCTTCGGTGGCCCAGTTGACCTCGGTCATGTCAGCGCCGCAGACACTACACAGGCCCTGAATCTGCACCTCGTGTCCGCAGGCTTCCTCGACCATCATGCACGGCATGTCGGCGGCAATCGTCTGCCCCTCCTTAATCCGCCATTCTTTCAGAGTGCCCTCGGCAGGGCTGTCGAACTCGGTATACGTAGTCTCATCGACCCATTCATCGTCGCCAATCTTGCGCCGCCAGGTGAACTTGTACTCTATGATTGTCTCCTGCTTCTTGACGGAATCGCCCGCCGACTTGAGCAGCTTGGTGATGGTGATGGGGTAGTGCAGGCGCGAGCCCAGAGAGACCACCTTGTCGTACATGATGGGCTGCGCGCTTCGAGATCTCCGTGCTTTGCGCGTGTCGTGACTCTGTCTCCTATTTTTGCAAGCTCCAAGGCAGAGCTAAGCTCCTCGAGCTCCCGACTAGCGCGATCGGCGGCGACGGACAACCGCGACAGCAATTGAGGCCTCAATTGCTTGCTGCAAAACGGTCCTAAAAGGCTTCCCTGTGCGCAATCCTGGTAGCGACAGCGACGGTATCCGAGCCCATGGCCCTCACAGACGAGGCTGCTGAAGTTTTGTAGGCAGAAACGAGGCCCGGTGTAGATGCCTAGTAGATGCTGGATGGGCGGAACAGCTCGCGACGGGCGCAGTGGGAATGCAGGCTATATAGATGCTGCGTCGGAAAAGATACTCAAAGGATGTGTCGTAATAGCTGTTGGATTGCCTTGTGCTCAGTTGGTGAGCGACCGCTTGTTTGGTCAGTTCTTCAAAAGATCAAGAAAATAATATGCTAAGGGTGACGTGACGCAGCTGCCCGCAAACGTCCTTCAATTGAGCAAGCTGAAATACTTTGAGCAATTGCTGGGAGGTACAAAGGTACTTCATGGGAGCACGCGCCCCGCCAACCCGCTTGTTGCCGTACTGGGTTAGACAGACTTGGTCACGTGGTGCAGTTTGTCTTTCGATTTCTGTGCCATGACTTTTGTGCCGAACTGCGCGCTAAACCAAGTTGGGATAAGGTGGCGATGCGGAGCGAGAAACACCGCGGTAAGTTCCGAGAGCCGAAAAGAATACTCCGAACATTTGTTGTTGGTTCCCTACGTGTTTTAGTTGAAGGACCTATTGTAGTGAAAAGTACATAAATTGGATAGGCAACGATATGCGTATTTTATTTTAACTAGTGGCTTTAATTCAGAGTGGTTATTCATTCAACGATACATTCACGTAACCATTGCTTAACCACTATTCCATTCGAGATGCATCAACACTGAACCCAAAGCTGCCACTTCTTGAACTGCCGCCTACCCTAGAAAATGAAAATGAAACTGCGGGTCTCCTTCACCTCACCCTAATCTAGAACTTCGGTGTGTGAAAGTCAACAATGGCAAAAGGTCTCAATTCTCGGTGAACGTGTTTCTTGTTAGACATCATAATCGCATTGCATTCATAAATGATCCGTCATAGGCAAATGATGCTGCCCCTCTAAATAAACAAATAAATAAATCCCGTCCACTTGGAATGAAACAATCTACGCCTCCGTACCTCCGTTCTTATAATGCCCGCTCTCGTCACACCTCGCTCAAGCGGCAGCTTGCACCACCTTGAAACCCTCCGAAACCAATTTTGTAATCTCCTCGTTCTTGTGTTGCAGCAAGCCCAAGGCAAACGCAACGTCGTTCCATTGCCGCTCCGTCTCGCAGCGCGCGAGTCTGGCAGCGAGCTTTTCCGACAGCTGCTTGGCGTGTTTGTCCTGCGCACGCCGTTAGTCTTATGATAGATGCAAACATGGATTTCATTAGGGGGTAGTATCCTTACCTTTTCAACAAATCCAAGGAGGAAGCGGATGATACGCTTGAAGCTCTCCTCCTCCATGTTGCCGGCGCTGAGCAAACTAAACATGTCCACAAAGTGGTTGTAGACTGCATTGTCCTTGGTGCTGAGCTCCGTAAAGAACATTTTTGCGAGGTCGGCAATTCGCCTGTCCTCATCCTCCATGCATTTAGCCATCTCGCCCAGCTGCCCCTTGACCTTGACCTGACCGGCCAAAATCAAGAATGTCAGTGTCATTAAGCAGGTTCGCTTTACTGACACGTCCGTATCTGCAAGACGTCTATACAAAAAGTCTGTGTTTTCGTCTATCAGATGGTTGAAACAGACGGCCATGTCACCTAGTGCAATGACGGCATTTGATCGGACCGTAGCATCAGGGGACCGCTCCATGATTGTGATGAGAAGGGGAAGATTTGTTTCGCAGTACTCAGACGACACGCACATGAGCTTTGCAAGGCACAGCGTGGCTGCCGCTTGTAGCCCCTTGTCTGCATATGTGGTGTTGTTTGCACAAATCTCCGACACAAGGGGCCCAAACGTTGCAAGCAGCGAAGTCGGCCCGTACAGAAGCTCGCGCTCTCGGATGTGAGCCATGGCCTCTGTGAAATCATCCTCAGTGGTGCCGCCGATGAGATCCAGCTCGTCTGCGTCCTCCTTGTCTTTGTCCGCCTTCGCCGGCTTCTCCTTCTCCTTCTCCTGCTTTCTGCGTTTGAAATCCAATTCGCAGAGCTCGAGGTGTACAATTTGCTTGATAGCCACGTGGCCGACAATGAAGAGGAGCTGAGAAAGGGCAATGGCATTATCGCGCTTCGCAGTCTTCGGTGGTGATGATGCCGGCACGGGGTTCTCAGAGGTTAGGTCTACCATGTCAGGTGGTGTCATGTTTTCATCTCGCGACGTTGGTCTTGAACTAGGGCGGCTAAACACCCCCTTGGCCTTTCGCCGAATTATAGCTGAGCAAAGAATATCTGGATGCTTGGAGAGAGCGTATATTGCGTTGATGGCCTGTTCCGCAACGCCGTACCATTCTTTGGTGTCCGAGGGTATGTCAGTTATAGCTGCCAGCCTTGAGCAGACCGCATGGTCATTTGGAAGTCGCGCAAACTTGGAATTTGATTCCTTGGCCTGCCTTCCTGTGGGGTTGATCCGTCTTAGAGCGATGCAGGTATACTTTGCTAGCTGCAAATCGTTCCGCCCATGGGCTCCCAGACCGGTTCGGAGCATAGTCTCAATCTCACCAACAGCGATCTCGGGGATGGCAGTTGCAAGCATCCCCAGCACGATGATGGCACCTCGTCTCTGAGTCTTGGAGATTTCTCGTTTCTGGACGCCATACACCTGCCACAGCTTGGCGACAACGATTTCGTGAATGGCACCACTCTTCATCATGGTGGCAAGCAGCTGCTCGAGTGAGGTAAGTTCAGCAGGGGTAGCCCCAAACGTCAAGCTGATCATGTTGCGCGCAATATAGTTGGCCGCATCGTTCGGGCTGAATGAATCCGGCGCTTCGAAGAACAGTCTCTTGTAGCACTCGATGAGATGGGTTTGCACGCCTTTGCCCTCGTCACTGTTGCCCTTGGTCCAGATCAATCGTAGCATACGGCGAATACCGACCTTGTTCTGTTCAATGTTGTAGGCGTCGCCGATTTCGAAATAATCAATTGCTTCGATAACCTCGCTCTTGTTTCGGGATCCAAGAAGCTGGCAGATGATCTCAGTTGCATTGTGCAAGACGTCAATGAATTTGATGGCCTCGTTGTAATATCGTTTGGTGAGAGTGAGCTTCTCAATCGCCTCACTCGTAGCCGCTTCTTCTCGTGCCTTTTGGACCGCCTCAAACTTCTCCTGATCCGTCATTTCCCGGGGCTTTTCTGGCGACGCTACTTGAGTAGCCTCATCGAGAAGGCTGTTGTCAACTGTAGCATCCGCCAAGCCGGCAATGTCGGGAGGAGGCTTCAGTGCATTGAGCTCTTCTTCCACCTTGTCGTAACGAGCTTGCCACTCCTTTCGCGAGAGCTGAGCGCCGTGCATGACAGTGAATGGGTGAGTCTTGATAAGAGTTCCCAAGAGCTTGATCGCGTTTCGCCTCACATTGCTGCTCTTGTCTTCAAGACTTCTGCAGGCAAGCTCGGCAGCCTTTTGTCGCCGCTTGGGAAACTTTTGCTCAAGCTCGCAAAGCCTACCATATACCTGGAGGGTACGGCATCTTGCGTATGGGTTAATGTCGAGGAAGCGCTCCTCAAGGACGTCAAAGAAGGCATTAAGCTGGGACTTGTGGTTATCGCTTCGCTCGTCTTGCCTGCTCAGGTAGGCAATCATGTTACCGCACACTTCGATCAAAGAGCATCGCAGAGTATATGACTAGAAGACGGTTAGCTGTCATTCCCTCTCCTTGCTGGCAAGTTGTAGGGTGTAAGTTACCTCGCTATCCAGCTGCTTAGCTAGCATTGTCATCTGCTTAATCACCAGCCTTGGAGCAAGCTCTGATAATTTGGCGATGAATGCAGAGACTGACTTTGGTCCTCTAGTGTCGTTGGCGTTGAATTCCTTGTTACTTATCTCGCGCAAGACTTCGTCGGTTAGCTGTGGATAGTCGTAAGTTTCGGCCAGAATGTGAAGGAACTCTGCCATTGGTTCAGACAAATGCTCAAAGTACGTCAAGTTCTGGATGATGTTGACTTGCGCGGCTGTCACAGTGTTAGTTGTGTTGCGGAAAGCTGCTTGGTGAGGTCGGGAAACATACCATAGCCATGGCCGTGATGCTTGACCGCTATGCACAACACTTTGAAGCAGTGCATCCTGATGGTTGTTGTCTTGACACGTTGCTCATTCTCGAGAATCATATAGACCGGTCGGGTGAGCAGACCGATGAAGGTATCCCTCTCGCTCGTTGTCATGAAGATTTTGGACAATTTCAATTTGAGGGTTTTGCACATAATCTCCAGTGCGACTTGCAGCTGTGATGCTGAATCCCAGGCGTCATCTCTTTGTGATGCCTTCTTCGGCTTCCCTCGCCCTCTCGCGGCTGGCGCTGCAGATGATTTTTCGGCTGCTTTCGTTTCGACGGCGGCAATGGTCCACTGAATAAGGAATCCGTATAGCTCGAGTAGTTGCTTGTGATGCGCCAAGGATTCTTGCTCTTCCGGCGATTCGATGTCGTTGTGTACCGCATCCGCCTCTGCACTCAGCCCACTCATTACCAAGTCGAACACCTTGCTTAGGATGTGAGCTGGTATATAGGGGGTATATCTATCTCGTTCAACCGTTTGTTAGCTACTGCTTTCTCCTTTGTCCTTTCCATCCTCTCCTCCCTCGATCTCCTGAGATATAGTTGATGGGGATGTGTCCTGGCAATCGTACTTGAGCAGAAATTGTAATGAATCGATGTTGACAGCCCGCAGGATGGCGTCTGGGTTATCGGCAACCGCGTCGATGATGGGATTCAACACAGGATTAATCACCTGGTTGGTGAGCGCCTCCGGGTCATTCTCGCAATCGAATAGAGCGGCATCTGCTTCCGGCGTGGGAATCGTGGCCGGATCTGACATGTAGTGCTTGAGCGCATCGTTGATATCGAAGTTGATGGTCCCCATGATGGGCGGTTTGCGCGCCGAGTCGGCGGGGGGTTGAGCTGGGTATCGAGACGGACAGAAGATGAGGTTCTGTATATTCCGCTGCTAGAGAGTTCAAATTAGTTGTTACTCAGCTGAGGCCTGGCCCAGCGTCAAAGCGATGCGCCTGCGTCGTCGATTTGCGTTCCCGTCGCGACCGCTTAGCTGCGACTGATGGATGTTTGTGCGGCAAATGGCGGGGATTGAATCTTCGGGACCTGGCAACCATTGTGTTTATTTTCTTCAGACGCGACAGCTTGCCCAAGCGCCCCGCCATGCGCTAACGGGCGCGTTTCCAGCCACTGAGCACTCGCTGTAGCTGCCCGAAGCCACCAAAAAGCCCCTCCACACTGCCCTAGAGAACTTCTTCGGGAGCTGCATTGATTCGCTGCATGCCTTTGATCTAATTGATGTTAAATACCAGCTCGTGATCTCTTTTTCTGCTGAGCAGCGGTCCAGTGAAACTCAATTATATCTTCGCATCCCATTCTGCTACATTCATTGCGAAGTTGGACGCATTGCTTTTTGGCTGAGCTACAGATTGGCTTGTCCCAGCCTCCAATTTTCTGGAGGGAAGCTGGCGGCCATGGCGACGGCAATGCTCCGGCCAGTGGAGGAGACTTTTGACATTCACGAAGATGCGCGAACAGAAGAAACTGAAGTCATGGTGGATGAGGATGACGTAGACGGCCAGGATGCCACAACGGTTGGCGAGCCAGAGGTGGAGGGGGAGGCAGAAGAAGAGGAAGAAGAGAGCTCCGACGAGGAGCAGGTCGAAAGCAGTGTCCAAGCAGACATGGAGAGGTTGCAGGAGGACTTCCCCGGATTTCGAGAGCGGTATCGGCTGATCAAGCGCATCGGCGAAGGTTTGTCAATTGGCTACTTCACGAGAGTCTCCTAGCTGGCTCAATGCTTATGGTTGCTAGGCACATTTTCCACCGTCTTCAAGGCTGAAGACATTCACTACGACCTATATGACAACAGCTGGGATCATGAAGACGACTTGTCCAAATGGACTCCTCCTCCCCTCAAGGGACGTTCGAGTCGATCACGGTCCCCACGGAAACGATCGCGTTTTGTTGCTATCAAGAAGATCTACGTCACATCCAGCCCTGCCCGAATCCTCAACGAGCTCGAGCTGCTACACGACTTACGACAGTGTCCATCTGTCTGCCCTCTCATTACCGCGTTTCGCCATACCGACCAGGTCGTTGCCATTCTCCCTTATTTCCGGCACGGCGACTTTCGAGCATACTTCAGAGAGATGACAATCCCTGACATCGCCATCTATCTTCGATCACTCTTCACGGCTCTCAAGAGCGTACATGAGCACAAGATACTACACCGAGATATCAAGCCTACTAACTTCCTCTACGACCCGACAACCCAACACGGCGTGCTCGTGGACTTTGGCTTGGCTGAACGAGAAGGCACCGATAGCAAGCCATGTCTCTGCCATGAAGCACGAGAAACGCGGAAGCATCGCCAGGCTGGTTCCGTCTGGGCGCAAACTTCAATGAATACCCAGCCGGGCTACCCTAAATCAGACACACGTCCCTCCCGTCGTGCCAATCGTGCAGGAACTCGAGGGTTCCGCGCCCCAGAAGTACTCTTCAAGTGCACCGAACAAACCACGGCCATTGACATCTGGTCGGCTGGTGTCATACTTCTCACCATACTGTCAAAGCGATTTCCCTTCTTCAACTCGGCCGATGACGTCGAGGCAATGATTGAGATTGCAACGATATTCGGGTCCAAGCGAATGAAGGCGGCCGGACTACTGCACGGCTGCGTCTTTGAAACGACGATACCCACAATTGGCCAACAGGGCTTCACTATGGAGAAGATTATCCTGTGGAGCACGTGCAGGGCAGAGGACAAACCGCTGACTCCCGATGAGAAGCTGGCCATTCGATTCCTGGAACGGTGCATGGAATTGGACCCGAGCCGACGCATCACGGCGCAAGAGGCTCTGGACCATGAATTTTTGAATATGGGCATGTCGTCTCAAGAAACGGCTGACGAAGACGAGGTCGACATGTTGCCAGCATGAAAAGGGCTGGTAGGATTAGCATAATATACTGACGAGAGTAAAGCATATCTAATTGGACATGCCATGATGAAACGAACAAGGGAAACTAGATAGATGGATGGGTCAAACATGTACTCGATCATGTATGCTATTAGGGGTACTGTTTAACGGCGTTATTGGAGCATTACTACATCAACTCTGCGAGCTAGACAATGGCTGAATCTGGAATCCAGATTCATAGTTGTATACCCCCCCTTCCCCCTCCAACATATGCATGCACTGTGATATCATCCCTCAAACGACATCACGATGCCAAACACCAGTTCTATCTCGTTTTTGCACAGAAGCCGAGTGTCGAGAACATTGGGCGAATTTTGATTTTTCATTCGTTAAAAAACTCCGTTATAGGAGTCCCTGATGCAATGCTCGTAGCCGAACAACCCAATCCCTTCCCCAAAAGACCTTGTCTCGGTATACAGGGGGCGAGGATCTATTTTCCACCGTGAAAAACCGGTTCCAAATCCACAAGCCCTTACTCCAGCACAGTGTTAATGCATTTACGCCACCAGCTCAACAACACCACCAGCCTCCTTGATCTTCTGCTCAGCGAGCTTGCTGACCCATCGTGCGCGGACAACCAGAGGAATTTCGGGGAGGCGGCCCTTGCCGAGCAGCTTGGAGTAACCGAGGGGGAGGAGGTCGAGAACGGGGACGGTGTCCTTCTTCTCGCCGGAGACGTAAGCCTCACGGGTCTCGGCGGGGACGAGTGACCACAGCTATAATTTTTCTCTCGTTAGTCAATTGCTCCTCGATCGAATAATTTCGCTCCGAATAGTTTTGGGAGGACGTCTTTCTGATCTCCTGTGTCTCCCCACCACTGCCCCAAGACATCCTCCCAAAAGTATTCGTCGCGGGGGAAAAAGAGTTGAAATGTACCTTGTCCAGGTTGATGACGGGCTTCCAGAAGTGGCTCTGCTGCTTGTGGAAGTATCGCATACCAACCTTACCGAAGTAACCGGGGTGGTACTATCGTAACGGTCAGTCAATTTTGCCCGGCGCTCTCTCGTTTATTGTCAAGTCGTTTCGAACCTTGTCCATGTTGGTACGGTGGTGGTGCTGACCACCGGCCAGACCACGACCACCGGGATGCTTGCGGTGCTTTCCTACACGACCCTTTCCATGGGAGACGTTACCGCGGCTGTGGAACGAAGTAATTTGTTAGCCCTCCATCTCAACTGGTGAAATCTTCTTCAACATGCGCCATTCCAAAGGCCAACCGGACGGCGGTGCCCTCGTTTTCGGCGGTCGAAGAAACATTATCCAACGGGCTCATAAACGTACTGCTTGCGGGTCTTCGAAGTTCGGGTAGGCATGGCGACGGTTGTGGTGTTGTCGCTTCTCCAATGTGTTGCGTCGAAGGACTGGAAGTGGGTGGTGATGTTTTTGCGGCCAGCGGCTTTGGCACCCCCGGAAATTTGTTAGGCGAGAGGGCAGCACAGCCCTAAGCCCAATTGTGATTGTTCGCTCGCACTGAATTATTTGCAATCACGTGTTGCGGGTCCACGTGGGTTCGCGAGACCACCGTGACAAAAGCGGCATCGTTAATGCGGGGCTTTTTTTCAACTAAATGCGACTGGGCGCGATTGGCAGTTTAACTCACCTGCAAGTGCACTAATAACTCACCGCCCGCGCGACGCCATACAGTATACGCGTTTCATTCTGCCGGGGAAGAGTACGAATAGCTTCTGAGATGTCATCCGTGCTATTGGACGGACAAGACATGTGACAAGGGAAAAGGGCAAAATGATAAAGTGACAATGGCCTTGACAGCAGAAGTCGATAGCCTTGCGCACGAGCTGTCGAGCCTTGACTTTCACCACCCATTCACGCCGTATGATGTTCAAAATCAGTTCATGCAAACAGTGTATCAAGTTCTAGAGACCGGACAAGGACAAGTGGGAATTCTGGAGAGTCCAACTGGAACTGTATGTGTATTCATCCCTTGAGCCAGTTCATTCGGTCGGCTGGCTTTAGACAAAGGAGTCTTGTTGTCTCGCGGTTAATCCTTCATGAGCTCAGGGGACACGCACTAATTGCCGTCTCAGGGTAAATCTCTCTCGCTCATATGCGCATCTTTGACATGGCTTCGAAACCATAAAGCTACTAAGCAGGAGGCAGAACTGCAAGTGGCGGGGGAGTCGTACAAAGACGAACCGGATTGGCTCGTCGAGAAACTCCTGTCTCGTAAAAGAGAAGAACTGTTGAGGCAATGGGAAGATAGAGAAAAGCGTCTTGCTTCTTTTAGACTTAAAGAAAGAATCCAAGAGGAACGAAGCCGAAAGCGACGCCGCGTGGAAGATGTTAGGACTACTGTTGAAACCACAGCAGACGAAGACGCCGAATGGCTTTTGGACGCTGATGATGACGACACACACCAAGACGATGCCTTATCTGGTCTAAGTAAAGAATCGCGAGAGACTCTTGAAAAGATTGGCCTAGGGGGACGTATGAAGCAAACAGAAGATGAGGATATCCTGGAAGAGAAGATCAAGGTGAGAGTACTGACCGTGATTCTACTTCTGGCAATAGTAACCGTGAGCAATAGATCTACTATACATCCAGAACTCATTCTCAATTGTCGCAATTCATCACGGAATTGCGGCGCCCTGTGTTTCCGCCCTCACTACCACCGTCTGTTACAAAGGGTTCAGATGTCTCCTCCACGGAACCTGTGAAGCTTCTGCCATTATCCTCACGACAAAAACTCTGCATCAACCCGTCCGTTGCTCGTCTTGGGTCAGTTCAAGCCATCAATGACCGTTGCACAGAACTCCAACAGGCAAAATCTAGCAGCAAATGCTCGTTCGTGCCCAAGGAAGAACTGCTTAGCCAAACCCACCAGTTTCGAGATTCTGCTTTGGCGACTCTCCCGGATATCGAAGATCTTCATCTACTCGGAAAATCCTTGTCAGTATGCCCTTACTACGCCTCCCGCGTGGCTCTACCTGGTGCCGAAATCATCACATTACCATATCCGCTTCTACTCCAACGGAGCGCTCGCGAGGCTCTGGGCATAAAGCTTGAGGGTAACGTGGTCATAATTGACGAGGCGCATAACATCCTCGATGCGATATCGAACGTGCATGCCGCAGAGCTGCAGCTGAGTGATCTCCGCAGAGGTCGTCAGATGCTTGGTGTTTATGTCAAACGATTTGGCAAAAAGTTAAAGGGCATAAATCGAGTCAATGTCGGAAGAGTGGGAAGGGTCATTGACGGGCTATCCGAGTGGCTTGAAGGTGCTTTGAAGCTCAAGGTACGGTTGCGGAACAGAATTACTTATGCCCACCCAGCTAACGCCCATCTAGAGCGAACATGGAATTGTCGATCCAAACGATCTAACGAGGCACAAAGGCATAGACCAGATCAATATCTACGAACTAATCCAGTATATACAAGAATCCAAGCTGGCTTACAAGATCGAGAGTTATGTTGCTCACGTTGAGAATGGAGACGAAAGCAAGAAGCCCGGACTCTCAAAATCTGGAACACCCGTCCTGCATATTCTTGTTTCCTTCCTTATCGCTCTTACGAACCTTGGCTCCGAGGGACGCATCTTCTATCAGAAGACTCAAGGAACAACCGCAGATGTGAAGCTTACTTACCTGCTTCTCTCTCCCACTCATGCTTTCTCGTCAATCGTTTCGAGCGCTCGTGCTGTAATTTTGGCCGGTGGAACCATGTCACCTTTTTCAGACTACAAGGATCAGCTATTTCCCACTCTGGATGCCGAAAAGGTAACATCATTAAGCTGTGGACATGTTATTCCGCCAGAAAACCTTTGCGTCTGGACCCTTGCCTCGAGCAATGCCGAATCACCGCCATTTGAGTTTAGTTTCAAGCAGCGAGGAAACAAAGAAATGATGATCCAATTGGGCTTGGCAATCTTGAACGTTTGCAATATTGTCCCCGACGGAGTGGTTGTTTTCTTCCCCAGCTATGGCTACCTCGACGAGATAGTAGCTGTATGGCAACAACGCCAGGGTGGAAACTCTCAGAGCACCTGGGATCGACTGCAGGCCCGAAAGTTCGTTTTCAGAGACAGCAAAGGTGAAACCAGCGAAGAAGTGTTACGGGATTACTCCCAAGCGATCCTGGGGGATAGGCCAGCCGGGGACAAGCACACCGGAGCTTTACTCCTGAGTGTTGTTGGCGGCAAAATGTCCGAAGGCATCAACTTTTCAGACCGGCTGGGACGCTGCGTCATGGTCGTTGGACTGCCCTACCCAAACATTGCATCACCAGACTGGAAGGCAAAGCTCGAGTACATCGAGTCAACAACCGAGGCCCGGCTCATCAAGGAAGGGCAAAGTAGCAACAATGCGACGGCACAGTCGAAGCAGGCCGCGCGAGACTTTTACGAAAACGCCTGTATGAGGGCCGTCAACCAGAGTATTGGTCGGGCAATCCGACACCGTGGAGACTATGCGGCGATCATCCTTGTTGACCGAAGATATGGCACGCCTCGAATACGAAATAAATTGCCTGGATGGATTCAGGATGGCCTTCAGCGAGATAGCCACGAGAAGGGGCTTGGCGCGCTGATGGGGACGCTGGGGAGCTTCTTTCGCAAGAAGTCGCAAGCAGGCAGTGGTGGCTCATAAGCGTCACGTTTTATACTGACTTTGAACATTTTGGCCGGCAGGATTCTCATACAACATTTACAACTGATACCCTTTACATGAGAATGTCTCGATAGGATACCGAGTTTAACTATGGCCGATAGGGCACCTGGCCGCCCAGTTGGGGATCCGCGGCCATGATATGTGTAAAATCATATAAACTAATTCTCCTTCTTTCCGGTATGCATGAGGCTTTTTTTACATCCCTTGTCGGTGGCTATATAGCACCTACTACTGCGCTGGTGGTTCGATGAGTGGCATGTGTCTTGGACAGTTCTATTCAGGGCCTCCCTTCATGTAGGTACCAACTTGAACTTGCTTACACTCTTCCCCCCTAATCAGCCTACTAGCTGAGAATTGACTCTTGCGTCTGGGAGAATAATGTACACATTAATAATCTAACAATTGAGGGTGTATTCATCAATGGAGTGGCCTTGATTGTAGGAATTTGTTGCGATTTTGAAATATTTTTGATGGCTGCAGGGTAGAACACCTATATGTCGTATCAAGGATTTGTACACGTAGTTATGGGTATCTATTGTTCTAGGGAATCTGCTACGGTACAGGTATGGTTGAACTATGAAGAGTTTCGAGATATGTCTTAGCAGTAGTAAGCTGTGTCAAGTGTTTCCCCGCACTCCTGTCCATGTAGGTTTGCAGCTTATGGAGTAGCTCATTTCGAATGGGACCAAGGGACTGACTCAGTTGGCGATATCCGCCAGCCCCATGATGTTCCCAAAGCAATGCTACCACTACCAAGGGAAGTAAATATTTACTTTATTCATAAGTTTCTCCAGGTAAATACCAAAGGAAACACTCAATAATCAGTTCATGTATCTCCATGTATGCTGACTTCTACTCCGCCCTTCTGTCTGTATGTCAATGCATGCGCCCTTGGTGGTGTGATGTCAACTCCCCGCCAAGATTACTAAGTCACCGACAAAATTACGGTTCTTATCACCTCGAAAGAGAAACATTCTAGATAACTAACCTCCAAGCTAACACTGTTCCTGTCAAGTGGCGGGAGGGGGCTGCAAGGGTTTTCCTTTTTTTCTTCGACGGGCCGGTCGCTCATGGAACCGGTTTCTCGCCATTCAGGCTGTGATTGGCCAAGGGCGCCTTCTAGTCCGTATCTGGCCGTGCGGATGCGAAAAGATTTTGTTGTCTCGCGGCCTAGGTCGGAGGAGGGGCGGAAGAGGGAAAGGGAACCGGAACCGCTCAGTGTCGGGAGAGGCAAAATTCTTGACTCACTGCAAGTTACTCTCATTCGAAACTTCACCGTCGTTTTTTGGTTGATTTTGCATGGCGTTGCTGAAGCGTGACGTTGCATGAAGTGATCGCACTGTTTGTTTGTGTTCTTGTGTTGCCTCCTTTGGTTGTGCAACAAGACTCGGGCTTACTTACCAGCCGCCCTTCTCCAGCTTCAAACTCCGACTCGGCATTTTACCCCCCATACAGTCCTACATAACCCATACAACGCACAGATGTTGGTGGATACAGTAGAGGCGTCGGCGGTGCCCGTCAGAGAAAAGGATGGCCATCAAAGCGACGAGGAGTCGCTGCTCCACAAGGTCTTGAGAGCTGGCCGTGTCGAGGAGCGAGGCATCCTCCCGGTGCCCGTTGAAGAGCGCAGTTCAACCCGCTTCTTCAACATCTTTACCGTCTGGTTCTCCATAAACGCAAACATTCTGGGGTGAGTTTTTAGTCTGCAAAGATGGTGTCATCACCCGTGCTCTTACAGCTCATTCTTTTCTCCATATGATAAACAGCTACTAACCAGTCTCTTTATGCAGCATCACCTTTGGCATGTTGGGACCCCTGGCGTACAATCTCAGCCTCAGGGACTCGTCTCTTGTCATCTTGTTCTTCTGTATGCTGTCCACTGTACCCCCGGCGTTCCTTGCCATGTTGGGGCCCAAGACGGGCATGAGGCAAATGATCCAGGCCCGGTACAGCTTTGGGTAAGCATATCTAGCTAGACACACCACCCAAGAGACTAGCTCAACTAACCTCATCCACTTGGGTATACAGACGATACATTGTATCAATACCAGTGCTCCTGAATCTGGCTAGCATGACCGGCTTCACTGTCATCATCTGCATCACGGGTGGACAGTGCCTCTCTGCCATCTCCAACGGGTCCATCAACGAAGACGCGGGCATCGTCATCATTGCAGTATTGTCCCTGTTAGTCTCATTTTGCGGCTTCAGGGTGCTGCACATCTATGAGACGTATGCGTTCATCCCGGCCATCATCAGCGTCGTCATTGCTACTGGCTGTGCTGGTTCTGGTCTCAAGAAGCAGGCCGCCCCTGAGACGCCTGCTACGGCTGCTAACGTCCTTAACTTTGGTATGATCATTGCTAGCTACCAGATCCCCTGGGCTGCCTTAGCTAGTGACTTTACTACTTATTTCGATCCCAAGGTTCCATCGTAAGTTGCCTTATGTCCCCCCTTTTCCTCTGATCTCGCACCTCCTACACACCTCGCTTCTATTATATGCACTACCTTGTGAAAATGAGTAAGGCTAAAGATTCTAATTATTGACAGGTGGCGAGTTTTCCAATATACTTACTGGGGCCTGCTAATCCCGACCGTGCTGCTCATGGTTCTCGGAGCGGCTGTTGCGGGCGCCATGCCCAACAACCCCGAGTGGCAAACTGCGTTTGATGAGTACTCGGCTGGTGGTGTTCTTGCAGCCATGCTGGCGCCTGCAGGAAACTTTGGCAAATTCATCGTCGTGGTCCTGGCGCTCACTTTACTGGGAAATACTTGCGGCACATTTTATGCTATTACGCTCAACTTTCAAACTTTGGCGCCGTGGCTGTTCAAGGTGCCTCGATACCTGTTTGCCATCGTCATCACTGGCATCATCATTGCAGTGGCTATCACCGCTGTTGGCGACTTCTTCGAGAGCTTGGAGAACTTTGTGTCCCTCATTGGTTACTGGTCCGCGGCATTCGTCGGAATCGTCATTGTAGAACACGTGGTGTTTCGCCGCCAGGACTACAGCTCATATGACCACGCTATCTGGAGCGACGCAAAGAAGCTGCCTCTTGGCATCGCGGCCTTGTCGAGCGGTATTCTGTGCTTTGGGTTGGTTGTTCCATGCATGGACCAGGTGTGGTGGCAAGGTCCGATTGCCAAGACCACTGGAGACATTGGTTTCGAGATGGCGTGGGCAGTGAGTTCGTTGATCTATGTGCCTCTGCGCTACTTGGAGAAGCGGCTTACGGGCCGGTAATGGAGGATGGGAGCATGTCTTGTTCATTTTTTAGGTTAGAAAAGAAGCAAATACGCTGTGGGGATGCTGTATTATCAAATCCCTACCTATTTCCTTGCATTGTATGAATGGGCTCGTAGCTATGATGTTGACACCAGTCGGTGCTTCCGGTAGAAGAGACAAAACTGTTCGTACTTAGTACTAACCATATTCATTGAATACTGTAACAGTAATAATACTGTTTGAAACGCTATTCTGTGTTTGAAACAGAGTAGCTATACAGAAGTTTCTTCCAAATTGCACAACGGTTATATCTTTGTTCGTTTATCACTGTATTAGGCACGAAGATATTCATCAATGTCTTGGAAAATTAGGTAGGAGCTGTTTGATTGTTAGATTCAAAGTCACTCGATCAATAACGAGGGTTAAGATGAAGATCCCATTACGCGAGACACTCAGTCCGAGTCTGTAAAAACTCCGGTTTAGTCCTAACTTGTGCTCTTACATAAAGTATTGAACTCGACAGATATAAAACATTACTTCAAGAACAAGTGCCATAGTCAGTTCATAGTATTATAGCAGGCTTACTCTTTCGGAATACACTTTGCGGTAATGTTCCTGGGACCTTGCCTCGAAAAAGCACTCTGCGTGATTCAGTACAGCGTTGAGGATACCGAAAATAGTCTGACATACCGCGCGTGCTCCTCCTGTGAGGCCAAACGGAAATGCCCAACGGAAAGTACGAATGACTCATTAGATAGTGGAAATTTCCATCAATGTAGGTTAGCAGCAGGCCGGGATAAACATAGGACGTTGGTCCATGTAACGCCTTCGCATCTGTGACCTGCCGCCTTCGCATCTGCCACTTCCCACCTCTCTGTTTGTTGGAGTCCGTCTTCCCGCCTCTCTGTTTGTATGAGTCCGTCTTCCCGCCCTCTCTGTTTGTTGGAGTCCGTGGCATGTAGTGTTGGATCAAGGCAATAGCACGAATGTAACACAGAACGTAATAGCTTAAGGGTCTCCTAAGTTTTCTCTATAGATATGATGGGCCGTTCATGAATATGCCCACAGATCTCAGAAATCTTACGCATTCCCCCTTCTGACTTTAGATCCGGTAGTTTCTCTGTTTCTCCTCTTTGTCGTCATGACTGCCATCCTCGCTCCCCATTCCCATGACCACTTCCAGAGTCTTGCGACTATCAAGGACGCGCATACCCGTTTCGTTGTTACAGATGGTGACAGTCATGTTGAATGGTTCAAGGACTTTTTCATCAAGCACGACATGGACCGAAGATTTGGATTGGCGATGATTCATCGTCACTTCGATCTTGAATCTACTGAGAAGCTGGTTGAATACATGGGGACCTCAACACCCTGGTCTGGCGGATCTTCGGGGATGAAGGAGCCTCAGCCAGCCATATGGGCTTTTGACGATGAAGGGCTCTTGAGGCCAACAGAATTCCACTACTCCGGAACGCAGGATATCGAATTCACCGATAAAGACTTCGAATTCATTGCCACCTTCAAGGACCAACTTGCACTGCGCGGCTTGACCAATATCTTCGGCTTAGCTCGATATCCAGGAGATGATTTTGATGGTTCCTGCGAATTTACCCAGGGCAGAGCCAATATCAATCTCCAACCCAAAGATGTAGGTACTCACTCACCTTCCCATGGTGCAAGCCATCTCACAATTATAGTATCCCGAGACTCTGCAAGCCTTCTCCACCATCTGGTTCTTCTCCGAACCGCTGTGGAAGCGGGGATGCTTTTGTAAGTGTAACGAAGTTAGCAGGGGCCATCCTCACACAGGACATAAGGGTGGGAGACAGCGCGAAGGTAGCTCGGTGGGGAATCTCGGGCGTTGGATGGAATGAGGTGTAACGAGAAGTAGGGTTATGTTTCCTATTGGATGATTCTATGTAGCTACAGGCACATGTGGGTAGTCAAAAGCCTTCAACAGGCTTTAGTAACAATATCAGCGTTAACAAGACTAAATGTGCACTTTCAGTAGATGTAGGACTATTGATTCTCCAACTGGTCAGTTCGGCGCGATATATCGTAGCGTTGAAGAGATCGACCAAAGCTGGCCTTACCAGACTTGATTCATAATTCCTGACGTCTCGACTCATTTGAACCACTACTTGGCTTTTGTGGCGCTGTGTTTTCTCACCATAGCCATTTTGTTATTGAAGTAGATTGCTAGCATCTTCCTGCAGGTTGGCCCTCGGCGTTTTGTTGAGGGGGCCCGGCACTTTGAGGTCACACGCACTACTTTTTGTGAGACGTTATCCAGCATCCCAAGTTTTGACTGGGCAAGCACCAGAAGAAAGGCATCAATCGGCCCCCCTTCCCAAGCCTCTTCATCGTGTATGTGTATTTATACAGATTTATCCCACCGCCTCTTTTTCTCTCAGGCAATTTGGTATCTTGGATGGAGGACTCTACGTGACCCTTTACAAAAATTCAGTCCTGTTTTACCACCAGGAAGAAGTGAAAGACGAAAGCACAAATCCTATCGAAGAGACTTTGCCCCTTGTATCTATGATTCTGCTGAGTCATCTATATCAGTATCAGTATTCTACTGTTCTGTTGGTTGGCCCGTGAGGAGGTATAAAACAGAAGAATGCCGTGCTCTGTATGAGGGGTTGGGTCTCAACTAACATCTCCAACCATCACAAATTCCCACCCCCCTCTTTTCAAAATATGGCTTCACATCCGGCGCAAAACTTGGAACCGACAAGTATTTTGGCTGCTGTTGCAGAGCTTGGAGTTGGCGGAAATGGTGCATTCATTGATGGAGAGTTCAACGGAGGCGAGTGTCGTATCTTCAAAATTAGCTTCAAAGACCAAGCAAGTATCGCCGTTCGAGTGCCGCATCAAGTTGACGATCAAGACGACATAATCGCCACAGTTCAAATCGAAGTGAGCACTCTTCAGATGCTTCAAGAAAAGGGCTTCCAGTGGTCCCCGAGATGCTGCGGCTCTAGCCTGACGTTCGACAACCCGATCAAATATCCGTTTATTGTATTGACTTGGGTTGAGGGTTCGCCCTTGACCTGGGATGATAACTTTCCACCACAGCCACTTCGAGGTGTGTTACTTGATAAAATAGCCTCGATACAGCTATCCTTGATCAAATGCACGCTAGAAAGCCGTATGTAAAACGTCCCAGCAAGAAAATATGACTCTTATCTATTGGTATTAGGTTCTACTTCCGCAGCAACTTTCTTCCAACGACGTGTGAAGAACAGATCCACTCAGGTGCGAGAAGGCAAAATTTCTGGTCTTTCAGAAGAAGACTGCATCAACCAGCAAGCTTTAGTTTGCCAGGTGCTTGGCCAAGATCAACGTGATACTGCCTTTGCCGTGGAGCACGGTGATATTAGGCCGGATAATATTATTGTCGATGAAGACTATAACATCAAATGGTACGTGGGAAACATTGTGTGTTTTATTTATACCAGACTAATAGTATTATTATATCGTAGTGTTATCGACTGGGGCTTTGCCACCTTTGTACCAATCTCAAAAGCCGCAGGCCTGCCGCGTTTTCTGTGGTCTAGCGACACGGACCCGGCTGGAGTTGCACCGAGCCAAAGTCTGCTAAAGGATATACGAGCATATATCACTTGTTTTTCATCACAGACTTTGCCAATGGCGTTATCGATGCCGCACTTGAATAACACCGAAGACGTGTATTTCCGCAACCTTTGCTTGGAGTCTACTTCGAGCAAACAGGTGCACGTTTCCATGGCGCGAGCTGGATGGAAACTGCCTTATAGCGAGCTGCTTAAAGACGCCGAAGACCATGAATAACTCGGACATATGACTTATGGGTACGGACTTGCTTCCATTGGCCATGGCACGACAACGAACATAGAGTATGCTAGGGTCTGAATGAATGTTACATGGATTTCCATAGCATTCCGTATCCGGCCGAACCGAATGAAACTTCAATTTACACCTCGTTCTATTGGGTAGATCTGCCATATAGTCTGAAAAAGAATTCAGCATGTGAATTCCAAGCAAACGAGTTCGATGCATTAACTGATGGTTGTTTATTGTGATAATGTTGGAATAAGCGGATTAGTTAATTAAAGCATAGGAATCAGCAGATTCCCACATACACAACCAAATGCAGTCCCCCAAGTGCGTCACGCAGGCTATCTCGGCCTCATCACGGTCTATCCTCGCTCCTTCGTAACACGCGTTATCAAGGCAAAGAACCAGGAATATTCATGCCAACAAGAGCACCTGCCTTGTTAGACTCGTGGTCCGCCGGTAAGATGCCATCTCGTTGCCTTAGACTTGCTCGGCCATCCTGTTCCATAGTAGCTATATCGCCACTATTATACTTGTCTACACTTATAGAAACACCGATCACCCTTCTTTCCTGTCCCCCAACTGTCCCTCACACCCTCCTTCTTTTTCCTTCTCTCGCCATGCCTCCTGTTTCCCTTCGTATTCTAACTAATGACAAATTTGCCTCATAGTCTCCCGACAGGGATCAATGCGAGTCGGAGAAACCCAGCTACCCGACCTGATTTATAGGATCATTATGATTATGTTTCTTCCACTGTGGCCCACTAGGGATCTCACGTCGCGATGATTGAGCAGAGTCCGGCGGCCTCTTGAGGCGCCGTAGAGTCGTTTCATGTCCCGCGAAAATGGCCCCTGAAGAAAGAAGAGAGGACACCGATGGCGTGACAATTGTCTGCAGAGCTGTGCTGGCTTGCAGATTGCGCGGTGATAAGGATCACATGGAAAGATTGCCGTATTGGGTGATCATGGGTTGAAGCGTGGGACGGATGGATAGACTTATGAGCAGCCCAGATATCCTGGTTTATTTTGACATGCCCACGGTTCTGTAAAAGCCGCGGATCTAAAGTAGGGACTTTCGTCCGCGGCAAGGCCAACATGATGCCCGTCATGAACCTATGCTTGGTCTCTCATATATGCCGTCTGTTTATGTGGCTTGCATGAATCCGTCTATGGTGTGATGGGGGAGGTCTGGCCTTTCGACATATCTGTTCGTTAGTCACTGAGCAGATGGCGAAACTGACACTACATTTACATTGGTAGAATGCGGTTTGATCATGTGGAGATTGAGTAGAAGCTGATGACGAGAAGTAAAAGCCAGTCTCAGTCTCCTTTCGTTTTCGTGGGCGAGTTATTAGAGTTATTGCTCATGCTATTCCCCTCGTTCTGGCTAGAATGACCGAATTTGTACCACAAACATTATCCCCAAAGTCCAACTCGATAGTGGAGATTCTCACTCAACTAACGACAGCCTACTACGTGATGCAAAAGTGCTGATAAAGTTGGCAAGCTTCTCCGCAGCTTCGAGAGAAATCGAGTTGTAATTGGATGCTCGGACACCCTTTAGCTCGCGATGACCCTTCAGTCCAGTCAGCCCTACAGTAGCAGCATCCTTTAAGAATGCTTCTTCGACAGCTTCACCACCCTTGATTCTAAAGCAGATGTTCATACGTGATCGTACTGCTTTATCGGGGATGATCTGGTAAATGGCAGGATATGCCTCGAGGGCTCTGTAGATAAGTTGGGCTTTCCTTTGGGATAGGATCTCCTGTCCTTGTACTTTGTTGGGATGTTGTAGTAATAGCCGTTTCAAAACCCGGCCTGCAATAAATACACTACAGGAAAATTATTTAATTTATTTAAATTCATAAGATAAATTATTTAAAACGATGTACTTACTCAAAAATACTTAATGTATTATAAAGACTATTATTTTTAACAATAGTTTCGAATTCGAAGATACGAGGCGGGATTGGCAATGCGAGTTGTTTCATCAATGCTGTTGAAGGCTGTGGTAGGAAGTCTTTTTGGATAATAACAACAGTAATACCAGCTGATCCGAGGTTCTTCTGGGCACCAAAGAAGATGGCTGAGAAATGAGATATCGGGATCTTCCTTGAAAGGATATTAGAGCTCATATCAGCAACAACGATTGGTCTGTCGGGCCCCGGCTCGAGACATTTGGGAAATCGAGGGAACTCGACGCCATGGACAGTCTCATTGTCGCAGTAATAAACCATGGCAGCATCGTGAGAAAGATTCCAGGTATCCTCGTTCGGGATCGTTCCAAACTTGCCACCGTTTGCTTTACGGCTATCAGCCACGGTATTGACGTGTTCTGAGCCAAAGAGTCGCTCGGCTTCGGCTGCTGCTTTCTGTGACCAGCCACCAGTAATGATATAATCGATCTTGAGGTTCTCCACGGCCGACTTGAGCTTTAGAACTGTGCTCTCATCACTTTCCGAACTCTGCACCTCCTTGCATTTGCGGGTGACCCAGTTGCCAACAAAGTTGTATGCCATGGCAGAAAATTGTGCGGAGCCTCCTCCCTGCATAAAACAGATTTCGTAATCGTCTGGAATGTCCAGGTACGAGACCAGATCAGCTTTGGCCTCATTGATTATTGTAGCTGCAATCTCCGATCGATGCGAATGTTCGGCAACTATATATAGAGAAGCCAGACGTCAGCATCAGTCATCTGAGACAGCCATCAAAAGGTCACTTCAAGATCCGTGCTGGGGATAATGGTAGAAGGAGGACGACGGCCTCTGGGAGCTCCATACTGCCAAGGCCACTCGCATTATAATTGAGGAGCGCCTCGGCGGCTTCCTCGAGGACAGCAGTAGGGAGCAAAGCTGGACCTGCGCCGAAACTACCACAATCACGAGTTAGCAATATCTTATTCAAGAATATTCAGGAGCTGCATCGGGGACATTGAGCCTGTACGAAGGACGCTGCTGCTTCTACGACAGGCTAGGAAGGGGAATATCAATGAACTGTAAACTGGAAGTTTCTTACTAGGTGATGTCTGATCTGGAGGGCATGGCGGCGATGTTATCGTGATTGCTCGGGTTTGTTGGGGCTTGAGATATTTGACTGATAAAGAGAACCAGTCGGGAATGCGACTTTAAGCAATGTTTTCCTTCGCTCCATGTGAGCGTCCGCTATCGGGGTCCAATAGATGCACGGGACCGTACAACCACACGGGACCCTTATGTAAGCAAAAGCCCGCTATAGCAACCGCTGTAATTAAAATTATTTATAATATTTTTTTACTCTACAAAATATTAAAACCTACTAATACTAATTATACCTCTTCAATGATAAACCACTTAGCCACATCCCCCCAGGTAAGGAAATACCTTCTAATCTGGGGGGTATACTTTTTAATCCGTCCCTTATTATAGCGATCTTACAGCGGGCGTTTGCTGACTAAGGATGTCGTGTGGTTGTATGGTCCCATGTATCTATTGGCGCCAGCGTCTTCCTGTAGATTAGATAAACGATTAGATAGCGGAGCATCGGGAGAGCCGCTCCGTGCGCGCGCGGACCTTAGGAATCCCTCGAGGAGTCTCGGGCATGGAATGTTCAACCTTTTTACCTTACCTAGGTACACCGTACTTTGACGTCAACGCATCGCGGATGCCGCGATGCATCGTTGATACACCTGCCTAGCTACGTGAGCAGCAAAGGCTTCCAAAAATCTTCATCGCTCCCGCTATCCTCAAATTGAGGATCATCTTCTTTTTATCTTTTGAGAGTCAGCCCTAGATGCCGCATCATGATCTGAGTTACATCCCTCTAAGTTACACGTCACCGTAGCAATCGATCAGAGCAGTAATGGTAACAGTTCATTTTTGATTACTGCTGAGAGGGATAGATGGCTAAGATTGTGAAAACCAGGCAGTACCGTGTGTCTATGCAGAAAAGTACGACTGTCATGAGACTTTCGAGACTCAAGTGGAAGCTTCCAATCATGGCATCACCAACCATTTTCAAATGGGTTCTACTTACCGGAGGGATGAAAAAGGTCGGGTGTTGTGTCCTTTTGCATCAAAGCTCAGCTGTATGACGACGTTCGAGAGGTATCAAGATGTCCAAAAGCATTGATCTTCGACGCACCCAGGACTGCAGCTACCCTGTCCAGTTGTGACCGAAAATGGCTGTCGGGGAACATTCAAGAGCGTGGGAAGTTTGGGAACTCATATTAACCAGCACCATCGCTCACGTCAGCAACATGACTGTCCCTGGGCTGAACGAGCAAACTGTAAAGCTACTTTTATCTTCCCGAGCCAAGTACAGGCACATGTCAGAAAGGTGCACGAAAAGAGAAAATTCCCGTGTCCATTTGCGGACGAACACGACTGCAATTCCACGTTTGCCAGCCAAGGCGCTGCCCAGGAACATGCAAAGGTATCGCACGAGAACATTCGTTACCCTTGCCCGCTTGCGAAGGAGAACAACTGCAAGTTGCTTTTCCGTTCCAAAACCGCAGCGAACATACATGCAAGCTCAGCACACGAAAATCGTCGATTTCCGTGCCCTCAGGCTGACGAGCATCATTGCCTCAAAACGTTCGCGTCCAAGCAGGATGCAAAGCAGCACTCACTTAAGCACATGGGGATCAGGTTTCCATGCCCTCAAGCTGACAAGTACAGCTGTCCCAAAACGTTCATATCCAAACGCAACGCAAAGGAGCATTTGCAGATACACTCAACGACCAAACTAAGTTGCCCTGTTGCGGAAGAATATGGGTGCGACTCAGTTTTCACTTGGCCAAAGGAAGCTCAGAGACACGCGAAAATTCATACTCACCATTACATCTGTCCACGTACTGGTTGTCATGAACGATTTCAATCCTCTAACGACGCTCTGCTACATGGCGAAGACCCAAATCACCGACATATCAGTCTCTTTCTATGCCCCATCCAGACGTGCCGGTCAGCCGTGACTGGCAAGCGATTGACTCAGAGCGAGGTAAAGAGACATGAAGAGTTACATGTCCGCCTCGGTCATATCGATGAATCTGCAGATTTCATTGCGCCACCAGCGAGCCAGCTTCCAATACACAGCGACACGCCCTTATACTCGCTCATCCTCCGGCATAGTAGCCTTTATTTAGCGAAGAAAACTCAACAAAATGAGTCATCCCTGGACATTTGTGAAACTGAGGGCGATTCCGATCACGAGATCAATTCCGACGACATCTTCGATGTAAGCGATTGCGATGGTAAAATAGAAGAAGAGTCCTTCTCCGAAGAAGAGTCCTTCTCCGCAGAAGAAGGATTACACGAAGTTAAAAGTGGGATCCTCACAAAGGAACATCGTCTGCGGATTCTTGAACAGAACATTACAATCTGGAGTGTGTCCCATTCTTCCCTTGTTCCTTACTTGAGCTATATCTAACGAGGATCGGTGGAGTAGATTCCAATCAGGAGTGCATGGTTAACCTTGAGCATTTTGGCCACATGTGTCGTGGACCTGCTGGCGGTACTCGCCATATGATTTTTACTCGATGTCCAAAAAGTATTACAATAGATCTGGATACCGCTCGTCTCCGGCTGCGAGGGCGCGGAAGTTCTGCCAAATTCTTTCTCGATACCCGATGCGTTGGATGCCGCGTCTACTACCAATTGTCGTTGTTTTTGAGGTATAGTGGTATAGAACCCTCTCGAGAGCCCACGGCGAGGAATTCTGTTTGTGCTGCTCAGGGCTGCGAGTGGCTCTCCTTCTATGGATACGACTTCTGCTCTGATCACCTCTCTTATTTACTCTTGAATAATTCTATGGCTATGGTAAGGCCAAACTCCAACATGAAGCTGTTGAACGAAATATTCAAGTCTGCGACTCGCAGTGAGTGGACGTTCCAGCCTCAGTATAATATCGTTCGCAGCCGAATGGATGAGATTTTACAAGGCAGGCGGCCTGGCACTGACCTTATTATCTTGGACGATGAATTCTCACCTGCATCAAGGCAACTCTAGGAATTTGCTATGATAGAGCGAGTTTCAGGCAAAATTTTGATCAATACCACCATTGATCACCAAGATATAATTACGCACAACAAAAATGCACTTCCATTCTGGAGCCACATTGCCCGGTCTAAAGCGAAAGCAGTTTATTCATCAACCCGAAAAGACATTAGCCACATGGATGTTCATGAAGTTGCCTTGAAAATACAACAAGTAGGAATCACTAAAGACACAATCATCCTAGTTTATCACTCATCCACCTTCGACCTGACGCTCCTTCGACAATTCTTGGAGTCAGCTGGCTATTTTGGTGTTCTGCCACCAGACAAGAACTGCATACCTATGGTCAATATTCTTCGCCCGCATCTATCAAAACGGTTGCCATCAGGCAAGTTATTTCCCCTAAGGCTGGATGTACTTTTCCCCATCATGTACCCTCGACATGGCTTGGTTGGGTTGAATCACCAAGCGCTAGTTGATTGTCAGCAGACGCGACTTGTGTGCATGGCCTACGAAGAACTCTGCAGACCTATTGCGGAGCGAGGTCGGGAATGGCAACCAAATATGGTTCCAACGTCTGGGCAGACGTGCATCCTTGACTGGTTCACGCGCAGAGAAGACGCCGGCGACAGCAAGGTAAACTCTGATAAAACGACTCATGTCTAGTTGGACATACTGCCCTCTGGACTTTTAGAGTCTGATCGTTGCGCCTGAAGGCAAAGGACCCCTTAGGAGAAGCAGGGGACACGGCCGCCTGATGCGGCGGCTGGAGGCGGAGATGTGAGACTTGTGAGAGCTGCGGGAGGAGCTACGGCCGCCGCGTCTTGGGGGGCCTGAAGTTCGGTTGGCAATTCCAACATTTTCTAGTATTCTCTTCAGCTTTTCATAGGTAGCCCGCGGATTTTGACTAGGTTGGCAACTTTGGTCGGATGGTCCCAAAACAAGGTTCGGTCAAGGGACACGCAAGCACAAGCACTCAGCAGGCTTAGAGCGGCAGCAGCAGCAGTACCACAGGCGAGTTCACGCATGGGGAAGCGTAGACAGAACTCGATTGTAGCTTGGCATGTAGAATGATTGAGACGGTAAGCTTTATGTGACGCAAAGACCTATATACCTATCCTAAGCCCTAACTTGGTATGTCCATAATCTGGACCTGCCCCGTTGGTCGCGAATTTTGGGGGCCTTCGATGACTTATGATATCTTCGATGTCCGATGTCCTGTGATATGCACCGTCCTTTGATATTCTGTGTCCTGGGATAGGCCATGTTATTGTAACCCATGTCTCGTGGTAATCGTGACGACTGCGGATTGACACGCTGGATTCCATCCAACGCCACCTAAGGTAAATATATTGCGGGAGCAGCTGCAAGCCTACTAATTATAGTTATACCCCTTAAGTTATAGGCCATATTGCCACAGGTCCCCTGTCTAGCTAATGCTTTTTAATCTAAATGTAATGCTTTTCAATCCGTCCCTATCTATATTACCAATAGAAGGATTACTAGTCAACCCCAGCGGAGGAAATGCGGAGGACGGAACACTGCAGATAGCCACACGGAAGACTTCAAATCATTGGTGTTCTCACAGAAGCGTACATATACTGTATGCAGTTTAGTTGGCGTCAGCTTATACGACTTGACACACGGAGAGGTGCGGGCCGGGTACGGCGTTTAGGCTTTAACGCACCGACAATCTTCCCCGTGCTTGCATGTGGTTTAATCTCCACAGAATGCCGGCGGACGAAAGTGCCGGGCTATTTCCATTTGATGTTGCCTTTGAATCCAGACATGGAGACGTAGCGTCGGGATTAGAACGCCGATGGTGACTTTGGAGACCGACATAGGTGACGAAATTGGGCAAATTGAGAGACGTGGGGAATTGCATGAGCTTCTTTCTGTTATCCTTTCTTACTTTTTTACTCTTTGTTTGACCGAGTTGAGTTATTATTTTGGCCACTATGTTGCGGAGGATAAACAATGCTTGCATGTGGTCCCATATTAACAAACCATACTTGGAACTAATACGTTGATAAATGCTGTTGTTGGAGAATGAAACATTTTTGGCTGCGAGGGGAACGGAAAATGTTCTTATAAAGGACTGTGATTTGACGAAATACGAGCAATGTGTGAGGTTACTTCAAACGGTGGAAGGTCAGCACAAGAGTCGAATAGACGAATGCCGCCAATCCGCATTTGCGTGTGAGAGAGAATGAAGAGCGGAGTCAAATAGATCAACTTGAATCAACCAATACGCGAAATTCATACTCCGTATTGAGCCATCTACGTGTTAGTTGTCAAATTGAAGTCTGCTCTCAACTGGTTTCACATGGGCATGCTGAGAGCCGCATTTATAGAGTATCCCGGTGACTATAGGCCTTTATGAGCCATTTCGACAAGACCAATCCGCTGTGCATGTCTTTAAGTTTATCCCTCGATTCGGAACTGGTTGCAACCGACCAGTTCCTATTGATGCCATGATATATATATGCCGTGTTCCGTGAGATTTTGTCTAGGTGCCGGAGCGTAAGCCGCACCAAGCGTATGGAACATTCTCGCTTACATGCACATCCCTGGCCCTAAAACGCCGCTCTATCTGCAAAGATATCATCTACAGTACAGTAAGTACGGAGCACTGAGCACAGTACTACCAAGGAATGAATAGACACCGAATTTTTCCGGTTACGACGCTACTCCATGTCGGCGGCATATCTCAATCCTCCTCCTCATACAGGCAAGGAGTACCACGTTGATGTTTGCCACTGGCTCGAGTACAAATAGTCAATACAACCTCCTCGACACACTAGAGACCATGACCAGCACCCATAGCACCTCGCACTCCCCCAACACCCCCGAATCCGCCCATCAAAAGCCAGCCCTATCGGCCGCTACGGGCTGTCCCACGGCGCTAAGGAGTGGCTCGGGGGGTTTCTGGCGAGGCGTGGAGTCTGTGTATCCACGTTAGGGTATCGTCGGATACTTTGTCCGGTGTTCCTTTGTCAATAACCACCGAACCAAAGCTCGAGTGGAAATTCAGAGCAATTGGGCTTTGACGATCAGTCTACTGTTGACTTGACTGCTCAGGTTGATGAGACCCCATGCTCTTTGAATCTCTGATCGTCTGTTTCCTAACCAGGGATTGCCATATTCGGCACTTCCACTGTCTGTTGCCCCCTGTCTAGTGTCCAGACAATACGCATGACACCATAAGCAGCCCTTTTTTCACTTCCAGAGCAAAGCGAAAAAAAAAGAGACTGAGATTGACCTTCAAAGGGCGTCAATGCTGCAGCCTAATGTCGTGACTTGAGGGATTTTGCTAATGGACCTGCTAAGTCGCCGCGCATTTTGCGCCGGAAGGTTGTTGCTTGGCGAGGTTCGAATTCGGACTACTCCGTACAAATATGGTGCGTTTCTTTTATACACCACCTTGGAGCAACGCACAGTATTATTCCATTTCAGGGTCTCTACTGTATGAGATGGATGTACATGAGGCAATCGACATTCCTATTCAAGGAGTTGCATGATTGTTTCCATGTAACCTTGCCACATGTTTCTACTCGTACTCAACCACACTTCACAAGCTGATGCTCTTGTAAGTCGAGTGCCGGATTTCGAAAGGGTTCAATCATCGCTAGGCCCAATCAATGCATAATGTAGAAAATAGCGCCGAAACCTCCCATGGGCTCGTATGTGCCCAATCAATGCATAATGTAGAAAATAGCGCCGAAACCTCCCATGGGCTCGTATGTGCCCAATTGCTAGGCTGACCGCTTGGCTGACCCTGACCGCTCCATCAACCGAGAGCAGCACACACAGTCTCGACTTGTGAAGCACCAGCACCTCTTGCGGAGTCTCGCGTGCCCAATTGTGACAGACAAAGACTACTGTACTCCGTAAACATGCCATGTATTCGCAGAGCATCTTGCGTCTTTCGCGACCCCCGGCATTGTCAGCATGGTGTGGAACCTCGTGCTCCAGAGAGGCAGGCAAGGCAGCGGACAAGGCAAGGCTAGCACGCACAAAGACAGATCAAATTACGGGAGTGCTCCCAGGGCATTCCCTATCACGGCTCCTGTTGCAGCGAGTTCCGGGCTTAGTCACGAAGCCGGATTCTGCTAGTCCGTCCAAGTTCCCAAGTTGTGCAACCGGAGGGCTGATGCCGCGTGCACAGTCGGATGTAAGCTGGCAGCATCAAGTGGCATTGGAGCCGTCAGCGTGTCAAGGGGGGGGGAGGCCGGAATCTGCAAATCCGCTGCCGCGTTAACACTCTGCATCCCCCATACAAGTGCTGGCTCTACTAAAAAGCAACCGGCCGCCTACTTACATACAGTGCACATGTAAAAGTGCCGGCACTCTCTCCTGTCCATTTGATCTGGACTGAGCTTGTCTGCCTTAGTCCACCCCAATACCTCCCCGGTAGTATCGCCTACTGTGCTGTACATGTACTCCCTCTTCCCTCGTACAAGCAACTAGGAGTCGAATCTACCCAATTCCATGTACTAGGCCGTATCCATTCATTCGTGTGTGTTGCAGCATTAATACCCGTCGAAATTGAGTGCATGCCAATGTGCACGTGGCTCGATATATATCAGCCGTGCGCCCACCATCTCACTTTGTTCCAGACTCAGACTATTGAGTCCAGCACATAAGAGCTGAATCCCCAGAAAAGGAAGACGTGCAGACACAGAGCTCGAAGCCAAAAAGCTTGCCAAATACGAACAAGACACACCAAGTTACAGCCTCTCACCCTCCAATGTCCCTTTCCTCTCGCGGTTAGCATTGCACAGCACCGCCGTAGGCGAAACCGAAGGATTTGATTACAGGTCCCGTTGCCGTTGTCACTTTCGTCTCACTTCCCGCCTTTTCTTCAGCTTGCCTTGACTCGTTTCTGCAAGCAAGCAAGCATGGACCCATCAGGTATGTCGACTATTTCTTATTCTCGATACGATGTTTTGCGATACACCTGGTCTGCTGCTTCAATTATGTCATAAGTCATATTACCACCTCTTTGGAAAAAGGTGTTTACATATATTGTCGAGACATCGTCTCCCTCTTTTGTTACACGTACATACATGCTCCATACACACATAGACACAAGCGCACTATTCCGGGCGGGACCCATACCATTGCCGTTGTTTTCCAGTCTTATTGCTGTGTATGACTTCATTTTATACTCCTTCGCCCATCATGGTCGATAATCCAGAATTCACGTTCAAGTGTTGGCCAGACCAAGTGTTAACCGAAGACATGTGCCCTCCAGAAGCATTCTTCTCAGCGCAACAACAACACCACCATCACCACCTTTTCGACACAGGCCTTCATCATGCTGCCCGGATACATGTACCACACAATCAACAGCATGAAGACAGGCTCGGCATGTCAGCCCCTACCTATTCCTCAGAGGGCGCCAACAGTGTCTTTTTCCAGATGCCGGCGCAGCAGATGGCCAATGTGATGCCGCCATCCTCGTCAGCGTCAACACCAACCCCCCACCATTACCGCCAGGATTCTCCCACCAGCACACATAGTGGAGGCTCTCATTCAAAGCATCGCAGCACAACCCGATCAACAGACGGCGATGAACTTGAAGCCTGCAGTGACGAAGCGCAAGCCGCCATTAAACGGCAGCGCAACACGATGGCGGCACGAAAGTATCGTCAGAAACGCCTTGACCGGATAGCCGATTTGGAGCGGGCATTGAGTGACATGACTGGGGAGCGCGACGAACTCAAGCTTAAGCTGGCTAGGCGCGAAGCCGAAGTTGAAGCTCTAAGAGAGGTTCTGGGGAGAAAGTGAACATGTCACCCACTTACAAGCTCGCTCTTTGCGCGATTACACATATACACTATACACCCCTGTATAACACCAAAGAGAGGGTGAAGCCCTCAACGACGCACTCACTCTACTGCAACCACATACCCACAACGCTTAACCTGTACTGGATTTTTTGCTTTATCTCACGGAAATGTTTTTTCTTTTTTTCAATTGGATCTTTCGGGGTTTAGATCTTTTATGTCACATGGTGTTCACGGGAGAAATGACCTCGGGGGCCGGTCATTGGGAGGCATATTGTTTTCATTCGAGTCTTTTATTATTATTCCTCCTATTATTTTTCTGATATCACCTTTGTCGTTTCACCCGACATTGGATCTTGAACGAAAAAGGTGCCAAATGCCACCGAAGTCGTGGGGTTTGTCAGATATATAGAACCCATGTTAGCGCTACAATCCTTCCGCATATAGATGGGGGGTATATTAAAAAATCATCAATGATGACCAATAAAGAATTGGAAAAATAAAAGATGGTGTTTTCAAAATCATGTGTGCTTCTCGTGGCTGCTCAGACGATGTCGATTCTCTTCCTTAATTGTGAACAAGATGTTTCATGGAATTTATTCAACTTCTTTCGCCTCATCATGGCTGACCACGGCTGTCATATTCGACAGGAGGCACAATGAATATAGGGGGTAGATGTGCTATATGATGGGGGGAAACATACAGAGGCTTACCGAAGCACAGGGGCCATTATCTGTCATCTTTCAGACACAATTAGACAGTTCAATGTCATCTTCATCATGGCTTCAAGCTCATTTTGCCAGTATGACTTATAAGGAAGTAGAAAGAAGACGAAGGAGAAGATTTTCGCAATCCAGGGAGACTGTATTACACAGATGTGATCAATGACATCTCTGGGCTTGCGTATTCTACAGTGAGAATCTTTTGAATACTGGTGATTGGAAAAGACAAAAGAATCATCCAAGCTGGAAAGCATGATATTTTATATGCAGAAAAGCGAATATCCTCAATTTCTTTTCAACTATTCTCTACCTTACACGCGAATAGCATCCGACAGCCCGATGCATGAGACATGGAATACGATACTGGCAATTACAAAGCCCTCTTCGGTAGCGCCTTGGCCTCTTCCTCTCTCGTCTCGGGGCAGAAGAGCATCCCGACGATTACCAACTACGGAAACAATATTTTCTTCATCAACTCATGGAGTATTGTTGGTTCAACCCTTTTTTTCTGTCTGTATGTGTGTGTATGTGTCGGCGATAGAGTCATAGTGGGGGCGCCAGAGTTCCGGTGACTCACCCCAGCATAAAAGGAGATTGGAAGTACATGTACTAACCATTGACCACTATTGACGCCGTACGGATGAAATTGTATGAGATTACCAAAGTTGATGTTGATGCAATTGTTTCTTGGTTGATGGATGACGATTGACTCAATACACTGACTCTGATTCTACGAAATAAGGGATGCTGCTTGTCATTGAAGACTGACTACAGGGAAAGAATCTGACACTCTCCTGGCACGAAGCTTTCGGGAGAGGCGTTTCGCAGATTTAGGGGGCTCAAACTCGTTCAACAGTCAAAGACCAAGTGACACGGAGCATGAGCAATTAGGTCTTTTCGACCACTGCCCCCTGTTGTGTATCATGTCTGCCAATGAGAAAATGTAGAAGGACTTGCTACATTAACCGAGTCAGGGTGATTTTGTTGATTTTGATATTAACCGGGTAATGATTGGGCGGCGACCTGAAAAGAATATAATAGGAGAGTCTGTATCTAGGGCCAGTACACGTCTCTGTTGACGCAATGCGCTGATTTTGCCCAACTCCGGATGTAGAGGATCCGATTCATGTTCGGCGAGATGGATTTGGCAAGTCTGTCCAGTTTTAATTTCCACACCAACGGGGAGTATGAAGTACATTCGTCTACTTCGGGATAAAACAGTGACCCGATAAAACTATTTGTGATGATTGACTTGAATTTGTATCACAAGCGATATATCGATATACAAAAATTGTTGTCACACGGAGTTACAGTATATACACATATGACTATATTCATACTGCCTGTATCCAGTAGGTACTGTGTGTATGTAGCTGATGAATAAATAAGGTACCAGCAGGTATCGGGTATATAATGGTGTCCGAGAGATCAGTTCGCAGATAAACCAATAAACCGATGGGTCTACTACGAAAGATTTGTTCAATAAACGTATTTCTCATGGGCAAGATAGTATATTCATGTTCCATTACGCTACTCAGCCTATGTCTGGTCGTGACATCCGTCTTATCATAACAGCAAGACCAGTATTACTCTGCTTCTCGTGGAAAAATGACATGACGGCTATCATTGTGGCAAAATTTGTTATGCCGAAATCTTCCAGCCAGTGCCCCTATTCCAGAACCCAGACGGAGGCCCCCCAACTAACCCGTCGGTAGAATGTACATACTCTCGTATACAAGCGATATACGTCTTTGATAGGTTGTTTATTATTTCGGTAATCCCCTGCAACCAACTCGTGGAAGAGGATTGATTGACAAGGAACTGATTCCTTGACTGCAACGTCAAACACGTGGAACTTGAACAGCACAGACACACACCCGCCAAGTACCAAGCTTCAGGATCTGGGAATTTCCAGGTACTGGGCAATCCTGAACGTGGCATTGCGGCAGTTGCCGCTTTGCCGCTCAAGGCTCGGCTTATTCGCATATGCAGCTGGAACACACATATACGAGCGAGGCTATGCACAGGTCTAAAAGTCGGGTAGCCGTACAGCTGGGTTTTGGCACTATAACGTACGAGCATTGTACAATACGAAATCAATAGCTTACTTTCCTCTTTTGTCTTCCCCATGAAGCACAAGCGTGGCCTTGTCCTTGTCATCATGCTTGGAGGCAAGCTGAAAGGTGATAAGCATCAGCCCAGCTGCTTACTGCATATGGGTCTAGTCTAGCTGCAACGGCGCTGCAGCAACCGCCAGCCTTATTGCTTGGCAAGGTCAGAGTCAGACGAGCATTTCGATCATTCGATGATTCCAAAATGATTCCCTTCCATCCTTGTCATGTAACGAGTACATGTCAGATGTAAGAAGCAAATCGGGCTCATTTTTTAGATGAAATGGCGGAACAAACGTTTTTCCCCCGCAAAACGGTGCCAAGGCGGATCATCCACGGACCTGGCGAGGGCAACGTGTCGATGACGTAGCCGCGTCCCTGATCATCAGGGAAATGAAAGCCAAGCTCGTCAGATGCCAGCTCTTGGCTTTTCTTTTTCTTCTCTCTTACATTTCAAACGCTATTGGTCTCAAGCTCACCGAAAAGAATATCTCAGGCACCATCGCATATTGAGCTACCTTACACATTTTCTCTTTCCGACGTTATTTTGCTTGCCTGCTTGTGCTACTATTTACTTCCATTGCACTGCCAGCCACCATGTCTACTACTAGCGATCGTGTTGAGTTGGCGGAGCCTGAACGCGTGTACGATGCGCAGCCAAAGTCACATCAAGCCATGGGCAAGTCTCCCCGATTCCCGATATTATGGTGCGAAACTCTAGAGAAGACGTTGTTAACCGTGCGCAAACAGATGCCCAGCAGCCGCATCCCGAGACGACAGACGACGTCAACATGCGCGGAGGCGATGATGGCGATTGCTGTCCCGGCCGCTTCTGCTTCATCATTCCCTGCCCGATTCCCATCGACTGCTGCATCTTCCCATGCCCGTGCTAAACGGGGCTTATCATATCATATACTACGATGAAGAGGAGGGATCGTATCTTATACCCGCCAGCAGGCTTATCGCACCCTTTAGAGGGCTGATGCTGTGTAATCTTGTGGAACAGCTACACTGCATGCACAAGAGAATGATTTCGAATTGATTAAGCCTTTGGAACACGGAAATTATATTAGAGCGAAATGATTTGCGCAATGTTTTAGTTGAAGAGATTCAGAGCTGCTCGGCTTATGTGCCGGCGGCGTTAGATGGATATAATAATACAACAGACAAATTGCTATGACCACATACTTTTGCATCAAACAAAAAAGCTTCTCAGTCTATACTTGGAACGACCATGCTTCTTACTACGGAAATGAATTCACAAAACGATAGGCAACGTGGGTAGACTGTCTCTCCACTTGAGTGATTCCTCTATATAGGTATGCATTGAATTCCACAGAGTTACGAATCGCAACTAACCAGCTTCTAGCCCTCCTCGGTCGTTTTCTCTACCTTGACTCGCGGTCCATCACCACCTTGGTATTCCTCAAACAGATCTTCTATCTTCCTCACACCAGGCTTCTTCCCGCGCGTCTCAAAATGCGTCGCCACGAGAGCGTCGATACCCAGTCTCGTCTGCACATCTCCCACTTCATCAGACTTTGTCACCTCCGTCAGAGCACCCACCGTGAGGACAGTCGCCAGCAGCACGACCAGCACGTTGGCAACAAGCAGACAGACAAGCGGCGCTACCGGCACAGCAGCCACGAGTATCGAGGATCGCCGTTGAGCCACCTCTGCAGGTCAGGGCTCAAGGGCTGCGCCGGCTGATGCGAGGATGGCCTGGCTGTATGTGTTGGAAAATCTGTCAGTCAGTTGCTGTGCAGTCTTACTTTCCCAAAAGTCGGTAATGGTATTGTGCATGAGGAAATATTCCATGGCAGGACTGAACCTCAGTGTCCCTACAATGACATTGGTCGAGGAGAAGTTGCTGGGTATGGTCGAGAAATGCGTAACGGAGCCATTGGCGGAGCCGTACTCTGTGTCAAATACAGTGCTCTCACATAGCATGATGATGACGGTCGGTTGGTCTGGGCCGCTGTAAACCTCGTCGTTGTCAGCGTATCCCGATGGGGCGAAACCGAAGCCCATATTCAGGATGGCTGCAAAGTTATGCGGGTTTGAGTTGTGATAGGTGTCGTTCGGATTGCTGGAGAGTGTCGAGTCTGTGAAATCGGTCAAGGTCAAGAAGCTCATCGTTTTATCAATGGGTCCGTCCATGGCAATATCGCATTTGTAGGAGGTCACGTCGGGAAAGTGACGATTCTTGAAGCATCTGGATGTTGCAGGGGTACAGTTCATCTTGACTACAAATTTTGTGGCGACGTAGTCAATGTCCGTCTGGAAATGATATGCCGGAGAGGTAACATAGGCGTATCTATGCTCGCCCTCATCGTGGGACTGAACGAGTGCCCTTTCAGAGATGTTAGAGAAGATCTCTTAGGTGATGTAGTTTCTGTCGTTTTTCATTAATTCATCTTGCAGAAAAGTATTGCATCTATTGGGCTTCTCCTCTCCAATAGTCAAGCAGGCTGGAGGTATGCCGAAGGTAGCATTTTTGGGAGATGTTGTATGAAACTCAGTCATGGGAACTGTCTCCGTCGTGACGTGAAGCCACGTATCCGTCTCAAAGATGAACGTACTTTACTGGTTTAGTTTATACAAACTAACTTGCCTTTGGGGAGTCTAGATTTACCTCTGTATCGTGCCCAAAACATGTGTGCACATCATAATGTTCAAGGCAGATGACATGGGCGCCCTCCTTCCCTTTGCAGAGATGTAGTTCATGCATTGCCAGACCGAACTAAGCGAAGAATTGGACATGACCCGGAGTATCAGAGCAATTTGATACGGAGTGGGCAGCTTTCGCCCTTCTTTGCCGTCACTCGCTCGCATCATCAGTCTGGACGCGGGATAGGACGCAATCGTCAGGATAAATGGGAGCGAGAGCGGCTCCACTGTGCTTGACCACGAACCCACGGTAGTAAATAGTGGCACTGAGACTGATAAAGATGATACCTCTTTTCTGCGGATTTTCGTCTGGGAGCCTCGGATCATTGTGGCCATGCGGTATAACCCGATACCAGAACAATAGACCAAGGAGTAAGCCGGAGAAGGCGAGAAGTGGCAATACCGACACCGCGAATACAAGCACAATGTCTTTTATGAAGACATTGTTTTGATTAGTTTGTGAAGCATTGGGCCCAAGGCCAGAATATTGGGCACCAGTCTTTGGCATTGTTATCATTCCACAAGGGCTAAAGGTGAGGTTGTTGAGTTAAGACTGATGTCTAATCTTGAGTTTCCGACAATTGGAAATATCCAAAACAGCTGAAAGAGCATGGTAAATTGACGCAACAAGTGGAAATTGAGTCATTGAGCAGAGACATACTCCATCGATACTTATATGTTGTTTAGGGACATTCTTTATCACCTCCAAACTGGCATCTCCTTTGCCTCATCCTTTGACCAAAACGCCGAAGTGATGGAGTTTGTGCGACACATATACGCTGGGCTAGACAATTCTAAAGGATTAGTGGGTTCATATAGAAGAGTGTCTGGCCCGTTGATGTTCTTGTTGGCCTACTACAGCCTCTTGTAACCTTGCAGATCAGCCTAGGAGGATTAAAACAGGAAATGACATGTATCTATTTGTAAAGTGGCGGAGACACACTTGTGTAACTCTGATAACATGCCTTGCTCCAATCACAGCAGTTGTCTCTCAGACAAAAGCCGCCGGGGCAAGACAGGAGCCTTGCCGGAAAAGCTCGTGTCACAAACTAGGTAGGTAAGCAGGCTGTACTTTATGGCGAGCTCGAAGATTCAAGGCCAGCCTGGGATATTGAACTTTTCCAGCATCCTGAAAGGTTGCAAAGGATGAAAGGTATTGTTGCTACATGTACGCATCTACGCAATGCGATCAGATAGTAGGCGTGGATATTAGGCTGGGGGGAAGGGGAGACATCTATATAAGCAATACCTAATAGGATATACTTGCTACTCATATGCCGCACGATACAAATCTCTTGCCCGCCCATTCATCAAACGTCTCAGTCCAGCAAGTCTGGCTGGTACAGGGTCTCCGTCCTTAATTTGAACAGAGTTGTACTGTTGATACGGATGTCCAGCGTATACCTTATCCTCCTCTAGAGAATCACGTATTTGACATTGGTAAAACAGGTGCGGAACCTTGGTGGGAGCATCCACTGCATCAACAAATTCCCAAGCGCGAATACTAGAGAGATAACATATATCATGTAAGTGATGTTTCAAGATGGTATGCAGGATATAAGTTCCGGTCACTTACCCCGTTACACTATCGAGGGAGACCAAGCTCCCGATATCGGTCTTGAGCAGCCATGTAGGATCAATAGCCCAAACGTAGACTATAACAAGCCAGTCTCCGAACAAGGTTTTATTAAAATCCTTGCTATATTGAGAGAAGACCATTCGTCCCCCGCAGTTTATCTCAGGAGGCACATTGTCATCTTTTGTGCGATAATTTATATAGCCCACATGTCTCTGATGATTTAGCCATGAAAAAATACTCGTAGGCTGTTGGCTGTTTCCTTCAGCTAGTTGCCTGGGTAGATCCATAAGATATGACCGCACAAGCATGCGCCATGGTGCCTGTCCAGTTTCGTATCCCCGGGGAATGAAGTCAGATGATATCAACCATCGGAATGACCGTACTTTGAGTGGCTTTGGTAGATGACCAGTCTTAAGAACAAACCATGCATCGTGCAAGACGGCAGGTATCCGTCGCCAATACTGCTTCTTCAGTCTCTCAAGTATAACCTTGTTATGGTCTTCGTCTTCATGAGTCTTTTGCAGCCACAATGGAGATGATTCATCTCCTAGTGGCAGACAAGCGTACTCGGGTAGCGAGGGACAATGGCAGGGGGTATAGTGCGTGCAGCGAGGTTTGTCTGCACCCGTAGTTGATGGTTCTGCACTCGTGGTCGATGATTCTGTATTCGTGGTTGATAGTACTGCAGTCATGGTTGATGATATTGCAAGTGTCGTGTCGATCAAATAGCTGGCTTTGGTGAAACGAAACTTTGTAATGTGTATTGTACGTTTGGTTTATATAGGTATCCAGAGAAATCGGCCCGACGCAAAAGTAAATATCTTCTTGTGGAAATGGGTAGCTTGATGGTTTCGGTGTATCTCACTATGACGATGTATGTATGAAGGAAATAGCGCATGGTCATAGTAATAATAAATATATTGAGTCAACCACTCAATCATGGTAATAAGAAATAACTATTTCGACTGAATAAAATCACGTGTCATCACGAAAATAGCCTCGACGGCCGCGACCCACAGAGTCCCCTTATATATTATGCCAACCCTGTAATTGTTAAATTAGTAAAAATAGCTAGGTACTAAAGCATATCATAGGAAAGACACTTACACAAAAGAAACCTATTCTTTGGTGGCGGGGGCGGTGATGGGAGTGGTGATGGTGGTGATGGCGTTGGTGATGGTGGTGGTGATGGAGCGGCGGCGGCGGCGAGAAGAAGGGGGAGCACCTCTCTCAAGACTAGCATATTGTTAGTTAAACAAATCTGTTCACGTCGATCAATTCAAGACTCACTCAGAGGGGGTGGTGGTGGCGGCGGCGGGAGGGTTGTGGAGGCTGGAGATGCGGCCTCTCCCCCGAAGATCTCTCATTAAATTTCGTTCGCCTCTATATGAATACGAGTTAGCAACAGTGTACTTGGACAATTAATTGAATGCTTGAGTTACAGGATGGCGAGGAGCAACATACGCCATTGTTGTTATTGTTGTTGTTGGTGTTGTTGTTGCTGGTGGTGGTGGTGCAGAGGCAGAGGCAGAAAAGAAGAAACAAACAAGTAGAAACTAAGTAAGATTGCTGGGAGTTGAATGGATTTTAAATAATTCCAAGGCTGGGTGAGTATGACTTTCCATTATTATCCTATCGTCACTTTCTGTCTGGTTCTATGGGTAAGGTAAACTATCCTGTCTATGGTAAACTTTGGCGACGTTGCTGCCTTCCTTGACCCTATTTTACTCCGCAATGGACGCTTCTGTTGTCTCGTTCTACTCTACTTATCATAGTCCGCATTAGTTTTTAGATAAATGTTCTCTAATTTTCGAAACAAATACGACAGCCACTTATCAAGAACATATACTAAAGAAGAGCCTTTTGTATTATCTATTAGCTAAGAGAAGACGCGATTCCCTGCTTTAAATCGGGAATGCCCGGGTTGTCTATCTATTAACTCCTATAATTAATACCCAGACTAAAGGAGGCACTTGCCTACCCAAAACCTAAGATCGGTATTATCGAGTTCCCAAGAGTATACCAGCTGCGGGACTACTCTGATTGTTAAGGTAGGGTGCTGGCTAGCATTTCTCATGTATATCCATTCTAAGTCAGCCGTTGTAGCTAATTGAAAGTCATTCCCATTAACTGGTTGATAAGAATCCATCGGATATATGTTCTATGGTGGTGACTCCAAAGCGGTTGTTAATTATACATGGGCGTTAGCCTTCACTCCATCACCTTATTTAGAAGCCAGTGAGGTATATCGTCGTTGATGGCTTCAATCGATGAAACCAAACATCATCAATGACAGTTGAGATGGTATTGATATATACCGTTAACATGGGCTACGAGGATTGTCGCTCAACACAAACAATTGCTTTCCCGTTTTAGCCCATCAGACGTATTGCGTCCAAATTGGAATATCTTCCATTACAATTCCATATACAAGTCTAATCTTATTAGAAGCGACGATAATACTTTCTCTCTCACTTTGATAATCTCATCTCCAAGTGCTGCTCAACCCCAAAAATTCATCACATCTCACACGCCACAGCTACAGCTGTCAAAAGTTAATTCTTCTTGATCGAACCATAATAACTCAGCTGATCCATATGCATAGCTAGCCTGCCTCGCTGGCAAAAACTAAAGCACAAGACAGATGACAGCTGTCGACTCTAAATTAGTCGGGCATCAGGTCAACTGTCAGATATCTCAATGGGATCCTCATTGTTCAGGCACAGCCAGAATCTACTTCACCCCAAGTTTGGGCGCGCTACTTCGGATATCAAATCATTTAACTGGCCAATTACGTCTTTAAGCGGTATACTTAAAGCAAAATTGCGTCCTAAACGAAGCCAATGCTAGAAGAATGTCATTTGCGAATCACGAGTTGCAAATCACACTGTAGTCTCATACGCGTAGTCACAACACGCATTTGGAAGTCTCACTCATCCTGGGACACACCCATTGACGTACTTCCCTCACAAGCATTCACGTTTGCATAAGACAAACTGTCACAACACCTCTTGATAGCGATAGCGCATGAAATTGTCTCGTAAAAACCAAAAAAAAGGGGGGGATTCACGCAAGTTCTTGCCCCTCAATAAATGAGAACCAGGTCTCAAACCTGATTGAGGAATCGCGAAGCGAAAAAAGAGGCTTACATAGTGAAGAAGGTTCTCGGACAAATAGATCGAATGGAATCCTGGTGCAGGGAGATTTCTCAAGCAACACGCTTGGACGTGTGTCACTCATTGGCTCGATGAGAGGCCCGTTACTGGGCCAAGACGGATTAAAGTTTCCGTGCTGCCTGCATTTACTAGATCTGGACGGGCGCATGCACCCACTCTCGAAATCTGTTGCCGTCACATGCAAAAGAATTGCCTCTTTACGGTAACCATGGCTTGCATGGATCTTCCAATAAGGGCCAGGGATCCATGGTAAGCCATCATGGCGCTGCCCATGACAAAGCCGAGTAAACGTCAAATCAGGATCAGTCAGGATTCAGACTGTCTCTAGAACCCACAAACTAGGCGGCCCGTTTAGAATCGGCACTAGGGCCGTGAAAGAATCCGGTAATATAGTTGATATTCGGCGTACTGGCGTAGTGTAGCTTCTGTCCTGGCTTGGACCTGTCATAAAGTATCACGAGAGTTGCTTATATAAGTCGAGGTATCCAGGTGACACTAAAACAAAACTGCACAGTAGAAGATGCTTTGCCTCGGGGAGGAAAGCAATGAGAATCAAGATTAGGATTCCAAATCCGGAGGACGTGAAATCCGGAGCAAAACGGGGGGACTCTGGTGAAAAAGAGCCGCAAAAGAATACAGCAAACGTCATAATTACCTATCCCAAGGCGTCTGTGACCTTTGCTGATTGGAAGACGATATGATGGCGCATCATCTGGTTGCATGGTGATACCCCTTGACGATACCGCCAAGAGCGTCTCAGGAGGCAAGGAAACGCACACATAGAGGAGGGGGGAGGCGTGTGAATGGTGTCGTTGGGCGGATGACCACAAAACTAGCCGGGACAGGTGGGCAAGGTTGGCCATCACAGCCGGCACCTTAGTGGGGTGAGTGGGCAGGGATCATGAGATTCAGTAATGGAGTGCTTGGTCTGAAAGTGGCAGATCTTGCAGGATTAGAGGCATAGATGTGAAGCAGACACCAAACTAACAGGGATGTCGCAACGGTCTGAGCCTCCGAGGGCTTGCGCCAGCTGCGGCTCCAGTGAACACAGCAACAAGACGAAGGGGGCGTGCGAGTAGACAGTAGAAGAACCGGGTAGGCCGTCTATCAATGCCACATCGTAAATGGTTTCCTGAACTTTGGTCCATCGTATTTCTCCAGAGCATCCGAGTTGCGGTTGAGATACGAAGGCCGGCGTCAGACGTTCCTCAAACTTGGCTTTCGCCATAAGACATTTACGGGAATGAGAGGTGGCAGATGCGGAGAGGGCCGCCTGGGACGGCCCACACCTAGATCAGAAACAACTGGGAGAGCCAAAGCAAATAGAGAGAAAGCGTGAAGCCAGCCCGCAAAGTGTCCGCAACTGTATGGAGCGCACTTCGGATGCTAATGGGTTAGCAACTCACTACTGAAAGGGGCAGACAGTAGGAAAGCCTAAGGGCCAAGTGACAGGAAGAGAAAAAAAAGCATCAAGGGGTGATATAAACTCATGTTTCTAGAACCGATGATTCGCATCTGGTCAGCACAGTTTGCGGCGTGTAGCTGCATGTAGCTGCGTGTAGCTGTGCGTAGGTGATGCCGAGGGGAGGTCGGTAGTATGGAGTATTGCAACGTCGATGCGGGACGCATGACCCTCGTACAGAGCTTCTAAGTGCGTCCCCACCATGCATGCATCTTCACACATGCTTGCGTTAGCGCTTGAGATGTGCATAAGGATGCATAATAGGGCGAGCAAAAGGTGTGAGCAGATGCGGCATGCCGGTGCACTTGCAGGCAAGGCGTGAAGCTCGGCTTTTGGTTGGCTGGGATTCGGAAGAACAAGCCATGCGTGTGTCCGTCTCCCACGACAGCCACATGAACATTTGGAAGTTCTCATCCTTCGCCAATAGCACGGCGGCGCATTTCGTATCGAAGGTTATTGGCCAAGGTAGCGTGGTTTGAGCGGCAGATATCATTCGCGGCTGATGGGCTCAAAAGTCAAATGCGGGAGGTGGTGATGGCATCTATCATCAGACTAGCCGACGACTAGTACCTCGGCGGACTGAGGCTGACCGGCCGGTGTGGGCAGGTGTCTTGGACATGGGCTTAAGCCATATCGCTAGTCAGAATCCAAGCACTCGGCTGCCCCTGCACATGGCCTCTTGGTGGCGTCGTTTGTCGTTGATAGCCTCTCTCGTCCAACGTCCAAGCAGAGGCAACGAACAGCCTCCCGTTCTTGATGCTGGAAAGGGAAAAGCGTCGACAGGTACAGGCATCTGCTTGGATGTTGCACAAGCCCCTATCGACCGAGATGTGCGGCATTCTTTTTTTTTTTTTTCTCGGTGGGAGATTATCTGATGTGTGTTCCGTCGCCATTTAGTCAGCGGTCATTAGCATCGAAGAAAAAGAGATTGTAAGGTAGCTGTAAGTGGGAAGCGAATCGGAATGAAGGCGAAACATGAAAAGTAAGGATCGGCAGGTATCGAGAGAAGACATGGCGGATAGCATGTAGCCCATTTACCCATGTCACCTCGAAGAACAGATAGATAGCTGTCTAACCAAATCAATGTAGAGGCACCGCACAACGCCTCGGAGTTGGGAGTCCGCGCAACCTCATTCGCCAGCCCGGGCATGAGGGCAAAACCAGCGCTCCGTTTGCCCTGAGACATGCCGACGGCCTTGAAGGCAAGGAGGGCTGGCCTGCACCATGAGTGGACGCAGCTACAGGCGATGGATGCAAGTCATGGGCCGAAGCGTCGTGGAAAAATCAAGAACTTTGCACAGCTGAGACCGGGCCAGGCAACGGAACAATGGCGAGAGCTGGGGGAATTGACGAGTCGTTTCGAGCGGTCCGGCCGGGCGTGCGATTATTGGCGTCTTCTCCTCTTTGTGGCGCCATCGAGGTGTTTTGTGTTTGTGATTGCACGGAGGCATTTTGTCGCTCGCATCGCGTCTCGTCTGGAGGTTGATGCAGGCGAGGCCGAATGGGGGAGCGTCGGAATAATTCTGGCGCCAGATAAGAGATACCACAACCTCATGTGCTACTTGACTACTCCGTGCTCTCGGTTGAGGTACTACGCGTCTCTCTACATGTGCATACAAGTATACTTTACATACATACGACGTGCATACTTCCATTATCTATTACCGCAAGGGGAGATGGAAATACTACTAATTACCTGCTCTCGTCATTGTCTCAGCCTCATTATGGATCACTACTACTTGCAATCTGCATCTCGGCTCGATGGTATCCCGGGCGGTGATGACGAGTGCATGCCTTCTATTCCTGGCACCTGATGAAGCCCGAACTAATGGCTCTGAATCCCGGCTCTATGCTTTGTGGCGTCCTGCAGGGATGGCCAGGGAGATGGGCGATTTCCCCGGATTCACGCATTCTGTGTACTGACCTCGTTCTTGTGCTGGATATACCGGTAGTAGGTACCACCTTGCCGAGACGCCTACTGGCTCCCTAGCCACGTACAGGCAAATCGACTGGGATCAGCTTGCTGGCGCTGTCTCGCGCGCGCACTCTATCCGTCTGTGCTTTTCCCTGCGACGGCCGTGTTTCCTCACTGAGAGTCGGCGGTCGGTTTGACAAGCCCAGGTTGTGCTAGCGCGCGGGAGGTTGCTCAAGCTGGTGAGGGCAGAGAGCAGAGTACGCGATCCATGCCTCTGGTACAAGTCAGGTATCGGCGTTGCTGCAGCCCGGAAGCACTGGGCAAGCTACAGGTAAGCACAGAGGCTCCATAGAAGCTGTCGACATGAAAAGCACTTGACGGCCGTGGAATCATATGTGCTTACTGCCTGTATGTGCTGTAGGTAGCTGGAGACGCTGGAGACGGCTGCAATACTACCGACAAGTTACCGAATCAAGATGTACTATCATATGCGGTGTAACAGTAGCGGCTGGGGCCCGTCTTTGACAATTTGATCTATTTTAAACGCCTCGATGTGGGACAAGATTGCGTGGGCAGGCGATGATGGCTTCGCAATCGCGGCTCAGCCAAGACATTTCGACGGCCCTGGATGACAAACTCATGCGTAACACGAGGCAAACCCATTCGACTAGTGTTGCGAACATTCCGGTAAAGAGGCCAAAATGTGTCTACAGAGTACGAGTTCCGAGTACGATACCATGCAAGTAGTAGCGGTACTACCGTCCGTGTGGATATATCGCGGCTTTGATGGTGTGGGCGTGAACCTCTGATGCTGTCTTGTTACATATGTATTCTGCCGAGCACATTTGATAAAGAGGCCGGGATCATGGTGTGGTTATTATTTCCCTTTTTTATATATTTTATTTACTGGCCGTGGAGACGCCCAAATGCCATGCAAATCGCTACGGGGCAAGATCATCGACAAGACGGCCCCGTGCTCATAGCTGCCATGAATGATCTGCAGCAGGGTGGCTACAGATGCAGGCATCATCTCGGATGCATACAGATGGGCACATACTGTATGCATCAAGACACATAGAGACAAGACGCGCAGTTCTCTTTGGCCATCTCAAACGTGGAGGCATGCACAAGAGTTTCAACGCCAGCCGATTCTCGCATCTGAGCGGATGAGGGACTTGATGTTGTTCTGGTCTGGGCCAAAGGAATGTCGGCCCACAGCGAGTGGCATGCTTCCTTGTCTTCCTCGCCCCTCTTCTTCGGCAAGTGGGCTATCACGTCCGGCTTCCTGGAAACATCGCCGTCTTTCAACTCAACTCGGGGCCGTATCGACCGTATTTTGAAACACTTCAAAGACTGTCAGATCCACCATCATTGCTATTCTGAGCCTTGCCCGAGTCAGAAACGGGAGCCACGGTCGCTTCCGAGCTGAATCGAAACCTTGAGCTGGCCAACGCTCTACTAGCCCTCAGTCTATCTCTGAGACTAGTGGCTTAACTACATGTATGATCGCCTCGCCGTGTCTTGGAAGAAGAAGGCGATGCTCGAGGGCCATCGAACAGCCGCCTCACCAACTTGCGCGGGCTCTTGCTCCGGCTAGCGGCATTCGCATATAACATGCAACCAACTTGATCCAACGCTGATACATGTCCAGTCCTCGTATTTGGCGCTGGATGTGAGGTACCTCGAGGCCATCGCCAAAGAGCTGTGTTGTTTCAGCACACCATCCTAATGACTCCGAGGACGCCGTCCTCCGCATCCGCATATACACCCACGCCTACATCTCCCATCCACAGCGTCTACTTTGACTAACACGACTAACACGACTACACCTACGCCCATGCCCATGCCCGTTTCTACACGCCTCTATCTCGGCCATCACGTTCGACTACCTATTCTTTGCTTATCCAAAAGACCCTCGCCACTGGAGTACATGGTTGCGCTTTGGCTTCGGAGCTGATCAACAGGAAGTGCTCCTGACGCGAACGAGAGGGGCTCGCAGCGTATATCAGCACATATTATGAGTACATACATGTACCTACACATCTTAGACACTTAAACCTCCCTCCGTCTGTTCTTTGCAGACGCAGGCATACCTATATAATAAGCTAGACGTCCCCGTGCATCGGCTTGATAGGCGGCCGACTCATCGACATCTGCCGTGATATATTACCAGCACCTCAACTGACCCTCCCTGTCCTGCTCCCCCTGCCACCCCCCCTTGTCGCGGCCGCCTTGGATATCATTCGATTTAGTTGATCGACTGCCAGTCTACGGAATCTCACATCCTCTGCAGTACCGGCCGCTGATGAGCTCTCGAACCCGGTGGACCCGCAGACTCGGTACATGCACTGCTGACAGACGGGCGACTGACCACAGCAGAGCCCATCGACAGCCTCAAATTAAGCTGCTGCTAGTCGATAATACGGGAGCGCCTACTCCGTACACTTTTGACGTTTATGTTGGGACCGAGTAGTACAAAAACGTGGTAGCAGGCGCAAATCACGCCCTGCTTTCTTCTACTTGTCTTCTTCTTCTTCCTCCTGTTCTTTTTCGCCATATTCTCTTCTTTCTTCTTGCCAGTTATCCATCCACTCTCGTTCATTATCTTTCCGACTTCATATCGTCCTCGGACTGGTTCTCGGCCCTGTTATCTCTTATTACCACCAGCAGTTCCACCCTGCTTCTCCATAAGCGGATGGCCGCGATCCACGACCGATACACTGTGCTCCCGCCCCAGAGGCTACGACGGCCGGGAGCGCTGCTACGAGCCGTGCTGAGACACAAAGATTCTGCGGGAAGCGGGTATATGAATAGTCACCAACAAGTTAATCATCAAAATCGTCATCGTCAAGGTCAAGGGGATACCACCAGTGTCGGCCAAGTGCTGCAAGTACATGGACGGGCAGCCTCTGCAGCCGAGCTCTCGCACATGCACTACATTAACCCGTACCAGTTCGGCGTCGGCGGCCCGGATGCTGGCGCTGGCGCTGGTGCTGCTGGAATCCAGCTACAGGGCCCCCCTACGGCTGCCTGTACAGCGCCTCCAGCGCCTCCAGGGGCCTTGTCTGCCCCCTCCGTCCCCTCTATCCCCGCCCACGCTGTCATTTTACCGCCCGCGCAGCACCTAAACCCCAATTTCTCCCCCTCAAACTCGATCCGTCACGCTCGCAGCACTTCTTCTCCTCTTCCTCTAGTTTCACCTCTTGTTCCCTCTGCGCTCGACCGCCGAGCCTCGCGACTCTCGTCTCCCATCGCCACGATGCCCGAGTATCGCCACATGCGCAGCGGCAGCCTCAGCATCCCCAGCGCTGCTCACGGAAGCAGTCATCATAGCATGCCGCGCAGCCCGCCCAGTACGTTACACAAATCCTCTGCTCTTCTGTTTGCCGCCTCCAGTGTCTAGGGCCTCCCCCACCGAAAGCCCGGCACACGACCACGGCTCGAGCCTCACGATGAGCAACGACTGATTGCCCGACCATGCGCTGACCTTTGATTGCTGCTTGTAGACACATCGCACGTCCCGTGCAAGTTTTTCCGCCAGGGAGCCTGCCAGGCCGGCAATGCCTGTCCCTTCAGCCATGACCTGGGCGCCGCCTCGGAGACGATTTGCAAATATTTCGCAAAGGTGAGCATTCCTTTTTTTGTGTGCTTGTGCGTCTGTGTTTGTCATATCTTGCATATTTCGGTTCCGTGATCGTCACCCATTGCGACAAACCAGAGAAACCAAGACCAAAAACCAACATTGATCCCATTTCTTTTTGTCCTTGCCCGAAAATACCCGCACCCATCTACATCTCTCTCCGAAGCTCGTCCGATGTGCTCCACGTCTTTCTCTGAATCCCTTTTTCTGCGACCTCTCGCTTGCTGCGCCATGGCATGACAAAGACAGATGTGTCTAGATTGGTTGGCTGACCATGGGCTTTCCTCTTAGGGTAACTGCAAGTTTGGCCCCAAGTGCGCAAACATCCACGTCCTGCCCGACGGCCGCCGAATCAACTACGGTAAGAATGGCGTTACCATCGGCCCAAATCCCCTCAATCTTGCCAATCGTGCGGGCGGCGCCAGTCCCGTCTCACAGACCCCGGGCTCTGTCAGTAGCCCCTTCAGCCATTCGACCGCCAGTGCCTTGACCTCGTCCCTCTACCGCGCCGACCAAGCCGTATATCCTTATCACGGCGATGAGATTCAGGAGCTCGGCCTCTCTAGTGGCCACGATAACGGCCCCCCTACCATTGATGCGCCATACTCCGTCACAGAGTCTAGCTATGGCTCTCCTCCCGACGACGACCCCTCCCGCCTTGGCTTTGGCCTGTCGCCCGCTGCAAGGGGCTTGTCCGTGCTCGATGCACCATTGCCCTCTTCATTCGACTCCAACGGCATCTCCAACGCCGCCCGTTTCCCTGCTGCGCCATGGCCTTCGTCTGTGCCGTCAAAGTTTGGCCTCGAGTCGCCGTCTCCATCACTCAGCAGCATCAAGGACCAACGCACCTCCGAGACGCTCAAGCTGCTCCACTCGTCAGCCTTTGGGTCATCCGAGCATCTTGCTACCCCCACCGCCGGCAGCCCTCCAGACTCGCAGCATCTCACTGGCGAAGAGTACTTTGGGAAACGAATTATGCATTCAACCCGATATCCCAAGCCACGACTGCTCAGCGCCAGCATGCCCAAGAACATGGTTGACCGCGATTGGGAGGCTGAGTTTGCCTTTGGCGACGACGACAACGTGCCGGAAAATCTTGTTCCTGGCGATTTGCAGGATCTGTTGACCCCAGCAGAAAAGGCCCGGAGAGGCTCGATGCGAGACGAGAGGCCTGACTTCAGCTTCGGTAGTCTTGGCAAGTATGGCAGCCCCATCGGTTCAAGCCCGAGCCGATGGGGACCCCTGTTCCAGCGTCAGAAGGAAGAGGAGGAGATGACCAGATCGGCCCGAAGCGCTGCCGGATCAGCTTTCGGCCATGTTGGCAGCCCCCTGCGAAATTCGATCCTAGCTAAAGAAATGTCGAACGACCTCCGGGCATCTGCCGGGGCCGGAAACGAAACCATGTCGGTCCTGTCACAGCAGCTCCAACGCAGCCGGCTGGATGACACGTTGAATAGCTCAAGCCCGCTTCTGCACCCCACCGTCAGCCGTAATGCCAGCAATGGTATCTCACCCATCGGCAAGGACCGCAGTCTAGAGCGCCACGTTTCCAGCGCCAGCATTGGTTCGTCCGTCACTGGCAGATTTACCACTCCGATTGATGAAGAAGACCCTGCTTTCGTCTTCAGCATGGAAGAGGAGGAAGACTCTTCATCATCAAAGATTCGCAAGCGCGGCTCTTCCGGTTTGGCACTGGGAGCCTACAGCTCCTATGCCAATGCCGCCGCCGCCAGCAAGGCATCGCCTGCTTCTAACGGCACCAAGGAGGGACGAGACGCTGTACCAGTCAACGGAAGGTAATAGACTTCGCGAAGAGGAAAATACAAAAATATGGCGGAGCATATTTCTTTAGACAAGATACCCCCAACCCTTTAAAACTACAATCGACGAAACGGAGGAATCACACCATTTTTTGACGAAGGCATGACGATCTACGAACCAGACGACAGCGCGCCATGCGACGTGCATTTTTCTTGGAAACCGAGAGTTCAGTCCACCGAATTTTTCCGGATGTCCTTCCAAGCTACTTGCTTCTTTTCGCTTTACTTTTTCTTCTCTTCTCTCTCGTCTTCTCTCGCAATATCGATGGCAATCTTTGGAAGGGGAACACACAAAATCATCATCCGGCATCCAACATCGCCAAGGGCTGGGAAAGGGAAAAACAAAAAGGGACACAGGGGGTGTATATATACTATATAGGTTGGAGTTTTTTGCGTTTTTCTATTTTTTTCATATTTCCGTCATGCCATCGAGGAGCCATCTAGGACAGCCACGCCCTGAAGTCATACCTCTCATTTTCCGGTCTACGGTCTATCAAGGAGTTAGCAACAACAAGCATCATATGCTTTCATCATAAGAAAAAAATGAAAGTAACAAACTACTGGATCACCTTTTTTTTTATTCTAGCATTTGCCCTGGTTTCCCGTTAATATTTCTGAGATTGGGGAGATCTTGTTCATTTCATACGGACGACAAGCAGATATTGGAGGTGGATATAATAAGGGACGGAACCAACTTGGATCTGCTTTTTTTCCTCTTCAGGATATATTCGGAGGAGTTACGTCGACCGTTGGAGTCACGTTTTGGGGGCAGCGAGCTTGGAAGCAACCCGTAATAATACCTCTCAGATTACGCCCGTCAATAACTATGATCCTATCTGCGTTTAAGGTGTATGTATCATTAGGACAGGGGAATTTGTATATGTGATTAGGTGAAATATTGAGTTTGGAGTTCCAAGATGCATTTACGGCACTTTGTTTGTATCTTTCCTTATTAATCGATAGTATTATCTCGTTGATTTATGAGTGCTCTGTAAGATTGCTTATTTTGTAGATATGTTTTGGAGAAATCATCACATTTTGCACATCACAGTAGATACCAACTCTGGCAGTTCGGTGGAGAGTAAAATGATTCTTCTATACACTAGTACAAGGGATAAGCTGCAAAGACCGTCTTTCGCAGCGTCTCCAACCACCATCAATACAATCGTCCTTTTTTCTTCCCGTTCTAACACTTCCTTCCCCCATCACACTCCGTTCCGTCTGATCCTGGAAAACACTGGCGAAATAAAAGAAGAGTCCCTTTGTCCCTCTCTCTCTCTGTCTCTCTCGAAGATGAAGAAAAAAAATAGTTGAGATTCTTTTTTTTTTACCATCACCTGGTATCACCTGTTTTGACCGTGAATGGCCTTTTTTTATATTTTACAAGTCTCCCCAAACAAATTCATTATTTTATCTCGGTAAAAACCCAATCCCTTATATCCTGACCTCTTCATATCCGGGTATATCGTAGGAAGGGAATTTCAAGTGCCATAACGAGGGAGGGACCTTTGGAGAGTTAAAGGAGGGAGAAAAAACAGGGGGTTTGGCCAGCGGTTTCCAGAGTCGTTCGGGTCGGGAGTAATTTAGTGAGCATCGGGCTGGTTGAGGATGTACTCGACAGCCTTGTCAACTGCAAACGGGAGTGTGAGCATTATTTGATACTGATCTGGGGAAGAGGGATGCGACGCTCGTACCTGAGTGGATGCTGTCGGCGTCCTTGTCGGGGATCTCGATGCTGAACTCCTCCTCGATGGCCATGACGACCTCAACGGTGTCGAGACTGTCCAGGCCGAGGTCGTTGGCGAAGTGAGAGGTGGGCTTGATCTGTAAAAAGGGTAGAGTTAGGAATGTCATTCGATGAGGGGGACTTTTGCGCATGGTGGTATTTCCGGACGTACGTTGGTAGCGTCGTTGACCTGGAGCGTATGGAGTTAGCAAAATGTTTGCGTAGACGATAATTGAAATAGAAAACGTTGAGGCATGAACCGGCGCATATCCAACATGACGATGTTGTTGCACCCCGCTCTCTTTTGCTCCCCCGCCTCCATCAACACCTTCAAGGTCCAAATCTTGCCATTGCGCAGCTATTCCTCTGCTAAACGCAATGCATCCCATAGTGTTTCACTGATGTCGCTTCCCATTTCCTCAAACCATCCTCCGAATGACTCCGAGATGACAAAACAACTGCGAACAATAGAGCGAAGCTGATTAAGCCTACCTTGTCGAATCCCTGCAGCAGGCTCATGATGCGGCCCTCAACCTCCTCCTTGTGCAGGCCACCACCAGCGCTGTACATCCTCACGCCCATGAGGCTCTGGACACGGAAAGGAGCGGCGACGGCGCGGGGGGCAGCGGCCAGGGCAGCTGTTCTTCGGATGGCGACGGGTCGGGCAACAGCGCGGACGGCCGAGGCGGATGTGCGGAGGACAGCAGTGCGGAACATGATTGCGGCTTTTCTGGGGAGGACGAGGGAAAGGAAGAAGAAGAAAGAAGAAAAAAAAGAGGCGAGGTCAATTGGCGGTTGACTGCAGGTTTTGGGTGGGCGGGTTTTTGTAAAGGTGACGGACGTCGGTTCGCTGCTCCGGCGATGATAAATTTCTCGCTGGCTATTACTCGGTCTATTGGAGGTTTTTCGGAGCTGGGCCGGTACAAAGGTACATTACATTGGAAAGCAAAACTGGAGTGCGGAGGGGGATATGAGGAGTCACGTGCAGCTGGTGGGTTGGAGGGGAGGGGCTGAATCAGCGGGAATGGAGAGCTCCGGATTGGTGAAGCTGTATTACAAGACATTATGTGAGTATGGGTTGGAGAAATAAAGAGCTGTGTTTACTGTTGCTGAGGATATGTAAGAACATGCTTGGTTTCGTATTTATAGGGGCCTGTATCAAGGTGGTTGAACTAATAAATGTTTGTACAGGTACCTATTGGCAGATCACTCAGTCACAGAAGTCTATGCAGTTTGCTTAGCCGCACTTGTCAATCAGTGCATTGCTGAGTTTGATGGCATGTCGGTGTTACGAGCCAAGACTGACAGTTAGATGGGCATTTAACACAAATGACATCTCCAAAGAACCAAATGAATGTACCTATAAATACCTCGTCATATCCCTCATCAAATTGCATTCTAAAGTCATTCCTAACAACTTACCCAAAGCTCAGAATGAAAGTGACCATAGGCAAGGTAACCCTCCTAATGTATTTGCTGTTGAAACTTCAACACAGTATCAAAAGAAAGAAGAAGAAGGACGAGTTAGTAGACAACCATGACTCCAGAGGAAGCGGAATTGTCCTTGGAGGAAGTGGTAACGACCAAGACTCCTCCCAATATGATTCCAATCTCCCATGAGCACAGAGTTGGCCCGTACTAGAACTTCCTCGGTGTCTTGGAGGTAGTGGGAACAATCTCGGTTATTCAGATTTTAACGTTGAGCAAAGGTTAATGAAAGCTGATGCTTGAAAAGCTCTCCAGATAGTTGCATGGTAGCTTCATCGCACCAGTTGATTGATGCTATTCTTGAAAACTTATTGTCACTTTCTTCACTTTTTCCCATTCATTCACTCATTCCATGGCCTAACTTCGAATACAAGGCTTATTTTTTTGTTTAGCGCCAATCTTATGTACAATCCTGTTGTCCATGCCTCCTCCGTTGGTGCCTCTCTTCTAATGGTTCTCTCCCCTCTCACATCATACAAAATGGAATTAGATTTGTGTAGCTTATCGGTAAGGTGAATCTGCGCGAATGGCGGCAGCAAGTTCAGGCTCCCACTTGTCTCCGTTGGACAGCAGCTTCTCTGTAATGGTTGTATCAGTATACTGCTGCAGAGGTCATCTCCAATGGACCACATCACAAACTCACCCTTATTGTACAGCAGCTCTTCTCTAGTCTCAGTCGCGTATTCTGCGTTGGGAGACTCCACGATGGCGTCGACGGGGCAGGACTCCTGGCAGAAACCGCAGTAGATGCACTTTGTCATGTCGATATCGTAGCGGGTAGTACGGCGAGAGCCATCGGCACGCTCTTCGGCTTCAATGGTGATGGCTTGGGCAGGGCAGATCTGTTTGCATGCGCAGTTAGCATTTCCCAATCCCTGCAAATGCGCTGGATATTGGCGGGGTCCTTACGGCCTCGCAGAGCTTGCAGGCAATGCATCGCTCTTCACCAGAGGGGTATCGTCTCAGCGCGTGTTCGCCACGGAATCGGGGAGAAATGGGGCCCTAAGAAAAGTGTTAATCGCAACTCAATGGCAAGAGGAGGCCCTCCATGGATATCTAGCTCATCCCCCGCGCAACCTGCGTACCTTTTCGAATGGGTAGTAGATGGTGTAGCTGCGTCCCTCCAGTCAGCAATCTTATTCCCACCAGTGACCAGTGAAAATACTGAATCTTCAGAGCCGATATATAACATACGGTGGTCGGAAGAACTGCTCCAGCAGGACGTACATGCCTCTGGCCATCTCGGTCATGAGGAAGTACTTGCCCAGCCGGTCCAACAAGCTGTCCTTTTCCCACACCCACTCGACCTGCTTGCTCGTTCGGAAGTTCTGCGGCGGGGGTCCCTTGGGAGTCGCATATCCCCGCTGCTGGTGGTGGTAGGGAGTGGCCAACATCCTCGTCGCCATCATGAGCGAGCTGGAAGAGGCCGGAGCTCGGGCAAGCTGCCAGCGTTTGGCGAGCATGGCTGCTGCTGCCGAGGCGGAGAGAGTCGGCGCCATTGTCGTCGGGATTCGCTGCAATTGACGGAGTTGCAAAGAGCAGGCTCGCCTGGGGCGGGACGTCGATTGGGCGGGAGGCGACTTTTGACGTGATGCACTTTTGATGGCTCTCTTTTGCCTTGGATGAATGGCTTAGTGCACTGCGGGATTACATTGCTAGGCCAGTGATTGGTGGTACTGGTCGCTCGTGACATGGCACGTGATGCTTAATATAACTTGAACGCCCGCTCAAACGACTTCGGCGTGCTACAGCTCATCATTACCTCCTATCTAATGCCAACCAGGTATTATGATAATAAAAACAGGATAAAAAAACAAAAATTACAAAGGAAAAAGAAACCCGCATTTACACGCTCATGATGCATTACTCAATAGCATAATCGACGCTATGCACAACTCGCTTTCAGAAGCTCCTTTCCCATGTCCCCCACCACAGCCCCATGTTGGCTGCCACCAGCAGATCGAGCATCTTCAGCCCGTCGTGGTAAATGATGAGCTTCCCAAGCTTGGCCCGCTTGCCGCGGTTGCCTCCTCCAGCTCTCTCGCCGCCTATGTTTACGTCAAACGGTGATATTACATCATCTTCATCTCTATCTTCATAGCGTTCCATGGCCGACTTGATAAACTTGCTGAAGTGGCCAAGACGGCGGTCGTCGCCCTTGGGGACTTCACCAGAAGGGAAAAATTCAGAGCCCGGAAGGTTGAAGCGTAACTCGCTGACAACGGTGGACGACCTTGACGGACTCGCCTCGGGGACCAACGGGTTATAAGCTCCGACTTCGCCCTCATGCAAGAAATGGTGGCACAGCAAGCTTCGGCCGCCGTTGCCCGTGCGAAACTCGCATCTACCACCCCAGGGGCTTGTAAAGGTGTATCCTCTCGGCTTCATCTTGTCAGGACGTGAAGACGTCGGTGACCCGGACTTGTATTCTCCGGAGCTGAACGAATTGGCCGATGCTTCGCTCTCACTTCGATTGTGTGCTGTCTTTTTCCGAGCCGCCTGCTCCATCTGATGAAATTTGGATCGTATGGCAGAGCCAAAACTTCTCGAGTACGCCATGGAAACCTGTCTGGAGAACATCCCGTCGGCTCGTGGGCCTGATGCCATGTCCATGAATGATCGGTCGGCATCCATGCTCCTTCTAGGGGGGATGGCGCTTGATGGCCTTCCACGGAACTTGGCATATCCTGCGCTTTCAATGTGAATATCGATTGGTGGATGTTGGGGAGACCGTTGTTCTGAGGATGCAGAGAGATACATGCCAGACTGGCCCGTTTCCCCAGCCTCTGTATTCACCTCGTACGACGAGATCTTGCCTACGTTCCACTGGTCTCCTGTACCTGGATCCCTCCTTATCAGGCTCAAGGTAAATGGTGGCGTAGAATACTCGCTGTTCTTTATTGGAGACAGAGAGCGACTTTGCCTAGTATGTCCCATGGTAGCTGCTCGATCTCTAGTTTGATCTCTAGAACGTGCCGTTTCGTCCATGGAGACTCGACTCTGAGGTATATCGCTCAGTTGCCTTGGCCCGACAGGCTTGCGTCTAGAGGCAGATGGGCGCAACTGCTGTGGCCCATCTGGAGCATTCCGCTCGGAAGATCTCTCAGAGAATCCCGAGCCCGACCATTCGTATTGTCGGGGGGGCAGAGGGGGTGCAACTTCGGCATCTTGCGAATTGAATGGCCCGCTAAGATCGCTTGGTGGTCGCAACGTCGGGTTTCCAAAAGTAATCTGAGGCTGCTGTTGCTGTTGTTGATCACCTTGTATCGAGATGTTGGGGGTCTGGGATGAAATTGATCCGGGTACTGGCTTCCGAGCAATCGTCCTCGTCATAGAGCTATCCTCGCTGGATCTACCTTGCGCGTCATCTCTCAATGGCTGAGGGCCGGTTATATCCAGCATGGGGATCTCAAGATGGACATAGTAGAGACTGCTGGAGACATCTCCGCCTGTGACATTCTTGATCTGAGGTTTGAATGGTGATAGAATAACATCTGCAGTTGTTTGTAAGCTTTTGCTACGAGCAATGCTGTAAAATGAGGTGAGGGGGCTTCCAAATACCTCTGGTTCCAGGAACTCTGGATATGTAGAGCACCAAGGGCTCTAGTCTCGTCTCTGACGGGTTTTCGGGATATTGCGGCGGATTCGCCGCCAGCAGGTTTAGGGAGGCAAGTGAATGGGCCTCCATGGCTCTCGTATCGCTTTGCAAAATATGCCTCTATTGGGAAATATGCTGGAGGCCTTGAAGAACGTTGGAAAAATCCGGGAAATGGCGCGCGGCAACAGAAATAGCTGCTTGATGTATCGCGCAATTAAGCTTACAGGCACTCTGCTATGTGACGAGTGACTTTGACGATCATACTTTTTTTTTCTCCTTTCTTATGTAAAAGAGGGCTTTGTGCAAGGATTTGCTGCAGGTTCACGGCATCCGGACATCAAGGCCCGGAGAAAAAAGGCGACTAAACCTAAGCCGAAAGGAAGGATGACAAGCAAATGCCGGGCCAAACAAATCAAAGGGCAAGCTGCAGAGAGAGAGAGAGAGAGAGAAAGATAGTAGACGCAGGTTAATACATCCTTGCCAGAGAGTAAGCAGGAACGGGCATTACCCTAGCACAAGACCGTGGTTTTAATCAAACGTGAGACGAAGATGGTGTCGTGTGTCTGTCTTGTCTTTGTTTTTGTTGTTTTTTCTGATGCTTTTTTGAAGACGGAGAAAATGACAAACGTCACCGCACCGGGGCTGTGCTGTGTCAAGGCCACCAGGTTTTTTATTTTAGGGGCGCTGAGAGTCCGGTGAGCGAGCCGATAGGACGGAGCCGGGAGGCCGTCACTCTTCTAAAGGGACCTGGTGATTGAGGCGTCAGCTGTAATTGGGGCGAAGCTGAGAGAAGACAAAAGAAAATCAGCTCAGCTGGTAGTGGTCATTGCTAAATGGGTACACGTATGCCATTTTGGTGATGGCAATTCATGTCGTCTCCTTGTGCATGGAGCTGCGTTGCCTGTGGCGATCCATCCTTGCCATCCATTGTTAGCAGCCAGCTGAGCGCTGTGGATAGCCTATTGATCCAACGGTGGATAGAGGTCGCGTGCTGGGGGTGCAGTTGGGCGATCAAATACAGTGCTGATAGCACTAGCCAGCTGCAGGAGAGCGGCACGTCAACCCACAGTAGATTTGACTAAACTGTTACTGTATTTAGCGACTGGACAACCGAGCTGTCGTGGACCCGGGATGGTTTGATGCCCGAGTCGGAGCCGAGTCTTGACGGGAGTCTTCCATCATCTTCCCGTCTATCCTTGCCTCGCCTGTTCCAATTATAACATTCATGGATGCTTCATGGTCCAAGCATCTACACTCGACTCAACTCGATTCGACTACTACCCTCTTTTGGATACTCGTCAAATCGCAAATTCCAACGTCGTCATGATTCATTTCCTAAAATATCCCGTCAGGCCTGGTCCTGGTCTTGGTCCTGGTCCTCCCCCGCCTTTGATTCGCCTATCACCGCGCAGTTGAGGTGATATTGCAGCCGTTATGCAGTGCCCATTTCTCGTCATCTGCAGGTGTGCAGCATTGGGCTTCTACAAAAATAACCGCATGTTACATTGAGCATTCTTCATCCACAGGGCCCTATCCTAGCTATCTGCCGAGCCGCTGTCCTGCACCCGGCAAGCGTCGTTATGGCATCAAATCTTGGCAGCACAGCCTCTTATCTAATTCTTGCTCGTCGACGCTGGACAATCGGTGGCCGTGGTTGTAAAAGGAAACCCGGTATGGCAATTCCAACATGGACTCGATGCTGCACAAGCGGTGACCGTCTGGGTGACGACGCCTGCGGCTTGTGAACAACCACAAGGCAGGGTCACGAAGTCTGTGGCGACGAATCATGAGATGGAGGCTTCACTCGCGCGTGCTATTTTGGGTGACTCACTATCGGCTATGCAAAATTCGCTGGAGCAGTTGAATTTACAGCTTTCGTTGATGCCAGGATGCGTCGTTACCGTGACGGTAGGGACACAGCTAGTTGGCGATGCAGGGGCCGGTGTCGTTGGCTCTTTGCTCTGGGTGATGTATATGGTCCCGCATCCTCCAGGACATGGGCCGCAACATGGGAAGCCAGTGTATACCGTTGGAACTGCTGCAGCGCATCCCACTTGCGGTGTTATCATCGACTCAATCATGCAGAAGACCCTCAGGCAAGTACTGCAGTATGTCGTTGTCGAAGTGACTGTGGGGCATGGCTTCTCCGAGGTAGTGACAGCCAGAGGATGAACAGCGGAAATGAAACTTGTTTCAAGAGTTCCAAGTTAGCAGGATACCATGATCTGATCGGGCATTAATGCTTTGGCTTGAAGTGCCATACATTGCGAGCGTGAGGACAGTGCTGATCGAAGCGAGCTGCATTCTGACAAGCGTGTACTGGCAGCTGACTGCCTGTTTAGAATGAAACAGATATCCGAGGAAAATCTATTAATAGGTGCGCAGAGAAGATTATGCTTGAGAGAGATCTGATGTCTCCAGGCCCGGTCTCTTTCTTCGCGAGCGTTATAACCTGCTCTATATACTCGAATCTGGCGTCGGTTTGTGTCTCCGTCAAGTGGCGTGATGGTGTTCCATGGTGACTACCTACTAAGGTAGCGACAGTCCGGGTATTGATGCCGCATTGTAGGCAAGTGTCTTGTGTGGCGCTTTACAGCTGTGATACAAACTACTCTGATAGGTCGGGTGAAGACATTGACAGAAGGATCGATTCCTTGGCGAGATGCAAGACACTGAGGGGTACAACGTCGATGTTGCCGCTTCCGAACGCAGAGCTACGTTGATTGGGCCAGAGTTTTAAGCTTGAAGGGTGATTGCCTACAAGCTACAAGCTACATGGATGATCATCTGCCAGCATTGCGTTTGACAGGTGCCACTCATATCCGTTTACAGAAATCAACCGAATTGTCGATGATTCGATGTGAAGCTGGAGCTCGTATTCCTTGTCCAGGCGAGAGTCTGCCAGCCAATTATAAACGCTTCCGAACCACCACTTGTGCTTGTCATATATTGCGGCTGAAGCTGATGGTACACACTTATGTGCTCCCTGCATACCAGGCAATTCTGTGAAAGAGAACCGAAGCATTAATATGCAGCTTATTGCAAGGAAGTCAGTACTGCGAGGAGCTTGTGTGTACTAATGTAAGCATTCATGGCATTTATGAGAATGCTACCCTGAAACCTGAATAGACATTATCGTCAGCAGTAATTCCACGTAGATTCTTGTAAGACTAAAGTGTGTATATCTATACGCAATAAAGATATTGAGAACTTCATGCCGATGAAGTCTCGGCTCTATACGCAGCAACCACCTCATTCACAACGTCTTCCAGACTCTCATCCTTCAAACCAAGCAACTCCATCGCAAACCCATCCCTCTTTGTCCAATCGGCATCCAGAGCTCCCAGCACAAAGACAATGTCTTCTATGGCGATCAAAACGGCCTTCTCATCATCGCTGCTCAGCCTTTTCTGAGCGTCCGCCAAGTACGGCTTTGAATCGACATGCTGGATGTGCCACTTCTCTCCCATTGCCTTCTCCAGAGCAGCCACAATCTCAAGCTGCGTCGGGTTGAAGCTCTGAACATACAGCGCGCGATTGCGAGTCTCGACGGGCCTCTCTAGGATGCGGACAGTTGCCTCTGCGATGCGACGCAGCGTCGAGGTCGAAGCCCTGATGGCGCCTCCGTCCAGGATCTGAGCCGTGCGGGTATCAAAGTCGAAGTGCAGCAGCCCGTCGCGCAGCCCGTGATCGAAGAAGTGGCCGCAAACAAGAGTCGTCCATGAAAAGGTCGTGCTTTCGTCCTGGGCGGCCAGAGCCTCGCACTTTTCGCGCACCGCCGTCTTCTTGCGATACAGAGGCAGGTACTTTTGCGGCTCTGCGTCGCTGGCGTCGCAGCTCCCAAAGTCGGCTGGGATGAAGCGCTTGACACCGGCGTTGAAGGCGGCCTCTACGAGACGGAGATGCTGGTCGCCCTGGCCGAGCGGGAACGCGGCGATGACGGCATCCTGGCCTTTGAGGACTTGTGTGAGCTCATCGACGGCGAAATCAGGTCCGGCGATTAGGCGGGTGACTGAGGGACCGAATGTCGTGGAAGAAGACGAGGTTGAGCGCTGAAGGACGGACACGTCGAAGGAGTTTGCGTCGACGAGCGCCCGGAGAATGACGGAGCCCAGAGTGCCATTTGCGCCTATGAGGCAGACCTTTTTGAGGGGGGTTTGCGTCATGATATATTAATAATTAGGCAGGCAATGGGTGGTTGTGTAATACAGTACAGCTTGTGTTATCAGATTGAGGTGAGGCAGCTCGAACGGCTGACCGGATTGGGCAATGTGTCGTTTAGGACGGAAAGCCCCGGCCCTTGAAGAAACGTGGAGGTTTGGTGGGGCAAGCTGTCTTACGCCATAGAGCAAATCATGGCTAGAGGGTGATTTACAATTAGACTAGAATCCTGCTGAATGCGGACTTGGAGAGTGGAAACGGAGTCGGGAGAATAGAGAGGACGAAGAGAGCTTGAGGCTAAAGCAAAGTGAGGATAGCGTTGTTGTCTTGAAGCTGATGAAGGAAGAGGCAACACCAAACAACATGATGTGATATCTTTGTCATATCATTCAAAGACTTACACAAGCTCAATCCACGCCTGCTAAGCACATGTAAGTGTCAATGCTCTGGAGTTTGGCCTCCCGGATCCGAACAGCCCAGCAATCCGGCGTCCATACACCTTCAACGACCCCCCGGCTCGGCCTCGTTCCCCCACATTTTATTCGAAACGCGGACTCTCTCGGGCATCCGAGATGGAAATAAGGCTGCGATTGTCTCTAGGATTTTGTTTAACTCCGACTCTCGTGCAGCTCGCCGTTCGGCTCGGGATCTAGCCAATACAGCGTATTCGACAGCGAATCAGAAAAGAGAGCTTGGCTGTAGTTGGTTGCATTTCTCTTGAAGAGCTATCAAGGAGGATTCAGCTTCACAGAGGGAATTCACTGGCAATGGTATATATGTGTATATATACTAGCTATGGAACAGCCAGTTCAACATGGAGTATCAACTCAATTCAGCAAGACAAATAACCAGCTAACATCACATCAACTATCCATCACATTTCACACTTCATCATAAAACAATGGCTAACGACAAGCACATCGTCTTGATCACCGGCGCCAATACAGGTATTGGCTACGAGACGGTCAAAGCATACTTGCGCTCCTCCACGCCATTCCACATCTTCGTCGGCGCTCGTACTGTGGAAAAGGGCCAAAAGGCAATTGCTACCGCCACTCAAGAGGTTCCGGGGTCGAGCAGCATTCTTGAGCCCGTCGCCATTGAGCTGGCGAGCGATGAGTCCATTGCCCAGGCTTTTGAGACTATCAATGCCAAGGTGGACAGAATCGACACCCTCGTCAACAATGCCGGTGCTGCTTTTGACTCCCAGAATTTCGCAGACGACATTTTAAACAGCCGCGAAATCTTCAACAAGGCGTACGACGTCAACGTCACCGGGACTCACATCATAACCGCTACCTTTGCCCCGCTCCTCATCAAGTCATCTTCCCCACGTCTCATCTTCATCACATCCGGCCTGTCTACCCTCACCGCGCACTCTAAGAGCTTCTACCCTCCGTGGGCCCCCCAGCCGGAAGCCGGATGGCCCAAGCCAGGCGTCGTCGCCACTCTGGGCTACAAGAGCAGCAAGACTGCTCTCAACATGGTGATGCTCAACTGGCACTGGCTGTTGCTGAACGATGGCGTCAAGACTTTTGCTATTAGCCCGGGCTTCTTGGCTACTAACCTGGGAGGTGATCCCGAGGCTCTCAAGGCGATGGGTGCGGGTGATCCGGCTATTGGAGGAGAGTTTATCAGGGACGTGACTGAGGGAAAGCGAGATGCTGATGCGGGCAAGGTTTTGAGCAAAGATGGCACACAGGAGTGGTAGAGGGTGTCATAGATTGCACTATTTGTGTGTACCTGCAATGTGTCTAGCATTTTTAAAAAGCTGAGCAAATGAATTTATTAAGAGAAGAAAGATTTGTTTTATACACTTCTCTCTATCAATATCGTTTCATTCCTTCTTGTTTCTAATGATGTCATTTCATCTTCAAGAAATTCATCATCATCATCTGATGATGAAGATGATGATGATAAAAATTCTGCGCGAAGCCTCCTGATTCCTTTCATTATACGGTCTTTGATGGGCTCATGCCTGTACCTTGCGGGGATTGTTGTAGCCGACTTCCAATAGGTGAGATATTCCAGCTGTACGATCCACCGGTGCAGATATTCAATGTCGGCGTAGAGTAGTTGTCTCTCTGACCCTTCCTCGACGAATACTTGACTGTGGTAGTAAGAGAGTTCGTATTGTAAGTTATACAGCTCGCTGTCAGCCGGAGGCTCTCTTCGTACGGCTTGATAAGCAGGCGGTGGCTCTTCGAGGTCTTCGACGCAGGCCACGATGGTCTTGTCTTTTCGGAGCCAGCGTCTAAAGTTGCGGTAGCCATGCCTGACGAGGATGGGGTATTTGACCCAGGGCAATGTCGTGGGGCCCCCAGGCCCCGATAATTCTTCCTGCAACATTGGATTTAAAAAGAATGTTCATGTGTGTACATGTATATGTATGTATATAAGTGCGTAAGTGAGCGAGTGCGTAATCGAGTGAATCAGCGAGTGAATGATTGAGCAGGGGAATGAAGAACTAAGCGAACGCGTATATGAGCGAGTGAGAGAATGCGGGAAAAAAGAGCGAACGACTGAAGAAGGTTGTAACATCATCACATTCAACTAAGGATGGTCGTCTAGTTAAATAATAATGGCAACACTGACATCGTTGTTAGTTGGTTCTCGCAACCATGATTCGTTTAGACTTTTGACTCCGTGAGGAGACATCAAGACTTGACCTAAAGTTGACATGTGCAGAATTCCAGGAACACCCGGGCAAAATGGAATTAAGTTTATTAAGTTGTTCTATAACCGTATAGCTCTCCTGGACTAAATCAAGCCTCTTTATGGTATATATCGATCCTTCTTGTACATCTGCGTGAGCGATTGGAGAGCCGATACATATCGCACGTTGGATCTACAGTCTCGGGGCAGAGCGCCTCTCCTTAATGAGCGTGGTAACTCGGTTAGATGAAGCAGTACCTTTCTATCAATGTTGGAGGCTTTCATGGCCAGGAGAAAAAGGTATGGCTTATTGGCTAACAGTTATGCCCGGTGGTCTATAAACGGCTAAGAATCGCGCGGATACGGATAATGGCTTGGAGGTGATACTGGAAAACGCCGTTGTAATGCCGTATACGAGGAAGCCTATGATTGTTTTGGATTTACATATATTCGACAGATCCCAAGAGCAACTCGGTAAAGAGTCACAGAAATATCATGATACTATAAACAATCACAAGTGCAGCATGAATTACTAGACGATTCTTAGTTGTAAGTCACGATTAACTTTTGGCGTCGATGCTGCGCCCTTGGTGGAGACTGGCATTCCTGGTGACAGTTGGGTATGGTCAAGGGACCACTTGTGCGCTTTACCAGGCAAATATGATGCCAGCATCATGATGTAACAAAAATTAAAGAGATTGGACCCTGTTGATGTATAAAGACTTATGCGGCAACAGCGGCATCGCATGAGATTATGGAGTGTGCATATTGGAATAACACAAGGCCCTCAAGGCAATATCCACTCAGCAACACAATTTGGGCTTCCATGCACTGTCCTGGTCATATATCTTTATAAGAGCAGCTGAAACATCATATTAATGGTATGGGGAAGAACTATTTACAGCTAATTGATCTTGATCGCGAAGCTACGATCAGATCAAACACGCCGCCCTCCCGGCATAAGTGATGGCGACTCAAAACAAGAGTAAGTTTTAGATTGACATCACCACTTTGGTTCAGGAATGCAACTCAGCCCAAAACTTGGTGACGCGCAAGTCGCGCTCATGAGTGTGTACTAGAGAAGGGCAGAGTCGTACGACTACATTCCTAAGACCCGGGTCATCGCTCGGTAGGGCAAAACGTAACGGCGCCAGCCTCCCTTTTTTCCCACATACAATGAATCTGAAGGAGAGTGTCTCAGCTTAGCCTCTCTCCAGTGAGTAAAGGTAGCTGAAAAGAGTTGTTGGAGATGCGTCAACTAGCCAGCCTCTCGTCCCCCCTGGTTCGCACTCATACCTCGGAGAGGCATGTTAGCATCGCATGCCAATACTGAGCCGATCTCTTTGGCCTTGTTCCGCGTATACAGAGCATCTGACCTGAGAACATGAATGTGTTTAGTTGCATTTTATTCGGCGATACTCCGTAACGGAGGCGAAGTTCCGCGACTGGCTTCCCCATACCTATGCACGCGCATGGTGTCGCGAACCAGCCGCTGCGTCGTTCCCATGCCCAAGTCTGGCTACGCATCCCACAATGAGGTTGGATTGCAGTATGCATAACAAATCGCGGGTAGCTTTGACAGGTATATAACTTGACGGCTTTTGTTCTTGTCCAGTCTTCCATCTCCTTGGCATCCCGACCTACTCAGTAAAGTGATTGTGAGTTGTTATACGGAAGCACACACCCCAAGATGTCTCGACTCGCCCTCCTCGTCAGCCTCATGGCTGCCACAGCAGCAGCCCAAGCAGAATACGCTTCCCACGGCTTCAAATACATCGGCTGCGTCGAAGCCGAGCCCCCAGTCTTCTCCTTCAACGTCGATCTCCCAGCTCCATTCAGCGCCCAGCAATGCCAGGAAGCCTGCCACGCAAAGGGCAAATACGCCGCCATCGACGGCTCGTGTCACTGCGAGGATCCTGCGTCCAAGGGCGAGCCCCAGTACAATAAGCTTGAGGATTCCGTCTGCGTGCAGCCGTGCATTGGCGGCAACCAAACTGCCGGGTGGTGCGGAGGGCCTCAGTGTCCTGTGACGGGCAAAAAGCGATATTCGTTGTACAAAATGGACGAGGACCACTGCGATGACGACAAGGACAAAGATATCGGTAACGGGTTTCACACCAAGAGCATCCCCGTGAGAACCTCCACCACCATCAAGACCATTACGTCTTGTCCTCCTGAAGTCACCAACTGTCCGCTCTCCTGCCCGCCTGGAGGCTGTCATGTTGATCCTCCGTCTCCCATCACGACATGGAAGCATCACTCTGCCCCGTCATCCGAGCCCAAAGCCCCCTTTCCCCGTCCAGAGTGCGATGGTGAGCATTGCAAGACAACCGTTCCTGCATCGCCAACATGTCCGCCGGGAGGATGCGTTAGGCTTGTCACGGATCCTATCCCGCCCCGTCCTCATCCTACGCCTGATCCGGCTCCTACCAAGGTCCCGGTGACTATTAGCGAGGGCACCAGATACCAGTCTGGAGTGTTAATGGCAGCTGTTGCCGCGATGGTCATGGCTGTGAGTTGGCTGTGAAGAAGGAGTGTGTGGTGTGACGACTTGATGACAAGGTAGTATCCTTCGTTGGGTGTGTCAAGAGGCTGAAAATAACGCTAAAAACTACGAATAAAAAAAGAATAAACGGATAGATAACTTTTGAGGCGTTTGATGGCGTTGTGGTGTACTTTCATGCTTGTAACAGTTATAATACACTCGTTGAATGGCTAGATACTTAGTTTCATCTCAAATAAACGATGCTCGAAGAATACAGTATCCTTCCAGGTCCAATCTCTCCAACTCACGAAATATAAGTCGATGATGGCGCAAATAAATACTCATCTGGCGGTAAACTTTCAAAAATATCACCTAAATAAGTCAAAGAATAATGAAGCAAAGTCAGTTACCTCTTTGGGGCGTCCGTTAACGGAACATATCGCACCCCAAATAGCTTCTTCCTCGTCACCTTTCCCTCTTCGTCCTTTTCGATGCGCCACACGCTCTGTTCCCACCCGGTGGAGTCATCATCCACAGGAATAAACATGCTTTTGACAGCCAAAGTGTAAGTAACTCTCGTTGACAAGTGTTTGGTAGATGCCATGCGCAAAAACTTACCATCCTGGGGCCTTGAGCTGTTCTAACAGAGGAGCGTGCACCTCTTTGGCTGCAGCGCCAACATGAATCACATCCCACCCTGTCTCAAGCTCCTCTTCGCCTGGTCTCGCCTCTTCAACCCAGCCGAGTCTTCCGTCACCAACGACAAACTTTGCGATTCCCGCGTCCAACAGCTTCTTTCCCTCTGGGCTCTTTTTCATGTTGGCTTCTCCTAGGTCTCGTAGCTCCTTGATGTGCTCCAGCCCTATCACCAGCCCGCGGTCTCCAACGAGCTCAGCAAAGATGTGGGTAAGATAGCCGGAGCCTGAGCCAACATCAAGAACCCGCGGTGCCGGCGACGCCTCTGATGGGAGGAGACGAGACAGCACATGCTCAATAGCAGAAGCATGCATGTGCGGAGCAGAAATGGTAGCATCGTATCCGATGGGCTGGGGCGAGTCTTGGTACGGCATGGCAGGGGCGTAGTTCCGCCGGTCAACCTGCTGCGAGTCAGATGAAGAATCCTCTTCATTTTCCACTCCTTCTTGTTTGGCACCAGCTCAAAAAGAGGGCCTTGCCTTTAGAAATGCCTCCTTGACCAGAGGCTCGGTGATGAGGCCGTGCGTCCACATGTTTGCCACGAGCCCGGCATTCGAGCTCCCTGAGCACCGCCACGCCATGTTGATGCCGCTGCCGCTGCGCGCTTGGAGTCCTCCTGCAACGAGGAAGCAGATGCCGGCAGATTTGAGAAGCAAGGACGGATTGGACAGCCTTGCTAGAGCTTGTGTGAGAGTTTGAGGCGCCAGCTTTCAACCGCGGTCCTGCCGAGGAGAGCAACGACACAAAAGGTGACGGAGCTCCAATGATGGAATTAAGATCAAGAGAAGGCTGTAAATGGAGAGAGGATGGTTATCGTTTGTCGGCGCGCTTACGAACTCGGGAAATCTCGCAATTGTCAGCGGTTATACGGCCCGAGTCAATATTCCAAAAGCATAAGTGAGGATAATCTGGTGAAATCTCAGAGTTATCACAGCCGCCATGATGTATGAAAGACGTCAAATCCACGTCTTATCAGCTCCATGCTGACGAGCTTTGTAAGTCACCAGATCCAGAGCTGCCGATGCTGAGCTCAGGACCCAAACAGCCCTGGAGCGCTATCACCCCGCACGCGCGGGGCAGATGCTAGTGCCTGTTAGTGGCCGCTGCACCTGTGAATGGCCTGTAAGCGTTAGTGGATGAATCGATGGCATGGATCATGGATGTCCTTTAATGAGCTGCATTTGATCAATGCCCTGGATCTGCAACGGGATCGATCTGCGTAGATAAATCTCGCGATAAAGAACTGGCCGGATAAGGAGTGGCCGTAAGAACTACGCAAGCCACGAACAGGTCGATCCATCTGATATTCAATATAAATACGTGCATAGACACATCACCAGATTGCCTCAACGAGAGACCAATGTGAACAGAAATCAGTTGTAGGTAAATGGCCCATTATCCTATACATTGTACATAAGAGAAGCGTGCTACGCGTTATGCCTGGGTAAACTAATAATGCAGCTGTCCAATAACGCCGATATCCATCCCACAAACAGACACAAGAAAACAGAAGAAGAAGGACAGGAAAAGAGAAGAGCCTCCTAGTGCAGCATGAATGCTCACACGCTCCCAGTCTGCCGTGTAAATTGGGCAGAACAATTCAAGGGAGGGCCATAGCGAAAAGGATCCAGATCTAGAAATGCATGAACCAACAGCTCTATACCACGTGCTCCGAGCTCTCGCCTTCTGCGATGATCGGGACGTTAAGTCCGCGGTCAGGGCTCTGCAAGACAAGTTGTTCGTGTCGCCTGGCCTTCATAAACTCGGCTACGCTCCTAATAAGCATGAACCAGCCAACGACCATCAAGATATATGCCATCCAGTCATTGCCTGAGATACCGGAGCTAGGGCCATCACGGACGTCGTCGGCATTAAAGTCATGGGAGTTTGGATCTTGCGGCGCGGCATATCCGTCTGGGCCCGTCATCTTAGGCGGATCGTCAGGCGATCCTCGCATGTAGAAGCCGTACTGGATAAGGGTAATGCCAAGGCCAGCTCGGGATCCGTTTTTGGCGGCATGAGTGGAGTGAAGGAGGTAGGTGAGCAGGAAGCCAACCAGCTGGAATGAAGTCGAAATCATGCCGTTCCAGATGAAAGAAAACACGGAACCGACGGGCATGCCGTCGACGTAGACTTCGTCTGCACCACCGTAGCCGGGCGCAAGAATCGTGGTTTCCCAGTAGGGAGGGGCGGCATCTGCGGCAGCTTGTTCATAGGTCTGTAAACGTCACCATAATTAGCGTAAATTCTAGACAATCGTTTCAAATTACGGGGGCTCGAAAAGGTAGACAAACAGGTGGTTGCTCCTCCTTCTCTGCATTGGCATCTCCCCGCTCTGGTCGGGCGGACATGTTGGCAAACACGCCATCGGAGGCATTTCCACCTCCCATCACCCGTGGTCGTGAGCTAGACGAAGTCGTATCTGCTGTCGCTGGGATGGAAGCCGACGCCGCCGGCGCAGAGGATCGCGAAGAGTCGCTAGTTGATCGGATGGTCGGCGTTGAGTTCTGGCGAACTAGTCTCTGTCTGTCGTCGGCTTCGTCGTCGCTCGCATCGTCGTCGTCAAACGCATCGGCGAGGTCGTTGTTGACCCGGCCATTTCGATTTGGTGAAGAGGCGCGGGAATGAAAGGAGGGAGGTGGCGAGTTGGGGATCTGGACTCGTCGCTGGGGAACATCGTGCTCCTCGTCTTCATCGTGGGCATTTACCTGCAAATTAACAATCAAATCGTCAGCCTCGGCGTCTACAAAATGACCCCCAAGAATGGAATCAAGAAAAATATGCGACAAAATGCCCACATACCCTCTCGTAACGCCCAGACATGGCTGCAGCAGTGTTCCTTCAAAGTCGCGCAGCGCCGTGGATTGTGAGGTGTTTGGGGGAAATGGTAACTAGTTGGTGATGTCGTAATCGGTCACGAGCGCCCGTAGAAAAAGGAGCACGAATCGGAGAGCGGCGACCGCAAAGGGGAGGAAGAGGCGACAAAGGAGAAGATGAGATAAAAGTCGGGACAAGGGTGAGGGCGACGAGGGTCAACGAAAAGACAACGAAAAAGAAAAAAGAAGCGCAATCCGACGTGGAGGAATTTGGTGAGAATGATGGGGAAATGGATGGATTGAGATTGAATGGAATTACGAGAACAGAACGGGCAGGCCAGGCCAGATGATGCGGCCACTGATGACCAATGCGAGGGAGGCGCTGGAGGCAACCTGCTGATGCACGCAAAGTACTTGCGAACCCTGCCGGCCGCCCGCGCAATTTAGGTACTAGCCAGTAGTCGTACTCGTACTCTTTCTTGTTCTGGGCGCCAAGTTAAGCACCGTCTGGAACAATCCAGGGTCCCTTTGGGTCCCTTTGGGGCACTTTTGCCGGGATTGGGGGGCTTATTTAGCGCTATTTGCTGGGCCTCAGGCAGCAGAAGCTTTAAGGCGCTGTCAATGATCCATTGATGTGTTTTGCATTTCTATGGCGGCCTTTTAGCTCTGCGGGTACTAGATACTAGCTGGAACGTCGGATCCCGCACCATCCAGGCAGTAACTGGGTGTACAGTGTACCTGGATACGCGGACTCTAAGTGTGTCCAATGAGATGCACTGTGATTAGCACTGTTCGGCGGAAACTTTGCTCCAAAGCAGAAATCCAATATCTCGGTGGCATATTGATTCCAAGTTCCATAGTCGCGGCATTGCATTGCGCAAGCACGCGCATCGCAGATTCCGATAGTTTTGCACAATGTCGCGATCATTAGCAGTGAGTGGAATCCCCTCAATTCCCACATCGACCATCCCAGCCCATGCCTGTCTGACAAAAAAACAAACAGCGCCGCATCTACTCCGACGTCTTCGCCAAATGGCCCAAGCAGGACCTCCGACCCGACTACCAGTTCCAGGATGTCCTCGCCAAGGTCGTCGACGAGCGCTTCAAGAACTACAAGCCATCCATCGAGCCCGAGGAGCTGCTAAAGGCGCGAGCGCTGCAATTCTTGGTGCAGAACAAGTTTAGAGATAGGGTGCGCAGCCGATCCTTTTTTTTTTTTTTTCTCCTCTTTGCGTGAGGAGGGGGGAAACGGCAAATTTCGCTAACGAGTGGGCTATGCAGTATAAGCTTAAGGGTCCTATGCTGGAACCAAAGAGCCAGCCGACGTATTTCGAAGACTTGGTCAGGGAGATTGAGGAGGCGCCCAAGAGAACCTGGTTGGAGAGATTGGGCAAGAGATTGTCGGGAATGATTAGACTGCAATGAAGTAATGAACAAAACGGCGACACGATATCGATATCAACATCAATTTAAAACGGCATCTCAAAAGGAGGGACGTGGAGGACATGAAACAATAATGGACATGACAAGGTCAAAAAGGTATGAAAAAGATATCAAACCAAGAATCTTTTTGCAATCATCACTGTATACTATGTATATACACTTGTACAACTAGTCGCTGTATCAATACGAAGGCTGTATAATCCCCATCTAAATCCGAAACGCCAGACCAGTCTGCTTCCTCTTCCTTTTTTTTCTTGTATCCTCTCCCTCTTTCAGATGTACTTCATCTCGGGGTCCAGCTTGTTCATCAGATCCATGCTCTTCTCATACATGGTGAACACAATGCCTCCGCTGAGCACCAATCTAGCCAGTCGGGGAAGTGCTCCGCTCCAAAACGTGAGAATGCCCTCCTGCTTAAAGATCATGGCAGCACACCTGAATGTGTTGCCATACTGGGTCCGCGCCTCGATACTCTGCATTCGCGTCTTGACTGTGTCGAGAGGCTGAGTCACATACACCGTCACTAGACCTGCAAGACCACCCATGGCAAAGGTGCCTACGGTGCCGAGCTTCTCTCCTGGCGCCGTATATGACTCGGCAATCTGCTTGAAGAAGTTGTAGGCACCGAAGCGGGTTGCGCTGTTTGCTGCCTGGCGAGCTGTCGTAGGGACGAAGCCCTGGAAGAAACCTCGGATACCACGTTCACGGGCGATGATGGGGACGGCATGGAGGAAACCGCGCATGCGAGGCTTGGCGGATTTGCGGTCGTCGATGCTAAGAGAATCACCATCAGCACATGGTACAAATTTTAGACAAAAGAAGGGGAAAGGGAGGGCATACAGAGTTGTCTTGATACTCTCGGTGGGAGTAACGGCGAGCAGCGACTCTGTGACTCCGGCACCGAAGCCGGCCAAGACAGTTCGCGGGCCAGAGAGCTTCCCGTTCTCGTCGGCGAGCATGCTCTTGAACTGATCAAACGCAACAAATCCTGCCACCCACGTCAGCACCTTGTATCCGCAAATCCAAATCGCCAATTGGGTTATTATTGCGTACGGATTCCCGCCTTGGCAGAGTTGCCGATGATGAGCGTGGTGCATCCCGCATACCACTGCGCTCCGAAGGGTGGCCATGGCAGCTTCTTGCCCTCTGCTAGCCGTCTGTTGAGCTGCGACCTTGTCTTTGCGACTGCACATATATCTGGTCAGTTTTCTGGTGATGGGGATGTACGAGAATTTTTCTCCCGTTTCGTTCAAGACGGCAGCGGCGCAGACACACATTCGGCGGGATAGGTAATGGCTGCGCAATATCTCAAAATTAGCATCTCGAAAATTCTTTGAATGGGAAGCACGTGCGACAAAGACATACCGATTTCAATCGCGCCGGCGGTTGAGCCAGCAATGATTGATCGCAGCGCATTGGGCCGCTGCTTCTTGTCAGCAGCTGCCGGCTCCTTGGCTACCGTCGCCATTGTGCTTGTTTCAAAAGGCAGCGGTTTTGGTGGGGGAGGAGACTTTGACGTCTGGAATTGATGCAATTCTTAGTGCAGATATCAAATGCTTAGCGGGTGCCTCTGATTTGAATGTCTTACGCCGGAAGATGGGGTTCCGATGTCGCCGATGGGCTACCCGTGAATTGACGGGGCCGCACCCGGAGCTGCGATCTGGGTCGGGAAAATTACTCATTTCACCTTAGCACGCCTTGTGAGTCTGGGGAAGATGTCAGTGCTTTATCAAGTTGCTTTTCCGTTTTGTTCCGTATCATGTTCTTTGCTAGATGAGTTTGGATCGGTTTAGTTAAGTGATTAATGATATTTTCTTTTGAGCGTTGGGAAGAAAGTATCGGTGATAAGAAGAGGGCAACTTGAACACTGTGTGTGTGTGCTGCTCAGCGGTCTCCCTTGCATCCCGCATTGCAGATTTAGGCGCCTGCAGCTGAGAATGATGACCGCATAGTACATCTCTTTAACGATAGCCGGCCCAAGACATTGGGTGCACATCTTCAGCAGGGCATCCACTAGGCTGGAGAAAATGTCTCGGAGCACGGCCAACTCGCTGCCCAACTGACCTCCCGTTAGGTATTGGCAGTTTCGTACCCTAGAGTTGTAGACAGCGGTGAGAAAAACTCTCTAGACCTACGAAAGCAAATTATCTGAAACAGGACTTCTGACGATGATGTCTGTTTGAGTTGGTGACAAGAATATCACGGAGCTTTTGCTTGACGCAAATGGTTGGGTCTGTGATATTGCATCCTTGTGGTGTGAATCGTCTACCCCAAAGCTGGAATCTTAGGTGCAGTTCAATTCAAGTCACAAATCAACTGATTTCGATGAGAATATACTTGTATGCTGAATGCTCGATACAATGTGGAGAACTTTAGGGTTGCAAAACTGCAGATAGCGTTACATCCAAGCACAGGCAACACGCATCCTGCTGAACCCCGTTCCGTCAATCTGGGGAGAGGAGACGCTTCCAATTCCTGGGAAGTAAGGCTAGCTATGTCTTACTGTTTCGACTTCATCTGCTACCACAAATGAATTGCAATTATAAACAAGCGAAATAATTCACCCTGTAACACGATGATATGGAATAGTATTCTCCCCGTAGCCAAGGTTCATCTCATCGTGCGCCGATGTCTACAGGCCGTCATTTGTGGCTTCGATTGGCTCACCAAGCCCTGTTTCACCTTGGTTCCAGAGTAAGCCAAATCTCACAGGTGCCTCGCACAGCATGCTACCTGCAAGCATTTAGCGGTGCTGAGAACACAAATAGCTAATCCTCCGAGGCTAGACCCGCCTGAAATTGAGCCTGAAGATGGTGGGCATGGACATGCTCGCTATCTCTTTCTCGAGTGCATGTAGTTGTAATTTTCTCATCATTTCAAGTACACGTATAGAATAATGAGACCACAGCGCTATTGGGCATATTAATCACCAGTTCCATTACACATATCTAAAGAGTAGCCATCCTGTACGTGTGTTGATTATGAAAATTTACAGATTCACAAACTTGCCCAACTTTTTTTTTTCATCCATCCGATCACCATTTCATAGCGCCGCGGTTAGTGCGGGTAAAATTGGGGAACGAGCGGGAGGGGCGCCCATGGTCAGTGTGGTGTGATTTTCAATCAGCCTGGAGATTGATAAAGGGGAGGCCTCGGGTCAATAGTTGCAGATCATGAGCAAGATGGATGACCGAGTAAATGAAATAAAAAACAAAACATCACTGTTTGGATCGGTGTGTGATACGAAAGCTGGAAATATTTTCGTCTTGGGGTGATGCAGCATTCGGAACAAGGCTGCTTGTGCATTTACATGTGCCAGCACCCCTGGTCCGTTTGTCAATTATTTCGTCTTTTGTACTCTGCACTCCATCCAAAGTACATGTACGCACACAGTTTCCCTTTCTCTGCGTCTCTCTTTTTCATGTCCCTCCCCTTGGTTGAGACAAACATTCGTAAACTCTTAGTCAAGCCAAGGTTGACGTAAAACTCAAGTAAGCCCAGCGGCATTAGTCATTCTGTATGACTCTGAAGCCCGCTGTCTGTCTCTCAGCCGTGCTGCTCTGCCGTCTGGTCTCATCCTGCTGGCACAGCCCGCTAATTTTAGTCGCCCAAACCCGGCCATGTGACGATGATCATGCCAGCCACAGCTGGAGCAATTAATGAGCCATTACTGGGATCTTACGGGGTCTTTGTACGCCCATGGCGGACCCTGGTGGGCCGTGGCTGCCTGTCACCAGCCCGACCTGATCTTATCTGATCCGAAGGCTCGTACGAAAGCTCGCCTCTCTCATAAAGCCCTCATCCCCGTTCAATTTCCCCCCGTCTCCCCGTTTCATTTTTTATTCGTTGTAGCCTTTGTTTTTTTGTTCAATATGCGGTAAAGGCATGTGTTAATAAGGCACTGGCTATTTTTTATTATTCTTTTCGGGACTTTTCTGCCCAGCCAGTTTTGCCCTTTCATCGCCACTGAGGCTAAAAACTCGGCGATGGCGGCTTCAGGCGAACAGGCCCCGTTGCTCGGCTCGGAGCCGCGCTCCATGACCGAGGTCCATGAATATACAGTAATTTCGACTCAAAATCATCATCACAGCTATGCGGACGACGAATATGCGGATTCCACGGTGGCAGGATCCAGCCGACGGGCTGCTGGTGTCGCTCGCATGGAGGCCGTTTCGGCCCAACTCTCCCACATGGAGCGCTTCTGGATATTCTCAGGCATCTTCTTAATAGGCTACGCATATGGTCTGGAGAGCCAGGTCCGGTCAACGTACATGCCATATGCAACATCCAGCTTCTCGCTGCACTCATACCTGGCCACCATCAATCTCCTCAGAAGCGTTGTTGCGGTTGCGATCCAGCCCACCGCAGCCAAGATTGCCGATGTCTTTGGACGCTTCGAAGTCGTGGCTGCGTCCACCTTGTTCTACGTCGTCGGCATGTTAATCGAATCGACATCAGACTCCGTTTATGCGTTCTGCGCCGGCACCATCACATACCAGGTCGGCTACACCTGCATCGTCCTGATGCTGGAGATCCTTGTTGCCGACTTCTCGTCCATGCGGGCTCGCGTCTTCTTCAGCTACATACCCGCCCTGCCCTTTGTGATCAACACATGGATTAGCGGCAGCATTACGTCTGCCGTGCTGCGCGTAACCACGTGGCGTTGGGGAATCGGCATGTGGTGCATCATTTACCCTGTCGCCTCACTTCCCCTCCTAATCACACTGTACTCGATCGACCGTCGCACAGGGCCTAATAAGTCCAGGAAGAAGAGCGAGTTTGGAGATGCCTACGCCGGTCTCGACAGCCTTCGCAAATGGAGTGTCCGGCTCTTCGATCAGGTGGACGCCATCGGCCTGCTTACTCTCGTCACGGCGTTTAGTCTTGTTCTGACTCCTCTGACGATTGCAGGCGGCACGGTATCTCATTGGAGGAACCCGCAGGTCGTCATCCCGCTGGTCATCGGGCTTTTCTTCGCTCCCGCTTTCGTCCTGTGGGAGAAGAACGGCGCCAGAAACCCCCTTGTCCCCTTCCACCTGTTAAAGGATCGCGGGGTCTGGGCGGCTCTAGCCGTGCGGAGCTTGCTCAACTTTGCCTGGTACGTGCAGGGCAACTATCTCTATACCGTTCTTATTGTTGCATTCGATTTCCCCATTGAGAGCGCAACCCGAATCCTCTCCTTCTTTTCCTTTTTTGGCGTTGTCAGCGGCGTGGCGGTGGGCCTTGTCATCTACAGGTTTCGACGCCTCAAACACATCATTGTCCTCGGCACAGTCTTGTTCATGATTGCTCTGGGCGTTCTCATCAAATTCCCCGGAGGTGCAACTACGGCATCCAGGAGCGGACTTATCGGGGGCCAGATTCTTCTGGGACTCTCCAGTGGCTTGTTTGCCTATCCCACCCAAGCCTCGATTCAGGCCTCAGCCTCTCGAGATCACGTTGCCATCCTGACAGGCCTCTACCTCTCCTTCTACAATGTCGGGAGTGCGCTCGGCACCTGTTTATCTGGAGCAATTTGGACTCAAACTTTATACCCAACATTGGAAGCGAGTCTGGCATTTCAACCCAATACCACGCTGGCACGAGCCATTTACGAAAACCCGTTCTCAATTGTTTCGCAATACCCAGTCGGCACCGAGATTCGAGCCGCCATTATTCACAGTTATCAAAGCATTCAGCAGATACTCTGCATCACGGGCATGTTTATATGTCTGCCCATGATTGGTTTTGCATTAGCCCTTAGAAATCCCAAGCTGTCGGATCAGCAAGTGCAAGAAGATGCAGAAGACGTGGCAGCAAACGACGTATGATATGATACCAAAACAAGTCATTGACTTTTCACGAACCCTTTTTTTCTTTAGCGTTATTCAGAGCAGATGGGAATACTAGCAAGGACACATTAGCAAGCGGATTGGATTATGCATAGATACCATATAGAGTCAATTTAACGGCATATTGTGTTTATCCAGCACACAAGCTGGAAGTTTATGAAAGATTTCAATGATCATGATATTCGAAGCATAAGCAAGTGATCTCCAATCTTATACAAATTAAGCAAACATTATGAATTGGCGTGAATAAGTAAGCAAGCTTCTCCCTTGCTTCTTTTACCATTTGCATGTGCTCTCAGCTGATTACACGTAGGCAAAAAATGCAGCCACGCTGCAGCCACTGTCCATCGCAGATCAAATAGGATTCACGTGTTCGAAAGGGCAGACCGTTATACGAGGTTACTCTGGATATAGTCCAGCTCTTGGTATTATCGTTACGTGTCAACCGCTCTTGACTACAGCTGCCAAGATGCGCCGATGCATCTAGATCGTATGTGTTGCACTCTAGAAGAGGATCCGAACCGATATTGTGGCGGCTTAGCATTCATTGTATCACGACGTTGGTGTTAGCGGCTCCAATGTCTCACATGGTGAGAAGCTGAGATTCTAGGGCGGTAAGGAGAGGGATATAAAAAGCGCTGGATATGAGCGATACTAAGATGGCTATTGCTTTGACAATTTGACAGCTTTTCTCAAGTACTCAAACTTTACCTGACACACTTCGGTCATTGGGATACTCTGTCACGATGAAGTTCCATATCATCTCCACCATCTCTCTTCTGCTGTCTTCTGCCACTGCAGCTCCATCCCATGCACCCAGGACCTTTGACGTGATGGCACTTCGTTCAGCTAGTCCCATACATTTCGCACAGATGAGTGCAGCCAAGAGCGGCTTATATCTAAACTTTCCTCTGCAGAATGCCACGTGCAAAGGCGAGTCGAGCGGCCACGCGACTTTTTACATTGCAAACGAGGAGCTGGTGTTGTATTCTTGCGAACAGGAGAAACAAAAAGTCTTTGTCGATCGTTCTGGCATGGGTATGTCTTATTCTATTTAATTGGTTGTGAAACTGTTGGTCGTTGATGGTAGCTGACTTTGATGGGTGAAAACAGGGCTGGGCGTAGTAGGCTTCCTTACTGGGAGCCAGTCTCTTCCGCGATATGGGGAAACAAAAGGGTGGAGGGTTGATAAGGATAAGAATCTGTTTTTCAAGGATGCCGGCTTGATTGCTTGTCCGAACAGCCTTGACGGCTCTTGGAGAATTTGGTTGGGTTTGGGCTTCGTAAATCCTGGCGGCAACAAGGGCTGCTTGGGAATGTCGGCAAGGACCCTGGATAATAACAACCCGGTGAGCTGTCGGTATAGGCAAAATTAGCTCGATCGCCTGTTTGTAGAGTAACTTTGTGGGAAAGTGGTTATATGTGCTGCTTTCAAGTCATGATTCTCATTATATAGAACTGGGATTTTATCTACTTTGACACAGTGTTCTATAACAATAAGGCTTTGTCTCTCAGGAATAACGGGACATCGGCAATTAATTATTTGAAAATTCGCCGAAAATACTCTACACAATACCACTCTTCCTGCCTCTTGCCTCTACTAGGCAGCCCTACTAAATGGGTCATTCGTAGAGTCAGTGTTTCTAGTATACTCAGACACCTTTGCAACTTGTGAGGCAGCCTCTTCGCCATACTGGTCAGCAATGAAGGCGTAAATCATGTCAATACCAGCTGATACCCCAGAAGATGTCAAAATGTTGCCGTCTTGTACCCATCGCGCACGGCGAACCCATTTCACATTAGGACCTTGCGTCATGACCTGGAGAGTGGAAGCCTGTTAGCTATATGGGTATCAAAGAGGTTCAAGTTATTTATCGTCATACCCATTCGAAAGACAGCTTGTTAGAGGTGGCATTTTTGCCATCGAGAACGCCAGACCGAGCTGCAAGAGCGCTCCCCGTACAGACAGTAAGGAGAAAGCGGAGGCTCGGAAACGTTGCCTCAATGAAATCCACGACGGGCTGTGTGAGCTCAAGGTCACGGGTTCCCCGACCTCCTGGCACGAGAAGAACTTCTATATCCTTTGGAGCATCTTGATATGTGTGTGTTGGGACTAAGCGCTGTCCAATTGCGCCGGGGCTTGGAGCTTTTACGGGGATGGTAGACACTGGATCCAACGTCGTAGAGAGCAGATATAGTTCTAAGGGGTTGGTGTATGAGAGAATGTTGAGTGCGTCCAGAGGTCCAAAAACGTCGAGAGCTTGGAAGCCTGAAAAGAGGGCGACTGCGATCTTGCTGGGTGGCCCGGATAACATTTTGGGGTAATGGCGTAATCCAAATTGGTTCGACAACTAATGTGATGCTGCTCTAATGAGAAAAGAAGCACACTGAGTCGTCATCGGTATTTGCAAGCCTGGAGTCCCCTAGTGTCTTGCTGGAATATATATATAGTCAAGGGAGGAGGATATCAAGGACCAGGTGACATTGACATTACCAACCATACGCTGTGAGCGATAATTAGCATCGTATAGTGCTCCGTACCTACTCCGTACTTACTAGATCTAGTGTTGATTTGGTGACCTAACATCGGCGAATTCTAATTGCGTGATAGTCTAGTGCGACGTTAAGGATTGGATGGCATCGGAAGGGAGCTTGCAAACGAAATCGCCCGAGATCCGGGAATGCAGATTTGGCACTGATGCGTGTCTAAACCAATGACACCAGTTGTGCCGTAGCATCGTAAAACAGGAGCAGAGCTGTGTTACCACCACCATTGAACTTCCGTTTGACTCAAATCATCCGACTCAACTTGTTGATTTTGGCCACTCCAATTGTGGTACAAAGGTTATTCTGATGAGCCATGATGATCCATTGTAATGAGCGGCAATCCTCGGGAGGGGAAACCCGTTGGTTCAAGTCACCCGAAATCGGTCACCTAAAGGTCGCACCCCGCAGCAGCATGTTGTTGGCCCTGAGTACAGATGCTAAATGTTAAATTCGGGCTTAATATTAAAGTGTTTGCATTTCTCATGTATACTTCAGTCTATCTTCTTTAAGCCTTTATGACAGCAGACAAGGCAATGCTAACTTAATTCAAGTGGTGAAGAAACAATGCAATGATATGAGCTGAATCCACAAGTTTCAGCGAGTCTCAACCTGTATGGTAAGCGTGTCCCAGACATCTCGTATTTCGTTAGGCGGCGGGTTACAGCACTAGATCCTCCGAGTTTCTAGGACAGGAGTTGTGAAACTGTTTACGACTTCGAGACTGGAGTTGTACAAGGTATCGAGTAAATCATAGCGCTTAACTTGTGTTCTTGACCAGGATCGACCTAGGATCAAACGACCCCGCCTTTCTGCGTGTTAATATGCGGTAATCAGGTTATGAAACCGTGAATGGTAAAACTTAGGCTTATGTGTAAGCAAGGCGGCGGTAACTCCCCGAAGCACGCATCTCGCATCGAATAGGAGTTATCATCCTTTGAGAAATGGGATGAATTTTAGTGCGAAATAACAGGATGGTACATTTGAATACTATTCGCGAACGTGGCAGCACTGAAGAAAGGATGCGGTCGTATCAAGTGCCTAAGGCTCTAATGCAACTCGCATTATTTTAAATTAGCTGGCTTATAAAGAGTACTTTTGTTTAATTTACCTAGTAGATTAGTCGGGAGACCCGCAGGTACCTTTAGAAACTCTAGTAATTAAAATGTAAATAATAGTGGGAATACAGCAGTTACAATAGTACGAGGGAATGAATGTAAGAAAATTCTTAACATACTCGAGCGGGTAGAATAACCTTAATACACCCAACATGAAGTCTACCTCATCTTGCCGCCGCTTCAGCAGCAGATCCCTAGGGAGTATGCGTGCTTTTTACAGTCCAACTTTAATAACAACTTTCCCAAGTTGCTTACCCTGCCAGACGAATTCAATCGCCTCTTCTGACTTGTCAAATTGCCATACTGAGTCAATGATATCCTCAAAGGTCATCTTCGAAGCTAAAATAGCAGTCATGAGATCATCCTGATCATCTTTAGAACCACAGTTGATTCCCCTAGTATCATGATTAGGTCACCCTATGAACTATGTGGACTTGAGAGAGACTACTGACCTAATATTCAGCCTGCGGTCGATGATGGTGGAAACGAATTCCTTCAGATGTTCGGGCTTTGAACCCCCAAGATAGCCTACTTGACTAACAATACCACCACGTCGGGTGCATAGCATGCTCTTGACGAGAGAATTGCTGCCGCCATTCTCAACAACAAGATCGACACCAATGCCGTTGGTGAGCTTCAAGACTTCCTCATGCCACTCTGGATTCGTCTTATAGTTGATGGTCTGGATCTCAGGCTTTCCAAATTGCTGCTTAACTTTATGGAGCTTCTCGTCACTGGAAGATGTCAGGATAACCCTGAGGCCAGACACTCGGGCGAGCTTCAGAGCAAAAGTTGCAACCCCGCCAGTACCTAGGGATGTTGTCAGCCACCGGACAACATAGATTCCTCGAAGACTCACCTTGAATTAGAACAGTTTGACCCATAGAAGCACCCTTGAGTGCAGACCAAGCGGTTGTTCCAGCGCAAGGAATGATGCTCGCCTGGACCCAGTCTAAATGTTCAGGAAGCCGCGTAACAAGGCTTTCATCGAAAACAAGATGTGTTGCGAGGGTGCCATCTTCATTTGCCGCGAGCCAAGATCGCTCAGTCGAGCGAGCGCTAACGTATTTGGTGTCGGTGATTGGGGCTACTCGGTCTCCTACGGACACGAGCGATACTCTATCGCCTACTGCGATAATCTCACCAGCCGCATCATTACCAGGCACGCCATTGGGAATGACCGGCCAAGGGTTACCGCCATTAGCGATGTTGGCATCACGATAGTTGAGAGAGACGGCGTGGACTTTGATCAGAACGGCGGTTGGGTGGAGAGGAAGGGGCAAGTCCTCCGTGATGAGCTTCACTTTGGCGCTGCCTGGGGTATAATTGTCTGTCCTGCGAAAGGCTTGGCGAGAGGTAACCGAGGTCATTGCGGCTTCTTCTTTGTATGTGCGGTAAATGAGGCGCCAAAATGTGATACACAGCGTGTGAAGTGGCTTCTTGGTGTACGCGATTGCATCTTTGACACAACGAATTACTACGCCAGTTAAATACATGTAGTTTTATGTCTACATAGTGAATACTGTAGTTTATGTTGATTTGTCATTTCGTTGGTGATCGAATGAGGTGATTCCTTGATCGTCGGCTTTGTAAGCTGAATATATACTATGAAACACTGTGCTTCCCCATCATTTCCGAATTGCCATGGTTGTAACAAGTTGTCGAACAAAATCTCGGTCACAAACGTCAGACCGCTCGTGTTCTTCGAATCCCCCTCTCACCGAGCTCACCAGTTTCGCCACTTTCCTGAAAGCATGATATGCTGCGACCACAAGAGTCGGGTCGTAACACCCAGTCAAATCCTCCATTCAAATGTATGTGCGTGAAGTTTGGCTTCAGCCGCTCTAGAGGGGCATCCGGAGGGGCACCACGTCACCTTCAGCTTGGTATTGTACATGGCGGCTAAACTGTACTTGGATGATAGCTGTTAACTTTTCTCTGTTCTAGCTATATTCGTGTTATCTATGCTATTCTTACGATAGCGCGCGGTGTTAGACCGCCAATAAGAAATAACTACATGGAGGATTGCCTCCGCCAACCCCAAACCTCCGCAAAGAGAACTGCCAGCAAGCAATACGGTGCCCATTTCCCACATCTTTTGGAGGGGTAAGTATGCTTCCTACAGTCTTAGACCGGATCAGTATATATATATATGTCTTGGACATCCTCTTATTCTCTGGGTAAGCATACTCTTTTCTACCTAAACAAGTTTGAGTACAGCAATGGCGGATATCAATAGACAGCCTATTCCTGAGACCGAGCTCCAAGCTCGCCACGAAACACTTGTATCGCATTTAAACACCGACGACATTATAGGGGTTCGTTTTCAACGTGATTCTGTCTTCCAATTTATAGGTACAATCGCCTTTACTGTCTATAAAGATGGCGGGTGGAGTTGGATCGAGAATCCCCCCATGAGCAGGCATATCGAGTATGAAGATGTTTTTGTTCCTTACGTTTCGGTTTACGACTTTCATGGAAAGAATCTAGGCGATTTTTTCCCCACGGAATCTTATACTCTTCCAGAACGAAAAGTCCTAGATGTTGAGCGTAAGTTAGCCGAATTCCAACTTTTTAAGACTACTATACATGTCTGACTGCATAGTCTCCGATAATGAAATTACCTTCACCGTGCGAGATGGGACAGAAAGTGTCACTTTTAAGAAGCCATAAAAGAGAAGAATGATAGATGCATATGTGAAGCTAATCATCTACTACATTTCTCTGTGGAACTATTTTACCTGAAGTAGTACTACGGGGGAAATGGTCAAATATAACGGTATAGTTATATTCATAATCCCATTTATAATAGAAACAGCTAGCGTTCTATAACATAAAATCAGCCAGCTAATTTAAAATAATACGAGTTGCATTACAACCGGAAAGCACATGTAGACGCCTTTGGAATCATATGGATTGTATTTCCGTAAGACAACGGATGAAATGCCACCAACGGCCCGCCCCGCGCCTCGTTAGGTACCAATGCTAGAGCAGTGGCAAGGAGCAATTGGCGGATTTGTTGAATACATGTACGTGGGCTTCTCGCGCCCACTTTCAGCATCGCCTTGGTCATCGCCCTTTAGCCTTGTTTATGTACAGCTTATTTACACGCTTAGACATGAGTGGATAGTGGGATGATCAGGTGGCAGCAGGAGTCAAACCCTTGTAACATGTAATAGTCAGAGAGAGCCAGTTCCACTCGGAAAGACACCAAGGAGTTACACTGAATCCAACGTGTGTGGCATTGGTGGCCAAGATCTGCCAAGCACAGCCCAGTATTGTACATGCATTAGGCGAGCCCTGAGTTTAAGAAAGGCAGCTGGTCACATTTGACCTGCTCCAGCGAGTTCGCCCCTATTCCCGATGCAACGTGGAAGCACCGAATTTGAAACTTTGACGGATACATACATGTAGCAAGCCCCCGCCTCTTCTAGGTAGCAGTCGAAAGGTTTCGATGACGGCGCAGCAACTGGTAACCCCTGCGCAGGTGACGATTCTCGCCGCGAAAACGACCATGGATCAGCATGCGGGTCGATGGGCTTTCGGTATCTAGCGCGCGTAAGTGAGGCGGAGAAAGCGTCTAGTCTGTCACTTGAGGCTCTTGAGCCCCTGCTACTGGCACGTCTTGCCCCCCACAAGAGGCGGAGTGACTAAACGCTGGTGTAGCCAAAGTCGTGATCTTGAACATTTAAAATACCTAGCTCTTCGTATGCGACGGAGAGTGCTGGGAGAAACAGCATCATGGTCGCAAAGATGGGTGATGATGAGAAGCAACCGTCCCAGAAGTCGCCGGGGATGGAGACGCAGTTTGCTGCCATCCTGGCGGATGCTGCGAAGCTCTTCAAAGATCCATCCGACAAAGGCCTAACACTAGACGAGTTTCTGAAGCCACCGATGAAGACAATCTCCGATCTAAAGCTGCAGTTGACGACTCAGAATGACCAGTTCAGCCACTTTCGGGAAAAGCGCCAGAGTATCTTCGATGCCATCGCAGTGACTCTGAGGCCGGTAGAGTTGATAGGAGACATTGTCGCCGAGGGAGTGTCAGAAGCTTTCCCACCAGCACAGGGTATCTTTGCTGCGGTCATGTATCTCATAAACGCGGCGCACGATGTTTCTTCCATGTACGACTCAATATTAGAGCTATTTGATCAACTCAAGGTAAGCCGGCTTTGACATATGAGGTAGCACGTTAACGTTAAGATTAATGCGTGATAGGACTTCACATCGAGGCTGGACGTGTACTTGAACCACGCGCTTAGTCCTGCGCTGCGTGATAAACTCGTTACTATTCTGGCAACTTTGTTCGAGGTTCTCGTTATCGCCACCAAAGTCGCGCGCAGTGGAAGATTTAAGGCGTACTTCAAAAAGCTCGTTGGGATCGAGAGTCCTGTTCAACCAGCGCTGGAAAGGCTCAATGCCCTCACTCTAGGAGAGGAGCGGCAAGTCATTGCGGAGACTTATGGTGGTGTTGCCGAACTCAACCTCAAGACGGACAAAGTCGAGAACCTCGTCGCACAGATGAATCAAAATATTCTAGACATGAGGTTAGGACAGCAACAGAATAGGGGTCTTTCCTACAGAGACAAATTGAGAGAGGTCTTAGAGCCTACTCCATATGCGGAAGACTCGTACGATGCGTTCAACAAGTATAGAGTACAAGGTACTGGTGACTGGCTGCTGGAAGATGAAGGGTTGAAGTCTTGGATTCAGGGCGAGACTCGCCACTTGTGGGTGTGTGGTAATCCTGGTATGTTATCCTTACAACTTGATTACAAAACAACGATTGCTTATACTAACTGGTCCCTTCCTGCTTCAAGGTACTGGCAAATCCTTCTTGACATCACGACTTATTACATGGGGCCTCGAGAATCTCCCACAGCTAGGATATTTCTTCTTCTCCGCCAACGATCCCGAGACAAGATCTGTGCTACAGGCTTTACGCGATGTCGCATACCAACTTAGCGAAACCGATGCGTTTTACGCCGAGAAACTGGCAAGGCAGCTTCATAGCAGCGACGATATCAAGACAGTACCCAGCGCGTTTAGAAGGCTTTTTGTACAGCCGTTCCTGGATGATACTCGCGATAAGACGACTTATATCTTTCTCGACGGCATTGACGAGGCGGAGCAGAGTGACATCGAGCAGCTTCTCTCCTTGCTTGCCCCCGAAGATGACTCCGAGCCTTCAAAAATACAGTTCGCATTGACTGGAAGGTCTTATTTGGCAGACATAGTGTCTTTTGCATTGGATCCGAATGCAGTTGGTCAGGTATATACAACGATTTACGTGACACCGGATCGGATTGCAGATGATGTGAGCGCCTTCATCTCTGAAGGCGTACGGCATTCAAGGATACTCAGTCGATCTCCGGAAGATTTCAAGCAAGAAGTCATCGAGTCCATGAAGAAGCAAGTCGATGGTCTCTTCATCTTGGCAAAGTTTATGCTCAATGAGATCAATCAGAAGCGTCACCCTAGTTCGATCCTCAAAAGCTTGAAGTCCTATCCAAAGGAGATCAACGGAATGCTCAACGAGACACTCGCCAATCTCTCTGTCACCATCTCGGAGGAGGATGCTCGTGACCTCAACGAGATGCTGCGGTGGGTGTCTTGTGCCGAAGAATCGCTCACACTGGAGCAATTGGAAGCTGCGCTCATCATGAAATTCGGAGATCCTCCCCTGCGACTTGAGGAGTCATTGCGGGGCCAATACTCATGCTTCTTTGCACTTGAACGTGAAGATGGATTGACCACGGATGATTTGCTCAAAGATTTTGCTAGAACGCATCGAGAGGTGTATCCGGATAGAAACTATAGGAATGAAAGCCCACGTCCTCGAGGTCTCAGCTCTTCCGATACAAGCAGCCCTGGTCGAAGAGTCAGTCCTGCTGGTAGAGGTAGTCCTGGTAGCGGAGTAAGTCCTGCTGGTAGAGGCAGTCCTGGTGGCAGAGGCATCTTTAGCAGTCCGACTAGTCCGCCTGCAGCTGAAACATCTAGCCCGACCCGACATTTCAGCCCGGCACGAAGTCCCGGAGTTTTTGACGTTTCCAACGAGGTCGATTTTCGGTCGAATCCATCGACAACATATGTAACCTTCTCTCACACGTCAGTGAGACAATTCTTCCGTGATGGCAATGAGAACACTGTTCATGCTACCAAAGGAGGCGTCATGGTTGGATTTGACATGATGAAGGCTCGCATCAGTGTCTTGAAGACTTGTCTGAGAATCTTTAACGATAGATCGTGGTTCGATAACCAGGAGCTGGATCATGGCAAGGAAGCTATAAAACAATATGCTGCATGGTACTGGCAGGAACATTTGACAGCACTTGACCCGGCAAGTGTTCCATTAGAACATAAAAAGGAGCTTGGAATGAGCATATACAACATGCTTACCGTCGAGGACATCATATACGACTGGAGCACAATGTATGAGAAGAACAACGAAGGACTAGAGGTGCTTACCGACTCTAATATCCAAGGCCTTCGCAAATGGCTCAATGATCCCGAGATCCTTGAGAGCCTCACGACTGAAGCGAAAGATTTTGTGGCCAAATCGGTCAAAGAGGACTTGGGAATATGTCAAGCAATTGGTCGATTTTATGCAAAACAGTGGCTTTGTGCTGACTTTTACAAATATGTCCCGACACTGTTTTGTTTCAAGATTGTCCAAAATGTGGCATTTATGAGCGAAGAACGGTCATGGTCTCAAGCACAGAGTCGCTGGTCCGGAACGCCAATCAGGGAGAGGGTGTTGAAAGCCATCGAATGGGCCAATTATCCCGAAACAGCGCATTGGCATCGACGGCTCGGAAGTACATATCTGATGCTGGGACTCTATAGCGATGCCCTGATTCATTACAACAAAGCCCTTGAATTGGATCACAACAGTGTCGGAACCGCCGGGCGCATTGCTTACTGCCTATCCAAGTATGGGCAATACGACGAGGCTTTGGCCCAGGCTCTGAAGTGTGCTGAGATTGAGGAGAAAAGCATTCAGGATGGCGCGTTGCAAGACTATGCGTTGACCAGCTGCAAATGGCGGCTGTACAAAGATTATCTGCTCATTGCACGTTGCTCTTACATGACTGGAAAGAGGGAGCCTGCGCTTAAGTACTACCGCAAAGCAATAGACAGCTCGCCATCCGCAAATTTGAACGCTTCTGAGCACTTTGAGGCTGAAATTGCTTATTTGGAAATGTTGGCAACTGAGAATCTGCACTCAGAGATGATGACGATGCTTCATGAATTGGCAAAGAAGACCACTACCATGGAGAAGGAGGCGAGCTTGCTAACCGATCTATTCCTGGAAAATTGCGATAAGCCCCTTACCATGGAATGGATTCCCAAAGCGGCTTGTAAGACGGGAGAGGTAGAATTCATATTGCACCAATATGAGATTGCCATCGAGATTGCTCACACTACACGCAATCAGATGGGTGTGCTTTATCTGCGTCTGGCATATGGGAACACCTGCGCGTACAATCGCGACCTCGATCAGTCGATTGCTATTTTTGAGCAGATTTCTTTGATTGAGTATAGACCGCGCGGTAACGTTCCAACGCGTCATGGACATGCAACCTCTTTCCAAAAGCTGTCTGCTCTATATAAGCAAAAGATCCTTCAAACGGATCTCACCTCCCCTGAAGCCATGGAGTGGCTGGAGAAATTAGAGCAGGTCCAAGAAAAGCAGAGCAAGCATCAGAATCTGGATATTCCTGCAGACAAATACGGCTCTGATGTAAACATTGCATCTATATACCTCGCAATGTTCTATCGCCTTCTCAAAAAGGAGCTCGAGGCCCGACAGTTGCTGGGAAGCCTGGTCATCAACAGTCTCGATATTTTGCTGGACGATGAGCCGCGCAACGACCGATATGCAGTGGAAAACCTGCTGCAAATCTTTGTCGCAGCCAACGATGCCGAAAATGCGCAAGCACTGGCCCGATCTATGAGAAAGGTCAACCGAGCTGCTGCAATGGCCACGCCGCTGGCTTCTCCGGTACGGACAAGGGTCGAGCCGAAGCTGCCTGATATCCAGTCAGTCAACAAAGCATGCGCCCAATGCTTCAACAACATCTCCATGTCTGAGAATTTCTACCTGTGCCAATTCTGTGTGGACACTTATTGTGAGAAGTGCTTGAATGGAATCATCAAGCAGCCTGGGAACAAGACGGGCGATCGCAAACTGGATGTTGTTTGCCGTAGCGACCATGAGTGGTTTACGATACCGCCGTTGAATCAGTTTTTACACACTGGAGAAATTCTCTGGATCGATGGCATGGTGAAGAACTTTGGGGAATGGGAAAGCGCATTGAGAAAGAGATGGTGCGATAACAATTGATGTTTTGAATTGGTTGAAGACTGCAGTTTCTTGTTTCATTTGGCGATTGATTGGCATATCGTGAACAGGACCCTTTTAGAGAGCACAAAATACCCAAGAGCGATTAAACAGATTTCATAGATAGAGACACTTTATTAGGATAAATGAGAAAGATTAAAAAAAAAAACGATTGATTCATCTCAAGAAATGTTAGTAAGAGAAATAAACAAAAAAAGAACCCTTTGTAAGGGTGGCGCTCTCCCGCCGGGAATTGAACCCGGGTCTCAAGCGTGACAAGCTTGCATACTGACCACTATACTACGGAAGATTTAATGACTTTTGAGTCATTGTAGCAGGTTCGGATGAGAATTGTTGCAATAGTTCACTTTATATAAGAGCTAGCGCAAGACTAGTTGAAGAGCGGATTTGATCGACGTTGGCCCTTCAGGTTCAATTTCTTACCAACCAAGGAGTATAAAAGAGCGCTGAGTAAAAGGCCAATTTCGTATTAGGTATCTGGATAGCAATAGCTCACACGGCATGTTGTTGAGCTGGCAGGATTGCCTGACGAATGCCTCGATAATCTGCGCTTCTTGAAATGAACAATGGCTTGGACACGTCAATCGATAGCATCGGACTACATCGGGCTGAAGAGGGGGGCAAGGGGCTTGTTAGACTCAGGTTAGTAGCGATAGTGTCGGATATACGAGTGGAGGAAGGCCTTGTCCAAAGATTGCCTTGTCAATTTGTTCTTCTCAAATCCCTGGGAGTGAACTGAAGAGACAAAATACAGGTAAGTAAGAATACAAGGAAAATATCACCTCCCTATCTCCAGGTGGCCTTACGGTTACGGCAGCTTTGAAGTGTCCGCTCCCCGCTTCACTGGGGTAAATTCCCCAGACATGCCCCTTGTAGATGCATTTAGCCTCGATTATTTTGCATGCTCAAAGAACAAATTGGGCGTAGCTTGCAGAAGAGACAATGAGGGGCCAAGGATGTTGATCATGCGCTTGGCCAACCACATCCGACACTCCGCATTTAGTGTACAATACATGGAGGAAGATACCTTGATAAGTGTAATAAATCAGTTTGCCGTTGCTCTTCAGCTGCATGGGCCTCGGCTTGCTTTTGTGAGACAGTGGCGGCTGGGGAGATGGAGCGAAGGAAGGGGAAGAGTTGCGGCGTCCAACATACATGTACACAGTGACACACCCTCCTGCAACATCAGTATTTGTATGAACTGAAGGCAATTAGATCGAATTGATTCGGAAAAACGTATATGCATATACTTTGTCCAGCTCAATCATCATGATATACTCAAACCCAAGACAGATGGAGATTCCAAACGTGGATCTTCTTACTCTCTTATTCGGTATGCTAACAATGGTCACTCCGCATGATGCCATCTCCACCTCTTCAAAGCGCCGCAGCCCTCATCTCAGTTTGAGTAACTAACACTCATTTTGCTCAGAATTTGAAGAATCTCAGGCAAAAGAAGACGCGCCGATATTTGCAGAGGCTAAATACCCTTCTCATGTGATCACCAAGGCACGCGCTCGCGATTTAACGCGCCAATTTGCCTACTTCCTTCGCCATCAATTCGGCATTGGAAAAGAAGGGCCTGAAAAAGACGTGGTTGTCACGATATCTACTGGGCAATCTGCGCTAGGTTGCATATTTTATGCTGTGCTTGCTGCAGATGGCATTTATTCAGCCGCGTCGCCTTCCTCCACGGTGTCAGACTTAACAAGACAGATCAAAGACGGACCTGGTAGGATCGTTGTATGCAGCGAAGATGTGAAAAATGTTGCTTTGAGCGCTGCTCGCAATGCTGGACTACCGGCTAAAAATGTTCTCGTGTTAAAGTCTTACCCAGAGATCCAGCTGGTGAGCGCCGATGGCACAGTTGCATGTGACTTCAAAGGATCCCTGGATTGGAGACGAATTACTGATCCGAAAGAGCTTGAAGAGAGCAAGGTATGCATTATGTATTCATCAGGTACCACCGGGTTACCAAAAGGTAAGATGGACAAATGTTCGCGATAGTGGAAGGATTTTTAACTGTCTTAGGCGTTCTCATATCTCATATGAACATGGTTTCTGAATGCTATCTTCCCAGCACTATGGGCCGCGAATCATGGGCCAAAATGGGCAAATCTTTCCCTAGGTCCACGCTGGGTCATTTGCCCCCGGCTCACATTGCTGGCTTGCAAAGTTACTTCATAAATTGTGTCTATGAAGGAGCCGTCATATATTGGATGCAAAGTTTCAACTTTGATGATTTTGTTCGATATTTTGCGGAGCTTAAACTGACATTCTTCTTCTCTGTACCGCCTATATACATGGCGATTGCAAAGCATCCAGCTGTCAAGGACCAATTCAAGAGCGTTGAGTATGCTACGGCTGCTGCAGCGCCAATGAGCTATGAGATACAAGAATCGGCCAGCAAGAAGCTCAAAGGCATCGTTTATCAAGTCTGGGGATTAAGTGAAACAACTGGCGCTGTTACTTATACTCCACCAGAGCGGAAGGATACTATGGGAAGCTTGAGTCCATTATTACCGAATGTTAGCCTAAGGTATGATCAGAACAACTTCCCAAAGCTTATCTGAAGAGAAGTTAACAATCCATTTGTCTACAAGGCTAGTAGACGAGAACGATAACGATGTCAAGGAGGGACAACCTGGCGAGGCATTGCTAAAAGGCCCAATGGTCACCAAAGGGTATCACAACAATCCCGAAGCCAATAAATCATCCTTTACTGCTGACGGATGGTTCCGGACTGGCGATATTCTCAAAATGGAAGGAGATGTGCTATACATGGTAGACAGAAAGAAGGCGAGTCTTGACTTTTCAACTTCGCGAAGAAGCATGACGAAAATCTGACTCATTATGCTACAGGAACTGATCAAATACAAGGGGCTTCAAGTTGCCCCAGCCGAGCTTGAGGGCGTCCTGACATCACATCCATCCGTTGCGGACGCTGCAGTGATTGGCACAGATCGGGAAGACACGGAAGTGCCCACGGCATACGTTGCCCTTGTGCCTACAGCGAAAGGAAAGGTATCGGAGAGCGAGCTCATTGACTACGTTAAAAACAAGGTCTCGGATCATAAGCGACTGAGGGGTGGTGTAATCTTCATTGATGCAATTCCTAGAAGTCCTACAGGCAAAATCCTGAGAAAGGATCTGAGAGCACTATACAACCGCCAGACAAAGGCGAAGATTTAGATCGAGTTCCTAAATTCTGTTCTTAATGTACGTATGAAACATACTTGAATGCATATATATACTACTCTTTGTGGTGTACTTTACAGAGATTACGCAGTTTTGATGCCACTCACAAATTTAACAATAGCGTCCCCAACTTCTTCCGGTGATTCAATGCAGTACCAGTGGCCAGTTTTATCGAGAATTTGTAGGTTCTTGTCTTTTGAGCCCCAGCTTTGTAGCGAGTAAGCAGTTTGCCATAGATATACATGGAAGAAATGCAATTACATACCTGTCAAATATCTTCTGTGAAAGCTCAATCGGGCATACAAAATCTTCAGCGCCGTTGACGAGCAAGAGAGGGGTATTGATGCTCGCATAATCTGGGACTGAGGCAGATGCGATGGCTTTGCAGTTTGCGATATAGCCTTCCGGAGTTTGAGCCAGGAGAAGAGTACGAATGAAGGCGCGTTGCAGCGGTGTAGATGAGGATGCCGTTCCAACTATGGGAATGACATCTACCAAAGGATCCATCCCATCTAAAGAAAGAAAATTGAGCTAGAAATAGCTATGTACAGCGCCCAAAGATGGCGGCGAAGTTCTCACGCTAACGCAATTATCTTGGAGCACTTTTGTGAGAGTCTCGTTTGGGTAAACAGGGCCCAAAAGAACAGTGCCAGCGAATTTGTAGCGAAGAGTGGCTTCAGGAGCAACAATTCCTCCCATGGAATGACCGACTATTACGGTGCGACTGGGTGAGATATTGAGAGCTGATACAGCGGCACCAATATCGTCGATGATAGTATCGAGGCTGCCGCCCTCACCAGTCAACGGGGTTAATGCGGCGCCTTTGTCATTTTGAGTCGAGTTAGAAGCAGCACATAGTAGAAAAGTTACAAGGCATGAAAGAACCAATAGGTAATGTACGCACCATGAGAATCCAGTGCCAAGCAGGAGTATCCTGCATCTACAAGCTTCGGAATAACCGGAGCATAATAAGAGCTCGAGGAACCCAAGCCATGAATGAGGACGATATTTGTTATACTGTCAGACGATGAGGTTGTAGTTGGAGGCGCATTCAAGGTGTAGTATAGTTGCCGGTCTCGGTCTTGTAGCTTGAGGAACGGCATGGCTCGGGATGTCTTTCAGGGAATAGCCTTTCCCTTCCCAATTGAATAGTCCTGCGTAAATAGAGCTAGTAAGCGCCTCAAACTCTTGATCTGGCATGCACAAGGGATGGGCGTTACCCCTGGTTAAGAGATGGGCGGATGGCACTCACGCGGATAGATGCGGTTCACTGAGATCTTTCGGGCTGGTCGATTCCGCCGATGGACATCCGACCTTGGTAATGGATAATTGTGCAGAAAGCCATCAGCATGAGGGGAGAGCCATGATGTAAGATGTTCTTGGAGATGTGTGTATGTCGGTTAAGGGCGTGCGGCCCCACTGAGTGTCGGAGTCCGGGTTTTAGGGAATCGGATACGGGATCCCGAGATGGCAAAGACGAATTTAGGCGTATTGAGCGGCAAATTCATTATCGTGGATCCGTCAGTTTTCAGCTCAGAATATCCCAAGTAATAATTTCTCTGGGTTTGTTTTATCTGTATTTTTCGGTGAAGCTTAGGATTTAGACAGCGAGTTTCCGTTTAGTCCATCTCCATCGCAGAGTTGACGGCACAGGCATTTTCACATCGCCACTAAGACCACCAAACGGCGTTTACGACTTATAAAGATCGCTTCAAAACGGTATATTAATACTACGAGAAACAAAAGCGCCGTTCGCCATCTAATTCCACAGCACTCCATTGGTACTGGCCCTTTTCCGCAATCATGAACGGGACATCAATACATGCGTACTCCTCCAAGAAAGAGGCTCTTACCATTCTGCAGTACCTCTGCAATCAATTTGATCCTATATCTTTGCCTGCTGGAGTAGCGAGCCGGGCGGAATATGTCCAATTTGTCGCGGAACGAGATCAGCCTTATTTTCCTATTCCATTCAAGGAAACGGAAACAACAGCAGCACTCAAAGCAATTGAGGCATCCGTCGCAACCCTCCTCGCAGACACACGGCAAGATGGACAGGTCCCTGAGAGAAAAATCGTGGTTGATCTTGAAAAGACGACAGCTTTCCTATTTCAAGCGTACTTGGCCAGAGTTGGAGGATATGGAAAGCTTGATAAGGGAGTCAAGAGCATGCTAAAAGGTTTGTGTGTAACAATTTATGTGAGCTGCTTACTTTGCTGACTCTCGCCGAATGTAGACACGGATTTTCTGCACGCACAATCTGATCCTTATCGCCGCATGTCTGCCAATTTATATGCCACCAAAAACCCTAATGAGTATTACCATATCCATGGATCATTGGAAGCGTCGACAACGCTGAAGATGATTGGACTGGAACCGTATCGGCCTGATTTGGCGACGCATGAGGAGATTGTGCAAACCATTGAATCTGCGGTGAAGAAATTCACGGTGGATGAATTAGAGGAGTTGAATGCGCAGAATAGACAAGCTGGGATCAAAGCATATACACATGCTGAATTTCTCAAAACTCCGCACGTAAGTCAGCATTTGGAGAGATGAGATCAAAGCCAGGGAGGGCGGCTTTATACTAATCTGACTTACAGGGCAAAACAAACATGTCGCTTCCACCATGGTCGGTTGAGAGCCTAGAAGATAAGACACCACAAATACCTCTCCAGACTAAAGATAACCAACTTCTCTCCGGCATCAAAGTGCTGGAGCTATGTCGAATCATTGCTGGCCCTACGATCACTAGAATTCTGGGTGAATATGGCGCTGAAGTCATAAAAGTAACGGCTCCTTATCTCAGCGATGTGCCATTCTTCCAAGTGGACGGAAACATGGGAAAGCGAGCGACGGATTTGGATCTCAAGTCTGCGGAGGGAAGAGAGGCTTTTGAGAAGCTCCTGGCCGAGGCCGACGTTGTGGTCGACGGATACCGTCCTGGAGCGATTGCAAAGCTGGGATACGGCCCTAAGCAACTTTCGGAATTGGCGATCAAGAGAGGCAAAGGGTTCGTCTACGTTAATGAGAACTGTTTTGGATACGAGGGCGAATGGGCCTCTCGTCCTGGTTGGCAGCAGATTTCAGACTGCGTAAGATCTCCCTCCTCCCCATCTGACTGAGTCTCAGTCATAAGCTTACTGACACGATAACTTTAGGTGACGGGCATTGCGTGGGAACAGGGCAAGTTCATGGGTGTCAACGAACCCATGGTGCCCCCATTTCCCATCTCAGACTACGGTACCGGCTGTATCGGCGCCATTACAGCACTCATCGGCCTTTATCATCGAGCAACTCGTGGAGGCTCTTGGCACGGCAAGGTTTGCCTCCTACATTACGATCTACTGTTGTTCAAAGTTGGCTTGTTACCGGAACATGTCCAGCAGAAACTTCGCGATACCATGGGTCCAGAGGTGCTCGCTTTGCGTTATCACAATAGCGTAGACCAAATCTCTGGGACGGTGTTGCGGCGTATGCGGGAAGTGTATCCCGACTTTGTGGAGAACCCAAAATACTTGGACAAGTGGTATGCTGATAAGTATAAGGCGGAGGTGCATGCAGTGAAGCCGGTGGCGGAGATTGAGGGCTTGGAATTGGGATTCCGAAGGGCAAGCCGGCCGAACGGTTCGGATGAAGCGAAATGGGAAGCAGGCGAGGAAAAAGATTACCAATTGAAGTAGGAGTAGATTTGTATATGAGTTTCTTAGAAGGCTATAGATAGATGAAGCAATTTACATGACAAAATAATCTCAATTTACCCTCATGCTGTGTTGTCTGTGTAAACAGATTGCGTAAGCGCACATCCATGCTTGGAGTTTCATCCTTCTCACGAGACCAAGCCAATCAACCAGAACTAGGACCCTTATCCGACAACTCAACCTGAGTCGAATATTAATTCACGGCCTGTGAGGGGGCTACAGGCGCTCTTGTGGACTATGATCCGCTGCCGAGCGGCTTATTAGCGCTCATCCTTTGCGGGGAAGATTTTGAACCATCCAGTATCAGGAAATCCGGGATGTTATCCGACACTGCAGCCACATTCGGATTCGGATCGGGGGAACCCCGCGAGGCGGATACAGGACTCGGGGCATGGCTGAGGCGAAACGAACGAGAAAAACGAACGATTTGGGCGTCATTTTTGGCTTATGCGTTTTTTGATAATCGTCTATTTACTAATTGGACGGTAAGGACGGGTATCCAGATCGCTTCGGATAGCCGTGCGTTCAAGTTATAAGGTCGAACTTCAGGTTTGACATTTACCACTTAAACCCAGACAATAATAACCCGTCATACAGCATTCAGTTCTCCTCTCAACTCAACAACACCGACAGAATTAATCAATAACTGCATCTAACATCAGCGAAATCTTCAAGATGGGTTCTCAATCAACTGATGGCGGCCTTGGCCAGGAGTTCACCAGCCATGTTATTCAAGCCATGGGCCCAAACACAACCCCCAGGATGCGAACCGTCTTATCTGCTCTCATCCAGCATGTTCACGATTTTGCCCGCGAGGTCAATCTAACGACAGAGGAATGGTTGGCGGGAGTGGAAATGATCAACTGGGCAGGCCAGATGAGCAACAACAAGCGCAACGAGGGACAACTGGTGTGCGATGTCATTGGCCTGGAATCGTATGTGGCTTCTCATGACACTCGCTATAGATGTTTGCCTTTGATGTAAGAGCTGACACAACATATTTTAGGCTCGTTGATGATATCACATACAGAGAAGCCAGCAAGACAGACAAGCCACCCACATCGTCTGCCATTCTCGGGCCCTTTTGGCGTGCTGACGCGCCAATCCGTGAGAACGGCACTACTATCACATTCAACACCCCCAAGGATGGCTTGGTAGCTTACATGCATGGCCAAGTGACGGACGCTGAGACGGGCAAACCCCTCCCAAACACTTCAGTGGATGTTTGGCAGGCTTCAACAAATGGTATGAGTACAATGATGATTCTAAATGCGAATAGTCACTAAACAATGAGCGGAATGAATAGGTCTGTACGAGCAGCAGGATGACGATCAGATTGACTGCAATCTGCGCGGCAAGTTCATCACCGATGCAGAGGGTCGATATTCATTTTACTGTCTGCGCCCGACACCATATCCCGTAAGAATTCCTTTGAGAAACAGATCAACTTGTTTGAGAAAAAATTAATACTAACTTTACGAATAGATTCCTTTCGATGGTCCTGCAGGAAAGCTATTGAAGCTTATGGATCGCCACGAGTTCCGGCCCGCACATATCCATCTCATTGTAAGATGCCTTACTTCGTCACTCACTTTACGTATTTCTAACTCCAATGACAGGTTTCAACAGAAGGATACAGCCCTTTGACTACTCAAATATTTGACAAGGATTCCAAGTATCTCGAAGATGACAGCGTATTCGCGGTAAAGGATGGATTGACTGTCGAGTTCAAGCCCCGTACAGGAGACTCACAAGCGGAATGGGACCTGGAGTATAATGTGAAGCTGGCGAAGAAGAATTAACGATGATATGAATGCAAGTTATTTTGATGATAATTAAGATTGTAGCTTTATACGTTTGTTTATATCTGTTCATATAGTAACCAATATCCACATTATGCGATTCTCATGTTATTCACTCCATTTATCATATGCCGTTCACATAAATTCAATGGAAAATATTCTGTCTACTGCTGCTCGTAATGGCATCATTGCATACTATACCATAAAGACATACGCATACATATACGCGTGTGCGCGTAGCAAACGTTGATCAGGTGATAGGGTTTAAAATAGTTGATTAAGATAGCAGCATTATTCGCACAGCACGATTGAAGATATATACACACTCGATAGGTAAATTAAAATAAGGCATAATTTGCGCTTCAAGATAAGGTTTTCTTGTAGGAGACTGAATATTTGCAATTTTATTGTAGCCAATACTACGATTATTTTTACTCCAAGATATAATCTCATGCCTCTTGCCCAATGATAATACCACTTGGAAGCTCCAATCCAACTGGCAGTCCATGAATGTACTTTTCACGGAATGCAGCTCCACGCTTCTCTGCCAGAGACTGTTCAATATCTTTGTACATGTCATATCTGTTTCGTCATTAGCCGCCAGTCTCATGCCGCAGCTCGGGGTTACTTGACTCACGCATTCATTTCTTCAATGGTCAGCTTCTTCTTCTCATCCTCGACTTTGTATGTCGAGATGTTCTTATTTTGTGAGAACCCTAGACACTGTTAGTTTCAGTACTAAAATGAAGCGACATAAATCAGCTCGACTCACCAATTCTCTCGTTAATGTTGTATGCTGCCTTTGCGGCGGCTGACTGTACCCTCGTCACTCTGGGAAGTCTGACTGTATCGTACACCGCCAGGGCTTCGCTAATATCTCCGCTGAAGTACTTTTCGCTGAAGAGAATTCCCAGCGCAGCAGCATCTTCTATGGCCATGCATGCACCTTGGCTCTGATGGGGCATCATCTGATACTGTGTTAGTTGTGCTATAGCTGCATTCTTGGAGGAACGGGAGTTCATACCGGATGTCCTGCATCACCCAACAAGCAGACCATGTTCTTGTGGATAAAAGGATAAGGATCACTATGCCATCGTAATCAGCAGACCGATCAAGGTACATGTAGCTTCAGTTATCTTGAGTACTCACTGCACCCATAGCCGCCACGGTCGGATCTCTTTTCCAATCTTCAAATGCGACAGCACTTGTGTATCAAGATTCGGATACGGCGCAAGCAATTCTTCCACGGGCCTGTCATCATTGCCCCACGTATGGGTAGAGTAATCGCCCACGGACCGAGGAAAGAAGCAGTAGTATGATAGAAGCTTGCCTCCGTTGCACGGCGACAAAACAATCTTGTCCCATTTGCCCTCTTGGCCGCCCCAATATTCAAGGGCGGCGTGCTGTGAGTAGTCAACAAGCCCTAACTTGACAGCCTCTTCTGTGGTGACATTGGCATGGAGACAGCTCTGCTCGGATGGTCGTTTCGCTGGATGAATCCCAATTTCGCTGCGGACAACTGAGCCGATGCCGTCTGCACCGACGATGAGGTCGTGCTGAGCAGTAACTCCGTTGGTGAACGTAATCTTGCCCGCATCAATATCAATGTTTTGACACTTTGTCGGATAATGTTAGCATTTCCACCTATTTCCGAATACACTCAATCATTCCACTCACCTGGTGGTTCACTTCCAGCTTTGCAGGTGTCCCCTTGCCCTCTCCCAAGGCAGAATCCTTCAACATGGCATGCATGTATTGTCGGTGAAACATGTTATAAACATATCCCCATTTCTCTTCATAGTCGTCCAAATCATAGACGCTGACTGGCTCGCCCGTCTTCCAATCACGGTTGATCAACTTCTTTAATACAACCGGATCTCCTTTCGCTACGTCGACTCCCCATTCGTGAAGCCAGCGTGTGCCGTTCGCAGCACATGAGACTGAGGCACCTACTTCACCTGCAAAGTCGTGCTTTTCGTAGATGGTTACATCGTGGCCGGCGCGACGGAGAGCAATGGCAACGGACATGCCACCGATGCCACCTCCGATGACTCCGACACTGAGGCGTCTCCAGCCAGCAGGGAAATTTGAGCCCATTTTGATAGAGTAAATAAAAAGGAATAATATTACGGTGTAGTTGTATTTGCTTAGCGAGGGCTGCCCCGAGTATATTTTGAGAGTTAAAACTACTACAGAAGTGTTGGGTGAAGCTGAAGTTTATCTATCTCCATGACCTCTGATACGGGTACACGGTCATCCATGGAGCGGAAAAGGACTGTGCACTGATCAAGTTGCGAACGCCTGACGTGAATCACATCTCTCACCCTTATCTCTCCCTTGTTGCCGCCATTCACGTCAGTGCCTTGTGATAGAACGCCGAGCTGGGGAAAGCTGAAAGGCTTATCGCGGATGTTGTCGGCTATGCCCCTTGCGCATAGACAGGTGTTATAGCCGCATCAAGGTTGGCACAAGCCTCAGAGAAAGGGGGCTATACACCTCTACTGTTTTACTAGGCGAGCAATAGAATACCGATGCGTATTCTAGAGCCGTCACTCATTCGCTTACTTTGTCATAAAAACTTCATTAGCGCTCTGTTGGATGGTCGGAGGCGGCCAACATACATACTTGTGGTATGCTTATCAGTGTTGGCCACAGCATTCAGAGGTGCTTTATCCGACGCACTGTGGATGACACTCGGCGTAGGCGTGCAATGCCCTCCATATGCTGGAATTGTGCATATAGACATCCATAAGATCTAAGAAATTAGGTTGCTTGTACTTAGTTGAATCTATGTATTGGCAACTCTGTACTTTAGAATATGAAACAGCAGGATTTGAGAATAAATGTCTCATCAGTGCGTCATAATCATCGGCTATGTTACCCTCTCAGGGCCAGAACGACCTTGGGTTAAAAAAGGGAAAACTATCCCACTGTGACAGATCCAGACTGTCCCATCCTCGCAACATATCTTCATCCATCTCTGAAGATTGCGCCGGTAGATCGACGCTCCAGACTCCACCAATTTCTCCAACTGAAACTGAAAGCCCTCCAGTACTAAGAGGCAGAGTCTCGTTGTCGGTGGTGATATTGTCTTGGCCAGATTCTCCTCCGTCGCTGAAGGATACCAGCTTTCCAACATACCTACTTCGAGGGCGTGAAGACAGTTTCATCCGTCGTTTCGTGATTGCATTGGATAGAAGACCTAAAATTTCTGAGTAATGGCTGGCTTGGGGACTTTGAATGCCCAAGAAGTCGAGGACGTCTTTGGCGCTGCGGAAGGCTACTTCAACCTCGTAATCTAGCTCTCTTTTCGCAAACATGTCAAATCCAAGGATAAGCCCAGCAGCGAATATCAAGGCCCTAACCCTAGCTGTTAGCTCTTAATTTAACTCTACTCACACAAATAACTTACTTTAATATGCACATATTACCAAGCAGTAACCCTGACTTGTGTGCCTCCGAGCATGTTTGTACCAGATATACTGCCGCGTCAAGGCAGGCCGATGCCATGGGCGAAGACGAAGGTGTCGCAGAATTGCGGCGAGACGTGAGCCTGGATATAAGTATAGGTCGAGTGACAAGAGTGATGGCAAAGTAGTAGAGGCAAGCAACATGTATGCTGTCCGTGGCGGCCTTTTGCGACGGAGAGCCTTTGGATGTAAGAGGATTGCGGAGGAAGCTGGGAAGACCTTTACTCCAGTCTTCAATTTTGTTCAAATAGGACTCCACCATGCCTGTGGACACTACTTTCCTTCCGTATAGGGCATCGACGCTTTCATTAATGATTGTAAGTATTTTGTATGACGCAAACAGACTTGCAGTGCGTGAATCGGGCCGCGAGGCTAATGGCTGGTATGAAGCGATGATGCTAGTATCAAGTTCCGCCCTTAGGCCAGCAGTTGCAGGCGGTCTCCCGAGTATAGAGCATACTAGCATATCCAAGACACAAAGACTCATCCAAATGTGAAGCCTGTAAGATCAGTTAGCTCTGATTAGAAGACGGTGAGAAGCTTCACCAGAGCCAGCTTACCTCAACTGACACACTGGATTCTTCAAGTCCGTGTAAGAATGTGGGCTGTGCATTCCAAGAGCAACTGCAGCTCTCGATGCAATCCCCAAGTACATGAATGCAGTATTTCTTCGACAGTGACCAAGCATATAAAAGGCCATTAGAAGAAAGGCACGAACCATGTCAATATTTGGATCCTCTAGCATGCCGGCGAATGCACGCTGCTGTGCTTGACGAAAATAAGCTGGTCCGATCTGTTGCGCATCCATTGGAGATTTGCATTGAGCGCCAATGGCTATCACAAGGTCAATGGCGGCATGTTGGCATGGGTTGAGAGACTGAGCCCCATCGGTTCCAGCCTTTAACAGAATATCCTCTATTTCTGTTGGCCCAAAGATATCTAAAAGCCCACCAGTCTTGATATACGATTAGCACTGTCGGTAGAAAGTAAAAGATTGGAGTTTTTGTCGCCATGCTTACAGCAGCTTCGAAGGTGCGGGCGTAGAGTAGACTGCCCTCCAAGTCTATATTGCAATTGGCTGGCTCTAAACCATTCGAGTCAACAGCCGAGGGCTCTGTCTCCAACATACTATCGCGCTTCTCATTGTGAGAAAATTGGGATGGCCCAATTTGAGCTGTCACAGTATCTCTGATGAGCTGAAGGAACGATAGAGACGCAGCCTCGCCGATATAGACTATACGGGATATCAGTATTAGTTCATTATGGATCTGCATGTATAACGTGCTTAGATGAGGGTATGACGCCTTACCTCGTTCTCCTCGTAGATTCAGTAGCATCCGGGCATGAGATTCCGGTTCTAGAGCTGGAGACCCCGGCCTTGCTGGTAATTGCGTTGATGGGTGTGCGGATCTACTCGTGGTCGCATCGGACATGCTTATTCGGGAATCGGAGGGAGTAAGCGGCTGGTAATCGGCATCTGCATCATTGTCCATAGAAGCTGGATCATCCTCCGGGCACCACTCCGGAGCAACAACCTGACCAAACCCGGCCCGGCCCCATGCAGACTCTTGCGGAAGCTGATCCAGCGAGGTATCTAGGCTATCCGGGATACCGTCTCCACCGCTCGGTGAGGTCGGGGCCTGCTCCGGGGCCTGCTCCGGGGCCGAGCTCCTTGTCCGAGGCGCAACTCTTCGGGAGCCTCGAGGCCGATGGGTGAGATAGCACGAGTCTCCGATGCCGCGTCTCTGGCAGGCGGTACAAGGGACTGTGGCACTGCACCGCTTCTTGGACGCGCGGCAAAAGTTGCATGCTTCAGCGGCACGCTGACGCTGACTTGGGTGAACCTTTGGCCGCGGCATCTTGTCGTCGGGAATTCGATAGACCAAGACAGTGGCTAGCGATTATCCGCTCTAGCCTGGGTACGAAAGAATGACTTGAAGGGGTCGTACGCGACAACAGGCCACCACAGGCTCATCATGTGTGATTTGTCTTGTGTCTCGGGGCTCTGCGAGCATTGTGAGACAGGGGGGATCCCCCAGACACAAGGGCTTTCCAACTTCTTGTTCAAATTTGTTCACCGCAGATTACTTTAGTTAGTAGAGCGTACACTAGGTGATGACGCGGTTAAACTTCCAAGACCGGCGAGTTGATAGGATTGAGACGCCGGTTATCGTGCTTCATTGACCAAGCTATCAAGGCTGTCAAAGTGTGACTGTATCCGCCAACAGTGTGTCTTCTGATACACTGTGCGGTTATCGTCCCTTTGGTGCTCTTCCCCGCATCCTCTGCCTTGAATCCAATCATCTCCAGTTCATTAGCCGTTGATACCCACCGCCGCCCGCTCCGTCACCTCCTCAAGGTCTAGTTCAAGCGCGGGAAGAGCATCGCCGGGGCCGAAATCCACCACAGCCCCTCAGCTTACTCCTAGCTTCGATCTCTTTGATGGGTTATGGGGCTGCTCTACACCCAAGGAAGGGACGTCATCCGCCAGGATCCGCCAATATATTGAGTTAAGTGATCTTCAGCCGCCAGCGGAAGAGGGACAGCAGATGAGGGGTGTTGTGCTGAGATATTGAATCCGGTTGTTGGCGAGTTCATTACTAAATGCGCGAGGCCGACGAGTGTAGGAGGGTGTTTCTTACTTATATTCGGTCCCCAATCAATTCTTTGCTCAAACAAATATCATTTCTCCATTGGCGTTGCCATCTACAGCTAACACTTCTGCTCCATTAATATAATTTTTAAAAATAACCCTACTCATCAACTTCTAAACCCGCAAACATGCTTGGCAAAGTAGCTCTTGAGGAGGCATTTGCCTTACCTCGCATGCAGGAGAAGACAAGGTGGTGGGCTTCGCTCTTCGCTGTCAACCCTGATCAACACGCACACGAGATGACAGATATTACCAACACGCGCATCGCTTATATGGACAAGCATGGTGTTGGCTACACATTGCTTTCTTACACAGCACCAGGTGTGCAGGATATCTGGGACAGCAAAGAAGCACAAGCATTTGCCGTTGAGATTAACGATTACATTGCCGGTGCTATCAAGGACCACCCCGATCGATTTGGCGCTTTGGCGTAAGTGCTGAGCAGAATGACATTCATATTTTAGATCCTTTGGTTGAAGCTAACACCGAAATTCAGCACTCTCTCTATGCATGATCCTGCTGAAGCAGCAGCAGAGCTAAAAAGATGCGTAACCCAACTGGGCTTCAAGGGCGCGCTTGTCAATGACACACAGCGAGCTGGTGCCGATGGAGATGACATGGTGTTCTACGACGGACCTGAGTGGGATGTTTTCTGGTCCACTGTTACCGAATTAGATGTTCCCTTCTACCTGCACCCTAGAAATCCCACCGGAACTATTCACGACAAGCTCTGGGCCAAGCGCAAGTGGCTTATTGGACCTCCTCTCAGCTTTGCTCAGGGTGTGAGCCTACATCTCCTGGGCATGGTCACAAACGGTGTCTTTGACAGACATCCCAAGCTCCAAGTCATCATTGGCCACTTGGGAGAGCATATCCCCTTTGACCTGTGGCGAATTAACCACTGGTTCGAGGACGTCAAGAAGCCGCTTGGTCTGGATTGCAAGAAGACGATTCGAGAATACTTTGCCCAGAACATCTGGATCACCACTAGCGGTCATTTCTCAACAGCTACGTTGGAATACTGCATCATAGAGCTTGGAGGCGCAGACCGCATCCTGTTCTCAATTGACTACCCGTTTGAGTCCTTTGGTGACGCTTGTGACTGGTATGATGGAGTTACCTTGAAGAATGCAGAGGACGTGAGGAAGATTGGAAAGGATAATGCGAAGAAGCTGTTCAAATTGGGAGCTTTCAAAGACTCGGCATAAAAAGGCACGGCATGCAAAGTTTGTAGAATAGTCAAGCCCTTACATGTATTTTTGGGTATCTCACGGCAACGACAACCATTTCATGAGTAGAATATGGGGTCGATTTTAGGACGCTATATAGACTATTGTATTTACGACTTCTCACAGATATTCCCCAATAATCGAAATACATAGCAACCGTGAGAAAATCTATTGGCTAAACCATTGATCAAATCATTCAGATACTGAAATTGTTTACCTGCATCTAAAAGCTCTGGTCGCGCATGTACTACAGCGCGTTATTCACAGCACTTTTGAGCTTACCCAAGGCTAGAACTTTTCCTTCTGTTATCGGCCAGTTTTGTCTATTGAACTTGTGTCAAATCAATCTGTTCATTGCCTTTTTATACGAAAGAAACGCCATTCTAGTTATACTTGAATAATGTCTTGTAAAAGAATTGCAGCCAGACCGTGTCCAAGGATATCGTATCATCGCACCTCGTCTGGAGTCTCATCGACATTGGTGTATAGTATATATAATGTTTTAGGGATAAATCAGATATGAAATCGGCGAGATGGCCGAGTTGGTTATGGCGTCAGGTTAAGGCTACCTTAACAGCAATTCCTGGTGGAGCAATCCGCGTGGGTTCGAGTCCCACTCTCGTCAAGTTTCATTTTTTGCCTCTTTTTATCTATTTTTGGTTGTACTCTGTAGCCAATTTTCATATGATCAAAGTATCATTTCTATCGGATATAACTTTTTTGTTGATTTTTGTATGGTATAGTCACGATGCCGATGCACCATACAATTCTGCAACTCTGAGAATGCTTTTCTTTTTTGCTTCTCTTCCCGAGGCAATCGGCTATTTGCAGATCGGAGACTGATCTATTGGCCGAAGACTAAATCTGCAAGGCATGTTCGCAAACAAATGCACTTGAGGGTGTTTTCATCTCGACCAAACACTCGTGAGAAATAAAAACAAAATTCCCAGAGTATTCTTTTTTGATTAAAAAAACGGGTGCTTTACTACTAGTGAATGCTACGCATGCCATCTATTGATCTTGCTGGTTTTTCTTCTTATCCTGTAGGGTAGCGGGGACATCGTCTTTACTGCGATGTCTCACTAGTTTACGAATGAAGAATCACCACTTGTTCTTGATAGGCTGTTACTGTCCCCATGCTTTTTACAAATTATAGAAAATATCTACTCACCAGCAGAATTAATTACAAAGAATGACCACGCGGTTGGTGTTGATAGCTTTTGTAATCGTATCCCGTTGACTCGCGTCTGCACATCCAAGTCAGCAACAAATCAGGTTTCAAGCGTTTGGCAAACGACCAAGCCGAAAGAAGCGAGTAATAAGCGGGATGATCCAAGGGGTTGTAGGGCCAGTTGCCTGTCTCCACTGTTTTGGTCGATAAGAAAATTCTTCGGCTGTTACTCTGTGTTCCGTTTGATCGTCGTGCTTATGCATTTGATCGTGAGCACTGGGCTTGATAGCCGCAACGCCAAAGATCATGGTTGGATATCACAAAGGCACGGCGTGATTCAATTGAATGTTACCCCTGTCAGCGCCATTTCTGACTCGTTGTCGCATTCTACTTTCCTTCTTTGGAAGATTTGTCACTTCTCAGGAACAAAGAGGTCTGAGAGTCTGCGTTATCAGAGTAAGTAGCCGAATAAGAATGGTCAAGTCGGCTTCTAACCGACTAAACCCACACATGACTAAAGAGCTGCTAAGAATTACTTGGCATCGGCTCCGTCCTCGGCTCGCTTTTACGTCTTTCTCCGGTCCTTGTCGCCCTTGTCGAAATCAAGTCGGCCTTTGACGTCAGCTGCAGCCCCTAACAATCGGCAGACTTAGCCGGGTGTGGATCGGAAATAGCGACGGCAGATATCGAAGGCGACTGGGATCATGTTTTTTCTTCGCCCATTGTTGGCCTTGAAGTTTGTAGATTTAGCGGTCGACGATTAGCGGTCGAATATTGTGGAAATTTTCTCCCGGCTTTCGGCTGTCTTTTCGATCAGGGATTTTCGTACCGGTAGTTATATAAATGGATGCTCCCGCTCCCACGATGATGGATCCGGGATTGAAGATGCGCTAGCGATGCTTGAGTTCGTTTTTCAATTGAACGAACCTCACGTGCTACAATCCTCAATATGGCAGACAAAGAAGACCAAGTCCTTGGACATTCACAGTCCCAGACCAGTGATACAGCTGCCTTTGACGAAAGCCCAAATGAAGAGAGCGGAACCAGCATTCACAGTCTAGATGACAGAGAAAAGGAAGACAACCTTGATGGTCACCGACCCGCTCTCCAAGAGATCCGGACCAATACATCCCAGGCTAGCAAGATCCGAACTCGACCTGAATCCGCAAGAGCCACTGCTTTGGATCGTACCCTGTCCCGGAGAGATACAGTATTGTCGCGTATTCGTTCGCGACCCGATATTCGGTTTACACATCCCCTTGCGCATATCCCGACAACAGAGGACGAGATTGTCGACTTCGACGGCCCTGATGACCCCTACCACCCTCTCAACTGGCCCACGCACAAAAAGGTGCTCACCACGGCGCTCTATGGCCTTGTTACTATGACGGCGACTTGGGCTTCATCGGCATACTCTGCTGGTACGCAACAGGTCGCCAAAGAATTCCACGTTGGAACACAGGTTGCAACGCTGGGAACCACATTATTCCTCTTCGGCTTCGGAGTTGGTCCCTTATTATGGGCACCGCTAAGTGAAGTCTATGGTCGTCGTATTGCAGTCATGGCTCCCATGTTTGTTGCCATCTGCTTCAGTTTTGCGACGGCTACGGCTAAAGACCTTCAAACAATCATGTTGACTCGTTTCTGGGGAGCCTTCTTCTCATCCGCACCCGTTACAAACACGGGCGGTGTATTGGGTGATTTGTTTTCTCCAGCATACAGAGGTATTGCCATGGCTGGCTACGCAATGGCTGTCGTTGGTGGCCCTTCTTTGGGTAAGCAAGATCATTAATCACCACACGTTAAAAGTTTGGGTTCACTAACATTGAATCTAGGTCCTATTGTCTCTGCTGCTGTGACAGAGCAGTCATTCTTGGGCTGGCGCTGGACTGAATATCTTACAGGAATGCTCCAGGCTGTGTTCCTCCTGCTTGCGGTCATCTTCATCGACGAAAGCTACCCCCCGAAACTCCTCGTATACAAGGCGCGTCGACTGCGCCATGAGAGCGGAAACTGGGCTTTGCACGCCAAATTCGAGGAATGGGACGTCAATGTCAAGGACCTGTGCAAGAAATTCTTGGTTCGCCCGGTGCAGTTGCTCCTGACGCCCATTTGCTTCCTCGTCGCCCTCTACGCCAGTTTCTGCTACGGCATTTTGTACATGCAACTAGGCGGCATTCCCATTATCTTCCATGAAATTCGTGGATGGGGCCCCCTGGTCGCTACGTTACCTTTTACATGCATCTTCCTCGGAGCCATTTTTGGATGTGGTGCTAATGTGTACAACCAACTGTTGTATAACAAGGCGTATCATGCCGCTGGCAACCGAGCCGTTCCTGAAAAGCGTTTACCACCCATGATGGTTGGCTCCATCTTGTTTAGTGGTGGACAATTCTTGATGGGCTGGACTGGTCCGCAACGTGACATCCATTGGATCGTGCCTTGCATCGGTCTCGTCATGCTGGGCACGGGTTTCTTCACCATCTTCCAAGCTGCCCTCAACTACCTGGTGGACACGTTCCAGGCTTACGCCGCATCAGCTGTAGCGGCGAATACTTTCCTTCGATCATGCTTTGCTGGTGCCTTCCCGCTGGTTGTAGGACCTTTGTTCCACAACATTGGTGTCGGACCAGGCTCCAGTATTACTGGCGGATTTGCCGCGTTGCTGATCCCTGTACCATTCTTCTTTTACAAGTATGGAAAGCGAATCCGAGCCAGTTCCAAATGGTCAAAGGCATCTGTTTACGACTAAAGAGTTATGAGTTACGACGTTTTGATATGACATGCATCGCAATGCTGCGCTTTGGCATAAATTGAGTGGCAGAATGTTCACCTGGGCTTTTTCCTTTCTTCTTTCTATTTCACTGGGTTTTATTTTCTTTAATACAAAAGGGGAGATGAGAGAAGCGATTTTATTTCTTTGGTTTGGCATAGACTTAGAAGCCTAAATATGGCGTTTTCTTTTTATTACATAGCATTAATGAGACTCATGATACCCCGGATGACTTACTGGGCCGACAGCCAAGTTTGAAGATTTGCTATAACAAAAAAAAACCATAATTTTTTCATCATGGTTCTAAATATAGTTATGAGTGTATCATGATTGTAGAATTACTTACCATTGTCAATTTTTCTGAGCTGCGTACTTCCGTTGCATGAACTGTCGTAATTGCGTTAGCTAGTAACAGTCAAAAAGCCATCGTACCGTTGCTGATAATATTTGGAGTGTGGTCTGCAGGTGGAATTTATACGATCGGTAAAAGTACATATTCAGGCGGCAAGTGCGAGAAATAGACTGGAACTCTTGAATTGGTTTTTTCGTGAAGTAATTGAGACGTCCAAATGTGAAGATGTGATGGGACTGACTGATCTCCGTAGAAACAAGGAGAGGATGCACAGCAAAGCTGCTAACATGAATACTCGAGAACACTGGCGATTGCACCTCTGTCTCGTCAGTATCGCCCTACCTCTCATATTAGGGGGCATGGTATTATATCCTACAAATTGAAGAAAGTGATATGATCGCTTCCGTGTGAGCTATGGAACCGTATGGTTCGCGCTCTTCTTCACCATACCCCTGTAATTCTTTGAGGCTCTTACAGGTGGGTCAACCATAGCAACATTGAAGACCCCGCATGTTGATAACAAGCAGGCATCAGGATCTCAACAAAGGGGACATGGAACGAGCATTTAATACTCGTATGTAGGACTTAAGATGTTGTGCCAATGAAACCTTGCTTGCATGACACAAGATAATGTTTACTTTTCAACGTGGATTTTGCATGTGAGCATCTCGCAGCGATTGGCTTCTCAAGTGCCGTGGAGATCCAGTCTAGGCACGAGTGTGGGGATGGTGTGGCTGTGTGTCTAAGCCATCAACATGATTTGTTGACAAGGCACACCAGCATCAAGACGGAAACCTACCAAAGAGCCTCACGCACGGACGTTGAAGCCTAATTGTTGATTGTGGGATAGGGGAGGGGTCCCGTCAAACCCGTTCCTGGAGTCTCGCACAATTCATCCGGCACAGTACGGTGAGTTCTTAGCGTTCTTGATGGTGTGTGTGTTGCCTCATGCTGCCTTTTTAGTACCGACATGAGATGGGGCCACCATGAATGTAGCCATCACAAGTGCATGGCGTTGATGTAGAGTATATCACTCTCCTCAATTGGTTTAGAATTGGGGTTTATCTCTGCAATTGAGCCGTGAGATTTGAGCCCGTTGCCTCCTCTAAGTGGCTGTGAAAGGATTATCAGACGATCTCTCTTCAGCTCCTCTCCAGACACTCCATATACGTGATAGAGAGATACATGGAGGACGATCCAAGCACGTTCAACAGTTCAAGGGAACACCAATCTCAATAACTTCCGTAGAGCTCTTGTGGGGTGAGAGATGGATACTAGATCGGCAAGAACTGGTGAAATCCCGAGGCCACCCTCACGAACCTGTTCAATCATATGCAAGCTCCCCATTATAGCTGGGGTTTAATAATCCTTGTCTTGTGTCCTACGGTGTGAAGTAACAGCTTATCAAGCTGATAACTCAAAGAACGAGTCGTATTTCATCTGTTGAAAACAGACCTAAAATATTAGTCTATGGTTGCCTGGCAATCGTTGCAAGACTCATGCAGGTCTATTGGCTGCGGATCCTCGTCCATGCTCACGGTGGCTGCGTCGCAGGTGCCTAGCGAGCTGCGGCGTGAGTCACGATCTCGATTACTACTACGAAGAGGCTCTTAATTTGCATTTCGATGAGCAGTGCAAGAATCCTGTAGTCTAAGCTGGAAATATTAATATACAGTACCATCATCCCTCTGAAGAAGCCAATTCTCTTACAGAACATGCCTCATCACAACAACTCACTCAACATCATACCCAGCAGGCTTCACTTACACTTTGTCTTTGTTTTTTTCCCCTAATTTCAAGCCAATTAAACACAATACACAATGGCTCGCACAAAGCAGACCACCAGGAAGACAATTCCTCATCGCCGTGGCGGCCGCTTTGGCGGTAACGGCAATGGCAATGGCAACGGAGCTGGTACTGGCGGCCGTTCAGTACGCCCCTACGGCCCTCATGATCTTGACTTGATTGCTATGCAAGAAGAAGCAGAGCGCCGGGAGCGAATCCTCGCGGATCGTCGCCGTGTTGCTGCCAAGTGGCGCCCCAAGGTCCCCGAGGTCCGTAAGGTCAACTTCGAAAATTTCAAGAATCGCTTCCAGGCCGAAGATGAGCCTGACTATGCCGTCGAAGTCCTTGTGGCTGGTCCCGGACTTCAGGGTCAGATTCGACGTGAGCGCGCGATGCGCCGCAGCGAAGAGACGGCTCGAGTGCGCAAGAGCTGGTACAGCCTCTACGACACACATCTTGACCGCAAGAAGAAGATCGACCCCCTCGATAAGGCGAAGCTTGTGAAGAGAAATGAACTTCTCTCGTCCGATACTGAGATTCAGCGAATTCGTGTGCAGTCGCAGCCCATCCTGGGACACTTGACATCATTCCTCAACGATACAGAGTCCAGATCAACTCCTCGCACCTTCATGCGGCCTTTCAAGGCCCTTGTATACTTCCAACCCAAGATGCGAGAGATTCTCTCCACACTGGAGGAGAAGTGGGCCGACTATGAAGAGCTCGAAGAGCAGGACTCTGATGCTGCCGATACTGCTGCCAGCGAGGAGCCCGAGGTTATCGTCGAGGTCATCAACAAGGATGACACCGATACCGAAGCCAAGACCGACGGCGAGGATGGTGAGGATGAGGACAAAGATGACACTGAGTCACTTGCTTCCGTCGACTCCAACGTCGATGAGGACTTTGACAGTGTTATGGATAGCCCCGAGGCTCTGAGGGACATGAGGGCCTACGTCAAGTTCATTGACGAGGAAATCATGCCCCTCTATGCGCGCTTCGAGGGCAGCACCGCCGAGAAGGTCAAGTTTGATGACCTGTGGTCGCTCTTCCGTGTCGGTGACCTCATCCACATGCCGGCTGCTGTCGAAGCAGGCGGCCGATACCACGAAGTTTGGCGAATCTACAAGATTCAGGCCCCTCAGCCCGAGACTTCTTATCCTAAGAACGGCTGGGGCTTCTTCGATGAGTTCGATGATATTGATGATCAGACTAAGTTCAAGATCTCGGCTTATTACATCGACCACGATGGTACCACCTTTGGCGCTGTTAAGAACAAGTTCGAGATCGAAGCCTTCGCTGGCGAGCGTTCTATTGAATCGTTGCCGTGCTACCCCATGCGCTACCAGCCTGGGCATGAGGAGCTCATCGAGGGCCTGAAAGACCAGGGCCGCAGGTTCTTGCATCTCTTGGAAGACCGCCACCAGCAGTACAATGCCTGGACGCTTACCAGGAACCCTCCTTCTCACCGGACTGAGCCCGAGCAGGAGATTCTGGATAACGAGTACTACGAGAAGATGCGTCACCCAGAGTTTGTGGAGAGTGATGTCATTGTTGACTTGACCGAGGCCTACCAGAAGATGCCCAACTGGCGACCTGATTTCCATCAGTTGGCCGTCAGCAAGGCTACGCGTTGTGAGATCGCGGAGGACGAGATGCCGATCCAGAAATGGTTCGATGGTGGCCGCCAGAACAGGTCATATGTACAGAAGGAGATTATCCAGAAGGCCGATGGTGTCGAGAGCCGCCAGCGCCGTGACAATCTCACTGTTGACACGTTCCTGCGCAACCGCCTTAGGGGATCTCGCAACTTCGAGGCAAACGCCCAGGCTCTGAAGCTGCGTGACGAAGACTTGGTGCTGCTGCCCAAGCGTATGTTCGCTTACGCTCTGCGTGAGCGTCGCTTCATGCCTGTAGACTTGAATCTCCTCAAGCCTATTCGACGTGAGGCCGGTGTTTTTGAGAACCTGAGAATTCACAGCGACTACAAGGATGTGGTCCGCAGTCTTGTCATGTCTCATTTCCGAAAGAAGCAGCTTGAGAGACGATATGTCGATGCTTCAACGGAGGGACCTGGACAGGATCTGATCGCAGGCAAGGGTCGTGGCCTTGTGGTCCTCTTGCACGGTGTGCCTGGTGTGGGTAAGACTGCAACGGCTGAGGCTGTAGCCATGGAGAACAAGAAGCCGCTCTTCGTCATTACCTGCGGTGATCTCGGTCTGTCACCTCACGAAGTTGAGTCACGCCTGAAGAACGTCTTCCGCCTTGCACACTTGTGGGACTGTGTGCTCCTGCTCGACGAGGCCGATGTTTTCCTGTCGCAGCGATCCAAGCTGGACATGACCCGAAACGCTCTCGTGTCCGTGTTCCTTCGTGTGCTTGAGTACTACAACGGTCTCCTCTTCCTGACAACCAACCGTGTGGGAACCATCGATGAGGCCTTCAAGTCTCGTATCCACCTGTCTCTGTACTACCCGCCTCTTGACAAGACTCAGACAACTGAGATCTTCCGCCTCAACATTGCCAAGCTCAAGGTGATGGAGTCTGAGCGACAGAAGATGACAGGCGAGCCGCCACTTGCTATCAAGGACGACGAGATCATTGAGTTTGCCAACAAGCACTACGAAGATCTGGCTCGCTCTACGGGATGCTGGAACGGTCGACAGATCAGGAACGCTTTCCAGATCGCATCGAGCTTGGCACTCCACAACTATGCCAAGGATGCAGATGCCGCTCGTGCAAAGGGCAAGCTGCCGCCCGCCGCGCCGGTATTGGATAGGGTTCTGTTTGACAAGGTGCAGATGTCGACACAGAGCTTTGACAAGCACATGAAGAAGGAGGAGGGCAAGTATGATGATGACCTGCCTCTGAAGGGCACCTTTCAGGAGTAAACAGCTATTCTGAAGGCACAGATGAATGTTTTGTTATGAGCTATGCACTCTTTTAGCATGTGCTTGATTTGGATTTGGATTTGGATCTCTGGTATATGAATTAGTCAGATAGGCGCAATGTCATAAGAATTTCGTTACAACATGAGGCAGATGGATAGTGCATTCTTGATACATTGAACTTTGAAGCTCACCAAGATCTTTACCAAGGAAATTTAGGCAGCAAGATTGGCTGGCGGCATGCAAAACCAGGCCTAGTTCGCTTAATGCATTTCAATCCCCGTCGCTAGACCAGTGTGCTCGGCTGGGCGTTGATAGGGCCGCTTCTGCATAAACGCATCCTCTTAGGAGGCATGCCGTTACATCGTGTTTGGTTTGCAGGGGTAGCACTTCAGAAACTAAGCTCCCCCATACTCCATTGAAAACATGTACCGAATATGCAGAAGAATATTTTGGAATCGAGTTGCTGTCTCTCAACTAAAGTCAGATTTCTTGCTCCAATGCTACACTAGAGTTTACATAAACAAAGGTGAACCCTATATATCACACAGAATGGGTAAACAGTGAAGAATCGTAAGAGCAGAGGCCAGAATAAGGCACAACTCCGTGTTTGCCTGGAACTAGAATCACGGGACATTTATTAGCATCAAACACGGGCCGATTCCCGCGTGGAGAAAAGAGAATGCGGGGTGAAGCCGGCCGGGTTCTTCTGCACGTTTTCGTCAAATAGTTTCCAATGGAGACTGATACCAAGACTTTGTCACCAGGGTAAGAATATGCAAAGAAGAGATTTTGGGCAGCTGCTTGTCATTGTTATGGTCGCTATGGCAAATTGAGGTTAACTCATAAAGCGGACCTCGCTCTTCGCCTTTATGCCATAGATATTTTGCCGGGAGCTACGATATTCAGCCTCCAGCAAGCGAGAAGGAGCTGAAGAGATGTATATATACGCCTTGAATGTCTGCGTGGTAGTATAAATGTAACCCAAAACATCTGGGGACTCTTGTAAACTCTATACTGTAGATTCCTCGAGTTCTCTGGCATCTGCCGCATATTAGCAACTATGAGGGCATTAACTTCCCTCATCGTTGTCGGAGTTCTTTCGTCCCCGGTCTTGTCGGCAGCATTGTCGTCTCTTCAACTCCGGGCTGTCGCCGGCCAAGGTTGGTCCTTGCAATCGGGGTCGTGCCCTTCCGATACCCAGTCGTGCGGAAACGGGTCCTGCTGTCCTTCAACATCACATTGTCAAGCGACCGGGAATGGCGAAGTGGAGGCTTGCTGTCCTACAAGTAAGTAGTATGCAAAAAAGAGTCTACAATAGTGAGCTGATAATGGATCTATGTGAGCAGCAAGCAATTGTAGAGGCAGCGTCGAAGGTGCCCCCAGTTGCGCGAGCCCAGCCTGGTCCTTATGGACAGGAAGTTTCGGAAACGGATTCTGTTGCGAAGTCGGTCTGACAGGAGCGTTTCAGAATGGGGGGTCTGTAGCTGGCATTTGTGGCACTACGGTTCCCTCTGGATATTCTACTGCTTCATTGGTAAGAGGTCTGAATATCGTGACGGTTTCATGATATTAATCTGTAGATGTGACATAGGTCAGCAAAGGAACAGGAACTCCTGTCACATCGGTGTCTTCAACAAAATCCACCACCTCGGTCTCTCAAACAACAAAGTCTAGTACTTCAATTTCTCAGACAACGATTAAATCCACTTCTACAAAGTCAACTGCATCAAGTGGACCAACAGGAAGTATAGTACCGAGAGCGGTGTAAGTGAAGATGCTTGTTCAATAGACCACTTAAACTTATTTCTTTGATGCTAATACCACGGTCCCGTATTCTACAGATTCGCACACTACATGGTTGGAACTATGACTCAAGCAGAAGCGGTCCAAGATGTCCAAGATGCAAAGGCAGTAGGCTTCGACGCTTTTGCGCTAAATACGCACGACATCACGTCTTCTTGGGCACTGGATGCTTTGGGATATCTATTCGATGCGGCAGATCAGAACGGCTTCAAGCTATTTATTTCGTTTGACATGAGCTGGCGTGTTATTACCCCCTCACAGATTCCGTCTTTTCTGAGCAACTATATTTCTCGTCCGTCGTATTACACCATCTCTGGTCGACCGTTTGTCAGCACCTACGATGGTGGCTATATTGCGAATTCCGACTGGGTCTCAGGATTTCAGCAGCCTCTCATCTCCCAAGGAATCAACCCATACTTCGTTCCCAATTTTGGTGACTGGAGCGGGTGGCCGAATAATTTCTTCTCGAATTATCCCGTTGTTGATGGCGCCTTTAGTTGGGAGTCGGCATGGCCCGCTCCAGGTACCACCATCTCCAACGTTTCTAGCAGCGATGACCAGAATCTTCTTCAACAGGCACAAGCTGCGAAAAAAGTATTCATGATGCGTGAGAGACCCTTAAATTTCCTATATTAACTGCTCTTCATTTTTACCACAGTCGCTAATTTACCACCCTTCTATAGCTGTGTCTAGTTTCCAGTTCAAGTATCTTGGCTCAGGCCAAGACTGGTATCGCATTGGCGAGGTCAATCTACCGCAGCGATTTGAACAGGTACTAGCACTGAAGCCAGATCTTGCGGAGCTAATCACATGGAACGACGCAGGAGAAGGCCATTATATCGGCAACTTCTTCCAGGAACAGATTGCAGGTTCAACCATTGGTGATTATGCCAATGGCTTCGACCACACTGGATGGCAGCAACTTGTGACACCTTTCATCAAGGCATACAAGTCTGGCGCAACCAGTGGCAGCCAAATTCTGCCTCCTGGATCGACACCCGTCGGTTCGTTGTGGTATCGTACGTTGCTGAAGAGCGCCAGCTGTTCGCCATCTATTCAGAACTACCAGCAGGGCCAAGACACAGTTAACTATGCTGTCTTATTACCCTCAAGTGGGTACACAATCAAAGTGTTTAGCAATAGCAAGCAAATTGGCAGCTTTGCTGGTTCTGCTGGCCTTAACTATGGTGCTGTTCCTGGTTTGAGTGTTGGAAGTGGGCAATTTATACAGGTTGTGAACAGTGCTGGTTCTGTGGTTGCCTCGGCCACAGGCACAAAGCAAGTATCGGCTCAGAGCTCCAACGCCACTTGCAATTGGAACTACGAGGTGGTTGGCCTCTCGTAAAGTCTCAGAGCAAGGGAGTAAGATCTTTACAAATAATGCGAAAGATGTGAAAAGTATTACGCTGGACTTTTTCTACCCATCGTGACTGCTACGATACTCATTCTGTGGGTAACAATCGTTGGTGATGGAGTTTCATGCATGCTTATGGTGGATGTAACCGTCACTATGCCGGCAGATCCATGCCATGCAGCTAGGGATTAGAATGTCCCGGAACTCCGGTTACGTATGATCCCAAGAGGCTCGGTTAGAGACGTGCTGGTAAATATGGTGGACTTAAAAGCGTATTATTACAGAAACATGGGGCCTTCGACGTTACTGTATTGGTCCATATCATCTCTGGGGAAAGATGGAGATTTCCATATTGATAAGACTTCGACTGAGGAATGTAGGGTCAGCCGGACTTTCATATTCAGTTTAGGTGCAGCAGCGCACTTAGTTTTGTCAAACTGATAAGGCATATATGCCCAATCTCGAGAAAGACGCCAAGGCAGCCTCTAAAAGCTCATTACTGTACTATCATGAACGGACTTACACGTAATACGCTCTTGATTCATTAGATGCTTCATCCTCGCATGCCTCGGTCGAGCGACGGGCCGTAGTGGGCCACTCTAGGGACGATTCATTGCCTACCCCGCAGAATTGCCTGTCAATTTTTCTCTTGGCCTTGCTGTACAGAATATTGGTGAGTGGTGACTAATTTGGGACATTTCCATTTGCCCTTCATGGAAGGGATATTACTGGTGCCTAAGATGCTGGTAGTTGAGGATCCCCGGATCCCCGATCCTGGCACTGTGACTGCCGAGTCTCTGCTAACTTCAATGGTATTGCTACTTATAATCCTATTTGGATTCGTCGTCCAAAGACAAGCTGTGGCATAAAACAACTTAGTACTAAGGCGATGAGCCTTTCTTAGGAACTTGGTATAGCGTCCTTACGATACGACGTCACTATTGATGATGTTGTATTAAAAATTTTTTCTCTTCACCAAAGTTGTGACTCTGTCATTGGGCCTATGCGGTGTTCGGAAGATTGATCAATATTCCATGAGAAAGTGCAAAATGTTTAGTCGTCTTGCTCTTTAGTCAACAGGGCAAGCGCACCAACATGAAGAAGCCTAAATGCGGTCTGAAGTAAGTGAAACGTAATATAAAAAACCAGCTTCCTGGTGCTAGAGACTGGGTATTCTTCAAATTGTAGTATACTATTCATCACCGACGACCCGATGACTAAATGACCCATCTACCCAGGATACGGTTCACCCCAAGGTTTAATGTCACAGATTACACATGGGTTCATTTGCTGACAGTAAGCAACTCAATTGCTATGGAAAGGAAAAAACGAACTGGAGTTTCCATGCCCTTGCCACGTCAATCACAATGTCCATCTGGGGTGTATGCAGGTATAGGATGTTAGGCGCGGCACTTCAGGATGAGGAAATAGATCTACATGTTGATTACATTTGTGGGATCAACTGAACGTTCTCATGGAAACTGTATGCGAAATATGAGAGACCGAGAAAGAAACTGTGCATGATGGGCGGTCCTGCTTCTTCCAGTTTCTACTCATTAACCGATTATATAAAAGAGAGCTCCTTGTCGTTGAAATTTTTCTTTTTGCTTGGAATAACCCATCAGTCCACACTTCTCATCTTCAACTGCCTTTTATCACAAGAAACCAACAGATCTTCTTATTTTCGAGCTTCTACAATCTTCAAAATGCAGTTCACTCTTGTTCTCACTACCTTTGCTGCTATCGTCTACGGCCAAACCATCAACGGCGTTCCTGCTTGTGCTATTCCTTGCATTGAAGATGCTATTAGCTCTCAGACCTCTTGCGCATCTACCGACTTTGCCTGCGCTTGCCCTAGCATAAGCGCTGTTTCCGCGGCCGGCGCTCCTTGTGTTGTTGCTGCTTGTGGCGAAGATGTGGCTACGAGTGAGTTTACCAATTTCCACTTGGCGGACGAAGCGGATAGAAGTATTTTAAAGGAGAAATATGCTGACATGTTTTGTTATAGACCAAGCTTTCCCAGCTGTCCAGGCTTTCTGCGCCGCTCAGTAGACGCTTTATTTGCTCTTGGTAATAGAATGATACGCTATGACCTGCAATTTCTGTACATGGACGATATAAGTAAATAGTTGAATGAGTAAATTTCTGTGGGAGAATACGACAAATTTCGAGATCCATCGAGTGCTGTAGTAAATGAATGAATGAGCAATACCTCCGCCCGAACCAATATGTAACATCATGAGGAATAAGACTGTATCTGCGAGTCAGTCACATAATGACTTCCGCCCTTGCACCTGTAGCCGCTTCCTTCTCTAACCCAGTCAAAACCAGCCTCGCATTGACCTATGTGCTTCAAAGCTTCTTGTACAGATTTGACTTTGTCCCATTGCTCATCGTAGACCACATGTGCTGTCTTTTCCATGTCTACTGAAGCTCTCATGTCTGTGGCTTCGTGTACAGCTTGTGTATTGACAGTGGCCTCACATTTGGCCTCACACTTTGCCTCGGACTTGTTCTCTGACATGTGGAAACTGTTCGCCATATGGGCAGAGTCAGTTTGGTTGAATAGGTCCACTATATTGTTAGGGTCGCTCATTTGCATAGCTGCCTTCTTCTCAAACATTTTCTGGATGTGAACATTTGCTTGCGTGATTGAGATACTGGGCCCTATGCTGCCGTGTCCTTGAGGGATCCAATTCGTCAGAGCATCCATGACCATCCACTGTGACAATGACTTCACATCGCTGGCGTTCTTCCAATGGGTCAAATTTGACAGTATTTCGAACTGGTTTGTGAAAATGTGGTGGACCGCCTGATTGGAGGAGAAACAGTCGTTGATTCCGTTTTCACTTAGTATTCTCCTGAGGAAAGCCATGCATTCTTGGGCCGTGAGCTTTTGAAAGAATATTTCCTTAAAAAAGGAGCTATCGAGCCCTTGTGCCTTGGCCATGAGTGATTCGATCTCCTCAGAAGGGCCCGCTAGAATGATGACAATTTTCCCGCTGTGCTTCTGAAGAAGGCGGACGAACTCATTGATCGCTTCGGTACCATATCCGCCTTGGTTAAGTTGATGGGCATGGTCGATGAATAGTACTCCTCCTAGGCCCTTTTCAAACTGCGCTCTGGTCTTGGGAGCTGTATGGCCGACGTGCTCGCCAATGAAGTCTGATGCAGAGCACTCGATGAATGTCTTGGTGGCAATGAGCCCTAGGTCGTATAATAAAGTACCCATGTATCGAGCAACTGTTGTCTTTCCAGTACCTATGATCATGTATAGATTAACATCTCTTCTTCTCATCTATCTACGAACTGCTGAAGGAACATATGGTTTGTCTAAATGAGGGTAGCCGTGTAACGTACCTGCCGGTCCCTTAAATATGAATGAGGTTGGCACAAGAGAAGCAGCGCCAGCCCCTCGTAGTTTAGTAATATTGAGTAATCGCTGGTATTCCTCCAGTTGACCGATGATGGAATTTGATACCTGATTTTGTAGGGTGGCCCGGCAATTGGTTGCCGCATATTTGGCTCGGCCGTAGTCTGGATCAAAATCCTCTGGATATAGGATCATATCATGACCATAGTTAGACCCATTTACCTTCGACTGCCTTTGTAAGTGGTTCTCCATTGCCGAAGACAGAATGTTGTCCACTTCTCTTCCATTGCTAAAGCCTTGGCGCATTCGGGCTCGGTTCAAGACCTCCATCGCGGTCGCTAGTCCTTCTTTTGTTGCCTGCAAGTTTCGAGCCACTAACTTCTTATTCAAGATATCCCAAAGTTGCTCTGGGGTAAAATCTTCGAACCGAAATGGCTTGTCTGCCGCAAATCTTCCAGAGAGTCCCGGGTTGGCGTTACGAAACATCTCTTTTAGTCTATCTTCATACCCAAGAAGAATTACACATCGATCTTCTCCAGGTACACTTTGCACTTCAGCAACCAGTGTATCAAGCACAGAGGCCCTGTATGAGTCACTGCGATTAGACGCTTCTCCTGGATCTAACATATAAGCTTCGTCGATGATGAGGACTTTGCCGACCGTTGCAGCTAGGATAGACTTGGTGTTTGCTTCTGATTTCCCGACAGCCTCTCCGATAAAGTCGGCGGGATTCTTGGTAACCACTATTAAAGTGTGTTAGCCATAACTGAGAGCTATTAAATAGTAAAGCAAAATAGTAGAGGCGATACGTATACCTACCCTCGCCATTACTAAGTAAGCCCAAGTCAACCAATATCTGGCCATACAATTTCGCAACGCTTGTTTTGCCTGTACCTGGAGAGCCGACGAAGATCCTATTCAATGAAAAGGTCAATGGTGCTAATTCGGCCATTTCTCGTTTGTAGTTCACTACAAGCGCCTCAAACATGTTGTTAATAGACTCCTTGACTTCCTTCAGTCCGGTAAGCTGGTTAAGTTTGTTCCAAGCTAAGCTTGTACGTCTCACGTCGTCAGGATCTGGCCCCAGTATATCTTCTTTCGTAAATGTAAAAACGTGACCCTGTGCCAGATTCTTGTACTTCGATAGTCGCTTAGCCTGTCGCTCCCATATTTTGAGTAAGACGTTTTCCACAGCACGAGCGTTGCCAAATCCTTTCTTCCCTCGGCTGCTGGCTAATCGACGGATAGCTATCCTCATGAATTTTCCATAGAGTCCATCTTCAACATTCATCTTACTATTGTATTTTTTCTGAATCCGATTGGCGAGGATATGTAGCAATTCTTGGTCGTTGAAGTCCTTAAAATGAAATTTATATGGTATTCGACTTTGCAGTCCTGGATTGTGTCCGAAAAACGATTCAAGCTCCTCTTTGTATCCCGCAAATATGACAACCAGATTGCCAATACTGTTCTCAATCTCCGTAAGGATGATGTCTAGAACTTGACGCCCAGAATTTGGTACATGTGGAGCGGTGAGTTGGTATGCCTCATCGACAAACAAAACTCCTCCATCCGATAGACAGCCTGGTTCAAGTGAAGAGCTGGTGCGCTTAAATGACGCTGGGTCGTCGTCTTCATCATCGTCGTCGTCGTCGGAATGGATGCCTCGCGGCGGCGGCATTTGCCGCTGGGGAGCTCTGCCGCCCAGTAAACTTTGAAGCGGGTTGGCACCAGGTGATTCAAATAGTTCTTTGACTTCTTTCGGTCCCATACACACGAGTTGTGCTCCAGAGGTCTCTTTATATGTTTTCGATTTGACGATGTGCATGCATCGCAGAAACTTCGCATAGAGTCGAGCAACGGTGGTTTTTCCTTCCATGGTAATAGCGTCAACACCCTTTTCTGCTAGAAGCTGGAACAATAAGCAGAGACTTACCGGTTCCTGGATTTCCCTGGAAAACGGCATGCCAACGTTCTGCTCTGGGATTTGTTTGCTGGAGGTGGCAAATGCGAATGCAGCTCTCGATATTGTCAAACTGCTCTTTGACTTCTTTTAGTCCTACCAACCCCCTCACCTCTGAGAGTATCTTCTCCTTCGCGCCTTCGCGCCTTCGGCGATTTGGTCGAGACATTGAATCGTCGCTCTCGTCTTGCTCCTGCTGGTCATTCGAGAGCGACGATGCTGGAGACGTTTCCTGGGAGGTGTCTCCTGAATAAGATGAGGCTGAAGGTGGTTGACGCGGGGGAAGCATTGAAAGTACACGTATCAAAGGTCATGCGAGCGAATACCAAGACAGTGCTAAAGTTTGTAAAGTATGTGCTTGCAGCCTATGTACATACATAAATTGGCCAGTAGGGGCGAAGTGTCGGATACATACGGTTACCAAACTGCATTCTGTGAGCGATGCTATGGCTTGCATGTGGCATATGAGCAATCCCAAAGAATGTCCAAGGCAGCTATGAGAGTTATCAAGTCGAGGGGCAGCACCGTGTCAGCAGGGACACAATTGATATGCACATTGATGGCACCTCCTTGTTACAATTTGGCAGCTCTCGGCCCCCTTGGGCAGGAATACATGTACCTAAGTCTGCAAACAAACTGACTCATGTGGCTGAAAGTCTCGGTGACGCAAACGCAAGCTAATTGAACAAATCCTTTGTCAAATACGAGTCAATTTGGAGCATATTGTCTAAGAAATAGCCCCACGAGGCAGTATTGAACCATTCAGGTACTGCCAGCTCTTTGTGTAACGATGCACTGCAAGGCTGCCTGCTCTAGGTCTCACCGGCTTGAACGCGATTGACTGCCTATCGAATGCAAATGATAGAATTCTATGCCTCTACCCCTCATTTGACTCTTTAGCGGATAGAAAATGTAAAATATCATTTGATACTACGATGTCTGACAAAAACCTAATGCTAATATTCGTGATAACGATGGCCAAGAGATTTAGAGCACATGTTTCGTCCGCATAAAAGGTTAATAGGACGCTGCCTGTACGTTCGTTCATTTTACATTTTAATGGAGGGGTATGGCTGGTTCGGCTGCAGCCGAATCCTAATATATTCTTTCTGCAGGTAGACACGATCGGAGAATTCTTCACCTTATATAAATGCCAGGTGTATATTGGCTACTTGTACCTTGATTACATCACTCGTGCTTCATGATATTGCATTCAATTCTCAGCTACGAGGCACAGCATGAGCCAAACATGGCTAAACATGAGGGAAATAATTCCATTGGCTTCACTTTCCAAGGCAATACTCAAGCCATCTCCCAACATACGTCGATATATTAAACTCTAACTCATGAAAAGAATCCATAATTGGAGGGAATGGTTTAGCGTCGGCCCCTTCCATGCTCGCCTTGCTTTTAGGTATGACGCTTTAGCCTCATAAGGAACAAATCTACGGTTGACAAGAGCCTCACACCATGCCTATCGCAGTAATTGGACCTGGGCTTTTGACGCCATTGCGTTTATTCACCTGCTGTCTGAGACCCATCTTAAGCAGACACAATGCTGATCTCAACATAATTAGATGCCCAGTGATGTATGATCTTGTTAAACTGTAGCTGGTAGAAATGCAGCCCGAATTAGGTAGTAGATTTTAGTTTCCATATTAATTACATGTTCAACTATATCTAAGTCCCCAACACAGCTGAAATACATCTTCATGGGAATAACATGTCAATAATTTTCTGCTCCCGATTTTCCACAGCCCACTCCAAAATATTCTGACCGCGAGTATTAAGCGACTCAGTATCCGCTTTCTTATCAAGAAGTACTTGGATAACGTCGCATTTCCCAAGCTGTACTGCACACCAGAGCGGAGTAAGCCCATCGCCATTCGTCTTCTCAATGTCAGCGCCTTGCTCCAAGAGTCTTTTCACAGCGGCAGCATCCCCTTTCTTAATCTGCGAGAATAATCCTCCACTGAGAATTTCCTTCTGTCGGTTTGGGTCTATACTCGAATGGTTCGTACTAGAATATCCTAGGCCTGGATTGAGACTGACACTGTCCCGTCGCTGGGTTATATCATTATTTGTAGGTAACTCTGAGTACCTCGTCTGTCTCTGAGGTTCTGTGAATTGATAACTGTTGGCACTAACATCCGAGGCATATCCTGGAACGTTCATTCGGGCGTTGTATTCCTGCTGGCGAGTGCCCTCGTAATAACCATCTCGTACCGAATTGATTTGAGGATTTGGAGGCCACGATGGTGCCTTTTGGTAGTAATTCGGTTGTAATACCCCGTAATTAGCATCGTATGCGTTGCGTCCATAGTTGGGATATGGTGTTGTTTGGTAGGTTGAAGGTTGATTGAAGCGAGGGTCACTAGGGTATGTCTGGCTCCTGATAAAACCTGGATTACCAAACTCGGCTTGGGGATGATAGACGGAGGAAGACACATTTCCGTAGTTGTATGCAGGCCAAGGTTGTGCTGTGACGTAGCTGCCTCTTCTTGAGCCATAGCCGTGAGGATCTTGCACATAGCCGTTGTCTCCGCTAGGAGTCCATGATTGGCTTCGTGGTTGTGCTGCAATATAAGTGCTATTTCTTGAACCAGGCCTGTGAATATCTTGAACGTAACCGTTATTTGCACTGACAGTCCAAGTGGCATTCTGTGGTGACATAGGCGGCGTTTGTGGATAAATATTCCAGTCAGGGCCTTGCGACACAGCCTTTGGCGGCACAACATTCGGCGGTACAACATTTTGCGGTACAACATTTTGCGGCGTGCTTATGTCTCTTTGCGAGGTTCTAAGACTGTTCAGACTCTCAATTAAGGCATCTAGCGCACGATCAACTTGTCCTCCTTGGACCATCTTTGTTAGTAGTGCCGGAGCTTCTTGGAGCAATGATTCTATACGTGTTTGCGTAGATATACTCCTGTCCGGGCTGGCTTCTCTTGACTTCGAACCAGAGCTAGGCTCTGTAGATATGGAATCCACATTTGTATCTGTTGGCGAAACGCTTGAATCTGTTGATGGAACCGTTCCAAGTGCTGGAGTCTTTTGAATCTCGTCTTTCTTAGTATCTTCAGGCTCACTAGTAGGCGAACTTGCAGCTATAACATCATTAATTGGAGCAAGGGTCGGGCCCAGTAGGGTATTGGCATACCTGGTATAGAGGGGGTATTTTGTTTGTCTCCCCACCATCCTGCGACCAAAGACCTTGCGCCTTGAAGAACACTCGGGGTGATTGACACTAGTAGAAGAGATGAGTTACATGTGCAATCCAACCAAAGATCTCCCTCAATATAACATACCTTGGACTCGCTGAAGTTTATCCACCTCACTCGCTGGTACTACCGCTAGGAATGCCTTTGCACATGCTGCTGCAACGGCTGCGGCATGATCTTGCCACTTATCATCCTTGTGGGAGTCGGCGTAGTCACAGATCCCTCGAATAACAATGCAAGGAAAGTCATTCATCAAGCCCGCAGCTTCCATCTCAACGCACAAGACATTCTTGTCAAACATCTGATACAGTTTATCTCGAAGAACTGCATCCTTAATCACTTGGTTTCCTGATGCAATGAGACCACAATGGATCATCATGTCATCTTCTCTTGTCTTCCTCTGGACCAACATCTTCTCATCGCATCGACTGCAGTCTTCTCCTTCCACATGGGCATATGTGGGGTCGAACAAGACATCTGTGAGAGAATCCGACTTCAAAAAACTTCTTGGGACGGTGGGCATACTCTTCAAACCATCCAGGTAACTGAGCATCTTCGCCCTCGATGTGATTTGATCGGCCTCAAACTTTCCCAAAGCTGTGAGCAAAGCAGTTGGTGGAGGAGCCAGTGACCCAGTTCTCTTGAACTGGCCACCATGTTCTGCTTTACCCATATCCCACTGGACGACACCCGGCTCTGTGCCACTTGGGCAGCTAATGACCACATCACCGAGCCGAGTCTTTTCTGGAATACCTCCGCCAATTCCAACCATTAGGCCGACTCTAATGTTTGGGAAAGTAGATATCATTCGGGTTGCGACTGTTGCTGAGCTGTTATTGCCATACCTTCCCTTGGGTAGGCCAGCGATAACAACTTTGTGCTTCCCAATGCTTCCGAGGGTATATGCATTCTGATCGTTTGATGGGTTGACGAGGTCTTCATGCCTCTCGTCTAGCATGAACAGTGCAGCTGCTTGCTCATTCGGTAATGCGCAGACCCAACCAATAGTGTAATCTTCATGGGTATATTGTGATTGGCTCATCGTGGCTGACTTGGCGGAATACAAAATGTGCCCTTGCGGTGTATTGATACTCGAGTAGAAACCTATGCCTCTATAAATATTATGGATGAAAAGGCCATGTGGACCAAATTTCTACGCTCAAAATGTCTTTGAGTCTCCATCTCGATTCCGCTTTCAAGCTAATATTAGGTACAACGTGGAGTGAGCTGTAGACTGCAGGAAATAGATGGGGTTGACAGCAGTGTTGTTGATCCCGAGAATGTGGGTTGAAGTTACATCACCCGCGAGCCGCAGTGCAAGTCTCTAGCCGTTGCACAACGTCTCATGCGAACGTTATGCCCGAAGCCCAATTTTTGAACGACATTCTAGTTTCCCATCACGCAGAGGGGCTCGAGATGAATACGTGGACCAAGAAAATAATCTCCCGTCGGTCAGCCGCAATGTGTCTCGTTGAGATGTCGATGGCCGCCCCATATCGGGCTCAGAGATGAATGACGTATTACAACACTGTGCATGAGCCTATAAATGTTCATCCAATCGTTTTGAAATGACACGATTAAATGCATCATATCGGTGGTGCGCTGGACATCTCAGAACGTCAAGCTTCCGCGTTTGTCGAATCGAGCCGCATCGATGACCGAGGACGAGAGTCTGAGTCTCCATAATGGGCGTACATGCATAGAGAAATCGCCCAATGAAAATATAGTAATGTCACATGGAATCTTTGAATGCCTATCAAATATAGACCCTGGAATTACTGCTGCAAGGCTGTTAATGACAGATGACGAAAGCCTGCGGGTAGAATTTGAAGATAGATCACCCTGTAAGCAAGTCGCTGGAGACTAATTCTCTTTTTCTCTCCAAGCATTGCCGTTCTACATAAGATTCAGCTGTCATCAAATCACATACGATCGGATGTAATACTCAATTGGGACTCTACAACCCCGGGCGTAATCCTAGAGCCAATGGTGCCCAAAGGCGCCTAATACCATCAAATGCCGTTCTAATGAAAAGAGAGCGTGCATTTAACCTTTCAAGCAGCGAGGAACGCTAGCACCAGGTTCGTAAACCACCAGCAGCCAACCGCCGTCTCTATTGATTCGGCAGCAGTTCATTTAGGAGTTTAGCTGAGGCTTCGCGCTGGTTACCCAAATTGGGAGCATTGAGTAGGACGAATCTCTTCATTATGCTATTATATAAATTCTATTCTCCGCCGTCTTCCGGTGTCCTCGTTTTCAATCCGTGGTCACACTCTTTCCCTTGCGTCTGAAACTAAAGTCTGACGCCCATCCCTTGCACTATCCTCCTCTGAAAGCCCATATTCTGTTGAGTGACTCTTACGAAGCTCAACATGTTTCTCAATGAAGGTGGCTAAAAAGCCTAGGCCTGAGATAGCCGTAACAATCCACCACACGACTCTCAAAGCTTTCACATAGACGGCGATAACCTGGCTTCGGGTAGGGTCTGGCAATTCGGCTATACCGCCATTTTGTACAGCAGCATATGCGTATGCACCTCCGTCTATAAGCAAGTTGCGTATTTCCTGGTTACTTATGGAATCGGCATGTGTATTTATTTGGCCGTTGAAGGCTATTGATGCCATAGTAGCGCCCCAGACCAGCCCGAATGAACGCACAAATGAATAGGTGCCTGTAGCAACAGCCACGTCTGACTCGGGGAGCGCTGCCAGTGTTGATGGTAGCGTGGCTGTAAAGATAATTCCAGTACCACCTGAAGCAAGGACTTGGTAGCCAATCCATGCTGCTCGACTAGAAGATTCATCCAAAGTCGAGAACAATCCGACACCGATGGCGCTGAGGGCAAAGCCCAACCAGTGTAGAGGTATATAAAGGCCGGTCTTGGACATGAAAAACCCAGCCATGCCGCCAAAAGGCACGATAGCCAGAGCAAACGCTAGGAAATAAACTCCTGACATTAGTGGCGTTGCTCCCTTGACTCCTTGAAAGTAGACAGGCAAGAAATAGTTGATAGCCTGGAGTATAATTGCTCCCAGAAAAATGATAATGAACCCCCCGGATGATGTGCGGTGTTTAAACAGTCGAGGCGGCATGCTTGGTTCTCGACAAACTGGCGAGGCTTGATGTACATGGAACGTGATCCAACCAAGGACCCCGAGAATAAGAGGTACGATGATCTTCCAAGAACTCCAAGAGTAACCACGAGTGCCGCCCATAATCAGACCAAAGAAAATGCTGACCATGGATGGCACAAAGATGATGTTACCAAGGAAGTCAACCCGGGAAAGCGCATGGCACCACGATGGACTGCGCGTATACTTGACGTTGAGGATAAGGATAATGGCGAGCAATCCTATGGCTGCGGCCGGTAGATTAAGCCAAAAGATCCATCTCCAATTCTTCAGGGCCAGGGCACCACCGATGATGGGTCCAATAGTCGTTCCAATAGCTGCTGTCGAGAGGATGGCGCTCAAGTAAGGGCCACGGTGACGAGGGGGAACCATGTCGCATACAATTATATCTGAAAGCACATATAATCCACCTGAACCAAGGCCTTGTATGGTTCGAGCTGCTATGAGCATCCCGGGATTTTGAGCGCCACCGGCAAGTCCACTACCAAGGCCGAATAAGGCAATGGCGACAATCATGGGATTTCGACGGCCAAATATATCCGAGATCTGGCCAAAGAGCGGCTGCGGAACAGTGGAAGTGAAAAGAAACGAGTTGACGACCCAAACATATTCTTGGCTGCCGCCAATGTCGCGTGTGATTGTTGGCAGCGAAGTGGTGACGATGGTGGCATCAATGGCAGAGATGAATGACAGTAAACAAAGAACAATGAAGACACACCACAGTCGCCATGAGTGCTGGAATTTTTCCGCCTCGCCAACTCGAATATCCCCATTATCTTTTTCAGTTGACTGTGGTTGAACTTGTTGAGATTGTACATCTGTATCTGATGATATTGCAGCTGTTTCTGGGGCGCCCATTTTGACGGTATGTGGAAGACACCCTGCGATCTGAGGCCGTATAATATTGCACAGATAGACAAATAGCTAATAGTTCATCCGATTCTGACCTTTTTATGAGTAATAATAATTGTGGCGTGAATAGTTACAGTTCAGAGTGCGGCCAGCTTTTTTGCTCAACATCCGGAAACGTCTGCTCTCCTGACTCGCCCGAGTTTGCGCGTTGGCCACAGTCTGTTGCACCCTTCTTCATATATGATAGACAAAAGGTCGGTAATTATGCCTTGTATTCTCTCAAGCAACCTAGTCTGTACAATTTATGACTTCCCACGCGGTCTATGGAGTATGTTGGCGGGCGGTTTAATGAAATGAAACGTCTGATCCTCTTCATTATCAGAGACATTCCAACGGGCTCAGCCATACGTGCTAGTCCACATGGATGCCGATCTCTCATCCATGTCTCATATCACGGAGTCAGGCTTTATCTATCATAATATGTCGCGGAGACAAGTGAGCTAGCCGTGTGACGGCGCCTTTTGTATTCAACTAGCCCCCAATTCCATCCAGTAATTAAGCTACGCCAGGTGTCAGATAAACTTTGGACAGGGGCATCGGAAGCTTCACAGATACCCGTTTGCCACTCTAAAAGCCTCTTTCCGTCAGCCCCATCAATCCCCATCCCGCGATGACCATTCCCGAGACACAACGAAACACAGCCTTGCCTGGCATTCCTTCCTTCCAGCACACGTAACCATCCACGATGCCTAGATAGGCACCCATAACAGCCATGACGGTATCCACAGATGCAAGTTTCTCCTGTTGGTAAAAAGTAAACATGAGCATGCCGAGAGCGGTGGTGCGTGCGCTGCAAAGCACCATGACAGGCTGTGCAGCAGGGGCGTCGGCAATGCTCTCGGGCAAACCAAACTCGAGCATGGCGTTTTTTGGCGACCAGAACGGCCAGAGACCGCCGAACGTCGTGGCAGATGCGACCAAGAGCGGCATAATGTGCCGTAACTCAAAGTGTTCGAACATTATATAGGTATGATGTTGTGGATCAGAATGGATGATGGGATTATTGTCCTACCCACGGCACTAAGATGGTAGAAATCCGTGGATGGAAGAGAGAAGAGGAGGATTGTGGCTGGAGAAAAAGCGTCGATAATTTAAAAAGTAACTGAAGTCTGCGTTGTCTCACAAAGGGCGGGCTGACATATACAGTATACACGCAAACGGCGCATGTGTTGTTGGTCGCATCCTTTGGGCACTAGACACATGTTTCACTCGAGCCAACCAATTTGTGTCACTTACTCCGCCTTCTGGTATGCGGCACCGAAAGAACCATGTGATCAGTGAGTGTATCAGTGTTTCACAGATGCGACGTCTATAAGATTTGATTGGACTCTATTCTAGACTGTAAAAACACTGAACACAATTGCGAATACTCGTACCATCTAGCCGTCAAATCCCTTGCCAATATGTATCCAGAAAAAGAAAGACACAAAGAAAAACAGAAAGACAGAAAGAAAAGAAAAGGACAAAGAAAAAGAGGTTACGCAGCAGAACGAGGGTGAAGTACCACTTTAGTGCTTGCGAAGGGATAAATGAAGGTGCGCCATGCAAAGTATCGGGCAGCCTTGGGATCTTCGAGCTGCATGTCGTACTTGGTAATATACAATGCAAGGAGAGTCTTCATGACAGCGGTTGCGTAAAACCGACCGGGGCTAGCACACCGTTACTTGTCAGTGTTGGTCCTGTAGTTTTAATTGAGAGTCAAATCGCTGCTCACCATGCCGAACGCCCTGTACCCCAAAGCTGCCAGTCGGTAATGTCGGTAAATTTGGATGGCGTTTCTTGTGGAACACCATCGCCAGAGATTCCAGAAACCTTCTTGTCGAGCAAATTTGGATCAACAAAGCGAAAGCCTTGGAACTTTTGCGGATCTGCATAATAGCGTGCATCCGCCATCATGCCTCGAGGAGCTGTACAGATCCATTCGCCAGGCTCGATTCTAGAGCCGTCAGATAGCTCGAATGGTTTCAGAGCCATGCGACGAGAGCTCACTGAGATAAATGTCATTCTCCGTTCTACTTCTGCGGCATATGGAAGGTATGGTATTAAAAGAGCTTACCTGACTCTACCGGATTCATTCGGGCAGACTCCTTCATGAAGCTGTCAAGCAGTGGAAAAGCTTTACCTCCCGATTTGTCAAAATTTGCCCACCCGGTGCTTTCAATTTCGTTTCGCAAGGGCTCAATATACTCGGAGTGAATACAGAGATGATGAAGTGCGAAGCAAGCAGTCTGGCTCGGTTTTGCAATTAGCTTTCATAAATATAGCATGAGTATAGCATAACAGGACATTCTCTTACCGTTGATGTTATATGAACTGATCCAAACCATAACGCCATTAACTCATGAACTATTCGGTCTGCAGACCATGGCTTTGATCGAGGCGAGCATTCCATAACCCATTGGACGCAATCATGCTATTGTGTCTATTAGTTAATGAAACATAATGATTTGCGTACCAATTCACCCAGACAAGCAAAACTCACATGCTCAGGCACGGTTTGTCCAAGACGTTTTCGCGCTTTCTCTTCCAGACGTTCCTCCGCAATAGGTATTAATGAATCGTAGAGAATTTTACCAGCACCTAGCTTTTTTGCTAGAAGGTTTCCAATGAAGCTAATTAATCAGGATTAGAAAGGCTCCAGCGAATGTATGTTGATATGTGATCTATTCTCTTACGGTGCGATAGCGCTGGGAAGCACTCGTACGACTTCCGCTGTTATAAGCGTCTGCTCGATGAAATTCATGGCGGCGCTCATGAACTCTTTGTTACAAGCTGTTAAACAGATAGTTAATTATGAGGTCTTTCACACTGTTTGATCTTACGCACCTAGGTCCTTTCCGAAGAAAGCGGCTGCATTTGTGAGTGCGATGGCCTCAATTACCATAGGGAATAGCGGGGTTGTGTATGATCCTTCGCAATGTATCAGCAATACATCTCAATGACGATCACTTCAGAGTTTCGGTATCTTACCGTTTACCATTGAGTGTGACTCAAGGATACCATCGAAGAGTGCAGACATAGACCGCCGAGCATCAGGTAAGATGTCAGGGAGGTGGTTCGTGAGTAGCGTTCTAAGTGTCCTCACGAGTGGCGTTCCATCTACACCCTTCTTATCGAACCAATTGAAGTTTTGCATTGTGTATCGTGGCTGCAAGATCTCTTTGGCTGCGGCCTGGAGGGACAGAACATCTTCCGGAGCTGCATCGATCTCTTTGATATGATTCCATGATGACACAACCAAATAACGATTCTCGGGAGCTTGGATCCAAAATGGAGATCCATTAGACTAAAACTCTTATTAGATTCCCATGTTGTATTGTAAGATAAGTAGAGTTAGAGTGGTCTGACTTTCTCATATTCCTCTTGGATCATAGATGGGCCCCTGAAAAGAAATAGCCATGCATTAATGCGCTTTTTGGCAGCCGAGAGGAGACCTTGCATGAATCGCCAAGTGAGAGACTTATCCATGTCCCGTCTAGCCCCATGTCGGGTGAAAATTGACGGAGCAAGTAATAAGCCCAGAAAGAGGCAACTGAGGGCAGTATAGATTGCTTGATCCATTCTTGTTTAGAGTGCAAACCGTTATTTAGTCGAGCTGTAACTCAGTAACAACGATCAATGTTGGTATCTTCTTGACTTACTACAGAGAGATGCTATCCAATGTCTATTTTATATCTATACCCAACGAGATCCATTACCGGCCATATCCCAAGCAGTTGATACATCCGCTACGACGACACATCATCAAAATTTGCATAGAGGCAACCAGCTGAGACCAGCAAGGCTGGATTCTGCCTCCGAATGGGAATTAGGAAGACTCATGTTCCTGATTCCGTCGATATATCCTTACGTGTTTGTCTCAAGATTCCCATCAAGGCACACTTGGATGGGATATGGGGTCTGAATTCCACGTTAGTATCCCGTGCCTTGACTACAAACAACCCTATTCGTTCATGAAGGGCCGATTTTGTACATCAACAAGATAAATTTATCCAGAAGAAGGCTGTAACACTCAGCTCCTCCTTTACCACGTGAGCAAATCTCTTCCATTTTGGACAGAAGATGACAAAATGAAGGTCAGAAAAATGCCCTCAACCAAATGCCGCTCTTCTCCTTACATACACACAGAAGGATCTGGATCAAGCTTACTTCGTACAAACTTCAAGTGAGACAAAAACACGAAGAGGCGTGATCGACGCCCGAAATACATGCGGTGTCCCACTCCATGAGGCATGGCGCAGCGTCGCACTGTCTTAGAGAGTCTGACGCCAAGATTCCTTCCTGCATCATGGGAACGTGTTGGTAGCCAAATCGCCCCTTAGCAAGTTTTAGGATATTCTGGCCTACCCCAAGTATGTCTGCTGTTCATAGAAATGTTTCCAGTATTCCAGAAATATCAGGAAACATTATCTCCATCCAGCTGTTCCATCCTCGTGCTCAGCGACATTGGAGCGTTGACTTTTTGTTAGAGTTCTGCAAGGATGGCTGTTCCCCAAGGAGACATTGACTTTTCGAAACTACCATTATCCCCAAACCCAGATGGAGGCCCACCAAACTTCGTAGGTGGCCAGTCGTTGGAAACAGTAAATCTATCCATCGGCGCGGTCATCATTTCGCTCAGCATCATATTTGTCACTGTTCGTATCTATGCGAGTTGCAAAAATGTCGGGCGGCTATTTCTCGATGACTGTAAGAAGAATGTTGTTAATTCGTAGCTCAAACCACTATCGCGCAAACATTGTTCACTAATATTGACCTTCAGGCTTTTGCTTGGGATCAGAGATAGCTGTGCTCGTCTACTGGGGACTACTTACGGCGAGTAAGTCAAGCTGATCACATCGCCGACCCTTCTATCATGTCCTTTATATCATAAACAGAGCGCTGACTTTCATAACCTCTACCATAAGATTTTGGAAGAGGGCTGGGAAAGCACGCATGGGATCTGCCTGTGAGCGTCATTACACCCTGGGTTCTAAAGGTAGGCAATCATCGAAATAGAGTAATATGGGAGATGCTGACAATAACCGTCTCTATAGAGGCATGTCGTATCTCAATTCTTTGGCGCTGCGGGTAACTGGCTTGCAAAGGCATCTATCCTGGCATTTTTCCTCCGAATCTTCGGTAGCCTCCGATGGGTTCGTAATGCTTGTTTTGTGCTCCTCATCTTGCTCTCCATGGGCTCGATCACTCATGCAGGGCTCTTCGCTGTGCTCTGCGTTCCCCACGGAAACGACGTTTGGGATAGCAAACTCATGGCTAGATGTGCTACAGGTGCTCCAGTCACTGTAGCTGTGGGAGTTTGCATTTTAGTGATTGATATAGCCATCTTTGTGCTGCCATTTCCCATCATCGCCAACTTGAAGATGGATAAGAAGAAGAAGCATGGCCTTATCATCGTGTTTCTCATCGGCTTCGCGTACGTGTCAAACTTCTCCCCACTATCTTTTAGCGGAACAATTTGGTCGAATTCTAACAACGGACATAATTTTTAGTATCATTGTTACAAGCTCAGTTGGACTTGCTTATAGGATTGTTGTCTTCAGGAGTTCCACTGATCCGACTTGGAACGGGGCGAATGTGTCCATCACCGCGTAAGTCTATAATGGTATTGAGATTTATAGTTGGAAAGTTATGATACTAATGTCTCGTAGATATATAGATACTTTTGGAACTATCATCGTCAGCTGTACCCCAGGTATCTACGCTTGGTGGCTGAAAATATTCTCTCAGAGCAGGCTATACTCTTCAATTCGATCGATGTCACTTCTCCGCTCAAGACACTCGTCTTCGAGGTCGAAAGGATACATCACAAACGATGGAAAAGAAACTCCTAGGAATAGTGAGCAAGAGCATGATCAGTATAAGCTTCCAAAGGTTTCAACATCATCCTCGCAGCAGCAACTACATGAATGGCCTCGCGGGGATGATAGACACGTCATTCCGGTATCCACTGTCATCACGCAGACGATATCCGACAGAAGAGAAAGTTACGATAACAGTCGCCGGATGCAAGGATACGTGCATTCGTGGGAGCCTGTCGATATAAGGGCTAACAGAACGAGTGATGGCGGATATGTGTAGCTATACATCGTGGACGATTGAGATGCACGAGCCTATATAGATTGACCAAAGGGGGCAATTTGAACTCGCGGCTTCGACACTGGCATTTTTACCTGTAGCCGAGACCTGTAACCCCGGCTCTAGCTCTTTTCCCTCATCTGGCTTATCGTAGCAATGAAAGAACGCTGGGGCAAGCAAAACATTAACGGCATCAAAATAATCTTCAAATGAAGTTGTAACCTTTGCTCTACTCCTCATTACATGTTTTTTAGGCTCCGGCGAATACGTATAACCTCTTTACTGTCTGTAACTGTTTTGACGGTTCTTATCTTGGGGTACAGAACCCGGGGTTAGTTAGCCTGTAGGATCAACTCCGCCGTGGGAAGTGGGGTTTGCGATGGTGTCAGGTTCACGGATTCAGACTCATACATAGCTTCTTTGAGTGCTCACAATATTTTGACGGTGAAGCGTCCTTACGTTGACACTTTTGTAAACTGTCTCTCTCACGTTTCAGTAAGTATTGAGACGACTCAACTGCCGCGATGTTGAAGTCGATTTGCACGAGCTCGCTGCTCTTGAGCGCGAGCTTCTTCGCCGCTTGTTCCGCGTCCCAAGACGCGCAAATCCATCTCACCGCTTCAACCAAGCATCACCAAGTTGATCCAGCCATTCTCGCTGCCTTGGAGAAGCATTCGGATCCCGTTGACGCGTTCGTTTCGCTTCATCCCGAGGCTGCTGAACAGCTAGCTCAACCACGCCTCCTTCACGTATTTGGAGAGCCAAGCGCTCAATGGATGACAGAGGGTGACAAACTGCGCCTAAAGCGCAAGGGCAAGAAGTTTACCGATATTACTGACCACGAAGACTTTTACAAAGAGCAAGTCCATGCGCTCGCTGGTGAAGCCCGTAAGTCTGATGGATGCACTGCCTACGCACTTATTTTATCGGCTATTCAATGTTGCTAATTCTACCATGCAGACTTGCCCAAACTTTCTCATCAGCGCCTTGTCAAGTCATTGCTGCCTCGGGTATCCACTGAGAAGATGCATGATGTTCTTGAACATATGACGGGCTATTATACGCGATACTTTGGTAGTGTCACTGGCGAGGAAAGCTCTCAATGGCTTTATAACCACATCGCCGAGGTAGGATTTGCTCGTAGACTTCAGTCCAATCGTGTTGATACCGATCTGACTCCCCATACTAATGTCAATATTGCTAGATCATCAAAAATGCACCATTCCACACACACATTTCTCTCGAGTTCTTCACTCACCCTTTCCCTCAATCATCCATCATTGCTCGCTTTGAGCCCAAAGTGCGAAACTTCTCGCTGCCACTGACCATTCTCGGCGCGCACCAGGACTCTATGAATTATCTATTCCCGCTACTCCCCTCTCCAGGTGCCGATGATGACTGCTCTGGCACGGTGAGCATCCTCGAAGCTTTCCGCGTTCTGGCATCGAGCGGATTCATTCCCGTTAATGGACCTGTTGAATTCCACTGGTATGCTGCCGAGGAGGGCGGGCTCTTGGGTAGCCAGGCCGTTGCGAGATACAAGAAAGAGTCTGGGGCTCGTATTGGTGCCATGATGGAGTTTGTGAGTATTTTGGAACCCACTGTCGTCAGTTGTTACAGTTTCATTAACACACCACCAAGGATATGACTGCATTTATTGCCAAAAACGCGACCGAATCCATCGGATTCATCGAGACTGAAGCGGACGCCCCGCTAACAAGCTGGGCCGCCGACTTGGCTAAAGAGTATATTTCCATCCCTGCCAACGTCTTTACGCTGCCTAGGTAAGTTTAGAACTCCGTAACCCCCTAGTGTTGTGCGTTTTTGTATGATGAGGTGGCTAACAAGATTAGCGGTGCTGGTTCGGATTACATGTCGTATACGCAGCTCGGGTATCCTGCTGCTTTTGCGTCTGAGGGTAACCCTTCTGTCGGCGACTATGATCCTTATATCCATACTGAAAAAGACACAATGCACGTTGACGACGACGCTGGAGTTTTCTCCCTTGAGGTTGGTGTCCCTGTCTGCTTATTTGGGCAAATTTGCTAAATCTTTCTCAGCACATGGCTCGATTTTCTGAGCTTGCCATTGCTTTCGTCATTGAGCAGGCTGGCTGGGATAACAAGTGGAGGTAAAAGATGACCTGCGCATTTACCAAAGCATAGGCGCCACGAGTTCCTACCTGATTTAACTAGTAGTTACCGACATTGTCTTAGCAATCTAGCTTCTCAAATAATATGACCTTTGAATCTTCTGTATACGCATGTTACCCTAACACAAATACGTTGTAATGACTTCCGCACACAACAGTGTACAGTCGATCAGTCATACGTTCCAAAATATGCTGATGCTGCACATCATAAGGCAGCTAGGCCAGAGAGCACGTGTATTGAGCTCAATGCCACATGCTTTAAAATAGGAGTAAAAAGACGTTTGTGATATCTACGTGATTGAGCCAATCAAAAGGCTACTGATTGCGCCGAGTGATTCGATTTAGATGAAACAAGCGGCGCTGAAAAGAACCGAATTTGGACGGGAAAAGCCAAGACTCCGCCCAAGAGTATATAAACTTCAACACATTAAATATTATTGAGAGACAGAGAAAAACACGTTGTTGGATCATTTGAACCTTGTGTTGGGTGGTAGTCTGGAAAGTTTAATGCATCGTGATTCGCCGCAGGTGATATGCGAAAAGATGTCTCAGCCATGTCTTAATTACAAAGCATGATTAACGCGCGTGGAACGGTGATAGCCTCGTGAAACTCAATACCTTCCTAATCGGTGCTTTGGATGAGGGTTCTATCCACCTAGTTCGGTGTAGCTCGTATAGCCGTTGAAACTCTGTGCCTGACACGTGAATGTTCTCCGGTATTGATGGAACCGAAAATTACCTCAAAGGTTAGGTAGATAGAGGCGAGAGTAATGGGTGCGTTTATATATGAAGTAGAGCGGCTGGCCCATCGCCACGATCGAGTTAAGAACCCACACATCCACAATGGTGAAGGCTACAAGACTTAGTATCCTCGCGCTATTCGCTGCCTGTGTATCGGCTGCTACGCCGTATACTGGCGGTGATACGTCTGGTTGTGGCAAGACTCACTCATTCAACGGCATCCCTCTGCCCCGCGATGTTCAATCGGGCGGCGTAGACCGTAGCTATTTGATACATGTACCCTCGAGCTACGATGCGAATACTCAATACCCAACTATCTTAGGCTTTCATGGCTCCAGTAGCATTGGCCTCTTCTTCGAGGCAGACACCGGTTTCGATTCTTCCCAGTTTACGAGCGACAAGATTATGGTGTATCCAGATGGGCTAGGCGGTGCTTGGGCTGGAGCCAACTATTCCGAAGCGACAGTCGAACAAGACCTACAATTCGTTTGGGACCTGCTGGCCGACTTGAGGCAGAACTATTGCATTGACAGTGCTCGAATCTATGCTACTGGCTTGTCCATTGGCGGAGGCTTCGTTGACACTATTGCCTGCAACGCCACTGTCGGCGGCGAGTTTGCTGCTTTTGCGCCTGGGTCAGGCTCCTTCTATACCAATAACGACGCAAACTATCAGGACTGTCAGCCGGCTCGCGTGCCTATGCCAATCCTCGAGATCCACGGAGGCGCGGACACTGATGTGAAATATGATGGTGGTGAGGGCGAGGGTGGCATCGAGCCTTCCATTCCGAACTGGTGAGTTACCACGATTAATCCTGTAATTTGGCCTGAGTCGGTTATTAATGCTTGAGAGAATACAGGCTTAGCCGGTGGGCTGAGAGGAACCAATGTGATGAGCAATACCAGCAAGAAGATTTGTTCGACGACGATGTGCATCACCTCAGCTGGACTTGCGATGGCCAAGAGGCTGTTATTGAACATTACAAAACCGATGACCAGAGTATGATCCAATCCGTATTGCAAAGTTGTTTATATAAGTCCCAATGACTAACGTGTTTGACATTTAGAGCATGACTGGGCTTCGCCTGACATCAACTTTTCTCAAATAGCTGCCGGTGACTTGCCAACCCACATCTCTGCTACAACTCTTGTCACGAACTTTTTTATGAGATTTACGCGCCCTGAAGCTTAAACACATAGCGTAAATTTCATTATATTTGCAAATAATTAATAGAAGTTGATCAAACAACATGGTAATTTGATGTTGAAAAGCATGCGGTTGTAATTTCCGATACGTTCGAAGAGACTAGCCCTAAAAGATGATCTTTCCTTCTAGAGACAACAAAACAACACCGCGACAAGATTTGCCCACACAGCGGGCGGAATGTTGGCCAAATATTAGTACGATTAGGATTTAAAAGCTTCTAAATATCCGCGCACACGTCCCGTTAAGATGAACATGAGTATTTTCACCACCCGGAGTCTGTCGCAACCCATTTTCCCTCCAATAACATACTGATCTTGACCGGCATGTGTTACAACAGGCTCTCAACAAGTGCCCTGACCTCAGCGTCTGTCAAACCCTTTACTCCTAGAAGCTCATTATCTAAGAGATGAGAGAAATCACTCCCATATCCCTCTCCAAAACAAGCGCTAAAAACAAAATCCTGCAGGACCAACCAATCGTTGTTTCCCTTTGCCACTTCGGCCATTGAATCGGCATACATTTTCTCAGTAGATTTGTGCGTGAGCTTCCATGGAACTCCATCTTTCTCTTGAGCGTACTGAATTAGTTGATTTTGAGTAAAAACAGTATCCTGAATATAGACCGGACGGTTGGCTGTCTCAGGAAGGTGCTGAATAACTCCGACGATAGCTTTGCCAATCGTATCGAGATTGGTGGCCGAACATGGGATGTTGCCGCCATTGTAAATAGTGGCAGTATGTTCAGGAACATTTATCAGGAAGCCATGAAGACCCCAGTCCAAGAAGGCTCCGGTGCATATCACCGTGTAAGTGAAGCCCGGATTCTTAGCTGCAGCGATCTTGAGATATTCGTGAGTCTTGACCTTGCCTTCAAACACAGGTAATGCGTTGCGTTTAGGATGAGTGACATCGCTGCCAAATTCTGAAGGAATGAATCTTGTAACCCCAGCAGCAATAGCACCGTCGATAAGAGGATTTTGGTCGTCGACGAATGTAGATGTAAGAGTAGAGACAACGACTGTATGGTCTCTCAGAGCAGTTGTCAGAGATTGCACCGAGGAGTAGTCGACTTCAGTGATGGACAAATTGGAATTGGTTGGGAGTTTTGAGGCGTTATTGCTGCCCTCCCGTGTAAGGGCCGTCACACGGTAGCCTGCTGCTAAGAGAGCATTTACAATGGGAACTCCCAAATCTCCAGTAGCACCAGCCACCGCAACTCTTAAAGCCATTTCTGTTTTTCTTTTGGGCGAAAGTGTCGTGTCGTGTATCACACTGAAATAGAAATGTCCGAAGTTTTGAGATTCGATTAGAATGAAGATTGATGGATATGATATGGATGGGCATGTGGCTTGGGGTATTTGGTTATTTATATCTTTTACAGAGTTCTGCTATAAAGCAATGCCTCCGTGAGCCATTTAATTTCCTTGATTTTTAATTACAGCTTATGAAAGCTTGTCATATGAAGCCATTCGGCGTTCCCAGAACGCAAACAACGCGTAGCCTAGCTTATCAAGCAAGTTGGCATCCTCACAACTCATGGGCAACTATCCCTACCATCGCTTCAAACTCCACAGTAATGGAACCATTACTACCCAATGCTATAGACATATTTCAGCCACCTACTATGGCAGTGACTAATTCACGGTCTATTTCCGCGACTAGCGTCACCTGAACCTACGTCCTGAGATCTACTCCTTGCTTCAAACTGGTCTCAGGCGAACAGTTGCCAGCCACCTGCTATGATCGTGACTGATTCACTTCATTGCGTATTCCCTCATTAATCACATTCCATGTGCTAAGAGATGTTCATTCTGCGCCCTTTCTGTGAGCTTCAGAAATCCTACCTGTTTATGCCTGTGAGATTATATCTGGTCGTATTTTACAGTCTGCGTAAGAAGGCTTGATCACCTATTTCGAAAGAAATGGTAATAACTCAGCAATCTTTAGTCTGGAGTCCAGGACTTTTTGATACATGTCATCATAAGAATACGTATGCGATTTGTCTACGTAAGGAGCAAAGTAACAACCAAGTTATGGGAAGCTAACAAACGTTCCACTATCTGCTTTCTGCATTTGTAAACCACAGCTGAAGAAATGGCCTCACTGAAACTGGGCGTAGGTGCTTATTATCAGCTTAAGCATAATGCCAAGTTGCCCGCCGTAAGCACCAGCCCCATACATGGCGCGGTCGCTCTCGGATCCGAAATCTTCATAGCATCCAACCCCTCTTCCACTGCACTATCTTTCGTTGTTCGGATCCGGGTTAATTACCCCAGCCAGCACTTGGCTACAGCCAGTTCACCAACCCCAATTCTCGCTTCCGAATTGATTAGAAACATGTTGCTTATGCGCAGTGCACCCAAGAAATCCTGGCAGCTCATTATCAATAGATATTGTCTACCATGATCCATAATACGACACACTTGTTTAAATGAATCGTCGTATTTCTTGATTTCAAAATTATTACTCTAGTTCAGCATCCAAGTTAATACATACTCCAATATTGTAGAGACACTTCCAAAATGATCACACAAATCCCTAGCGTCCAAACGGCAGCTCTGATCAAGAATCCTGGCTCAAACGCACGAATAGAAATCCGCCATGACTATCCTGTTCCACAGCCTGGGAAAAATGAAGTCTTATTGAAGATGGAATGCTCAGGAATCTGGTAAGTGTGTGTTATGGAAGCGAATGAAGTACTGAGTCATGAGCAATCTTCTCTTTCATACTATACTGAATATAGATGGCTGACTTGATATTGCCTTTTGGTGAATCTCAGCTACTCAGATATTTACATATATACGGGAAACAACCCCCACTACGACGAAGTTCCCTGCCATGAAGGAATCGGCCAAGTTGTGCAGCTTGGTCCCGATGCTGCGGATACTCTTCTTGGTCAGAGAGTTGGCCTTGGATGGATTTACAGTGTGTGCGGCCACTGTTACAATTGCAAAGCAGGTCTTGATAATTGGTGTATAAACCAACTCAATACCGGCACTGATAGACCAGGAACTATGCAGCAGTATGTTGTCGCGAATGCGGATTACTTGATGCCAATTCCAGATGAGCTATCATCGTTCCATGCCGCCCCGTTTCTCTGCGGTGGCATTACCATGGTCGGGGCCTTATCTTTATCTGACGATGCTCTTGTGGACGGTGATACTTTGGTGATCTCTGGATCAGGAGGCGGTTTAGGGCATTTGGGACTTCAACTTGCGTCTAACATGAAGAGCCACAAGCGTTTAAATATCATCGCAATCGACACTGGATCGACCAAGCAAAAGCTCAGTCTCGAACTTGGAGCAGACACCTTTATCGACTTCAAGACAGAGGATGTTATCAAAAGGGTGATGGAATTGACAAATGGTAAAGGTGCCGACGTGGCTATAGTTGTCCCAGCAGCGACAGAAGCCTTTGATCAGGCACTGAAGTATCTGAAATTCACTGGAACCATGGTTTGTGCCGGTATTACCAGAATGGATTATCGTCTCCCGATTTCTCCTACTGAGCTCGAATATAGAGGTAAGCGACACTATTAGAAAGAAGGGATTGATAGATGAGAAGAGTTATGCTGATACAAATTCACAGGTTTGGTTATTAAAGCCTGTAATGTAGGATCTGAAAAACAGCTCAAAGATTTGCTCATCTCAGCTAGCAAGAAAGAAGTGGTCCCAAAAGTTGAAGTCTTCGAGTTCGCGAAAACTGGAGAGCTATTCGAACGAGTGAAGCGCGGTGATATTGTCGGTCGCTTCGTTGTCCAAATACCTCAGTAATAAACTAGCTAGTATATCCTTTACCCGATTACTTTCAACAGAATTTGTACTTGGATATAGATATAAGGTAGAAACTGTAACATCAAAATGGCAAAGTTAACCCAAACATACATAGATCTGTCAGTTAGATATCTAGAATTGACAAGTCCTGGCTGGTATTCGTCACACTGTAGCCACAATGAGCACCTAGTAAACTACTTTGGCTAACAGGTAGGCGGGAGTCATAAAACCCCTGATATCACTTTACAGAATGGCCCTAGAAGAATATCGATGGTTCTAAGTTTATTATGAGGAAAGGCAAAGAGAATAGGCTTACGCTACGATGGTAATGAACTAAGTCGTATTCGTCCATATACAGAAGAAATATGAGGCTATTTGCAACAAGTTAATTGCCACTGACTTGGCATCATGTGACCGAGAAATATCATTGACTGGCAATAATTCACATACTTTTGATGATATGATCAATGCAGGTGTCATTGAGCGTCATCAACCCCATCACAATTGCAAGGTTAAGTTTATAGGGAAAGTAAATGATAGTCGTCATTGAGAATGGCTCTTCAAGTTGAGCCGGACTCGTGCGTCATTTATGAATCATGGCTGTGCGCCATCAAGCACTTCGCTCCTACCACATTGATATGGCAATAAATTTATGTTCTATATAAGATTTGGTTTTTGTAAACTTCGAATGGTTTCAAATGCATCCAGGCATCCAATAGCTCCCAAGACTTTTACACAACATTTTCTTTCTGATTGAAACCAACTTGCGCGGCATCGGAAAGAAATCCAAGAACAATGTCATCTCAGCCTCAACAAAAACCGAGTCTAGTTTCAGACACCGCACCAAAAACGAGTGCTAATGATACAAAGCCCAAGATGTTTGACAAGGAAGGTGCCATTGGTCAACACTTCACAGGTACGTTGGCAGACCTTATCACACAGAATTCCCCTCTCTTTTGATACGAAGTGTGATACTAATTCGTTTCTCGTGCATTGTAGAAGAGGGTGCTATTGGAGGGATGGGGCAAAAAGTAGGAGGGCCTTTCGGCAAGGAAGGAATGATTGGCGAGCATTTCACAGCAGAGGGCAGTGTGGGAGGTACAGTTCAATCAATGATGGGCGGAAACAAGCAGGCATGAAAATGCCTTACGATGAGGGGAATGAAGCTAGATAAGCAGATTGTTCCACTTGAGGGTCCGTAGGAGGCTTTTAATTCTCATATAAACTTCCCTACCATGTTTTTCGCATTGTATTTATCAGTGAGTAATTTTGATGATTGAGTCCGCCACAAGTGAGGCCATCGTCACCGTGAACAATTTATTGCAAAATCATAGAACACTGATATGCCAACATATTCATTGCTGTGGCTTTCCCTGTCTAAAGGTTAGCGATAATACTTGTATATTTACATGTTACTGAAAGAGTAAATAGATATTGAACGGTCGGTCACTCACGATTCCATATCGCTGCTTTTCCTCTTTTCCTTTCAATACCCTTTCGAAGTCGTCATAGTTGTAGTATGACGCTCGGATTGTTCGGCATAAGTCTCAGCTGTTATGCAATATCGTCATGTATTTCTTTCAGAGCGGTCATATAATATTAATACTGACACTGATTTACCGAACTCTTCCTTTGCATATTAATGAGAGCTATTTTCTGTTGACAACGAAATCACATCCAAAAGGATTAGTGGAACCAAATTGGACATGGAAAAGTTCACGCAATGTCGACACATAAAAGTGTCCGGGCATAGCGGAAGCCACGCTCAAGGCGTCATGGATCCTCAGGTAGCGCATCCGTAGACACCGATTGATCCTACTTTGTCCATTACACATTGATTGGCATCCAGATCGAAAGAACTCGATAAAATTTACTTTTACACCTTCCATAGTCGAAAGCCACAATGGCGCGAACTCGGAAAGTTCCCGTTCTCCGCATCAGCGGTAGTTATATGCTCACATGTGAATCTGCACTAAGTGATGTTAGGACAGCTCGACCTACATTAATCTATAACTATAAATACTGCTACCTTTGTCAACTAGAAACTGTACGATAAAGGAGATCCTGACTCAACTGATACTGAAATCTTTTTAACTTAAATTTATCCTAGAAGGCATTGATACACGCTATGTCTGAATACGCATCGGAACAAATGGACAACGTCCCAGAGGGACAAGTCCAAGATGACTCGTATGTAACGGGCGGGAACGAGTCAATTCCCGTGCAAAGCGATAATGCTACACTTGAGGATCCGATCCAGGCATCTTCTGCAGACACCGATCAGCAGCTGGGTAGGTACCCTTTGTCTTCTCTCTGTGCAATTATCATGCTGTCATCTAACTGTTTGTTGCATTGGTTAACTTGATGCAGAGCAAGACGATAAGGAAGCAATTGATAAGTCTAATATTATTGACGAAAGGACTCGAGGCTCTAAGCCGAGAAGGTCGTATGAGGAGCCTGGGGATGATCCCGTCGGAATGACTGAATAAAGAGACATTGCGAAATTAGTGGGAGCTGTTTACGCAAATGCATAATTAGACAGAAGTCCTGGACTCCGTATATGCACTAGTAAATGGAAACAATATAATCCACTTGTAAATCGACGTTGAAGCATCTCTTGGCCTATATCTCACCGTGAATCAAGCCATAGGCAACATATTCACAGATTAAATCGCGGATGTTTAGGTTAGCTATATCGCAAGCTATAGTGAAAAACTTTCGAGATTATTATTTGATTGTAGTAACTGAGATAACCGATCTTGTAAATTTCAAGTTTTAACTACATGTACGAAACGAAATCCCGTCTTGATCGGCCCCAGTTACCAATTTGATGATTTCATGACTTTCATGACTGATGGAGCAAGATAAAGACTGAAGCGAAACTATTCATGGTGTAACCGCTGAAAGTTTTTCAAGCTCAATAATGCATTGCCAATAGATATGCATATGCCTCTGTAAATTAGCCTTGTACAGGATGTACTTGTAAGAATTGCTGTGCTGCTGCCATTTCCTCAGCTGACGGCAAGTTCGCAATCATGAGGTATAAGACATCCTTCACCAATTCGTTAGTGATGAGTAACGTGGAAGCATGCCAGAGTACAAATGGTAATAGAGGTAGATAGGAAGTTGGACGAACCTCATGCATAATTTTCCTGAGCCCCCGGATCAGAGCTCCTGGTCCAACGGTATTCAGGATTGTCGGCCCGCGCTGCTCTCTTCTCTGTGACCTACGGTCACGCCTCACGGCCTTCCGATCGCGTCTGGCCTGCTTTCGGTCGCTGACTCCGCCTCCGATAGCACCACCTGTTAGTAAAGCTAAGAGACTGCCACTGCTAGCTGGATGGTTCGGATCCGCGTAACGTGAATGGAACTCAGGCTTGACGTTCAATTGAGCGAGACGGCTCTCCGGATGCATATTGGCCCATTGAGCCTGGGATCTTTTATCCATATACTCCATTGCAAATATCATGCTACGCTTCATACCGTTTGGCTGTTTCTTCTCAGCCTCTTCAACCACCTGCCTGCCTTCAGCAGAGTCGGACAGCTTATCCAGAGTTGGAAACACCAGCGGCGCCGACTCAGGCCACTCAAAATTTGTTGTCCCGTGTGAAGCCTGCATCTTGTTGCTAATGCCGCCGCCCATTCCAGGTCGAGGACCTGAAGCGTTTTGCGTAGCTTGCTCCAGTGCTGCATCAAAAGTGACTTGCGTGACGACCTCACCAGGCCGGCTTGGCTTCCAAGTCATGACAATAGCTATGAGCCCACGTGGTCGAAAGAATTCAGCATTCATTTTGTTTAAAAAGGCATTAGTTTTAGACCGGCTGTGCGCTTGAAGGCTTACTTGAGTGGTGACCTGAGCGGCAATAGAAACGGCAATGGTGATGGGCTCAGGAACGTGCTGCACAGCAATAGCTGCCACATTGATAGCGTTGATCCACGGAGATGGCGCCGTTGCCATATTCAGCTGCTTGATAAAGTCGATAAAAGTCGCCTGGTCGATACCCACGTTTTGGAGCAGCGGTGCGTACGCGTGGATAAAGCCGCGGGCCCGCTCTCCTGGTCGCCGTTGTGGGAGGATAACCGGCATAGGCAATCCGTGTTGCTGAATCTGTTGGTTTGGCGGTAACGCATGGCTTCGAACGAAACCATCTGCCATGGCTTGGACATCAAGGTCTTGCTCCATGACAGTAGCATAATCAGGTGGTGGTTCCAGTTGTTGCTGCGCAGCATCAAGTTCCCATTGTGCCTCTTCTAAATCTCGTGACGTCTTTTGATCAACATTAATTGGGCCGGAATTCTCTTCACTGTCAGAAGAGTCATCGTCATCGTGTTCATGCGAACTGTGCCGCTTCTCATCTGGGAATCCCCTTGACGAATCTTCTGGATGTGCTTCGTTGTGAATTGCCCTAGAGCTCTCCCCTGCTGTTGAGCTTTCCCCGGTTTCAGCAGCCGCTGATGCTTTTGCCTTTTTCTTCTCCTGGTGATTATGATAACTTTCAGAGGCGAGCCCAATACCCGCAGCCACACCCCTTACGAGGCCACTGACAAGTCCTTTGCGCTGGCGACCTCCGGTGCTATTCTGCGAGTGAGAGCTCAACTGTGATGACGACCCACGTCTGGTGTCGTCATATTGGCCATAGACACCTCCAGCTCCATTACCTGGTTGTAGATACCTAACCAAAATATGAGAACTCATTTCATGATCACAAGGTTTGCTTCCCGCTGAGAAAATGGCATTCATACCCATTGTGGCTATATTGGCCAGACATGATTGGTTAATGTCTGAGTTGCTGCGGAAAGCCAATATGAGATACGATATAATTTAATATCTCTCTGTGTTCCTGGATGATGGAGAATTTTCAGAAAGAATACCCTACATCTCCGATACAATAGCTCTTGCTTATAAGGGATTCAGTCCCTTATCTAGATGAGACCGTGATGATCCTTCAGACGGGCGGAGCGGCACGCGCTGCGGGGTAGCCCATTGACAAAACCTCAATCATTTGCTGGTTTTTACGCCAGTGACGTGATGCTATTTGATGGCCATTCTTAAATTCCATGTAGCTTCTTAGCGCATAGGAATAGGATTCGTGAGAAACAAAAGTACGCGTAAGCGTTAAAAGAAGCGTTAAAAGAGTAATTGGAGACCATGCTATCGTGTTGCGAGTCAGACATGTAGTTAGTTTCATTCCATAGTCGTAGTCAACAGCACTGTTAACTCAAAAAGGAAGAAATTTCGAGCCAATAGTGTAAGCTTGTTTCATAAGCCAATTGGTCACTCGCATTCTAACAATTCTTGCAGACTTCCATGAAGTTTTGTTCCTTTTCGTCTCGGGTCATTTTACTAAAATATCACATGCGTAGCGCTAACAGCCTTCTATCGAATGAAATGCTTAATTGGGACACAACTGATCGGAAGTATTGAATCACGTTCCCGGTTCCCGATTCCTCATAACGGAATAATATTTACCACGGAACTCCTATCTTACTGCGGAACTCCTACTTGACTGCGGAACTCCCACTTATTGCGGAGTGAAAAGTTCTTTATGTGGTAAATATGACATTGCTATCAGTACCGGAATTCCGGCTTAGGTAGCATCTCAGATTCGTATTAGATGATATCACATCTATTACAAGCCTTCTTGAAAAAAACCGCAAGTGCGTCTTTTGGCGATTCGTGCCACAGGTGAATCAAAAAGACGCCAGTGAGAATCTCAGCAACCTTAGCACTAGTCATAACAAAAGTCCTGTGAAGAAAGATCATCCCCACTCTCAGAATCGAACTAACTCTTACACGAGTTGATAAGTATATCCTAGTAGCATTCAAGAAAGAAAGAACTAGAGGTAACTCGAGCCTCATGACCGACAAGACCGTGCCTTGGACCCAATCGTAATTGGGGAGTCGACCCCGAGCTCATCATAATTTTGGGGTTTCAAGGGCGATGCTACTGGTAGAAGACTGTTACGGTTGATCTGGCTCACTACCTTATCCGCATGGCGAACATTGATACCAAACCTCCGAAGCCCTAAAAGGTACCCGCAGGCTAATTAAACAAACTCTTTTCTATTTTACTCCGTAGTTCTCATATCTATGATCTCGTACTAAGCACTACTGCAGGTCCAGCGAAGAGTATCTCTGCTAAACAGCCAAGTCCTGCTTCGTCGATATTGGTAAAAGTAGAAGCCAATTGATTTGAAGCTATGATATCATCACTTGACTCCTCTGAAGTCATAGTTTCGTTATTCGTTTGACGATCACTGCGGGTTACTTGCTGATGTTGTTGTCCTCCCGAGGTGCTCAAAATACTCGTAGCCGGCTCACGTAGTGCGTCCGAGCCTGTATCAAGATGATGACCACTGGCACTCAGTGTCTCATACAAGAGCTTCTTTACTCTCTGCACTGACTGTATGCACTGGGGAATCTCATCGAGAGCATCAAACACGATTCGACAGAAGTTATCGAACGCGTCTTGTGTTATCTCATCTCGCTTCAGATAATCGAGCAAAACATAAGTAGCTAGCTGCAGTGACGCGAGAATATGGTGTGGATAAGGATCCAAGTTGATCAGTGAGAAGCGTTTCCGGCTGCGTTGGCTTTCATCTTGGCTAAGAGCCACCTGACAGCTGAGGCCAAAGCTGATCGTACTGAAAATGGTGTGAACAGATTCGCGACGAACGGCATCAAACATTGGAACGATATCTGTCCGTTCCGTAGTTACAGCTAGGCTACACAGAAGTAATAGGCCCATATAGTAGTGCAATTGAAGAAGGTCTACTGCATGTTAGCTTGGGAGCTCTTACTCGCAATGATAAACATCGTAGGTTGCTACACTTACAATAACACAATCGAGCATCCTTGCTGAAAAAGAGAATATGCTTCTCACAGGCTGCAAGAAGGGGTTTGAAGGTTCTATCGAAGCGATCCAGAGCCTCAACAATGAGCGTTTTCAGCCTTGTTATGACAGCCTCTCCGTAGCCGTGATTGATAGCTTCTCGCAGAGCTCCGATTATTTTCCAGACGTATCCTTTCCAAGTAGACGCCCGGTGAACAATATATAGCGTAGCATGACTTGTCGGGACAAACCCATTCTGTCTCCATGACTCTGTACTCTCATGGAATAGTTGAACTCGGGCTTTCATAAGGCGAAAGACTGGCTCTTCTTCAAAGCCAAACACGCCACTACAGAGAATGGAAGGGCACCCTCTAGTCATAGCTGAAGAGGTATCGAACACCACCCCAGCCCAGTACATCATATTCTCGGCGTGGATAAAATCTTCGTTTACAGGGCTGTGGTTGGTAGGGTTCTCTCCATCGCTTCTACCAATTGATAGGCCAGTACCGGAAAATCTGATATCGCGTCGTTTTACTCTTAGTCTGTGAATTTGGCGAAGCGCCATATCGATGCTGACCTCGCCAGCGCTGTGAGCATTCTCGACATCCACGGAAGCTCCTTTAGGAATTGGAGTTAGTCCGAACAGATACAAAGCCAAAGCTGTTTGATAGCTGAGCTTGTCAAAAACGGACATGATTCTGGACTTGGCATTGGTCCAGAGGTGTTCGCCAAGTCGCAGAAGCTGCTGGCCATCCCCTGCAGTATCCGTGACTAACGGTAACCAGCGGAAAGAGAACGAATGCACTGCAGAGATTAATGCTAGTTGGACGGCGCGATCGCCTCTCGGGCAGTGCCAGCCATGACGGGGTGGGACATGTTTGTCAGTTCTACAGGTGCAATTGGCCCAATCAAGGGAAACAGCTAGCTGCAGCATTGTGAGATTAGACATCTGTTTCCATGATTAGTACGAAGTATGTGGAATGTGTATTAATCATGGAACAGAGAAAGGTAATTCACATGATCAGGCACCACATAGGGACTGCAGTCCGGGCCGGTCCAAAGAGTAAGAACAGGTTCGAAGATTAGACTGAAAACTGTCCAGAGGTGGTCATGTAGTACCCTGGCCTCGGTTTGCTGGGATAACTCAGAACTGGGTATGATCCTGTCAAGCCGAGAATAAGAAACTGAACAATCAGCTGTTCAGAGTGAAGAGTCTGGACATACTGGGCATGGTCATCAGTCTCTGCCGTTGTACCTGGCTCTGCTTCGTCATGTTGTATCTCTTCAGAAAGTTCTGGGCTATTGGTTACATGCGTCCTAGTGGCTGCTCTTCTGGAACGACCAGTTGCCGAACGACGAGAGAGCTGACGAGTTCTTGGTCGGTTGGCATCTCCTACAGCAGCTACATCCCTGTTTCCACGATCCCGAATCCACTAAGATGAATCATCATCATCAGAATGGCAACCCGGTGATTAGCAACCAAAGGATTGTCTAAACTTACCTCGTAGGTGCACGTCAGAGAGCGCTTTGAGCAGTTTGTACACTGAACGCGCGATGACGACGAATCCGCGTCGGGACTACCGGAAGTCGTTTCCTGGTTCCTTTGTAATTGAGATGCATCGCATGCAATACGCGATTTACGACAGTAGTCGCAGCTGGAGAACTGTCGCCTGCGTGCAGTCTCGGTTCCGAGTCTGCCTGGGACCATGGTGGAAGCTGTGTATGTAGATGCTTGGGTAATTGGATTGCTAAGCAGCATTCTACGAATAATGGTGCGAAAAAAAAGACTGGCTTGAATCTCGGATCCGAACCGCGCAACATCATTCCATCCCAGGCTAGCCAAAGTTCCACGCCACCAATTCAGCTGTAGGGCCCAATATTCCAGTCTACTGCCATATGTATAGCAAATATTGTCAATTGAATCATCGCAAAACAACGCGTATATAAGATGAGAAAGTCCTTCCATGGGGGATATGTCTTTATTCCATAAGCTACATCTATCTAAGATAAACAGTTAACAATTCTCACAATGTCTGCGCAAAACGTATCTCTGCCATTTGACGAATGGCGTTCAATTCGAGTCAAGACAGCGGACACAAGCCTTTTCGCCCGCTATGATGGCACAGGCCCGGCCATTCTGCTCTTACATGGCTGTCCACAACATTCCGTACGTCCAACATACTTTTTTTCCCTTTCACACTTGCTTCCTATTAATTCAAACAATCGACTAAACTAATACGGTGTAGCTCATGTGGCACAAAGTAGGCCCGTTGCTTTCGTCCAAATATACAGTCATCGCTCCCGACCTGCCTGGCATGGGCCAGTCAACCCTGAGTGAATCGGGCAACTATACTTCCGCATCGGCCGCAGAAGCCATTATCGCACTTTTGGATTTCTTGCGTATCGAGAAAGTGGCCGTATTTGGTTACGACAAAGGTGCTTCTGTGGGATCTGTTCTCGCATGGAAGTACGCAGATCGCGTGGCATCCCTGAGCGTGGGAGAATACGCCCTCCCAGCGTACGGACATGAAGTTTTTCAAAACCCAGATCCTTCGAGGAACCTATACGGACACTGGCACCTGGCTCTCTTTACTGTCCCCGAAGCAGCCGAATTCCTCATCCGTGGACGCGAGAAGGAATTCCTTAATTGGTATTTCTGGCACAGCGCCTATGCGGCCGGCGCTCTCATATCTCCTGATCATGTTGAGCGTTACGCCGCATCTTTGGGGAAGCCAGGATATTTGCGTGCTATGACCGAGTTCCTCAACGGAAATATCTGGCGCGAGATGGAGTATTTCAAGCCGCTCAGAGAAACCCCTATTCAGGTTCCTGTGAATGTGCTCTGGGGAGAAGCCAGTGGGGTTTCTGATGAAATTAACCAGAGCCTCTGGGGACCGACGGCAGTTTCTGTCAAGACGGTATATGTGCCAAAAGCCGGACATTGGCTAGGTGAGTTCTGAAGAATAAGCTCCCGTGTGGAAGATGTGTCATTGACAATTCAATAGCGGACGAGAACCCAAAGTGGTTGGCAGCTTTCATCGACAAAAATGCTGCTAACGCTGGTATTGAACCATCCGTTGTTGATCTGGGCTACTTGGATGATCAACTCACCATGATTTGATATTCGTAATGAGGGACGGCTTCTCAGCCGTGAGATACAGGAATATTTCTGACAAGTGCACTTTATTTACAGAACTGCTCATAGACATATATAATCTAGAAAATGAATAGAAATTCTTCATGTTGGATATGCATTTAACAACCTTAAGCTTTAGAGGTGCAGTCTTTGGAACCGAGAATGCGTTAGTAGTATTGTAAGTAGTGTGGCATTTGGAGTGTCATGTTGAAGATTTCACCATTGGCCGTGCCCCCTTATCCGCCTGCATCTTTTGTGTGTGCAGACAAGACGTCGGCACCGAAAACTATTACTATCAAGATAGCTGTCGGCATTCTCACAGAAAAGATTACTAGATATGAAGTTTTTTTTTTGGACAAGAATTGAAGCCAATACTACGTGTATGCTATGTACAAGCACTCATTTATACAAGGAAATCGTTAATCGTGACACTATCCTCAGTACGCCTTGGTGGCGTCGATCAGCCGCCTGCCCTAGCTGTAAACGTGCAAGCTCCCGCCTGCAAGCCCTGAGATAAACAACTTGCATCTGACAACCTTGAACTTTCCCCAAACAACATGAAACTTCAACCTCACCACATGCTGCACTCTCCCCCACACATGCAGTCGTTGCTCAGATTCAACGCATCGGCGCCAATTAGCTGTCGGAGATTCGCTGCTGTTCGTCGCAACTGGCCACACAATGACTGCGCAGCGCTGGAATAAGCAACTTGCAGGCGTGCGTGGGCCTGCTTCGCACCGTTGCCGCCCGTTGCCATGGCCGCAAAACACTGTCCGTACACCTTCTCACGATCCGCGTGGTTGAGGTGCGCCATGTCTCGGCCGCGGTACCGGGGCAGCTCTTGGCAGCGCGATCTGATGCCGTCCCGGATGTCGATGAGAGCCGCGGCGTCGTCGGCAGTGATGCGTCGGTCTCCGCAGATGGATGCCAGCACGGCATTGGCCTCGCACGAGCTGAACGAGGCCTCATTGGAGCAAGCACACAGATCACCGCCGGTCCGCTCAAACGTTGCACAAGCGGCACCGGCAACAGCGCCGACGTCGATGGCGCCGCGCGTGTCTCGGAGCACAACCGCCTCGAGGGCGTCGCACACAATGTCCATGCAGGCGGCCACACCCTCATATCCAGACGTGGCCCCCACGGCAAAGTAGGCGTTGTCTGCACATCCCATTCGCGTATCGCCGCACAGATCGCCCGCATCGTGCCCAAGCGCAGCTGCAACGTACAGCCAAGATGGCAGTTTCTCCTCCCAATCGGGGCCGCTGGCCAGTTCGTAGTGCATCAGGATGTCCCAATGCGCGGCGAAGACCCAGGCACGAAGCGTCAGGCCCCGGACCAGCCCCAGACTCGACACACACCCGGCGTGCCAGTCCAGGATCGTTGGCCATTTGATCACGAGCTCGGTGATGGCAACTGCCCACCGACCCAGGCTTCCATGGCGTGCAATGTCCGCAGCAAATGGCGTAAAATCGCTGTCTCGAACGTTTCCATGGTCCAGGGCAGTGAGGTAGGCTCCGAGTGCCGCCAACTCCAGCCCTTCGACCAGCGTGTAGATGTGGTTGTTCATGAAGAAGTAATGCAGCATCATGGTTTCGACGGAGCCACGCGCACCTTTCGGCACCTCTTTACTGGCTTGGCCGCTCTCCTTTTCGATATGGCGAAGACCAGGTCCGGCCAGCCACATTGCGTCGGCGAAGATCTGAGGTGTCGCACCCGTCCACAGAGTACGTTCGTATGCCAACTCGATCTCCGCTCCGGTGGGAGCGCGAGAGCGGACCGCCTTTTCCTTGGAAGGGGCATCTGCTGCTGCGACGGCTTGGGCTTGGGCGGCGGATGCTTCAAGCAGCTTTGTCGATGATCTGAGCTGTCTAGTCGATACGATGGGTTGTTTCTTTACTGGCTTTGACTGTTTCTTGATGCCGGCTTGTCGAGTCAGTGTGCTAGGCTTGTGTTGTTTCGCTGACTTGGGTCGTTTCGTCAACGCCCCAATGGCGACTTCGATGGACAGGGATTGTGACTGTCCAGACGTCTCTAGCTTCTGATTGCCGCAAGAGCACCAATGAGCTATGGGACCACGGTCATCCTCGATCGGCCGGCTGCGCTTATACCCGCTTGCTAGTCCCTTCTCCACCGGCTTCCCGCGCAGCTCTTTGATTGCGAGATCCAACGCCCAATCGGCCCAACCATTCTTCAGCACATACAAAGAGAGCATCTCACACATATCCGCCATGTGTGATTTGTCACCGCAAGATGGTGGGCGCTCCACCTTTCCGTGGTGCACAACTCGTCCCCTCCCGTCAAGCCACCGCAGAACGACCGTTGAGTCGCTTTTTGCGAGCTCCTCTCGCAGCTGCTTCAGAAACTTGATGGGGAGGGGTCTCTGCACTCCAGCGGCACACCCGACGCACATCTTCATGTCGTTCCAGCAGACGCTCATCCTACAGGCCTGGCACAAGGTGATATTGGTGATGTCAATGTCACCCTGACCAACAGCAGCCCCATATGAGTCGCCTTCTGCAGCTGGCCAAGAAGGGTGGCCAACATCTTCCAGCTTAGGCATCTTTGCTTAATTTATTTTCAGGTACGCCCTCACCAACAGTAAGGAACCAACGTGAAATAAATGTGTGCCTGACTGTGCCTGACTGTGCTTGATCTATCTTCTACCGTCTGATTGGAAGTAATTACTGCCACTTATATACCTCTTCTTTTTGATCACCGCTATCTTGGCAAGCGGGACGGTTCCCAGTTATAATTGGGATGGTGCTTCCGTACAGGCCCCACGGTTATCAGCTCACCGACGCCGGGGTTGCAGAAGCGAGTTGGCTCTTCTCCGTTGTTCCATTGGCCAGTCCAGAACATCGTCCCATGTATGCTTTTGCTTCAATCCTGATTTAATGTCGGTTTTACGTGATATATGCTGTTGGTTGCTGTTCGTGGGGGTCTAATGTCGGGCGGACTGGATATCACTTCCACGCGGAACACCATGATTGGCTTCTGCGTAGGCAATATCTGTCTGTTTATCCCGGTTTCCTTGCAGGCCGCTGTCACCGCAGCTTAGTGCTGCTTTTGTGCTTTCTGTCATAATTACGAGCGTCATTGCGGAGGGTCTCTTCCTCTCGTGTTGTGAGCTACTGCTTTAGGTGCATATTATTGGCCTCTAGCCACATGTCTGTTAATTGACTTGTATTTATTTGCCTCATCAGCCAGCCTGATTTGCCAGCCTGATTTGCCATTATCAATGGCCTAGTCCCGGTTGATGTTTTGCTCTAACCTAGCATTACCAACAGCATCATCATCATGGAGAACTTGCTTCGCCTCTGGGTCGCCCTCGCAGGCCTCGGCGTGTATCTCAGTCTTAGGACTGTATATCGCCTCTATTTCCATCCGTTGGCTCATATCCCTGGCCCTAAGCTGACAGCATGCTCGCACCTATACGAATTCTATTACAATGTCATTCGTCCGGGCCAGTTTTTGTTCAAGATTGAGGAGATGCACAAACAATATGGTCAGACGCCGTGGGCAATTCCCTTGAGCGACCAAGCACACTGACAAGTCTTGGGATGAAACAGGTCCCATAGTGCGCATCAACCCAAGGGAAGTTCATGTTAGTGACCCGGACTTTTACGACGAAATCTATGCCTCGAGCAGTCGCAGGCGAGACAAGGATCCAGCATACGTCCCTACATATGCCTTGCCCGGCTCCATGGTGGCGGCCGTGAGCCACGAGAAGCATCGCTTCCGACGGGGCATTCTCAAGGACTTCTTTTCTCGACGATCTGTCGCGGAACTGTCCGACTCTGTGAATGAGCGGGTGCAGAAGCTCATGACTCGTCTGGAGGTGGCCCGAATTAACCAGACCATCATATCTCTTGATGATGCCTTCTCAGCGATGACATCCGACATCGTCACAGCATACTGCTGCGGTAAAGATTGGGACTTCATTGAGGATGAAAACTTCCGCAGTGACGTCCGCAATGCTGCCGAGAATGCCATAGAGTTCACACACATCTCCCGCTTTGTTCCCTGGCTAGTGTACGCAATGAGTGCCCTCTCCCCACGAATGATGGCAAAAATCATGCCGGGTAAGGCAAAGCTTTTCGAGTTTCTCGAGGCCTTCTTGGAGTATGGAAAGAATGAGGCGTACTCGGGAAAGAGAAAGACAATGGTAGCCACTTTGGCCGACCCAAGTATTCCGGAAAAAGAGAGAGACTACTATCGGCTGAGAGACGAGACATTTGGCCTCCTTGCTGCTGGCACAGAAACCACCGCGCGAGTGCTCACTGCCGCTTCCTTTTACCTGGCAAACGATCCCAGAGTGCGCGAGACGCTCCAGGCAGAGCTCAAGCAGGCGATGCCTACGCTGGACAGCAGGCCGACATGGGGCGAGCTTGAACAGTTACCCTATTTGGTACGTTACACAACATATCTCCAACGGCCTCAAAATGGATGACATGACATGGGGCTGACCACTTACCGCCAGAGTGCCTTCATCAACGAATGCTTGCGGTTGGCTTATGGAATAACTGCCCGCCTTCCACGGGTAGCGCCGAATGAAGCTCTGCAGTACAAGGAATACACAATTCCCCCGGGAGTGAGTGACGAGTCCCCAGCACAAATTCCCCTCTTTTTTCCCTCGTTTCTTGGCTTCACCGTCTAACCTACAATCCGAAAAAAGACCCCCGTCAGCAGTTCCACATACTTTATCCACGGCAACGCGTCCGTCTTTCCAGAACCGGCCACGTTCCGCCCCGAGAGATGGATCGAGGCAGCGGAAAGAGGAGACAACCTCAAGAGATATCTGGTTACATTTAACCGAGGGACCAGAGGTTGCATTGGCATCAAGTATGCAATACCTTACACTAAAATTCACAAACCCTGGCTTGCATATTCCGCGCTGACTAACTGACTCCATTAATCTAGTCTTGCCTACCTCGAATTGTTCCTCACAGTTGCCCATTTCGCCCGTCGGTTCAACCTGGAGTTGCACGATACGGTGCAGGAAGACTTGCGCATTGTCCGGGACATGACCATGGGCCTGACCAGGCGAGGAGGCATCAAGGTCTACGCCAGACTGTTGCCGGTTGAATGAGTAGCTATGATACTATGATATGATGATGATTCCCCTGACTTGGATTCTTTGCTAGGGGCCGCCGCGCCCGCCGTGACAAAATAGAGCGCAATTTCGCGCAACTCGAGAGAAGATCCGCGGGCAGCTTGTACGAAGTAGCTACTATGTTAGCTGCCAAATTCTCAAACATCCATGGACCAACTAACTTTTTGCTTGCTTGTGAAAAGCGGCTTCTAGTTTTATTGCGGGGAGAGTCTGTCACTGGCCATTAGCTAATCATTCCCAGTATCCCGGATTCGCAACCCGTGCTGATTCCAAGAGCTTGGCAGCCAGTGATATTTTGAGCTCGCAAGTAAGACATGTGCCGCCTCAAATCCTACGATTGCCTCCCATTGGTTACCAGGCTTAAGGGCTCTTCCAACCCTGTCCCGCAGTGTCTGGCGGTGTGAAATTTTGTTCTACTTTAGTGCTGGTAACCAGAAACGGATAGCCCTTCTCTCGGGCTGAAAGCCACTGTATAAACCCCGGATTCATTTCTCGCTCTGCCCTTCGTCTCGTGCTTGCGGCCTGTCGGACTGTACGGATTTGCCCGTCGCTGCCCCACTGTCGACTGGCCTCTTTGCAGCTGAGAAAAAGCCCCCCTGGCTAGCGGATTCTCAGCTTGTTTAAAATGGTGCCCCTTGTGGTGGTTTCGTTTCAGTTGCCAGTCCCATCACCATCTCCATCAAAACCACTGCCGTGAAACCAAACTCACAGATTGTACAGTAACGACGCAATGGGAACCTCCGGAAACCATGCGGGTGATAACCCCAATCGAAACTCTCTGCTCGACCTCAAGAACTTCCAGTTCACCTTTGACGTCTCCAATTTTATTGAGCCCGATGTAGGTTGCCGCATCTGCTGCTGGATCCGTGGCTGCTAGCTATTGGCTGCGGCCCTGCTCCATCCTCACACATATCATGTTGTTGGATGCGATACTTACGCGACATCGTGCAGTCACCGTCGGGACTAGTGTACGCGGATTGTGACATCTTCGCCGTGCCCGCAGACCTCTAACCCGTGCTTGCATTAGAGACGACGGGACCATGTCGCTGTCCGACAGCGTGAGAGACTATCCACACGAGTTTGGCCGCACCTATCACGCATACCGAGCAGGATGTAGGCTATGCTCCAACCCCTCCCCCTCGTCCCCTCGTTTACAATGTCCCGTTATCTTTTGTCTGCATCTGCATCAAGCATAGAAGCTGACCGCAGTGCCCGCAGCATATGCCTACCCCAACGATATTCCTGAACAGGAACGACTTGCGTTCCAGGGCCCCATTATCAGTAAACTCTTCGAGGGCAGGCTGTACTTTGCCCCGCTCTCGCCGGCGAAGCCTCCGCAGTTCATCCTCGATGTCGCCACGGGTGTTGGCGATTGGGCCATCGAGATGGGCGACCTATTCCCCTCGTCCGAGGTTGTCGGCATAGACCTCTCGCCGATCCAGCCCGACATGGTGCCTCCAAACGTCAAGTTTTATGTCGACGACGCGTAGGTCATGACCAAAACAGAATTTCGCGAGTGAGAGAGACAAGAAGAGCTCTAGTCAGCAAAACCCACACTAACTCGTTTTTTCCCGCGCGCCTTTGCAGAAGAGAGACATGGGACTACACGGACAAGTTTGGCTACATACATACCCGGCTCACTGCAGGCAGCTGGGGCAATTTCCAGAAAGAAGTCGCCGAGCAGGCCTTCCAAACCCTCGAGCCCGGCGGTTGGTTGGAATCCCAGGAGGTCGAGGCCGTCTTCGCATGTGACGACGGCACGCTGGACCCAGCCGGGCCAATGTGCACTTGGCTCCACGAGATGAGAGTCGCCGCCGAGGACTTCCAGCGCCCTGCCATCCTGGGCTCCACCCTCAAAGAGGTATTCGAGAGCGTCGGCTTCGTTGACGTGCAACAGCTCATCTTCAAGATGCCCATGAACCCGTGGCCCAAGGACGAGCGCCTCAAGGAGATTGGACGCATGTGGGGAGAGAACTTTTCGCAGGGCCTCAATGGCTTCTCCATCCAGCTCATGAACAAAGTGTTTGGCCGGACCCCGGCTGAGATTGAGGTCAGTACCAGGGCTCCAATGTTTTTTCTTTCATCGTCTTACCAACGCCGCTGCGCCATGCATGTACTTGCAGGTGAACCCTGCAGTGGTGAACTTGACGTCAGGCCATTCGCTGACTTCGTTTTACTCTCATTTTTTAGCTCTCTCTGGTCAAGATCCGAGAGGAACTGGCGGACCCGCGGGTGCATGCTTACATGCCCGTTTTCGTGGTGTGGGGGAGAAAGCCGTTTGCTGGAGAGCAATCAAATACTATGATGACCTAGAGGGGAAAATAAAATTGACGGATAAAAAAACATGTGTGTATATGGTTCAATTCCGCAAGGAGGAAAATTTTCTGTATTATCAGGAGTATTTAAAGAGTTATAATTTGGTATATTGGTCGATAATAATAGATACGGGTTCCGGGAAACGAAGTGGGATTGACAAGGATTGACAAGTACTCTCAATATGGCCAACCAGGCAACAAGGTGAGACAAGATAATGAACCAAAGGCTGCGTTATACATGGAAAGGCTACAATATCCCAATAACAGTCTAGGAAAACATGTGTTTGTGAGAACACTGGCAGCTAACCACATCATTCACATACTGAATAAACAAACACTTTCAACCAACAGGGTAGCTCGTAATAAGCATCGTATTTGTTTACCAACGTTAATAACCTGCACTTTTTTTTAGCATATTGATGCTAAGTATATACCTAAGCTATATTACATATTACCCTATCCTTGAATCGTTTTGCCAAGTTTCTTCAACGCTCTACTTCACTGTGGTGAAGTTCCTTCACAGACCTCTGAGCTCTCTCTGTACATGTAGACTGCAATTCTACCTTTTCGCGCCTGCTTGTTTCAATCCCATCAAGTTCTCATATATCGACCCTTAGTGGCACGTGGTAAAGAAGTATCGATTATTGATCCCGCGGGAACACTTACACCCCGGCAAGCGCCTTGATAACATCACTATGGCCACCTTCAAAAGCAGCTACTAAGGCACTATCTTCGAAGAACCCGCTTCTATTTATCTTGGCTCCAGCAGCCGACAGCCTCTTAACGGTGTGGAGGTGGCCTACTCTGGAAGCAGTTCGTAATGCGTGATCATACCGTATATCGTGACTGTCCATAGAGGCTCCAGCATCCAAAAGTCTCTCAACAATATCAAGATGACCATGGCCGCAAGCAGCACCTAAAGCGGATTCGATATCCCAAGTAGAGCTTGTATCTGCCTCATGACATAAAGCCAAAAGGATCTCAACAATATCGATATTGCCCCATTTGGACGCAGTCTGTAGTGCACTTCCACCATCGAAACCAGCAGCTAATAGTAGCTTCATAAGATCTTGGTTGCCACTTTTAGAAACTGAAAGTAGAGCTGGCTGATCACCTATACCAGCAACTAACAGAAACTTTGTGAGATCTTGATCGTGCCAATCAATAGCAGCCTGTAAAAGAGGCTGACTATCTACACCAGCATCTAACAGAGTCCAGGTCATGGCTAGGTCGCGATGTTCAATAGCAACCCGTAAAAAAGGCCGACCATCTAGACCAGCATTCAACAAAGTCCTGGCGGTAGTTAGGTCGTTTTTTATAATAGCAGCCTGCAGTACAGACCAGCCATCTATACCAGCTTCTAACAGAATTTTGGCGGTAGTAAGATCGTTCTTAATAGTAGCAGCCTGTAGTAGAGGCCGACTATCTGCACCAGCAGCTATCAGAGATTTGGCGGTAGTTAGGTCGTGACTTTCAACAGCCGCCTGCAGTAAAAGCTGACCATCTACACCATAATCTAACAGAATTTTGGCGGTAGTAAGATCGTTCTTAATAATAGCAGCTTGCAGTAGAGGCCGACCATCTACACCAGCAGCTATCAGAGTCTTGGCGGTAGTTGAGTCGTTCATTTCAATAGCAGCCTGCAGTAAAGGCCGGCCATCTATCCCACTAGTTAACATAAGCGTGACGATTTTTCGATCGCCGCTTTGAACAGCGGCCTGTAGAGCTGTCTGGCCATCTGCACCAGCGGCTAATAAAAACTTAATCATTTCCTGATCGCCTCTTTTAGCAGCAGTCTGTAGTGGAGTTTGACTACCCTCGAGGGCTGCTAACAAAAGCTTCATGATATCTTGGTCATGCTTTACCGTAACAGCTTGTAAAAGAGGCCGAAAGTCTACACCAGCGTCTAACAGTGTCCTGGCGGTAGTCAGGTTATTATATGCAATAGCACCCAGGAGTAAAGGCTGACCATCTACTCCAGCAACTAACACGCGCGTGATGATTTCTCGATCGCCATTTTGAACAGCGGCCCCGAGAGCTGTCCGGCCATCTGCTCCAGCGGCTAAGAGTTTGTCCAGAGCATTAAGGCGGCCAAGCTGGACCGCTCGTTCGCAACCTTGGTCTATTATAATACCTGGCTTTTCGTACTCGAGAAGGATATCAAGTAGCGCAACGTCTTCATGAGTCACTGCACTTCGCATAAGTCGCCCGCGTTCTAAGTCTGAAAGTGTGCCAGTGAGGATAAGAAGTCGTATAAGTGCATAATGGTGAACCTTTTTGCTCCAGTGTAATATAATTGGAATGCTTTCATTGAAAGATTCTTCCTTCCAAGGCTTCTTTACGAGATCGTGTCCCTGAACAATCATTTTTTCCCATAGAGCCCAGGTCTTGGATTTTCCTCTCTGAAACATTATCGTATGAGAAATCCAGTGAACTGACGCATATCCGAGGAAAGGGTACCCCGCAAGCACCCCTTCTTTCGCGCCTCCTGTATCGTCTCGTTGAAAGGAGCCTAGAGCCTCAATAGCACTGGAGGCTGTTGAGCCTCCTCTGGCATTCAAATTTAGCTTCACGAGGGCAGGAATTGATAACACAGTCTTCCACTGTGGTCGCAAAGCTGTCCCAGCAATAGCTATAGGTGGCATAGGTGGCAACGGTTGCTGTCGCCTGGCTAGAGTTGTCTTGAAATCATTGAAGTTCAGATACGTAACGCATATCTCGCCAAGATAATGATCGGCATCTTTAAGATTCAGGTGGAACTGTTTATGTCGAGACTTAGACGACCTCTCAATGAAAAATTGCTGGACGGTTTGATGCACAAATTGAACTGTTTTCAGTTCCTCGTCGACATGGACCAGATTTTCACACCATGAGCCGATGTACTTAATGCCGTTAGATCTTCGTTCTGGCTTTGAGTATTCCTGTCCGATTTCAACGAAGATGATTTCCTCTAGCTGATTGAGGGACAGGGGCTCTTTTGCAGCAGCAACCCATCGGAAAATACGCTTTGTGATATCTTCGTTTCTCCGAGAAACGATCCGGTCAATGGCCCGATTGAATGTTTCCTCTAAGTCTTTAGGGAAGTTTCGAATAGCTGTTCGGATGTCCTCATCACAATGCTGTAAACAAAGCTCATTTACTTGAAATACAACCCAGAGAAACCTAGAGGGGTCAGCATATAGATAAATATCTCCTACATTCCAATAACTCACATTCCATTTGCCCCGTTTGAGAGTGCTGCTTTAATATCTTCGATGAGGTCCGGATCCCCAACTATAAGCTCTTCGGTTTTCAGTTTTTCCTGCACTATGCCTTCAACATACGTCATGATGTCGGATTGGGCTGGCGAACAGTCCATGGGAATCTGTTTTAGGGCCGGAAATCTCTTTTGTATCTCTCTAGAGACACTATCACGACCAGCGAAGAAAAGTTTTGTGTTCGACCTGACTTTTATGACTGAGTGGAGAGTGTCAAGAAGATCGTCTCGTTCCGGTTTTGTACACTCATCTAACCCATCTATTACGATGTAGAGCGTTTTGAATTCTTTAGCTAGACTTCGCAGCAATTTCGCAATTTCTTCGAGCCCTGAAGTCAAGTTGAGTTGCATATTATCCAATAACGTTTCGACGCTTTCATAAATGTTGATTACGTCTAGCATCTGTCGAATAATTGACTTGAGTATGACCTCAGCGTTTAATGACTGTCGATCATCAAACCTTATGAAGAAAAAGCTGATGAAAACATCTGGACTGCGCTTCTCCGTTAAGAGTTTTTCGATGACACTCGCTCTATTGATTTCATTAGGCAACATGCTTCACAAGTTATTGTTTGAGTCCACTCACGTAAGAATTGTCTTGCCCGAGCCAACTACAGATGGTCAACATACTTGACTGCCAGCATCAGTATAATGGGAATAATTGAACTCACTCTTTCCGGAGCACCATAACAAAGGAAATTCTCGGCCATCGATCCACATGTTAAACTCGTCTGTATGAAAAAGCCATTCCAATGTACCACTATACCGCTTCCGACAGCTTTGTTTAAATGGTGTTAAGTAATCATGAATCGACAAGGAGTCAAGTAGCCGTTGCTTTCTTTCCTTTGCTTGTCTTTCGTCACTTTGCATCTGCCATGACTCCATCTTATCATGCTGGTCTCTTTTTCCGCGAAAAATTCTTGGTAGTTTTTCTTTCTTTGAACTTTCTCTTTTTTTAACACTTTGAAGTTGTTGGTTTTGTTGATCTGCCTCTGTCTTAGCGAGCGAGAGTGCATCTTTGACAATTTTACTACGTTTTTTAATATCATCCGCATCCTGCTGAAAATTCTTCTCAAGTGCCTCACGAGGAGAGCTAAAGAGGTATCCAGACCCTTCTCCTTGTTAAATAAGATTAGGGCAGCTTGTGGCACTCTAACTTACATGAAGGTTGGGCAATTTCTACTGCGCGCTTGCAACAACGAATGAGCGACGCATAGAAATCACACAGAGCATCTTGAAGCCGTGGTGAAGATGAATAGAATATTTGATAATCTGTCCACCGTGGACAAATCCCTCCAAGGTCCATGAAGAATTTTGAGAGCGGCTCATCATATGCTGCAGATTTGACAGTCACCTAACGCCATAAGTATCCGCACTGCAATAGCTATTTCAATCCAATCCTAGAGATAGGCTTACTAGCATTGTCAGTTTTACACTTCCCCATAGGGTGGAAGCGAATTCTAGGTGTGTCGAATCAACGGCTTCGACAGCCGCGGAAAAATCCCGAACGGACTGTAGGACTGAATGGAGTCTGCTGGCAATGCTACGCCCCTTTCTGTTTCTATTCAGTGAGTCGAGCTCAGCAGTAAAGACAAGAACAGCAATTGCATCTGGTATTATCTTGGTTTGTTGTAATTTGCGTCGCTGATCGTCTGTAAGTACCCTTTGAAAGTCGAAGATGCTATCCCTCAGTCTTTGAGTCCCATTCGACTTTGTGGTACCAAGAATAGAAATAGATGATGGGCTTTGCGCATTATAATGGGCTATCCCATGAAGTGTGAGAACGATCTGGCCATGTTGAGCAGAACCCAAGGCCATGTTAGTATGATTATTCGAGTAAATATCATCTTCGATCTCCCTAGTGCTGGACCTGGAGAGATGACCCTGATCTGATATGGTGTATCGGGCTAACATAGCTTTGACGGCGGCTGCCGCGGTTGCCGCAGCAAATGGCTGCCAAATCTTGTTTTTATGACTATCTGAATAGTCGCAAATGCCCTTGACGACGATACAGGGGCATTCGTCCCAAACGCCGGCCCCCTCCATTTCAAACGCTATAATGTTGTATTGTTTGGCAATTTGGTCACGACGATCGCCAGACTTCATGACTGTATCCGCCGATGCAATGCGCCCGATGAAAATATCTGGATATTGCGTTTCTTCCCATGACAGGTGCCGTTTTCTCTCCAAGCGCTGCCTCGGGATTAGCTTCTTCTCATCGCATCCCAGTTTTGAACAGGATGACTGTGCGGCATTGTCGCAATAGTTCACAGAATCGCAGCATGGATCACCCAATGGTCCTCCTCGGTGCTTGTGTCGGTACGTCGCGACAAACAGCTTATCTTCAGCGAAACCAGGATAACGGTAACTGTGCCGATGCTCTTTTAGAACAGCTGCCTCTTGCAAAGCTTTTAAATGCCTGGCGGTATCCTGTCGAAGATCGGTCTTCCCAGTATCAGATTTTAAGTAAGCGAGGAGGGTGCGAATGTCTTTGTTCGGTAGACTCTGGGTGGCCACGGCTGTCTCCTTAGGGATGAACTCCCCCGGGTACTGTCTGCCAAAATCATACTGAATTATAGCTTCGCCAATAACCACATCGCCAAGGAGTGCCTCATGTGCCCCAAGGATGGGAACCCCGCCACAGACTCCCACGAGGAACGCAATCCTCAAGTTCGAATAGCTTGTCCGTAGACTAGCTGCTGAACCAGCAACTGCAGCTTTGCCCATATTTGGTAAAAGCATGAGCACGACATTGTGCATGCCAATTCGCCCATTTCTATATATATTCGTATCTCCAGATGTTCGTCCGTATTGTTTATCATCCTCGTCCCAAAATTCATCAACAATAAGTATGGCGGCATCGTATTCGAGCGATAAGGCACAGATAATAGCTATCTGAAAGTCTTTGCGATGAGACGGGCGATGGTAGGTGGATTTGGAGCTGCTTGATGAGGGAAAACTCGAAGAAACTGACATATTTCGCTGATACGAATGTTAGCGTAGAAAAGGGCTGGAGCTGACTTCACATTCAGAGTGATTCGCCTTACTCATTAGGGCCTTACAGTAATAAAAAACCAGGTAGTAACTCTGGGGTTATCTAGCGAGAGGGGAAAACCGAGCAATTGAACCGTCGCAACCAAGTGAGGCTATTGGCATCACGTTGGCCTGGGTGCGATAGATGCTGTACAAAAAATGTGACGATATCTCGGATATCCTCTAATCACGGCATGAATTGACAAAGGAGAAAAAAACATATTTGTAGGCGGTTTCGGCGAGGCTCAACGTCCAGGCATAATCGCAGGTGGCGGTTGGTGCCTGATGGGCGAGTGCCCATACCCAATGGTGTGTCGCATCAGCATCAGCTTTGGCACGGTGAGGCAATCGCAGCTATTATCGATAACCTCGAGAACGAATCTTACTCATATAATTGGTTTACAAATATAGCGAAGGAAGCACCAGTGATTTTCAATCTATTAGAGATACCTCTACCTATACCTTGCGGGGAAAGCAGGTCCTTGATAGTCGCGCCCGAAATCATGGCCTCAGCATAGGCTTGAAGAGAAATAGACATATTCGCAAATAGGCCTCGGTAAAGTTCATATAATAATAAACTGATTTATTCTAAATTGTTTGATCTAAGCATTCAAATAAACAATAGCTCTGTGCAGAGTACAGGATGGACAGAACAATTTAGGTTTTTGTTGTTTAATAGACTCTTACCCGTTCTACATCTAAATATGTCGCTCTCATTGTCATTTTACCATTGGCCTATAAGGTACTTAAGTAATTAATGTCTCTACCTTGTATTTATTAAGCCATTTTTAATTAAATTAAGGACATACGATGATAAATCGTGGAATTTTTGGGCTTCATCTTCAAAATTTCATCCACTGCTGTCCACTTCCGAATTACACTTCCCAACGCTTATAAATAACTCAACAAAGGGAAAAAACAGTGAAAATCACAGATACAATGCTAATAAACATAAAATAAGGCCTTCTATACGTTGGAAATCTCGTGACAGAGAAAGAAGATGACACACACTCACACGGATCTATAGTCGCTCCTTCGTGTTGATTAACGAGAGTTTCGCGACATTCGATTTGTGGCGGTGTGTTCCTTACAACCTTGTACATTCCTGCGACTGCTTCGTAACCTTATATGCAGCTCTAATAACAGAGCTGACAAAACCGTCTTCATATCACTTCCCATGATGTCTTCTCCATGTTGTCAATGCTCCTGAACACGGTTACACAGAGTGGCCTCTTCCATCATGAGCTGCTACAGTTCCAGGCGATATTTATGAGTGTCTCTATCCTCGGAAGGAGTATCCTGAATTGCGCCATCACCCCCTAGAATCTCTAATGTCACAAGGCGCAATTACAGTTGCACGCAAGGTAAGTCGTTGGAAAGGAAACACAGGTAGTGATAGTCAAAGTAAGTCATCTTGAATCACGGCATCAAGAATACAGGCACAGGTGATTCTCCGCATCGCGGAATCTATCATGACTTCGCCTCTACGCTATTACAAAGATTCAGAGTATTTTTTGAGGCCACTAAAAGATGAGGGACCCCCATTAGACATATTTCAACAATTTGGGCGAATGGGGTGTGAATCGCAAAAATTGTAAGACATGCTCATTAGTACCCTGACATCAGCCACGCTCTCCTCCATGAATCCATTCGGCTATCCATTCCTTGGTACAAAATAGGAATTAGTTACCCAATAATATCTCAGAATCTTGATCTACAAAGGATCTCGACTCTCTAATTTATTTATTTTCCTTTTTGGAAACGGATAAACCGGGAACGTTTGAAAGCTTCGGTCACGTTATTATGGAGCGCCGAAGACTCACGATAGCTCCATCGCTGATCTGAGCCTAGTTGATCGTCGCTTTGTTTACAATGCGACGCTGCAGCGGCCGTGAAACACTCAATTGAGAAGGTCAGCATGGATGCATGTGAAAGTACCCCTCAGCATACACCGGTGTAACGATTCACGAAAATTCATGCATCCTGTAAGGGGTACTATAATATGTAGGATGATCCCGTATTGCCCTTACCGACAATTACTTGCCATCTGTTGTGTTGATTCAAGTTGCTTTGAGAATTAGTCCACCACCATGTCGTTCAAAACGGTACTGTCGCTACTGGCGGCTATCCAAGCTGTCCAGGCCGACTTCTCGCATCCTCTGCACTTCAAGAAGGTCGATGCCGTGGCTGCGAAGAGCATTGCCACAGCAAAGGGACGGCTGGTGCAAGGAACTGCGGATCTCTGGGCCGACCAGGTAATAGAAGACCTACAATTTGCCAACGATTTCATTTCAGTTCAAAATGCTAATATACACAGGGCTTCTGGTTCTCCAATTTCACCATCGGTGGCAGCTCCAACCTGGAGATCCTAATTGATACCGGCTCCGCTGACGCCATCTTGAACCCGGGGATTTACAAGCCTGGCTCCAGCTCGGTCAACACCAAGAAGACCTTCCGGATTTCATATGCCACGACGAATCCCGATGGATCTGGAACTTTGTCTGTAAGTGGAAAATGAAATCAGTTACCAAACAATCGTGATTACTGACCAACGGCAGGCGTCGGGCCAAGTTTACCGGGATGTCATCACCCAACACGGCGCCAACCTGACCGTCTCCCAGCAGTACCTTGGAGCCATCACCAGCCCTAAATCGCCGCCCACTTTCCCTCACGATGGCCTCATCGGCTACGCAGGCATCGATAGCAGTGCTCTCGGCCAGACGCCATTCTTCCAGAGTCTCTGCGACCAAGGAACCCTGTCATCCTGCCGCTTCGGCTTAGCGCTCAACGCTGACGAGACCGGCACGCTCTACTATGGTTCCGTTGCGACAGACACTTTCAGTGGCAGCTTGACTTCTGTCTCAGCCAGCGACGAGTGGATTGTCACCGGCGATGTCACTGTTAACGGCGCGACGGTTCAGCGCAGCGCCTCCATCATCACAGACTCCGGCACGACTGTCATTTTCGGGCCTACATCACAGGTCAAGACGCTGTTCCAGAAAGCGGGCATCCAAGCTGTGACAAACAGCAATGGCATCACTGGCTACTACGCCTGCGATGCGCCGCCCACTATTGGGTTGGCATTCGGCGGCAACAACTTCAATATCTTGCCCGAGGCCCTGGCTTTCAGCCAAAACGGCAACAACTGCACAGCTAGCATCCACGGAACGAGTGAGTTTGGCAGCCAGTGGTTGGTTGGACAGGCGTTCTTCCAGGGCAAATACATTGACCACAACGTCGACGATGGAACAATGGGCTTTGCCAACCTGCAGTAGGCATCATCAATTATGGAAATAAGAATCGTTGAGAAAAAAAATTAGACAGTCTAGATGCGTGCGCGTAATAGGCAGCTCATTGCTAGGTGCATGTAGATGTCATGTCAACAGCGCAAAGCCTTCCTATTCTTCCATGCCATGCCTACCTGCAACCAAGAATATACATGTTAAGAAGTAAAACGCAATGGAACCAAAGTCGTGGGAGAGGCTATGATATAAGTGTCTATCTCGCAATTGAAGTCACATCCCGCTATTGGTAGTAGAGCAACGAGTTTCTTTCAATTTCTTTTCTTTTTACACATTATTCACCGCGTTTGGATGCCAAAGTGAATTTCTTTTCCTGCAAGCTAAGAAGATGCTGAGATGTTGTAGAGGACCCATTTCACTCCATCAACGACAATGTCCGGCTGGGTCATCTGGACAAAGTGTCCACTCTCAGTAGCAAAGACGAGCTCGCTTTTGGTAGAGAGTTTCAGAAATTCTTTCATGAGACCCTCATTTTTCTCATCAACCGTCCTGATCAACTCTTGAACGTAGTTCCTCTGCTCCTCAGTTCCATTTCCTTTCGCAATTCCCGCCTTGTATAATCCATTCCAGTCTCTGCTTCGCGTGCCCCCAATTATATAAACCGGTTTATCCCCAACCAATGGCTGTTCTTTACCCAGCCTTTTCTTGCGCAGAGTCTCAAAACTTGGTAAGTACTGCTCTGCATCTTCTTTGTGTGCAATTAGCTTGTATCTGTTGGTCGATTCTGCAGCTTTGAATGCATCCCATTCCTCCTGCGTCAATTTGTGCTCTGCTTCAACGCCCCAAGCAGCGTATGGCTCAACACCTGCTGCTATAACATTCCAGAGAATTGGATCATCTACATCCATAACCAATGGCGCTGTCTCATGATTGGCGTCAACAAGCACTAGACCAGCGATCTGGCTAGTTCCCTTCAGTGCGATGAACTCGTGTAAAATGACACCGGCCCAGGAGTGCCCCACGATGATCAGAGGATTTGGAATGGGAACCTTTTCGATCAAAAGAGAGAGCTCTAGAGCAACGTTCTCGGCTGAGGGAACGAGTGGCGAGGATTCTGAGTTGCGATAGCCGGAACGGTCGTACGTGTAGCTTCGCAGCGACTGAGGAAGCAATCGCACCACGGCTTGCCAATTGAGAGCATCGCTTGCTACACCGGAGACAAAAAGTACAACGGGATCTTTGGAGCTGCTGGGTTCTGGGCCGTGAATGTAGAGGGCTAGAGAATGAGTGCCGATGTTGACGAGAGCGCAGTTTGAAGGGAGGGTTGAGGAGGCCATTTTGGAGTGATGATTTTACGAATTCTCAAGACTTCAGTGAATGCCTATTCCTTTTAGAGTTCTTCATGAGCTGTATTATAACATTCAAGAGCATTCAACAGCGAAATAGGTTACAATTTATAGTAGAGGCATTAAACACTAAAGGGGCACCGTCTATGAACTTAGATTCTAAGAGGATCGAGTCGCCAGGTTCGGTTGAACTTAGCGTTGACGTCTGGTCTTTTGTACGGATTCATAAGCATGATTCCGTGTATGTCTTGCACTTTTTTGTCGTGATATTAATATCTGGACAAATTAAGTGACCAATTACTATTAGTTCAAGCACGCCTTTACATGGCGAATACCTCAACGTGTATGGAGTATGTGGAATCATCTAGCCGATGAGTCATGCGTCAATCCTTCTGGCTATAGAAGCGACTTGACATGGCTTAACTCACACTTATATCCCAACTAGCGCCTCCATGCATATCCACTGTTCACAAAAATCCTTCGATATTTACCTTCACAGCTCTTGTTTTCGTATTTGGCTGTTTGTAGGGCGCTGAGTTATACTAGATTGCTTTCATAGCCGCATATTTAAATGCGTTTTGTGTGGTACAACTACTTGATCAACCTACACTATGCGCCGCTGTTTCTTTAGGACCAAAACAGCTGTCGCAACCTTGCGAATAGACAACGCTACATGTGCTTTCAGAACATGTAAGGTATTGATATATAAAACACTTCACAACCGACTATCCATAACTATATAGCTACATTACAACGGCTCTTTCCGGTTAGGTCAGTTTGTTTTCGATGTTGTCTTTATTCCTAGATGACCTGTGTTAAACAGTCAACGTTAGCGCTATCCACCCTTGCCATACCAAGCATCCCTCCAGAGTTCCTGCACAGTCCTTAGCTTAGCATCGTTTTTATTTCCCCAGAGTGCTATATAATATTGCTTTTCTCTTTGGGAAAAGTTGCTTAGGCTCAGGTATGTGACTAAGAACTAGAACAGCGAAATAACAGATCGTAATGGTTGGTAGTGGCCATGGCGTTGGTAAAAAGTTGGCGAGAGCATCCTGGTTGAACGTGAGCAAACTTGTCAATGCAAGCCCGAGGCCCATGCCAACGGTGATCAGTGCTCGAAGTATGTTAAAAATCGACCAACCATGTTGTTGAGATACAACATGTAGAACGGTCATCAGGATCAATACTAGGCCAGCGGTGATAAAAGCATAGATAAACTTGTAGGACAGATTAGCTGAAGGACCTTTGAAGGGGATTTTGAACTTACGACAGTTTCAAACTTATTCGCAGTGGCCAAATACGCGGCTGCCGTGGCAGACTGCACATCAGTAGATTCGGTCTCCTCTGCAGGCGCCGCGAGACTAAACGAGGCAAATATTCCATCGAAGACAGTTTGCGCAAGATCCCTCGTGCCATTCAGCCAGCGAACCATTTCTGGGTCATTGTCGGCTAGTTGGCCATTTACATCCCAGAAGGAGTCAGGAAGAGTAAGTAGGCTCTTATAAGTTCTTTCGACATCGTTCAGAGCGGCGACTTCATCTTCTGGAGGGTATGAGTCGAGGAGCTCTGTGACGGTTTCGTTCAATACTCGAACCACTTGTTTTGTAGTTGGGCTGCTAGGCAGCTCGTAATTAATATTGACGATGCTCTGGGCGGCTGACTTGATCGACTGAAGCGCTTGAGACCAAGCAATGAACTGATTTGCGCCTTCTAGAAGAAGTACTAGAGCGACATGGAATGGGAGATGCCAGGAAACCCAAAACATTTGTCGCTTATGACTCAATTTGCCAGAATGCATCCAATCAAAGTACATCTGGTAGATGAAGTAGATCAGGGCAACCGCGCATGTGACAACCCCGATGAGAGCAGCAGCTACAGAGGCTGTTAATAAAGAGTATAATAATAATGAGATGGAGTGAATATTACGCACACCATATATCGCCACTGTTCTTCAGGAAGGTATTTTTCACGACAGTCTGGATATTCCTCGCTATGATGATTGCTCCTATGTGACCAGTTAGTTTCGATGACAAATCCGACGTAATTCGTCTCAACACACCTTCGCCAAGGATTATCAAAGTAAGTAGATTCATGCGCTCGCTTAGATGGGTATCAGACAAGCTGAGAGCCTTGAGACTGGAGAGCCCAAGGTGGATGGTGACCTCAACTACTGCCCCAATATACCAGCTGACAGCAACGACTGAGCTTGCTTCATGAACGGACAAAAAGGATACCGCTAAATATATTCTGCACAGTTTCTAGTCAGCATGTCTCTTGCTGAAGTGGAGTACTCTTGATGATAGTTGGTCAACAAAAGTAAAGGTTTCCCTTACACAGCAAATAGCAAATGGATACCCGTTGCGATCATGAGTGGTACTCTGGTCTCTCTATGCTTGCGAATTTGGAGCAGAACTGTAAAATACTGAAGCGCTAGCATGAGTCTAGAAACCATGAGAAATAAGCCTGTCGTTGATTGCCCTGTTAGTTCACATTAATCGGCAAATGAATTGATCTTTTAACCATACACATGGCCCGGAAGACAGATTTTGCTTCCTTGAAGAAGTCAAATGTCGGACCGAGTTCAGCGAAGCCAACCATGACAGCCAAGTGCACGGCACGACACAGTCGTTCCCAAACGCTGTCTGTGACATAGCGGACATCATATAGGGTTGTTAAAAGCCAAGTCGTCCAAAGAAGTCTATTACAGGGTTAGCAACATCCTGTATCAACAATTATGACCTAGGGTTATATGCATACAGTATGTATCCCACAAATGACCCAAGACTTGAAACGTCGTTGATTTCATGAACCTGGACGGCAGAATTAATAAATTTGAGCATCAAGTGGTTATAGAGGGTGTAAATACTGTTGAAAAAACGTTCAAGTTTGCGACAAACCAAAGATCATAGAATAGCTTATACTGTCAGTTGACTTTTGACACGGAGAGTATCGATGTCAGCGCTACCTCAAGAGTAGAAGAAGTTTCATGCTATTATCTTCGTATCAGCAACGTATCTATAAGAAATGACTGACGCTTTGTACCTTGGCAAATTCCAGGCCATCGTCTACATCGGCATCAGCAATGAATGGAGGCTTTGTAGAATTGTTAAGAGTTGCCTCTTCGACGTTCTTTCTTTCGGCTAGTGGGCATTTTATCAGTTGAAGGGTAGAACTAGTATAAGCAGCGACTTCAGCATCCTCGTCGCCAGCCATAATTCGGCACGAATAGTGGTTAAAAGCAAACGCAGAACAGGAATGCGTCGAAATGTAATTATAAGAATCGAGGTATCGTTACTGCTTCACTACAAAATTGACCTGTGGCAGGGAATTTCTCTCCATTATATAAGTTCTCATTACAAGAAGCAGTGTATCCCTCTGAGACATACGTCGGCACTTCCTGCCGTCGTATGTAAACCTATGTACACTTCAAAGCTGCAGCCAATCAAAGAGTCAGAAATTGAGTATTCTCACCTCAATATAGAAGAAAAGTGGACACGAAACATACGTGGTGTCTCATGGCATTCCTTGGCACTCAAAGGGATAACGTCAATGCGATAGCGCTGGAAGGATTCCGCGCTTTACAAGCTTCGCCCCTTGGTGTCAGCGTCACAATTGCGATGCATGCCCTACTAACTGCTTCTCGGGATCCAACCATAGAACCAGTCGAAATGTCTACCAGCATTTACAAATTGCACCGCAAAGGAATTTAACCAATCAAGGATGCAAGTAGGTCGCCTGTATGCTATTTACATCCGCGATCCTTCGTCAGTTGTAGAGCAAAACCTGTATTACGATCTGTAGCCACTTCAGGTTGGCACAGCCCTGACGATCACCATTTCCCGATTGGGACAACAACGCGATGGAATCTGCCCCAAAACCGGTGAAGGGATGTGAAAGCGGGCCAGAGGAAGCCAACTAAATCTGTGCCTAATAAGTCATGTCGGGTCAGTGCCTACTTACGGGGAGACCGTCTGCTTCATGTGAGATCAAAGCCTTGATCAGGATCTCTTAACCAAAACAGAGTGTTCCGCCGTTCTTTGCAGACTATTGTATTGTTGAATGATGATGCTGTCTACAGCGTCATGCGTGAAGCGATGCGTCAGCAAACTAAAATAGTACATCTATACGAAGTCGAAATGAATAGGATCATGTTTTCCTGATTTGGACATCATTGCGGCATCCTCCTTATGCAGTGGTTAGTCCAGTACTCGAGAAATTGATATAAAACATGGCAGATTGTTGCACTTCATGATTTCAGCAATTTTCAGTTCTCTCTACTTTAATCATCAACTCTCATCACCACAATTATATTTCGCTCCCATTCAACAGCATAATGCGTTTGTTTACAGCAGAGTGCTGGCTTCCAGCATTGGTTGGTCTCCAAGCTATTGTGGTTAATGCCCAAAGCTCTGCTTCACCCAACTGTACCACCAAAACCCAATTCTTCACGCAGCTGGTTGACCATAATTCGACTACAAATGGGACTTTTCAACAGCAGTATCAGATCATCAAACCTCACTTCAAGCCTGGAGGTCCAATCTTTTACTATCAGCAAGCCGAGACTGCAACATTTGCCTGTTTGGTATATAGAAGAACAAGTGCTCAAGCAAGTGTGGATTCTAACATTGAATAGGAGAGAACCAATTATCCAGCATGGGCTCAAGAAGTCGGCGGCATGGTCATCAGTCTCGAGCACCGTTTCTTTGGCCTCAGCGATGCGTCAAACGCCACAGATCCCATCGAAAAGTACAAGTCCCTAACTCTTGAGAATGTCATGCTGGATGCCGTGACCTTTGTCAATCATGTAAAGCATACTATCCCTGGAGCAAAAGATAGCAAGGTTATTGTTTCTGGAGGTTCATATGGTGGCTTCTTGACTACAGTCCTCAAGATGAATTATCCTGAAGTGTTCTTCGGAGCTGTTCCGTACGCCCCGCCCCTCCGATCGATTGGAGCAAACTACCAGAACCCGAGGCGGTACGACTGGTTCAATTGGGTATGTTCCTATTAGAACTATTGCGTGAGATTCATTTTGCTAATTGTACGTAACTCTTAGGTCAACCAAGTCTACTGGCATTTGTCTGCAGAGGCGGCTACCAAAATGAGAGATGCTTTCACTTTGCTAGCAAAACGTTTCCAAAACTGTACGTCTTACAAACCTTATCATTGTCCTCAATAACTGGGATTGAACGTCAGCTAATGCCTTGAAGTGGGTGAGGTAGAAGACATTGCGAAAGATCTCAATCTCTGCACCGTCCCAAAGACAGCAGCAGACCTTCAATTGGTAATGGGAGTTATTACTACCAACGCCGAACTGATCCCTTTGCTCAGTTACGCCAGCCCAGATGCAAACCCTTTCGGCGCCACTCCTGAAAAAATGGTCAACATATCGCTTAGTGCAAAGAACCCAATCGACATTGTTAACGCAACTCTGACCTTGCGAAACCCGCCTAATCTAGTTCCTTGCATCTCCTGGGACTCAGATGAATCTTCAGAAGCATCTCTTCAAAAAGCTCCTTTCAACTATCTTCTATGCAATTATTTCCCCTTGAGCAGTAATGAGATTCTCGAAGGAAATATCTACCCCCCAACATCTGTTCAAACGGAATCGGATCCTATGACTTGCGAGACGCTATACAAGATTGTTCCTCCAACCCAAGCGGAAGTTGAGGCAAAGTGGCACATTTCAACAGCAGACCTGATCCAAGCGCCTCGTATCATATTTGCACATGCAGAGAACGATCCTACTACTGGTGTTGGTATCCATCCATTTCCTCCTTCGCCGGACCGCAATGCGTCCCGATGGATGATCACTAGCCAGGCTGCGCATGGCGAGGAATCTATTGCCTCTTTTCGAGGAGATAAACCAAGCGTTGTCCACGTAAGCTCATCCGAACATGATCTGAGGCACTACAGCTGACATATGCATCTAGGCGAGACGAGTTCAATTGGAGACGATCAAAGAGTGGCTTGGACTTTACTGAGAGTGACATATTAGCGGCACCATTACATGAAGATATTTGAGAGGGTAATTACATTTGTTACCGTCGTTCTGATGCATCAAACTTATTCTTAACGCTTAGTCTTTTTCCCTGGTTTCTTTTTGAGATCTAATTCTTATTTACTCTTTTTCTTTGTCGGAGAAGAGGAGCGCGGTGTTGCGTCTCTTTCTGCTTCACATTCTTGAGGCTTTCGCAATGGTCACAAGATGCACATTCACACAATATATTGATTATTTAGTAGAAAAACGAAAAAGTAGAAGAAATAATACATCAATCTTTATCTTATGCTCTTCATTATCATCATCGATACACAATCCAAGTACTCCGCAGTATATGTTACATCAAGGTCTCCCATCAATGAATTAATCTTGTCTATAATCCAATTCTTGCCTTTCTGATCGCTCACGACGTATGCGATGATTAATGGTACCTGCAGAAACTGAGCTCCAAGTGGTTTTGATAAGTTTGCATATTCATAGCACATGCAGATTCGCCGCGCAGTGTCAGCAATGCCCAGTCGTAATCTTGGATCGGCCACAAGATTAACTAGACAAAGGTCTGCAAGTATCAAGCCCATCCACCGCCACGTGTGAAATATAGCGCCCTCGGACGAGTAAAAATGGAAGCTGAGCGGGAAATCGTCATCTGGTGTCGAAGATTGATGCTCTTCGAATCCAAGATTATCCTCGCCGTTTCCAACTATTGAGCTCCGAGGCGAAGCGGCTCGCAGTTCCTGTTGCAGCTTTCTCCCATACTCCATAATCTCGCCCATACCCAAGTCAGATACTCCGGCTTTCCAATCTACAACGTACTTTACGAGCGTGGGAATACTGCAGATACTCTCAAAAAGGTGGTCAACGCTTGAAAATTTGATGCTGTCGCGCTTCTCAGGGCAGATGTCTTCCCATCCACCTGTAAGTAAGAAGCAATGTTCCCCTCGTAGCAATGCCTCAAGGACCTAATAGAATGAATAAGCCCCAATGGCAAAAAAGCGTAAGGCTGCCATAATACTCACAATTCGACCTCGTTGGGTGCGGAAAAGAGTATACTCAAAATTTGTGCGTACACACCACGGACCGCGGACGGATATCAGCTTCGACGCGCCCCCAGCATGCGCTATGTATTGGTGAGGACGCTTTTCCGGGGCAATCATCTGCTCAATATTAGCGAATAGTTTTGACATTAGGTATAAAATCAACACAGAAAATTTGGCTGTTTTACCTCATAGTAGGCCATCAACATGGTGGCACAAACCGTGTCGGCAGAAGTGCCCAAGACAGGATCTGCAATTACATTCTGTAGGATTTGGAGAGCCCTCATATACTCGGGACTAGGTTGAGTACTGGGTTGAGAAAACTGATTTGCTTCAAGTAATTGGGTATGACACTGCAGAAGGCACTCTACTGCGACATCGAGAGCGGGATTGTGACCAAGGCGACACGGTATCTCAGTCATGTATCTGCCAAGATGATGTAGCCGGTACCCATCGGGAGGGTTTTTGAATGAAGCGGTCAACGCTGAAGCAAGCTTCTCTCCTCGTGATAAACGGGGAGCTTTGGGTATAGGAGGGCTGGAGTCTCTTGATGATGACGAAGGCGTTGTTGATCTGTAACGAAGCAATTGGAACTTATAGATCATTCCATCGTCATCGCCTTCTCCATAAAGCAGGCTCAGCTTAGCCTTTAAATCTTCTGCACCTGCTTTCCAAAGTGCGGGTCGTTGTCCCATCTCAGGCACCCCGAATCGAGTATTCGTATCGACAAACTGGAATTGAGGCGGATACACGCACTCGCGATCTGTTCGCAGACAGCGCCCACAGATGGGGCGGACTTCATCGCACTGCAACACAATCCAATGTTAGCAATACCGTCGCGAAGCGCAAACAGTCGGAATTCATCCCTCACCTTGATCTTGTTCCGCCGACAAGCCCCGCAGCCATTGCTTCTTCTTGAGCCACGGTGCATTGCTCAGCCTGAATTGTGGTTGTCGAGGTCTAATTGAGGTAATGAAAGGTAAAGTCTTAGATCTCCTCTAGGTGGTCAAATATGATAAAAATTGGCCGCTCTCTCAATTTATAGTCATCTTATGTGACGACGTGTGGGTATCTGCAAGGCTGCTCATCGCCAAAGTAAATATGCTCTAAATGTTTCTGCCTTGCAAGCTCCATCGCCTTACCTAGGATGACATAAATTCGTAGAAGGTACAGCGTGGGGGGATATGGTGATCTTTCTGACCGTTTTGGGCAAACAACGCGGTCGTACCACTTACAATCCCTGCCCGAAGGATTTGGGGGCGGCGTAGCTGTTGAACCAGTGAGAAGAAGCCGTAATTAGAATTCGCATGTCATTGGATGCCGCGGTTTAGCTCAGGTCCCATTACTGCATGATCAAGTCCAATACGACGCACACAAGACTCATGGAGGTCAGCTTCAATTGCCGTCATATACGAAAAACAGTGGCCCGTTCCTAAGCTATTAGCTATACAGACGTCAACTTTGTTCACGTATCACTACGTAGTTTTACTACCATCACACACTGCTGGAGGCCTCATGAAGATAAAATATGGTGATTTCCATTGAAACGTGAATACTTTTGGTCTTCAAGGACAGCTACGCAGAAACTGCAGATACATTGCTATAAGCAGTTTGCTAGGTAAGTGTAGGTACTCTTGTAAAGGATATGCCTTTGATTCAGTATATGCTCTTCACTGTGCCTATAGACATCTACAATTCTTTGTACTAAGATTGTCTAGGACACTAGGATGGTGGAAGCTATTACGGCTGTGCCTGGTTTGCTTCCTCCATCAAAGCAGGTGGTGGCTGCCGAGCTCCAAGAGTCTCCCAAGCACTCATGATCTGGAACAATTTTTTCTCTTGATGCTTACTAGCAGTCATACTGATACCGAATGGTCGCCCATTCATGTCCAAAATACCCAGAGGCATTGTGACGATGGGATAACCTCAAGGGGAGTTTAGCCTTGGTTGGATACAGTCGGACTTGGGGGAAACTCACCAGCTGCGGAAGCAACGCTCGACAGAGGACTGTCAGATAATGATGCGATGGCATCCAGCTCAAACAGGTTGAGTATTTGATCGATTCCGTTGGGTCCGGCAAGCTCGCGAAGGAAGGCCAGAGTTTCCGCATGTTCGGCGGCAGAGATCTTGCACTGTAACGCGCTCTCGAGGCTTGACTGTGATGGATATTCTGTTGATGTGTTGATGTGTCAGGATAAAAACTCATGATGAACTTCATCCATATACACGTACCTTTGGGGAGTTCTATGTCGGCGTGCTGGTTGTTCCAGTCGACAAGTTCCTGTAGGTTACTGACTTGAGATGACTCTAGAGTTTCAAGATAGCGATTGAAGACTTGTTGGAACTCGTAGGCTTCAAATATCGTTAGAGTTGGCAAACAGGGCATCTTGAGGCTTGCTGAACAACCTACAGATGATGTCTCTAATCTCAGGCCAAACCTTGTCGCCGGGAGGAAGCTGGACCGGATACTCGACGTGGACACCGGCATCGGATAGAGCCTTCATTACGGAGTGGTATTCTTTTCTCTGTAGCAATGTTAGGGCAATGCGTTACCGAGGGATAGTGGATTTACCATCTGAGAGAGCGCCTCGTCGTCATTTTTGCAAAGATTTTCTGGTAACTTCCAAATCTTCTCATCCACAAATCCAATCCTCAACCCGTCCCATTTTTGTGTCATGAGCTGCGACAGTCTTTCGTTGTGATTCGGTCCTGTCTCTTGCAACATCTCGATGACCATGGCAAGGTCAACTGGTGACCTAGCCATAGCACCGACAGAGTCTAAGCTCTTCGACACTGGAATTACTCCATCCATGGAGACGGTCCCAATGGTCGGCTTCATAGCATAGAGCGCGGCACGGGAGGCTGGGGATACAATAGATCCGTGAGTTTCCACACCGGGAGACACTATGCCGAACCCAGCAGAGACACCGACGGCAGATCCTGACGATGATCCGGTAGGTGTCAAAGGAAGAAGTCAATGAACTGGCTCACCCAGGGAAGAATGAAGAGCCTTACTGAGTGGCCCATTGCGCCCTCATCCAACTTGAGAGGTCCCCTGACATACGCTGAGCGGGTATAGCCGTTGACGGGAGACCATCCATCAATGAGACCTTTGCCTTTGAAGTTGATGAATTCCTGTAGTATCACTGTCAGTCGAACACTGGTATAGAGAAAGGTAACAATACACGTACCGTCAAGCTAGCCTTGCCAATGAGGATGCCACCAGCATCAAGAAGCTAAATCGATCATGAGATTAAATTAGCCAATTCCCCTTTCGATACTGGCGGTTGGTAGTTCTACATACCTTCTGTACTGTAGGAGCGTTCCCAGGTGGCCGAGAGCCAACAAGAGCCCAGCTCCCAGCCGTTGTGCCCATACCTAATTGAGGATCGGTCGCGATTGCATCCTAAGGGATTGATTAGCATAAACGTAGATGATACTATAGGGAATCTCATACCTTCACGATGAACGGAATACCATGGAGCGGGCTTCGAGCCTTTCCGGCGGCGCGTTCTTGGTCAAGAAACTGCGCTCGCTCTAGGAGCTGCTGTATTGGAGCAACAGAGATCAAGGCACCCAGATTAAGTCCATCTTTATTGTGTTTGTTGACTTGGTCCAAGACTTCTTTTACTAGCGACTCCGCAGTGAGTTCAGAACGGTCGAACAGTTGTTGAATGTCGCGAGCGGTCGAGGTAAGGAGGTTGAATGGTTTGAGCGCCATGGATCCTTGTTGGAACAATGAAATGCTACCGCCAGTCCAAGAACGCTGAGGCAAGTTGCAAATGTTTCGATCGTAAGGTGGCTGTTGTTTCTGAAACTTCACGCTGGTCGCTTGGCCACAAGTCCAGATTAATGAGAGGGACTGAAAGAACTTCATGCAGTCACTGGAAGGGTGAGAAGAGAGCAGACGGGATCGCTCCAAGATGGGATGTGGAGGGACACTGCAACAGGCCGGAAAGATAGGAAGAGATGGGGGAATCGACTTGGAAGAAGCGGCTGGTTCCTTTCGTCAGTCCAGAGAGGCGGGGGCATGGAGTATGAGGTCACAGCGGAATGAGGCCCGTGCAGCATTTGCTGTACAATGCGATTGCTTCGTTAGATCTTATTCGCCCTGGGGGGGATATTTTCGAGGTTGGGAGGGGTTGGCCAACAGCGTATCGTTCACCAACTTGATCACCCTTGATGGCGATACTGTACCAGTGCAAAGCTACAGAGACCACTCGGTACATGTATCTAGGTCAGATATGTGACCTTGGGGGACGACAGCGCCAGCAACAGGCTGTGTATATGTTACACCAAGCTTTTCTGCGAGTGATCAGTCAGAAAGTTAGCATAGATGGCAGCGTAGTCTGTGATAAGACAGAAGTACGTGCAAGAAGCTTCTTTGCAAAACTGAGCCTAAACGAGAATTGAATTGCATAAAGTGGCACCAGAATGGCTTGGAATGCGAGAGCACATGGAAGAGACGAGACGGAAGGACAAAACGAAAACTTGAATGAGACCAGGTTATATAAATAGACTCTCGTGTAACATGATTTGACGTTATCGAAGACTTCAAATCTAGAGCTACAGGGTTCTGACTAGATTAAAATTTCGGATTCTAGCTTAATAACTAAGAGCTATTTTACCGACTGCTGTGCGATTCAAGATAATCTAGATCAATCCAAATTGGCTCTCCATCGTCTGTCTCTTCCAGCTTTAAACAAAATAAAGTACCCACAACAACAGCTAGAAACAAAAATGTGATAATAAAGGGCCCGATTTCAACCGAGTCCCCAAACATTATGCTAGCTGTAAAGGTACCTATGCTTTGCATTGCGCCGATGGTTGCATACAATATGCCAATGTGATGGCCCCCGGACAGAAGGCCAAGGAGGCTATACATAGCTGGGCTATAGCCGCACCCAAGAGCATAGACGTAGATGGCTGCGACCACTATGGTTGACTGGGCTTGTTTTGCAATTGCTATCCCCAAAGATCCGGTCACAAGAGCTACAATGCTAGCCCGTGAGATATACATGACCTTTCTCAATGGGCTAAAGCGTAGCTTCTCGATCAGGAAGCGGCTGGTCAGCGGTAGTATCGTGGTCAACAAAATGACTCTCAAAAAGTTGGACCGAACTGTCGACACAAGTATCTATGTCAGGTGGTCAGTGATGGGAAACAGTTCGTAGACGTCTGTCGCAGAACGTGTTAAAATTACTAGGAAGTTTGAGGAACCGGGTTGCTGTGAAGATCGCCCAGTGACGAGGAGTGGTACGCTGCTACCCGTCGTGGTGAATACAGAGAATACTATAAGCATGCCTAGCTTCTTGTTCTCGGTAAAAGCACGATGGATTAACCCGGCCATTGATGTTAGGAACTGCGTGAATCGAAAGTTGTAAGACGAAGGGATTCGTGTCTCAGATGCTATCATCGGGCCACCACTCCTGAGGTCTGGTACGAGAGTCTCTGGCAAGGAGAGCGATATCCAGAATGACGCAACTAGGCAAACAAACCCGGCGTATATAGAAATCCAGCTGCCTGCGTATATGAGAGCCATAAATGCCCAGTAGGAGACCATTTCAATCAATATTGAAGCGCCCGTAAGATAAAAGAACGTAGTTGACCTGCCAAGAATGTTAATGATTCGCGCGAAAAGTAGACGAGGAAAATATTTTCGCCTTACCTTTGGGTATCTAGACTAATATCACTTGCTATGGTGAATACCATGGCCGAAAGAACAGTGCTACCGCCCCCTATTAAAGCCCAAAGTCCCTTCAACCCCATTAAGTGGATTGGGAACGTTTCTGGGAAACCACCTGCGGTGTGATAGGGTCGGTCAGCCGGTCGGTTCAAACGTATTCGAATATGTCGTGATTTATATCTACACACATATAACCGCGTCAAATGCCTGCGCCAAGATGATACCCGCAATGGACAATTGGAGTATTCGTTTACGTCCGTATATATCAGCCGCCATACCAAATGGCGCGGCGGTTAAAAAGCTCACGATAATCTCGACAGCGGCTGTCCAGCTTCGAAGTAGAGACAATTCATCGTGCTCACAAAGGGAGTTGTCTAAAACATTTGCATCATTTATGTTGGGCTTGTGACATAAAATGTCTTCTTGTATCTGGTTTATTGGCCTTATAATGAGTGTCTTTCCAATACCGACAAAGGCGAGCAATAGAAGACATTTAGCAATGATAGCCGGACACGAGATGGGAGTATTGCCAACCGCAAGTTCTCTGGCATTGCCGACATGATGAGTTGCTCGTAAAAGGGGGGCTTGCTCCCCATCCTGACTGGAAGCCATGAAAAGAAATGGCGGAGGATGTTGTGTTGAGACTAAGATAATGAGAATGAAATAGTATCGAGAAGTCGGGCTTGGGAGGACTAGAACAAGACGGAAGTGAGATTATGGGAGGCCGAGAACAGGGATCAGACTAAGAGTGCAGGATCGAAGAGATCAGAACGTTGTCACCGGAGATTTTTTTCGATTTGTGGCGGGCCGATGCGACCTGTCTCCTGTCGATGTCGACAGATTTCAATCAGTCATTTTCTCCACATCTAGTGAGGGAATTAATATTGCATCGTTGCCGAAAGGATCGTGCACTCGGCCGATGTTTCATGAATGCTTAATCTTTCGCTGTCGAGAGGTGTAGCTCCGCCAGACTAGGCGCAAACCGGACACGGCCGCAGTTTATACCAACCAACAACCAACAGTCTTTGCTTACAGTATGTCCATGGTCTTTCCTTTGCTCCCTCTTCTTTATTTGTTTGATTATACACGCGGATAGCACCAAACGGCAGTGCACAGAAAGTAGCTTTCTGAAGAACAAACAGATTCAGTCTAGCATCAAGTATACGTGAAGTCTAACAACGACAAGACTGTGAAAAGATTCAGGGCAAGAAGTTCAAACGGGAAACAGAATTTAATAAGATGATGAGAGTCAAATCTGGCTATATTAAATCGAATCTACCAGTATGGAAAGAAGCTTGTTTTGCTGCCTTTAACTATCTTAGCCGGCTATTTTGATGGTTTTCATGGTCGCTTTGCTAGCTTTGGGGTTCTTGGTGTCTGTTACTTTGTTTAGTTGAGTTGTTTGATCTTGAAAGCAATGTGCAATCCTTTTTGGACAGGATTGTCGCTGCCTTCTTTAACCAAATAGATCAATATTCCTCTGGTGGTTCTTGGTGTTACACGTTACCGTAGCTAGAAATAGTGAGCTAAGTCTGGTCACTCCGGCACAAAGGTCTAGTTTACTTGTAGAAATACTCATTTATCAGACGCAGCAAGTTTGAAGGGCTTGTTGCCTAATACATAGGTATTTATGTCTGATACTTGGACTCAGAGCAGAGTTCCACTATGTCGTTGTCATTAGTACCTTAGCAGTATTGCAGTGGCGAAAACTTGAAGCTACTGACCCGAAAACACAAGCAATTCATTCATTTATGAACCACGAGGCATATGCTCTTTAAGCTTATTCTATTCATACGTGTACTTGCGCATGTTTAGGATTGTGATGCGGACTTGCGGAGGCGGAAGCCCCTATGTAATGCCTTTCTAAGAACTACTGCTACGCCAAGCCCCACTCATGAATTGCCCTCTTGAGCATAGATATGGGCACGACTGGAACTTCACGGCCAGAAAGAGAAAGGATGAGGAGATTCTTGATATGAACAATTTCTAAGCTTCAAGGGGTACCTGACCAATATTCCCATGAAAATTCCCAATTGCGGAAATATTAATAATAATTATTCCCATGTCCGCTCTGTCGCGATTCAATAATGCATGAAACAGATGGTGTTGTCTGTTAAAGTCCGCCTTAGACTTTATATAAATATGTTATGGTCATGAAAATAAATGATCCAATACTCTTTTTGAGAGCATATACTCAAGAAAGAGCCTCTGGTAATATTTGTTAGCCAAGAAGAGAATCAACTCTCTGCTGCGAATAGAGGATATCCTGTCTGTCAATTTCTGTGCCAATATCCAGAATGAAGGAGGCACTCGCATATCCAGGGCCCAAGGTTGATGTTGTCGAGTCCCCTATACCAACTGCGGGACCCTTTCAGATGATTGTCAAAGTGGCTTGCGTTGGACTGAACCCCAAGGACTGGAAAGTAGCAGATGGCGCCGTACCTGGAGTCACTTATTCCAACGAGGGTGACGACTTTTCAGGAGTTGTTCATATAGTTGGTCAGGGCGTAACCGAGTTCAAAGTCGGCGACCGAGTGGGCGTCTTCCATAAAACATTGAGCCCGGGAGGGGGCTGGGCAGAGTATGCTATTGCTTGGGAGAGCATGGCATTTCATTTGGCCGACCATATCTCTTTCGAAGGTTAGTCTCAAAGTCATTTTTTTCGGAGAAGATGTACGAACCGCTAACTTTGCTGAACAGAAGCTGCAACTGTTCCACTGGCAGCCATTACCTCTTGTCTGGGGTTATATCGCCGTCTTCCCCTCCCTTACCCTTGGGATCCTTGCGATAAACCGCAGCCATTCATCGTTTATGGCGCGGCATCGGCTGTAGGTGCCTACGCTGTGAAACTAGCCGTCCTCTCGAATATTCACCCTATCATCGCAGTTGCCGGAAGGGGAATTGATTTTGTAGAGACGCTCATCGACAGGTCTCGTGGTGACACAATTGTTGACTATCGTCAAGGAGACGATGCTGTGGTCGAAGCGATCAAGGCAGCTCTAGGGAACAAAGAGCTAGAATTTGCCCTTGATGCTGTAAGCGAAAAGGAAACGGTTTTAAACATCTCTCGGGTGATAAACAAAACTATTGGGAAAGTTGCTGTTGTACTGAACATTCCATCCGGTCTAATTCCGGAGGGGGTTTCGCTTATCAACTCAGCAGTTGAAACAAGCCAGGTAGACCTTGGCAATGACGCGCTTACTTGGCCTAACGCTAAGGGACAAAGCGTAGGAATCACGCACTTTACAACTGTCATGCTGAGATTCATCGGTAGAGGGTTGAATGAAGGCTGGTTCAGCGCGCATCCGCATGAAGTAGTGCCCGGCGGGCTTCACGGGCTAGAGGGCGCACTTACACGCTTGAAGAATGGTTCAGTTAGCGCAACTAAGCTCGTTGTCAGGATATCGGATACCAATGGTTTAGGAAATTAATCCGGCCTATTACAGTGGCCTGGTGGCTTAATAAACACAATGGCTAATCAAGCCTGGGAGTCATCCTGGTCGATGCATTGTCACCGCGCGGTGGGGTTAGAGGCAGTTTATCCTCTTGAGGTAAAGAACTTTCGTTAGCAACCTTGATAACAATTCTCAATATAGAAAGATGCTAGAACCAAAATTGGGCAGGGGGCGGCCGCTACCTGGATACGAACCTCTTAGATACTTGACAGCCAAAAGACTTGCCAAGACAAGTTACGGAACCAAGGAAACAGAATGCGAAGAGCCGGCAGTTATTTTCCTGTTGCTCTGTAATTAGCCAGGTGATGCTTCAATAGTCATTTTAACACCTAATGAAGCATACGGTAGCGAAATGTGTGTTGAGGGAAATCAAGTTACAGAGTCTTAAGATATGAAAAGAATGGAAAAGAATTATGGATTGAACAAAAATTTGCCTTCTTTAGCGGGGATTTGATGACTTGAGTTTACAGAAGCTTAATTTGACAACTACAATAGTAGCCTGTTAATTGTATTTGGTGACGTTGATAGTATCTATTTTACTCCTTTTTCCATTCATAGTTGGCAACGCCATCAGTGCCCTGGGTATCCTTCTTCCATGCATAGTTGGCAACACCATCAGTGCTCTGGGTATCCTTCTTCCATGCATAGTTGGCAACACCATCAGTGCTCTGAGTATCTTTCTTCCACTCGTAGTTGGCAACACCATCAGTACCCTGGGTACCCCTCTTCCATTCATAGTTGGCAACACCGTCAGTACCCTGAGTATCCTTCTTCCATGCATAGTTGGCAACACCATCAGTGCTCTGGGTGTCTTTTTTCCATTCATAGTTGGCAACAGCGTCCGATCCCTAGGAAAAGAGCAAGCAGTTAGCTTTGAGAAGAGAGAGGATAAGGAGTGAATGGCTTACAGGGACAGGAGCGGCAGCCACTGTGGCCGCAAGTGTAATGCAGCTGAGGAAAAGAGATGTCTTCATTGTGATAGTGATATTGGTAGCGAATCAAATACTTTCGGGATAATTATTAAACACAAGTGAAAGAAACGGAATCTGGTGGCATCCTTCTTCCTTTAAGATATCTAATCCCACCATCAGAGTGTCGTGTGCGACAACTGGGGTTCATTAGTCAGTGGCGGACAGTCCCCGACGGAACCTGCTTTGTGGATGAATACAAGCTAGTTCTGATGCCTATTAACAAACTTACAATTTGTCCGAGTAGTTGATCGTGCCAAGGCATAAGAATTCCGTGATTCCGAAGGTTTGTCCGAAAAAAGTCTTGATGTTCTGCAAATGGAAGGTGAGATGTCGTGGATTCCATACTTGTAGATACGAGTGTGGTCCCAATACCTGCACGACAATGCAGCTAAAATAGTCATTGATATCATGACGGGGGTTTACATACATAGGCGACGATAACCGAGAACGACAATGAGAATGAGCTAACCCGTAACAGTCACATTATGCTGTTCTCAAAGAAAGGTAAGCTTGAAACTTCTTAATGTACGACTCAAGAAAAAGAAAGCAACTCAGATTGTTACTGCAGTCATTCGCAAGTCAACAGAAATGGATGTGCAGAGGGAAAGAGACGAAAGCTCTATTGAAGAGTCAGACCCTTTTTTAGGGGGCTCAATACTCGGAAAAGGGCAGACCAGAAGTCATCGACGGCAGAATATACTCTTGTGCTGTTTGATTGGCTTGCTGGGAGTATCCCTAGGCTCTCATGTCTTGACATATCTCTACATCCGCAGGGCTTCCTACCTCGACGCAATGTGCGTTCGGCATACGCAAGAAAATCGTGAGTTTGAGTTTGTCCTTTTCCAACATTCTTGTTAGCACGGTTCGATTAACTCTTTACCAGCTACTCCTATTGATATCCCAATTCATTATCACTCTGTTCTTTATGATGGGACATTTCTCGCCAACTCGACCTCCGCCTTCCGTCTTCCTCCCTCTCCAGAGGTGGACGAAGCATGGGAAGGTCTTGGTACCACCTCAAAACCGCTCCTACTGTCCAAGTCCCAGGCAGAACGTGCTGGAATCAGCTCAGATCATCTTAAAACGCCATCGGGAGATTTCCCGGTTCTCTTCGAGTTCAATCACCATTTGCACTGCCTCAACCTGATCCGCAAATCCCTCTATTTCAATTACAATTATTACTCAGACCCCGACTACCCCGGACACCACCTTGGGAAAGATGAGGAGACAATTGCCAAACATGTCACACACTGCGTCGACATGCTCCGGCAGGTCATCCAGTGTAAGCCGGATTTGGGCGTTTTCGGACAGTATTGGGTAAAAGACCCGGCTCAGGGCATAGATGGTTCTTTTGTGGATTTCAACACGAACCACAAGTGCATCGACTGGGAGCCAGTAAGAGAGTGGGTTCATGCACACCAAAGTCTCGAGGACATGGTGGTGGAATTGCAAGAGGGTGATAAGATCCTAGATATCGCGCCTTAGAATGACACTAGTTGTGTGTAGTATGAGGATGACTCGCAAATAATAGACGATGAGTGTTTTTATATTACATGGATGGGCTGTAAGATTATGCAAGGTTGTGGGTTCTCAGTGGGCATCAACACAGACATCTTAACCCTCAACGGTTATTGTGGGTGTGATTTAGATGAACTTTTGCTAGGTTTGTGCCGACTTAACCTTCAGCGGCTAAATCTACACGACATACAGCATGCAAGACAAACTGGGAACAGCACAAGACTTCGTTGATCGAGCCATTTAAAACGTCATTGTCGCCACTTATTGGTACTTATTCTGGCAAATGCTCACTTGCAAGGCGTTTATCATCCTCAGGACTTTTGCATCTGCAGGGTCAAATCCCCGCCAAGCACATGGAGTTTGTCTTACTCGTATGCTAGCAGTAGTTTGCGAATGCCCCTCATTGCGCACAGCGAACTTCCTTTCTTAGCACAGCTCGACTAAATTAATCGCTTACATGATTCCGCCCGACTTTGTTTTGGTGGATAATTCCAGACAAGCAATAGCTGTATCCCTATCTTGGGAGTTGCTTTTGATCTTTTGATCCCAAGTAATGCATTATGTCTCGGCGAAGTTCTGGCTCTGAAGATGAAGACACGCTGTTGGGCTCCAAGAGCGAGAGTCTCTCTCTACCGATGATGGAGAAGAGAAGGGCAAATCTTGGGATTATACAGCTTTCTCTCGTTGCTTTGCTGAGTTCAGTGATTTCCGTCGCAGTGAGCCTCATTGTATGGAAGAGTGTACAGCCCAGAGCTGGGCTAAGGGATGATGTAAAATTACTTCCAGGACTGGACATTCCCCCTCGTAGGCAAAATTCTCTTCATTTTGCTCTCTTTGCTTCTTTTGCAACTAACGAGAGATCATAGTTGGACCGATTCATAAAGCCTTCATGCCTGAGAGGGTATATGATGACCCTCGCACGGAGAAAGGCCACGAAGCGTGGATGAACCTATTTCCAAGTACGCCCTTCAACATCCTGATCTGGAATAATACAGCTCAGTTCTCTGACTTGTGGTAATTTAGAGGGAAAGGGATATGTCTCAATAAAGAACATAGAGGCAGCAGGCCCAGTGCCCGACTATGTCCAGGACACCAGCACAGATGGCACCGGACGGTTCTCTGTCGCAGTATTTCACCAGCTGCACTGTCTAGTATGTAATCAATCCCTCACTAAATTTGTTTCATCATTTGCTTTTGCCTTGTATCTGACAGATGTTGATGCAGTATCTTCTTCAATCCGACCTCTTCGAAGCTTTAGAGGGAAACATCACCGAGCCGCACTCCCACTCACTCCACTGCTTGGATTATCTTAGAGAGAGTATCCTCTGCACATCTGACTCCACGTTGGAGCCATTTAAACCAAAATTTGATAGCGCGGCAGACAGAAAAGGCGTAGACGGATACGGCACTCCGCACCAGTGTCGCGATTTTGGAAAGCTGAGAAACTGGGCTGAGCGATTTCGTTACAACGACAATCAAGGATTTGAGACTTTTGAGGGATAAAAAGCGACCGATGCAACTCAGCGAAACATGAAAGCCACAGACTTAATTTTACTCCAAGAAGAAACAATTACCCTGTAAAGCCAATACTTGTGAGATATTGCGCCGTCAATACAGTCAAATAACAAAGTTTTGATGCTTGCATGTTATGCTTCTTTTAGTGCAGAAGCCAAGACGAAGACGAGCGCCACAATGCACAGCCGCAAAGTTCAATGTTAGCAACTACGTGTGGCACTCCTCAATAAAGACACCAACTGTTTATTAAATGAGGCAAAGCCATATCCCATATGCCACTTATAGTATTCATATACAACTAAATGTCTTTGAAGCCTTCAAGTCTTTCTATGTAAGCAGATTCTGTAAACTTGGCTTGAAGTGGACAGTGCATGTGGAGTTCGTTCGTCTTTGCCGTGCTGACATACAGTAGTTGCAGATGCGGATGTGCACGTTTGCATGGCTGCAACGTGGGTAATGTAGTAAACAATGTAACCCTCTCATATCGGCAATCTGCCAAGAGTCGCAAATCGATCGCACTATTCATTATGATTACTACTGTGCATGCAAATTGGCATGCGCGATCACCGAGCGTTGGGCTATGCCGGCATTAGATTCACTTCCAATTTGAGGCACCAATAGGCTATTCATTTTTTAGGGAGCCGCAGCACTTGTCAAGTCTGTACACGACTGCTTGTTCCAGAGTGTCACCTGAGGTGTTACGGTTGATGGCCTAACGGTATGGATCTTGAGTCGTGGATGTGAGACAGGTGAGACGACGTGAGGCTTATGATGAAACCAACGATACATAAGCCTCAACAGTCCTCTAGCTTTCGGCCTTTTTGCAATTCCAACAGCTTAGAGCCAAGAGGTTAGGATCATAGCTCTATCTTATATAGGCGTTGATTACGGGTGTTGTACCCGGCACCCTCATGCTATATAGGATACATCAATCCTACCCTCTTAGGCGGTTATAGACCTTCTGAAGGTGGAACTATAGCAATATGGACATCCAATCCAGCAAACTTTGAGTATCCTATTTTACAACGGGCGTAGTCTGCGACTTGTAGGGTGAAAGTGGGATGATTGAAGGGCCTATTCTAGTCAAGAACCATTAGTTCACCAGTATAACACATTTGCATCTAAAAAGTACATATCCATATAATGAGAACTCTCTGGCGCACTCAATATTAAATAATTCATTCATTCAATACACTAGCTACAAAAATTCTACCAGAGAGAATAAAATTCCATCTGTATCTAGCCAAAGATTACTTCACTAGTTTTACCCTCCTTCAAATATCAGCATTCTTCATTGTAATATGCGTTCATAGGAAGACCTGCTGGACAATTCGGAACGAGGGGACGTATCCTTCCAATTTGATCCGAAATTCCGAATAGAGACAACTACGGGAGACGTGCTTGGCGTCCCTTCATGGAGTGTATATTGAGTCATCGTCAGCACCTATTTAGCCTTCTTGAAACCGGAGTCTTTCATGAAAATTCTGTCTGTTGTGCCATGGAAATGTCCCGCAGGAGATAAAATACCACGAGAACGAGCTCTTGATGAACATGACCTCGACAGGGAGACCAGCGAGATAGATGCACTTAGGGTTGATATGCCTACCCATATCCACTTCAAATATAAATAGTCGTGTATGTGATCGTTACTGTAGCTACTTCTGTGGCATGTTGGTGTTGGACATTCATTACACGACTTGGCCCAATCGGGCCGCGCAATAGTAATAACACGTGAAATTTACCATTTTTTGGGTATATATAATTTGTTCTTCCACTTTTATTTTTTGCGTTATCTTTCCCTTGCCATTATTTGTGGAAAGACATTGTCAGCGCGACAATAATCGATCTGCCCAACCTGCTCAATCCTGGAATTAGACCTCTGGCGGCAACACTGACTGGCCTTGAACAACGTGCCGTGCTCTAATTTTCTCCGAAATTATAGCTCACCCTCCGATATTGACACCGCCCTCCAATCTTTCTGCCTTCACTTCATAAATAAAGAGAAACGAAGTTAGCAAAGATTCCAGGATGCCGATCGAGACACTCTTGGCGCCATTGGAGAGGCTGCCTCTTCATCTTTTGGAGGGTATATGTTCCTGGCTGAATTCGTCAAAAGACGGCGGCCTGCTCGCCTTTTCGTTGGCGAATCGACAGTGTGCCTCTGCGGCCATGAGGTTCCGTCTCCGGCGTATCCATCTCATCATTGACCAACTGAATCCAGACGAAAGTTTCACTTTCATAGATGAGATACCGGATCTGAACATCCGTCTTAGCTTTGTTCGCAATCTCAGGATTAGTGGTTCTCAGGCCTATAAAGAAGACCCGGAACAAAACGAAATTGGACGTGAAGAGATTGAAGAGGAAAGCTTTTTTGCGAAGCCTAGTCCTCTTTGTCCCACAAGATTCAGATCCCCTCTCTATGAGTCAAACGAACCGCCACAAGCCCCAGAGGAGATACTACGGATAAAGATCAAGTATCAAGAAACCTGGGTCGGAATAGCGAAATTTATCAGCCGACTGAGTTGTTTATCCGATCTTGTGTATGATTGCATAAGCCAGGTACCAATGTGCTTGCTCTCAGTGCTGCGCGACAATTGCCCAGATGCCAGACTACATGTTTATACCTTCAGCCTTCGAAGTCTCTATCAGCCAAGGAACGAATATCACGATGTCTCGCCAGAGGAGTATGCCCTTGCTACGTCGCCGAATCTCTATGGAGTTTACATGAAATACTGCTCTTATGATGGAGATGGTAACATTGGATACAATGAAGAAGCCGTCATTCAGATGGTAAGGGGTTTAGCGCCAAGGCTCTCATATGTTGGCATGGCTGGTCAACCGGTAGGTGGTACCATTGAGTTAGCCCGTGCCATCCAGCTGCACAGGCAGTCTGGTAAGCCGAAATGGAAGAGTTTCTTCATCAACGACGGCCAAGTACGTGATAAAATGCAGGGCAAGGGGAGTTTGCACACCTTGTACCTTAATGGAGCTTCAGAGCTACGCATTCATCAGTGGTCTGACTATACTGACTTTAACAAGCTAACTAAACTGCATCTGGGATTTACTATTATTGATGCAGTACAGGCCCTGGCTATTATTGCGGAGGGTGGTGGACTATCTTCTCTTTTTTCTCTTGCTTTAATGCCCGAAGCACGGAATCTGGAGCAAGCAATAGCTGCCGATGAGTCCGTATGTCGGCTATTGCGAGCTATAAAGCCACTGCAGAGCCTCGAATTGGAGGGTGAATTAGGAGACAGCGCCTGGCGAGCAGTGATTGACCAACACGGCAATTCTCTTCGAGAGCTTCTTTTTGTCCCAGCGTCGGAGTACCATGATGAAATAGAAGCTCTCGTACTCTCCTGTGGTAGGATAAGGCTACTTTCAGGCATGTGTTTGAACCTAGAGAAGCTGGAGCTACGTATGCCTCGAACCCGTGGCGACAGAGACGAAGTTGGCATTTATCAAATTCTTGGCCGGCTTCCACGATTGAGCCATATCTCTCTAGTACTTGACTGCTCTATTATTGATCCTCCCGAAGTAAGGCATGGAGAATCATTTATCGAAATAGGTGGCTGGGCGCTACCCGTTAACGCTTACCGCGCAGCGCTCATCAATACCGCCATGGATTCGGCCCTTGCTCAATCCATCTTTGAGACAATAGCTACATCGAGAGCGGAGACCGGCGGCAGTTCTCTCGTCGATCTAAAACTAAAGATCTATGGCGCCGGCAACTTCGGGGGGTCCTCACTCGGTAGTGAACCCAGGATCCCGTTGGAATGGATCGGGCAGAGCTGGTTTGTGAGAAGGAATTCTCGGAACGGAGGTCTAGTCGTTCAGAAAATCAAATCTTTTGTCGATGATCTTGACGTATTGAAGGATGATTTCTTTGAGCGCGATGATCTAAGAGCTGTCTGGATGGATATATGGCCAGGAAGTCCTGGTGATCGAAGGAATCAATGGCATAGCTTCCCTCTAGCTAGATCAGCAGACTGAACAGAGTTAGATATGTACGCTCTGCCAAAAGTACTGCAAGAAATCTCTGGCAGGTTTCTTTGCGCCCAATTGCCCACAAATGTCCGGCATCTGCGTTTCAGAAACGTACACGAAAATACAACTTCAAACAGCATTGCTCCTGTATCTGGAGTAACATCGTCAGGGGTTTTTGTAAGAACAAACCGTCAGGCAATGTCAATATAGTCCGCGAGTCACTATTACAATGGAGATTGTGTATTGATATTACCAACTATTTCCAGTAATGGCAAGTTGGCTAAGTTAAAGGCATGTGTGCGCCGAGTTACTGCTGTAATCTTGAGAGTGACTATGAATGCTCTGTAGCTTGAGACTTTGGCACGACTAAGCAGGGGAACAGTAACCCTGTCATCCTCAGCCAATAAAGCTGATACCGAGTGTACCTACAACCATTCACCAGGTCCTCGATACTTGCTATTCCAGCTATTCTGAGAGAATATGAGACTCCAAGCGGGCTCCTACAAAGCTCCTTTCGCCCGAGGGATACAACGTGCCGTGCACGCTCACAGGAGCTAGCTATAAAGAATTTCATTAGCCTATTCAGTATAAGGGGGCTAATTCCGCTTCACAAAGCATTGTGCTCTGAAATGAACGATAAGCAAGATGGGGATTGCTGGGCCAATATCAACAGCTACTCCACACCCGAATCCAGATACATTGCAAGTGATACGTATAGTAGATCCATGCAAGCTTAATATAATGATACGTATGTGAGGCTTCTATTTGGGAACAGAGCTGAAATATCATTGATACCGACTGTCCATGTGCACATCCATATCACTTATTGGACAATTGAAATGCTGTTGGATACCATGATAAGATTTGATATCATGGATATCTTACAGCCTAAACTCTCATGCTACTCATCTTATTCACACCCAACTGCAGTCCGCCTTTTATGATACTTGTACACGTAGTAAGGGGCTAAATCTGTGGCACTTTACTGCGAGGAGAAACTGTATCAGTACCTCGTATTTCTGCAAAATTGAGGCCAATCACTTTCACACATTTTCACCTACCAACGCGAGCTCTACAGCCTCATCTCAACGATTCTTATTTTCATTACGTATCTTCAGTTGCTCTCAACAAAGTCAATCCCTCGTGGTTCACCATTAGAGCTTATGGGTGACTGACTGAATGTGGCCCAATTTCCGCCGAATTCCGGTTGCCCTGCAATTCACGCCCAATCTAGGACCCAAATCGCTTGCCAACAGAGGTTCTATCTTCAGCTCCCGCTGTTCGCGCCCGCATGGCCGTTGAATATGTACATATAATCGATTCAACCCCCCTACTTGTCCAAATTTAGTAACGGCATTGTTTGGTTTAATAGCTAAGCAACGCTATAATCGCCACTATGTCTTATCGGTCAACATTCTGGCATCGGCAGACATCCAATGACAACATGTGCATATGCTAACAACTTCCTTAACGACCCGAAAGTTTATTAACAAGGAAGCAATTGTGCTTTTATTTGACAATGAAAAAGGCGTTTTTACAGCTTTACGCGCATTAGCTTTGATGCCCTGTCAAGACGTTGCCAAGACCGGTAAGACGGGAAGCATCTCCCCCTCAAACTCCATCAGCTCCGCTCACCGGATCTTCGCCACTTTGGGCGCTACAACGGATCATCGCCACAATGACGCTGGGCGAACGATAACGGCGAATCCAGCTGAATGACCATTGAATTGACGAGCCCGAGATTCTCCTTTCCCCGCGTATTAGATGACAGGAGAATCCACGATCTGTGGACCTGTAACAGGGTTGCAGGGCTCCAAAGGGGAATATGGAGGTTAAGCGAAGCCGTAGGTTCAACACTTTGGATAGTTGCTCTACAGAAGTGTTTCGGAAGCATCAATTCATTACGATGCGCATTTTAGAGCCAAGCTATTAGTCGCGAGAGCAGGATGATACATTCATTGTATTATTTAGGCTTTGCCCCAACACGTGGGCATGCCGTACAGTACGAGCACTCAATAAGCACGAAGCCAACCACCCCTCTCTTCTCGCCGAGTTTCCCAATCTGAACATATGACACCAGATAGATAAACAGCAAACATTCACGTACGTGATGCAAATCAGCAAAGTTTCGCATCCCATTAGAAATCGACGGGTATCAAGGCACATATCAGACCTAACAATGCGAGATACGCAGATAAAGTCATCTGGATATGTTTCCTAGCGGAGAACTCGCCGGGTCCGACAAGGGTGCCGGCGTCAAGGGCGGGATTGTGCCTCGTTAGCACGCGCTCCATCGAAGCTCGGCCGGGAGAGGCCGTTTCTCAGCTTCGTCTCTTGGGAGACAATGCGATAATGCCGGGACCGGGAACCAAGCTCTCACCAAACGAGAAACGCCGGAGTCAACGACATGACACTAAACTGCTAACGGGCATAAAGCAGCAAAAGCGACAACACTAAAGCAAGCCATGAACACAAAGGAGGGGGTTCGCAAGTCCTCTCGCTCGCGCCGATCCAGTGCCTCTGGCAAGCCGCCTCGGAGCTGGGCTTGAAGAAATCTGGGGAAGTCCGGGGTAGCCCTGGTTTAGCACCGTCCTTAGCATATCTTGGAAGCTCGTTAGTTGGCTGGAAAGCGGCTGTTATCAGGGCCGCCCTATCAGGTCCCCGTCGTTATCGGCCTTGGTCAGGTTACGTCGTGGCAACTGAGTCTTTTTTGCCTCCATCGCTATCATCGTCTAGTCCGCATGTCGCCTAGAGGCGTGGGTGAGGTGTGGCACACAGATTGACGCTTGGCCTGAGATCGGAGACTCCAAGTTGTAGAGATAAGCAACTCGGTACAGGGGGCTAACAAGAGGACGGGAAGCAGTGTGTGCGTAACGACGGCATACGTGCACACATGCCCGGGTTGTCGCGTACATACACGGACACACACATGTCGGGATCTAAAAGCCAAGGTGAGGAGAAGACCGAGGAGAGACGGCTAGAATGTCACATAAACGCCATCACGCGCCCTACACGCCGGGATGTCAATTCGTCTCCTTCCTCCTTCTCGTTATATAAAACCTCTTTAGCCCTTTGAATCACTGAAGACTTGCCGCTGTGCAATTCGCCCACTCATCGCTTGTTCTCTACTCTGAGACATCTGACTGAGCTCAATCTCACAAGACAAAGGCTTCCAGGGAATGCTGTCTGACCATTCACATCTGCTGCTCTCCTCTTGCATCACTGCAAAATATCTTAACAAGTGAAAACAAGGAACGGAACAGAGGAGAAATAATCCAACCCATAACAACTACAACAACAATCCATAATGGCGAGCAGCAGTAAGAAAGACCCCAACATCGCCAAGTTCATCGACGGCGACCTCGACACCGCCGACCAAGCCACTCGCGATGCCGTCGACCTCGCCGCCCTCGGCCACTCCCAGGCCCTCACCCGCAAGTTCGACATCTGGAGCATGCTGGCCCTCGCCTTCTGCGTCCTGGGCACCTACTCGACCGAGGCTCAGGGCATGTCCAGCGGCCTCACAAACGGCGGGCCCATTGCCGTGCTCTGGGGCCTCCTCGTCGTCACGCTGTGCAACATCTGCGTTGCCGTGTCCATGGGCGAACTCTGCAGTAGCATGCCCACCGCTCTAGGCCAGGCGTTCTGGATCTCGCAGCTGAGCCAGACGCCGCTTGGGCGTTTCACGGCATACATGTGCGCCTGGATCAACACGTTTGGCTGGTGGACGCTCACAGCCTCGCAGAACGCCTTCATGACTGAGTTCGTGCTGGGCATGAAGGTCATGTTTGACCCGGACTGGGAGGGCGCGAGCAAGGGCTGGGTGCAGTTCCTAGTCTACGTCGGCATCACCGTCTTCTTCACTGCCATCAACCACGTCGGCTGTCGCAACGACAAGTTCCTTCCGTGGTTCAACAACTTCGTCGGTGTCTGGTACGTCGGCTTGTTCTTTATCCTTGGCCTGGCGCTGCTCATCTCCGTCGGCGTCAAGCACGATCTCCAGTACCAGTCTGCCAAGTTCGTCTTTGGCACTTGGATCAACCAGACTGGCTGGCCCGATGGTGTCACTTGGTTCATGGGTCTTGTCCAGGGCGCTTATGGTCTGACTGCCTTTGACTCTGTCATCCACATGGTTGAAGAGATCCCTGCTCCTCGACGCAATGGTCCCAAGACCATGTATCTGTCCGTCATCTGCGGTGCCATCTCCGGCTTCATCTTCATGGTCATTTGTCTCTTCACCATCCAGAACCTCGACAATGTTTTGGACCCTCCCACCGGTCTGCCATTTGTCGAGTTGCTCCAGGAGACTGTTGGACTCAACGGTGCCGCAGTCTTGGTTGCCCTCTTTATCTTCAATGGAATGGGCCAGGGAGTCAGTGTCTTGACCTCCTCTTCCCGTCTTACATGGAGTTTCGCCCGCGATGGCGGAATCCCCTACGCCGCCTACTTCTCCCACGTCGACCCGGTCTGGCAAGTTCCTGGCCGTGCTTTGTGGCTTCAGGCATTCCTCATCAGCCTGATTGGCGTCTTGTATCTTTTTGCAAACACAGTGCTCGAAGCCATTCTCAGCGTCAGCACCATCGCCTTGACAGTCTCTTACGGCATGCCCATCATTGTCCTCCTCCTTGTCGGCCGTGATAAGCTGCCGCCAGGAGAATTCCGCCTTGGCCGATTCGGCATGGGTCTCAACATCATCTCCATCATATACTGCATCATAACAACTGTCTTCTTCCTGTTCCCTGGTAGTCCCGACCCAGCTCCTAGCGACATGAATTACGCCATTGCCGTTTTTGGCGTTATGCTTGTTGCAGCTGTTGGCTTTTGGTTTGTAAAGGGCCGGGTTTCTTTTATGCAAATGGATGATGAGTTGATCGGCCAAGTTGTACGTGAACTATCCTATGACGAGCAAAATGTTCAGGTCGCCACATCGGTGGACACAAAATAGGCCAACATCGTGGCAATCTACAGAGGCGTTTATGGGGTTTTGATTTTTTGTTTATATGCCACCTGGTTAAGGGATGTAGGAAGTGTATAGCACCTGCAACTGAAGATAGGGGATGTGTACAACAGGCTAGAAAAGGCGAAGGCCAGTACTATAATAACGCTAATAAAAGCAATTTAAACCTGCTATCATAAAGGCATTTGTTACCTTCAGGTCTATCTAACATAGAAACATTGATCCATGATCGAGTCTCGTATTTTTATACCCATCACTCTAATTGCTGTCGTACAGCTTACCCGCAAAATCACAAACCAAATCTAGCATGGAATACAACACCCCCTCCTCGGCCCAAAAATGTCCAGCCGACGCAATTTCGTGTCCACGGAACTGTGATGCGTGTTGCGAACTCAGCCGAGCCACCCAAGAGCGCAGCTTGCCCACAGGGACAAAGATGTCACCATCTCCGAAGACGGCCAGAGTAGGATTTCGCACCAGCTTAGTCTCAGCTTCATCTTCCGGAGGGGGAGTTCGCCTTGCGAATACCGACGGCACCAAGGACATTGTAGCAAGATGCGTAACGAGGCCCTGCAGTGGAGACACGAGCAGATAGGCTGGCTGGGGTATGATGAAGCCGTTTACCGGCGAGAGTTTGCCATTTGCCGGTACCTGTGGACTAGCTGATAAGCTCGTGGTTCCGTGAACTTTTTGTTGTCCGCCTGTCGTGGCACCGCGAGCTTCCTGCAGAGCTTGGCTCTGCTTCTCAGCCCAACTTTCAGCCCGCAGTCGTATCTGAGCAGCATTGGATCCACTGTCTGGCGAGGCAAAGCGTTCCAGAAGCTCATTGAGAGGCGGCAACTGCGTCGTTATCATGGCTCCATACGAGTAACCCGCCATCAGAAGGACAGGACGCTGGCTAACTGACGCCGCCTGCTGCTCAGTTACGCCAGATGACACGAGGCGATGAACATAGTGTGCCATGAAGCCGACGAAGCTGATGTAGTCGTCGCGCTCCGGCTTTGCCGTCCACGATGTCCGTCCACCAGATTGCCCAGCACCTCTTCCCTCTCATTAGCCCAAATGTGAGCGTCTCGTTCAGTTCAGCTTCCACGACACGCACCTGAAATTGAACGTCCCCAGCAGATACCCCTTGCGAAGCAGCTGCGATGCCACAATGTCTACCAGTCCATCATCAAAACTCCCACCCAGCGGAGCATACGGATGCGCAAAAACAGCCGCATGTCGTTTCCAAGGCGCCGCTCCGTGCTGTGAGCCGCGCGCGCCTGTAAACAACGAGGCTGGGTGATAGACTCGACAATCCAGCGTCGTGCCGTCGTGGATGCTGGGGATTGTTAGCGTAAAGGAAGGCTCGGGCAGCATCTTCTTCTTTTTCGCATTTTGAGCAAGGCGACAAAGAGCGGCGGTCGCCAAGGATGACAGTAAGGTCGGTCTTTCGTCTTAGTGGTGGAGATGAAGTTTCGGTTGCTGAAGGGACTACCGGAGCTCCAATTATTCGCCAGGAAGCTTCGCTCTAGCTTGGCTGCAACGTCATTTTCACTTGCAGGTAGCCATTCAAGCAGCACAGAAAACTGTCATAATGCCACGAAAAGAGAACATCAAAAAAAAAAAAAAAATTGGGAGAGGGACCAGATTCGTGGGTATCTTCTATTTCATATAACCAAAAAAAGATCTAAAAATTTATTACTGCTGTTTCTTAGTTCTAGCATCCAGTGCTTTCTGCTTGGCCTCCTTTATAAGCTTCTTCACCTCGTTAATTAGCCCCATGATAAGCGGCACAAACACCGGCCCAAGCAAAGGGAGATAGACGGCAATCTTGTGCTCGTCTGGGAAATACAACTGTCCCACCATACTCTTCTCAAAGAAAGCCCTCTCTGCCTCTTCCTCAGCAATTCTCGCATGCATCAGTCCCTCAGGCCCTCCAAGATCGGCGCAAGCCAGCTCCAAGTGATGCATCGTCTTTGAAACACCATCCGCAACACTGCGAGGAATCGAGATGGAAGGCAGTGCGAGTGACAATCTCGCAAGGGACCCTAGGGTAGATGATGCCCGAAGCAAAAGATCGGTAGATCGAATACGGCCAAGAGTGGAGAGCCTCAAAGGTAGAGATCCGGACTGAGGGGTGCCCATCAGTGTCAGCAAATGGCCACCAAATGTTAGCATGGGCTGTTTCAGCGCTGCGGTCGATACATGGCTCTCCGTATCGGGTAGAGAGAGCAAGTATACGGTGCCCCATTGGGGAATCATCCACGACCGAGATGTCTCCGCCTCAGCATCCAGACCAACTGTCTGGTTTCCAATGTATATGACAAAGTTGACCGTGGGCGCTTTGCCAATAGATGGAGACAGCGGCCACTCAGCAGCGTTGATAAACGAGGATAGGTGGTCCTTGCTGAGCACTTGGGATTGTACACCGGGTATGGCGTATAGCTGAACTTGTGTGTCAATGGTAAAATTGTGGATGGGTCGCAGAACCTCCAGCATTGGCCTAATATACTCGTCCAATGCAGCCTCGATATCCCAGGTGTTGGGCAGCGCATTGTCGGTAAATAGAGAAAAGGTGAGATGGTACGTCGGAGCGTATCGCAGAGATCGAGTCGTCCGCTTAGAGAGAGCCTCAGCAGCCTCAGCGCTCAGGCCTTGGGGACGCACGCCGGTGGACATGGACGATGTGGACAGAAGGTACGATATAATCGACTGTTCCTCGGCAAAGGTAGCTCGGAGCTCGTTCGTAATGTAAGATGCAAGCGGGGAGGATGGCGAAGTGAGAGATGGAACGTGGTTGGGTGGGTAAGTAATGTCGAGAACAGCAGATTCTTGGTTGAGTGAGGCCGAGCTGCTGGTACCCGGTTTGAGGCGAATCGTCAAAGCGGTTTGGAAGTCGTCTCTGGGAAGGGGCGCATTCCGTGGCGCAAGCTGCAAGCGCAGGTGGTGGCCGGAGAAGTCGTTTAGATCGTCCAATGCATGCTGGGTCAGTCGGATTAGATTCTGAGCTTCTTGTTCCTGGAGAGAATCGGCCTGTATCGAGATCTGGAGGGGGAAGACGGGTCGACAAGCCTGTGCAGTAAACAGCGTCAGTTGGAGGGGACAAAGCGCCGCTTTGAGGGCCTGGTATTTGATCTCTTACCTTGCCGTCAGCCCATTTCAGCATCCTATCCAGAGGTAATTCAGCTCGGTAAATTGCCGTTGTCTTCCACCAGATGGGCAGTCCAAGCAGTAAGACAACCAGCCAGAAGGACAGCACGACATATGACCGTTGTCTGACTGCCGACGGCTTCTCAGGAGGGGGCAAGGTGGGCGATGGAGCAGCAGGCGCAGAATCGCCGGATACCTGCGGCTGCCCTGATTCCCCAGACGCCATGATTGCCGTCCTGGAAGATATGCAAGCAGCTGGATCTTGAATTGGCTTCTGAAGCTGAATGGCTGCTTGAGACGCGATGGAAGTTGGAGGCTAAGTGGCATTAATTCAGGTACAAGCGCAGTCACGTGCATGTCACTGGCTGCCGCAGCATTTCTACGCATCTGATGTGATGATGACAACTTCACATTAAGTCTTCTTCTTCTTCACATCAAACGGCCTGATATTTTAGGTTTCTTTTTCGTCCTTATTCTCGCTCAAATGGATAAATTTGTTCAAACAATTGCCGTGATCTATCAGGTCACACAATAACCAACGAATCTCAAATTGGGCGCTATTTGCACTAACGGCCGCTACTGCTCTGTACTTCAACGATCAAAGCCACAATTCATTCAGCCTTCATGATACCAACCTCGAAATCAAATAAATCAGCATAAAGGTATTTGGATATAAACGCCACATTTCATCATGAATCAATGATGCCCATCTGTCTGGCCAGGTCCATCATCAATGATTTGCCCCTCACAGCGTCGCCATAAATGCGGGCAACATCAATCCCAGGCCTACGGCTGCCCACTTGATTTGAGAATAGCTCATCTTTACGTATTCCGAGGAAGTCAGCATGGATCCTAACAAGCAAAAAGGGATTAATGTCTTTAACTCACCTCTCCAACTCTGACCGCCGCTGATCTGGTTGTCGTGGTTGTCGCAGCCGCGCTGCTACTAGTTGCACTGGATGGTGCTGGAGTCTGATTGCTCGACCCTGTGGTTCCAGCAGGAGTTGAACCCGTCTCAGTTGGGCTTGCTGTGTCGGCCGCTGTCGTTCCTGGAGGTGCCTCACCGGTGGTAGTGAAACTCGCCGTGGTGTCTGTCGGGATAGGACCGGTTGTCGCGGGGCCGGTTGGAGCAGCAGCACCAGCAAACTTGGTACACAGACCAATCACTTCGGAATTCTTTTGCAAGGCGCTCCAGATGGTCGGGTGAGCCGTTTGTCCCGTGCTCACGCAAGTGGCCACCGCGTTATCCCATGTGTCTGGAGCATAGTTGCCGTTGCTATCATAGCAAAGACACCCAGCCTGCTGCTTGAAGGAAGCGTTATCAAACCCGGAGTTTGCATTCTCGCATTCGGTCACATATCGCTCAACAGAGAGACAAGCATCACCAAAGATGCCATATCCCTGTTGTTGCTGAAAGTCGGCCATGCATTGTGCTACAGCACCAACCGTGCTTTGCGAGCAGCACTCTGCTGGTACGCCAGTGAAGTCCGCTGTGCAAGAACCAAAGCCGTATGGCTCTCCTTGACAAAAGTTCTTAACACATGCTGATGGACAAGTTAGCAATGTGGCTTTGATATGAGTTACACTCAAGTACTGGGGAACGACTCACTTGGTGCGAGCGAAGCACTGGAAAAGTCACACTTCTTGAGGATAAAGGTACAGGTTGTGAACTTGTTTTGAGCCGCCATTGTGATTTGACCAATTATTTTTCTGCTTCAACGCCTTGGGTTTCACCCTCCCATCAAACATGTTCAGTGCCAAGACTGTGGCTTTTAAATATGTGTTACTCCTATAACAATGCTTGCTGGTGCTGGATGCCTCACGGTTTCCTGTCTTGCCCGTCTAGTTTTCAGCTGGCGCAATAGCGCGCAAATATTGTGGCGATAATAGCTGGCGCAGGCCGAACTATTGAGACAGCTAGCCCGATATTGGCGACGATCGTCCAAGCATGGTAATTTGCTACCGGCTAAGGCGTACCTGGTTTATCAAGACATTGGACACTTGATGCGATTCTGGAAAAGCTCTCGCGCGCGGGAGATCGGGTGTGGCGGAGCTGAAATGAGACTGCATTGAGATATCACCTGGACAGCTTCAAATCTGCAGGATGCTCTTGTTTTCTGCGCCTAGTAGCATGGCGATGAGACAAGCTATATTTTAGGTCTCGGCCTAACAATATTCTAGCCTTCCAGCGAACGCTCTCATTGATGGATTCGATCTCATATAAAGTGTTTCTCGAACCATGTCGACTCCGGACTGTGGCGATGATCTCGAGATGGCTCCCTTGACCGGCTTTATCGGCATTCAATTACAAAGTTATAACCATAGATAAGGCTATAATCCACAAAACAGGTAAGAGTTTGTGAAATACCGTCGCATAGAGAGGAGAGAGACTTTTTTACACCAGAAACAGAAACGGCGTGGATGTGAATCCATTCATACTCGATCAAGAGCTCTCTGGATTCATTAGTACTTGCTTTTGCATGACCAATACCCGCACAAGATACAGTGATGCCAGCCATGAGAAACAAGGAAACAATCTCTCGTTGGCTGTTTCCATTGGAATATACATATCAATAAATCGTTGATTCTCCAATCCGCTGGAAAGAGACCAGCTAATATCGTACTATCATCTTGTGTTGTGTACACACCAAGGCATGGGATGGCGCATTGGTTCTCTCATCACGTGTGTGAACTCCGATACGTGAAACAAGTCACATGAGCTGTCATCGAGGACATTGTCATCGTCCGCTAATATCAGATTGTGTTAACCATTTCATAACCATGGTGCTTGGCCACGCAGAAGGCGACTCCACAAGATATGGTCTCGTACACGCATATCCCCCTCACGTTAACCAGATCAATAAGGTTGATCCATCTCGAAGCTGCGGCTCGTCAAACAGATGATTTGAGATGCACTCTAGCAGAAGTTGCCCTGGACTCAAACCCAGTTTACAAGGCACTCTCCTACTCCTGGGACGCACAAACGCCGTCACATCCCATTGAATGCGATGGTGCCACGCTTCTCATCACGCAAAATTGCATGGCTGCCCTCCGGCGATTGAGGAGCATGGACGACCTGACTTTATGGATCGATGGGATCTGTATCGATCAGACATCCATAGCCGAACGCAGCGCTCAGGTCGCACTCATGCGAGACATTTATAAGCAGGCTGCGGAGGTAATCGTGTGGCTTGGAGAAGAGGACGAACCGAGCAAAAGGGCCATTGGTTGTTTGGAAGATATTGCCCTTATGAGCGTGGACAAGGAACGCATGGAGAGATGTCTTCCCATCTTGCTCGGCTTACAGGTGAAGAGGGATTCAGATGACCCAATTGGCCCTCTGTTTAAGCGATCATGGTTTTCTCGCATGTGGACAATCCAGGAAGTGGCTTTGCCATCACAACAGCTGGTACGAGTCCTCTGTGGAAGCGTTTCTCTCCCTTGGCTCTATTTGGCTATTGCCCTGGATATGCTGAGAGCATCAGACTACAAATGGGGAGACTGGCACTCTGCTATGCGATTGCAGGCGCATTTGAGTGGGCTCTTGGCGGAGAAGAGAGAGGGTAGCGGAGCTGTGAGCCAGAGCAGCAACAAACGAAGCCTGTTGGAGATTCTACTATACGGCACAGAGAAGAAATGCACAGATCCAAAACATCGAATCTTTGCCCTTTTTGGAATATTCCAAGAGCTGGATATTATTGTTCCGGCTCCAGATTATTCGGAAACGCTGGGCCGAATCTACGCAGCCGCCACTGTGGCATGTTTCACAAACGACTCTTGCATGGAATTCCTCTATCATGTCCCCTCAGACAATCGGAGAGCAGGGCTACCCTCGTGGACGGTAGACTGGGGAGATGCTGCTTGGACTGCAGCCGATCAACGTGTGACCGTTACAAAGAAACCGTTTACCGCTAGTGGAATGTCGAGTCCGAGCTTGCAATTCTCAGAGAACACGCTTCGTATCCAAATACAGGGATCCATTGTCGACCGCGTACGGCAGGTCGGACAACCGCTGTCTGTGAAAAGCCGCCAACATTCAGCGATAAACGAGAGGCTTGTTTGGGATGGCCTTAGAATGGAAGCGAACAATGGGTGGAACCTGGATGACACTGCCGAAGACATTCATGCAGCTTTTGAAGTCTTTACCAGTTGGGTTGATCTCGCATCTTCTGCAAGATCGCAGTCGAATGGGAAGGATGCTGAAAATAGTCGGTACGACTTATGTGAGACGCTGCTCGAGTATCACAGCTCCGAGGAGACTGAACAAGAAGTTGTGAATCTCAAGTCGTCATTCTGGCCTTGGTTGGAAGCTATCCTGGCCAGTTCATCTACGACAACGCAGCAAAAGCCCACACCTCCACGATCATCTACTGCACTCCAGTCATTTCTAACGCTTACCAAAGGCGAAAGGTCAAGATTTCAACTAAAGATCATGACCACCTGCCAAGGGAAGCGCTTCATCACAACAGATAATAGAGAGATTGGGCTCGTTCCAGATATAGTACAGGTGGGAGATATTGTTGCGCTCGTCTCTGGTTTACACATGCCAGTCATTCTCCGACCGGTGGACCAGGGGCGATTTCTGTATGTGTGCCACGCATATATCCATGGCCTAATGGGCGGCGAAAAATGGGACAAGAGTGCGAAAGTTGGAATATGGTTAACATGAGCCATGAGCACGCTCCTCTGGTTATCGGCGGCCCGAAGCACGATCGATGTCCAGACTATGAAATCCTTCATTACTCATAATCCTGCTTACCTTGCATCCTACCATGACTGCTTGATTACACTTATATCCCACAGACAGGGACTCCAAACACTTGACAGATCACATTGCACAGAGCAACCAGAATACGGAGTATGCGACGTCGGAATTCAATTACCCTTGCCGAAGCGTGTCTCAATACACTCGGCTCAGCTCCGAGCACTGTGCGGCCGGCAACCGAGGTTCATCAATAGGTACTACGGTGCTACCAAGAGGTCATAATCACCAAATGATGAAAAACTGCTTTTATCAGTCTTTCGGTTGCGCAGCAGTTATTCAGTGCCAGAAGTCCTTTTGATCAAGCCGCATGTATGTTTGTGTATAGTTGGGTATCATAATGGACCTTTTCACTTGAGCGTCTTACTGTTGAGGACCCGTTAGATCACCAGCTCAACAGCACGTATAGATTCTTTAGGAGGCCGAAGACACGCATCAGTGACCGCTTTTTGAACCTGCTTGCAGAATTCTACCGAAGATGAGGAATAGAGCTTGAATGGGATACCAAGCTTTTACGGAATTTATCGCAGATATACCATCTATCGCAATGAACCCTTGGACCAAAAAAAAAAAGAGAGGTGCGGAAGAGGGAAACGGCCTTGGAAACACAAAGCAAGCTAAACTTCTGAACACAAAGCAACCGGCCACGCGACAATCCTATTCCACAGCATGCGAAGCTGTCCATTTCCATCTAGCAAGGACCACCAAGCAGCAAAATGGCCCAAAGATGCACTGTCGCCGAGGCCTCTATAGCGCCGAATTGCTATACTATTTAGACCTAGTCTGCAGAGCTCTGAACAGCCACGCACACACGGGATCGGAATTGACGACCATCCCCTTCGCTTTCGCTTTCAGGATTGGCGTATCAGACGTCGTCAAGACCCCCAGAGTCCGGCAACTACTCCGTACTAGATTACAAAGGCCACAACCCTCGTCCGGATTTAGGCTCTCTCTGCAGCCAATTTGCTTCGCAGCTGAACCCTTGCTCGATCCACTGCGGACGAACCCCGCACGGCAGCGCAGGGAATAGGAAGCCAGCTAGCCCGTGGAGCCGAGGCATCGCTTGCAACGAAGCCGCCAAGGGCAGACCAGACGCGGCGCGGATCTGGTTCCGTGGAAAGTGATGAGATGATGATGTGTTTCCCCGCGATTAATCGATTTAAGGACCAAACGGATTTGGGGAGTTTGTTGGTGAGCGGAGGGTCGGGGTGATGTACGAATCTCTGGTCCGGCCGGCCGCGTCTTCATCGAGGCAAGGGGGGAGGCATCCCGTGGAAGATAGTGTGGAGATTCCAAAGGTCCTGGAGTTTGATTCATGTACTCGGAGGTACTCCTATTGCTGGGTCGGTATAGATAGTTTGTCTGTCTATCTGAACTGCAGTCAAAGCAAAGCACGGGGATGGTATCCGGTCAAGTTGAATGGTACTTCATCACTGCCGAAGGCATTGGATGCCTTTGCTGTCCTCCAATACCGGCACTTACACCATCACCACGACTCTGAATCAATCACTCATCGAACTTCTCGCAAGCCTAACCACGCCTTTCGCCCCCCTACCGTCTCCATAGCCCCCGGCCGCGGTGGACCTAACCAACACCGATCCCTCCCTCGTGCACACATGCTACCAGTACACATGCAGTATGCATAACGCCGCGTTTCGACCGCCGCATGTCCGCCTCCCGCCCTCCCTGGCCAAAAAATCACTATCCCACAGGGGTTTTTGAAGACGAACTCAACCAACAGTCTTTCTATTGTTGGCCCGGAGATTTTTCTTCTCCTTCTTCTTCTTTTTCTTTTTTCCCATTGTGTGTTTGTCTTTACCTGTCCGGTTCTCCTTTGCGGCGTGGCATTTTGCTTGGTTTGTCTTTTTCTGGTGTCTGCGTCGTGTCATTGTGTACGTGTGTCGCCAAATCCGGGGTACATTGATATACATGCGCCTCGATACTCCAACCCTACTCATCTAGGAAACAATTTACCCTGAATGCCGAGGCTCATCAACCCCGAATCGGCGGTAATCCCTATCCGGATGGGCATTATGACATTTAATTCGCCTAGTAAATAAAGCACAGAGAAACAATAGGCCCTTAAGGAGACTGAATACGAAACTGAGGGGAAGTTGACTACAACTTGAGCCAGAGAGGTCCAACAACGGCTTGATCCCGGACTCACTTCACTTTATCCTCAGCAGCAGCTCTCACTTTATACAGACCCTCTCATTATAACAAAATGCCAGGTAAGTTCTCCCAACACATCTCAAAATATCAAGGCAAAACGTTAAACGCCATGCCAGTCCCTCTTCCCATCCTCCTCCCCGCGGCGGCCGCCTCCCTGGCCTACCTCAACGCCAAAAGCAGCATCTGGTACGACGCAAGGCTCATCAAAAGCATCGCCAAGGCCGCTCTCCATGTCCGTCACGGCCTCAAGCACGACACAATCAACCTCTTCTACACCCTGGAAACCTCTGCTCAAAATCCTCGCCTCGCCAACCAGCTGCTTCTCATCTTCGAGGGCAGGACGTACACATACGCCCAGGCCTACGACAAGATTCTGCGGTATGGCCACTGGATCAGGACTCGGTTCGATGTCAAGCCCCAGGATGTCGTTGCCATGGACTTTGAAAACTCAGATACCTTCATCTTCATCTGGTTCGCTCTGTGGTCGATAGGTGCCAAACCGGCGTTTATCAACTATAACCTGTCCGGGAAGCCCCTATCGCACTGTATCGAGGCGGCGAAGACCAAGCTCTGTCTCATAGATCCTGCTGTTGCTTCCAAATTCGACGATGAGAGCGTGAAACAGGCTCTACCCAATGTCAACTTTGTCATCTTCACGTCAGAGGCTGAGGCTGAGGCCTCATCAACAGCACCAGAGAGAGCCCCCAACTCAGCCAGATCAGATGATAGCATGGCCAACATGGCGATGCTCATCTACACTTCAGGCACCACAGGCTTGCCCAAGCCAGCCGTGGTATCATGGGGGAAATGTATCTATGGCGGGAACATGGCGTCAACACTGCTGGGCCGTGGAAATGGCGACATCATGTATACGGTAAGGAGCCTTTGAGTCTTTCTTCAGCTCGTCAGCACATCAACCTAACTCGGTCTTTTAGTGCATGCCCCTATATCACTCATCCGCCGCCCTCCTTTCCTTCTGTGCAACCCTCGTGTCCGGCTCAACTCAAGCCCTCGGCCGTAAGTTTTCCACCAAGACCTTCTGGGACGACTGCCGCGCTTCCAAGGCCACGTCGATCCAGTATGTCGGTGAGACGATGCGCTACCTGCTGGCCGCTCCTCCGCAGCTGGACCCCGTCACCGGCGAGAACCTGGACAAGAAGCATCTCGTCCGCGCCGCCTTCGGCAACGGCCTCCGTCCGGACATCTGGGACCGCGTCAAGGACCGATTCGGCATCGAAACCATTGCCGAGTTCTACGCCGCCACCGAGTCGCCCGGCTCCACGTGGAACCTGAGCAGCAACGACTTCGGTCGAGGCGCAATTGGCCGCTCTGGCTGGCTATACTCGCTTCTGCTGGGCAGCGGCGCGGCCATCGTCGAGGTCGACTGGACCACCGACGCTCCGGCACGCGACCCCGTAACCGGCCGCTGCCGCCGTGTCAAACCCGGCGAGCCCGGCGAGATGCTCTACCGCCTGCCGCCCGAGGACATCCAGATGCGCTTCCAGGGCTACTTCAACAACAAGGGCGCTTCAGACTCCAAGATCCTGCGCGACGTCTTCGCCCCCGGTGACGCTTGGTTCCGCTCCGGCGACGTCCTGCGCCGCGACGCCAGCGGCCTGACCTTCTTCAGCGATCGTATCGGCGACACCTTCCGGTGGAAGTCGGAGAACGTGTCCACCACCGAGGTCAGCGAGGTCGTCGGCCTCCACCCGGCCGTCCGCGAGGCAAACGTCTACGGCGTCCAGCTGCCGCATCACGACGGCCGCGCCGGCTGTGCCGCCATCGCCTTCAACACCCCCGTGCCGGACGACGCCACGCTGCAGAGCCTAGCTGCTCACGTCAAGGCGGAGCTGCCGCGGTATGCTCGGCCGTTGTTCCTGCGCCTTGTCCGAGACGTGGGCGTCGGAAGCCAGACCACGGGAACGAATAAGCAGCAGAAGCAGACATTACGAGCTGCAGGCGTGAAGCCAACATCGACGGCGGGCGAAGACGAGGCCGAGCTGTACTGGCTCAGGGGTAATTCGTACGTGCCCTTCAGGGAGAAGGAATGGAAAGAGCTCGAAGGGGGCAGAGTCAAACTATAGCTGACTTTATGTCTTGACGGTGAGCGTCGATAATAAGGGGCACACAAGTGGCCTCGAGTAGTCGATTTCATACATGTATCTATTACATAGTCAGTAATATATATTTTACAAGCCCCCAAGTCTCAAATCATGTACCCGTCTCAGCTGGCTTTTGTGAAAAACAAGGAAAGGGAAAGAAGAGGATACAAAAAAAGGAAAAAGAAAAAGAAATCTCCGTCACTCGAATCGCGGCCGTTTCATCAGCCATTGCATTAAACATGACCCCGCCGATGCTTCGTAACCTCATTTATATATACCTGGAAGAGATCCTCCAATCTTGACAAAAAGAAAAAGAACAAAGCGCATTTCCTCCAATCAAAAAAAGAATATCTACATAAATGATCAATCAAATCGCTCATGATATAAACATCAGAGTTTCCCAAGCTGCCTTCTCTTCCTCCCCTCTCCTGTTACACCTCCCGCTGTTTTTTTCTTCCCACCGATCACGGTCCGGCAATGCCCAATCCTACACGCTGCTGGCCGCCAGCTTGGCCACCGTAGCCTGCAATGCCAGCAGCTCCCATGCCTGCCGCGCCTCCGGTTCCGGTTCCTGTTCTCTCCCTCATTCTTCGGCCCTCCATCAGTCCTCGAAGACCTCTCTTTTGCAGGCCAATGACACTGCTGAGCTCTCCATTCCAGACAACACCTTCGCGGTCATTGTCACCCATCTCCGATCCCCATTCAGATCCGCTCGCGCTCGTTGACGCCGAGATCTCGCCGCTAGATGAACGTGCCGGATGCTGCATACCAGGAGCGAGACTCAAGCTTGCTGTACGCGAAGCCAGGTCCGACGAGAAGGAATCGTTGGCCGTGGTGCCGCTGAGGGAAAAGTCTGATGTCGACACCGGAGACCCGACGGGATCCAGGCTGCCAACGAAGAAGTTGGGATTCAGAGACCCGTCGATGCCACGGCCGCCACCAGCTGCCATGGCCGTCGCATTGAAAACTGCCGCCGCATTTCTACTGTCGAGCAGAGCATGTAAGCGCTCAACGACGGCTTCGAGAAGGCCATCAATTCTGTATGGCCGCGCGATTTGTAAGAGAGAGCAGAGGATCTGCGGTGTGCACAGCGAAGAGGTCGGCGAGGGTAAAGAGCTAGTATACAAAAAGTGCAGCAGAGCCTGAATGGTCAGGTATGTGTGTGGAAGATAGAGGCACCGCGGCCTCGAATTGGGCATCAGGCTGCGAGGTGTTGGGGCGTTGTTGACGGCCGCAACTGCATCGTCATTCTGTGCAGTCGAATTTCCTATTCCGTGATGAATCGTCGGTCCAGATCCGCCAGACGGTCCTGAGATGGAACCCCCTACAGAGCCTACCGTGCTGCCAACCAGCGTTGCCGCATCGTCGAAATTTCGGCCTGGAGTGATGGTCAATGCTGACGCGCGCAGAGGATTGCTCGACAGGCCAGATCGCAGGGTCACAGCGTCGCTGCCATCCTGTGTTGCGGTGCCTTCTCGCAGAAGCTGGACAAAGTATGGACCCCATCTCCGCGCAACAATTCGAGAGTTGACAGGTATCCGCTCGCCGCCGATACACAGGATGTCCATGTCAGCAAGTTCACGGAACGAGAGTACTTTCTCGCCCAAGTCTTCGCTCGCCCGAGAGTGGAAGCGGCCGCCGGCGGTAGCACCAGCTTTCTTCGCGAGGCTCAGGGCCATACCGGAATAAGGGCTGCTGGCTGAGATAAAGCCAGACATGGGGTCCGTCTTACGCGGGTTATCGTAGAAGCCAAACGCCTCCAGCTCTACCATGCAAACGTTGGAGAAATTGATGCGTCGGTGATTATAGTCGTCGACCAAACTCCTCTTCCTGTTGCCCAGTATGACAAATGTATTCCGTCGGTTCCACAAGACGCCCCTGTTCCAGCTGCCTTGGCTGAATACGCTGCCCCCCGCATCGATCCGATTCCAGGTGAGAGATCGGAGGTCCAGAGCCCAGAGCGCATATTCCTGCTTCGATGACGTGAGGTACGTCCCGCTGACCACGAAGTGAGTATCAATGATACCGCCATTTGGGAAGCGAAGACCGGGGGGTGAATAGCTGCCGGTCATGGGCCGTTCTGTCAAAGTCCCGTCAGGAGACCTAATCTGGAGCTCGAGTTTGACATCCAAGAAGTTGTAGTTGGAGTAAATGAGCATTGATGATCCGGGTTCCTGGCCAGCGGTGCTATCGGTGCGTTGCTGGCCGTTCTGGGCGTTCATTCCGATTCTCGCACTTACAGCGGGAGGTACCGATGCAGCGACACTCCTGTAGGCACCGCAACTCTTTCCCAGAGGTTGATTTGTCGTCCACTTGAGACTCCTCAGATTGAAGACGCTGATCTGTTCGATATAGTGATTTGCACCATCCTGTCCTCCAACAATAACCAACTGGGCACCTCCTGAGCCGTCAATGTTGATACCAATTCGGCCTTCGTTGGGGTTGCCGTTGGATGGGTTGTGCTGGAGAGCAGAGAGAGGGGCAGCTTTGGACGAAAACGTGGCAGAGGACGAGAGAATGGTTGCACAGTGGGCATAACGGCCCTGGGGGGCGTCTTGTGCCGGGACGTAAGACCATTTCTTTGTCGGGACGTCGTATATGTGAATGTCGGACATGACGGTAACTTCAGGCTGCTGCTGATCTGCGCCCATGGGCTGATTTGGCGCCGGGGACATACCACCGTAGCAAACCATCTTGGTGCCTCCGAGAGCACACATGGAATGGAAGTATCGCGGCGGTGGAATATCACCAGTCACCTCGAGTCGCGTCCAGTGGCGGCGTATGAGATCCAACTCGTACAGGTCAGAGGTCAAGGGCGCGGGACGGCTTCGCGAGAGAATCCGGCCTCCAAACACGTACAAATTGTCACCAAGAATCGTCGTGGTAGCTCCGACCAGCGGTGGGGGCTCCTGGCCCGTCGTTCGGTGTACATTGCACATCAAACCCGACAGATGTGCTGAAGACCCAGCTCCTTGATTAGAGGGACCGCCGACTGGGGTAGCAGAAGGAGTCTGCATCTGAGGCTGCTGCACAATCGCGGGCGACATGCCTGCTGATACAGAGCCGTTGCTCCTCGGAGTTAATCCCTCCCGATGTGGCTCCCTATGCGCATCTCTATGAGCTTCTCTATATTCATCGGCACTAGCATATCTCGCGGCGGTCAGGCCGCCGCCGCCCATGTTGCTCGTCATCTCTTGCGTGTAGAAATTCTCCTGGCCCGATGCACCGTACATCTGGCTGGCGCCAGCCGAGCCCGCCGAGTCCATGGGGCTTGTTCTATTATCCAACCGGGACTCGACGAAGCGCGGGTCTACGGCACCGATGCTCTGCGAAATGCTGTCGAAGGCAGTGTGGGTCGCCGTCGGAGGCGTTGTGGGACTTGTCGAGGCCGGCGGCTCTGGCAATGGTTTCTCAAGGCTATGTTGAAGGCTCAGCTGTCGCCCATGCTGCTGCTGAAGCCTGGACACAGATGCCGCTCTTGATTTGGAAGGGTGAGAGGAGGATCCGCTACCGGATGCTGAGGTCGCGTGGCCCTGGACTGTCTGGAGAGACGGCTTTCGAGGAAGTCTAGTGGAGGCTGTTCGGTAGGTACTGTCGGTGTTGCTGCTATGCGCACGGGGGTCATTGGCCCCGGAGTCGGAGTAAGTGTAGAAGCTATTCGGTGATGGGCTCTGAAAACCGGTCAGTGGTGCAAATTCGGCCATGGCACCGGCCAATGCTTCTGGAGGCGCAGAGAGGAGAGACGACGCTGCTGGACAAGGCAGGTGAGGAAGAAAAAGAAGGGGGTGTTGTGATGATGACAGGATCAAGAGAGAATGAGAGAATGAGAGAATGAGAGAAAGATGACAGTGACAGTGACAATCCCTTTCCCGGACGCTTGTCAGATGGGATCAGCCCTTTCTTGGCCAGCGCAACTATGGGGATTAGGACCACCCGCTTGGGTCCTAGAAGAAGAGGCCGGGAGGGCAGGGGGGGATGATTTTCCCTGACCGCACCGTGGTCCAGTCGAGATAGAAACGCAATGATGGTCGCCACAGCCTCCGTCTCTTGCAAGGCCCGGCAGAGGCAGCGATTTTCAGGAGCCCGGATAGACGATCCGGGAACCGAAAATCTCGAGCGGGAGGCGGAGGAGCGACGTGGGACCGGCGAGGCGTGAAATGTGTCCAAAGTGCGCGATGATGTGGCATTCGAGCGAGGCTCGCAATTCGCAAGGCAGAGAGAGGGCACGGGGGCAGAAGCTGGCAGAGCAAAGCAGAGCAGAGCAACACAAGGGAGAATTCAGATTCAAAGCGACCATGACGTACCATTCAAAGACGGCAGCCGAAACTGTCTGAGGGCCAACGTCGGTCGCACTTCGTTGCTTGTGATGTGCGCAGCCCGTTTGGCGCGATGGAGCTGACGATGTGGGCTCAGAGGGAGGTCGAGCAACAAAAAAAAAATACAGTCTCCAGCAAACAGACGCACAGACGCGAAGAAGGGGGGTTGTGGGCTTTGCCGAAGAACTACAGGGACAAGTACAGGCTACTGGCAGAGGGTGACAGGCGGTTCTGATAGGCTGGACAGCGGGGGGGTTTTAGCAGTAGCAGTAGCTGTTAGTAGGCAGTGGCTGGAGAGTTGGAGCAGACAGGAAATTAGCAGCAGTAGTAGTGGTGATGGTAGATTGTGAGGGCGTGAGAGAGAGAATAAAATTGAATATGAGGATTTACAAAAGGTAAGATGGGTCAGATGGGTGACTGTTTACAGGGGGATTACGGAAAGAAAAAAAAAAAGAAGTGGAAGAAGCAGAAGGGGAAGAATAAGAAGAGCCAGCCAGCATCGACAAAAATACAGACAGACCAGGGACTACCAAAGGCCTCTCGATAAGGCCCTTCTGCGGTACACCCACGAGCACCCACCGTTTAGCGCCAGACCAGGTACCTCCGCGTGTACCGTACGAGTACATCCCATCCCATCCCATCCCATCAATGGATCCCAACCCATCCCATGCGATGCCAGCGCCAAGGCAGGGCCTGCTGCACTCCGTATTCGCTCGCCTGCGTGTGGTCAAATGCAATATGATGGCAGCGGAATGATGTAAAAAAAGAAGAAATACGTTCGACTACTGCTAGTGTGCATGCGACGGCCAGGGGCTCTGCGGCAGGGAAGCGCTCAATGGCGGTTCCAGATGGTCAAGACTGCAGGACAAGGGCTGTCTACGGTACGTGTATCCTCCGATTGTCGTCATCTTGCTTCAAACAAGGCGGCAAAAAGTGACAGCTCTCTGTTGAAACTCGAGAGACAAGCCCATCGATCGAATGAATGACTCTTTTGCAGTTTGACATCAGCCCAGAATGACTCTCCGTCGTGGGGCCAAGCACATCCACCTTGTCCATGTCCACCGTCTGAGATGTCCAACATTCAGCATCATCATTAGAAATGGGATTGACTGATTCCTCCAGATTTGTTTGTCCTGTCGGCTACTACTGCTAAGCTTCTCACTCAGCCCAGAGCTAGCACCCGGTCCGCATTTCCCCTCACCGGAGGCCACTCAATCTGCAGTCCGCGGACATGTTGATATGGAGCAATGGAGGTGTTCAGGTGCTATACTACTCCAAAGTGCATGCAGTTCCCTCCTCTCTCCTTTTGCTCAATAGGGGTGTTCGCGCCGCCGACCATCACAGCGACTACCGGCACCACCACTGCAACAACGGAGCTCCTTGCTGCATCGGAGACGCAAAGTGGGAACACGATACGCAGCCATGCCAAGCAGCGAAAGGGGAGCCGCTCTGCTGGCTGAATCGAATTTGATTCCTCGGTGTCCCAATGTTTGCTGGGGCTGAGATGGCCCCGTCCAGCGGGGATTTCTTCATCGTCCCAAGACCTCGTGGACACTGCTAGGGGCCCGCGTGCTTGTTTGCAGGAGAGTACAGTGCAGTACATGGATGGAGTCAATGCATCTTGACAATGGCGAGTGCGTCAATTCTTCACGTTCCTTGCGGAAGCTCCTCGTACAGCAATATGCAGTGAGCACGAGGCGAATCCAATCCCCTTGCATGTCCTTCTCCACACGCTTTCCTCTCCCGCCCTTCTGGATGCCTCGGGAATTGCCCGTACCTGTACTAGACTAGCAATAAACAATCAAATCATTTTGGCATCAGCATTAGCAGTGTTCGATATGCCACTTGCTATACCTCAATCAGCGCCTAAAGCTGGTGGCTGGGCTTCTCGAATCCTCCAGACTCATTTGCCGCACCGCTGCCAAGCAAAAAGTCCAGGGTCGCCCATTGTCCACATTGTCCAGCCGGGCATATTAGCACGTGGGATGGAATGGAGATGCTTCCAGGCTAAACCACTTTGATGCTTCATGAAACAAACGGCCCCGTCTAGTCGTGGTGATGGCAGACGTCAGGTCAAAATTGACAATCCCCTTATCCAGGCCCTTGATTACGTGATTTCCGACAAGAGGCTCAATTTCCCTCTAGCACAGTAAGAGTCTAGATAAGCTCACTTCAGCCTCTAATAGCAACCAGCAGCCTACTGTATTGATGGTTTGCATTGATTCTTCAAGATGACATGCGGGAAATCAACGAGAAATCCTCCCTCTGCACAACGACACGAGCAGGAAGCAAGTAAAATGAAGACACGCGCATAAGACTCATGCCGTCCGGCAGTTGGCCTTCGGATCTTGCCTGTTCCGTCAAACTCATCAGGGCAGTTCCATGTCCATTATGCATGCTAATTAATACTGCAGCAGCCTCTTTGTCGATCATGATGGCACCACCTTTTTTTCCTGACTCTCTCTTGCTCTTCCTTTTCTGCGAGCTACAGTACCTTACAATGACAGACTCGCAGCTACGCAAGCTTTTTACCTCTCTCTCAGCCGGGTCACGCGGATGATACACCAAATTCCAGTCTCCAGGGCATGGGCACTGCCATGATTCGTATCGGCGACTCAATATGCATGGCCTATGCAAGTGCTAGACGTTGGCCTGAAACGTTAGCATGAGTGGCTCTGCCGCCATCAATATGATGGCTCACCAACAGGCGCCAACGAATTAGATGCCAGATTCGGCAATAGTATACCGAACGCGAACAACGGCCACATACTTGTACACTTACGTATTTATGTAAATGCCCTGTGTATGTATTCGATATGAATGTTCATGGCACCGCATACAGAGCAGATGGCTCACTAGATTGTATATGTAGTTATATCATTAATGGCTGCGATGCCCAAAAGTTCATGCAAGGCTACAGGGTAACATGTTGGGTGAAGGAGGAAGGCCTATAATCAAGAATACATCATCTGCTGTACATGCCATTGGGCAGCATTATGGCCGCATCTGCACGTCATCTTCTTTGTTTCAGCATGTCTTCATGCAAACAAGACTCACATCATGTGGTCTCCAATCTGGGCGTTGGTGGGGGTCATGTATATACTTGGGAGGGTTAACAGTCCTATGTCTGTTTCCATCGTTGTTAAGGAGTGTTATGACGACGCCCCTCCCACACCTGGCAATGTATATATGATCATGGAAACAACCATGGGAAAGGCAGTCACCGTTGCATACGGCGAGCCACATCTCCAACACATCAAATACAATAAAAATTATATACCCACTGGGTGTGCGACGAGACCAATAATCACTATGGCTTCTTTAACGAAGCGTCGGGTAAGTACCTGGGCCACAATGGCTACGGTGAAATTCGTGCGTTTGCCGAAACGATGCTGGACTGGGAGTATTTAATTGCAAGATGGCACAATAATGGGGGATACAAGCTACTTACACTGTACTGGCACCACCAATTGTGGTCAGTGGACGTTGCTGAAGATGGCAGTAGGCTACAGAGGAGGCTCCATGGCAGCACCTTGTGGCAACCTATAGAAGTCTCAGAGCAATTAGAGACTTGAAAGATAGGGATACAAATTTATAATCCTTATTTGGTATACACACTGTTTTGCGGCTTTCTGATTTGGCCTGACTGTTGGAGCTAGCTTCATGTGTGCTATTTGACAATAGGGATTCACCCATTCAACTTACAAGAGCCCCTACCGAAGTTGCTAATGCTAGTTCATAATACTCCAAGTTGATTAGAAAAAGATCCTGAAGTCATGAGAAGAGTTGATGCCATAAGATTTAGTTTCCATTCGTCACAGCCTTGAAATAAGATTGGCTGAATTATGATATTGTGATTTGTCCAGTGAGAGGCACGCAACTTGCATCTTCCAATGCATTTCTCAAATCCCATTCACGTGTAACTTGAAAGATTCACCAAAATTAGAGTTGAGCTATCATTGGCTCTGCTAAATATTAAGTTTGACAGCCGCAGAAACAGTCCATACATCCTCCATACCACATACTGGTATGTAAAACATTAACACGCGTAATACATTCACGCAAGCTTTTAATACGAATCTTTGGCTTATACTTCACGCTCATCATCAAACAATGTCATTAGAAGAAAAAAATTGGTATCTTTTTTATTATTCAACATCATGGTCATTGCTCCCATCTAAAAAAGCCCCCCACAGGCCATGATGAGAGACGCATGTCATCAGGCTTTCCGTTGCACAAACAACAACAAAAACCGCCCTCAAGCGCCATGCCGTAACTTTGCACGATTAGCGGAACTTTTTTCCCCTCGACATTTCCCCATCCCCATCGCAGACCGATGAGATTTGCTTCCCAAGATTAGGGTTTCTTGTTTTAAAGGGTTTATTTTTAATTTTTTGTTACTTTCAGGTATCCAGCGCCCATAATCTATGAGACCTCAGGCAGGGGGGTAAGGCGGAGGTAAGGCTTGATGGTGCGGAAGTTGGGGAACAGCTTCTTGGCCTCCTCGTCCTTGATGACGGGAGCGACAATGACGTCCTGGCCGGGCTGCCAGTCAATGGGGGTGGTGACGCGGTACTTGTCGCCGGTCTGGAGGGAGTCGATGATGCGCAGGACCTCGGAGGCGTTGCGGCCGGTGGAGGCAGGGTAGGAGAGGATGGTGCGGATCTTCTTCTTGGGGTCGATGAAGAAGACGGAGCGGATGGTGAAGGCAATGCCCTTTTCATCGACGTTGGTAGCGTCCTGGTGGTCGATCCTGTTTGCATGTTGTTAGTGTACTGTCTGTTTGTTGGACAGAGAAACATGCAGAAACAAAGACTTACATGTCGTAGAGCAGGGAAACCTGGCGCTGCTTGTCGCCAATGATGGGGAAAGTGACATGGCCGCCAGTGACCTCCTTGATGTCGTCGATCCAGCCCTTGTGGGAGTCGACGGTGTTGGCAGACAGGCCGATCAGCTTGACGCCGCGCTTGGTGAACTCGGGCTGCAGCTTGGCAAAGGCGCCCAGCTCGGTGGTGCAGACGGGGGTGAAGTCCTCGGGGTGGGAGAAGAAGACGACCCAGTTGTCGCCGATGAACTCGTGGAAGTCAATGGGGCCCTGGGTGGTGTCGGCCTTGAAGTTGGGGGCTTCGGAGCCCAGGCGGAGGGGAGCAGGCTGAGACATGATGATGATGGAGGGGTTTTGTTTGGGATGAAGATGTAAAGCTTGGTGTTTAGGAAAACAACAGGAACGGAGAGAGAGGTCAGCTACAAGAAAAGAAGAGAAAAAGAGGCTTATATATATATCTCATTGCCCATCCACCAAAAAAACGTAATCGAGGGGCCCATCAACGCAACACAATCACCCAATATTCTCTCCCCTCCTCCAAGCCAGCCCCTCCCCCTCCATCATCTCATCACCTCTTTTTTTTGCCCCTCCTCGTCCTGCTTACGGAGCTAAAAAACACCAACACAACAACAAGCCAAAGGACATCATCCCCCGCCCCCAAGCTCAAGCTCAAAGCTTCTGCTCCTTACCAAAAGCAACGAACCATTGCAACATTCCACTCATCAAACCCCACGATCCGCGCCAAGTGCCTGGCCTAGGGAGGTCCTCAATGCGGCAAGGCGCCGCGATTGCGTGCTGAGCTCGCCGCCTCATTGGCCCGCCGTGCGCATTTTGCAATTCGAGTCTCTCTGACGCAATGGGCGACTAGCTCCCGCTGGGCCCTCTTGATTTCCCCCTTGTTAGCTTGCTTGTGCAATCAAAAACTGCGACGGTTAAAGAGAAGAGACGCTGTGCGGGCTGAAATGGATCCTCTTTTTGCTGCGGCTGGTCGGGCCATGGTGACACCAACGCCGATGGGCCGGGAGCGAGCTGAGCTGATTACAGTAGGTAGCTTTCTTGGGTTGGAGGGCAAAGAAGACAAATCACGGATACATTTGCGGTTACGGAATGTAAGCCTTACGGTCGATAGTGTCAGTACAGGGCGCTTGCAGATGTCTGATTCGAAAGTGTTGAGCTTGGCCAAGGGCTAGCAGGTCTCGACCGATGGACTAATACTGCTGTTGACCAAGGTCTTACTTCGTTTGCTCTTCTTGGTTGTCGGTGTCTTGCGTAGGCAGCCGTGTATCGGTAAACTAACTACATGTACGACTCAGAGATTACTGATGAGAAATCCACTTGTCATCTCACCGTCGAACGGACATGTACTCGTGCTGCAGGTGAAGATACAGAGGAGAGCGGTTTTTGCATGTGGGTTTGTAAGTGAGCATATTTTCCCTCCACTTTGTTAGGCACCACATTAGAAACGGCGTTACCCTTCGAACGGTGCATTATTGTCATCCCAACTAGCTCTCTTTTCTCTCTCCTCATTCTGCACAACTTCAGTTGATTCCAAACTTGTAGTATATACGTAATCTACAACAGACATGGGTGGTAACACAAAGACCATCAGCCCTACTGCCACCCAACCTCGCAATCTCTATCCCATCAAGCTTAAGGTTGTTCACAAGAGTAGCCACCTCGCCAAAAATCACCCCATACCACTACTGTAACATCATACGTGTTGAAGCGCCCACTCAGCCGCCACAAACAGCATCGTGCCCAATGTGGCTTTCTGGCGTGCTGACCCGAGATCCTGAGCCTGTGCAGACGACTGCCGACAGCCCGAGATCCGCTCAGCGCTTCAAAAAATGCACGCTCTTTAGATATCTAGAATGCCGCAGATGCCGCAGCGACTTGATAAAAGCAATCACACCTTATTCATACAAGAGAGCACCGAAATCCTTAAATGAGTAACAAAAAGGTATAAATTTGACGGAGACTGCAAAAAATCGACCACGCCAGGAGTCGAACCTGGAATCTCTAGAGGTGGCGTTTACCAACCGAAATCTAGCGCCTTAGCCATTAGGCCACGCGGCCGTCGATGCAGATGAGTCTGCTATTCTAGTATATGTCGCTCGCACAATCGACAAGTCTCTAGCCGCAATGTCGCGATTGACACCAAAACTTCAAGGAACCTGGACAGCCTCTTGGTATGAATTTGATTCAGATATATTCCAAGATACACATTTGACCATGAAGAAGTACTACTCTTCTTCTCCATGTAGCGCTGTTCCCTCCTCCCTAACAAATACCCGCATCAAAATTCGCCTTAACGACCGTCTGTGGCCTCGCAGGCCAGATGCCATATCCTTCTCTATACAAAAGTGCCACCGCCCGATGAGCAATCCCGCAATAGCTAACCCCAATAATAATAGTAAAAGCAGAAATGAAACGGAAACAAAAGACTTCCATCTGTCAAACGAAGAATATGATAACGCCATTCTATGCTTGGATTCCGTGCGGCTTGATCCGCCAAAACACCATGCTGTGTCTTCCCCCTTCTGGCTCGTAGTGGAGGGGTCAATCCTTTATAATCACCAAAAGCCGCCAATGACTTCCCCAGCAGGACCAAATGCGCCATAATTAGCTGGTTTAGGAGTGTCCTCAACAGGTGCAGACTGGCTGTCATCAGGATCACTCTCTTCGGTCCCTTGCTCCACTTCCGTGTCGCTCGTGTGATTTGGCTCACTCGTCTCAATTTCATCAACCGGAGATATCGCAGGCCCCAACGACGGCCCGACGCGGCGATTACCGTCATCGCTAAAAGTAATCGGAACTCTTGGATCCAGATAGTTGATGTTCGCGGCATCAGCAGCATCCAGCTCACCGTGAACACTTGCCGGGGGTGTTATCGGCTTGGAGAAGTTGAATCTTGGGTTCGATTGAGAGGCGGACAGCTGAGGCACATGCGTCTGGCTCAAGGCTGACCTCTTCAGCTGCGGCTTGCGAAGAGCAGCGGAAGAGGCAAGTCCATGTCTCCTCGAGGCAATTTCCAGGCGTTCCTCCTCAGCAGTCTCCTCATCCGTTAGATCGGTGTCGAGGACCAACCCTGGGCCGGGCAAGAGAAGGCTCCCGCCGGATCTTCGTCGTTGACGCTTCTGGCCGTGACTAGCAACCGGTAGGCCAAGATTTGCCTGGTTGGGTGTCTGATCATGCTTGTTGAGCCGCAAGCTTCCCATGTATGAAAACATGCTTCTGAGATTGCTCTGGCTCTCTGAGAAGACGACTCTTGTCCGGAGCCGGTGCACTGCGCGATCCAGCGCCAACTCTATCGCACAGCTATCGCGTATCCTGGATAGCTTTGGCCAAGTTGCTCTTTCACCAACGAGACAGCACTTCAACATAAAGTCCACAGAAGGGTTTCTGAGAAGCACGGGAAGGTTGTCGAGGGTCAGATCAGGTAAGATGTTGATATTACCCGAATATTTTTGACTGAGGATACTTCGAAACTTGGTCATCATGTTAGGGAAGAAACCCATCTCGGCCATAAACTGCAGTCGGTGGAGAGCCTCGTCTCTGGCAAGCGATGTGCAGGCATATATCCAATCCATGTCATCGCCACCATTTTTGGCGCTCTTGTGAGTATGTTGATTCTCTGGTGAAAGGTGATCGTCCTTGGCGAGAAACGGAGTGACGTGTGGGTTCACCTGCGACACGATGAAATGGTTGACGTTGAACATTTCCGCGAGGCGCGTCATAGGCAAGTCGTTGTCCACCGAGCCGTCAATAAATCTCTGGGGCGATGGGTTCCACTGGCGATGCTCGCCCGTAACCGGGTCTTTGACCAGCAGGGGCGAAGAGTTAAAGATGAGCGGCACTGAGCAAGACGCTGCAACAGCAGACCAAATCATGACGTTGGGTGAAGTGACATAATTGAGCAACCGTGGCAGCTCGTATACGGATGCAGATGAGACGCAAATGTTGAGGATACGTCGAGTGCGGTTGTACGCCTCCTGGAAGGTGATGTCGCCCATCATGCCTCTCATGACTCTCCTGAGATGGGCAATGTCCGACCAGCACCCCTCCGTTAGCAGCCGACGAAAGTGGTCCAATAGGCCATCTTGGTTGTCTTGGGCTTCGAAAACCGCTAAATCGCCATAGGGAAACTCTTTAATCAGCTGTGGAATCTCTTCATCCGTCCTCGTGCACATAACGGCGCACACTATACTTCCAGCGCTGGCGCCAGATATGATTCTAGGGAGAAGCTGATTTTCGAACAAGGCTTTGAGAACGCCGACATGGGCCATGCCGAATGTCCCGCCGCCAGATAATAAAAGGGCGCTTCGTCCAAAGCTCTGGCGCGCGAGCAACATGCCTTCTAGCAGGTCCTTGTACGCAATGCCCTGGTCCGTGGCGCTATGGACAATGGCAGCATCGATGGTTTCGATTGTCGACTCAACGTAGCGCTCAATCAGCGTCTTCGTGCCAAGATATGAATGCCGGTAAAGATCGACGTTACCCATGCCGCCGAGATCGCGCGACAGGGCCGTTCGGATGAGGTGCATCATGGTGCGGATGTCCCGACTTTCTCGGGCCTCGTCAAGCGCCCGGAGTCGCTCTTCAATGAGCCTGGCGTTGTAGTCGTCGCTTTCATCGTCTCGTCTCCAGTCATCGTTGCCCTCGAGAACGTCGAGTTCCTGTGCTGCTGCTTGCCATTGTTTCAATGTCTCAGCCTATGACATCAGTTAGTCCCGTTTAGCCAACACCCATGGGGGGAGTCAATAGACACATACGCTCTTCATGCGCAGGCAGAGTATGTTTTTTCTTTCTTCGAGGAGCCTCGCCTTCTCGCGCTCTTCGCTGCTCACGCCATCTTTCCAGGATCGCAAGAAGCCTGCCGCTCCTTTGACTGTTTGGGATACGGTTTGTACGAGGGTCCGGTCAGCGGGCAGCAGAGGCTGCAGAGGCTGCAAAGATGCCGAGGCCTGTTTCTGGCGCTTTGGCGACGGCGGAGAGGCGCTGCCGGTGTGTATTTGAGGTATCGGAGGTGCGCGGAGGAAGAAGTCGGCCATGACAGTCGGTGCTGCGTTGCATCCGGGATGTGTTGAGGATCGGATCTTCAGGTGGGCAGCTGGAGGCTTCGGCTCAGCTGCAGTCCCATTCCTGCCGGCAACGTCGATTCTAATTATACGAGCAGTTAAGAGGGCGGTTTAGATATCAAGAGGAAGAGGTTACGGAGCAATGCGACTTGGGGAATAAAAGTGCTGTTGGTTGTTGGTAGGGAGGACGGGCGACAGGGGAGTTCTTGAGGCAATCTTGGAGAATCCGGGGATGGTTGGAGCATCTGAGCATCTGACCGCTCTGCCACACCCGCTGATGGCATATGCAGGTGGGGACAATAGCGGCTTGGGGCGCGGGCTGGACAGGTGTACTTTGGGGGTACTCTGGGAGCTGTACCTGGGACCAGCCCGGCAGTTGGGCTACAGTGCGTTTTGGTTCCAATGGTCGCCATACAAGCCGAGCACAGCGCTGCGTGCACCTGAGAGGCGGTACATCTACTTGCGTTCTACTGTCGCGCGTCGTAAAGAGCAGTCACTGAAGTCTGGACACAGCTCAACATAAACGTGCTGCTGCCGTCATCAACACCATCCACAGCTGCAATTAGGTGCAGGGTCACCCCCCAATATCCATCCCGTCCCCCATACTGTAAGCCCCCCGTAATCCTCCCCCCAGTTCCTCCCCCGTATTCCGCTGCTGCGTCCACGTGCTGCAATGCCGCTGCAGCGCTGACTCGGGGGTTCGCAGATGCTGGCGACAGATCAATCTTCACATGCCAAAGGGGCCGCATTCTATCTAGAGATTGTCTGCAGTCTGCAGCAACCCTGCATCAGGTCGGGCACCGGCACATGCTTTCACCTGTACATCAAATCGTCCGATCGGGTACCAATCAGGCTGCGTCTGACGTTGGCAAACCCAGAGTAGCAGTACTCCCCCATCTCGTACCCCAGGATCCCCGGACTGGTACTCGGCTGCAAGAGGCGGTAATGGTGTTAGCTCTATCTAGATGCAGCACAGAGGGGAACTAAGTTGCTAAGGTTCCAATAGAGCTCCAGAAAGCGCCATTGCCCACCGCCGCGACCGCGGGTTCCGATACGGTCGGGAGCTGGGAATGACGTCGGATGCGAGAATTGTCTCATGATGTGTTGAAAAGTTGTGTGTCGGGTGGACGAAATAGTGCTGATCAGCTACGCTTGAGGGAAGCGATTTGGGTGTCTCATCTGCATGTCACGCTGACGTGTTCTAGAAGAAGGAATCGTTCCGACAGGGTGCGTCATCGAGATGGGTGCATTGGCTCATGTCTATCACCAGATAGGCGAGAGAAAGAACCGTCTGTTCCTAGTTCATGGAATAAGAAATGAGATGGGATTTACATATTAATATGTCAGGTATTTACATACCATGATAGAGATATAGGCCTAGGACAGTGAATGAGTCAACGAGTATGGAGCGCTAAGCCTCACACTCTTCAAAATATGAGCATACCCTGCAATATATGCCATGTTTGGTGCTAATATTCAAGCAAACCGTCATACGGCGTGACACACATAAGCACAGCCAGTGACTCACAAATGGGCATTCGCGCGACGTCTGGAATTTGATGCAATTTGCCACTACAAGGCATCGTAACAATGTAAATGCAATCACCCATTATGTATAAGAGCAGCAGACAGATTCAACAACAATGCTGCGCTCTTCAGCAAAGCGTCGCATATCCTCACGTCCTCCAAAATGGCTGAATCAACCAGCAATACTCGCTCAGACGAGAAATTAACCGACCAACAAAACACCATCACAGCCGCAGAGATGCACTCAACCCCGAATCTCGTCCAGGGCAGCAGCCAGGCCCCCACCAATCCACTCGACGAAGAAGTTGAGAACCAAAAGTACCTCGAAGGGCGACTCGACATTGACGAGAAACGCAAGAGATTCGACGAGACATCCTGTACTGTCGAGGAAAAGGAACTATCTGAGCTCTTCAGGAAAGGATTGCTTGACGATGGAAGCACAGGACCGTTGAAGGGAGATTTCACATTGAACGATCTGCCTCAGCTGAGCGGCGATGAAGCAGCCAGTGTTCAGTGGACGACATCGAAACGAAAGGCAAAGGAGACGTCAAAAGACACTCGTGCGATGAGTGGCCTGTCCGACGATGAATTGGCCAGTGTTTTACAAGCCTGTCCAGACTTGGAGGACTTCATCAAGAAGACCTAGCTATTCCAGACTGATAAAAAAAAAGAATTCAAGCCCGTCAATTTGAAAATGGCTGCTAATTCAATTACAAGTGTCTTACTTTCCGTTTTCCTTATTCCTCGAATTCGTTCATTTCTCATCCCATCCAGCAAGAACAGTTGCCAGTTGCTCATGGCGAACCAAAGCCGTCTCAAACGAAGGTGCCCCCTCAAACTCACCCTCTGCAAACTTGTCATAAAGAACACCAACGCTTCTCCCCACGATTGCCAGCTCCTCTTGCCAGTTCTGCCAGCTCCATTCACTCTTCTGCACCTGGTCTGAAGCGAAATCGTGAACCTCAATAGTGACGGGGGCACCGTACGAACCGGCGTGCAGAGACGATCCGCCAAACGCCTGGAGTCGAATCTCGCCCTTTTCGCCATTGATTGTCCACGAGAGGGCAGGGTCACTGGGGAATTGCTGGCCTCGACGGAATCGGAAGAGCACGTTGGCTCCCTCGGCGGCGATTTGCGATGCGGCGAGGGTGCCGTCGATGATGATGAGATCAGGGACATTGGACTTTACTGTTTCAACGACCTTTTTGGTGGAAGGGTCGCGGAGGAGGACGTTGGGGCGCTGGAGCTGGAGGTGGGATTGGATGTTTTGAAAGTTCCCGATGACATACTGGACTTGGTCAAACACTGGAGGAAGTTAGATGTTAAAAAAGGGACAATTGATATGCTCCAGGTGATGAGGATTTTACTCACAATGCCCAACTCCAATGGTTACAACGTTACCACCAACGGCCCTATCAGTAAAGTACTTGAGCCCTGGTGACAAAGCCTCTCGGTCAACAGTTCCGCCAAAGGCCCTGACCTCACTGCTAAGGACTTTGCCAATGCTTCCCTGCTCAAGCAACTGCTTAACCTTAACAATAGGAGGAGCCTCGCGCCCTTGGTTGCCAACCAGCGTCCGTCCACCAGCAACTCTAGCTGCCTCAACGAGCTCCTTCGCATGAGCTACATCATGAGCCAACGGCCACTCTACAAAGACTTGCTTGCCGGCCTTGACGCTCGGCAGGGCAGTTTCGTAGTGGACATCGACGCGGGTGCTTACAACCACAAGGTCAATGTCCTTATCGTCGGCAACGTCCTGGGGATTGCCGTAGGCCTTTGTCTCGGGGGGTAGTTTGAAGACTTCAATGGCGCGCTTCGCCGATTCGATGCTGCTGTTGCACAGGGCTACAATTTGATACTTTGCACGACCGCGGGCGGAGAGAAGATAGGGTAGATGGGCAGCGCTGGCCCAAGATGTGGTTGCGGTGCTAGAAAGGCCGATGATGGCCGTGCGGATAGGCGCCATGATTAATGATAACCAAATGTGTGAATTGTTGTAATTACAGATGATTCCTTAACTTGGCTCCCAAGTCCTTTTTTGCCTACATGATCTCTTTGTACCTATATATAGGGGTTTATTCCGTATTTCCTCGACTATTGCGCCTTGATACCAAATATCGTGCAATGAGGTGGAGGGTGCGGGGGGATTTCTAAGCAGCGATTTATAATGCTGGAGGTTGCGAAGGATCTCAATTCTGATTTGCTTGTCTAGCTATTTGGAAATTATGGCGGGTGCATAGTATTAACCCAAATACTATACGGTTTTGTCTATGTATAACTCTGAATGTATACGCATTGTACAAGAACAGTAATTTTTCTTCTTAGGGTAAGATCTGGTTATTTCCATAGAGTCTCGGAAGCGGAGGTCTGTCTGGGGCGTTTAGCTTCCATTCTGCATCTCCTTTACAATGGGTTTTCAATTTTAGTGTTTCTTGGACTTCTAAACTCTCAATAGGCTCATGCAAAGCATTCGTCCCTCTAGGAAAGTGGGAAAGGTGGTATGATACTTTATCTTCAACAAGTAAGTTCATTACAAACAACAGGCGGTTGTAAGAGTTGTAGAATGAGACTTGGTCGGGTCGCAATTAGATGAGATAGAGACTGAAAGATTTCCAAGTAACTGAAGGAGTATATAGTAAATACCATGTGTTTGTTGCTCAACTCTTCCAGTCTTTCACCTCTTCACGACCACTGTTGGTTAGTGCTTAAACCTCAAGGTATTGGTGGGCACTTAATCAACGTATGTGTACCCAGGCGATGGCAATTCTCAGAGGATTAAACTCGATCTAGGCAATTCAAATGTATTGCTACAATCTCAATATAATATTCACCATCTTTCAATCCATCTTTGTTTGCCTTCTTGTATCATTGTGTGAGGTTATTAAACAAAAAGCGTGGATTTCCGTCTTACATGAATGCTCGCCATTCTCCACACGCTATCGGCAAAATGAATTCGCCCGCACTTGAAACCCAGTGTTGAGCTAAACCATCACTCCAGATAGTATTTCAAGTTGTTAGCTATCCGTCCACAAAGTCTTACTCTTTTATTATACAAATACTCAAGTCAGACTTCACTCGCTTACGCAGACTTCTGCCTTTGTCTTTTAATATCTATAAGATATACTGAGTGGAGGACCATCAACGCCTCCAACAAGCGAGCGCCTCCTCCTCACAAATACCGCAATGAGTTCATCATCGCAACATCTAACCAACTATGCCGCTTTCACTCGCCCCGAAACGGGCATCACCCAAATTGGCCATTTAGACGCAAAAGCCGGCACAATCCAACCACTCAGCCTCCTCTCCGGGTATCCCATCAAAGATCTCTACCAGGTCATCGAAGCCGGCCCCTCACAAATAGTTGCCTCTGGCTCTGCTCTGCCCCTCCCATCTGTCAAGATCCTGGCACCGCTTGTAGGTCGCGATGTGTTAGCCGTGGGAAAGAACTACATGGAGCATGCAAAGGAGTTTAATGCCTCGGGATACGACAGTTCGGACAAGGTCGACAAGCCCAGCCATCCTGTCATCTTCACAAAGCGTGCGACATCGATCATTGCGGATGGCGAAGATATTTATTTGCACCCGAAGTTTTCCAAGAGCGTGGACTATGAGGGTGAGATTGGAGTCATTGTTGGCAAGGTCGGGTTCCGGATTCCTAAGGGAAAGGCTATGGACTATGTCTGGGGATACACGATTATCAATGACATGACGGCTCGCGAGAGGCAACGAGATCACAAGCAGTTTTACATTGGCAAGTCTGCGGATACATTCTGTCCTATGGTATGTCTTGTGCATGTTCCTTTTCGTTATGGTTTGGCTGCTGATTACACCAGGGCCCAGTTGCAGTTCCAAAGGAAGCCCTTCCATCCGTGCTGCGCGTTCAAACGCATGTCAATGGCGAGTTACGGCAAGATGCAACGACAGACGACCTCATTTTCGATATCCCAACCTTGATAAACACACTTTCTGAAGGACAAACATTATTGCCTGGTGATGTGATTGCTACTGGCACGGTTAGTTTTATCTCATGATATACACGCTACAATTTCCTGACAACCATTACTTTATTAGCCTGCCGGTGTCGGCATTGGACGTAGCCCTCCTCTCTTTCTAAAAGAAGGAGATGAAATTACCGTCACCATTCCTGGTATTGGCGCCCTACACAATAGAGTCACCGCTGTGAAGGAGCGTCTCGCCTCCCAGTCGGTCTTTAATCTGGACAACGCAGCTCGTTCTTTGAACGGCACAGCTGGACTCACCATGATCAACGGCAAGCCTTTACATTACAAAAGACTCGGTCTTGAAGACAAAAGCAGCGTCGTCTTTGTTCACGGCCTCGGCGACACATCAGAATATTTCTCGCCTCTCATTGCAAACTTGGAACTACAAAAAAAGGCAAGCGTGCACTTGTTTGACTTTGAAGGTCATGGCCTCAGCCCTACACACCCGTTGAGCGTCTTGAGCGTAGACTCCTTGGCGGAGGATCTCGCCGGCGTATTCTCGCACGCAGGGATCAGCGAATCCAACCCCGGAACACTGATTGCAAGTTCCTTTGGATGTTTAATTGCTCTGAGGTTCGTCCTTTACAACCCTCGCTTGGTGAATAAACTTGTGTTGTTGTTCCCGCCGTCTCTACCGCTCTCCGAACACACCAGACAAGAGTGGAAGAAGCGCGGTGAACTCGTTCGCACTTTGGGGATGGGAGCAGTGGTCGATGACATTATATCCGAGGGCACAACCAGGCAGACAAGGTCAACAGAACATGTTGCAATGTCGGCAGTTCGGTTAAGCCTGCTTGGGCAAGACCCAGAGTCATTTGCAAAAGCGTGTGATGCATTTGCCAAGGTTGACAGAGATTTTCCATTGGAAAGTCTTAATGTGAAGACGCTTCTTATATCTGGGGGCGGAGATGACATTTGTTCGCATGGATATAGAGGGAGGATCAGGGGAGCACGTGATGAATTCAAAAAGGATCTCGGCCGATGGGCTGTTTTTGAGAATGTGAAAGCAGTATCCGCCCTCTTGACGGAATTTGGTCTTTAGGATTTTATGGTGGTGGCTTTATCCCGATCTTGTGTATGCAAAGTTGAAGAGTAACAGTTCCTGAACCATTGGTGGTGACAGATTACTTGATATATGTCAATAAAGGTTAAATAGAATCTTACATGAAATACTAGCTACCCATAGGCTACTATATATATTCATATATACAATTGCTCTCTGGCTTTCCTTACCTATGAATCATTCAGAATCGCATGTACCAATACTACTTGGGTACGTGTTGAACGACCTGCCCTGCACAATACCCCAGACAAACCGTGGAATGCCACACAAACCTAATCCCACATGCAAAAAGATGTCAATCTCAAAAGCAAATGCAGCTTTCAGCTAGGCGCAGGAGCTGAAGGCCACTAAAATCCACGCATAGCACACCACACCTCTTAAAGGCCAAGCCAGCGCCATTACATCACACAGCATCAGAAAGCATCAATTGCATCGCACATCTGGGAGCTAGAGGGCAAATCTCAGTTCAGCTGGGCCTATGAGAAGCCATCGATAATGGTGGTTTTCACTACCTCAAAGATGATGCGTGGACATGAAGATTGGGTGAATCCTCCTCACCAAAATTGTGCGGAGGGGCGCTACTCCTCTTGTGTGTTGAGCTTCATACGTCATGACGAGTTAACCCGCCAGGCTGTGTATATCTCGTAGAATCTATAGCTGGCAATTTTTAAATTATTTTGAACCTCGTTTGTGCCTACACTCGATTACAGTTGGGTTGATTTAATTCACGCCGACATCAATTGAAGCATCACTTACATACAATCTCACGACTTATAATCTCACCATGTCCAAGATCATCACCGTCTTTGGCGCCACAGGCAACCAAGGAGGCTCCGTCGTCGAAGCCATCCTCGCAGACCCAGCCCTATCCAAAGAATTCAAAATCCGCGGCATCACCCGCGACGTAAACAAACCAAAAGCCAAAGCGCTCGCAGCCAAAGGCGTCGAGCTCGTTTCCGTGCGTAGTAGAAACACAACACCATCCTCTTACAATCCAGTAATAAAGCTCTAACCAGAGATCATATATATAAAATCGCCGTGTATACAGGCCGACATGTCCTCATCCTCATCCGTCGCCCCCGCCGTTGCAAACGCCCACACAGTCTTCCTCGTCACAAACTTCTGGGAAAGCATGTCCTCCGACACCGAAATCTCCCAAGGCAAAGCCGTCGTCGACGCCAGCAAGGCCGCGGGCGTCCAGCACATCATCTTCTCCTCGCTCATCAACGCCTCCGAAGCGAGCAACGGCCGCCTGTCCAACATCTCGCACTTTGACGGAAAGGCCAGGATCGAGGAGTACATCCGCTCCAGCGGCGTCCCGGGAACGTTTGTCCTGCCGGGCATGTTCATGAGCGGCTTCGAGACAATGATTCGCAAGAACCCGCCCAACGAGCCCGCAGGGTACACGTTGGCTCTGCCTGTTGAGCCGTCAAAGGCCAAAGCGCCCCTGTTTGATGCCGCCGAAGACACGGGTAAGAATGATTGATTACTGCAACTTCTTCATATGAGCACAAAAGATCCACATGTTGATAGCAAAATGCTACCTCAGGCAAGTTTGTAAAGGCGGCTATAAAAAACTTCCCCTCGCAGGCGGGAAGCCGCATCCTTGCGGCGTCAGACTACTACACCATTGACCAGCTCATCTCCGAGTTCTCGGAGGTCATGGGCAAACCGGCCCACGCCGTGCAGATCGACGACGACAAGTTCAAGTCGTTTCTCTCCCCTGTGGCGGCGCAGGAGCTGCTGGAGAATATGAAGCTTCTGGAAGACCCCGGGTACTATGCTGGTGAATCTCTGGCCGGAAGCTTGGCCTTGCTGGAAGAGAAGCCGACAACCTGGAAGGAATTTGTGGAGAAGAACAAAGAGAAGTGGTCTAATTTTGATCATTGAGATGATGATAAGCACAGTTGCAGTAGGGAGTCAATCATTTGCTATTTAGGACAATGTTGCTAGGGTTTCATGTGGCTGTTAATCTTACAAGATATGCTATCGTATTCTGTGTATTGAGTCGCTTACCTCGGTTCTAAACTGCACTACTACGAAACAGAGTAACTGTCAAAAGTGTTCAATGAGCGTGGTAGCATCCACATAGTATGAGTGCTGATGCTAATGCTATGTACCTAAATTGCTATGTATTTAGGAATTCAAAGGAGAGGTCATCAATAGTTACACATTGTTCAATCCTTCAGTCTGGTCTCAAACATATTGCATGCGGCGTTTCAAATCATGGAATCTTACATTCGATAGTCGGGTTGACTCAGGTGTCGTTCAAACATAGGTACATACCGTGAAATTCATTTTTACCGTGTATTCATCATCTGCTCCAGGCAGTTATCCAAATGATTGTTGTTTTCTTCAGCGCAGTCGCACATAATTCATCACACGTAATCCGCAAGTCTGTTCATCAGATCCTTGACGTCGATCTCACCAACGTTCTCTGAATGGTGGTGGCGGTGGCCCTTGTGAGGAGGGAGAGGAACTCGGTTGACGACATGGATGACGCCGTTCTTGGCCACACCGTTGGGAATAACCACTCGCGAATAGCCATTCACCTTGATGGAGGCAAACCCAAAAATGCGGGCAATGTCGACGCTGATGTGTGCGTCGCCGAGCAGCGTGGGCAGGTCGTAGTGCTCGCTCGTGAGCTCCTCAACTGGCTCCTTTTGCTGCTCCGACTCTCTCTCATCGTAGAACGCATCGGTGTAGAGCGTAGCGTTGGGCACAATGTTATACTTGAGAATGGCCTTTAGGTACTTGTGGCCCTTGTTGGTGTTGAAGAGAAAGGCGTTTGCCCTGGGCCCCAGCCAGTTAAAAGCCTCATTGGTGGGGACAAAGACGGTGCTGCCCTTGAGGTTGATGCCGTGAATCTCCTTGACAAAGTCCGTCTTCTCATAGGCAAGCAGCAGGGTCGAGAACCGGTCAGGGAACAGCGTGATGATTCGACCGATAAAAGGGGGCGGCACCAGGATGTGATTGACGGCATGGATAATGCCGTTCTTGGCTGCCTATTTAATTGAAAAGGAAGGAAAATGAAAGGGTCAGTCCAAAGTACGAGTACATACGAGCAACAGCATGCCGGCGACGGGTTGGCTATTATTAGACGCGATTGCTCAGCGGGGCAACTTACAATGTCAGCAGCGATCACTTTGCTGTAGAAGTTGAGCTTGACTCCGCCCAAGTTGACAGAGGGACGAAGCCTCTGAGGCTCACCGCCGAGAAGTTCCTCGTCGTAGGCAGTGGGCAGCGTGTACGAGTGCAGGATCTTGCGTGCCGGATACTCGCCCTCGGCAATGTGGTAGAGCAGGGCGTTTTCGATAAACTCTTTGCTAGGCTTCTTATGATCGTCCGGGATGTCCTCAAAGGCCTTGTCCACAGGTACAAAGAGCGTGTAGTTGGCAGAGGTGCTGTTGAGCAGATCCACCACGCTAGGGTGGTCGTCGACTAGCTTGGCGAACTTTTTGGTGAACTTGCTCTTGGAGATTAGCTCGTATATCGTAAAGCTGCTGTCGTCGTCGTGGTGATGGTGGCCGGGACTGCCGACGTCTCCCGTGTAACCGTTGCCGTTACCCAGCCCGACGAGATCGGCCACGGCCTGGCCAAAGTCCTCGTGGATGTGGCCGCGGATAGACGATACGGCGTTGAAGAAGCTCTCGGCCGCCTCGATATCGTCGTCCAGGTGGTGGGGGCCAATCATGGCATTGTCCTTGATCAAGGCTGTGACCTCGTCATTTGCACCGAGCGGTGCCTGATTTGGCACGGCTGCTTCGGGTAAAACCAGCGCGTGGGCTGCTTGGATAGCGGCCAGCGACAGCGCGCCAATGGCAGCGAATCTGGCCATTGTACAAGAGGTCAGATGGGGGTGTGTGAGGGTGAAGATGTTGGGATCAACGGGCTGTAGCACGAAGCTGAGCTGTCACGAAGCACAAGCAGGAATAGCTACTGGATTGGTAGCTGCACAGCAGTCAAGACAAGACGCTCCAGGCGGTGATGATGGAGGACGGAACAAACAAGCATCGCCTCTGCCCGCCATTTCTGCAAGGGGACAGCAACAGATGGCCAAACCGGGTCTCCATATGAACTCAAGCTGCAAGAGGCAAAAAGCTACAAGCTCCAGCAAGGGGCATCGCTGCCAAAGTCTCCCCGGGGCTCCACCGCCAGATCTATTTCAGGTATCCGGAAGTACTCGCACCCGCTGATATTCTGGGCCGCAAGCTTCCCATCAATGTTCCACGGCCAGATATTTCCGAGACAGTGGGACAAGCCAAGCTTCTGAGAGTTTGACAGGGATCAGCTTGTTTACCTAGCCTTTACAGCAACGGCCTTGTGCTCCAGTCACTTGTTGTGCACTGGCTGATGGGCGTTTGAAGACCCTGCTAAGACCCAACGTTGAAGTGCCACAGTCGGGTTGCTGCGTTTCCGGCAGGCGGTGCAGAGGGTACAAGTGCGCTACTCGAAGCCTAACAGCACCGAAAGGCTGCATGTACGAGTAGATGTACACTGAACGCGCAATCGACGGATCCTACGACGTTACCAGAAGCTTGAATCGGGCATTGACCAGCTGCTGTGATCCGGGACGTCTGACGTCAAAGCCACGCTTCCGCATCATCGATCAACTGGGTAGCAAGAAGTTGAGGCCAAAACATTCCAAGCCCATTCCCGCGGGCTCCGCCGCAAGTGTGGGAGTGTGTACTCGTACTCGTACAGTATTGAGATATGGATGGACTTGGAAGACTGATAGAATTACGCATTTGTCCGTGCTTTGTATCAGTTTACCAAGGGACTGCTGGCACCTTCGATTTCCAGTTACAATACCACTTACCAAGAGTCCAGTCGGGTTCTTTAGTCAGGTTCCATACTACTGTAACTAGGTAAACAACGAGTGTGACTCTGGTTCTCAACCCCAACCAACACATCACTCGTGCAACCCCCCAAATGTAGCAATACTCCCGGCGACTCCCTCGTACACAGAATATGGATCTTGTTTATCGGAGGGGGCGAAGCAGCTCGCTAATGTTGGTGGCGTGCCCATCCAGACATGCTGACAGGACCATGAAAAGGCCTTGCCAGTGCTTACTATTTCATTAGCGGGATCCAGCTATGCGGCTCTAGGAAAAGCCTGTGCGCCCCCGCCCCAAGCAACTGCTGACGCTGGGAATTTGATTTAATGCTCCAGGGACTCAACTGGCGCGGGTTCGTTTAAAATCTTTTTTCCCGGCTCTGTTCGAGTTTTGTTTCTTCTTCATCTCCCGTTTCGCGTTTCTTCTGCCGTCCGTGTTCTGGTCTGTGGTTTTAGATCCATCTCAATTCTAAAGCTTCTATCTTCATCCATCCCGCCTCGGTACCTGTACATTGCGCTGGGCCTCCGCTAAATAAAGTAAATCGAACCCCTACACCCACTCGAGCGTGCGCCAATTACGGCTACGGGGGGCTTCAGGCTGGTTGCGGGGCTGAATCCAGTTATTGTCATCGCTATTGTCCAATTCGAACTCTGTATCCAAGGGAGAGACGTCAGAAGGATCTGATCTCACCTTTTTTTTTCGTCTCCTTTTCCCCTCTTCTCTCCTTCTTTTACAACGTCGAAAACTCTGGCTTCATCAGAGTTTTCACTCGGTAAATGAGCACCATGTTGCGCAAGAAAGAGGCTTTTACCCTCGTCACACCCATTCCGGGCTTCATCCCGCGACAACTCGCCATTGACATCCTCCACTCCCACGGCGAAGTCCTCACCCTCAACCCGCTAGTTCTCGGCTTCAAACCCATTTCTGCGCCTCGCAATGCCGCCGCCGACGAGTTTTACAGCACTTGGTATGAGATCGAGGAGCGTGTCCAGGTGATTCCTGGCATTGGCAAGATGGGCGGGAGCAGGATCAAGTTCAACGGCTGCTTCCACGACATGCCCTGGGGTCTTCAGACTCATATCTACGCTCCCCTGAACATCGATTTGCGCAACACGTATCGCATTTGCGGCAACCAGCCTGGAATCGAGCCGCCGGAGCATCGCGAGATTGGCCTCGAGGCCCTCGGAGCCCCCTCTGACGGCTTGTACCTCCGCGAAGACATCGAGATCAAGACCAACATCGCCATGGTCAGCTTCGTCAAGGCCCAGCTCAAGGCTGCCAACAAGGAGATGGTCCAGCGCATCATTAAGAAGGCCGAGCTGCTCGATGCCGGTGTTCTGAAGGCAATGATGGAGGACGGCAAGCTCAAGACGATCAACCCCAATGATCGCTCCCACACGCCCGCAACGGCCGCGTCTGCAGACCCCAGACGACAGTCTTCCGTTTCCTATGGAATGGGCCAAAAGAGCCCTCAACTGGCACAGGCAGGCCATATGCCACCAAACTACTCCCCGGGTTATTCTCCCTACGCCTATCCTGCCCCACCTCAAACACCGCAGATGTACGACCCTCGACAGTCGACATACCAACAAACGCCCCAGCCTGGCATGTACGCGCCACCACCAATCCCTCCCAAGGAGCAAATGGTCATCATGGAACTGCCCGGCGACTACCCGCCCCAACACGGTCTCTACCCGTCTCCACAGCCGAGCCCCGGATATCGTCCACCCTCTTCATCCTCGTCTGACCCACGCTGGTCTGCCCAGCCCAGCCCGTCCTTTCAGCATCCGCAAAGAATGAGCACCGGCTCTACCAGCAGCCAGGGCCAACATCCTGGCTTTGTGTCAGAGCTGGCAACACACAATGAAAAATCAGAGTATTAGATGCACGCCTGAAAGTTAATGTTTGGAGTTTTGATGAAGACGGCATAAATGCAGCAAGGCACCAGTTTTATGAAAGATGTGAAAAGTCGAATGACGGAAACAGAGAAGAATGAAAAGAAAGACCCGGTTAATGCTAAAGATGGGAGAGTTTTGGGCGCAACTTGCCGGTATACACTTCAGCGTAATTTTTCAATTTCTTTTATATCATTTTTTTCTATTGTGTATACTTATACCCTGCGCGGTATTTTCCTTGATCTTGCATTGATTTTTGGAGGAATTTGGAAAGATAGTTTGGAACTTTGGAATACCACTGTGCGCTTTTTTTTTCTTTTGGATACCCTCTAATACATGCTTGATCATCAATGCTTTGCTAAATGTGTTTCTAATGCTAGTGCAAATTAAATCTTCATGTACTTTCTCTCCCTTCTTTGTCTATTCAGAGAACCATCATTATGGATACCAAAACCAACGCCAACGTCACTCCTGACATTTTCACAGCTGCTGGAGTTCCGCCACTTGTAGTGGTTGCTGCGGCCGCCGCAGTTGTTGATGACGAGGCGACTTCAGTTGTCGTTGTCGACGTGGTCGATGGATTGGGGAGAAATGGAGTGACTATGGGGTGGTTGATCGGAGTAGAAGAGGAACTCTGTGACGATATCGATGTGGATGTCGATTCTTCTCCCTGTGTCTGTGTTTCTGTCTGTGTCTCAGCTGATGTTGAGGTTGGAGCCTCTCCTTGAGTCTCGGCCGATGTTGAAGCTGGAGCTTCTCCCTGAGTCGTCTTAGACAAGCTCGTGCTCTGGCTCCTCGAACTCGACGTCTCAGCAATACCAATGGTTCCTCCAGTAGTCTTGCTTCCACCACCATTCTTCGGATCACCACTCCCACCAACACGCTGGCAATAATGATCAAACCCATTCTGAAAACACTCCTCACCAGCCTGACAATACGACCCGCTCGGACAGCACACCCCATCCTTCGGCATGCATTTCTTTTCGCCACACGGCACCTCGCCAAGATCGCAAGTGAAATCATCGCCGCAGACATGTCCAATGGGGCAGCACCCGTCCGCGACGCAGGAGAAGCCCTGCTTGCAGAACCCCCCGCCGCCGTCGGTACAGCACACTCCCACGGAGGGCATGCAGCCGTCGTTGCAGACTATTTCGCCGGGACGGCATTGGGCGGCGATGACGACGGCGGAGGCGTCTTGGAAGTGAGAGGAGGCGTCGTGGAAGGGGGAGGATGGCGATAGTTGGGCGAGGAGGCGTGCGGGAGGCTTACGCGAGAAGAGGTTTGTGGCGGCGAGGGTTGTTGATGACAGGCTGAGGAGGAGGAGCGTGTGGAGCGAGCATCTCATGACTGAATTGGACACCATTGTTTATTAAGAAGTTGGGAATTATTATTAATGTGACAAGTATATGGAATTCAACGGTGATGTCTAGAGAGTCGCAGTTCCGTCTTTTGCCTCCGAGGAGCTTGACATCCCCTTTATAAACACTTCCTTTCCGTAATTTTATCTTCTCTGTCAGGTTCAACATGCCACTGTTGGGCTCCCAAACACACACAGAAAAGAGCTCTGAGCCGCATCGTCATCAACTAAGATGTTCAGCTCGTCTTGGCATCATGCAAAGCGCGGTGAACTGGCCGACGCTATTTACTGCAGGGTAGTGCCAAGCATCAAGTCTATTTTATCCTATTTTTCCTATTGGGACACTCATGAGCTCACATGAGCGCTGCCTGATCCTAAAAAGTCGGTTAGGAGGCTCTCACCAGGATTTAGAATTGTAGTGTCAGGACGCATTGCCTGTTTGGTAAGTATTGAGGCTCTTGGGAGATGATGCATCGTGCGATGTGGCTTGGCTATGGCTGGGTTTCCAGATGCTTGTGCCACTTAGCGTTCAGATTTCACCCAATACCAAACGGTTCACCCTATCATAGTGCATCTTTATATTACCAAGTCTGCTTTCTTACTGGTAATTTTCAAGTCTATTTGAATTTGCCGAGCGTCGGCAACTTGGACTTCAGCTGCATAGACGAATGTTGCCGAAGGAGTACGACAAAAAGTCGCTCTCTCATGATGAACGAGTTATGTAAGGAGTCACCTGATTCCGGTTACTCCTTAGGAGGGAATTTAAATTAGCTTCGAGATCTCGTTTCTTGCCGCGTTCTTCTCAATGTTGCACAAGCTTATGCCGTTTGTAAACCGTCATTGAGACATTCATCTCCCATAAATAGAATCATGACGTGATGCTCAAGCGAAACGTGTAACACAGAGCGATGCTATAATTAATTACGCGCAAAGTTTGGGGTATAGTGCCGCTTTTACTACATAGAGACACTTTTACTACATCGAGACAGAAGGACAGCCAACACAGAGCAACCAACAGCAGGTTACGCGCTTTTGTAGCTGTTGTTGGGTCTGACACATAACCACAGACACAACCAACAGCATAAAATCAGGTACACTCTACGAAGACACGGCGAGTCTCTTCCTCCGAAACAAGGGCACGCTGAAACGTTTCCTCTGCCCTCATGACCCGCATTGCATTCTCGATGACCAGTTCGCGCGGCCGGCTTTAAGTCCGTCGAACCTGTTCAAGATTCCTGGATCTCGGCCTCAGGTGGTCTCACGGCGGCCGTTCTGGCGAGGTACCGTAGCACCAGTTCGCAGCTTACAAGGTACAAGTGGAATACCCGCTGCGGCCGGCCAATCAGACCAGCGCGGTAAGATCCTAGCGCGGCGCTTCTTGGCCCGCAGGCCAGAAATAGACCCGCGCTAGCAACGCTTATGGACTAGCCTCAGCTGAACTACCTAAACGCGCGCTTGATTATCGAAAACGAGCCAATCGCGCATCAACCGCGTGTGGGGACGGGCGGCTGCTATTGCGAAAAGGGAAGAGACTTGATCCCATGTAATATCCCCCTCCATATCAACCCTACTTCGACTTATACAAGACGCTGCAAAAGATGCGCAACAGCTGGGTCTCTCTAGCAAGGGCAGCGCGGCAAAGAAACCCTGCAGCTCCATGCGTCTGCCATGTGCGGAAACGGGCCCGCCATGCGAGTGTCTTTGCCCTGTGAAGCTCCTCCCCCCTCCAGGCTTGGGCGTCTAGGCGCGTCTTTTTCCCCCACGGTTGATCTTCCCGCCTGACCCATGAAAAACAACATGCAATGCAATGCAATGATCCCGTTCATTTCCTGTTCGCGCCGCTATTCGTGAGCCTCCAGGGATGTTTATGCCCTTTGGGGATGGCTTTTGATGTCATTCTCGGGCCAGGCTCTGGTAATCTGTTGCTCCAGCCTGGTTTTCCTGCCAGGGGTCGCATCTTGGGACATGCCATTTTCTGCAAGGCAGCGAGCGAGCTTTTCTCCATACAACCCTGACGGCTCGGCCTGGTCCACATGGTCATTAAACGGGCATTAGAAGAATTGTGGACAAGGGGAGGAGAGAAAAAAGAACCTTTTCGAGGCCCTTTTTTGTGTCTTGTTTCCCATGCCCTTGTCTCATTACTATTGCTATTAGCCGCCTTGCAGGCTTCGAGGCGAGCGCTTCCTGGGAACTACCTAGTAAACTTGCTGAATGTACCATTTTCCCAACACAACACCCATCAAAGTTCCCTTTTTTTGCCCGTAGAATTATGTACTGATGTCTGTAGAGCCATGTCCAGCCTTCCCAGACAGACGATAGCCGCCTTTCCCAAAGAGGCCGTCTAACCGCCCGTGGCCCTATCGTCGAGGCATACCGACCAATGTGGGCGAGCCATTCCCAGAGGACTGGGCTGTTCAGATACACGCGCTCCGTTTCATGTCCGATTCGGCTTAGATCTTCTTGTTTCATCCTGACAGCCGCCCAAGGCCATATTGGAATAATTCATCTCTTTTCCTCTGACAGAATGATGCATCGCAAAACTTAAAGTAGGCCCATGTCCTCCCCCGGTAGCCTGCTTTCTTCTCTCCTTTTCTTCTCCAGAAGCTTTCTTTTTTATTTTGTCTGTGTGTGTTTGTTTTCCTTTCACTCAAAATCTTCCCACTCAAAACTTGTTTCGTATACGTTTCCTTTCCTTGTTCCCCCCTTTTTACTATTTACTTTTTCCGGGTCTTTGTGTTCCTCTCTTTTTTTACTCTCTCGTCAACTCGTCAAGTCTGTGGAGATCTTCCTCTGCCTGTCATCATCCGTTCTTTTGGGGCCTCTTTTTTGCTCTCCCCCCCTGCAGACGACTCGGCGTTGTTGCCCCCCCCTTCCTCTTACAAGGACCAGACCCTCACGGTAGACCGCACTGCAGGCCACTTCGGTCAAGACCGCGAGGACCTTCTTCGACCAGTCATTTCGACCTTTTAATCAATAATTGTTTCATTACTTGGCAAGTGGTTACCGAGCCGGTCTCGTATCACCTCATCCAAGCATCAGTCTTTCTTTCCCACTCTCTTCCATCATTTTGCATATCATCACCACAACTTCCCCACCTGTGGCAACTCCATTCGCCTCTTTTCATCGAACCGAAACAAACCGACTTGTCAAACCTTTTTTCTCCATGATGCCGAGACACACTAGGAACTCCAGCGAGCAGGGCTACAGCGGCCTCCAGGCTGGCCTGGCGCCGTCTCCTGCCATGTACGCTGCCCCGTCCCGCATGATTCCTACAAACTACTACGACGTCGCCCCGTCCTCCTCGTCTGCTGCTGCCATGTCGATTCCTCCGCCTCTCTCTCACCCTTCTCAACAACCGCAATACGGCCCGTACTCTACCAGTGCCCCTTCGCCTACTCTCCCCATGCCTCCGGCCCAGTCATCGCAGCACCGGCCCAGCTCTGGAGCCTGGACCCAGCAGGACGACGAGCAGCTACTGGCTGCTCGCCAGCAGGGCCTCAACTGGAACCAGATCAGAGATCAATACTTCCAGTCCAAGACGCCCAATGCCTGCCGCAAGCGTCATGAACGGCTGATTGAGCGCAAGAACGTCGACGACTGGGACACTCGCAGGATGCAAATGCTGGCCAAAGAGTACATGAGCATGCGTAAGGAGATTTGGAGCGGTCTGGCAGCTCGAACCGGAGAGAAGTGGAACGTTGTCGAAGCCAAGGTAAGCAAGCCATTTCGTTTATCCTTCTTATTACTGTAGACACATCTCTATGTGTGCTTCTACACACTTACACCGACTCGGAGAGGAGGAAGACACTCATCCTTCTCTTCACCGCCGTGCCCCCTTCTCTACCTCCGCTTTCACCAGACACCATTTACTAACACTGTGTGTCCCTTCCAACCATCTAGTGCATGTCCAACGGCCTCAAGAACCTCCAGAGCGCCGCCCGCGCAGCTTCGCGCCGTGACCGTCTCGAGACGGGACTCACAGGGTATGACGACGATAGCGGCATTTCCGGCATCGGCCTGACCCCCGTTGATGAACTAGACGCATCCTACAGTAGCCCCGCGACGAGCTCCTCCGGCACACACTCCTACTCCAGCTCCGCCAGCTACCACCACCAACAGCAGCAGCAGCAACATCCCCAGCAGCAGCAGCATCTCCAACCTCACTCTCACCACCTCCACCCCCAGCAGCATCACCAGGGCCCTTACAACATGGGGCCTGCGTACTACGGCGGTCACGGATACTCGTCGAGCGTCAGTTCCACGACCAGCATGAGCCACGGCTACGTGTCCCGCGGCGGCACCGGAACCAGTCAGGACAGCAGCCCTTACTTGGATAGCCAGCGTCTGTCCAGCGACATGGGCATCGAGTCTCTCGTCCATCGTTCCAATGGGGGTCGAATGTGATCTCTCTCTCTCTCTTTTTGTCAAATCTTTCTTTATAATTTTGGCATTTTGTTTTGGTCATTTATTCCTCTACTTACCCCCTTTTTGCTACATGTTTTCCTTTCCTTTATTATCCGACTCTACGTCGTAATGGCAGCTCATTTCTACACATGAGCTGCATCTACATTCCTTTTTTAGGTCTTTCTATGGCTGAGTCCTGTCTTACCTATTACATTCATGGCACAGTACTGGCGTTAACTGGCGTTTCTTGACACCATTTAATCCCCTACGCACTCACGTCCACTGGACAAAAAAGAAGCTTTAAAAAAAGAGAAACTCGACACAGAAGAATGGTTTCTCAATCTTTCCTTGTCTACTTAAATAGATAGATGCGTATGGGATATACAGATTGTTTGTTTGGTTTATTGTTGACACGGGGAATTTTGGATCAAAGAGGAAAATTGAAAAGACATGATGGTCTTGGGAATGTATAATAGTGACAGAGGCATCTTATGCATGGGATCTGGTGGAACGGAATTATAAATGTCTTGTTTTTTTTATTGCTCATCATCGTTGACGATTGTACCCAATGTGATCTATCTAATTGTACAAAACAGCGTTGAGTGAAGCTCTACTATACATGCGCCGCCCAGACACTATACCAAACACATACAAACCTCCTTTTCCACTCTTCCAAAGAGATCATAAAGCTATTCCTACATGGAGCAGTGATCATCACCGTCCTGGTTGTGTCGTCTCGCCCTTTTGTGCCACGGTTGTGGCTGTCATACTCGCCATCTCCTCCAGCTCCTCCTCCTCCCACTCCCCTTCCTCGTCATCTCCAAACACGCTCCTCCAAGCCCGACTCCACATACCCTTTTTGTGCAGCAGTGCGAGTATCATGACACCGGGGAGATGCCAAACGCTTGCCCAGAAGAGACCCCGTGCGCTTCCTTTGTGGCCCTCGAATTTCCAAAAGCGGACGGCCTCACGGGCCAGCCAGAGATTAATGGGCAAACTAGTCAATGCAAAATACCAGTCCGTCACGCCGGCCGCACAAATACCAAAGCACAATGGGAAAAAGACGAGGCTGTATCTCAGGGCGACACGTCCGTTTCTGGCCGGATTCGTCCACGCGAGCATGCGCAAGCCGGCGGCTTTGTATTCCTCGCGGATAGGCCAGCTCAAAGCCATGAAGTGCGGAAATTGCCATGCGCAAAGAAGACCGGCAAACAGCCATCCGCCGATGGACGATCCGTCACTAGCCAAGAGCAGCTCCCTCCAGGATCCATCCTTTGTTGCAGCTTCGCCGGCCGCGGCGGCCCAGCCCATCAGGGGCGGGATTCCACCAACAACGGCGCCCACCCACGTGTTGAATGCGGTGACAGCTTTCAACGGTGTATAGACGCCAGCATAAAGAACAATGTTTGAAAGGCCTAGGAACGAAACCGTGGGGTTGACACCAAAGTAAAGAGCGCCGGCACCAGCTGCGCCACAAAGAATGGCAAACAATGCCGCAGCTCGGTTCGAAATCAGACCCCTCACCAACGGCCGGTTCCTTGTTCTCGTCATCTTGGCGTCGGTGGATGACTCGTACAGCATATTCAGAGTATTTGCGCTTGCAGAGCACAGCGCAGTTCCCGTTGTTAAGAAAAAGAGGGTCAGTGGGCTCAGACTTGGCGTTTCGGTCATTGTCGGCATCAGCATTTCGGGAACCGGATACAGCGCATACGGTGCCATGGCTGACAAGACAACGAGGACGGTCAGGCGGGGCTTTGAGAGAGACAGAAAGGTGGAAAATGTTCGGCGGAAGGAATCTTTGGGCTGTGCGGCCGCGGCTGATGTGAGGAGCGACGACGCATCGGGAGGTAGAGGAGCTTCGGACGAAGTAGCTTGAGCAAGAGCTTGCTTTCGAGCCTGTCGTCGACGGTGGGGAGCGAGTTCTGAGAGTTGAGGCGTTTGCGACTGAGGATTTGATGGCGGGGTTGTCGAGCTTGTAGAAGTTGAAGTTGCCCTGGAATTGCGTCTCGATATGATAGAATCAAGGCAGCTCGATCTGTCGAATAGACGGTTCTGCAGGAAAAACACAGTGCCCAACGGCGCCTTGGAGCTTCGAGGAGCTCCCAAGCTGGGGCTTGTGGAAAGCCATCTTGGCGATGCTGCTCGAATGCTGCGCCTGGACAGCAATTGAAGCTCCGGCGCAAGAGCTAAGACCAATGGTGACCGCATAATCGCCGGATATCAGAGCGCATGGCGTCCCACGCAAGGCTCAGTCCATTTCCCTCTGCTCAAGAGAATTTTTGGCGGGTTGTCGGTTCTGTGGTTCGACGGCGATGGCAATCTAGCGCTGATCGGCTGATAGCTTTGGAGTTTTCTCTGCATTCGGCTATCAGAGGGGAGACACGTGCTGGATCATGTGACCACCCTCAGCGCCATCAACCCGGGGTCAGTGAATGGGCTGATATGAGGTTGATACTGCACATACATGTATATTTTACAGCAAAAAAAAACATTCAAGTATTCCTTATTCGAAAACGATCGACAAGTTAAATTGCTTCAAAAAGATCATCGCTCACGTTTGGGGACTGAAACTCTCCTCTTGAAGAGTGGCACCACCACAGTTAGCCGCCGTTATCGGCTGTTGCTTTGCTTCCTGAGGCTTCGAGTTGCCTGAATCAATATCCCCAGGCTATTCAACTTTTAGGTCTCATCTAAACAATCTATAAGTGACATTAAGATACACGATGCCGTCTCTACTAGATGCTCTCCGGCAACACAGTGTTATTGATTGCGATACACTAGACAGCGAAGGTAACAGCGCCTTCGTTGACAAGATATGGACAAGTAACTAACTGACTTCATTAGTGGCCAAGAGTTTGGGGCCTTTTGTCGACTGTACTTCGAATCAGGTAGCTCAAGATGCCATCTATTTTGTCCCGCAAATATATGTTGACTATATCATCAGGCCATTGCATGGTTTGAACTGACTAAAGTCTCTAATGGGGACCCATCCCTACACCATGAAGTATTGATCCGAGAGAGTGCGAGCGACGCCGATAGGCTGCATGAGATTCGAGGTCAAACGCCTCTACCCGAGTTCATGGTCGAGATTATGGTATGTAAAGCTCTACATGTATCAAGCTATTCTGCTAATAAACACAGATGGTCAAGCTGCAGTTGCTGATTGCTCCCTACATCACGGGATACGTGCATATTCAAACGAATCCCAAATTGTCATACTCACAGGCGGGAACGGTGGTCAACGCTCAAAGTAAGTCATTCGACCAGGCATAGCTCAGAGACGTAAACTAAGGTTCAAGCAAGGGATTATTGCCATATTCAAAGCATTGGCACCTGATTTTGATACCAAGCGTATCTGTATCAAAATACCTGCGACATGGGACGGTCTCTGTGCATGTCGCACCTTGGAAGCCAACGGCATAACCACGCTTGCAACAACTATGTTTTGCATGGAGCAAGCAGTTCTTGCCTCGGACGCAAATTGTACTTATATCGCGCCTTATATCAACGAACTGAAGGTGCACTTCGAAACAGGGTATGTGAAGCAATACCGTAGTATGAGCAAGCTGACTTTTTACAAGGTACATTGACCACAATAAAGCTTTCGCATTCTGCCGTGAAGCTCAGGCTTACTACAAAGCATACAATCATCGCACCCGCGTTCTTGCGGCATCTCTCACGTCTGTCGACGAAGTGTTACAACTAGCAGGGGTGAATCACATCACAATTTCTCCGATACTTCTGCATGCGCTATCGCGTCTGGACGTCTCTAAAACGACAAAGAGACCGGGCCAGTATTTTGCAGATGAACCAGCCACGAAGAGCTTGAGTGCCATGAAATATGCCTCCATTCTGCAAGATGAGAGCGCTTGGAAACTTGAATTCACAAGGAGCGGTTTTGGAACAAGTGAAGGAAAGATCATTCAAGCCATCAATTATTTTTCTGACTTCCAAGACAAGCTGGAAGAGCTTGCTGGACGTTACGCATCATGAAGAGCATGTGGGGTCGATTGGTTATTATTTCATCAATGAAAGGGCAAATATACATCTATTTTGGGAATCTCATTAACAAAAACTGACTTTGTTATGTTGTCTAAACATTGAAATGCCGAATGCGGTAGTAAAAGCATCGAGAAGGCCCCGTATCTGTGCGCGAGCACAGGACAAGTGATGATACAAAGAGGTTGCTATGCGCTCACGTTTCTCACCATTGTTAAACTAACAAAGAATTACACTCAGAGCGCAACTTGGGGGAGATGGAATCTCAATTGAAAAGTCTCAGCGAAGCAAGCTATGGGATAATTTTACTTTCATCAAGACTGATCCAAGTGCGCAGACTTCTTCATCCCTTCCTCGCGTAACAAATAATGCAGAGAAGGATGGCTTCGTCAAGGACACACCGGGAATCGTGCCGACAAGATAGCGTAAGAAAGCTGCAACCAGTTCTTTGTAAGTACTGCATTGAGATGAATTGTCGAAGTCCTAAATTAGAACACATGTTGGTTGTTTTCCTGTCAACTCTAAGCAGCCATGAGATCATCTCAGGCGCACGTCCTGCTCGAAACATGTGAATACAAAGAGCCTTTGAGATGCGCTTCATACTGGTGTTGAGACAAAGACATTTCTTAATGCGGGAGCCAACAGCATCTGAGGATAGTCATGCTCTTGTTATTTTTGGATCACATATTTCCCAATCATTTATTTTCTACACATCCTCTGCCGCATTTCACAATATTCATGCACTTTCACTTTCTTTCCTAGTCTTCGACCCTTCTTACACCGATTTATGCCTTGACACTTCTATACAACTACTGTTGAGAGTGAATGTCACTCTTGGCCCTTTTCTTCTATCATCTTTTAAAAGCGAACACCGTCTTAGACTATAAGACGACATGGAAACGCAGAGCGGCGTCGCAGAAGCGTTCTTAGGAGGCTTCGAACAACCCTCATCGATTACCGAAGAAGAGGCCCAGGAGCGAATTGACTTGCTCGTTTCACCCGAGGACGAGAAGTGGAATGATGTCCTTCAGGAGTTCCAAAGGCTTTTCGCAGATCCCGACATGACGATAGGTCGAATCTTATCGGACAAATTTACCACACACGAGGCTCGTCTGTTTATACCATCTGAGTTGGCGATCCTAAAAGCCATACAAGAGGAGAATGCCCGCGACTTCCACGATCTCTTAGAATCACGGTTTCAAGGCGTCACACCTGATATTCCCACAAAATTGACAATGCTTTACTTTGGGCTCCATGTTGAGCCAATGGACTTCCAATTAGCGAAGATGACTTTTAAAATGGAGAGTCGAAAGCCAGAGCCGCCGCGATATGCTGTTGATCCACCGTTGCATTTTCTCACGGCGCATAAAGAGCGCAATTGGGGGAAGGAGATGCTTAGAGGTAAATTCGCTCTTAATTGAGATTCCGATGTTCCGTTTGTTAACATCTGTCTAGGGAAAGAGGACCCATCGTATCCCATACCCGTTGAGCTCCCGCAGTGTTGGCTGTCAAGTCTTTCGAAAACCTTTTTGACGGAACAATATTCACAGATTGAGCAACCAACTGTGCGGCTTCGAGGTGGCGGAGCAAGCGATGACGGCGACTGGAGCAAAGAGATCGATGACGACTTCGCTGGCAGTGAAAGCAATGGAGAAGACGGCAACGAAGACAGCGACTATGAAGACAACACACCGGAAGACCAGCTTCACAGGGAATCAAAAGAAGCCGAAGATGCCACCATGGAAAACATTGACAATGATGGAGATGAAGATTTCATCTCCAACCACCAGTCAGCCATTACTCCCCAAAGCTCAATCGGGATGAACCTCTACGGTTTCCAGGGGTTTGTGCCGTTTATTCCAAGGGATGGACAGACATATGAGAATGCAATTAGGCGATTACTCTCTCTTGGACCCCAAGATCACGAAGCCTTCTCCCTCGTGCATTTCGATGTACAGACGAAAACGGTCGTCGATACTATCCAGGATTCCCTCCCTTTGAATCCTGATAGTATAACACTGCAGTACATCATGGAAAAGAAACTTGAAGAGGAAAAGTTTCCAGACAAACAGCACTCATTCTTTGTCCACCTGGAACATGAGTCAACGCCCACTCGCTGGCAGCCCAGCGAAGAGCAACTCTACACCAGTGTTTCTTCTGTCAGAAGCCTATTAGACGGAACAGATATCGTCCATTCTTGTTGCTACTTGACTTTCCCCAACTTTAACGACTCGGAGCCTTCTCAGCAAGACGTGTACGGATGGGGAGCTGACCAACTCAATGCCTACATCAATACCGCTTTTGAAGTTCTATTTGGTCGCCCACAGGACTCCTTTCACCACGCCAATTTTCAACTTAGCAGCTCGAAGCATGATTTTACCAATGCTGCCCCAGTCTATGGTCTTTACACAGCCGCATCGTCTGACGTCCTTTCACTAATCCCCAACGGTGAAGGGAAGCACTTATTCCTGAGACGCAGCCCCCTTGGCAATAACAAAGTTGAAATCGTGCTACCTGGTTGGTTCAACCTAACATCCGAACGGGGCGGCGAAATACCCTTGACCGATGTCTTGGACTTTATGCGAAATATAATATCCTCGGCCTTTGGTGACTACGCCAAGCACCTCAAGTATGTGCGCCTGCTTGATGGACGTGCAACATTGGGGCCAGAAATCAACAGAGGTCAGGAATACCATTCAATTTGCATGTCTGATGATATACCTCAGAACTCCGAGATTGACTACTCTGCGGCTCTTTCTAAGATTGCTGCAACCCCAAATCCCTTTGTTCTCCTGTACCCAGAGTGGGAGGAAGATCAGAACGTTCTCCATCTGTCGACGTCTGATGGGGAAGACGGAGCTGAGCACTCTGTACGCATGCCCTCACTATCTTCGACGGTTGATGACTTTAGGACCAGCGTGTTTGAGCTGATGCAGCTCGCTGAGTGTGAACCCAGTCGTATCGAAGATGTGAAGCGTGGAGACGCATCCATAAGCGTTCAACCCGAGATGGAGAACGAGTCCGAGTCCGCAGGTATCAATCTTGATATGCCTTGTTTTCTCATCGGGCCCAATACCACAGAAGAGGAATGGTTTAGTATTCGTGCCAGGATACCGACCCCTTCAGCGAAGATTAACATTCTTGATTCGAAGGTATGGAATTGGCGGGATCAAGTTGACAAGACCAACATCTGGGGCCCACGATATGGACGCGTGGCCGACGTTCAAGCTGCAACCGAAATCTCGGAGGATGGAGATGCCAGGGAGCAAGAGGAAGAAGAAGCTCCTCAGGATGGAGCTGAAGAGACAGCCCAGGAGGCAGTCCAGACGCCAGTTCGTGACAGCTCCGTTGGTGTAGAGGCTGTTAGGGCACAACTACGAGAGACAGAACTGGTTAAAGTGACTTATCCTCAGCCAGCCAAAACCCAACGTCTGGGCAGAGATGCGTCTGGTGATAGCGATGTGCGGCAAATATCATGGCTTCAGCAACCCAGTGTCTTTGACAACTGCGGATCGAGCTCAGAGCCGAACTACTCTGACATTGAAATCCCAACGAATGCGCCATCTTTCGAACCCATGCTTCGCACCGGAGATCAGATGCCAGAAATATCAACGGCATTCATGACGCTCACGGAGCAGGCACGCCTTCGACGAGCGTTTTGGGAGTTGCGAACTATTCTCTTGAATCGGAAACCACTCCTGCATGATGGCTCTCGCGTTTCTGATCAGCAGACTATGAAAAAGTACTCTGAATTTCTCCGCATGGCGCGAAAGTGTACGTTTTGCAACAGCATTATACCCAAGCATTGGAGCAAGGAACGAGTTCATCGCCATCTGAGAGTAGAGCATAGGAATGAGCTCATGGAAGCGCTGGGAGTTACCAAAGCAACCATACGGCGATTCGACGGCAAAGGGGTCATCTCTATTCCCCTGAAAAGGATCGAAAGGCGTCATAGCCCCTCGCCAGTGGCATCGGCGAATGATGTTATGATTGTTGACCAACCGGAAGCACAGAATCATCAGCAGAAGAAGGCTTCTGAGTTTTGTGATCGTTGTGGCGACGATGGAATCAACTGCGAATCCGACACACCCCATCCTGCTCAAGATGGACAGGGTCAAAATCGGAACAGTTGCAAAGGATCCAACTCGAAGCCTGGAAGATATTGTCGCTATTGCGGCGACGAGTTCAGTGGTAACGCTAATCAAGCGGATTGGGATCGGAACGCAGCTCATATGGCCGCGTGCTATAAGAAGAATGACGGAGCCAAATCTCTGTTTCTACCACCGGATGTTGCGGCGTTCAATCAACAGCAGGATAATCTTCGAATGCAGATAAATGAGGCCGAGACTGGGGCCATCGATTCTCATGAAGAAGAGAAACTTCCGTCAATCGAAGCTATCTATCGCGCCACCAATCCTGAAGCAGAGCAAGATTCGGAAGAAATGGACCTGGATGAGTCTGATGAAGAGCCAAGACGACCAAAACGGAGAAAAAGAGTCCATGTGGGAAGGTCTGGTGAAGAGCCGACTGATCCTTCAATGGATAGCACTAGTGTCAGAGCACTTGAGCAAGCCGTTAACCGTGCACTAATTGGCTACGAGACACCTTCGATCGAGGCTCTTGATCCAGATGCACATCAAGAAGCTCTCCCTGCCACACTTGAGAGAGTCCTCGCCAACATTCCACTCAATGAACTTGAGGTATCTTCTCGAAGCATGACCCAAAGTAGGGCTCCCTCCCAATCAGCAAGCCCAGGCTCACTGGCGGCCGAGAGAGAAAAACAGCCCGAAGTTAGCCAACCAGAGACCCGAGAGGTGGTGGAATCTCCTGAACTTGAACCCCCAGAGTCCTCAGAATCTGAACCAGACAAAGGGTCTGATTTCGAGAATGAACCAGACCAAGACAAGTCTGATGACGAAGAGTCAGAAGATGATCCTAATGGAGATCCCTCGAGCTCGAAACGTCACAAACGAGGAGGAAAGAAGCGAGGCAAGAAAGGAGACCGCAACTACACATACTCACATGAAGAAGACGACGACGAAGATAGCGAGACAGACGAAGATGGGCAACGCCCCAGGCCACCTCGACGAGATCCATCGCCTAATTGGCAGAAGAAGCTTGGAGATGATCCGGAGTTTGAGCCTACCGACGACTATTACTGCTCGAAATGCTTCCGCAAAGCTCCCAAGAAACATAAACGGGATAGGTCTCCCCTGGGAAGGTCGAAGGAAATTGAGGTATGTCATAATTCGCACATTTAAACTACACTTGTCCTGATAACTGACCATCTACAGCTTCATTACGACAAAAATCGCTGCTGCGGAATCCGTCGCGGCATAGGCTCAACCAAGCGCCTCCCCAACCGCAGCGGCTGGATCCCATCCGCCGCCATGCCCAAACCCCTCGGCGCTCTTCGAAAGCAATTCCTTCGCCGATATCCCGCCTACTCTCGCACCTTGTACCCCCTCAACGCCGCCAACGCAAACGGCTCCTACTGGCGTTCTGACCCAAACAACGACGACAACAAGGGCTGCTGGGACATTCCCTGGCCTCCGTTCCGGGGCAAAGCTCCTCTGCCTAACGGCTGGGAAGCTCCCGACGAGCTCAATGTTACTGTTGCTGGAAAGGCTCGGAAGCAGTTTAAGTTGAGGGCGGTGGGAGATTCAACATATGTCCAGGACAAAAATGGTCACTCTTCGGATGATGAGGAAATAGCTTCGGACAAGGACGTTAACGGGAAGAGGAAGAGGAAGAGTAGGCCTTCTTCTGCGGTCAACAGCAGACATGCGACTCCTACACCTGGAAAGATGCCACAGAAGCCTGACGCAAAGGCAGACAAAGCTGCTACACCTCGACCTGTTAAGAAGAAAGAAACTGTGTTGAAGAAGGTGCTGAAGGGAAAGGCGGCCAGACCACGAAAAGCGGCGGCAAAGAAGACGGAAAGAAAGGAGCCCACTAGAAGATCAGCGAGGAAACGCCAAAAGACTGGGTAGAGGTGGTAGAATGGTTATGAGTTTTGGATTTTGGATTAGAATGTTTGCCAGAGTGTCTGTATTATGGTAGCTGTGTTACTTGAGATTAGAATTTTACATGTTAGGAGATGTTTTTGGTTTGTTTTAGTTTTGCTTCGATAGACATAAACAATTATTTGTACAGTTACATATATCATTACTCGAATCATAGACAGGTGGACATACTCTCTTGGCTCTTAAATTATGTCTAATATACGTATTTGTATGCCTCTACGCCGTAAGCCGTATGTGTGGTTTATATACCCTTCTTAATGACTTATAATATCCCTTATAACAATGCCCACAAACACCAGTCCGAAGTCGTGAGATCAATGCGCCACCTCGAACTTTTATGCTAGAAACGCGCGTAAAAATATCACAGGCTTTCAATGGCTTTAAGCAAAACCTCAACCCCCTTCGCACCGACATCACCTTTGTTCCCAAGCAAAGAACCGACATCGCTGAGAATGCCCAGCGGAATGTAGCATCCTGTCTTGGCCTTGTCCAAGCTGTCCTTCAAACGGCTGGTATGCTCCCATTCCTTTGCAGCTATCTCAGCTCTCTTAATGACGCGGTCTGAGATGCCACACATGGCGGCACAGTGCATGCCGAAACTGCCCTCCGCAACCCCATCTTCCAACTTGTACAAGAAGGTTATCCGGCGTTCTTCATCGTCAACATGAATCTGCATGCGGCGAGCGCGAATCTCTGGATGATTCTCAAACTCGGTAGCAAGAGAATGGTAATGCGTCGCAAAGAAGCCAATACAACCAATGTGAGTTGCCACATGATGTAACACAGCTTGAGCGACAGCCACGCCGTCGTATGAGCTTGTTCCTCGGCCCAGCTCATCAAGAATGACGAGAGAGCGGGGAGTAGCCTCGGCGAGAATCTTCTTTGTTTCAGAAAGTTCCACGAAAAAGGTGGATTGCGCAGCAAAAATGTTGTCGTTGGCTCCCAAGCGTGACATGATGCGATCAACGGGAGTGAGGCGAGCCGACTTGGCTGGAACGAAACAACCAACTTGGGCCATGATGACGGCAATGCACGACTATATAAGAGTCAGATTTCCAAGTCGGAGAGGCGAGCTTTGGAGAGATGTAGATAGGAAACTTACCATTCTGAGAACTGTAGACTTACCAGCTGCGTTGGCACCGGTAAGAAGGTTAATCTTGGCCTGGTCACCACCGAGCTTGATGTCGTTTGGAATGAAATCGTCCACCGTATTAATCATGCAAGGATGTCTCAGCTCTTCAAACTCCAGGACACTGCGCTCCTCATCGACAAACTGCGGCCTGCAACTTGGCTCTCCAAGTGACATCGATGCTTTGGCAAGACTAACTAGACAGTCAAGCTGGGCGATAATTTTGATGGCTTTCAGCCAAGTCTCGTAGTCAACGTCAAATTTCTTGCAGAATCGCGACGCAACCTCCCGGATGAGCTGGGAGTGAGTTTCCTCAGCTTCCTGGAGCTCTCGAACAAGGCCGGTGAGCTCAGTAAAGTACCATCGCTTGACATCCTTGGTTGCAGACATTTGACGCCAGCTAGACGGGATCTTGACGCTCTTCGGCGCTTCTATTTGATAGATTTCCTTGCCGATATCTGTAAACTTGAGCGTCTTGCACTTGAGCTCCGCCTTCTTCTCAGCCAATAAATCATTTAGCTGATTCTTCACCTCCTCAATTCGGGCCACACTGGCGTCAAAGTCTTCATCAACGCCGCTCTCTGGAATCATGAGTTTCTCTTCCTTTGCTTTCTGACGATCGAATGCCGTGCTCCAGTATGCCAGGGGTTCCTCAAGGTTAGGCATTGACGAAATGAGCCTATCAATTAGACCGTTTCCACCTTTAAAGGCACCAACAAGAGTCATGGTATACTCGATTTGCTCGAAACCCTCAAGAACGCGGACAAAATCTTCAGGTTTGCAAGCGCCGGCGTGGATGCGTGAAATCAGCCGCTCAAGGTCGGGCATCTTGACCAGTTGGGAAGCGAACTGCTCGCGGACTGAGGGATCGTCGTTCAACAACTCAACAGCGTCCAAACGCTCGTTGATGCGATCAATGTCACACAGCGGATGAGCAACCCACTGGCGGAACAGACGCTTGCCGAAAGGTGTTATGCACTTATTAAGCAGACCAAACAAGGTGCCATCGGTATTGCCGTTAACAGTGTTTGCGAATAGTTCAAGGTTGGTCAGTGTCTGGCCATCCAGAACAAGCGTGCTGTTCTTTTGGATGGGGTTGTAAATCTCAAAGTTGCCTTGCGACAACAGCGGGCCTTCCAACTTGAGGAATCGAAGATAGGAAACAAGACCACCAATGGCAGACATGACAAGGTCGTCATCCTTGAGTTCCTGGAGCGCTTCTGGCCAAATATCCTCTTCGTCTTCTTCCCTAACAAAGTATTTTGCACAAGCGAGTTCTCGTCTAGTAGTGTCTGCATCCCAAAACTCTGTACCTGGTTTTAGATTTGTCCATATAGTGGTAGGGCTAGTGTTGTTCTTGAGAATGCGAAGAGACTTTGTCGCTAAGCCGGATTTTTCCAACAAAAGCTCTCGAGGGCCAATCTGAGCGACCAGCGTTTCAAATTTGGTCCGGTCAACGTCGTCGACAAACCCAGACAGATAGAATCGACCGGTAGCAGTATCTGTGAAGGCAATGCCAAAGGCTGGTAAATCATCCACAACAGATTCCTTAATAGCAACGCAATAAGCGGCCATGTCGTCTTGGAGCATGCCGCCATCAACCAGGGTTCCTGCAGTCAAGATACAGCCAAGCTTTCGAGAAATGACCTTGTCGGCTTTTTTGCCGCTCTTGTCTTGGCGTTCTCTCATCTCCTTACCCAAGTTGGTCTCCATCTGCTCTACACGGGCCACCTTGTATTGTTTGGCGATGAACTGATTGACCCAATGGTCCAGTGAGCCCTCTGGGACGCCAACCATACGCATGTTGACTCGATCAGTCATCTTGAAATCGAATTCTTGGTGGCCAATGGTTGCATCCTTTTCATAAAGTTCGTAGAATTTACCCTTCTTGAAAAAGACGATTGTGTCCCAAAGATCTTGTTTAATCTCCCAATACTGCTTCTCAAAGGGTGAAAACTTACTCCACGCGATGGGAGGGATGTAAAGAGTTCGTGGGTCATAATCAGGATCAGTGGGCGAGCGCTTTTCTTTGTCTCGAATGTTGGCAAGCCAAGTATAACGCTCGTCAGGCTCCTTCAGGTACGCCTTTTCCTTCACCTTGGGGTCCTTTGTAGTGACTCGCTCGGTAGGTTTGACGACGGCTTGCTTTTCAGTAGAGTCTGGGTTGTAAGACCATTGCTTGGCTGTAGACCCGGCAGGAATATCGTCCAAATCCATGTCATCACCATCGAAAATTGTAGTATTCGGCTCTAAGTCTTCCTTGGGAGAAGACGAAAGGTTTGTGCGCTTGCGTGCCGATTGAGGCTTCGAAGGTCGCTTTCTCTTCTTGGACCGAGAAGCCTCTCCGTCTGATTCATCCGACACAACAAAGTCGTCCATGTCATCTGCAACTCTCGTTAGCACTATCTTCTCGAAGATGGAATAAGGATAGTTTGAGAGTACGAACCTTCTTCTTCTTGTTCGGCTGTATCGCTTCCACCGTATTCGTCTTCGTCTCTGACAACGTTGCGGGCGGCTCTACCACGCCGCCGAGTCTGTGAAGCCGCTCCATAGGCAAAGGGTTCATCGTCATCGGAAGATTCGGCATAGTTGACAGCTCTCTTCCCCTGCATAGGCTGGTTAGCAGTTATTAGAGACTTGGGGAGAAGACAGTGCAAACCTTTCGGATGGGACTACTGGGAGCTACCTCGCTCTCTTCGTCTTTGACAGATCTAGGTTCAGAGGCCTTGCCCTTGGTTCGCTTGACAGTCGAGTCCATGTTCTCCTGCGAGCTTGTGGGTTCTGGAGCATCGCTGGAGGGCACCGGGGTGGAGAATTTGGCAGAGGCCTTCATCTTTGGCAGAGAGTTGGCTTTGGTCTCTTTCAGAGGGGAGGAGTGTTGGTTATCAGAAGAGACCTTTTCTCGAGCAGCGGAAGAAGCAGAGACGGGCGACGACTTCTGGAAGAAGGACATTATCGACTTCTGTTTGGCTGAAGAAGATGCTGCAGCAGCTGGCCGGGTGGCCTTTGCCGGCGTGCGAGCAGCGCTCGCTGCTTTGTCGCTCGGCATCTTGAATCAAGCACAAACGACCGCTTCAGACAGATGAACGACGGACACCAGGTGAGGGGCAGATTGCTAGAGATATTGGAGCTGGTGAGGATCCGAACAGTAATGAATGAATAAAGTAGAAAACAATGCAGAATTGGAGGCAAAGAGTTATAGAATTGACAGGCCCGGCACCCCAGCGGCGGGCTGAGAATCAGACGACATGGGGGAGAGAGAACCCATGCAATTGTTACGGTGCAGCGCGTCGCGATCGCGTCGGGACTCGTTAATCGCTACGAATTGGGCTTATCTCGCGTAAAGTGTCGGGTGGCGTGCGATACACAGATGCACTGTCTATCAGCACTGTATCCCCTGAAGCGTGGAGCACTCAGTGACAGGTACAGTGTATGGTTAGCAGTGTATTGGATATGCCTGTACGTGATCTTTTCAACACTCAAAACCCAATCCGTCCTCTTGATCAGTCAACAATTTTCTTGAAAAAGGTAGTGGCCCCAGTAACGACATCAATAATGAGAAATTCAGCAATCTTATCCGTAGCAAATTATTCCTAAACACAGTACAAAACTCCATACAATGACCTGTCAACCCGTTAGCATCCCTGCATAAGTTCTAGTCTGCCGCTTCTCCCGCAACACGCCCCGCTAGAACTCCAGCTCAGTTCCCCATCTTATACATGACCCATCTCACAAATTTGCCCACAAACAACATGCACCAAAACAGATAGTATCGCAAGCCGGTGTCATGAGCAGCCTCGATCAGTCGTCTCGATCTCTTGATAAACATTGTTGCTCTGGGCACACTGAGCTCATCGTATGCCCTGACTGCTTCCTCCAAGCTATTGTTGCTGCAGATCTGGTTTGCCAAATCCCATCCATCCACCAGCGCCAAATTGCCTCCAGTTCCTGCAAACGGGCTGAGCGCATGGTTGCTATCACCGAGAAAGATGGCAGGTATTTTTGTAATATCGTTATGATAAAATGGCATTTTGTCTCGCGAGTTTAAAAGCAAAACTGTCTTGGGGTCTGTCCGTTTGACGATGCTCGAGAAAGGCTCAGGGATGTGTGACCCAAGTTCCAAGCTCTTATCTATGACAGCCTGCACCTGGGTTACTGATCCACGATCCAGTCTGGGCGCCTGAGTTTCATTCTGGCCAATGGTCCAGAAGATTCTGTTTTCACCAACGGGGGAAAAGAACGCCGAAACACCAGTGCGTGAGACGACAAAGCCCCAGTCCTCACTCAGTGGCTGCGGAAGAGACTCTTTAAATGTAGCTATTCCTCCTCGAAGGACTGCACCGTTAGAGAGAAGTGTGTCATCTGGGCGAAGGCTTTGTCGTAGTTTGCTGCTCGCCCCATCCGCGGCTATAAGGAGATCACACTCGGGTTCGCTCTCGTCGCCATTCCCGTGAACCACCCGCACTTTTAGGCGACCACTCGGGAGTTGGGTAGCAGAAACACTTTGTGAATCCCAGTTGATGACACAACGGTCATTGACATTGAAGGAGTTGTGGAGGACTTGACGGATATCCTCTCGAGCGATTCGAATGCTGGTTGTTGGGATCCCAGAGACGGGGTTTCTGGTGAAAGAGACCTGTTCTTTCCACCTGGAATCCCATATCTTGAAAGAACCAGCCCCATCGAGTCCAGACACGGCTTTTTCCAAGATGTCGTCGAGTAAACCAAGATTTCTGAGAGCAACGAGGCCACCCGAGTCGTCATATCCTGTCAAAGATAGATTGTATGTCTCCCTCTGAGCAGCCACATCCTGTGCGTCACGTTCATATATGATGATGTTTGGCTGGCCGAGTTTTGCATTCCATAGTTTCTGAAGGCCGACAACGAAAGCAGACCCTGCAAGGCCTGCTCCCGCAACGACTATAGTCTTGTTCTCAAGAAAGTGACTAGAAGGAGATTTTTCGCTGACATTGGACATTGTGCCGATGGTGTATGTCCGAGACTACATTGTAAAACAAGAGAGAAGATGGGACACAAGCAGGTATTATAAGTGCGCCCGCCCTACAGTAAAAAGTCTCACATGTCACGGGTGATTCATTGATCAGACGTTTGTACAACAATGTCAATGCCGTTAATTTCGTACCACGATCCTTTCAATTTCGAAAGCCACAACGTCATGTTCAACTTGGTCCAGCATGATACTACAAATTACCAAACAAAACGTTTGGCTGAGAGACAATCGGAGGTTATCTGGCATCCGATTGGACAATCCCATTGACATAGACGAATTTCCATTTCAGGCACACTGTTACGAGTATTTAAGCCGTACGATGTCGATGTAAGCTCTCGGAAGTAAGTAACTGCCAAGCGCTTAGCGGTGAATAGTTCCCGAGCTTGTGGATGCCGAGATGATGATGCTTTTAGCTCGGTTGACGGGTTGACGGATATCCGCATGGGGTAACTCGTAAAAGAGACGAATTTCCTGTTTGGATGAGACACCTCTAAGACATTGCATCATGTTATCAATGCCAGAACCGTCACTTGGTCTTCTTGAAAAATCACCAATAGGAGTTATGAGCATGTCTTGCTCTGCTGGACACTTGATCATTAGGATCTACTACGGGGTTGGTACGGAGTAGTAGCGCAAGTAATGCACAGGTAACACAATGAACACTACAGATGCAGTATCATAAAGAAGTGCTGATGAATGTATGCTTAAAATGCACAAACGCATAAGTGTATAAAAGTTAACACTTGGTAATTGTTTTGCCAGGCCTCTTTTCTGGTGAATTTACCATCCATATGTCGAATCTTTTGTTTATTCCATCCAACTCTCTAAACGACATGATGAAAGATGATCCAATGTATAATTCACACCCCCTTTACCGCATCTTCTGCGCAATATTGACACCCGCACCCCACTATTACACAGGGCGCTCTGCCCCTCCAACTTCAACTTTTCAACGCCCTTGTGAATGACCTGATATGAAATTTTTCTTTCCAGCTATTCGTCAACTTTTCAAAGTGCAACCGGCCGGTCGATCTGCAACAAACAAATCAAATAGGCGACCATGACCGAACTCTCTTCAGCCCCCGTGCTGTCGACTCCAGACGATAACTTCTTCGCGACCACCGAACAAAGCGAAACCAAGTCTACGCTCTCTCTCGATGCGCTCAGGACGACGTACGAGATCGCACGCACTGCGACAGAGATCCGCCAAGGTGGATGGAAGAGAGTCGCGCTACAGTTCCCAGACCACATGCTTGTCGACGCTCCAAGAGTAGTAGAAGTGCTAAAGCAGGAACTGGAAAACACAGGCACAGAAGAGGGCGCAAAGGATTGGAGGATATGCATTCTGGCAGACACAAGCTACAGCGCCTGTTGTGTCGACGAGATTGCGGCCGAACATACAAATGCAGACGTGGTAGTCCACTATGGAAGGACTTGCCTGAGTCCGACGAGTCGACTACCGGTCATATACGTCTACACATCACAGGAGCTGGATTACGATGCCGTCATTAAACAATTCACCAAAGAATTTGGTCACAAAGACACAAAAGTCGTCATCATGGCAGATTTGACATATCAGAACCACGTGGAGCCAATATCAAAGGCGCTCGGAGAGCTGGGATACAGCAACATAGTAGCGACAGAGGTAATCAGAGACCCTGCCGGGGTAATACCCAACAGGAGAATATCGGGCAACCCAATAGACGAAGAACTCCTCAAGTCGCATTCGCTCTTCCACATTTCCGATCCTCCCGCTTCTCTGCTTCTCGCGCTCCAGTCCCGATTCGCCTCCCTACATGTCCTCTCTGTACCTTCACCGTCATCTCCCACTCTCGACAACCCGACCTTCCGAACAGCAGGTCTTTTGCGCCGGCGCTTCGCTCGCGTCCTCACCCTTGCTTCGGCGGGTGTCATTGGCATACTCGTTAACACACTCTCAGTATCAAACTATCTCTCATCAATCGACCTTTTGCGGAAGAAGATTGCGGCAGCTGGAAAGAAGAGCTATACCGTTGTTGTGGGCAAACTCAACCCCGCCAAGCTGGCCAACTTTGCCGAAATCGAGGGCTGGGTCGTTGTGGGATGCTGGGAAAGCGGGCTGATCGAAGAAGATGCCGGCTACTGGCGGCCTGTCATTACACCCTTTGAGATGGAGGTGGCATTGATGAGCGAGGAAGTACGAGTATGGGGCGGGGAGTGGTGGGGAGGCATTGAGAAGCTAAAGCTGGAAGTTGACGATGGTGTTAAGAAGGAAGACAAAGAAGACAATGACAAGGATGAGGCAGATGCGACGGCTGAAGATGGTGCTGGAGACGATCTGGACGAAGATGAATCACTACCGCCCGTATTTGACCTGCGAACAGGAAAACTCGTCAGCAGTAGCAGGCCAATGCAACTTCCTACGAGAAGCGCATCCAAGGCTCAGCAAGTGGAGGGCAACAATGAGTCGCGGTCATCCGATGCATTGATAAAAAGAACCGTAGGCGAATTGGCGAGCATCAACGGCGTGGCCAGTCCCGGTGCGGAATATCTCCGATCTCAGAGGACATGGCAAGGACTGGGCAGCGACTTTAGTGACGAAGCCAGCACGGTGGTAGAGGAGGGCCGAAGTGGCATAGCGAGAGGCTATCATGTGGGTGAAGAGGCGGACAAGCACTAGTGCTATTACGAGATGTTTGGGATAGGAACAAACTTTTGTGATGACCACGTGGGACACATATGGGATGCAAAGTTGGGTAAAGTAGAAACTTTGGCCATTGATCTTTCACTCGGCGCAGACAATCAACGCTGCTAGATATCATCAGGGGCTTTCCACCTGCGAGCCCCTCGTACTATATACAAAGCGCAAAAAATGTAAATATCCTCCTGAATTGGAGCTGCCCAGCATGTATATCGTAAAAAAAGAAGAAAAAATCAGACAAAACATTATCGTTGCAGCAATCGTGCCTCTCTTTCAGTCATAAGTCATCAGTACTGCGCCTGATCATCCTTTAAACCCAGCAACGTCATTCGTACACGGAGACGTTGACGTCTAATCCGTTCCCAGTAAACCCCATTCATTAATTGTGCTTGCTTCCCTCCATCTGCCCCTGAAGCATTCCCCATTATACGTATACTCGACGAGCGGAGTGGTAGCTGTGACCAGAGCCCGAATGGCTGCGATGACGATGGCTGTGACTGCCACGATGCGAGTGCGAGCTGCGCCGCACAACGCGCTCCTCCACAACAACGCTATCGCCATGCATCCACGCAGCAAACGCAGTAACAGCAAAGAAAACAGTGTTCATAATAGCAAATGCCCACGAAGCTTTCAACATGGCGCAGGGCTTGTTGACACCCCAAGAGAAGCCAGGAATGCCCACATCATGAACCTTGTTGTACCAAATCTCGTCTCTCGAGGGATCCTGACAATCGGCAAACTGGATTCCGCGCAAGAAGTATATGCCGGCGATGAGGGCGCCGAGGAAGCAGAGATCGACAAAGGAGACGAAGAGCGCGTTGTGGGAGGAGCGGCTGTAGGCGAGGAGGGTGAAGAGGCACCAGGCGAGGGCGAGGACGGTGACGATGAAGAGGACGAGGATGGCGTTGGGGGTGAGGACGTTTGCGTCGTTGAACTTGCCGACGAACCAGCTGAGCATGCCAACTGGCGGTGTCTGGGAGGAGGAATGAGTATGTTTGGTAGAGAATTGCGATGCGATGCGATGCGCTGAGAGGGAGAGAGACGGTGAGTGGGAGAGAGAGCTTACCAGAGTGACAATTTGTGAGATGCGAGTGCACACAAAGACGATTGCGAACAACATCGTGGGCAATCGGGGGTGTCGCAGATGCGACGAGTGACGATGACGATGACGATGTGACGGTATGCAACTGGGTTCTGATCTGAGTTCGGATTGCTGCAGCTAAAGCAATCAGAGTCTCAGGCAACACAAAGCTATGTAGTAGTAGCCTTGGGTTCCAATCACAGGAATGATGCAACACAAGAAAAGGAAGAAGGAAAAAAGGAAGATCTCGCAAAAAAACGTGGCAATGCGCCTCCACGCCGCTTTTATTATTCTACCTAGTCTAGTACCTGAATCCCAACCCGTGCATATGCGCGTCAACGGAATATGAGGTGGTTGGGAAGAAACCGCTGCTTTGGTTGTATCTTGGGGGTGTGGCGGGGAAGCTGAACAACGAAAGATAAAGAAAAAAGGCCCTTTTGCGCGGGATTTTCTGAATATTGGCTACTAGACAAACCAATACTTGGCAATATGAAGCTAAACCCAGCTCTTGAGGAGGGGGGGAGGGCACGGCTAAACTCGAAAGTCAAAGAAAGAAGATGGATGGATGTTGCGCAATCAATGAAGCTGTAAGACAACCAAGCATGCAGCAATACAGTAGCAAAAGCAGGGGAAAAGCTGTCGTTGGGTGGGGGGGGGGCGCAACCAACCAAACTGTGTGGCTGGATGGCTGCCAGGGGTCTTTTTTTTCTTTTGAAGAAGAGAGAGAAAAAAACGTGGATTGAGTGGCTGGTAACCAGAGCAGCAAAAAAAAACCAGCCACTCGAAATATGCGCGTAAACAAGGCAATAGTTCCCGCAAGCTAATGGGAGCCAAAGTTGCGGCAACGGCGTATTAGTTTTGGCGACGCCGCAAACTCTATGGCAGACATGAGACGAAGAAAGGAACTGCAGTTAGTTGACCCAGAATCTGTCACTGATGGGGATCTCCTCTGCAGAGACCACCCCCGTTCCATCGGCCCCATCTATTCTATTCAGACCCAAGCAAGGCACTTATACAAGGCATTGATCATGCAAAGTTGGGCACACCGCCTGCCACGTGTTTGGCTGTCAACGCTGGGCATTTCGTAAGTTCTCAATGCTGGCAACTTGAAATCCCAGGCAAGTAAATGGAGTCCTGCTTGTGCCAAACAATGAACAGCCACCTTGTCCCGCTTGTTGGACGTGTCTCTTTTCTCTTTGTCAACGCCTTTGTTCTGTCACTCCGCTTGTGGGTCAAGACAACTGGTGGGGTCGGCACTCAGCAATCGCACAGACTTTTAATTCCCGGATGCAGGATTCTGTTCTCGTGGGTAGGGCAGCATACAGTCAATACTTGCGATGCGAACCACAAAGACGCAGGGATGGATGACCACCAGATTCTATGCTATCTATCACTTTAGTATTAATACAGTCACTGTTGAATCAGAAAATTGATTGGAGACTCATATATATTCATACTGTCGCTCTTTTTGGCCTTTTGCTGGCTTAATCAATAGGCAGGTAGTGACATAAAATTCCGTAGCAAACCGTTGGACAAAAAAAGAAATCCTCATAAAGGTGTATTAGGGTATCATCACTCCAGTTCCAAAGCATTCAGCATCTTTGCATCGCATCATTGCCGCATTTCATCGACATCCATCTTCCCCATCTTCCTCTTCTCCACCCCACCTGTTCCTATCGAGAAGGCTCAAAACTTCTAGACATTTGAGGGAGTCGTCTTGTCAGCACGTGCGTGGCCCCTCAAGGTGGTGAGGCCCTCGAGAATCGTGAGACCCAGGAATCCTGCCCACAGGAAGAATCCGAACGCGACTCCCGCCTGCGAGGTCTGACAGAAGGTGTTTCCGTGGCATGCGGGGACTCCAATAAAGGCAGCCATGGCGATGGCACCGGCGAACCAGAAAATAGTCGTAATGACCAAGAGGACAAATGCTACAAGAGCATGGTAGAAGCGTGCAAGGTAAAGTGGCGTGACGGCCAGGTAGACGAGGATCAACAAGCTCCAGATTGAGTTGAACAGCATAAACGCATAGGTAGCGGGTGACGAATAGCCAAAGCCAGAAGTGACATTAACAACTACAAGCAGCAATGTTAGTTAGGAAATGAATAGGTTTGTGAAGTTCAACTCACGATAGCCTGTGATGCCGAGCTCGATAATGACGAGGATGGCAAGCACGATGTGGATAATGGTAATCATTCCGAGCGCCATGTTGGGCAGTAGTTTGGGCAGACGGCCTTGTTTAGGTTATAAAAACGATGACTCTTTTCTGGGATGCCTTCTAATGCTCTGGAGCGCACAACTTTGCAAAGAGCCGCACAAATGTCTGAGGAAATCGATCAAACGCTGAGAGGTGGGAGGAGTGAAGGGTTTTAATAACACCTGAGAAGCTGCCAGAACAAGGAGCTCTCCCACAGGCGAGTGGCGTCGAATTGGATGTTGAAAGCTGCGGAGCTAACTGTGAGGGTGTGTCGGCTAGAGGATGGCGTGTAATGACGGTCCAGTCACTGCAGAGCCCTTGGTGAAGGGGCCAGTTTCGGGCTAGTTGGGCTTGAATGCGTCTTGTCTCGTTTGGAGCCGATTGTGACTGTTTCACGTTCACTTGTTGCGAGGAAATAATCACCAGAGTGTTAGTCAGAGTTTGGCGGGTGAAGAAGAAGGAGACGAGAAGAGTTGAGAATGGATTAAAAGGCTAGACACGATACGAGCGAGGCACGAGAGGATTTAATACTTGTTACATGTTTGCAAACCAAGGCAACCGACGACTTACACACAATCTAAAGCAGCTGCTACCGTGCAAGTCAATCACAGCAACAAGACGAGACACTTCCATGGAATCGCTGCGTGATGTCATGCGATGTGGCTCGTCACTACGTCACCATGAACCCGGCAGCATTAACAAGAGACCCGGCAAGAACCAACGATGCGAACCGGTTAAGCGCCAGCTGCCCTGTTTCATCCATGCCGCGCCCAGGTATCTCCAAGGTACCGGGCTAATCGCATCGTCTTTTCAGCTCCACTGCAGGCTAGCAGCAAAAACGGCAGATGATCAGACAGTACAAGCTTGCACTTTCACACTGATGATGCAAGCAAGGCCAAACAAGCTGCGAATCTACAGTAGCCTAGACCAGGGCCTCTTTCACTGCCCTCAACAAAGAAAAAATTGGACAGAATAGAATGGTGGTCAATTTACACGCCTCCCCTTGATTGGGCCACAGTGGCTGAGCTATGCCATTTTTTCACAGCCCAAATGGCGTGGCCTACCTACGTGCTGATGACGGCGCGTAGTGGCTGGTTTAGCCGCAATCCTGCATGGAGTGCTACTGAGGATTGATGATGACGGTGAGACTTGAATGATATGGAACCCCTCTGATTCCAAACTTGAGCGAGAGCCATAAGACAAAGAGAAAAAAGGATGAAATTTTGACCGTGTCGGGAGCTAGTAATGCTGATGCTATTTTCAGATCCCGGCGACGCTCTTTGCGCTTCACATTCCTCCCGCTGAAGCAACGTCTTTGCGCTCATGATTGGCCGGTCTGGCATCAGTTGTAAAACAATCAGTGTAGCCAAGCAACCAAGGAAGCTAAAATACAAGCTGACAGGGGTCAGGACACCAGGAAGGGCGCGCGTATTCGGACTTGCTGATGCGCCATAGGCCAGGAATAATTAACTGCCACACAAGCTGCAAAACGCAGATGCTCAGCTGCCATGACAGGATCAGAATGCCGGTACTCGCATTGCGGGAGTTACCCTCGCTGTGCTATCCTTGACGAGTTAGAAGCTGGGGCTCGAATCCACTCATCGAACCACCAAAAAAAGACGAGAAAAAGAGAAAATCGCTTGTTTCGATTTGATTCGAGATTTTTGCAAAAAAAGAAACTATAAAACTCGATCCAGCCAGGGGTCGAACCTGGAACCTCTGCCACCGGAAAGCAACGCGCTGCCATTGCGCCACTAGACCAATTATATGGCTTCGCCTGAGTGCAAACCACTTCTTGAGGCCGGCAGAACATTGGTTCGTTGGCTGAGATTGAATTTCCCGATTGATATCTTTGTTGAGCATGAAGCTCGTTATGCGACAGACGCTGGTTTCCATTAGAAACCGACTGAATGATTGGCCAGAGTAGCACCATTGGACCAAGCTACAGCAGCCTCGGTACTTGTGATGAATGACATGGAAATGTTACAAAGAGCTCTATCCGCTCAATCTTCCGAAAGACCAACGCCTTCTGATGATTGTTCGGCTTCACTATAAGTCGCCATCTGAATAAACAACCATGGATACCACTCGCGGTCTTCACTTTGCTGTGCGAACCTGCGTCCTTCTAACAAAGAATCACTGAGAGCCCACGGGAAGAAGAATGCACCTTACATCTCTCGCTATTATGCAGCAGCTATCACAGGTGTCTTCTAACAGCAACTGTCAGCAAAGAAGCAGCTCACATGTCTCTTCCACAGAGTCGGGTTCATTTCATGGCGGAATCAAACACTCTATGTATTAGACGGAACATGGAGCTGACCCCTGATTTGTAAGCCAAGTACAGACTTCATTACCTAGTACTGAACCATCAAACAAACACCTTTGGCAATGTGCTCATCATGCTCAGCTCATCCGCATCCCGGCTTCGAGTCTAGATTACATACTCAGGTTTGATTATGTGATTTTCATGGCCGTCTAAGAGAATGGAGCCATCAATTGGCGGCCGCGGTCGGCCGCCAACCAACTTGGACCATATCCGCAAAAGTCCGCCCCATGACTCCGGTGTCTTAAGTCCGATACAAGTTGAAGCTCCGTCAGTGGCCGTCTCGATCAACCATCCAATCCCAAACACATACTTGCACATCTCGTTCTAGCAGGCTCTGCAAGCTCATTCTCCGCGTTTTCATGATTCAACGTTACTCAATTCCCATAGATGTGCAGTTATGAGTTCTAATCTGCCCTCCCCTGAAAGTGCTGAAGGACCCACACGGGCAGACAACGTCTGTCTCTCTTGTCGCCGTAAGAAGAAGAAGTGCGACAAGGCGCTACCGAAATGCCTACATTGCCAGCGGTAAGCGACTTAACCCCTTTTTTGATCTTTTGACAAGGTGGTGGGCCTAGACTCATACTTCTAGGTTGCGTATACAATGTGTATACGAAGATGCAGCCGATAGCGTGCCGGTAATAGAAGAGTTCCGCCAGCTGAGGAAGAGACTCAAGCTGTTTGAGGAGATGCTCGTCCCTGGCGCTTCCAGAGTGTCCAGGTCAACCCACTCAGCCGCAGATCTGGACCCCGCCGAGGTAGAAAGTCAAATGGGACCAATTGAGTATGAAGCCGATTTCATTTCACGCCTGGACGCGCTTGCCTCCAAATTGACTGTTGGTGAAGAGGTCTATCAACTTCTCCAGTCACATCCAGGGGAGATATACAGAGCATTAAGCCTTTACTTTGAGAATGTCCACAAATGGATACCCATCATGTCGCAGAAGCTGTTTTATAGCAAGATGACAGACTTTAGCAAAACGAAACGCCCAGACTTTGCCATTCTCTTGCTCAGCATTCTCTTGTCTATCCACTGCCCTGCAACCGGCACGGCACCAGAACCATTGTACAAGGCAACACGGTCCATATTCTGGAGTGTAAACGCAACCATAGATGCATCTTTGGAAATGATACAAGCAGGGTTGCTCTTGTCTTGCTATGAGTACGGTTTCGGTATGTATAAAGAATGCTACAAAACCATTGGCACATGCGCACGAATGGGTCATTGGATGGACCTGCAAGATGAGAAGCCGCCGTCGGACCATCTTCGATATAGCGATGAATGGATCAGAGTAGCCGAGCGATTCAACGTCTGGTGGGCGTTGGTTATACGCGACAGGTTCGAGCACCGGTTGATTACCTATAACTCCGATCGAGTACTAACAGATGCGCTTACATGCAGGTCAACCATGCTGCACGATGCAACGTTCTCCAAGCCGTTCGCAATCAACCAGACCTCAATGCCGCAGCACCTTCCCTTTGAAGCCTTTGACCTTGATCCTTCATACTCTCGCCTTGGTGACGCCGTTCTTACCCAGGATGAAGAGCCCGGTGTATTTGGCTACCAGGCAAAAGCGTGGTGTTTGTTTGACAGGACGGTGTCTTTCCGCCATAGTCTAGCAACCGATCATGCACAAGAGGATCTGGGAGATGAGAAATATCAGTTGGATATTGAACTTCAGCAACTTATGAGAATACTTGTTGAGCGGTCTGGTGGTGCCATGTGCGGATATTGTGAGCCATCAGCCATAACGCTCGTGTAAGTCACTTAACTCAATGTCATCGGTGTGGTATGCAACAAACGAGGAAAAGACGAAGGCTAATCTGCCCTTATCAAAGTTCACTCCTCCTTTTACACAGTCGACACCCACCCCTCACAGCGGACGATCTGTGCAAAGGTGATTTCAAAGGTTTCCAGCCATCATGTCGCGTGGCCTCCGCATTAGTAGTCAAGACAATTGTTCGCATGGTTGTCGATGTTGCGGACACCATTAATAACCATTACCGTAAGATTAATATAATCTCGTTTCCGCCAACGTATTGCCACGTCATTTATCGAGCTACTTTGGAGCTGATTTCTTTCCGCGACGACATGGACGAGGCGGAGTGGACGACGGCGCTTGAAACACTCCGAGAAGCTACTTGGAACTATGGCAGGAGATGGCAAGCTGCAGGTAAGTTATTTATAAATAACGGTATAGAAAGCAACACATGACTAATTACTTACGATACCGTTTTATAGCAAAACACCTTGAAGCTGTGGATAATGTGCTTTCGGATCTCTTGTCCGATTCGCCATCCACATTCAACTACTTTCAACCAATTCAAAACGATCCTTGTTTGGTCGCACTACTGTCTAAATAACACTCATCTTGCTGTACTTTGTATTATACATGTGTAATTTTCAAAGGAATATGATATGACTCGGATAGAAGATGGAAACGAAACAGAATGTAATATAATATAATTGTACCCTCTTTAGAACCGAACAACAGCTAGGCTTTATAACTCTAGAATTCCCGTAATCAACAATTCTTTGATTATCTATTCGTTTTAGTCTCCGCTCTCTTCTAAGATCGATGGTCTCCACCGGCGGAGTTGCTAGTCAGCGAACTGGGGCCGGGAACAGCAAACCCAGGCCAGGGAAGAAGCGCGGCCGCCGTCGGCCGCTACGAATCAAAGCAGGGGGGTGAACTTCATTGCAACTTGATGCGGACACGGCAAGATGAATAGTGGCAAAACGACAATTTGATGACCATTGCGAGTTTTGATTATTGATTGAGATATTTGTAACAAATGGTACCTGTTAGTAGCAAGGGGGGCCATGGAGTATTAGATGTATATAAATGTGCTTGTTCTTCTCTTCAAAACAAGAAGACATTCATCACACTCACAGCTCAACAATCCAATCTATTCTTCCAAGTTACAAAATTCAATCTAATTACCTTTTATCAAAATGGTAACTGTCGCAATCGCAGGAGGAGGCTCAGCCATCGCCTCCAACATCATCAACGCCATCCTCGCAACCAAAAAGCACCAACTCGTCATCCTCTCCCGCTCTCCACGCCCCGAACTCGAAGCCCAAGGCGCCATCGTCAAAGTCGTCGACTATGATTCCCACGAGCAACTCACCAACGCTCTCCAAGGCGTCCACACCGTTCTAAGCTGCATCTGGGCCTACGGTCCCGCCGTAGGCACCTTGCAAATCGCCCTCCTAGAGGCCGCCAAAGAAGCCAAAGTAAAGCGCTTCGTGCCATCGGAATGGTCCATTCCCGCATACGACCGAGTTGCCTATTATAAAGCCAAGGAGCCCGTCTGGGAGGCGGTGAAGAAGTCTGGATTGGAGTACACGCGCTTCATCAACGGTTTGTGGATGAACGTCTGGGCCCCTGGCGCGCCGAAAGACGAAGAAGTTGCTCGAGCTGGATACAAGGGACCGGCCTTCTTGCTCGACATCAACAGCGGCAGCATTACCATTCCTGGAGATGGTAACGGCATCATCAGCGTGACGGACATGCGAGACGTCGGCAAGTATGCTGCTGCGGCGCTGGATTTCGAAAAGTGGGATGAGGACAGTGTGATTGTGGGTGACAAGGTTACCATCAACGAACTCGTTGAGAAGATTGAAAAGATTGTGGGAAAGAAGCTCGACAAGTCATACGTTTCGCTGGATGCTATTGATGCGGTGATTGCTGGTAACCCGGATCCGGGGACGCTGATGATTCACGAGTTCTTCAAGATTATTGCTCTGGGAGAATATGATCTGACGCCCAATGTCAACCAGAGGGTTCCAGAGGTGAAGCCACTCAAGGTTGATGAGTTTTTGGCCACGCATTGGGCTGCATGAAGGGAGTCGGCTTGATTAGACGGAAATCAATCATCTGGATTATGTATGAAACTTGCACTGTAGCATACGCTTTGATATTAGTAAATGAAGACAGTTATTCCAAGATTAAGTGGATTCTTTCAAGTTATAAACCGTGTTTCTTATAAACAAACTACCCTTTTTGCAAATGAAGTACATAATAACCACCCTTGACCAACGCGATATCCAAACATTTATACAAACATGTATAACAACCTATTTACAAAGCCAAGCAAGCCTTCCACAGAGTCGTCGACTTGTTAAAGAGAGAAGTCTTGTTAGGCTGATCAGTAGCCCCGCCAAATCCTCCAAAGACATCCAGCTCAGCACTAACATCAACCTCAACACCAACCTCAGCAATGCCAGTGTTGGCACCGCACTGAGCAGTACCAGCAGAAGTAGCCTGGCCAGCAAAATCAGCCTTCAGGACGGGAGCCTGCAGAGCAAGTCCTCCGACGAGACCCTCGCCGAGGAAGGTAGCCGCGAGCTGCAGGGTGAAGACGGGGGCAACCTGTGCCGAGAGGGACACCTCGCCGCTGAGGCTGAGGCCGGTGGCCGAGATGGTCGGGTTGATGTTTGCGCCCTGGCCGAGAGTGAAGCCGGAGCCGTCGGGGAGGCTGGCGGTGGCGCCGACGGTGGCCGTGGCAGAGGCGCTGAAGCCGGAGATGCTGGCGTCGGCGACGATGGTGAGCTGGGGACCGATGTCGACGACGTCGGCGATGGAGAAGCCGGCCAGGGGCACGGTGGCGATGGGGATGTTGGTAGATAGAGGAGAGCTGATGCTGCCGCCGGCGGTGACGCTGACTTCGACGGTGGCACCGAGGTTGCCCGAAGTGGTGAGCGAGGCCTCGAAGCCGTTGGACAGGGACAGCGTGATGTCGGCATTCAGAGTTCCCTGAGTCTTGCAGTTGGAGCACGCAATGGCAAGGTTAACACCATCAATGGTGGTGCTGTAGATAGGCTGCGAGAAGTCATGTCCAATATCGATGCTCACGTCCTTGCCGATATCCCTAGCAGTGTTTCCCGCAGCGGGAACACCCGAGATGCGAATGCTGGCGTCCTCGGCAAAGTCCCTCCAAGCAGCCTTTGTCGCGGCAAAGAGGGCCGTGTTGGCAGTGGTGTCGTATGTAATGGACTCGACGGAGAAGGGCTGGCGGCCCTTGGCTCCAGCGCAGGCCTCGTCGTCGGCGACGTAGATGATGGTGTTGCTGGCGGCCTGGTTGACCCATTTCCACGCAGCCTGAGCGGCCTGCAGGGAAGAGGCGCTGTCAAACTTGAGGGTGATGTCTTCGGTGGAGCAGTCGACGGACTGGACGACGTCCTGGAAGTTGGGGGCGCTGAGGAGACGGAAGTTCTTGGAGGCCTGGAGAGTCATGTTTGCCTGGATGCCTAATGAAGGGGGTTAGATCAATGGCCGCTGGTATCACAAGATTGGATCATTCTTATACGAACCTTGGTCATCATGAGTCCAGATGAAGCTGTCCTGGCTTGCCAGAGCCAAGTTCGAGCCATCACCGCTGGCAGGGGCAGCAGGAGTCAACAGGATCTTGTTGGCTGCGGGAGATGCCGCAACATCCTTCTTCAGGAGCACCGGGCTCGCAGAAACAAAGTTGGTCAAGGCCAACAAAAGGCCGGCCGAAGCAGCGCTCTTGACAAACATGATGAAATGGTTTTTTTTGTCCTTCACAATAGGATGTTATAATTCGAGAGAAAACGAGAGACTCAACAACGAGATTCTAGGCTTGCAAGAAACTCTAAGATCGAATAGACAATCAACCGCTGGCTTGGGAATTCCATCAATAACACAGAGTGAGGCCATCGTCAATCTATTATACTTCGCGATCTGTCAATGAATGGAGACGCCGAGAAAGGCAATCCTAACTCGGCTGCCCTCAATGCCGTGAAAGTAAAGGGTCCTCCCAGGACTGGAGCCGCCTGTCAGCAAGGCCCCCGACTGAAACAACCACCTGCCTTTACGGAACCATCCGAAACCCACGCGCGGACAAGGGGTGCCACACCCCAAACATGCGATGATCCTCGCGAATAGTATCCTTGAGTTCTAGAAGTAAACAGGCCAAGCCTTAGCAACTATTACTCACTGACTCTTTTTCTGCTTCAGCTTCATGTCCCTTTTTTTTGTTTCAATACTTTTTTAAATTGTTTTTGGGTTTATCGTCGCGCACAGCCTCCCGCGGCATCCCCGTGGAACAAGTCCCCGTACTAGCGTTTCGCCATTATTGTTGTTTACTCGTCTGGCTAAGCTTAATCAGTTAGGTTGCAGATTGCAGCATCGTTCTTTCTGAGAAGGTGTATTGCGCCCATGTGGGGAGATGGGAAGAGTGCTAAAATCGGACCAAAGCGGGTTGGAATCGTGAAGGGAATATCCACCACTCGGTGAAGACACACACACACGCAGCACACGCGATGAGTTACTTTTCGTTCTGCCTCGCATAGAAACCTTCTTTGTTTGTTTTTTTACTCGGCTGCCTATAAAGATCGATTCGAGACCCACGTTCCATCCGGTACGGACGGCAAACTGGACCATGGGGGGGATGGGAGAAGAAGAAGAACTTGGACCATGCGAAGAACCTCGCAATGATACATACCGGGGTAGCCGGGGATGGCACCGACTGATTGCAACCTTTGTGGAGGTGAGGGATCGCCGCATTGAGGCTCATCAAACTAATCGAGCCGCGCTTTTTCTTGGCTGAATCGCATGTGAAATCTAGGTTCGTGATCCTTGTCTCGGCCAAAACTGCTGCACATGCCTATTTATTTCTCCTTCTGCCTTGCATGGCGCCATTTTGGATGCCGGATGCCGGCCCCACTTCTGGGGACCCCCCGGCTCCGAAGGCATCCCGGCCATCGGCAATTTAAGAAAATGGCCGTTAGGCGAATAATCGCAATCGATGCAGCGATTTCGCTGATTCCATGCTAGCATTGTTATTGGAAGAGTCGTTTAGGTGCTTATCAAGCGGTGCCGCTGTGGAAATCGTCTGATATATCGTCCGTATGGAGTGCAGAACTACGGAGTAATATTCCTACAAGGCTTCTAAGTATACGGAATATCTCCACTATAGACAAGTTGACACCAATCTCTAGAATCCAGTATATAATTTATCCCTCTGCATTTATTGCCGCAAGGTGGGAGAGCCCTACGATATCCTATTCGTGGAAGTACTCCCCGTCCTAACTTCACCTGGCACCGAACCATCTCCACCATCCAAGTGACGACATCGGACAGGATATGCCTTCAACACTACTAGCAAGGTTCACTACAGAGAGCAATAACAATACACATCATGCATAGATTTGGCAAGATAAACGCGCGTTGCTTCCGAAAGAGGTCTGCACAATACGAGCCCCCATGCACGTGCGGAGCCCTCTCAAAGCCATGTAATTGCCAATTGCGGAATGTCAAACACAAAATGGCATGTGGGACTCGCCGTGCTCTTCTAGAATGGGGTCGGAATAGCCTTGTCGTGTTGGGGCTAAAGCGGCCGATTATCCATCTTTAGACTCGAGATTGTAACTTCAGATAGGCCGTGAGTTTACTCGTATTACCTTAGGCTGATTAGCAATATCGATACATCATTGCGCGCCTTTTTTCGAGATGGACTTAGAAAGTCGAGCACTTGAAGGATGATATCATGTCCGAATGTTACGCCACAATCATTCAGGCATCTAAGCAGGTTCCCTTGATTATGAGAGATCCTGGTATACTTCTGAAAATGCTACCTGACTTGGATCTCATTCGCCCATTTACGAGCAAAGCCTCAAACTGGGCATGGGGCTTCCAACTGCTTCAATGGGCAATGATACTTTTTTTTGGCTACCAATTCAATCTATCCGTGATTATATAATGCAATTCAAACTTTTTCGTGTATCCAGCCAACCCGTCTAGTTGCTCTCAGCCTTGAGATCCTCCTCCACCTGGGCCTTGACGACCTCGCGCACCTTTTCCCATGAATTCTCCACAAGCGTCACGCGCCTCTCCATTGTAGTGAAAGCCTTGAACTCTTCAGGAAGCACCTGCTCTTCAAAGTTGAACCCAGGCTCCTCGCCCAGCGCCGTCGTAACGACGCCGGAGAATTTGGCAGGGTGGGCAGTTGAGAGCGAGATGTGGTGTGTTGCCGGTCCGGCGCGAGCAATGGATCTCTCTGATGCCGTGACTCCCACAGCCGAGTGAGGATCCAGGACGTACTTGGTCTTCCCGTAGCAGGACTTGATCGTCTCCACAGTCTCCGCATCGCTTACGCGCTCGCTCTCAAAGGTTCGGCGGCCGTTCTCCAAGATCTCGTCATGGACCGGCCCGAAGCCCCCAGTCGTTTTCAGGGATTTATACCAGGCGGAGACTTCCTGTCCGGCCTGCTTCCTGTTAAACTCTTCATCCATGCCAACCGTCGCGGCAAAATCTAAACGCGAGTTAGTTGTGAATGAGGAAACTGGACACGGGATCAAAAAAATACCTCTTGCAAGGAACCACATTAGTCTCTCAAAGTTGCTAGAGACCAGGATATCCATGGCTGGGCTCATGGTTTCCTTGCAGTTTTCGGCCTTGGAGCCGTTCTCGTCTTGAACGCCGCTCTTCTCATACCTGCCAGTCATCCAGAATCGGTGCAAGATATCGTTCCTATGGTGATGGGGGTTAGCAAATACTCTTCCATCTGCCAAATGCTCCTTCTCGGAAGAGTTTGACTACTGGGTGGCTGATGCAATCATAGGATTCCTTGCTACTTACTCGTTTGTTGCCACTGATCAATTAGTTAGTCATGATTTGACATATGGAATTTGTAACTGGAACAAAACTTACCAACAAGCTTAGCCACGGGAAGACCCATCTGCTTGGCAAAGTATCCCGCCAGAATGTTGCCAAAGTTTCCTGTGGGGGTCACAAATCTGACCTTATCTCCAACCTGGAAAGAAGAAGACTGTCTGGCAAGCGAAAAGTACGAGTGGAAGTAGTAGACGATTTGGGCGAGGATTCTGGAAAAGTTGATCGAGTTGACAGCGCCGAGCTGCAGAGCTTCGTTGGAATCGGGGTCGCCGAACATGGCCTTGACGATGTCCTATATGCCATCATCAGTAAGTAGTCCTCAGACATTCTCAGGTTCAAACCCACCTGGCAATCGTCGAAAGTTCCCTCAATGGCAAGGTTGTGAACGTTTGCATCCAGGCAAGTCGTCATCTGGGCCTCTTGGATGGGGCTAATACGGCCCTTGGGGTGCAGGATGAAGACTGAGACATCCTTCTTGCCCTTGAGGCCCTCAATGGCGGCAGATCCAGTCTATGTAGGTGTTAGGGTATCGTTTTCTAATGCGTACGGGGTGACAACTTACATCACCACTTGTTGCGCCCACAACAGTCAAATGATGCCTCTCTGTTGGCCAGTTAGCATCCGACTAGAGCTTTTCGACATATTGAAAGCCCACCTTTTCCGACCTTGCCCTGGTTCTTTCGGACAAGGAAGTATTCAAACAGATTTCCCAAGAATTGCAGAGCACCTTGTAAAATGTCAGATTGGTAATGTCATCACAGTCTTCCATGTAGAACCCACAGTCTTTGAAGGAATAGCTCGGGCCGTGGAACAGCTCAAGAAGGTATAGGTTGTCTTCTAGGTGAGTCAAGGGGGCGACATTCTCGTCACGAAAGGTCGAGTAGCTTCGGTCGATGATGGCTTTCAGGTCGTCGGCAGGGATCTCGGATCTCGAAATGTAGAGGCTGAGGATCTCAAAGGCCAGCTCCGCATAGGAGAGGTCTTTCCAGTTGCGCTGCAGCCAGTCTTAGCCATTGGTCCATGCAGATGCAATAAAACGGCAGAAGGCATCCATGCGACAAGATAAATTCCAATGCTGCATACGTACCCAGTTCTCAGCTGTGGGAATCTGATGCGGCAAGAAGAGACCTCCGTCAGCGGCGAGTCCCTTGAGGACAACGGTCTCGAAGGAGAGCTGCAAAGCGTCAGCAGGTGGCCACGGGCATCGCCCGACGAGGAAAAAAGAACACAAACATCGTAATCGCCGCCTCTAGTCGAGAGATAGACTTGCGACTCGCTGTGAGTCTTGTCCTGTGTGCTGTTGGCCATTTTGTCGCAGGTACACGTTTGTTGTTTGTCTTGGTGATGCCCCTCCGATCTGCAATCTGTGGTGGGTAGGTTTTGAAGTCAGCCGCCGGAGGATCAATTTGGCCGGCCGAAACCGGAAAGCCTCTGAACAGTCAGAGGCAAATGAATGCGCTATACACGTGGTAACGCCGCCTGTGCCAAGGACGAATAAGGATCAATCTCCAGTCATTATTGGAGATGTTGACGACATATTAATAAGAATGTATCAGGGTACGCATTATATACCTAGTAGGTGAATTACTCTAATTGTTACCTGTATGCCCTCTCATTAAATTAACTTGCGCAAAATGCATATGTACTCGTACTCCGTCTATATCGCTCCGGCCCTCTTCTACCTAAGGAATAAGCCAAAAATTAAAACAGCCGGAATCCTTAATAAAAAGTAAAACTAAAAATCAAGCAATTAAGCTCGCCAGCTGAAGAAAAAAATCATGATAAGGACTCCTTGTCATTGAATGTAAGAACAAGGTCGCTGGCTTGGACAAACTCCGTCGTCGCATTGGGCATCAGAGGCGCCATGAGTGCTCCCTGCATCCCTTCAAAAACCCCCAGTCCATTCTCATCCTTATCAGGCGTCTCTTTGAGGCCAAATATCTCCCAAACATAGCTCAGCTCTGTTGCGATAGCAGTCGCCACGGCGAACCCACTGCCAATCCTAGATATCAGCTTGGTTATCCAATCTCTCTGCCACTGCGTCCTAGACCTAGCTCCAGCTATCCGCAATGGAAACAAAAACAGCAGCGGGGAGAGATTGGTTGTGTCAAGGGCCAAGCTAGAGAGCCCAAGTATTGTATTTGTGTGCGTTTGGACAGCTTGTTCATCCAATGTGGGTGGTATGAGACCAAGCTGGTGCCAATGGGTGAGTTCATAGTCGAATATGCCCGACAAGTAGATGCTGATGGCGGCAAAAAATATTCTCGAAAGTAACATGCTAGTATCTTCATCATCCGAAGAAGAGGTGGTTGATTTAGCTGCAGGTTGCGCATATGATGTGTACCAGCTACCTAGAGCCTCTCTCAGAGTAACGGCGTCGGAGCAAATGGAGTGAGCTTCTGAAGTAGGTTCCTCATCAGGGCATTCTTCTTGTATTTCAATAAACTTGGCGGTTCTATGACATGGTAAGTAAATAAAGCAATATGAGTAACAATATGCAGTGTCACAAATACCACTCACCGAACTCGCAAATTGGATATCATTACCATGATGTCGAGCAAGGAATCCAAGGGATGCCACTCATCTCCGTGCTCACCAGTCCACATCCGCCTAGAGAGATCCATCCATTCAGGCTGTGTGAGAAACGTTGATTCATTCCCCAGGATAGTACGCGATACTTCGAAAATGCGTGCTTGGACAAAGAATTTTCGGCTAGGGCCAGCTCGACACTTTACCGGGCCGCTGGCTTCAAGGGCTTTTGCTGTGCCATGGGTCATGTGCTGCTGCCATCCATCACCAGTTTCGTCGTTAATCAACTAGCCGAGGTTAGTATATTTGTGAATTTGGCAAGCAAGAAGTTGATACTCACTTCGAATAAGCCAAGGAATAGTGTTGTCCACAGCACGGTATTATGTAGGCTATCGTCACCTTTTCTTGGACTATTGATGGAATCACGCAGCCCTATAATGGATTTCGAGTAGTATTCTAGCGCAGTTGCTAAACATTCATTCCGCGGGGGAACATCAGAAGCATTCAGTTTGACTGCTTGTATCGCACCGAGCGACAGCATGGCATCCATAAGATATGAGTTGGAATGAAGCCCGGAAAGCTGCTTTACCTCATCAACCAATGAACGTTCCTTTCCAGTAAAGTTATTCCGGCCAATGAAAACGTCAAAATAGTACAGAAATGGCAGGTTATTGTCTATAATTCGTGACGGAGAAGAGACAGCAGATCCTCCGCTTGTTGAGGGTGTCTGTTTCCGCCTCTCTCTGTTAGGTGACTTGAAGGTTGCGGGAGTCTTTTGCTTCCCTCGATCAACTAGAATGATACGTGTGTTGTCCTTTTGAGCAGTTCCAAATACGCAAGCAATACGCCGGCGCTCACAATGGCTGCAAGGCATCTGGCCAGAACACTAAAACACACATGTATTAGCATGCATCCATACTCACAATAGACTGACTCTTTTACATCTCATCTCACCTTGAGGTGGCTAGTCGAGCATGCTTGGCAGCGGGACCGCTTCTTGCGGCCATCAAAGGGCCCGACAAACATGCTGGCTGGATGAACGGACGAATACGAGCTCAGTAAATTGAGAATTGGCTATGTTCTCTGTGTATGTGATGAGACAGGGATGTTTCGTCGTGTTAATGTATGGACAAAAGCGTGTGGTGTCTGCATGTGCTACCCTTGACTTGAGTGCTGAGCCTCTTACGGAAAGGGGAGGCTTGATTTAGATTATCCGCACGAAGTGTATTCAGACGCTGATATGATAGCGGTGCATAAAAATTGTAAGGATGAATTCTTCCTCCTGATATTCGACCCCTTGTCCGATCGGATGGGTGTTCAAACGGGTTTGCCAAAGGTGAAATCAATCGTCCCTTGCTGAGGCGGGTCTACAGTGGCTGCTTTTGGCCTCGCCGGGGTGAGTCAGCGCTCTCGGTGAGACCCGATGGAGTTTGACCACCACAGGCAAAAATCCAGAGTAAACTAGAACATATGGACAATGTATAAGGAATATTCATCCCTCGGTCGGTAATTATTTACATTGTATAAGTCAACTGCTTCAAAGCCAGCTGGGCCGAATAGGATGCCAGACATGAGGATGGAAGGCAATACAGATCTTTACCCCACGGAGTCGCAAGTTGCCCATTTCCAAGACGAGACTGATTCCGAGAGAAGAGTGATGAGACTCAAAGATTGGGTAATGAGTAGTAATGAATGCTCTTGTCTGAGAAATTGGATCTTAGGAGTAGCGGGTGCTGAGGGCCTTTTGAATCAGCTCCTCTTTGCCAAGGAGGAGGAGAGCAATGCCCGCCTCCATCCACGAGCAGTCAAGTCTGGTACTCGTATTAACAGGATCTACAGGTGTCGCTATGAGGGCAAGGAGGGGTCGCACCCTTGCTCAGTTAGCATGCAACCTTGGTGCTGAGATCCCCTCTGAGCCGTCTTCCCCTAGCGCATTTGCCGTGCTGTAATCCTCCGGAGCTCATTGAGTGTGTATGCCGATAATTGCCACAGCTATCGGGCACTTTGGTGCTTCCACATTTTAGGTGATCACAACAGTTTAGAGCCTCTAAAACACTTAAAAAAGTAAAGTAAGTGTACTTGTATACCTTGGTATCGATTAGAAAAAACTGGCTGTATTTCTCGTCTGATATTAAGTTAGATTAGGTACATAGACCTAAAGTGCACGCACGCACACAGACACACACTTTGTCCAGACTAACCTGAGGCCTACAGAGGAGCTACCCCACCTTTTGGCTGCGGGAGCTGCATCACGTGGCTGCCTTGGATGCTTCGCTTCGTAAACAAGAAAAGCGACACGGATCGCGTCTTTTGGTCTCCATTTCCATGCCTCCAGACTCCGCACCTGTGGTATAATCGTCATTGCATCCTCCCACTCGCTTTTGCTGTCTCTTTCGTCTTGGCCTGTCCTCTCTTGCACTGCCTTGCCCAACTTGACCTGTCTTGATACTGTGCTGCTGCCATTGAGTCCTTCAAAATCACCCACAGCTGTCTCTACTACTACTGCCATGTCCTCTCTGATCGGGCAGACGTTTCTCTCCTTTGAGGAAGCCTACGATGCCATCCAGCGGGCAGAATACTCGCACGGCTTCATCACCATCAAGGAGCGGGTCAACCGTCGCAATGGCGTCGTTGTGCGTGGCGAGGTGCGTTGCCGGCACAGCGGCATCTATCGCCAGTACCATCTGAGCCGCAACAAGTACATCACCTCGACTCGAAAGACCGACTGCCCCTTCTTCTTCATCGTCGCTCGGCGCACCCGAATGGCCGACTACATCATCTCTGCGCGGTCGAGCCAGCACAACCATGAGCCCGCCAGCATGGAGGACCTGCAGAACAAGGTGCCCCGTCCCTTTGGCATTCAGGACCTGTTCCAGATGGTGGAAACTCGCCTGGCCGCCGAGGGAGCGTCGACGAGTACCATTGCTCGTGACATTTGCAACGAACGCCCCTCGGTCAACATCTCCGAGGCTGACATCTTCTTCATCCAACGTAAACTGCGCGAAGGCCAATTCTACGCCTCCACTGAAGCCTTTATCAATAATAATAAGCCCCCCAAGAAGAACTGAGGTGGAACGAGCACGCACTGTTCTGTTCTGTTTCTTGATTGATTAACCGCTAGTGGGGGTGCCTGTGCCTGCTTAACGCAGACAAGGTCATTGATGATAGCGTGTGTGCGCATAATGCCCCCTTCTTACGAGATGAGATACTCCATCCTGCTAGTGCGGATCTACCATCGACCTCATCATCATGCTTTACCCAAAACGGCAATCATATCGCGACGCCATGGCGAGTCGATTCGCGGCAGCAAATTCGCCCTCAGCCGCACTTGGCAGCTTTTGAGCTGCAATTACGCCCTTTCCAATATACTTATATAGGGGAAGGAGATGCCTACGTACTCATCTCGCCTCGTACAGTCGCAACCCCATCAGGCTCAAACCGTTTCGTCGTCATTGGCTTCGTGCCATCATATACTATTTGGGTTTGGCTCTTGGGGACTTACACGGCTGTGGTTATTGAACGAGGCTGTGAGGTGCCTCCACACGATATTCAGAGGGGCTTCAGATGAGTTTATAAGTAACCAACATCAACCCTCTAATTATCCAGAACTACGATCAATTCAGTTCAATTCACTCTACAATTTCCCATTTTTGTGTACTCCCACTTCGACTTTATTCCATCATCTTCACCACTTGATACCGACACCATGCGCTTCATCGGATCAATTTGCCTACTTCTATCCGTCACCAGGGCTGTCCTCGTCCCTGGCCCAACTGGTCCCTATGCCGTTGCCATGAAAGAGCTGCCTCTGACGGATACAAGCCGACATGATCCCCTAGATCCGACGGGCAAGTCCAAGAGCCGGCGTCTCTTGACCTCGCTCTACCTCCCGGTCGACAAATCCAGACGAGCGTGCCCTGCCGTGACTGTTCCGTACATGACTCCTCCAGTCGCCGCCAGCTATGGACAACAGGCCACTCAGGTTGGCCTGCCGGATACTCTCTACCAGCCGTTTCAGATGGAGTTTTGCGACCTCAAGAAGCTCTCCCCTTGCGGCCAAGCTTCCAACAAGAACAAGAAGTATCCTCTCATCCTCTTTGAGCCTGGTCTTGAGGAGTCGCGACTCATTTACGGTGCCATGGCTCGGTCTCTGGCTAGCCATGGCTACGTGGTTGTTAGCGTCGACCACCCCTTTGAAGCACCTGCCATCCAGTATCCAGACGGGACAATCATTGAGGGCATTGACTTTGACCCTTCTGATCCTAAGGTTCTCCCAAAGCTTATGAAGGTAACCCGCACCCTTCTCCCTCTCCAGAAATAAAAATTATCATATACTGACAACCGCAGGTGCGCACCGACGACATTGTCTTCGTCATCAACCAGCTCGAGAATCAAAAAGTCATGAAGCCCGTGCTCGCGGACTTCCCCGGCACCATCGATTACAAGCAGCTCGCCATCTGGGGCCACTCCTTTGGCGGTGCCACCTCTGCAAATGTCATCAACGTCGACAAGCGAGTCGTCGGCGGTCTTGACCTCGACGGCATGGTAACGGACCCTGTTCTGAGCAACAACGTCGCCAAGCCCTTCGTCTTGGTCGGACACGAAGGCCACGATGACGAGGATCCGTCCTGGAACCAGTTCTGGCCTCGTCTCAAGGGCAAGCGCATGGAGCTTTCTATTGCCAACACTCAGCACGGGGCGTTCAAGGATGACTTGATGCTTGTTAGTGCTTTGGATCTTCCCGCCGCGGCGAAGGAGGCTATCGCGCAGGTTCTGGGAAGCATTGACCCGCATCAGCTCGATAAGGATCTGAATGGCATCTTGATGGCGTACTTTGATTTGCTCTTCCATGGCAAGAAGCAGTCTTTGGAGGCGATTCCTCATAATTTTGCCAATGTTACTATTCTGCGGGGCAACATTTAGGAAGGACATGGGATGGGAAGTGGCGCATTAAGACGGATTTCATCTTGACATCTCTTTTGTATTCATTCTCATTCTCACTATAATCATTCCATTGATAGACTTTTTTCTTCTTATTTTATTTTATTTTACACTAAGCTTGACTCGGCCATAAGGGTGAACGAAACCAGTGATTCGCTCGTATACACTAGCTCTATTCTCAAGTCGTATATATCTCTCTCCGTCATTGTCCATTCATCACAAGCATTAATTACGTATACAGACAAAACAAAGAATTCCACACCTCACGCAACAACCCCATTTACAGTCCGAGACCAAAGCAGTTTGCGTAGTAAGTCACAGTAGCACTCCAGTCAGAGAACATGCCGAAAACACCAACCTGTCGAGCAAGCACATCAACAAGAGTGTAAATGTCGCCGTCCCTCGTAACGACATCCTGGATGGAAGAATAGTAGTAGTCGCCGTTAGCATGCACGGCAGCAATAGGCCCAGAGCGCTCCAAACTCCAAGTAATAATCTTGAGGCCCAGTTTCTTAGCCTTCTTGGCATACTCGCTGGGGACAATCTTGCCGTTCTTGCTGGTGACGAGGTAAGGCAGGGGAGGCGCGACAATCTTGACCCCGTCGGCGTGGTACTGAGTGAGGTTCTTCACGGCGGCGTCCATGCCGGCGAAATCAGCAATCTCGTCGAGGTACATGGCCTGCTTGGCGAACTTGGGCTCGTGCTTGAGCCAGTAGAGGATGTCGTCGTAGAGGAAGCTCTGGGGCCAGACGCGGGAGGCGGGGATGCCCGCTTCTTTAAAAGTGTCGATGAACTGCTGCGCGTACTGCTGCTGGGTGTAGTGGCCCTTGAAAGGCATGGGCACCTCGGGGGTCTTGAGCTCGGGGGTGAACTGCAACCCTAGGGCCTTTGTCATGGCGATGTGCTCCTTGAGGGAGAGCGTGGTGCCGCAGGTGTTGTAGAGGTCGGTGCGCCAGGTTGGGATGCCGCCGAGGTAGTCTGCGGGCGTTGTTGCGCTGGCGTTGAAGCTGTCCATCTTGGAGCAGAGAGACTTGAATTCGGCGAGGGTGATGTCGCTGGTGCAGCACTTGGCCGCCGCGGGCTTGCCGTTGGCCGCGGGCTGGAAGGGCGTGGTGCACTTCTTGTTGAGCTCGGGGATGTTGACGATGTTGGTCGTCGTGTGTAAATCACATTGGCTGTGGCGACACACCAGCTCAAGATCCTTGGTGAAGGCGACGTCGCACTCGAGCACGCCGGCGCCCATGCGAGCTCCGGCCAAGTTGGACTCTCGCGAGTGCTCGGGGAACTGCAAGGGACCACCACCACGGTGGGCAATGGAGAAGGAAGAAGGCTTGATCTTCATCTCCTTGCACGAGTCCAGCATGCTCTTGAGAGGGCCGTCCTCCATGCTGTCGACCAGGAAGTACGGACGCGGGCCGAGCTCAATCTGCTTGATGGGCTTGAGGCCCTGAGCAGGATTGGGATAAGGCTTGGCCGCAACTTGGCCGATGGCAGCGAGGCCGACGGCGACGAGGGAGGGCGTGAAGTGCATCTTGATTCAAGCAAAAAGAAAAGAGATGTGAGACTCGAGCTTGCTGCTGCCGAACAGGAACCACCAAGAAACCACCTCCCCCACGACAACAGACGGCGGGACTCAGACAGCATTTTATATTCCCCCCTCGATCAGAAGAGCCAATGTCATCTCCCGAACAGGCCGGCGGTCTGTCTGCATTGGCACCCACGCGGCGGATACGGTGACATTGCAGCCATTGACGACGATGCCCTGGAGCCAAGCCAAGGCCCCAAGAAGGATCCAATTTGGTAGGCTGAGGAGTTTTTTTTCTCACGGATCAACCACATGCCTGCCATGGAGGGGATGAGAAGGTCTCGGGGCTCTTCCGGGCCAGCCAGGCGGCGAATCACGCTTGGGGGCCGGTATGGAGCCCGAGGGAAGCTGTGTGCCTGAGGCTTACGGCGTGTGGTTGCTTTCTGTTGTTTTTTCCCTAGATAGGCTGTTCCAAATATATTTGCATTCTCATTCTGGTGTGTAGCTTTGAGTCTGTGCACTCGCTTTTGGGGATTATCTGCCGTATACTCGCTTAATTGATGCTGTTTCTACTGCATTGATTTTGCTGCTTCTCTTCTGCCTTCATACTTACCATATCTCTTCGGAATCACTGTCGCGCGACACGGCCTCGACATGCTTGTCCCCTCTATTGCCTCAACTGGCTGCTAGCCCGAGAAACCCGCAGCGTGCCAGGGATCCTATGGTTGCATTGCGTCCATGTTCTTTGGATCCTGTCACTCACTGGCCTGGCGGAGGCGGAGATGGAGAAGATGGGGTCTTACATGGGTCCCTTAGTAGAAGCATATCGGCCAGGAACTCGATAATGACAAGCAAAAGGCCCAGAACCTCCGCGATTCTGCTCTCCACAAACCGCTGTCCTCGATAGCAGCGTGTCCAGGCCCGAGCCTGTGATTCGCCCAGCCCTGCATTTCTGCCAGGGGGGCTCACCTTGGCTGACTTGTACCGAAACAATACCGAAGCCTTTTTTTGCTTTAAGCTTGTGCTGGTTATTCTTAACGGCAAGGTTAATTGCTAGCCCGGGGTGGCTTTTTTTGCCCTAGCCTCGCCCGCCCGCCCAGAGCCTTTTAAGGTCCACTGCCAACTTCTCTCCGTCAGCACCATCTCGTCCCATCCTGGTTTTATGTTCACATTTCATGGACATATCGGGACCACGTGCGGATCTTATGGCCGTGATGCACAATTTAGCCGGAGCGTTACATTTTCTAGCTCATAGCTCAATGCTCTTGGATGCACGCACGTGGCGAGGGATTCAGGAACAGAAACGCCAAGTTGGGCGTATAGATTTGGTCTGGTCTGAATGACATCAAAACAGCTTCCTAGTGCTCGTATAGGCTCTATAGCTCGTCTTTCTGATTATCATTTCCGCTCAAGGCCTGGACGCTCTCGACAGTCGCCCTCAGATGATTAAACTGCGGAGCATCCTCGCCCAATCCCCACGCAAACACTCCGCCAAGCTGCAGCTCGCCGACAAGCCGAGGCACCTTGGTCTTGATCGTCTCTGGCCTATCGTATGACCACCACCTCTTCTCTTCGGCATCCCAATACCCGTAGCTTCCATCATCACCATAGTCGCCCAGCGCTTGGGCTTTTGCAAAAGAACTTGCCAGTCCTGACGGAACCTCGTCATGCCAGCTGAAAGCACCCGTCCTACCCAGGTCGGCTCCATTAGTCGGATCTTCCAATAATTGAGTGCGACATCCCAATGGGTGCTGATTGTCGCAATTTCCCGTCATGAACCACTTGACATAATAGCCAAGTCCAAAGTTCAGCTTGTTAGGAGGCGCACCGCGGTCTATATAACGTTTCATTGCCTCCCACGACTCAGTCACGCCGCTGTGATGCTTGACGACACTATCACGTCGGTTCATCATATCGTAAGTCATCACACTGATGAAATCAACGTGTTTCGAAATGGACGGAAGAGTCGAATCTGTAAAGGCCATCAGGTCCCGTTCTAGAGCCGGCACTGCAATTGACAGCAGTTTCCCTGTCCCTAGAGCTGAACGAAGTTCTCCAAGAAGCAGAACGAATGCTTCAATCTCCCACCGGCGTTGTGAATTTGGAATTATCTTATAGTCGTCACGGTTTCCACTATACGCCACTAGTCAGTTCCATTCGTTGATATTCTCACCTCTGCTTACCCTGGATATTCCCAGTCAATATCGACGCCGTCGGCGCCTGTAAGGTCAACCATGGCTTTGACTTGAGTAGCCCACCGCTTCCTTGATGAATCGTCATGCGCAGCTTCTTCAAACCCTTTGGAGTCTCCCCAGCCTCCAATTGCCACCATGATTTTGGTATCCGGTTTGAACTGCCGTCGAACTGTATCCGCCGTTGTAAACAGAGGAAATTCTGCCGGTGTCTTGTCTACATTGAAGACATCTGAACGCATGAATGCCAAAATCACATGAGTGATGGAATTCACAAGATAGTCATCTGATGGGACGACAACATGTTGCCTGGAGAAGCGTCAGCCACTCATCAAGCCAAATCGTTATCAAGTCAAAGTAAAAGAGCTCACCCTGTGAGATACATGATGGTTCGGATAGATTCGCGAGCTCCTAGTGCAAAGGCGCCGGTCACCATGACCAGCCACAAGGCCGCATAGACCATTGGCTTCTGCATGATTGGAACTGTAAAGGCCGTCAACCTTGTAAGGTGATTGCTGCGACGTCAAGGTGAAAGCTGTGTCAAAGGCCAAGTTCTTTGTCAATATCGAAAGGTAGAATCTATCAATCTCATGACTGAACAGCGCCAATCGAATTGCATCTTTTTTCCTCTTCTTGATGAGTGACGGGCTCAATTATGCTGGTGACGCTACTGCACGTAGAGTGGCAGTTGACAACTCCACAGTAGTACGCACAGTGCACCGACTCCAATCGATACGGCTATCTAATCTAAAGCTTTCTTTTTTTTCCTCTTCGTCTCTTGAAAGCATTGCATCAGCTGAGCCTCCAAGTGTAGCTCTGACTTTACAACTCTATTTGTTTGACTCTGCTTTTGCTGCAGGATGACAGCATCCTCATTATAATTACCACAACTATTTTAGCAATCCTGCTCCGGGCAAATAGTCGCAATTACCTTGGTCGCCGAAGCTAAGCGGCCGCCTTCAGTCGAGCCATGTTCGAAAACACCTGCACGCTCCCGCTTCACGCGGACATTTTCACCACGGCGCTGCACCCGACAGAGCCTCTATTGACTGTTGGTCTGTCCAACGGCCTTGTCGAAACGTTCCGATTGCCATCTAGCAATTCCTCAGACGACGATCTCGATGGAGACTCCAGCGTGCTCAGCGACGGTCGATCGACGATTAATTCGGTCTGGAAGACCAAGAGGCACAAGGGAAGCTGTCGCTGTCTGGCCAACTCCCATGATGGACAATGTAGGTGCCCAATTCGCCTTTGGAGAAGCCTTTCTCGCCTCTACATAGCTTCGCAATACTGACAGGCCAATCTCGCAGACCAGTACTCTGCCGGCACGGACGCACTGATCAAGCACTACGATACTGCCACGGGCAAAGTGATTTCAAAGTTTGCCATCCCGACCAACACCTCGCGGCCCGATGGCCCAGCATTGCTACACGTGCTCAACCCGATGAGCCTCCTTCTTGCTACGGATACCGGCGCTCTACACATTGTCGATTTGCGCGACGGCGCTCTAGGTAAAAAGCCTGCGCAAACCCACTATCCTCATTCCGACTACGTCTCGTCCATCACGCCCCTCCCGCCGTCGGAAGAAAGCACCAGCGGCTTTCCCAAGCAATGGGTCAGCACTGGTGGAACGACTCTAGCTGTTACAGACGTCCGAAGAGGAGTGCTTGTACGAAGTGAGGATCAAGAGGACGAACTTCTGAGCTCTTGCTTTGTGCCTGGCTTGGGACCCAAGAAAAACAGAAACAATGGTGTCATGGTGGTTGGATCTGGATCCGGCGTGTTGACCATGTGGGACAAAGGAGCTTGGGATGACCAGCAAGAACGCATCATTGTGGATCCGGCAAAGTCTGGAGGAGAAAGCATAGACGCTGTCGTCATGGTACCCAAGGAGCTGGGGGTGGGCAAGAAGGTGGTTTGCGGTGTTGGCGATGGCAGTCTGAGAATCGTCGACCTCGTGCGAAGAGAAGTGGACACGACCCTCAATCTGAGACACGACGATATGGAGGGCGTGGTCTCCCTAGGATTCGACTCAGAGAACCGTCTCATTAGCGCTGGCGGTCGAACAGTCAAGATTTGGGAGGAGCTATCAGCGCTTCAGGGCGGCGACAGTAATAGTGAGGAAGATGATGATGAGGACGATGAGGACAACGACGACGACGATGATGATTCGGATGATGATGAAGAAAAGCCAAACGGCAAACGCGCTGCTGAGAGCGACAGCGACGATGATAGTGATGATGGAGTGGAAGAGATGAAGCAGCGGGCCAAGAGACGAAAGGAGATGCAGCAGCAAAAGCTGGGCCCCATGGGCGCTCATGGCATCATGGGCTTTGATGGTCTAGATTAAGAGAAAACTGTACGGTTTACTGCCCTAGAGATGGGCGAGCATTTCGGGGGGAAAGGTCTGTGTTACCTTGATTTGTGATACCTTGAAGGCTCGAAGGATCGAGCAGAGCTCACATGATTTATATAACGATAGCATTGCATATCTAGGTGTGCTCGACGAATGGTTATTGTTGAAACGAATCCCTTCGATTCGTTTCTTTTCCACCCAATCTGATCTGACTAAATACCTAAATTGAGTTAATAGCCCAAAACCTCGAGGCCGATTTCTCAAATCGTACCTCTTTGTTCATTATTTTCATCATCCTGACTTCCACTTGATCTGACGGGAAGTGTGAGTCTGTCGGAGAGCTTCTCGCTCTGCCTTCTGATGGTTTTTATTGGTGTGACAGATGTTGCGATGCGACTGTATAGTTTTGATGACGCTCGTTTCAAGGGATCATGCTGAAGATGATCGGTTCAAACATCTGATAGTCCAGACAAGTGCTGCAGACAAGCTGAGCTAACGGCGGGCTGAAATGAGACTGATGAGAATGCCAGGTCTTCTTCAGATACCAGGCAAGTTGATGTAGCTCCACTGAGCCGTTCTGCTCTGCGCGGACCGCAATACGGGCGAGTTTGCGCCTGTCGCAACATCCGGACCGACAAGAACAAAGTCGGCTTCGCCTTCAGTCTCAGTATCATCGCAAACTCCAGACGGCGCAGAAAATCGTCGTATGCGGCTCTCCGTCAGCCTCTTATCATATAAAATGACAGTCGGCAAATTCCTCTCGCCATCATCACTGCGCACATCGCCTCCCTCTTCGCATATCCTCGAATCGCCGCAGTCTTCTTCCCCCGGATGCCCCCACGGTGGGAGATCGCCGACCGCCCCGCCGCTATGCGTCGTCGGCACGCAGATGTGCGGAATGCTCATCTTGAAGCTGATTCGTCTCGCCAGCGCAACAGCCCGGGGCCCTCCCACGCTGATGATGGAGTCTCGTCCGGCCAAAATCGCCGGGCCGGGATGCGTATCTAGCGATATGAAGCAGGCGTCTAGGTTTGGTAGCAGAGCGCGGATGCGGTTGGCGAGGGAGAGGCGGGACGGGCTGTATATGACGAGAGGGCACGAAAGGCACAGCTTGTTGAGCTCTGTCGGGAGACTTGCGAGGGCGTTGTGGCCAAACACGACTCGGGGCGATACGGACTCGAGCTTGGAGACGAGAGAACGAGATGGACGGCGGTGCGAGCGAGAGGAAGGTGAGCGAGACGCTTTGTGAATGCTGTGCGAGCGAGAGGAAGCCGAACGAGATGCTTTCTGGATGCTACCCGACTTGGAATGGGGAGAGGTAGATGGCATGACTTTATTTTGTTGAAAATTGGTTGCGAGTTTCAAAGAACTAGCACCTAACAATCTTTGGAACAAGTAAATGCTGTTCTCTATGGGACGATCCTTTTATTCATTTTTGGCAATTTTTCCCTTTCCGCCACTCCATCATAGAGTGGCGAGACCATGGGAATTCTGGAAATCCCCATAACTTTTCCCATGTTTGCATGTGCGGCGCACTGTTAGACAGACTGGACCCTGAAAAGCCAAAAAAAAAAGGCAAAGGTAACGGCAACGGCGAAAGGAAGGGAGCGAAAAAAAATCCAGAAGTCCGGGCCGGTAGCCGAAAGGGGACCATGATCGACTTGTATGGCTTTCCGGAGTTTGTGTTCCGGCTTTTGGAGGCGCCAATGAGATGGGCAATATGGGATAGTTGGAAGGGGGCGTGACAGCGGGAGTGGCGATTTTTTGGGTTGGGGATTGGGAGGTTTTTATTGCTACTTTTATGGGGTTTGCCGTTCACGTTGGTAGCTTATTGGTGAGGGGGATATAATTGGAGCAGAGTCGCTGTTTATGTGTGTGATTGAATGTATTAGAGTGGTGCATGTCATTCAACAATTTGTTATGAGATGATTCATATATTAGGCGCTTGTTCTGCTTTCGGTTATTAGGGGGCCGTTTAATGTCATCATGTTCTAAACAATGCCCAAGAAGAGGCGTATGAATCAGGATCTACTAGAAGTGGTAGACTATACGTCAAAGTCAATCAGGAAACAGGATGAAAAGGAGCTGGCTGTAGTAAAGTGCCGTCTAGCTTCATCGCCCGCATCCCTTACATATCAGCAAGGCAGTCTGACGGCTGTCAAGGCAGTTTTAATACTACACAGTATTAACATGACAAAGACAAAAACATGCGTGTAGTCCTACCTACTGCTGATGTTCTTGGTCAGAGTTGCTTGCTCTAAGTACTAAAATTGCAAACCGAGGCTCACATGTCTCAATTCTGATAGGGGAGCCAAGTTGGGATCTGTCAGTGAGCCAATGCGTCATTGGCGTCGTGTATCAAGACATTCATCAATGTATTGAACAATCGTCCACGGCGCATTGCTTGGTATATCTGGAAACTTATTAAAATCCCGATATTTTGACATTGTCTAGTAATTCATTAGGTAGTTGGGATAGTCGCCGTGGAGCAGGTATTCAGGGCTGCCCATTTGAGGCCTCATCAGCTCCAGGGTAAGCCGAAACATTGTGTATGTATGCTCGCCAAGGGAAGGCACGACTCCCATCCTTCTGCCGTCTTACAAGATGCTCACCACCTATCTAATCATGTTTGAAAATCTTGGTTTTACATCATCTTTCTTCTACTTCTCATCTTCTCATCCAAGCTGAAAACCTTATCAGCCTAATTAGACGGATGCCTCGGAACGCAGACATGTTGCGACCATGTTAGGAATCATTGCCCATCACCAACACCATCGCGTCTTTCCGTCAGCCGCATAGCGTGTTCACAACGCCAAAGCCAGGAACAAAGACCCGGAGAGCGCCTTTTCATTTGAGCGCCTGCATCGGAGCTCACCGAGTGCCTGTCTGCTGCCAACACACGGAGAACCCCTATCTACAACATCTTAAACATCGACAGACGGGATAATTCCCCTAGCAATGCGCTAAGTCTGGAGAAGCCCTGCAGTAGCTGACCCGAGATAGATAACGATCATGAACAACTGATCTCTTATCGCGGACAGTCACTATCAGCAGCGATGGAGCTGAACCCCCATGTCTCCCGCAATCAGGCCCCGCAGAGATGCCGGAACAAGACAAGGCTCTTCATTCTGGATATGGCTTCCCCCACAAGAGGAGCGTCCGCTGTGCCTTGTCCGGGGAATTCACTGCTAGGGCCCTCGGTCGTCCGGAATGCGATGCTGCAATGCCGGTGTCGAAAAAGGTGGTATTATGACTGATGGAAATGATCCTACAGACAAACACCGTTGCATTCATCTGATGGTGTTTCCCTGATCGACGAGATGAGACACAAGCATGAGAGAAAAAGGCTCCGATATAGCCGCCATCATCAATGCAGATACTCCGCATGATACGCTGATCCAGGCGTCATACCCCTTAGCTGGATGTGTATATCTTTGGCATGGTCCCATCAACAATTGGCTGGGCATGCGAATCACTCTGTCGACATCAGCTCCTCGACTCATGCCAGCCAATAATTCGCTAGTTTCAACACAATTCCGCAATTGAATCTTCGTTTGTCCGAACACTGGCTATTGACATCGGCATTATTCCACGCAGTCATATCCATTCAACCACTCACAATTCGGAAAAGATAAGCAAAAGCCGGGGCCCATCAACCTGGTCCATCCACACCATCGGCCGGCCGTTGGCAAAAAAAATAGTTATTGATTGCATTACTACGCCCTTTGCTTATCGTATCTGAAAAAGTGGAAAGATTTTTAACGAAGCAAAATATTATATATCACCAGTTGCCCTTGTGGTTCGATTAACAAGGAGGTGTATTCGACAATCGCATCTACTGTCTGTGTTACGGTCATATTACATATTTACTCTTCCTCCATCTTGTCTTTTTGCGATACAGGTCATTCTACTGGAAGTAATTGGGAACCTGTCAGCTCCAGCTATCTCGAGTTTCTCGTTCGTGACACCATAAACTCCTGATCTAGCAAAACGTAGGCTTCAGCAGGTTTGCCACCAACAACCGCCAGGTTTCAATCCTTTGACCTGATCGCTGCCTTCAAAAACATTCAACTTGGCTCTACCTACATCCATCTCATCTCATCATGGATGAAGGCACCGGACCTACGACCATCACCCCCGAAACCGCTCCCCGCTGGTCTCTTAGCCGTCGCCTTCGGTCCCTCCGTCGAGCCTTTACAACTCGCGATGGCCTTCTTGGCGACTACAACTATGGCGTCCTGTTCCGCCCCAATATCCCATTCATGTCCAAGGGCTCAGGAGGTGGAAAGAGCCCGTTCTTTGGTCTCAACGATCGCATGCCCGTGTTCCTGGGCCTACTACTAGGCTTACAGCATGCGCTGGCCATGTTGGCTGGCATCATTACGCCGCCGTTGATTCTGTCGGGCCCGGGCGGAGCCAACTTGTCGACTGAACAGCAACAGTATCTGGTTTCCACAGCGCTGATTGTATCCGGAATTTTGTCCAGCATCCAAATCACGAGGTTCCACATCTACAAGACTCCGTAAGTTGTAACAAAACATACATACTGCCCCATGGCGTACTAAACAAATGTTATAGCTACTACCTCGGAACTGGACTGATATCCGTCGTGGGTATCAGCTTCAGCATCATCCCCGTTGCCCAAGGAGCGCTTAGTCAAATGTATGTCAATGGATTTTGTCCCTCAGACGCCGCTGGCAATCCTCTGGCCTGCCCTCGTGGATACGGTGCTCTACTGGGAACCTGTGCGGTCTGCGCCTTGCTCGAAATGCTTCTGTCCTTCATTCCGCCTCGCATCCTGCTCCGAATGTTTCCCCCCATCGTTACGGGTCCGACAGTCATGCTCATTGGCATCAACCTCATAAAAAGCGGCTTCCAGGACTGGATGGGAGGAAGTGGCTGTACAACCGCAGCCCTGTGTCCTGGCACTGGCGCACCACATGCTCTGCCTTGGGGTTCCGCCGAGTTCCTTGGCTTGGGTTTCAGTGTCTTCGTCACAATCATCATCTGTGAGCGCTTCGGATCTCCCATTATGAAGTCGACGTCTGTTATCATCGGCCTATTGGTGGGGTGTATTATTGCCGCTGCTTGTGGCTATTTCGACCGATCCGGCATCGACTCTGCCCCAGTCGCCTCCTTCATCTGGGTACATACATTCCCCTTGTCTGTCTATGGACCGCTGGTGCTTCCAGTGCTTGCCGTATTTATCGTCTGTCTTACCGAGTCCATCGGAGACATCACCGCCACCTGTGATGTTTCCCATCTTGAGGTCGAAGGCATGATCTACGAGTCTCGTATCCAAGGAGGAGTCCTCGCAGACGGGCTCAACGGCTGTCTCTCAGCCCTCATGACCATGACGCCGATGAGCACCTTTGCCCAGAATAACGGTGTAATTGCACTTACACGTTGCGCCAACCGCAAGGCCGGATACGCCTGTTGCTTCTTCCTCCTCGTTATGGGCATCTTTGCCAAGTTCGCTGCCGCTCTCGTGGCTATCCCGTCTTCGGTCCTCGGCGGCATGACGACCTTTCTCTTCTGCTCTGTTGCTGTCTCTGGTATTGCCATCATCTCGCGCGGCGTGCCATTTACGCGCCGGAACCGTTTCATTCTCACTGCCGGCCTGGCTCTTGGCTACGGAGCGACTCTGGTGCCCAATTACTTCGATAAAGTCTTTACCTACAAGGGAGACAACAAGTCACTCAGCGGATTCCTCGATGCTATTGTGCTCGTTATGGAGACTGGTTTCGCAGTTACGGCGGCAGTGAGCATGATTCTGAACTTGTTGATTGAGGAGGAGATGGAGGATGATATCAGTGCGGATGGCGATGACGATGTGGACGCCGTTCGTAACGTTAGCTCGTTTCCTGTGAAGAAGTATGAGCAGAACAATGACAGTGATGAGATTCGGGATATAGGAGAGGGTGGCTCAAACACAACAAGAGGAGAGAAGCAGGCTTAATCTAAAGCAAAATGGTCTGATATGAAGAAGAAAAAAGAAGACATCAATGAATCAAAACAGAGGAGAGGAAAGTCAACCCAAATGTGGTGGATTATTATTTCCATATCATGTATTACAGATACCCCAACTCATAAATACTACTTGTTATAATATGCCTAGGGAACCAAGAATGCTTCAAGTAAAAACAAAATAGCCTTAAACACCGCCATGCTCATCTGATCAACTGCCTGGGTATGTCTTTGTTTTTCTCTGGCTCAGCTAAATCCTCTCTCACCACCTCGCGTTTCGAACCTACTTCCCCATAGTCGTCGTTCGTCTTCGCAGCCCTTCTCCCAAAAGATATGAATAAAGAAAATCCCTTCGAATTTCTTATCAAAAAATGCGCCGCGCTTCCTTAGTCTTTCATTCCATCTCCTCCCTTCATTTTCATGTCCCGCATAATACCGATGATCCAGAAATATCAGTGATCTACCTAATAGTGCAAAAAAAATTTAAAAGAAAAACAACCTGAGGGAATCCCCAACGTCCACCGTAAGGCACCGTCTGAAAATGAATAGAGACGAAAATGTCTCTTAAATAAAAAAAAAAAAGTAGCCAAACCACGTATTGCGAAATACGCCTCCCTCCTATTTTTGTCCAAACGCAAAAAGGTCTGATGTATTAGTCGAGATTTCGGGGAGAAAGGGGGATAAATCGTCATCCCCCACTCGTCCACTTAAGGTTGTGTTGTAAAATTAAGTAATTGCTTTTCATGGTCTAGGAGCAAACTCTTTGGCTTTCCGCGCCAACAGTCGTACATTGTCGACGAAGCCCTCCACCAGCTCTTGGTATCTGTGAGGGGCGCCGCTCATGGCTCTTCGTCCTTGGTCGAGGAGCGCTAGATGATTCAACTCGATTTCGAGCTCGTGTTCTTTATCCATCCGTTGGGAATTCTACAAATTTGCGTTAGCTTGCTGGGAGAAAAGGGTGAGACAAGAGAATAGAATAAAACATACCCCTGGACCATTGACGGCATGAGTGACCTGTGTAAGATCAATTTGGTAGTGACCTTGCTTGTAGCTCAAGCGATCCTTGTTGCGATCAGGTTGTCGATCCGACTTGTTCGCCGACAGCTGCTCTAGCTCCTCGAGGGATCCGTCCCAATTCATTTCAAGGTTGATGCTTATGCGGCAGTCCATCGGGGCCATGGGCATGTGCAGGTCAATGTCTGCCACACGCGCCTTGATGATCTTGTTCAGGATCTGGTTCGTCTTTTGGTCATATGTCACTCGTACGCGAACATTTCGACTGCGTGAGCCAAGACGGGCCCGCACGCATCCAGGAAGGTGGCCGTGCATCTCTGGAGGTAGATCGTAGAAACGATCAATCTCCCGCCTGTGCTTGTAAATGACTGGGACTCGCTTGGCGCCGCCATTGGGGTTCCGCGGGTCTGTCTGTATGACGACGTTGTTGAGGTAGTCGTTGAATGATTTGTGATGTGCCTATGTCGGGTTAGTTGAGCATACAAGATAGAATGGCCGCAGCCATAGTGGCCATGTTGACGTACCTCAGTCATGCTACTCCTGAATGCAACCCGCCCGTTGTCGTCAAGGATGCATTCAGTAGCAACAAAGCGGTCCACGCGCTGGTTTGTATCCTTGTCGATGAGCGTGCCCAGCTTAGCTTCAATCTCAAACTGGATTCCCCTGCTCGTAATTTCTTGTATGTCCTGGTTGCTAACGACGTTGACAAAGAGAAAATCGGCCACGTTCTTGGACAGCTCCTCAATGGGCTTAACACCGGCGATGCTGGCTTCCCACGGACCTAATATGTCTTGGGGGTCAGGTTCAGCACTGGCTGGCTGCTGGCTGACACTGGCTTGTTGATTTCTCCTTGCTTCGGGCGAAGGCTGGCGGCTAGGGTGCTCGTTCTTGACGGCAGGCTCGTGCTTGCCATTGAGGGCCGTGTTTATGTGGGAGTGAATTCGCTTCTGGAGAACAAAATTGACATTGGTTGGTAGCTTCCTACCCAGAGTGTGAACGCTCAGGGCCCAGATTGGCGGCTGGGAGTGCCTTGCCCGCCTTTTCCTGGGCAGGATAGGAGACGCCGACTTTTTGATGCGTTCTGCGTAACCGCCGTTGACCTCGCCAGGGGGTGGCTTCGATTCCTTGTATTCCAATTCGCCAGGGCTCATATTGAGATCCTCTAGCTTTCGCTTTGCAGGCGTTACCGCTCGGTCTGAATCGATCGCCATGGGGTGGACGCTGAGGGAAGATCTCGCGGCTCGGTCCGCCGAGGCCGGGGTAGCGTCGGGATTGCTAGGGATGGAGCCAAGCCTGGTCTTGGGACTAACGGACAGACTCTGCTCTCGGCCTTGTTGGGATCGTGGATGCTGGGTCGACTCTGTAACGGGCGAGGAGCCGTGGGAGGAGTGCGAGGACAGGCGATGGGCAGGGGTTGCAGGTGGCGGCGGCGCTGGTTTTGGCGACGGCTGAGTTTGTGCCTGAACCTGAGGCTGAGGCGGAGCCTGTGCCTGCGCCGGGATCTGGGTTGGGGTCTGGGTCGGGGTCTTGGCCGGAGCCTCAGTCGGGATCGAGGATTGCGCAGAAGGTGGACGAGCCTGTGCCTGTGATTGTGATTGAGCGTGTGAATGTGGTTGTGGTGGTGGTTGTTGTTGTGCCTGAGGCTGCGGCGGCCGGGAGCTCAGCGGAGCCGGTGCCTGTGCCTGGGGCTGGGGCTGTCCCTGAGGCTGATGCTGCTGATGCCGAGTCTGTGCCTGTGACTGCAACTGAGACTGTGACTGTGAGGGCGACGGCGATTGCAATTGTGCCTGTGGCTGGGGCTGCAATGGCGGGTGGGAGAGCGAGTGCGAATGTGCGTGTGCATGTGCCGGAGCTGGAGCGCCCGTTATGGAAGACACAGACATGCGCTGCTGGTACGGGCTTGGCGGTTGAGCAAAAGCTGTCGAGGGCTGCCGCACGCCGCTAGCACTGCCAGGAGGGCCCAAAGGGGTTGGCGGCTGCGAATTGGAAGGGTGGCGGCTGTAATCCGGGAGTGGAGGCTGCGCTGCAGGGACTGGGCTGCCCTGTGCGTAGGGCCCATAGTGCTGCTGAGCCGCTGTCGGTGAGTGCTGGGGGTACTGGAGCGAGGAAGACGCGCTGCTCGTCCTGACAGGCGATGGTTGAAGTTGAGGTTGATGAGGCCCGGCGTGTGATTGCTGCTGCTGCTGCAATGGTGTTGGCGGTTGTGATTGTTGCCGCTGCTGCTGCTGTGGTGGCATGTACTGACGCATTTGCTGTTCCCGTTGCTGCTGTGCTTGCTGCTGCTGCTGGTACGTGGCCAGTTGTGGGCTCTGCTGCGGATAGCTGTCTCGTCTTGGGTCCTGCTGGTATTGGCTCGGATACGGCCGCTGGATTGGGCTGACCATGTCCGGAGGCTGCTGCTGCTGCGTAGGGAATGGATAGCCCGCACTGCCTCCAGGCGTCGTGGACGAGGTCGGTGACGGCCGGTAGGGTGACGCTATCACGGGGCCAGAGCCTGACCTCGAGCTGCCGGGTGAGCGAGGGTCATGATGATATTGACTCGGCGGTTGGAGCGGCGGCGGCGCAGGTACTGGCGTAGATCGGGATTGGGATTGATAGTGGCCCGGGGCCTGGAAGGGCGACGTCGCAGGATAGGCGTTGGAAGGACGTTGCTGCTGCTGCTGCATTTGTTGTACATGTTGCTGATGTGTGTGTACCTGCTGCTGATGTGCTTGCTGCTGATGTGCCTGCTGGTGTTGCTGGAGCTGCTGCGGATGCTGTTGATGCGGCGGCTGCTGTTGCTGCGGCTGAGGGTAATGGTGAGATTGAGGCTGAGGGTAAGCATGTCGATGCGGGTGAGGCTGCTGTTGCTGTTGGTGAGGGTGCGGATAGTCGTGCATCGCAGGCTGCTCGGCCGGCGATGCTTGAGGCGGCGGCTGCTGCTGCGAATACTCGCCCGGAGTGTACTGGGCTGGGCTGGGAGCATGACGAGGCTGCTGCTGCTGTTCCTGCTGCTGACGTTGCTGCTGTTGCTGCTGCTGAGCGGCCGGCGGTGGCCTTGGGGGAGCGCGGTCGCCATTGTTGTCGGACGTGTTAAGAACCGACCGGAGATCCATGGTTGCTGGGCCTTTGTCACACGGTCGTGTGTCTTTTTGCGCGAGACGATGGATGGGACTGGACGGTGGGCTCAATTGTCCAGCATCCAGAGCCGCGCTCTCGTGCGCCTGGAGGAGCGACGGCAAGGATTCGTCGGCGCCGGGGATTTTTAGATGGCAGTCGAGGGCGCAAAGGATGCAGGGCCGTCCGAGTCGCAAACGGACATTTCTCGAGCTTGCACGGGATGACGAGGGTTCGAGGCTGAAGAGGCTGAGGCGTCGCGATGCGTTTCCTTGGTGGGGGGAGAGTGAACAAGGACAAGGCAAGGACAAGGCCAAGGCGCGCAACAAGCTCGGCCGGGCTGTTGGTTCTGGATCTGGACAGCGACAGAGACAGAACAATGGGCAGATGCGCGTCGACGAGGGGACTCGGCAGTTGCGGCCGCTATGGCTATGGGGTTGGTGGATTGAGGTATCACGGACGGTTCGCGCAGGGATGGGTATCTGGATGGATGCGCCTAGGACACTTTTTTTTCTTCCGTGATGGCCCTCTAAAGTAGGCGCAACCAGGCGCTATCCAGCGACGATGGCCAGTGGCGTCTGAGCGCTGGGCTGGGCTCAACTGTTAGTTAGTTCTAGGTCACTCGAGTTGAATTGCTTTGAGTCACCACCAGAAGCAGAAGCACGCACATGCAATCAGATGCAATTAAATGCAATCAACAATTCGCAATTCGCACTCGGGCGGCCCAGACCAGACCAGAACAGGCCGGGTCTCCAAGGGCCCTTTTAATGGTTTTTTTCTGTTCCATGTCTGTCTCTCGCGTGCAGCTCTCCTTGTCCCTCCTTGCATTGTGGCCCGTCTACTGATTTGCCATGCATCCGAAACCTGAGGGCCTGCCTCAATTCGGGCATCAGTGTGGAGCAGACAGAGAGCACAGGTACCCCGACGTAGCATCAGCCGCACGCGTCTTTGCTTGTACCTCCTCTGCCATCTGCTTTTCCACTTTATAGCACTCATCCAGCATCATCACCACCACCACCTTCATCTCTCTACTGCTGTTGTGTGACTTCTTATTGTTATCCCCTCCCCCCACTGCCATTGTTTGCTCTATATGTACCTACCTATCAGACAGTACATCCACACACACAAGACAGGTTCGTAATTCCCCCCCCCGTGCACAGCAGCGCTTATCGTCCCGTGTTGAGTTGCGCCATTGCTAGCCTTGTGCTTTGCGCTAGTCCGTCTCCTGCATGCCCAGCCCTCTGGCGACTGGCTGGCTCAGCCTTCTGTCTCAAATTGCATGAAAAACCTCGACGTCGCTAGTCTGCTTGCGGCCTAGCCCTTGGTAGCCTGATTTGCCTTTTTCCTCTTGCGCTTCGGTTTTTGCAGCCTGACCAGAGAGAGGTGCATCATGTCACGTGGCTGGATTACTACAACGAGTACTAATGCAGTTGGGCCATTGTCTGGGAGCTTATTACTGGCAGAGAGCGTATTACATAAGCGATCCATGCGGAGCACAGCGCCAGTGACAGAATTCGTAGGTACCTGTACGTGCTGTATGTTGTAAGTGACAGAAGCTCAAAGAACAGTGAACCTGTTTGTAAATAGACCCTTGATATTTGTTTTTTGTTTGATGCCTTCTAATCCCTATGAAGTCTTCTTCCTGTAATATATCATGCATCACGTACATACATACGATAACAGCTGAGACACAATTACACAATCCGCTGCATGTCTTGTTTATTTTGTCGCCGAATCAGCTGCCGCTCCCTGACCCCACCCAACCCCAAAGTTACAAGGCGGCAGGCAGAGCTGTGCCTGACGTGGACATGGACCTTGTTTGTCCACAGCCAAAGAACAAGCATCATCCGTCAACCAGCTGCTTATTCACCACCCCAAACCACCGGCTCTGCATTGCTCTGCGCAGCTCTGCTGAAGCTCCTACAACTCGTTTCTATTCTCTCCATCTAATTGTTTGTCTGGGCATGCACACATCGCCTTCTGCTGCCCTCTAAACGCCATCGCATTCCTCGCATTCTCTTCCCTTCCACGCCGAACTCGCCCCTCGATCCAGCTCTTGAAAAGCTCCCAATATGCCTGGCTTGGTGTCGGCAACAGGCGTGCTCGCCTTCCTGGCCGATGAGGAGCCCGAGCTCCGAGTCTTTGCCCTGCAGACGCTCAACGACGACATCGACACCGTTTGGACCGAGGTCGCCGGCAGCTTGAGCCAGATGTATGTTGTTCCTGCGCTTATCTCGACAGTAGCATCCATCGTCCCCGTCCACAACTAACTTTGTGTGTGATCGTAGCGAGGCCCTCTACGAAGACGAGTCCTTCTCCGAACGCCAGCTGGCTGCTCTTGTGCTTGCCAAGGTCTACTACCATCTGCAGGCCTACAATGACAGCATGGTCTTCGCCCTGGCTGCGGGGGACCTGTTCAAGATCGACGCCCCCGGCGAGTTCGAAGAGACCATCATCTCCAAATGCGTGGACCAGTACATTGCCGCCACCTCGGCCAAGCATGCCGTCCCCAAGGCTGCCAAGCCCTCCGACCTGCCTGAGCTGTCCACAACCTTTGCCAGCTCGACCGAAGGCGCCGTCATGTCTCCCACGACTCCCTTCTCTCACACCACCCTGCCACCCAAGTCTCTACTCTCCCGCGCCTCCATCGACAATACCATACTAGATGCCACTTTCCAGCCTGTAACAAAGCAAGGTCGCTCGGGATCCATCACCCAGCTGCCCAACAACGCAGCTGAAGCCTCTCTGCAGAGGATCATTGATCGCCTGTTTGAGAGCTGCTTGAAGCAAGGCCGGTACAGGCAAGTGGTCGGTATCGCCGTCGAGGCCAAGAATCTCGACATCCTCAGGAGAGTCATCAAGCGTGCCAGCGAGGATGAGAAGCTATCCAAGGTCAAGGGGCCAGAGGGGCAGCCAGGCCCCGCCGAGGAGCTGATGGAATACATACTGGGCATCTGCATGGACATTGTCCAAGAGAGGGCCTTCCGCACTGAGATTCTGCGGTTGATTCTTGATCTTCTAAGCGAAATCCCGAACCCCGACTACTTTGCCATCGCGAGATGTGTCGTCTACCTCAACACCGACGAGGAGGCATCCCGTATGCTGCGCAGTCTCGTTGACAAGGGCGATCGTACCGCTATTGCCAACGCATATCAGATCGCCTTTGATCTGTATGACAATGGCACCCAAGAATTCCTCGGCAAGGTCCTGTCTTCTCTTCCTTCAGGAGAGCCGCCAAAGAAGGAAGAGGCGGAGGGCGGCGACAAGGCCGAAGAGAGCGAGTCACTGCTAGAGAACCAGCAGGCTGCGCCCGAAGATGAGCTCCCGGAAGACGTGGCCAAGGTCTACCGTAACATCCGATCCATCCTCGACGGCTCCAAGACTATCCGCCTCAACCTCGAATTCCTCTACCGCAACAACCACACCGATCTGAGCATCCTCAACAAGGTCCGAGATAGCCTTGAGGGCCGCAACTCCATCTTCCACACTGCCGTCACCTTTTGCAACGCCTTCATGAACCAGGGCACAACAAACGACAAGTTCTTCCGGGACAACCTCGAGTGGCTCGGAAAGGCAGTCAACTGGTCCAAGTTCACCGCCACCGCTGCCCTCGGTGTCATCCACCGTGGCAACCTGTCCCAATCACGAAAGCTTCTTGAGCCATATCTGCCCAAGCAAGGTGGTCTTAGCAATGGTTCCATCTTTAGCCAGGGAGGAGCTCTGTATGCCTACGGCCTCATTCACGCCAACCACGGTGCCGGTGCTCTGGAGTACCTCAAGATGCAATTTGGCCAGGCTGAAGAGGAGGTTGTTCAGCACGGTGGCGCTTTGGGCTTGGGTATTGCCGGTATGGGCACCGGCGATAGCGAAATCTTCGAGAAGCTCAAGGAGGTCCTCTTCCAAGACTCTGCCCTCAATGGTGAGGCAGTTGGATTGGCCATGGGTCTCATCATGCTTGGCACTGGAAACGTCAAGGCTCTCGAGGACATGATCACCTATGCCCACGAGACGACCCACGAGAAGATTGTCCGCGGTGTCGCCATCGGCATGGCGCTGATCATGTATGGTCGCCAGGAAGGCGCCGACGTGCTGATTGAGGGCCTGCTCAATGATCCCGATCCCACTCTGCGATATGGTGGTATCATGACTGTTGCCTTGGCCTACTGCGGCACAGGCAGCAACAAGGCTATCCGCAAGCTGCTTCACACTGCTGTGAGCGATGTCAACGACGACGTTCGCCGAATTGCCGTCATGAGCTTGGGCTTCATCCTCTTCCGCAAGCCCGGCAGCGTCCCCCGCATGGTCGAGCTGCTGTCCGAGTCCTACAACCCTCATGTCCGATATGGTTCCGCCATGGCACTGGGTATTTCTTGTGCCGGCACTGGCCTTGACGAAGCCATCGATCTCCTTGAACCCATGATGAAGGATCCCACCGACTTTGTTCGACAGGGCGCCCTCATTTCCCTGGCCATGATCATGGTTCAACAGAATGAGGTCATGAACCCCAAGGTGGCTTCCATTCGAAAGACGCTCAAGAAGGTGGTTGGTGACCGCCATGAGGATGCCATGACCAAGTTTGGTGCTGCCCTTGCTCTGGGTATCATTGATGCAGGCGGCCGCAACTGCACCATTGGTCTGCAAACCCAGACCGGCAATCTCAACATGGCTGGCATTGTCGGTATGGCAGTCTTCACTCAATACTGGTACTGGTTCCCCTTTACCCACTTCCTGTCTCTGAGCTTCTCGCCCACTTCCATCATCGGCCTCGACCACGACCTTGAGATGCCAGACTTCAAGTTCCACTGCGCCACCCGCCAGAGCCTCTTCGACTATCCCCCCGAGCAAGAGATTAAGACTGAGGAAGGCCCGGCTCTTATTGCGACGGCTATCCTGTCGACCACAGCTCAGGCCAAGAGAAGAGCTCAGAAGAAGGAGCGAGCTCAGCGTCACGAAAGCATGGACATTGATAGTGCCCCCGTAAAGAGCGGAGACAAGATGGAAGTGGATGATGACAAGGTCAAGGAGGAGGGCAAGGATAAGAAGGAGTCTGACGATAAGGAGGCAGCTTCTACCGACTCCAAGAAGAAGCCCGAGAAGGAAAAGGTCGGATACGAGTTGGAGAACATGAGCAGAGTTCTGCCTGGCCAGCTCAAGTACATCAGCTTCCCAGCCGGCCGATACAAGCCAGTCAAGAAGGTAAATTCCTCCCATTCGATTGCTCATAGTATAACATACGCTAACTCTGTTTTTCTTTAGCCAACCGGTGGCCCTCTTCTCCTTGACGACACTCAGCCTGAGGAAGCCAAAACGCTTCTGGAGGAGAAGCTGAAGAAGGTTACTACTGAGCGTGCTCCCGTGGCTGGACAGACACTTGGTAGAGGTGGTCGCTCTGCGGGAGGCCCCTCTATCCTCGAGGGCATCTCAGATTCCGGTAGGGGTCTCTCCGGCGTCAACCCCGTCATGGAGCAGCTGTTGCGCAGCCAGGGACGATCTCCCTTTGGCCTCGTAGACCCTCAGACTCCCGGAGGAGCTGACATTGGCTCGGGCGCCGCTGCAGCCGCCGGAGTGCTCACGGCGGTGGATGAGGATGGCGAGGGAGACGAAGAGGCTACTGTGCCCAACGCATTTGATTACTTTTCCGACGGAGAGGATGAGGAGGAGTAAGGGATGACAAGTAGAAACAACGGGTTCATGGGTGGAATGGCTGTGACTTGGTGCAGATTTGTATCAGTATACGGATTAGAACGGGAGGCACCTGGTTTGGCTGCCTACGTGGAACAAGTCTTTTTTTAAACAAGGACGGCAAGGAGAGGCGAGCAATGCTGTAAAATATACAAAAAATTACAAGTTCTCACATCATATTTTTCTTTCCTAGAATAACACACTGTGATTCTAATATAGATCGGTGTAGTATCTTCCGTCTCTCGAGTATATATATCATGATTTTACATGTAATCACCCTGGTAATGGATATGGATCATGCACTATCCAGATCTTGGTGTAAATGGTAATTATCAAAGTAATAATCCATTAGTCTTGACCTGTTTTAAGGGGTATATATACAAAAAATGACAACCAACTCCAGTCCAGTCTCTCTACCAAGAAATAATATGCTATGCATGCTAAACCGTTCCACGTATTGTCATAAGAGAACACACGCTCCAAGACAAAAAGAAATAAGAAAGAAAAGAAAAGCCCAATTCTAGTTTCCATATGCCATGCAACCCTATCATGACTTCTCATGCGATGATGATTTCTTCTGATCAGAATTCTTCTTGTTCAAAACAATGGCGTTGGGAGAGCAGTCGGTGCAGACTTGCACGCGATGCCAGGCAGTAGCGAGGTTCCCGCGGAAGTTCCACGTCGCAGCATGGCTCTCGGGCTGCGTGTTGTAAACCTCGTCTGTTGCCTTGATGGCAACGGTGGTACATCTCCTGTTGCTCTTTGTGCTTTGGGTGCTCTCGTTGGCAGGCCGCCTCGCAGTACCTCTCCTAATAGTGTTCTTGTCTTCATCAGTTTCGTTACCGGCACCCCCGTCTTCGGGAGTTTTAAATGCTTCCAAGGGCACCGCGCCGTTAAACGTCCATCGCTTCCAGCTCCAAGACTTGCCGTCATATTTTGATTCTTGGTCTGGTAATAGATTGGCTTGCGACCAGGTCTTTCCATCGTCAAGCGATACATCGACGCGGATGACTGATCGTCCGCCGCCAGAATAAGCATACCCGTTGAGGGCAACTTCTTTCGCAGGTCCATCTGAGCTGCTCGGCGCCGATTGGTTCTGCGCTGTCCAGTCGCCCAGCTTGACGCCGGTGATGGCACTCTGGACGGGCATCTCCTGGATAGCGGGAGCTTTTTCCCAGTCGACCTTTGTCTGATTGGGGCCGAAACACTTGTAGTCCTTGCGCTGCCACTGGCTAGGGCTCTCTTCATCGCTGAGAGTGACATGACTGAGCCACTTGACTGACCGGGCGGCGACGTGTCCGGGCACGATTGATCGTAGTGGGTAGCCGTGATCCCGTGGTAAAGGTTTGCCATTCATCCCATACGCCAACAAGACGTCACCCTGGGGGTCGACGGCCTTTTTGATGGGAATGGACGAGCCATATGCCTCCATACCAGAGAACTGCACATGCTGCGCCTCGCTGGTGCCATCTCTCACAGTCGCAGCGTCAAAGCCAGCATCAGCGAGGATGTCAGCTAGCAAGACACCCTCCCACGTGGCATTGGAAATTGCACCAGCCTCCCACTGCAATCCGTTGGTTGCGCGGTCAGACCCTCGGCTCATGTGGCTTCGACGGTTTCCAGAGCACTGCAGCACAGCCGTGATTTTCTTCTCGGGAAACTTGGTCTTGAGCTCGCGCAGGGTGTATTCCTTGGAAGTGCCGTCGGGCAACTCTACGGTCAGGACGTGCGCCTCGGCCTCATCCGCAGTGAGCTTGGGCACCCACATGTGATTGCGGACGTAGAACAGCTCATTGGGAGTGATGAATTGGGCGCTGAGAGCCTGTTCAGGGGTTTCGGCGTTGCGAGGCTTGAGCGTCCGGGTGATGAGATCAGGGTGTCTTATCGGGTCGTCGGCAAAGGGATCTTCGATTGTCTCCTGGGCGGGCTTGCCGTCAACCAGATCAGACTGGTGAATGTAGCCAATGAGGTACTGATTGAGGATGTCGTAGACGTATTGGTTCTTGTGGATGGTGAAGATGTTCCAGTAAGGCTCAATTGAGCCACCGGCGGCTCGCAGAATGACCTGGCCACCAGGGTGAGCCGAAATCCACTCGGTGATGTCGTAGACCTTGTCGCCGTGGGTGACCCAGGGATGCGGTGACTTGGCGTCGTGCTTGCGGATCTCGGACATGCGAAACCGGGGCAGATTCGGGTCGCGGTCATCGCGAAGGACCGCTTGGCCGTATCCTTCGTCCTCAGAGTGCAGAGTGGCAGCGGCATCAAAGGCAGCCGGTGGTGTCCGATATAGGGCATAGCCAAATGACAAGAGGCTTATGGTAGCCAGCAAAGCAGCAGCTCGTGGAGAAATGTGATGAGGAGAAGACGTCTTGGCCTTGATTGCCTCGGGGCTGTGTCTGGCAGCTGTTGGCCTTGCGAAAGCACGGCTTTGAATCTTGGGTGAGGTTTGTCGCGAGAGAAGATTCCGGGGCCGGGCAGCTTGATGCAGCTGCCGCGCAAAGCATGTCGGTGTTCTAGAGGCCATGGCGGCGCGGTGGTGAAGATAGGGGATTCGGGTGGATTTGGTTATGTTGATTGAGCAGCTGACAGACGCATCACAGCGAGGCAATCGGGATGTTTTGTTGATGTAGAACCGAAGAACAGGAGGGAGGTAGATGGACGAGAAAACGGGGGAAGCGGAAGCGAGAACCCGAGTAGCAGTGACAATGGCTTTAAAGGTGCTGATGCTGCTACTGCTGACGTTGCTCTGTATGTCCGATGCGAGTAGATGCACAGATGACAGGAGGCTGCTTACTCGAGCGAGGTTCGGACGAGGTAAGCAAATGGCGTCTAGTCGGATAGATTGATAGATCGAAGAGCAGTTTGCGTGGGTGAGCAATGCTGGCGACGGGCCGGACCGAAGAGGTGTGTTGGTGGCGGCGGTGATGCTATGCGGATTGTGTTTGGAGGGAGCTGCAAAGATGAAGATGCAATCAATCCGGGGATACGAGAACACGAGATGGGCAGTGGAAGAAGACGCTGAAGTTCAAGCTGAAGTTGGGCTCGAAGGTGAAGGAGGAATGAATAAATTGAAGAGAGGAGAAAGAGATTATGGGGAAAGAAGTACTGATATGCAGATGGTTTAGTTAGAGGTTAGTACTTTTCGGATAGCAGTGCTCGTATCTAGTCGAAACTGACGGATAAGGGCAATGGTAAAAAGGAGCGACAGTCCGATTGAGTTCATATTATCACTGCTATAAAAAGGCCGACGATTACCGGCGTGTCGTCACCTGAGCACTTGTTTGACGTCCCAGAGCAATCAATCTTGTCAGATCGCCACTCGTTGTACGTAAGACAGCTCCAGGGAACGGACCCTCGGCTTTCACTTTCAAGCTCCTTTGGGGGGGCTGGAATGCCGCTGATTGGGCTGTTCAGGGACCCCTCATTAGGGGCTGCATAGCGCTATTGTTGACCGCTGGAGCCCCCCTTCTAGTGCTTCCAGGTTGTTCCCACTCAGCCCTGCTTTTGCCGGGGCCTTATCTTGGGGATTTTTTGAACACCTGGATGACCTTGAGATTGGGCATGTTGATTCATTGATTGCTATTATTACTGTTGGGTCCCGAATATGCCTAGATGCTACGGATCTGATGATTACAGTCCATGTTGGAATCCATTACATTTACTCGGCCAACTGATGTAATGCCTCCGTAAATCAGCATCAACAACTTTCAACCGCCCTGCCGAGATGCATCTCGACTTACATTAGCCTCATCTCTAATCCCTCCACTCCCCGGCTGTCGGAGTCCCTTCGGGTCGTCGGTCGCCGGGCCCTCGTCTCTTCGCACACAAAACAATTCAGTTCCCCGACGAGCCGATGGCGATGTTCCGTTGCAATATATTAGTTCGCTCGTGCCCAATGTTACCCTTCGTGCATGGGGGTGTCATCACGCATGTGATTGATGCAAGTGTGTTATCGCAGCGGCCGGTCGCACTTCGTCGGAAACATCGTCAAATCCCATTCAAACGAGGACCATCTACCAGTTTTATGGCGCCCCAACTCCTTCTATTCATAATACTCCCTATTAATACGCAAACAAAGGAAAAGCCTTGAAATCGCAATCCAAATTGGTGTCCCCATCGTTTATGTGTCCTTTACTCCATCCAAAACCACCAAAAACAAGCTCCGGAATCTCCACAGTCTAAGCCAATCCATCTAGGTCAAACAATCCCCCCGTCGGCTGTCGGTGAACCCTCCAATCTCTCACATCTTTCCGGTCTGTCAACTCCAGAGCCCCCGTCGGCGTCTTGATCAAATGTCCGATAACAATTCGTCTCGCACTTCATCCCACACGCTTCCTCGCCGGAACTCGTACCCTCCGTAAACGGCACCTCAAACGGCGTAATCATAACACCAAGTTCGACGTCCGACAACGGTTCCGCGGCTTTTCCAACATGATTCGTCGATAAAGGTCCGGTAGCCACGGTAGTACCATCGCTGTCGTCGTCTGGGTCTGGGGTTCTCTCCCGTCGCTTACCAAAGCTCTTCATCTTGGTGAATACGCTTCCCGCCTTGATAGAGCAGATGCTGCCAAATCGGCGGCTCCATCCGGGCCCGAATTTACTCTTCAAATCCCAAATGATTATAGCCATGAAGATAGCGATGAATAGGCCAAGAAAAAATATCGCAAAGGCGGTGTCTTCCGACCCGGAAAGCGGCTCATCTAATTCTGGAAGAAGGGAATTCGTCGTTTCCGGAGCCAGATTGCGATGCTTCGAAATCTCTCTCTGGAGGTAGCCAGGAATAAAAGGTGGCATTGGCATTCTGCGAGGTTAACGAAATAGGTGGTTTTATGTGATCGACTGTTGAGTACCTGAGTAGGGAGTGTACGAGTAGAAGTTTGCAGCACGATTCCAGTTGCAGTCAGCTCACAGAAAGGAAGAAGATAGGATGAAGACGATTTGGTGTGACAAAGGGGGGGCATTCAAATTCATATACCAGCTGTGGGCATCGGCTTGAACCAGAATATCTCTCGGAATATTACGAGACAGCGGAGGCCTATACGCTGTGCGCAGAATTCTTGGTGGAGTGTCTACATATAGGAAAGTATAACACCAGACATCTGTCTACTTGGACAGTACGAGGGCACAGCTCATCTTCTTACCCAGATATGATTCCCAGTCAGTACTGGACAAGTACCCAACTTGTCCTGTGGATCTGGAGGAGTGAGTCTATCTTGATTATACTTCCCCCCTATCTGGGTGCCCCCGTTTATGTCATCATACATGTACTCGCGATGGCGAGGGGAAAAAAAGCTATTCTCAGCCAACTCAGATTCCGAGTTTATTTACTGGACTCTATTTTTAGCCAAAGCAAAAGTCGAGTACGCAAGGCACCTAGAGAGTCGAGCATATAGATTTCTCTATAGCTAGTAGGTTGTTGAAGCTTAGCAGAAGTGAACGTGGTATCTCCATTCCGGATTCTTAAATAGTCTATTCCTTCAATTGTGGAGTGGCATTTAGGTGTCAAGCGGGCTGTCTACTGTCTGTTGTATCTAAATTATTTACTGGACTCCATTTTGGGCCAAAGCAAACTCAAGTACACAAAGGTGCCCAGAGAGCCGAGCATATGGAGTCTTCCGTAGCGGGCCGTTCAAACTCAGCAGAAGTAACGGTGATATCTCTAATTCGGATTAGAAGACGGCGTGTTCCATCAAACATGCAGTGGCTACTAGATACCCAGTATCCCAAGCCGGCTATTCAGCGTCCTGCGACCTATCGCATCCGAACTCTCATCAATGATACATATAATAAAAAGAGCCGCTTCTTAAACTCTCATAGATCACTCTTGTAGATCTAAGAGGAATATGACGAGGAGGTATCAGGCATTACAAGAAAGAAACGACGGTAGTGAACACATCAAGAACATCCAGACACAAAAGTAAAAGTTGCTTCCTCTACGCCACGACATAGGAAACTCTGGTAGTCTCTCGAAACAGAATTACTCACTGTGAATGATCCGCCACGTAGAATAAAACTTCTATAAAAAACTATCTTGGCAGCCAGAAAAGGAAATGTAGGGTCCAAGGCCTCGACCCGTCGCCAAGCTACATCAAACAACTGTTGCAAAATACCCCTTCACGGACGTGAAGCCGTCACTAGAAGACCTCAATGCGGACGCGATCAAGGACGATCTGGAGACGCAGGAGAGGGAGGAACACGCCCACCAGACAACAGCCGTCGCCAAAGGATCTGTTTCCGACTTTCGCAAAAGGGACGTGGCAACGATAAGGTTGTATAAATTCATGGCGTTTATAAGCTGTAAGTGAACCAGCATAGTTTGCCATCATTTCGTTCACCAGAGGAGTTGTAAACTATATATGTATATATATGACTTGAAACTATAACAGTGCCATAGACTCGAAACTTTCCAGAAAATGTACATTGTATTAGGGGCCTATGTTTTTGACCAGCTTGTCTCCCCCGTACCTCTTCTTCTTCTTCTTCTTCCTCATAGTACTCTTCCCAACTCACTACCATACAGACCACTTCAAAATTCATGCCCCATGGCGCCCCCGTCTAGATGCCGCTGCCCCATGGCTGGCCGCCACACTGTCTGTCCCAATCCAGACAGGGCACCGCCTTTGGCTAGATTCCATGGTCCTACGGCTCGTCACTACGCGATTTGTCTCAATCCAGAAAAGGCACACGACCACTTAATGTCGGCAAATCATGGCAGACTTGTCCCGTCATTCAACAACCTCCCTACCGAACTTCTTATAGATATATGGCAGAGAGCCATCGGATCCCACAGAGTCTTACGAGTCACGGCCCGGGATCAGGGCAGGGTAGTGGCTAATCCTGCTCTCGTCTCGTCAACGGCTGCAGCTCGAGCTGCCGTCTCTGTCAGCCGAGCACATCGAGCCTTGATCCTGGAGAATATCCTGCCCAATGAGATCACCATATGGGGCTATAACTCATTCCGGGGTTATGTTTATAGCCCCCTCTGCGTCGTGAGATACAAGGCTGCCAGAGACATCCTCTATGTCAGTTGGCCAAGCACTGACATAATTAGCTGGACTCGTCTGCAATCCTTGAAAACAGCTCGTTCTCATACATACGAGAAAGCGGTGGCCAGGACCAGTTGGATGCTTAATGTTCAAAAGTTGGCCCTCGACTGGGGTCCAGGTTACATACACGAGACTCAAGATGCCATCCATCGGTGGTTCAGCGGGCTAAAGGAATTGTACACTGTCTGTCCGACGAATGAAATGCTAGATATAGAGGATGAGGACGCGGAAGAGGACAATCCACAGGACGCCCCATCTCAAGAGACGTCACAAGATGTACCGCAAGAGACGACTCTGGAATCATTCATGGAGATGGAAAGTACAGCCCCAACTCCCGAGCATGAGCATGACAACGACGCGTTCCTCCACACTGGCACTTACAAGGGGGTGTGTGAGGACGACACATATCTCTCGGGTAGGGCCGCGCTTAAGTGGTTGGGACCGAGACGAAGCAAGATGGCTATCATTCAAGCAGTCGAAAAGTATAATGCAGAGAGTGAGAAGCGGCGCCAGGCTGGACTCGAGGCCGACATGAAGCTGAGCATTCTGCTACATAACATTGAGGATGGTCAAGAGAACGGGTGGTGGGGGGTGAGACGGAGATTGATGTGATGGTGATTTCTGCCAGCGCATGTAAATATGTTATAGTTCCTTCTTTTCGGGATATAATGCTGGCGAGTAGTTGACTGAAAGAGTGTAGTACTGTAGGTATCTAGGCATCCACTGTTATGTGAGAATAGAATATGCAATTGAGAATACTCCATACGGGGATGTGGAATAGCCACTCCCTTATTAGTAATTCAACCTCTGTTTGTACTCAGGAACTTACCATTGCACATTCCTAACAGTAGCTTGTATTTTCTGCGACAGAATTATGCACTGTGAGAAGACGCAGCCATTTTGCACAACCTGGTTGGACAAACTGAAGGGAGTGTACTGCGCAGGCAAACAGCTTCTCGACGAGCTCAAAACAACCTATTGATTTTTGCACGTGCAAATTCAACAATGGAAACATGACATTGAACCAAGGCAAAAGAGTACATTGCTGGCACGCGAGGTACATGCTGAATCCGGCAGGCAATGTAACCTTCAGTACCCTGTACACGACCAGGCGGTACACGCGACAGCGCCGCTGGCCCAATCACATGGGCGTCTCTCACCAACCATGTCGCCACCAGCAACGGGCGAAACTCTGGGGGGCAGCAAGGCAATTCAGGCAAATGGCCTGGACTCGGCCTAGTGTTGATTGCTCAGCCAATGTGAACGTGCTGATGGGATGACGAGTGGCGCGACGGGTTGGGATGCCTGAGGGGTAAATACGGCCTGCAGCTGTGAATTTGGGTGGCACAGCAGCTTGGTTGATTGAGTAGCTGCGGTTTTCGCTTGTGCAAATCCCCTTGGTGCAGAGGGCGCACAAGATTTGGATAGATTATGACGCTCTCCTGCATACTCGGGAAGTGTTGCTTCACTGTAAATCTCTCTGTCTCGGCGACGACGGTGAGTGCAGAGCGACTCCGCTTCTCTCGGTGAGCACCAACGATGCCAGCCAAAGTATCCGTATTACTAGTACGAGTCCGCGTTAGTAAGAGGGCCTGACAGGCAGAGGGCGACAGAGATGAAGGGAAAAGGGAAAAGGGGGACACAGCAGGACTCGGTTGGTGGAGACGAAGCAGCAAAAGGGATCGTTGTGCCGTCTGGGGAAGTGGGCCGAGGCAGTGGGCCAGAGTCCATCGAATCCATCGAGCCAAAGTAGCGTCTGTCTGGGGGCGGGGCCTGAGATGGGCGATTTGATGACAAGTGCCGGAATAGATGGAAGTCGAGATGAAGGAGAGAATGGTGTTGAAGAAGCTGAAGAGAAAAAGTGAGGCTCGAGATGTGGCCGTTTTGAGTAATGCGCCAGGCACAGGGCGGATGAATAGTTCGTGGCTCTGATGCGATGGATTATGCGTGCTGCGACCCTGGAAGAAACGGAATGAGGAGTGGTGTGGTGTGGTGCGATTGATGCATGCGGTGGCCGGGCTGGGGTGGCTTGTTACATTCGCCTTGATTTGTGAGAGATCAAATGGGAGATGGAGATGGAGAGAGCTGATGATGATGTAGCCGATGGAACGCAATCAACTCGACACTGTCCTGTACGTACTGCATTAACAGCCAGCGTGTACTGTCTCATACACTCCGTCGCTGCAAGAGACCTGCATTCCCGCGACACTCAGCTAACACTGCACACTCACAAGCACCCCCAAGCCCTTCTCCGCACGAACTTTGGTTCCCATCCAACGCAACCCAATGCAAGCGAAACTGGTACCTCCGGCCGCCTGCAGATACTTTACCTCCCACTGTCAGCAAAGTCACTTCAAGTCTACCCCGCCCGCTGTCGACTTGGCCACCCCGTACTCGGGCGTATTTGCCATGTCTCTGGCCGCGTGAGGGTGGTGTCATCCCTGGTTGAGGGGGAAGCGATTGGGCAGTGATTCAGTCCGGGGTATATAAGGGACAGCCGGGAGGGGGTTTGTGTGTGTCTGGCCTCATTGATCCTTCTACATCATCATCATCATCATCAACCATTTCCATCAACAAACACTGCAAACAGGTATGCTTTTCTTCCTCATTGTTTCAATCTTGATATAACCGCAGACAAAACTGACCTGGCATCGATAGACTCTCAAATAACTGTCTGTTTTGGTTCTTGATTCATCATCAGAACCCGTGCGAAACACACTCCAACAACAACTCTCTCACACATCTTCATCAACACCACACATCAATCATCATGGCTCCCCGCGTCCCCCGTCTTCCCAAGGCCAAGCCCACCGAGATCTTCTGCATCTCCGCTGCCGGCGTCGGTGTCCTCGCTCCCCTCTACATGGCCATGCCCGGCGCAGAAGAGAGGCTGCAGCGTCAGACCAACAAGTGGGCGCCTCGCTGGGAGCGCAACATCAACTACTTCAGCTCCCCCGCCGAGCGCACAGCCCAGCGCATCGAGCCTCCCATCGCAAAGGCTATGAAGAAGCTTGATGAGAAGCTGCCGCTCGAGAAGATGGCCAAGGGCATGGAGAGAGGCATCCAGAAGTCCATTGCGCGCTTCCAGCCGCCCAAGCCGAGCGAGTAACTCGACCTGACTTGACATATTACATCATGTCTTTCCTTGTCTTTCAATTTCCCTTTGTTCTTCTGTATGTTGATGTCCTTGTTGCTTCCAAGGTATATTGGATCAACGGGTGGTTTTGGGATGGCTTGAGCCCGTGAAATCACGGGCTCGCCCTGGCGTTGGTCTGCTCATTTTGTATCTTTATGATATATCTCAGATGCCTGTATGCACTTTGTCTTTATTAGCGAAGCCAGGTCAATCAATATAAATACTGTAAAACAAACACTTGCCTCTGTCCATTTACCTTGTGATGCTCTTTTGACCTTGACCTCTGCGTATAATGAGATTGACTATTCAAGCATCAAGTTTAATACTCTAGATCTAGTTTATTGTCCAACTCGAAACTTGCATACCTATAAGAAAGTGAATGAGTACCTCTCAGCAACGTGTTACAAGTGACTTAAAAACCGCATCAGTTGATGGCTCGCTGCTCGATTCACCAGCCATAACCCTATCCGACCATGTTTCTCAAAGACATCATACAATACCCGCCTTTTCAAAATAAGTAGTCAATTGAATAATATTTCATCTTATTAATCACTACTGCATACTTGTTGATCCCGATCTAGATCTACCTTCCTCGTTGTCAAGAGTGGAACCGATGCCGAAGCCGCGGAGTAGAGCGGCCCGGCTGATCCATTTATACTGCAACAAGATGTGTTCTACATGCCAAACCGGCCCTCGGAAATGCATGTCATCTTGTTCAAATCCTTCATATATATTAGTTATTACGATACGAGGTTGGATTCGGACTGGATGACGTGTCTAGGCCAATGATACATTCTCGGTGGATAGAGCGTGTTTCCCTTGAATCGCCGTGGACAAGTTGAGAGCGGTTTGCAAAATAACGGAGACCACAAAATAAATTTCCGCACTCTTGAAGAGAATATGATCATCATGCTATATGGGCTTAGTGGGGTGCGTACATGTGCGGGTTATCTGTTTTTGTATGCTGTATGCTGTTCCGCCTTTGCTTGAGGCGATCTATAAAGCTACCGAAAATCTTTGTCCTTTCTGTCCTTTTCCTTGTCTCTCATCCTTTCAATATATCACTCTCTCTCTCTCACTACTCAATCCTGTGTCAGCTTGCAGTTCCACAATGGCATCGCTACTGGAGGGCTCAGCTTTTGTGACGGGCGCTGCTTCTGGTAAGTTCTTAATGGGAAGCCCCAAAACATCACTCACACCCCACTATTGCTTCATTCTAACGGAAACCACTCTAACTTACCACATGTGATTTTTCACAGGCATTGGAGAACACACAGCCTACGCTTTTGCCAAGTACGGCATCACCAAGCTAGCCATAACAGACGTCAACGTCCAAGGCCTCGAAGCCGTAGCAGCCAATATCCGCAATCAATGGCCCGGCGTCGAAGTCATGGCCCTAGAACTCGACGTCAGCAAGTCCGAACAAGTCAAGAAAGTGCTGTCGCAAATCGTAGCGCGCTTCGGCCGGTTGGACGTTGCCGTCAACAACGCCGGCATCACGGGCAAAGAGGGAAAGGTTCACGAGCTGGATGAGGAGAACTGGAGTAAAGTTCTCAGCATCAACCTGAGTGGCGTTCATTTCTGCCAGACGGAAGAGCTCCGAATCATGAAAGACCAAGAGTAAGTGAATCTGAGTTTTTTCCTATGGTTGGTTATTTCATTTTGCTGACCTTATGGCAGAGATCTCGGCCCACGACGAGGACGAGGCGCCATCATCAACGTTTCGTCGCTGTACGGCCTCATCAAGCCTCTTTATCCCATCTACTACACTGCCTACGCCGCCGCCAAGCACGGTGAGTCTCTTCATCAGGTCACTCCAAGATTAATGATCCGCTGACATCAGATAAAAAACACAGGTGTCATTGGCATCACCAGAGCCGACGCCGTTGCGTACTCGGGCTCCAACATCCGCATCAACGCCATCTGCCCCGGCTACATCGAGACGCCCATGATGGGTGGCGATGCCTGGAGTAAGATTGAGAACCACCCGCTGCATGCGCATGTTAAGGAGACGCCCCTGCGAAGGCTGGGCCAGCCTGAGGAGATCGCCGACGGCATCGTGTTTCTGGCGTCACCATTGAGCAGTTTTGTTAATGGGTTCGGGTTGGCGGTTGATGGTGGGTATAGTTGCGTGTGAGGGTATTATGCCTTGCTAGTTGGTGGTTCCAAATCATGAGATGGGCTCCTATAGGCGATATTCGACGAGATTAACCTCTACCTAACTTGATGTAGACTGTAGGATTCAGGAGTAGGATTGTACAGGCATACATATACGAGCATAGAGCCTGTGTACCTAGTACATCAACATGCCCAGTTGAGGATATAACAATCCTATTACAGTTTCTCCCCATCTCTCTTAATAGATGCACGCCGGTCTCATGTTACCGAATTGACTTTTGGCGTTCGGTACCTATCAAGCCTCTGGTAATCCCTTACCCGTCGCAGAGGGAATTTCCTATTAGGGCCAATGCCCGCTGACGCCGCTACAGTCAGATATCAGACAAAGATGATGTTTCTTCAACAGTTGTATAAAGGCTCAATTTCTGGCCTTTACCTTGGTTAAAACCTCTCCAGCCGTCTCTCCAACCGTCTCTCCGACCGCTCCATGACTCTCGCTTTCCCCTCTTCTCTCCGAAACAGCCCCACGTTCCCCCATGCTCTCCGAATCCTCTCCTGCGGGAACTCGGACACGAATAGCCGCTCCCCGACAAAGTAAGAAAGACTGAAAGAAATAAGATAAAAAAGTTAAATACAAATTCAATAATTATATAACAATATTGCTTGCGATCAGTTACACTAAATCTTCTGTTTTTTGTTTTTTTATTCTTTCTTTCTTGTTATTCCCCTTCTTCACTATTTCCGTCCTAGTCTTACCCCAGCTTTTTCAGGTTCCCACTTTAGCCAGCATGGTCACCGTGCAGCCACTTGCTCGATTGGCCAGAAGCTAGATCTGACAGGGGTTACCTCTTCGCCTCTGGGTAAAAAATAACCGTCTAGAAGGAAGCGAAGCCTCGGTTGCGGTGCATCTTCCCGCGGGTTGGCGTCCCTTTGTTGAGGGGGAAGTTGACGATCGCTTCAAACCTTTTAAGAGGGTCGGGCAACCCATTTGAAGATAGTCCCACCAGTGGGAATCCTTGTTCTGTTTTTTTTTATTAGTGTATAGATTTGTTGAGATTCAACTCAATCGCGCCCTTCCTCAACTTTTCACCCTCTCTCTCTCTCCCTCTCTCTTTACACCACACACATCTCATCTCATCTCATCTCGTCCATCCCGCCTCACTCTCACGATGCCGTTCAAGTCTTTATACGAACATCTCGACATCCCCCAAACCAACCTCCTGACCTATCTCTTCGGCAATGGATCCACACTCTCCCACGAGCCCATCTGGCACAACGCCAAGGATCCCAGCAAGAATCTCTCGCCGCATCAGCTGGTGCAATGGATCCGGCGTCTAGGCCTTGGTTTGCAGCGGATGGGCCTCAAGAGGGGAGATGTGGTCATGATGTGCTCGCCAAACCACATCTTTGTGCCCGTTGCGTATCTGGGGCTGACAGGCTCGGGCTACATCTTTAGTGGTGCCAATCCAGTTTTTACAGTTCAGGGTATGTTGTTGTTCTCGGATACATATATCACACATATATAAGAGAGTAGAGGTATCAGACAGCTAATTCAACTCTCTTCACGACATCACAGAGCTGAGCTACCAGCTCTCAAACACAGAGGCAAAGGCCGTTCTCGCTCACCCCAGCGTCCTCGCCAAGGTCCTTGAAGCCGCATCAAAGGTCGGCATCCCCAAGAACCGCATCTTCCAGTTCTCCGACGAGGAAACCCCCCTCCAAGATGGCATCCCCGACTGGCGATCCATGCTCGCCCCTCACCAGGACGCCTACAAATGGCAATGGCCCGAATTCACCCCAACCGAAGCTCGCAACACCGTCGCCACCATCAACTTCAGCTCCGGCACGACAGGCCTCCCCAAGGGCGTCTGCGTCCCTCACTCCAGCCTCATCGCCAACGTTGAGCAGGTCAACCACCTCCGCCACGTCCACAGACAGCCCGAATGGGATCTCATGCCGCGCAACCGCTGGGTCGGCCTGCTGCCGCTGTACCACGCCTACGGCCAGCTCTACGCCTGTCTGCTCGCCGGCAAGACGCTGACGCCCATCTACATCATGTCCAAGTTCCACTACGAAGATTTCTTGGCCACCATCCAGCGCTACAAAATCACCCAGCTGCAGATTGCGCCGCCCATCGTCGTCATGCTCGCCAAGCGGCCCGAGACGGTGCGTTACGACCTCTCCAGCGTGCGGCACATCACATGCGGCGCCGCGCCTCTGTCCAGAGAGCTGCAGGAGACGTGCGAGAAGAAGTTCAACATTCGCATCACGCAGGGCTATGGCATGACGGAGCTGACTTGCACCGGCATCAGCTTCGCCGAGGGTCTAGAGGGTGACAGCGGTGGGTCGGTGGGCAGATTGCTTCCCAACTGCGAGTTTAAGCTGCTCGACGATGATGGCAAGGAGGTTGGCGTGGGAACGCCTGGCGAGCTCTTCATTAGAGGCCCCAACGTGTGTTTGGGATATTGGAGGAACGAGGCGGCGACCCGAGAGAGTCTAGACAAGGACGGCTGGTTCAGGACCGGTGACATTGCCGTTTGTGATAGCAATGGCATGTTTGCCATTGTGGATCGAAAAAAGGTCAGTTGCATAAGTTTCAAGACATACATGATTTGGTTGCTAACGAAGTTGATATACAGGAGCTCATCAAGGTCAACGGCCTGCAAGTCGCCCCAGCTGAACTCGAGGCTGTACTTCTAGAAAACGAGCACGTCGCCGACGCAGCAGTTGTCGAAATCAAATTGTATGTTACCTTACCAAAAAGAAGAAGAAACTACACTCTCCCGTATATCAATGTACTAACCAAATCCTCACAGCGACGAAGAGGAATGGCCACGCGCATACGTCGTCATCCAACCATCCTCAAAGGGCAAAGTCACGCCCAAGGACATCCAGGACTGGACCGCCACGCGCGTCGCAAAGCACAAGCGGCTCGTCGGCGGCGTCACCTTCATCGACGAGGTGCCCAAGCTGGCCAGCGGCAAGATCATCCGCAAGCTGATGAAGCAGTGGTCCAAGAGGGATGCCGAGGAGATGCTGAAGAATGGGACTGCGCCTACGAGAGCGAAGTTGTAGACTCTGTGTTTTTTTGCATATATATAATGACGTCTTCTTTTGGATAAGGTATATAGATATTGGGGTTTTTTACTTTAAGAATCAATGCTCCTGTCGCTGTTCTGAATATCCAGTACATGTAGTAATATATACAACGCCTTGCATATGCAAAAGCAACCCATCTAGCCCAAGTCGTATCCTTTGTTGAAATATTGGCAAATATAGTAATACAGTGTGTTTACCCTCGTGCTCAAGTTTGAGCCTGGCCATTCAAAGCTGGAGATAAAGATAGACAAACGAGGCTCCAACCTCAAGCCAGTCGAAAGCTTCATCAACGCTGGACCCTTGACGACAGTTCCATACACCTGTTTTGAACCCTTCATACGCTCGAATAAAACCATACGCCAGCTGTAACCCAACGTAACATCTCAACCCACCAAAAGAATCTCACTTCTTCTCCCCCCGATACTTTTCCAAACTCTTCGGCTCATTCCTCAACGCAACTAAACTCACAGTCAGCAAAAAACAACTCTATCCCCATCCTAATCATCAGACAAAATAACAGGAAAGGAAAACTCACGTCTGTCAAACAAATAATAACTCGTAACAAGCAATATCGGCAACGCAATAATCGTCGAAACCCACTTCCTCGCCGCCGTATCATACCTCCTCTTATACTCCCTCTTTTCCTCCTTCTTCTTCGCTTCTTCCGCCAATCTGTCTTGCTGCTGCGCGAGCCGTCGCATGCGCGCTGCCCGCAGCGCAGAGTCTCGTGCTTCGGCTGTTCGTAGGGCCGCTCCCGCTTCTGCTCCTGTTGTTCCTGTCGTTGATGTGGTAGAGGATATCCGTGGAGAAGACGTCGATCCAGGCGCAGCTTTGTTCACCGCTCTTGAAGCATTGGCGTTTGCATTCGCTGAGCTCTTGCTCGTCGTCGCATATCCTCTTGTCGATGCATGCAGCAGGGCAAAGCTTCGCTCGGAGCCATTGTTCGTCCGCTGGTAGAGTTTCTCACAGACTTGTCTCTCGTAGCGCTCTAGTAATCGGCTGCGTATCCGTGAACGAAACATTGTGAGTGCTTTTGGTGATGTTGGGTTGTAAATGTAGTCGGCAAATATGTGTAGCTACGACTTGGCTCCCAAACTTTTTGGTTACAAGCCTTTTCGGCCGAAACTCGGGCCAGGCGACAACTGCTCCGGCATCCACACAAATCACGACAACAGAATCACAACCTCACATCAAGTCACAACACGAATTGGCTTCCATCTTTATCTTTATACAAGAGATTTTCATTAGTAATACGTAAAAACTGTCCCTATTTACTTTTTTTCTTTTCTTTATAGCCACGCGCTTCCCAGTAACCTTTGAGATTTGTCTGCTTCAACTAGCCATCTGCCGCTCTTCACCAGTATTACTGCAGTTTTGATTCCAAAAAACGCCATATCCACCATGTCAGAAACAATATGTAGCTCACTTTCCCAGCGGAGGTGCTCAATCATCATCTGTGTACCTCGGACCGCTAGCCGCAGGCGTCTCGGGCGCTCCGTAGGCTGAAGGCGTCGGTGCCGAGTAGCCACCGTATCCGGACGCAGACGGTGTCGGCGCTCCGGCTGCTGGTGTCGGCGCCGAATCTGTTCCTCCCCATCCGCCTTGCCAGCCGCCAGCCGGCGTCGGTGCAACTCCTGGGGTGGGAGCGTTGTAGGCGCCGGGTGTGGGCGCGCTCAAGGCACCAGGAGTAGGAGCTGACATGGCGCCTCCAGGAGTTGGGGCATCGTAGGCAGAAGAAGTGGCGGCCCCAGGAGTGTAACCCCAAGACTCGCTGGCGCCAGGAGTCGGTGCCGAGACTCCCCATGCGGGTGTTTTTGAACCAGAAGACCAGCTCTCGCCTCCTCCACCACCAGCGTAGGCTGGAGTGCGCGAGCCAGCACCGAATGCGTCACCCGGCGCGGGTGTTCTGGCACCAGCTTGCCAGGCCGGCGTGCGTGAGCCAGATCCGTAAGCAGTTCGACTTCCATCGTAAGGATTGACTGTCCTCGATCCATCTGCCCAAGCCGGCGTTCGGGATCCAGAATAGTCTTGGCCCTTCCATGCTGGCGTACGGCCGCCTTGTGCAGGAGCTAAGTCTTTGTTAGCAAAATAGAAAATACTAGAAGGCGAGAAACAACTTACTTCGTGATCCCCAGGCGGGGACGCGGTCTGCGCCGCCGGAGCCCATGGGTGTGCGAGAGCCTCCTTGCCAGCCCGGGACTCTATCCCCTGAGCCGCGTCCTGCTCCGCCCGGCGCGGGTCGTCCTCTGCCGTTGATGTCAATGTTGATGCCGGTGTTCTTGTCCTTGAAGTTGAGGCAGTCTCGGGGAACAGTGATGGTCTTGTTTTTGGTGTGGAGCTCAACACGAGCGTGTGTGTCTGTCGTGTCCTTGACGATACCAAGGAGACCTTTGTAGGCTCCTTTCTTGATGATGACGGTCTGGTTGATGGCACGATCTCGGCCAAATTGTTTTGCGAGAGGCTTATTCTCAGTGCCGTTCTTGTGAATCTTCAAGGCAGGGTTCATAGTGGTCAGGTCAGGCCCAGACGCTGCTGCGTTAACACGACCTCCCTTAGCTGCGATCGTATTAACCATGCTCGCCTTGGTGACAAAGACACCCGCATTCTCATTGGTAGCATGAGTGTGCAGGAAGACGTAAGAACGGTGGATGTGGATGATCTTGCCCTGGCGTTGCTGTCCAGAAAACTCCTTCACCACGTCGTCCAGGCGGATTTCGGAGCCCTCTCGGTCAGCGGCAACTGCTTGCTTTCTCTTGGGAAGCTTGTTGGGAATCTGAGACGGCATGACTTGGCGAGTGTCTCCAAACTGATCCAACACGACCAACGACTCCCGGTCTACCTTGACAATGCAGCCGACTGTCGTGGGGTCCAACTGCACAAGGTCGTGAAGCTCATACTGGCCAAGTGATCCTTGTCCACCAATGTCGCTGGCCTCTCGCAAATCCTTGCTGAATACCGTCACTTCGTTGTTCGTCTGGTCCGTCAAGAGCGTGACACGGTCCTCAGAAATCTTGACCACCGTACCGACTTCGTCCTGGAACTTGCTACCGCCAATCACCTTGACATGGTCACCAATCTTGAAGCGCTTGCGGAGGCCCTTGATGGGGACTTCGATGCTCTGGCCCTTCAGGTCACCCTCAGTGACAAACATGGTCACAATATCACCCTGCACATTGGTAGCTCTGCCAACAACACCTCTTTGCTCTCCAGCGTATACCTCGATGATATCGCCAGGCAGGTACGTGACGAGCGTGTTGCTATCCTTCAAACTGGCAGCCAAAGCTTTCAAGTCAAGATTCTCCGTGCCATCATCAGCGCCACTAGCAAATCGTGTCACTTCTTCCAGAGAAGGGTTGACATCCGTCACGACAAGCTGCTGGATCTTGACGTCTTTGACCTGGAACCCGTTTTCAAACTCTTCGCCCATATACGTCCAAGTGTTGGTAGTCGGGTTGCCCTGAATGTGACGGGGATGACGCTTTCGCGCCTCAATCTCGCTGAAAAGTCTCTGGGGTGGTCGCGGGCCCATTCCCGGGGGTCTCTTTCGCTTTCCATCAGCAGTCACCGCAGACAGGGCTTCATCTCGCATGCCGTAGTCGAGTCTGGGGATAAATCGAACTCTGGCTTCCAATCCATTTTCAGTGACATCAATGACTTGAGCCAGGTCTCCGCTGTGCTTGGGGGGCCTTCGAAGTCGCACCCATGCACCGGGCTCCAGTGTCGGTGTCTTGGTGACGCGCAGAAGCTCGGGCATGTCCTTGATGTCCACCAAGGTCAACTTGGAGTGAGGATAGACGTTGAGGATACCATCGAGAGCCACAAGAATGTCGGTTTGTCTCTGGGTCTCAACGTAGACGAAGCTCTTCATGACGGAGTCTGGGCCACCACGCTCGAAAGCGGCAGTAATGGCCAGTTCGTCCTTTGTGCCTCTTCGCTCCTCAACTCGCTTCATGATGGACATGACGACTTCGCGCTCCTTTCCTTCTTTACATCGCACGGCCCAGATGCTAGGATCATCCACACTAGGGAGAAGAAGGCGTTTGGGCACGACGGCTGAGTCGCCAAAGCTCTTGCCAGGACGTCGGTTACCGTATCGCTGGCGCAGGATCTCGGCCTGTTTCTCGGCATCCATGCTCGACTCCATCTCGCGACGGCGGTCAAGCTCACGGTGTCTTCTATCATCGTCAAGTCGCGAGCTCTCGGCCAGGTCATCAGGGTGAGCGTTGTCGATGATGAAGTCTTCTATCTCCTCACCATCCTTTTCCTCGTCTTCACCCTCGTCTTCGTCATCGACTTCGGCTTCGATATCGATGAAGGCGTTTCGCCTGTCGCGCTGGCGCTTTCTGCGATGGCCCTTTTGTCATCTGTGTCAGCATCTCCAATTGCTGGGGACTCATCAACAGTCGCCATGTCCGAGGACCATACCTGTTGCACATCGTCCTCATCTTCGTCATCTTCTTCTTCGTCCTCGTCATCGTCATCGTGGCGACGGCGAGGTTCCTCTTCTTCCTCTTCGTCTTCTTCCTCTTCCTCATCCTCATCATGAGTTCTTCGCGATCTAGCTGGGGCTGGTTCTTCATCTTCATCTTCATCAGCTTCCTGGCGGCGATTGGGGCTGCTGTCTCGCGCCCGGCTTGAGCCGTCATTGCGATCCTCGTCTTCAGACATGTCGGCAGGCGCAGGATTGAAGTCTTCCTCATCCTCGGAATCATCGAATCGGCCCCTGTCGTTGGACGCCATCTTGAATTATGGTATGCGGTGCGTGCCGCTGACCATGCGACTGTAGCTGGGAATTGAAAAGGGAGAATGGAAGAAAACAAAATGAAAATGAGGGATTCGCAACAAGGATCACTTTGAACAAAGGCGAGTCGGCGACGCGGGTAATTGTCGGGCTGAACGCGCTTTGGCTGGTTTAAAGTTCCAACAGTGAGGCGGCGCTGCCGAGCCGTGCTGAAGTGGAAGAGTGGAGTACGTACTGTGTTCAAAAGTGTCGATGCATCAGAGGTGATGGGAAGAATTAGAGGCTGTGGAGTGCAGGGAAAAGAAGCGCATTGTGCAGAAGATTTTATCTGACCACCAATTGACTTAAGCATAGCAAACTCTTCAACAGGATACTTTGGTACTTTTATGAAATTACACATGTTCACCTCTCTCGCGTACTTGAGGTACAGGTATCAAACTACCATCAAACTGGACTCACTTATAATATCCACTTAACCTGTAATCCAGTACACATTTCATCTCGCTACAACAAGGGATCATATATCTCAGTTAGCAGCTTGATAACAGCATTTCAATAGGGCAATAAACAATTTAAAAAATGTATCTGCTCGCTGTATTCATAAAGCCTGGCCTTCTAGAATCTCGCGGCTTCAAATTGCGATAAACTAAATGCGTAAAAAGGAACCCCCATATGACATGGCACACCTCGCACTCCCTTTTCCATCCATTCACCAAATCCATTTGACCAAACTTCCAATCGTTACTCGTCACGTCTCCATACTCCAAAGTTGCTGGTTTCATGCAGCTAGGGCTGTCGGTACAAAACTCCAATAAATCCTTTCAAGTAAGGTGATACATATACCCCCCCTCCGCCGAACAGCCAAGTCTATATCAATCGGAACGGGTGCTTTTACGGAGATGAGGCGTCATCCGCGGTCGGCTCTTGACGGGCCTCAACTCGTATCGGATATCCATCAAAAGGTCCTCACATCACCTTCACGCCCCAGACGCCCCGACCTGCGCCGACACCGAGCCACTCGCCGCCATCGTTGCCTTGCAAGTGTGGTACCCAGCCCAGGTTTCCAATCTCGTAGTCGCAATCCCAGCATGCGACGGGGCTTCGTTGGTTTTCTGGCTGCTGACTGCCGTTGATGGATGAAGAGTTCATGAGATCCCACAGCAGCACCTGGCAGTCGTCTGCTCCTGAGGCCAGCGTCCCTCTCCGCGAGGGAGACCACTCAATGCAGTTGAGGGGACCAGAGTGTCCCCGAAGCTCGAGAAGAGCCTGACCGGGTTGTCGAACGTCTAGGATACGGATCACGTTCGAGTCCTGGGCAAATGTCGCTAGAAGATGGGTATCATGAGGTGATGTAGCTAGTCGCAGGAGCGGAGGAGGATTCGAAAGCGTCTGCTGAGCAGTTGTAGGGCTCATTCGCTCGCCGGATTCCACTGTTGAAGCTGTTAGCAACGGAGCTTGGTTTCCAAAAGACCGTCTTTATGGGGTTAGAAGGGAGTTTTGGGTTGACAAACCTCGATCTTCCTTTCCTGTAGGCTCATAGATAATGGTAGAATGCTCCAGGCTCCTCAGGTCAAACATGCGCACGCTTCCATCCTGGCCACAGCTCACAAATACATCGACGCTCTTGGCACAGAACCTTACGTCATATACCTCCTTGTCGTGAGCAATCAGCTGCGTCTTGGCCGTTAGGGATGGAATGTCCCATATTGTACAGGTGGTATCGATGCTCGAGGTAATGATAAGACTGGGGGAGACGGTGTTCCAATCGAGAGACGTCAGCGGGGCCGTGTGATCGGGTGTCTTGGAGTTTGACAAGAGCGCCAGAGGAGTCAGTTTCGTGACGGCCGAGTCGCGCGGGCGAGTAATTGTGTTTCCTGGATTTGCAGAGGTCTCGGATGGCAATGACCACAGCCGCAGGTGGTCACCGGACGTGGCTAGGAGATCGGTGGATTGCTTCTGCGAAGACGGCGGCTCCCACAAAAGCCGCGTGACGGGATACGAATGTGTGGCCTCGGCCACCTTTGTGAACTCGAGATTGTACTTGGACGTGCCGGGCTGGTATACGTCCTGAGGTGTTGGAACGACCTGGCTGTCGAGGATTTGGATCTGATATCACCCCGTTAGCATCGACATTCAACACTCAACTCCCCGCGTACAACACGACAGCTTGGCTTACAAAGTTGTGACCATCTTCTAGATAGCTGCCAACGGCGACCTTGCCAGCCCCGTTCCCTCGCGGCGTCCACTTGCACCAGTCGAAAGCATAGATTGGCCATGGGGCTAGGTAGTTGCTGGGACCCGGCTGTGTGTTGGCGACCTCGTAGCCAAGCGTGCCAGGCGCTCCATCGGACATGCTCGAGTCGGCGCGCGGCCGGATGTCAGCCAGGCCCAGCGGCGTGTTGGAAAAGGTGCGCTGGGAGCCCGGGGCGTTGTACTTGCCATCTTGAGGCGAGATGAACTGCGAGGACGAGCCGCTGGGGGTGGTTGGCGTGTAGGCGTGGTAGGACGAGGATGAGGCGGGCGTGTCGTAGTTGGCCGCGGGGCTGGAGCGAGAGTAGGTGTGCGACATGTTGAGGACGGGCTTTGGCGGCGATTGATAGCCCTGCTGGTGTTGCGCAGATGATGACGCCGATGCTGAGCCAGAGCCAGAACCAGGAATAGAGCCGGGAACAGAGCCAGACATGGAGTTGTTGGCAGACAGAGGCGGGCGCGACATGCCGCCCGGCTGGAGCACGTTGGGCACGGGCGACGGCTCGAGCTTGATCTGGGGAGCGTAGTCTCGCGATGCCATCTGGCTCTGCGGGCTCATGCCGGACATGTGAAGTTCGTCGAGCTGAGCGCCATAGGGAGCCGTGGCGGACTGCTGCCGTCGCGGGGGAGGCAGCTGATGTGATTGGTTCATGGTGCTTCTTGGGGGTTGGCCGGTTGGGGTTGGCCTGAAGCGGGCTGACTGGCGCTTTTGCTTTGCTGGGCGGTTAGTTGGCTGTGACTGGACTGACTTAGTCTGGATGTCAGTGCAGCTCAGTCAATCCGGATGGCGATAGGCGAGGGGTTGGAGCAGCAGGGCTGGATCACGAGGCGCCAGACGACGGGACCCTCCCCTTTGCTTTTGCTTTTGCTGCTGCTCTGCCTTGCTTTGTTCCCTGCGCTGCTGCAGCTGCTGTAATTATGGAGACGACAGTAAAAGTCAAGACGCAGCTGATAAATCGCAGAATAGACGCGAAATAGGATTGAGCCCGCCCAAACCAAGTCGAGTCAATTGCCTTTTTGCTTTCGTCAGCGTCCGCTGCTTATTGTACGGATCAAGTGGTAGCGAGGCGCCAAAGTGTAGCGGCTTGCACTACGCCTTTAGCACTCTGGGGCGGCAGCGTCTCACTGTAATCGTCCTCCCGTCCTCCTTCTTAGCGATCTCCCCAGCTGGGGGCCGCGACTCGGTCGAGAAATGGATGCTTTAATATTGACCTCCAGTAGCAAACAGCGTTGCCTTGAAGAACCCGACCCGATGCAAGACGAATGAATACGTATGGACGGCATACGGAACGGACGCGCGGCAAGCTCCGTCGGCAAATTAATTATGTCAGACATGCTAGAAGGTTTGGGTTTGCTGGCCAAGAGATTGACGGCTTTAGTCTCAACTCATCAGCGCATCTTGTGATACGAGTATCGATACATTCAGCTTGATGGTAGCGACGAGTTGAGTTATATTTATAAGTAATTAAGTGACCTATTTCTTTTAATTATCAAGTCGCTTCTTAAAACCTAGTACGAATTAGATGCCCGTATATTCGATGCTTCTTGGTACAATATTTGTTGCATACCAGGGTAGTAGTCCATATCAAAAGCGGCGATGACAACACTGCCCACTTTTAGTGTCTGAGTTGCAGAAAGCTCCCAAAGTACAGCCCGCGCTTCTCTGCATTCACCACATTATTGATATTTAATCAAATCAACCTGGGCTGAACCTACTTACGTCCCCAAAGTGATGCACACCAATCCACAGGTACAGAATTTACCAATCAATTGCCCGGTGCACAGTCTTGAGTGCTATCGGTAGATGCATGTACAAGCTCCAGCCACTACCTTGATAAGCTCCGGAATCAGGCACATGCCTCGACTTCAACCTTACCTGTCCTCGTGAGCAAGCTTGACAACACGCTCCATGGCCCATCCACCACCACCAAATATTCCTCCTCCATGCTTCATATAAAATTATTTTAGCTTGGATTTGCTCTCGGCTCTTAATTTCCACGACTTCGCCGTCAATCGCTCTTCCTCGCCGTCTCGAACAACGCAACGACAGAGCTCCCCTCTATTCAAAAACACCACCATGTCTTTTTTCGATCGCATAGCAAGCCCCCATCGCAACTCGCCGGGCCTACCCTTCCACAAACCTCCGATCCGATCACCCAGCGAATACCAGCTCAACGAACTAGATCCTCGGCCTGACGATGTCTTATCGGCCGATGGTGACCTGCCTAGAGCTTGGCTGGCCGACTATGAGGAATCAGCGACGTCTCGTGGGCAATCCCCAAGCACATGGCGGGACAAGGGCAGTCCGGCTCAGTCATACTCCAAGATGAAGCCAAGGGCAATGTTTGCTGGCCCACCGCCGCCGATAACTGCGTCGATGATGCTTAGCAAGGACTCGGCCCGGGCAAACTCTGTTGGCCCTTCAGGTCGCAGCAAACATACTCCCTACAGTCTTCTTGGTGGGAGCCCTACCGAAGCGAATAGCGTGCTGTTCGATCATAGACGTGAAGCCGGTTCGCACAACACAGATTCCATATGGCGAGGTTTGCGGCGGCAAGAGAAGGCTTTGGAGCAAGACGTCCAGCGGTTACTTGATCAACAGGCCGCCGCGTTGGCAGCTGGATCCGGCAATGAGAATGATACATCCAGCACAGGCAGCAGCACACCAACTGGCACCTTTTACTCTACAAAAAGCTCCAAATCGAGAATGACTAGCTCCCTCTATGTACCACCTCGAGCCACCCGCGACGGCAACGTGGTTCCAATCCGGCAGCCAACAAACGATAAGCCCCCTGGGTTGAAATCTACACGGGAAGATCTCCGAAAATTGATTGCCTCCATGACGAAGCTTAAACGAGACGAAAATGCCCACATAGCAGACGCCATGGCCCAACGAGAAGACGCCCTCAACTACCTGGATGGGCTAGGTACCAGGAAATCTGATATTCAAGCAGAGCTGCGCGATCTGGAGGAAAACGGTGACGAACCGCTGGCGAAAGAGCTGCGAGAACTAGGTACACAGCATGGTGCCCTGAGCGAAGAAATCCGGCAGCTTGAGGAGAGATTAGAGGCTATGCGCTTCCAGTGCCGTACACTGGAAGAGAGAATGGACGACATCAAGAACAAAAGAGAAGCAGGACTTAGTGGATATCATGGAGCATTGAGAGACGTGACAAACGAAGTCAAGGCATTCGTACAGCATCCGCCAATTCAACCACTTGACCCGGACCTCCTAAACCACGGTGGCGAGACTGAGGGAGACCCGGCCGCTTCAGGGGGAGTTGAGTTTATGCGACTCATCCCCGAGCGACGCACACTAGAAATGGCGAAATCGTGGTGGGAAGCGGAAGTGTCAGTATTGGAGCGCTGCCAAGAGCGGATTGATACAGATCGTCTAGCATTGGAAGAAGGGGGCCAAGTTTGGGACAAGGTTACGCAGCTGGTATCTACATATGAAGCAGATTTGCGGCAGGCCATGCAGAATGGCGCAGCATCCCCTTCAGACTCGAGTTCGAAAGGCAAAGAAAAAGTGCCATCTCTGGAAGAAATTATATCGTCTCAGCTTTCACGAATGAAGCAGGTGATTGAGGAGCTGGAGAGCTACATGCGGCTGGCGGAGGAAAAGCACTGGAATCTTTTGATTTGCGCCATTGGCGCAGAACTAGAGGCCTTTAAAGAGGGTGCCAATGTCTTTGAAGGCTTAGTCCAGCCTCCTGAGGAGCATCCCGAGGAGCATCCCGAGGAGCATCCCGCCAGCACTCAGGATGAGCCGAGTGAAGCAGAGCTAGAGCCAGAGCCAGAGTCAGAGGGCCGACCTACGCAACAAAGCAGCCACTCAGCCGATGAAGAGAGCGACAATGAGGTGCCCCCAGACCTACTCGGCGGGGAACAAGACAGAGATGATGAGCATGCTCATGCGACCAACACTGACGGCGCGCCGCTGCGTAGGTACGACAGCGAGAACGAAGTGCCGCCGGAGTTTCTGGCAGAGCACGCATAGGGTGTGGTAATCCCTGTCTTTTCTCCCTGTTTTTTCTCTCGGCTCTCTGGCCCGTTCAAATGATGCTATTGAATGATGGCGCCTCTTGCTGGCGTGTCTTTGTTTGGTGGCGGTTCTTGAGACGATTGGAGTTATACCCTGGACTGCTACATGTTTTGTCATTATCCTCTTATGGTTTTTTTCCCCAGCGTGTAAAGCAACATTAGATGTTAGAGAACGAAATTAATGATTAAGCGATGAGATAATGTCTAATACTTTCTATGGCCTTTCTTCACATGGTCAAAATATAACGGCCCAGATTCTAAACCAGGCAGCCCCCAGCAAACATTCCCGTAAATATTACAACCCCAATAGTCAGTCCAGTCTTCCATGAACCCGTATCAGCACTATACGTCCTAACAGTAGCACCAGTTGTCGATGTCGCGGCAGCAGCAGCGCAAACCGAGCAAACAGGCTCTTTAGCAGCCGCGCTGGCTCTTGCAATAACACTCGGAGCAGCAGGTTTATCAAGCGGTGCATAGCACGAGCCAGTCCCCAGAGCATCGGCAATGCAATCTCGGAGCGATTCGCCCGTTCGGCGGTCGGGCATGATGGGACAATAAGAACTGCATCCGTAAGTGTCGTAATACTGGACGATGGGAGCGAGGCTGCAGCAGTTTTTGAAGGTTTGGAGGAGTAGGGTGATGTTGTTGCTGGTGCCGAAGCATATGCCGCTTGAGGGATCTAGGGATTGGCAGGACATGTTGGTGGATGATTGGGAAGTTTTGGGGTGTTGAGGATGATGATGGTCAAGAGAGTTGAAGCTGATGGACGAGCAGAGAGGAGCGGTTTGGTGTTTGAGAGTGTATTAGCAGTGATTGAGAAGTTGATCTGGAATAGAACAAAGATATAGGTGTACATATATAGATTTTGCTGAATCTCATGACTGGGCATATTGAACTGCATAGTGTGCTAAATTCGCCAATACTACAAGGCATACTACCTACTCCATCGACTTGAAGGAGATCTCCGAAGCAGGGAAGCGTTTGAAGGAGGCACTATTACTACTTGACATAATTTGTCTGCTTATTGGACACCTGCTATAACTACCTATCCAACCTAACAAGTAAGCTTAAGACACACCGTAATTTCAGCCGAGTTTCAAAGAGTGCTTGCATAGTAACCTAAAGAGCAGCAGTAGTTTCTGGGACTTTTGCTAATTTGATTATGTTAAGAAGAATCACCTGTTGAAATCTCTTACACGGGCCTCTGTCTCCCGGGAGAAGAATTATTCTGGATAGTATCTAGCTGTACGTATACCTGCTGAAACACTTGAGTATATGCAGCAATGGTAATTATACAAAAAAATAAATAAATGCTATATCGAAGAATTTCAGACTATTACAAGGCAGATTTCCACTTACATGCACCCAAGACCGGCAGCTGTAATCGGGAGCTGTTATAAGCAATGCTCCACCGTATAGCCTCATTTAAATCCCCGAGCCTTGTATACATACCCCTTTATAATCCCTTCCATGTGAAAATCGCAATCAGCTTTTTAATCGTGAACTCGGTTGTCCCCTCTCCGCGATGGCCTCTCCGCCTGCCATCGACTTTTATGTGCTACCTTCTGATCTTTTGGTGTGCATCTTTCTTCTACTGTTTGTCCATGGATTGCCCACAGATGCCACTTTATTTTGTTAATCAATATGCACTCTCTATTGCTGTATAGACTTTTTACTATTGTTAAATACTGGACTCTTCCCAATGATGTGCGTTGTAGCCAAAAGAAGCTTACATGTGAGTGAGCTGTGCCTGGCCCTCTTTGTTCGAGAAGATGTTAGCGTCTGGGTAACCTCGGCTAAGTGGAACGATCACAACTTGTGGAGATGCAAGCAAGCCAGAATTTGAACCGGGTGGAAGGAAAACGATAAGAACAAGAGTCACGTCGTCGGCATTTCTTTTTTCTCTTTTTCTTTTCTTATTTTTTGCGTAGTTGAGTCATTTCATCATATTCAGCAATTCCATCAAACAAGCACCCAGTTGTTCCTTCAAACGCCCAGATAAAAACATGACTTTGGCACTGCTCATCCGTCATAATAGCTCAAAACGAACTTGAACTTGTTGGGGATTTCCCTCGGCCCTCAGGCACAGCTATCATAATTCCAACGCACTTGCACTCCCTTGGCAAGGAAAAAAGAAAATTGCAACCTCAGAGTTCCATGAAACCAGACAGGTTGGAGCGAAATGGCTGGGCAGCTGCCCTCGCCGCAATGTCACCAACCCGGTATCTGAATTGGGCAGCTCAAAAGGAGGTGGTCTGATCGAGTTGCGAGAAATCATCGCTTGCGCTCAAAGAAGCCGCTGGAGCCGGCGATGGCAACGGACTGGTCCATCACCCACTCGCCGACGCCGAGGTACTTGTCGATCCATTTGGAGACTTCCTTGTTCTCGCCAGCAACTTTGTCGCTCTTGAAACTGGTGGCCCGTTAATCCGCCGGTTCGAGAGACGAAAACACAATACTTGTGCGTTAAAAAAGTTCTAATAAACTCACGTCAAGCCGGTCGATCGCTTCACGCCGGCGAGAAAAGCCGAGACTGTCACATGCAAATTTAGCAAACGTTCGGCATCGCGAAAACACAAGGGAGCGGGCCCAGAGATTTCTTACGAAGAACGGCGTCAAAAGCATAGTGTGTCAAACGTCCAACCTTTGACCAGAGGCCCAGCGTCAGCAGGTCGAGAAGCTGCGATCAGTCTTAGAAAGGCCAGTCAAGCAGGCGACATCTGGCACGACTCCAAGCGCAGCGCCCCGAAGACGCCGCGGATGGAGGGCCAGCACGGAAGCAGGAACCGGGGCGGGGGATTTGGATCGGGGAGGGACGTACCACCATGGTGACTGATTTTTCCGATTCGAGTCGATCCAAGGATAAAAATCAGAGGCCGCAACGGAGGTTTTTTGGTCGTCGTGGGGATCTGGAGAAGCTCGCAAGGGGTGTCGCAACGGTGAGAGGCTAAATCGAGTACAAGCTCTGGAGGCTGGAGAAACAGCTGAGGTGACGGCACCGCCCCAACTCACGTGCTTTGCGCATCCGATGCTGGTATGGCTGGGATTTTCGGAGATCGGCGCCTCATCTTCCGGATCCTCGCCAGACAACCAGAGCTCCCTCGATGAGTCAGCGAATCACAAGCTTCGGCTTAGTCATGCAATGAAGCTCAACAACGCTAGAGGCTAATCGGGCCAAGCCAGCATCTGGAACTCTAATCCTAATTAGGATAGAGGGGCAAAAAAAAGGTAAGAACAGGCCCGAAAGCTCAACTTGTATCCCCGATAAGAGTGGACTGAGTGCTAATTGCCCGTATTAGCAAACATCACGAAAAGTCATGGGCATTGGAAGAGCATCGGGTGATTGGGAGGGCAAAAACGGATGAGGCACAAGATTTCGAGGGCACAACGCTTGACGTCTGGCGTGTTGCCCGTTTTTGTTCATCCGACATCACAGGCCACGAGCTGGGAAGGATGCTTGATTCTCCGAGCCTCGCGCTTCGTCCAACACGTTTAATCTCACTATGATCCGGCGCTAGAGAGACGGCGTGCGGCGTGGGGGAAAAGGACTCGACCAAACAAGTAGCACCGAATTCATTTTTTTTTGTTGAGACGAGCCGAAACACGGAGCATTTCCCCAAATCCCCTTGTTGTATGCGAGTTTTGTGGCAGCAAGGGGCAGTGCTTATACTATTAGCCACGCTGAAGAGGAATCCTCAGCGATAGGCATGGAGTGTACCCGGGGGCGGCACCGGCGGGAGTGGCAGCTGCAAATGCCTCACAACAAGCGCAATACGGAGCACGGCGAGGCAGAGTGAGAGTTTGAGGTCAGATGGAACAAGTCCCCGGCGTAATCATACATGGATATCAATGTATAATGGCCGGTGCTGAACTTACGGAGTACGGAGTATCATATTTTGATATGCTATCCTGGGCCAAATCCAAAAAAAGCCAATTAACAAAAAAAAAACAAAAAAAAAATGTTCCGCACTCTTCTTCTGCACTCCGCCCCGCCGTCCGTTTACGGCGTGCTGGATTATTACTTACATACTGAGGTCGGTTTCTTTTACTGTTCAATTAGCATGCGCCAGAGATAACGGTGAGACTAGCGGCCGGTCCCTTTTTGCAGTGCCCCTCTATTAGTGCCCCTCACCTGTACCCTGGCCTTGTAGCAACTGGGCTTGCTGCTTGCTTCGAGGAGGGGCAAGTTGAGTTGAGTTGGAGATGACCTGGGCTTTTATTAGCACCGAAAACAGCGCTCGCCTCTCGATACGCCTTGAACTGGCCAATCCTAAGCCTTGGTTGGCTCACAGATCTCCTTGCCGCGTTACTGTGATACTTTGCAGTTACAGGAGAAAAAAAACCAACCACTGACGGCTGCCGGCTTTCCCACCCCCTCCACACCACATAGTTTTGAGGTAGCATCACCTAATCGACTGCTCTGCCGTTGCTTAGGCGTGGTTTTTTTTTCTCTCTCCATCCCTCGTTGAATCTCTCTCTCTCTTATCCTTATTTATTTCCCTCTCCATCCTCGTCTGCTCTCTCCCTCAAATCATCTTCTGCGCAATCTTTGACATTCCGTCTCATCGTCATCTCTTTCTCACGGGAGCCTGACGAATATATTTGACTCGTGAGCATAACCACTTCTCCCTCTCCCGACCGGCTTGACTTCTAGTGCTCGACGCCGAACCCTCTCTTAACCATGTCCCAGATCCCCAAGCCCTCTCGCACCGTCAGCATCATGGCGACCACGGCCCAGGAGCACCTGGAAATCGGTGGCCGCATCAATTGGCTGGCCTCCCTCAACACTGCCTTCACCCCTGCCCGCAACTTTCGCCGCACTGCCATCATCTGCACCATCGGCCCCAAGACCAACTCGGTCGAGGCCCTCAACAAGCTTCGTGATGCCGGCCTGAACGTGGCCCGTATGAACTTCTCCCACGGCAGCTACGAGTACCACCAGTCTGTCATTGACAATGTGCGCGCTGCCGTTGACGTCCACCCTGGACGACCCGTCGCCATTGCCCTCGACACCAAGGGCCCCGAGATCCGTACCGGCAACACCACCGGCGATCAGGACATTCCCATCACTGTCGGCACCGTCATGAACATCACCACCGATGAGAAATACATCACTGCTTGTGATACCCAGAACATGTAAGAATTTCTTTGTTTATCCAAGGAGGGGGAGGGGCAGGGAGGGGCACAGCACACACCCTCCCCGCCCTCTTTGTGTGGTAATGTCATGCATGAGGATGCCAACGGGCGGGACTGCTTGGGTCCTAATTGATGCCCTATGCTATTCATGACTAAAGAAATTACCACCCACCATTGTCCTCTCCCATAGCTCATGGTTGGGCGAAATGCTGACGACGTCACAGGTATGTCGACTACAAGAACATCACCAAGGTGATCCAGCCTGGTCGTGTCATCTACGTCGACGACGGTGTCCTTGCCTTTGACGTCCTGAGCATCAAGGACGACAAGACCGTCGAGGTCCGCGCCCGAAACAATGGATTCATTTCCTCCCGAAAGGGTGTCAACTTGCCCAACACCGACGTCGACCTGCCCGCTCTCTCTGAGAAGGACAAGGCCGATCTTCGGTTTGGTGTCAAGAACGGTGTCGACATGGTCTTTGCCTCATTTATCCGCCGTGCTCAGGATATCAAGGATATCCGTGACGTCCTGGGACCTGAGGGCAAGCAGATCCAGATCATTGCCAAGATCGAGAACCGACAGGGCCTGAACAACTTTGCCGAGATTCTCGAGGAGACCGACGGTGTCATGGTTGCCCGTGGTGACCTGGGTATTGAGATCCCCGCCGCCGAGGTGTTCGCTGCCCAGAAGAAGATGATTGCCATGTGCAACATTGCTGGCAAGCCCGTCATCTGTGCTACCCAGATGCTCGAGTCCATGATCAAGAACCCTCGTCCTACTCGTGCTGAGATTAGCGATGTTGGCAACGCCGTCACCGATGGCGCTGACTGCGTCATGCTTTCTGGTGAGACCGCCAAGGGTAACTACCCCGCCGAGTCCGTCCGTGAGATGCACGAGGCCAGTCTCAAGGCTGAGAACACCATCCCCTACGTCTCCCACTTCGAGGAGTTGTGCACCCTGGTGAAGCGCCCCGTCTCCCCCGTCGAGTCCTGTGCCATGGCTGCCGTCCGTGCCTCCCTCGACCTTGGAGCTGGTGGTATCATTGTTCTCTCCACCTCTGGAGACTCAGCCCGCCTGCTGTCCAAGTACCGCCCTATCTGCCCCATCTTCATGGTGACCCGAAACCCCACCACTTCTCGATTCAGCCACCTGTACCGTGGTGTCTATCCTTTCCTGTACCCCGAGCAGAAGCCCGACTTCGAGACTGTCAACTGGCAGGAGGATGTCGACAAGCGCATCAAGTGGGCCGTCACCCACGCCATCGAGCTCGGCACCCTGACTGCCGGCGACACCGTCGTCGTCGTCCAGGGCTGGAAGGGCGGCATGGGCAACACCAACACCCTGCGCATTGTCCGCGCTGACCCAGACCACCTGGGCATTGGCCAGATGGCTTAGACGACTGGATTTGGAATAAAAGGGGAAAACATTTGCTGGATTTGGGAAGAATGGGAATGATATTTTTTTTTTGTTTTAAAGAAAGAAAAGAGGAAAAACGAAGTGCTTTGAATGGCTATGATGGTTATAAACGCAACAACGCCCGAGGTATGAAGCTAGCTAGTTTTTGAGGCGGTTGCATGCAGGTCACCTATCAATTAATGACAAAAAATAAAACTTTACGTCTTAACGAATGAAAAAGAGCATTACCTCTAAGAGGCTCCCAAGTTTTGGCAACATGTCTGTGAAAGTGTTATAATAGACGTTGATCATTTATTCTCGCCACTATGGCGCTTTATAGGTTCCCGATGGGTATGGTACATATCATACCCAAGATAAAATCCCCTTCTCTTTCCAATTAGTCTCCCCTATTGTTTTATAGATCATGTAATTTGGATGGCCTTTGCTCTCCATATCGAGCTGAATAGTCTTTCACTCTCGATCTCGAGTAGGTTGGTCTTCGCCCTCCATCTCAAGTATGTTTGTCCCATTCCCTGTGATTAAAAATATCCTATGCAGCCGAACCCATTCGACTTTTTTAATGCTAACGTATAAAAGGTAGTGGTGTGATGGTTTGGCGTTTGTAAATCTTAAAGTGGTGTCTAAAATCGTGTCGTTTGGAGCAAGTCTAGAAGATAGTGGAAAAAAGGGAAGAGTGCTCTCTCATAAATTCTTGATATCAAATCTCTTGCGCAGTGTCTCGCCGTGCTTGACAAATAACCACGCAATGGGTGATAGCGCGAGGCCAATGAAGCCGAGGATGCTATTGCCCCAACCCATGCCGAGGCGGTTATACATGGGTAGGCCGGCGAGGGGGAGGACGGATCCTGCGATGGAGCGGATGACTGCGTTTGCGGCGAGCGCGGAGGCGGCGTAAATTGTAAAGGTATCGACGAGATACATTTGCAGGGACTAGAGGTGGTGATGTTTAGCTGGATGTTTTCTATTGGTGAGAGAAGAGGGGGGCTTACCATGTAGACGATGAGATCGCCAACGCCAATCACGACGGTACCAATGATGGGTGCGATCCAGTGGACCTGGTACTCGGCGGTCCACCCGTAGATGAAGAAGCCCACGGGAAGCACGAGGGCGCCGACCATCAGGGGCGAGAGGCGGTACTCGGGCTTCATGCCTTCGGGCGCCCTGCCCTCTGCCTCTGCCGCCACGGCCTCTTCCGCAGCCTTCTTTTTGATGGTCCTGTCGCTGGTGAGGGAGAAGAAGGCGACGCCAATCATGCTACCGATCCCGATTCCTAGGAAAGTGAGGCCTGCGAAGCTCGTCTTGAAATGGTAGATTTCCATAAAGAGGGGGGTTAAGCTGGTGAAGAGTAGGTAGAGATATGCGTAAACCACGCCGACGTAGATGCCGCAGATGATGCTGATGGGAGACAATACTAGCAGCTTGAATGGTCGTAGGATGCCGCGCTTGAGGTACGCAGCACTTGACAGTCCGGGATCGAGCTTGGACCGTAAGAGGGGGTTGCCCGTTTCTTTTCTCAGCCTTTTAGCCTTGCGGTCGAGTAGTACGGAAGCATACGTCTCGCTGGCAAGGACAGCGTAGAGAAAGGCCAGGGTGCCCGCGAGAATCGCCATGATCCAAAAGACCCAGCGCCATCCGAGACCCGTAGTGATGAACCCGCCGACAACAGGACCGACGACCGGGCCTAACAGGGGCCCGATAGCGAAGCCTGCCATGGCGGCGCCGCGCTTCTCCTGGGTAATCATGTCGGTGATGGTGCCGCCGCCGTTTGTGATGGGACAAGAGCCGAAGATGCCACTGAAGAATCGAAAAACGATGAGGGCGTTCATTGACGGGGCCTTTGCACAGGCGATGACGAAGACTTGATGGGTGTTAGTTGTGTCGTCCATAGAATATGAGATAGCAAGGGCTGTATATGATATATGAGATGAATTGGCTAGGCTGAAATCTTACCAATGAAGCCAACGTTTGTGGTGTTGTAAACGATTTGTCGGCCATACAGCTCAGACAATGGTGCAAAGAGCATAGGGCCAGCAGCAAAGCCCAGGACGTATACGGAAACGCAAAAGGCTGCCAGTTCCTGGCTTGTGGTATGGAATTCCACCATGAGATCAGGGACACCAGGAGCAAACATGGCTAGACATGACACGTCAGTCTTGAAGAATTAAAAGACACTAAAAAGGACAAAATGAGGATGTTCATACATGATGCTAAGGGCGTGATGAAAGAAAGAGAGCTGACGAGAACGCTATTGAGAACTTTGCGCCAGGCGGGCCAATTGTAGGGGTTTTGAAGGTCGTCATCGCCATCCCACCACACCAGATTTTCATCATCGTTGGAGTCTGCATCCTGAACAACATAGATCTGTTTCTCAGTGTCGGTGGTAGGATCGGCTACGTCGTTGGAGTCGCGAGGGTCTCTAGAGATGCTGGTAGAGTTTCGTTCGAGGCCATGCTTCTCGTCAGCGCGTGGATGTAGCGCTGCTCCGTGTTCTGAAGACTGGGATTGAGCGTCTGTGGAGGTGCTGGAGGAGGCCATTGTGGCCGGTTGCTGCGCTTTTCGCCAAGTTAGCCAGGCATGGTCATGTTTGGTGATGTTTTATTGTTCAAGTTGGCGTAGTTGTATTGGTTGACACGGTTGAAGAGCACGGTAGGCACGAGTAAGCTGAACACATGTTTTCGTCTTCTTGTCTTCTTTTTTCTTTTTTCTCCCCTTCTATTTTTTTGGTGGCGGAGATTTTAATTTGCTTTGGTTTCAATTTTCAAAGGGGAGGCCAGGCAAGTTAATTGGGTGTTTGAAACAACATTGATCGGGCATAAGCGTGCGGGCTCGGTATTATGACACGATGGCTGAACTTCTCACCTCGAACGCTAAACCTAATAGGCGGCACCAGCTCTTAGTTATTCAAGAAGAAACAAGTCGTCTTAGCCGCGGCTTTAGGCCAGTGCCAGGGCTATGGGATTGTTTGTTTAGCTTTGCATCTCCTTGGTACTCGTAGGGGCTCATGCGAAGACGCTCATGTGAAGACGGTGTGAAGATACAATTGGAGCGTCATAATTGGCGAGAGAGACCAGAGAGAAGGGAGAGAAGGGATGAGAGGATGAAAGAGGAAAGCCTCAAGAGGGGGGAAAGATGGACTCGAAATGCGGCATAACGAAGATGGCCTTGCCAGCAAGGAATTGGGACAGCCCAGGGTGAGGGTCGTGCGATGTACCGCAGCAACTAGCGGAGCGCAGCACAAGAATACGGGCCATGGATCTCGACCAGGGCCAGACAAGCCAGAGTAAGGTAGCATCGATGGCCTTGGTCCAAACTAGCAACTCATGCTCCGCCATGCACATGTATGAGTACCTGTATCGAGTTTCCAAAGCCGTCCGAGGCGAATATGCGTTTCTCCCGGCGGGGGCCAAAAACCAGCATATCGAACAGTGTGCAATAAGCATATCCAGCGGTCGAGTCTGACAGTTGCCCCCCAATCATTGCCAGATCGCGACAAGGGCCTCTCCCCCACACCCCCCCCCGAATGATTCTCCTCTCGGGCCTGGAGTCGCCTGAAGGTATGGAGAAATGGAGAAGGGGAGCAGATGTGGTGGCGGCGCCGGCCTTTCGCCCCGATCTTGAGTCGGCCGCTACTGTCAGCGCCGGTTTGTGTCTCTGCTTTCGGCACACCTGCAGCTGCAACGGCCAACTTGAGCGGATCAGCAGCAGCTAGGTAGGCCGAAGCATTGCTGTTATGTTATGCGGACTTAGAGAACAAAGCAGGGCAGAATAACTTTTTGGACTCGTACGACCAGTCACGTACGACCGTGTGCTGCTGACATTGATGACAACACAGAATAATGCAACTTCCAGTTGAAGTGACTGCTGGAATTAGGGGGTTGTACTGCTGTCTCAGCACGTGCACTTAGTGCCCTGAACCCTTGGACTTGTTCTCGAAGCGGGCGTTGTAATGCTTGCTGGTACCAGCTGCGTTCTCGTTCCGTCCCTGGTAGCCCGCTCGAGTATTCGGTACTTTCAGGCCGCCAAGACACGACTCCGGCGGGGCATGCAGAGCCGTTGCATGGGGAGCCTTTTAGCACAAGTCGTCCGCCAGAGCTTCTGCAGGCAAAAGTTCCCTGTACTTGGATCCAGGAAATTGAGTTGTTGCGGTCAGGTACTCGGTACAGGCCACGGCCGTACGACCTGTACCTTACATCGGATGGGATACTTTTACGTGAGCTGAACCCATCTCGTCGTGCAAAAAGGCGGGAGACCAGACGTTATCGTAGCATCAAAGGAACCGTTTCTAAGCCCGAAGGAATTGCGCCTTCATCTACTCGTATGTACAACTCGTACCGTATGCACATCATCCTTTATCTGCTGTTGATCTTGGCTACATGTGACCACTTAGAGCAGCTTCGCAACATCTCACCCAATCAGCGGCAGATGTTTTCCGACGTGTGCATATAACCGGCTGTCGCTTCAGGCCCCCGGATTTTCCGCCATCGACCACGTTTGCCTTCGGAGGATTATACGCATTTGCTGTTAGGTGGGAATAATAAACTACACAAGTACCAGCTTCCACACCCTTTCGTTCAAGCTGTCTGCACCTCCTCCGTGACGTTGATGCCATCCATGGTATTCGCTCATGCTAGATGAGCCTGTCTCTGTGTTCAAGTTGCAATTTGGCGCATCTTGACTGTACATGCAATCAGCTTCCCACAAATGCTCTCCGAGACATGCCACGACTTGTCTCACCGAATGACCGTAATTGGCAATGCCGAAACGGCTGGTGCTACATCTCTCATTCCATAGATTGTCTTTGATTATTCACAAATTCCAGTTTTCGGCGTGGTTTGCGAGCGAATCGAGCGGCAGTCCTTTCAGATAAGGGCCCTGTTAAAGAGGTGCGCTGCGTCAAGATGTCTCACAAACGCATTTCGTGTCAATGGTAAACCACGTTGGCCTCGCCCTCACTAACTGACATGACTCGGCTTGCTGCCGATCACATGCTAATTGCTAATGGTGTTGGTCCCGTGCTGAGACGCTGAGCTGTCAACCTGTCTGTGCTATTTTTGGGCCCTGGGGTTACAAGTCAAAATACACCTCTGATTTTTACATGGAATGATTCAAACACAATATACTCCGCACATATGTGCGTAAAGCAACAATAACCATGAGTAGAACCTTTGACACGGCGTCACTGAAAATGGAAAACAGGTTGACAAATGCCTTCACGTCGTAGGTCGTACACTACCTACATATGTATGCTGCTGTCTCACGGCTCTTCGGACTTCGTTGGGCACCCGAGCACAATGAATCCTCCTTGCGCAATGACACGCCGGAGAGTGGCCAAAAAGGCAACGGCTCTGTTACCCGCGCGCTGCCGGTGCCACTGCCGAGTTTGCGAGTGTCATGGTGCAACCTCAATCTGCACATTAGATATGGTGGCATTTCGCTTCGGAGTAATTACAAGTGCGAGTCTGGTGCTACAGAATTTCAGCAGTCTTCGTATATTTCTTTTCTATTCTATCCAAGTTAGCTCTCTACCTATGAATTCATAACTATATGTGTACTCGTATGTGTATGTACAGAGGGGGTGGGCAATATGTTGGGCTGAGGAATTTGGACCTCGTTTATTTTTAGTGTGATGACTCTGAGACATGCATGCGGCTGGAGTTGTCAGTTGTCACTATCTCCCTTATCGAGCTGCAGGTACTAGGATAAGGGAAATTAAAACGATGATCCAAGAGAGATGATCTTTATGATAGACTCGGCAGTTGGTAAGTTAAATAAGTATGTAGATCGATATATGCTGTTAGTGATGCCGAACAGCCGTCTGTCATAAAGTGCGGGATACATTTTGGTGTATGTTTGAAATGAACATTAAGGCCAAAAATTGCGGAATGCCTCTTATATCCATGCTAGAGGACTTGGGTATCTATATACAATGCACAAATTCTTCCATCTAAGCACTCGTAGCCCTCATCTTAGCAGTCTCGCACTCACCAATCCGTCCCTAAAGCTGGACAACTCTCCCAGCGTAGACTCTGCGCGCTCTTGAAGAATCTCGCATTGAAGGCTAATCACCCTCGCTTCTCTGGCTGCTCTCGGGTCATCTCTTACTTGGTTGATGATGGCGGCCACATCCTTGATTCTGTCCACCAGTATAGTTTGAAGGTCCACAAGCACAGAGAGTAGCATCGAAGCAGCAGTATTAGTAGGGGCAACAAAAGACCCAACGCGGATTTCCGGAACGTCAAATTTGGGGTCGTAGTCTGGCGGAAGGGTTGCGACCATAAAGGCGCACATTCGGCCATGCTCTGCAAGAGTATCCATAATGTCGAGAAGACGGATGTGGCATGCCATGACGAGATTTAAGAGTGCGTGGTCTATCTTGGGCAATGGCGTTGTATGCAAGGACGTACGGTCTTGGTGTATGCAATCCGGAACAGTGCAGATGGCATCCGATTCAGGAGCCGTTATGCGTTTGTTGATGGCGGCGGACGCGGCCTCAGGGTACATAGAGGCGAGATCCTGCGCGTGCTGAAGGAGCCCATCCAGAGTTGACTGCAGGTCAAAGTTGTCTCCCACGTTATCGGCGTATTCTCTTAATTGCTGCCTCGGGACGTGGTGCATGTCCAGGGATGACGGCATAGCCTGCAACATGCGATCCAGGGCAGATAGAACTCCTGCAAGTCGCTCCGAAACGGTCTGGGCTGGCGTCTCAAACGCTTGACTTGGCGTCTGATGCCCCTGTTGCTGTTGGTCCAAGACGATGAGATCGGGCCAGTCAAAGCCATTCTGGTTATGATTCTGGTTCAGAGGATATCGGAAGGGCCTCGTTGGCGGACTGAAGACGCAGGTGACGTTGGCCTTGGTGCAACGGCTACAGCATAGAGAGCCCGGCGGTCTTGGGCATCTGAGCTTCTTGTCATGGCATCGATCACATGCTTGGCGAAGGTCCATGGCGGATCAGAGCATGTTTGAGGCGTTGATGCCGTCTGCTGTGGCTGGCTTGAGTATGAATAATACGGGAGGTAAAAAGAGGAGCGGATGCGGTCAGTTTTCGATGAACCTCATTGGGAGCGCTGGGGAAGATCCGATAGGCTGGGCAGCCCTATGGAAAAGTGCAAGTGCTGGAGCATCAAATCAATTAAAATCAAATCACGAACAGCGCCCGCATTGGTGGCGCTAGGTTGGTGCCGCAGATGCTCGTATTGGTGCATCTGGGCACTAATCGGTGTAACAATCTATTATATGATATTGATTGAACATGAGATGAGACTAAATCAGATCATTGGAGTCAGGGCTGAGAGAAAAGTCTATAGTCAATGTACTCTGTAGGCTTCCACCTCCATGACGCTGCTCCTAATGATATCAATACCAGACTCATCCATGCATGTACCTTGTATGCCAATTGAGCCCCCAAAGGTACAAACAAACTTCAGATGCTGCACGCTTCTCCGCACTCAAACGGAAACAGACTTCAATGGATCAAATCATCGAATGGATGGATGAGGTGACGCTGTTTGGCGCTGCGGGGCCGCTACGGCCCTTGAAAGTTTCTTCTTCAATACCTGCAGCTCGCCCTGCCCATATGTATGGAGCCACTAATGAAGGTAGAGCTCAAACAACTGCTATTACGTCGTTGTCACAGCACCAGAGCTCCCTCTTTTTATTCTTGTACATCCCACGCCACCTCGACAATCCCACGATCCTAGAAGCTTCGACGCCCTTCTATCAACCCCTGACGACGCATCTCAATTGCCTGTGCTATAAATTGCCATAACTTGAAGTTTTGCGCGTCGCTGGCTGCAATCGCCATGCTGGCACTCCTTCACACGACCGACACCCGCAGCCTGTCGCAATGTCGTTGATCCCATACCAGCCTCAGGAGGGCCGCGAGATTGTGCTGTGCGTCATCCCATCTATGCTTTCCAGACAATTTGAGAGATCCTGCAGTTGCTAACATCGAATCGCCTTGGCCTATAGACGACATCGCAATGCCATCGTTGTGCGCGATCCCAGTTCGCAGCGCCTAGAGATTCGAGGCCATCCCGAATGTCCTACTTGCCACCGCCCGCTAGGCCCCTCGCCGTCGGAACATTCGTTCGATCACCAGTATGGCGTTGACCCCGACTCCTATGTTGACCCGGGATACTTCCGTATGCTTCGCGCTGGACACGCCGATTCGAGCGCAACCGACCAAGCACCATCAAGTCTTATTCGCAGGCTGTTTCGACCTTCGCCCAGCAGCGATGACCAAAGTACACGAACTTCACCTGCCGTAGACGATAATGCCGAATTCATATCTAGCACCCCAGGCGTGTCGCAGCCCGAAGGAAGCAGAATCAAGAGAGAGGCTTTTAGTCCAAATTATTTCAAGACCTTCTTTGTCGAAGAAAAGGTCTTGGGTAAGGGAGGCAAGGGAGTGGTGTTACTGGTGCGGCATGAAATTGACGGCTGCCAGTTGGGCCATTTTGCCTGCAAGCGAGTTCCTGTTGGCGATGATCATGCTTGGCTTGAAAAGGTTCTGATAGAGGTTGAGCTCCTCGCCAAGCTCTCTCATCCCAACCTTGTTTCGTACCGACATGTCTGGCTGGAAGACGTCAGGTTGACCATGTTCGGCCCCAGTGTCGCTTGCGCATTCATTCTCCAACAATACTGCAACGCTGGCGACCTTCATCAGTATGTAATAGGGAGTGTGCCCAAGGAGGTTACGAAAGAGGAGCTCAAAGAGCGCATTCGCCGACGGTCGCGAGGCCAGATTGATGCGTCTCGAGAGAACCTACACGATAAACCCAGATTGTCGGTGGAAGAGATCTACTCGCTGTTTAAAGACGTCACATCTGGAGTTGCTTATCTGCACGGAGCAAATTACATTCATCGGGATTTAAAGCCAAGCAACTGTCTCTTGCACCGAGAGGCCGGCAAACTCCGGTGTCTCATCAGCGACTTTGGCGAAGTCCAGCCAGAACATGTGGTGCGGAAATCGACGGGCACAACAGGTACCATATCGTATTGTGCGCCTGAGGTTCTTCGTGAGGATGAGACTGGGAAATATGGAAACTTTACAACAAAGTCGGATATCTTCTCTCTCGGAATGATTCTCTACTTCATGTGCTTTGGCAGACTCCCATACCAATCTGCCAACGCCGTCCAAGAGGAATTGGAAGACGTCGATCAGCTCAGAGCTGAGATTACTGATTGGACGGGCTTTCAAGACGAGCGGCGCGAGAGGCCGGATCTTCCCTCAAAGCTGTATATGCTGCTGAAGAAACTGCTTGCTCTAGATCCAGCTGAGAGACCCAGCGCCAACGAAGTTCTGAATGCGATGAAGAGCGAAACCTACTTTGATGGAATGACAAAAGATCGTACCCCTAGCCCTGCCGTCGGATTACGAGGCAACAGAGTCCAAAGCTTGGATTCTCCTGCGGCGCCAAGCACCCCAGTTCCAGGTGAGCCCCCCTAATCTGCATTCTCGACAGCACTTGATCTTATAGTTTAGCAGATCCACGACGTGGCTATCACTCTCGCAGTCTTAGCGTGCCTCAGAATGATGCTGCCTCATGGCCCCCCACCGTGCCTCACGACGAGGAGATTTTGCAAGACGGCGCCGTCTTTGATCACGCAGACGCAGAACCGTCCAATGCAATCGTCAAGAGCCGTAGTCACTCTTCGCATCGCGACCATGATCAGCAAGCTCTCCAGCCAGCCGTACAGAGAAACCTTCCCATACAGACCAACGGCCATGCGCGCCTCGACGGGCCCCTTCTCCTAACGCCGCCTCCGAGAGAGGGTTCTGCGATGCCGCGCGGAGCAGGGCTCCTTCTGCTGCGGTTCTGCACTGCGGTAGGCGTCACTCCGGATACTGTAAGATACTTTGGCCGCCTGTCCTTGTTTCTCGTCAAGCTCGCTACTTTGGTGCGGCCGTGCTGGCCTTACATGGCTAGCCTCGAGGTTGCCGGCCCTCTCGTGCTGCTGGCTGTGTTGGACTTGGGGCTCCCAACTAGCAATCATGCTACCCCTGCTCGACGTCCTAGTCATGGTGAAGTCGTAACAAGCTTGTTTCGTCAGACTGGGTTGGGCACAAGGCTTTTATTTCTTGTGTTGCATCTGACTGTAATCTGGCTGGCTGGTCGCTGGGAGGCTCTTTGTGTTGCTGTTCCTCGTGACGAGTGGGATGGCTGGCAGAATTTATAATAGGTTTTCTCATTTGCTTTTAATATGTTTGTAATTGTAACGGGAAAGGCAGCAAAAAGGCACAGCGTAGGGATTTAAAAAGTGCTACCAACTATTAAAAATAGAATAGCGCCAGAGAATGAAACTTCCATAATATTCGAACATAATAAAGTTCCATAATATTTCAACACAAGAAAACATATGATACAGTCCACAAGACAGCCATTGACAAAGAACTCCCTACATCTTCATCGCCCCCTTGGCCCCAAACGTCCTCCTCCTCGCCATCTCAACGCCAGCCAGAGACACCACATTCCGATTAACACCACGCCGTCCTCTCCGGCTCTCAGCCGACCTAAGCTTTCTCCCGCCTGTGATGCTCCCGAAGCCAAAGTCAGGATGGCCACCCAGACTGCCAAAGATGTCGCCGATGTAGTTGGTCGGAGGCACGCCACGCGCAAAGGTACAGTCCCAATCGGCGAGGATGCCGCGGACGACTTGTATGCCGGCGGCGTAGAGGTTGGCGATGGCGATGTGGAAGCCGTTTTGGTTCGTGTGGGTGAGGTGCTCCCAGTCAGTACGGGAGGGGGGAGGGCGGTCGAAGTTGGAGCCTGGCGTCATTGTAATTGTGTGAGTTGGGACGTACTTTTGGATGGATGTACAGGTACCTTATATGTGTATCAGGTAGATGGTGTAGATGCTACTGTAATAAAGGGGGTATTTGCTCACCTGTACGCATGGCAATGACACGGCTGAAGTCGACCAGCCCTTCAATCGCTGCTCTCACCAATACCTCCAGCGTCGCATTGTCTTCCTGTGCACTCATGCAATAGACGCCCGTGCCATTGGTCCACAGAGACGTCGTGTTCTCAAACGCCTGTGCAAGCCTACCACCCGTATAATAGACATCGCTCGTGGCACTATCGCACTTGACGACGCTGGGCGGCATCACGGCCGTGTGGTAGGGCGGGCCCATTTCCGAGTACAAGAGGCGGTAATTGCGCGTCTCTTGGGCGTCTTGCAGCTGGGCTCGCTGGGCAAAAGCGTGGGCGGCGTCACGCAAGTTGGCGTTGAGCTCAAAGACCTCGGTGCCGTATGTGATGCAGGGATACTCGAAGGGGTGGGCACGGCCGTACGGGATGTAACCCGTGGGCCAGTCCTCGGGCAGAGATCGGGAGTCGATTTCGTATTGGAGAGCGACTTGGACGGCATACCGAGCAAAGGCGACGCTGCCAATGGTTGCATGCCGTGGATTCACACCCGCGATGCCTGCCAGGAGAAAGTATGTCTGCGTGAAGTTGAAGCTTTTGGATAGTACGAGAGCTGTCATGGACACGGCTGAGTTGATTTCTCCCTCGCTGACGGTCAGTTGGCAGACACTCCCTGATTGCGTGCAGAAGACGAGAGGGTAGAGCATAGAGAGGCCGGGTGTGGCTATGGCTTGCGAGGTGAGGTTTCCCAAGCCGGACTGAGAAAAGTTGTCGAGCCATATTTGACCCTCGGGTTCAAACTGGATGGGAAGATATTTCTGGTTAGAGCTGATTTGGCAGCGGAAGAGATGAAGACGAGGAGTAGACAAACCATCGATATGATCATCACTTTTGGAGAGATAACTCCTGTAAATTGAGCGTGTGTGGCCACCGCAGCGAGAAGCATAGCTAGGATAGGTGTGAGGAGCATCGCCATGACGTGAGTAGACAATATGCTTGAAGTTGAGAAGCATGACCACACCCACACAGCCGGAGCACATGATGCGAAACATTCGATGGCATGAATTTATACTTATGCATTTGAAGCTTAAAAACAGACTCATGGTGATTAGGCGCCGTTCTGAATAACAGTGATATAAAGTCTTCGTGTCTTTGTGTAATGCGGTTCTCCATGTTCCCTTTGTTTCCTTCTAAACGCCTTCATATTCACTACCCAAGTTTAGTCCAAGTCACGAGGACGCGGAATATGATGGACAGCCTTGCCTAGTTTGGTGGCATGTCGCCGAAAAGCGACTGAAACATGGCCAGGCGAGGCTTATGAAACATCTATGGAGAGGATATATGATAACCGGAGTTTCCAGCAAGCGTCTTGTTTTCCGCTGTTTGCTGTTTGGATCCTCGTTAGTAACAAGCTCGTAAAAGCAGTCGACCGATTGGGGATATGTCCATGTTTAGACAGCATCAGATTCCTATTCACGAATCCTTCAGTAGAAAGGCGGGAGCAAACAAAGCATCTTTAGCCGTAGATTGGTCTCAATGGAGAAGCTTGATCAACTGAGACAAGGTATTCTGGTCACTTATGCATGATAAACAGCCGAAATTGAACTCAGGTGAGCATAAATAGTGTATAAGAGCTAGTTGCTTGCTCGAGACACTTGCTCAGAGAGACGATATAATCGCCTTGTAACCGAAGCCGGTTTCAGTGACGCTGGCCCAGGGTCTCTCGATAAACTGGCCGAAGGGCAGCATGGTTGTAGATAAGTGCCGGCTGCAATGCAGGTGCCGGCTGCGAGTATGCGAAAGGAGAAAAAAGGGGGCTTTTCTTGTTTGCCGTTCTTGTGCTCTGTGCAACTCGAGAGTGCTTGATCTAGCGACTGTCTCGGAAGAAGCGACTTAGATCCGGCGAGAGACCGCAAATGCTGCAGCACGGCTACGTCTATTGGCTCCTGGCAAACGATGTCCGCTAGCCTCGGTATTCGGAGAGTGTTTTGATGACTGCATATGGAATTGGGCGATCATAATACATGTCACTACCTTATAAAGGGACTCAGATGTTGCTGCTCTTGGGAAATCTCTTGCGGTATCAAGGCGAGAGAGGGGGAAGCAGCCCCGTCCACTCAACTATTTCTTGTGGATGATGGGACCTGCTGTGGTACGGTTGGCTAGCCGTTGGTAGTTGTCGCCTCTCTCTCACGCTCAGACCAGGTCGCATGCTCATCTGTCTGATTTCGGGTTAGGCGCCACGGCTCGGAGATGTCCAGAAGGGTGTGTAAGCGCCAAGCAACTTGGCTTTTGGTGTCGTGATCCTATTATGGAGCGCAACTTGGGTTGCTCCATAGCTTCGTGTCCCATTCACATCTAGAATGCTTGGGATGAAGAAAGTAACAAGGCTTCTAAAACGTTTTCGGAGTTTTGTTTCTTTTTCTCACCTTTCTCTCCCTCGCTAATAGTCGTTTCTGGTAGGAATTACGCCGATAGGAGATTCGGACAATAACAGGGCACGGGTTGGCGTCTTGGTGTGTGGTGGCTGGCGCCGGTAGCTGGGCTTTGGAGCACTCGAATCTGGGGCTGGATTCCATATTCTGAGCGGAAATGTCAAAGAAAGAGCCATAGAACAGTCACTAGAAGTATGGCTGTTTGTTGGTGGTCGGCCCTACTGGCAAGCCACACGACGGCCGGCTGACGGCGTTGCGCCTCCTTGTATTCATGCCTATGCTGCAAGGCTTAGAGTCGATGGCAAAGTGCCACTCAGAAAACTTCCTGATTTGTGAACTTCAAAGGACGGTTAAACGGCCTGTCCATGTTGCCGTTGGCTGGCTCTAGCAACAAAGGATATCCGTGGCGTCGGCACTCGATGCGACAGAGCACAATGGCGACGCCACGAAAACTGTCTTGGAAGCAGAAACAGTTGGTCTGAGAGGATATAGGTTGCCAAGAGGCTGCCAAGTGAGGGGAGGCTCCTCTATTTCGCCCAGCCATAAAGCTCAGTGTCGTTCGGGGGCCAAACAGTTCGATTGGCTGGCTCCATTTCTATGCGACTCCGCAAGACTGACCGTAGGGCTCGATGATCGAGTAATCATCTGATGTAGGGAGTCTTCAAAGATTGACTTTGCCAAGCACAGTGTCGGAAGGATTCGTAAGGCCACCTCGGCCGAACCAAGAAGCCCTGCCTTATTAGCATTTTCGATCAAGCTGGTGATGGTCATTGGCTGCTAGACCCGGTTTTCCTTTGGATGGACAGACAAAAAGGTCTGCCAAGGCTCATCGGGAGTGCGAGTCACCGGCCGTAGTCGAGTTAGTTGACGTGCCAAAGTGGAGAGCAGGACGCGGCCCTCCCTTTTAGCTGCGAGCCGATGGGCTTGTTAGTGCTCATACCTACGGAACATAATTTCGGAGGCTGCATGATGCTGCAGCTGCAGAGGCAGGAGTACAGATTAGGCGGTTGGATGGATGGATGTTGGGTGACGGCGAGAGTTGTCTGTTGTGCTGTTGATGGAGAGAGGAGGAGAGGGGAAGACTGCGGATTGTAGATTGTGAGAAGACTCTTGGAGGTGCAGCCCATTTCTCTCGGTGGCAGAGTTTGGATCCAGCAGCTTGGCACCCGTCACTTGGTTGCCGTCCGGGCGTCTTAGTGGCTCTCGTAGTGCCTGGCCGGTCTAAGCTGGGGCGGGATTAGCTCCCTGTGGCGGCCTGTCCCCCCCGGCACCGCTCCATCGAGCGCTGTAAATCCCCTCTGCCAAAGCGTCACTCAGTGGGTCGAAAAATATCATTTATTGCTGGCACCGGCCCCCAATCCATCCATCCCACATGGGATTCGCATCTCCAATTCCGCTGCGACAAAGAGAAGCCGTGCCTCGACTGCAGATGCTTCTCTAGGACCGGCCCTGGCATCTGGGCTCTCCCCCATGGACGAAATCACGCCCGCCGACTCGGTTACGCGCCGCCATGTGGACGCTGGCAAGCAGGCGACGGAGCTGGTGGCGGAGCTCAACGCCGAAGAGCCACTGCCGGCAAACAACTTCGCCTTTACGCCGTCCCAGTTGCACAAGCTCTTGAAGCAGCGGAGTCTTGCGGCTCTCGACATCTTTGGGGGCCTCCGCGGCCTTGTGTTGGGCCTTCGTACCGATATCGCTGCGGGCCTGAGTGCTGATGAGGCCAATCTCGATGGCACAATCACCTTTAACGAGGCCGTTACGGCTGCTCGCCAGGACCGCGAGCCTGTCCTCTCTCCCGTCGAGGTGCCTCTTGCTCGTCCAAATTTGACCTTCCAGATAGGCGGACCGGATCATCAGTTCATCGACCGGAGACGCATCTTCGGCGCCAACCGGCTGCCCCGACGCCGACAAAAGTCTTTCTTCAAGCTCATGTGGATTGCCTTCAACGACAAGCTCATGATTCTGCTTACAATCTCCGCCTCTATATCTCTGGCAATCGGACTGTATCAGTCACTCACGGCTGACGAGGACACATCTAATATCGAATGGGTTGATGGCGTAACGGTTGTGGCTGCTATTATCGTCATTGTCCTGGCCAGCGCCGCCACCGACTGGCAAAAGAATCACCGATTCGAGAAGCTTAACGAGCGACAGCAGCAACGTGATGTGACGGTTCTTCGATCTGGCAGGATACAGCAAATCTCGATATACGATATTTTGGTGGGAGATGTCCTGCACATTGAGGCCGGCGAAGTTGTGGCTGCCGACGGTGTGCTGATTCAGGGCTCCAGCTTATACATCGATGAGTCGTCCATCACGGGAGAGACTCAGCTAGTCCGCAAAATGGCCCCGGCGGATTGCAACCGTTCTCGAACCGTGGCTGATCCCTTCATCTTTAGCGGCACTACTGTTTGTCGTGGTGTCGGCCGCTTTCTTGTCCTTTCTATAGGCGAAAACTCGGCCCACGGGAGGACACTCATGTCTTTGCGAGAGGATATTGAGGAGACGCCTCTTCAGGCCAAGCTTGGAAGATTGGGCAAGCAGCTCATCATATTTGGTGCCACCGCAGGTGCCATTTACTTTTTGATCCTCTTTATCCGGTATCTCGTCCGATTGCCGCACCACAGACACGCTCGCCCAACCCAGAAAGCCGAAGCCTTTCTTCGAATCGTCATGCTTGCCGTTACTATAGTCGTAATCACCGTCCCCGAAGGCCTAGCGTTAAACGTCACTATCGCTCTTGCGTTCGCAACCACGAGGATGCTCAAGGACCACAATCTCGTTCGTCTTATTCGGTCCTGTGAGATTATGGGCAATGCCACGTCCATCTGCTCTGACAAGACGGGAACTCTGACGCAAAACAAAATGGCCGTTGTTGCTGGCCGTGTCGGGCTCGAAAGCGGTTTTGAGGATCTCGAAATGCCCATCACAGGCTCAAGCTCAAGTCCTGCCTCATCGGTAGCGAAGCTGCCATCGGCCAGACGGTTCATGTCGACTGTCTCTCCACAAATGCAGAGCTTGATCAAAGACAGCATAGCCCTCAACTCCACCGCGTTCGAGAGAGACGACTCCGCAAGCGCCGACTTTGTGGGATCTAGTACCGAGACAGCCCTGCTCAAATTTGGTCGAGATCACTTAGGTATGGGAAAGCTTAGGGAAGAACGTGCCAACAACCCCATCGTCGCCATGCTCCCGTTTGATTCAGCGCGAAAGTGGATGGCTGTATTAGTAAAGCTTCCCAACGGCAAATACCGACTCCTGGTCAAAGGAGCTGCTGAAATCGTGTTCGAGTATTGTGCTTTCATAGTGGCAGACCCAACCTTTCAATTCACCACCGCTAGGCTCGAGGAATCGGATAGGGAGAGTTTCCGCAAAACGATCAATGACTATGCTGTCAATCTTCTTCGCCCGGTTGCTATAAGCTTCCGAGACTTTGATGAGCACGAAGTATTTGAGCACCCAGACGATGACCCTGCCTCTGTTAATCTGGAATGGTTGGCATCGGGCATGGTATTCATCGGCTTCTTTGGGATTCGCGATCCACTACGGCCAGAAGTGGTCGATTCCGTACGCAAGTGTCAAGATGCCGGCGTCTTTGTGCGCATGGTTACTGGCGACAACTTCCTTACGGCCAAGGCTGTTGCTACGGAATGTGGCATATATACCCCTGGCGGCGTTGCCATGGACGGGCAAACATTCAGAAAGCTGACCCCGTCGCAACGCGATGCCATCATCCCTCGCTTGCAGGTATTGGCGAGATCCAGTCCTGAAGACAAACTGTTACTCGTCACACGCTTGAGAGAGATGAAAGAGACGGTAGCAGTTACTGGCGACGGAACAAACGATGCGCTTGCTCTGAAGGCAGCAGATGTTGGCTTTGCCATGGGAATGCAGGGCACCGAAGTTGCTAAAGAAGCTGCGTCTATCATTTTGCTTGACGACAACTTTGCATCCATTGTAAAGGCCTTGAGTTGGGGTCGCACAGTGAATGATGCCGTCAAGAAATTCATTCAGGTAAGTAGCATTTTTACAAGGCTCATGTTCGAGACAACAGGTGGCTAACATATATACATAGTTCCAATTTACCATCAACGTTACGGCAGGCATCACAACAATCATCTCGGAACTTGTGGGTGATTCTATTTTCACTGTCGTGCAACTGCTCTGGATCAACCTCATCATGGACATTTTTGCATCTCTCGCATTTGCGACCGATCATCCTTCGCCAGATTTCTTGATGCGGAAACCTGAGCCTCGCAATGCACCCATTGTGACCATTACCATGTGGAAGATGATTGTCGGCCAGTCCATTTACCAGCTTTTGGTCGTCTTTTTGGTACATTATGTCGGCTGGGATATATTCAATCCCGGAACCAAGCATGAAATCGACAAGTTGCAAACACTAGTGTTCAACATTTACGTCTGGATGCAGTTTTTCAATCAGCACAACTGTCGAAGAGTGGATAATAAACTAGATATTTGGTACCAGGGAATTTTAAAGAATCCTTGGTTCATTGGCGTGCAGCTTCTGACGATTCTTGGTCAGTTCCTCATCATCTTCAAGGGAGGCGAAGCTTTCGACACGAAGCCGTTGACGGGAGCTCAGTGGGGATGGAGTATCTTGTTTGGCAGCTTGACCATCCCGCTCGGTGCTCTGATTCGCCAAGTACCGGATGAACTGGTAGCAGAGATTTTCCTCGGCTTGAAGAAGCTCTTCCTTTTTATCACAACCCCTTTTCGAAGTGCCTGGGCCAGGATTTGGCGGAAAAAGAAAGCCCAACTGGGAGATGGTTCCCAGCAAGAGCTTGGAGTTGTTGAGAATTCAGCTGTTCCCGCCAGTTCACCAGTTGCAACCTCATCATTTGGCGGGGCAGATCAAATCACTGCAGATGTTAAAACACACCCTGCGAACAGCAATAGCATAGCTGAAAGCTCTGCAATGGGTTCCATGGGCTCCATATCTGAAAAGATTGAGCTCGACCTGCAAGCGTTGATAAATGCCGCCAAGATAGGTCAGCTCGCCGACAAGGAGATGTTCGAGATTCATCCCCGCACGCTGAAAAACGATCCGATCACGACACCACGCTCAAACACGGAAATACCGCCTAGCCAGGACCCGTACATTCTGCGGTATTTTGTCAGAATTAGGAGACACAACGTCCGCGAGGCGACCAGCCAGCCGGTTCGCAGGCCCACGGTCCCATCTCGGGCTATCTGGGTCGAGCCAAGACGACCAGACCCTGCTCGAACAAGGCAGCAGCAAACTCGACGGGAATGGTTTTCTATCGAAGGATTGCTGAGGTCCAAGAGGCGATAGATTAGCCCATAAACTCAGACACCGTTTTGATGCTCCCATTTCTCTTTTTCTCCCTTCCCTTTCTTGATTTATCATTTAGCGCGTTTTTTATGGAGGTTATGCACCCTTTTCTATATTTAATGGGGAAATTGGAACCAGTGGGGACTGAATATCATGACACTTACGCATATACACTTACACATACATCCGGCGAGGTGGACTACGGGCCTCTGCTTATCATATTATATTTTTATTTTACGCTTCTTCTTCTTTCCTTTTGGCACTTATGCATTGGGGAATGGGCCAATTATATCATGAGGTACATGTTCTTCCTGTTGAAGGTAGATGGATAGGCGCTCTATATGGATACACTTATTTTGGTTTCTGTTATGGAGGACGACAGGCGAGTGGTTTGATCGAAAACATCCTGTGGTGCAAGAGATGTTGGTGCTTCATTCATTGACGTTGAACGGCAAATTAGAGGCATTGGTATATTGAGACGGATAAGGTATACATTATAATACTTCATGATTGAACCCATAAAATGGAATGAACCTTTTTCTTCTTCTAAATCTTTCTACGGACTAGCAAAATGAAATGGAAATGATGCAATGCTTGAAAAAGACGGAAGCAATTGAACAACACCAATAATTCTACGCTCATGATTCATCTCCCCCATGCCATTCACCCTTGCTAATGAGATGTCTAAAGGGGCCCCTGGCCTTCATCAGCTCTTCATAACTGCCTTCTTCAACCTTGATTCCACCGTCAATCATGACAATGTTGTCACAAATCTGCATCATATCAGGCGTGTGCGTAACCACCACGATGGCCATCTCGCCCTCCTGCTCCTTAGCCCGTTTTACAAGCCCACGAACAGTCTCACGAATCATGCCCGAAGACTCTGCGTCGAGCGCACTCGTCGGCTCATCCAAAACGAGAAGCTTCGGCTGGCGAACGAGTGCGCGGGCGATGCTCAGGCGCTGCGCTTGGCCTCCTGAAAGAGAGATTCCGCCGTCGCCGACTGTGGTGGCGTAGCCTTCAGGGAGTGATGTGATGAAGTCGTGGATGCCGGCTGCTTGAGCTGCAGCGTATACGTTGAGGCTGTTTCTAAGTGGAGAGTCTTTAGGGAGGCCGTAGGCAATGTTTTCGACAATGGTTGCTGGGAAGAGATGTGGTGTTTGTGATACGTAGGCCATTGTTGAGCGGAGATGTTGTTTGTCGAGCTTGGAGAATGGAATGCCCGCGTAAGTGAGTGATGCTGTGTTTTTTGAGGGGCAGTATAGACCCATGAGGAGAGATATGATTGTTGATTTGCCGGATCCTGAGGAGCCGACGATGGCGGTGCAGCTTCCGCGTGTGATGTCGAAGGAGACTCCACGGAGGACGCGGGAGTTGGGAGACTGTGAGTATGAGAATTGGACGTCCTTGAACTCGATGGGTAGAGGTGTTGGGGTTTTGATGCCTTCTTGGTTTTCTTCCTCTGAGTCTATTGGCATTGTTGCGTAGGCTAGGAGTTGTGTTGCGGTTGCCTGGGCCATTGTGAGCTGAGGCATGCTGCTTAGAGCACCAGTTGAGCTTCCAATGCTGAAAAGTAGCAAGTTGATGACTTGTAGCACTTGTGTAGTGGTGACGCCGTCGCCCGTTGCCAGTAAGAGGGTAGCATAATAGAACACAAGGGCAGTCATGTGATAGTTCATAGACTGATATAAGCCGAAAAGCCCGCACGTATAGCCTGCCCTTTTCATCCCCAGATTGAGGGTATGAGAGATCAATTTCTGATACTTTGTGCTAAAGTACTTTTCAAGCATCAGTGCCCGCACGACACGGATGTTGACAAAAGTCTCATTCAGAATTGCGCCAGAATCGGTGGCTCCTTGGTTGCACTTAGTCTCCCATTTGCCACTGAGAACGGTATATCCCTTGACAGCGCCAATGATCAAAGGCAAGGGTGAAAGCGCGACGAGAGTAAGTTTCCAGGATATCGAAAGCGCCCATATGATGGAGATGGTGATCATGCCAAAGGTATTTATGAAGATGAGAATGAATCGCCCAACAATGTTTCGCGTCTCTTCAGCGTTTCTATCAAGACATTCGTTGATTCGACTGGCCGAGTTCTTCTCTTTGTCGAACCACGACTTTGGCTGCCGTAGGATCTTCTTCAAAGCTTCCAATCGAAGAGCGTTGACCCAGGACTGACCGGTTCTCTCTATCAAGTAGTGACCGCTACCTGTGGACACAGAATCGATGATAGCTATCGCGACCAGATATAGCGCCCATTTTTTCGCCTCGACTGCCCTGTTGACTGGTATGAATAGGACTCCGAAGAGCTTTGCGAGGCAATATGAGAACATTGGCGTTCCTGCTGAACTGATAAAACACAGCAAGATTCCTAAAATGAACAATATTCGATCACACGGTTTGAGTGTTGGCCAAACAGTGCCTAGAGTCGCCAGTAGACCGCTCGGCTTTGCACCTTTGTTGGTTGCAAGTACGTCGTTGCCAATATCCTGAGATGGCTCACGGCCAGAGGCAAGTCGTAAGCTGGAAATATTCTCTCGACGATCCGCCTTTCCAAACACATATAATAGTTCGTCTGTGTTGAACCCTGAATCGTCAAAGAAATCCATCTTGTGGGCCTCTGGTGCGCTGCATCTACGGGGTGGTCCAAAATATTCGTCGAAAGAGTTGTAGGAGTCTCTCTTCTCGGTTTCATAGTAGCGTGTAGCTTCAACGGCTGTCTGTGGTCTTTCTTCTGTATCGGAGCTGTCCCATATCTGCTCTTTTCTCAGTTTCAAAGCAAAGTCCGTTATAGCTCCCAGAGCCTTATACTGAGATAGCCGGTGCCAGGCTGGATCTGTGCTGTGACCATCTCGCTCTGTGAGCGTAAACTGTGACATGGATGATTTGGCGTCTTGCGGTAGCTCCGCAATTGTCGTCAAACTGTAGCTATCCGGACTGGGCGGACTGGCATCTCCCATCTCAGTTGGCGTAGAAGAAGGAACGGACTCAACAGGATGCAGAGAAGCCATAGATGCAAAGGGTCCAGTTGAAGCCGTGGCCAGCTCTCTTCGTAATCCCTGCTGCACCAAAGAAGCGTCTTCCATTATATAAACAAAATCTTCATCTTCGATTTGACTGATGTCGTGAGTGATGATGATGGTTGTCTTGTCTCGTCGCCACTCTCTGATAGCATCTATCGCTAAGCCTCTGTTGATTTGATCCAGACTACTCGTCACTTCATCGAGGATGAGCACATCTGGATCTCGAACTCTTGCCCGGGCAAGCGCAACCCTTTGTCTTTGACCACCACTCAACTCGAGTCCGTTTGACCCAATACGAGTTTCAAGGCCTTCTGGAAGGCTGCTAAGCGTAGATTGTAGCAACGCAAATTCGCAAGCAGAAGTAACAGCTTCTTTTGTCACATTCTCGGGATCACCGAGGCCAAAAGCCACATTGTTAAAAAAGCTGTCGTCGAAAACCACGCTTAATTGCTGTATTAGAGCAATCTTGGATCGGACCCAAGTCGGGTCCAAGCTCGTCAGGGGCTGCCCGTCTAAACAGACAAGTCCAGATGAAGGCTCATAAAATTGGGCAATGAGATTGCCGATCGTGCTCTTCCCGGACCCGCTTCTGCCAACGATGAACGTGAGTTGGCCGGCTGAGAAAGAAAAGGATGATTTGTTGAGAACAACTTTTGTGGGATTGGAAGGATAAGCAAAAGTGACCTGTATCAGAGCGTTGTTAGTCGTCGTGATTGAGAAGAAGAAGAGGGATGATGGACGACACATACATCAACCAAGTCCACATTTCCAACGCAGGTAGCAGGCTGCGTCTGATCGCCATCTTTATCGACAGTCGTTTCGTCCTTTTTGTTCAATATGGATAAAAGAAAGGATCCCGCAGACATGCCTTTGGACAAAACAAGCCAGTGAGGCAGCAATGCCTCGATTCCTTGAAATGCCGAAAGAACAGAAAAAAAGGTAGTCATGACTTGACCGGGCGTCAGCCCTCCATCGACGAGAACAGTTCCATACCAAAAGCCAGCTATGAACATGCCAACGATCCAGAAGGCGACATAGCTCATCTGGAGGCAGTTGCACTGAGCCTGTATCAAGTATCGCCTACCCGCCGACTTGACGGCTTCATAATATTGCCAGAGCTCGTGGTCGTATCCGTTGAAAACTTTGACAATCCCGATTGCTTTGATGGATGAAGTAGCAAACTTTGATGCGGTCTCTAGATCACGCTTTTGAGCTTGGATTGCTGGGTCGAGGCGCCTGGTTGCTAATGACAAGGCTATGATAGATATCGGCAGGGTAGCAAGTAGAATCAAGGTGAGTTTCCAGGAATGAGAGAAGGCTATAGCGAGAGACGCGATGGAAAGAATGGAGTCGGCGACCAAGAGTCCGAGGACTTGTGATGTCGCCAGCTGAAGCTCTCGAGTCTGTCTGTTTTTCGGTTAGTATTTAGGTACTTTGTAAGATAGGGGTAATATGAACTTGCGTCTGGATTCTAACCAACAGGCTAGAGACTCCCTGGTCTAAAGAATCGTACCAAGACATCTTCTTGGACAGAAGGCTTTGAAAGATGCCTTGGCGGACAGAGTTGGCTTGTAATTCTCCAAAGATGACCCATAACGCAAGAAAAGCCGTGCTCGCTACCCAATTCCCGATTCCCATGCCCAGTAGTATCAAACCCCAGTGTGATATTTGGTCCATGGTTTCATTGCCAGAGCGATGGCCAGCCCCAAAGTTGGAAACAACGTCGAATATTTTGCCCAATATGATGGACTGAACCGATTTGATCGAAGCAAATGCGGCAGATGCAATGACCGCCGCAATGAGTAGTCCCGCATGATTCCATCTTGTAAAGGAGAAGAGGTGCTTGAAAGATGAACGTTGGGGTTTGCTGTCGGTGGCTTGTCGGTCGGGAGAGGAAGCAACATCAAGAACCAGCGTTGAAGTTGAATGATCAGTCGAGAGTTGTGGCGATGCCGTCTCTTTATCGTTTGAAGCCATCACACTGAATCTTTTGCAGTGGTTGGATAGAGAAGCCTCGAAGCCATTGGCATAAGGAGGGAGATGAAGAGGAGGGAAAGGGTGGAGAGGATGGAGCCATCAGATATGAACGCCATGATGAGGATTTTCCGATAAACGTGAATTTGGCCAACGCCGTAAATTGACTTTCAGGTGAGTAAATGATGCAACATGCAAGATCCCGTATGAGGACAATGCAGAAAGTTGGTGGTGAAGTGGGGAAATGAGGCTTGAGCCTGTGCATTGTTCCATCTCCACCTTGATATTGTTCTAACGGAGGCTTCACTTAAAGCCAACGCGCAAAACAACAAAGAATCACTTTTCTATTGCAACGCGAAACATGAGATGAAACATGAGACGAAAAACTGATGTAAAGATGAGAATGATTGTTATTTCTAGTCCAGTATGTTCAAGGCGAAACAGGTGTCCGGGTTTCATCACAACAAAAGTGTTTCTGCACAACCCAGTCTGCGGCATAGTGTAGCTAATACTGTGTTCAACAAGAATGATGGTTCAGTCATGGTGCTAGATTAGAAAGAAACTCTACTACATGTTCAAGATGAGGATTTTAATATTCTGATTATAGGTAACCAAGTGGTAACGCACACTATCCTAGGGGCATATAGTGAACTGTAATAGTCTCTCACCATCCAGATGTAGTAGAAGGCCAAGATTGTTTGATCTCGTCTTATATAGGTCGTGCAATCCAAACCACCTCTTTGAGGATATCAACCGTCTTCTCAATCAGGAGAATCTAGAGATACTCATTTATCTCCATCGATTGCGTCACAATCATCACCCACTGCAAACCGACAACCGCGCACATCAACAAGATCAGCGACAGAGAAAGAAAGATGATCTTGAAGGATAAAGTTATCAACCTCCGCCAATTATCCCAAGAGAAACTACGCCACGCATCCGAAATTGTGGCATAATCACGACCGTTTGCACGAGCCGGTTGGATCCGACCCTTGAAAGAACGGTCAAAGGGAATAATGGTGCTGTCTTCCACAGGGAGAAGAGATGCCTGGATTCGCAGTAGCACCACTTGACTAGGGACAACGAAGAATATGGAGCTGACGACAGTGGCGAAAATGACGGCGGCACACTTGAAGTAGAAGACAGCATCGCCAGCGGCCATGTCTAGGCGAAAGCTGTAGGTATTGTCCGGTCCAAAGAGGCCGGGTGAGGGCCAATCGATGTTCATCTGCGAAGCGACCATGGAAGGAAACAGCCCCGTAAACTCTACTGCGGCCCAGTGAAGGATAGTCGCCCTCCAGGTTGCCCGCAAAGTACGCTTAAACGGAGGCACACGGCTCCAGAACGGCCGGTCGGTTTGAGCGATAACGAGGTGCAACCATAGTGTGGAGAATTGAACCATTAAAAGCGAACGGAGCAATCTTGCGAAGATGTGATATTTAAAGCCCAGAAAGCGACCGTAGTAACCGATAAGACCCGACGTGGTAATCGATTGCAATAGAGCAAGGGTGAGGCCGCGAAAGTTGGCTAAAATACCGCCGTTCTTCACGAGGAGTCGATAGATAGCGGATGGAGATGAAGTATTTGTTCGTAAAGGAGAGGTGGGTGATGGTCTGTTGGTAACATCATTGAGATTGGGGGAATCGTGTCCAATAGGTTCCTCGTCTTGTGTAATGGCAAAGACTGGATAGACGTGAGGCAAAGTGTAGTTCAACTAGATTTGAAAACACGGCAATGTCAGAAGGTTTCAAGACAAGATTTTATCGCCTAAAGCAGGTCTAGACGAGGAAAAAGTCGGAAGAGAGACAACACATACAACAATAATAATAGGTAAGAATATGGTAAAGTCGAAGAGTAATACAACTCGCGCCCACCAGGGAACCTCGAAAGTGAAGTGCTCAAAAGAGTCGGTTGGATAAAGGGACCATTTCATCGAGTTGAACATCGTTTGACTGGCCATCTCGAGCGCATATGTTTCCTGGAATTGGGAAACTAGACGTGATACAAGTGTGTAAGGGGCTGCAGATTACAGAAAAAGCCCTACACTACTTGTATTAAGGAGGGTTACTTAGCATTTAGCATTTTAGACTTGTCCCGTATAAGTGCCACGTAAGCCCCCTTGTAATGCTATATAAGTCTCGGACCTCGGCCATTTCCATTCTTGGTTGTAACATGAGTGAACCGGGCGAAAACTAATGTCGGTAGGACACGTAGCGAACACGGTTTCAGTCAAGGATGAACAAAAGTATTGATACAGTCAAGGCCCTAAAACTGACCTGTAATATATCGTTCCACCTTTTCGTATATTCCCCCATATACTATAAAGTAAAGTAGATGATCTTAAGAACAGATATAAGATCTCTGACCTTCCTGGGGACGTTTAAGAGTAATGAGTCAGAGTTCCTTGTTGATACGTGGCCAATACACTGAGTTGCTGAAAGTAGGATAAAACACGGTGATGCGCCTGAGGATGAATTTTCTCTTTGAGAAATACTCTCAGGCCGCAACGCGAGCCGGTATAACATTTCCAGAGTGCTGATGTCTATTCATCTGTACAGTAAAAGTTCAGTATTAACCAAACTAATGACTTCCTCGCTCCCACCAATCTCTCAAATGCTATTTGAATCCGAGCCACTTCTCAGCTGAAGGAAATTTCTCCTTCAGAAATGAGATTCAAGACTTGAAGGGAAAAAAGGTTCACAAAATTAGATCCGCAATTATGTTCGTGATCAATAGCTCCATGCTATGAGGCTTAATCGAGACAATCTGACGGGGCGGCAGCGCAGCACCTTAGACCACCGAGACAATTAATCGCAACGTCGCAGATCCAAAAAGAGGTAAGACTAAAATTATTAAGATATATTACTTGATTATTTCAGCTTTATAGTTATTTTTATTAATAGGTTGGCAGCAAAGTATTGTATTGTGCTTTATGTTGTCAAGTATTGACGTATAAGAATTCTAGCGAGCTTCCAGTCTCTTTTAGGACAACTTTGTATTAATGGCGGTGCGCGCACTACTAAGGCAGCAATGAATGCAATAGTAAGGCCCTTAAGCTTTAAAATCCAGTTCAAGAAAATTTGCTGAATATTCTCTATGTGCCTTCAGCTATTAGTTTTCCATTGTCTAGGTTAATGATCCTATCATAGTATTTAATAGATTCAAGTCGATGGACAATTGCGATGATTGTGCGATGCTGGCATTCTTCCGCAATCACTCGTTCCATCGTTTCAGCAGTCTCTTTATCGACGCTGTACGAACATGTAAGATAATTAGCTGAAAACCTCCAAATAGCGAACAGAAGGAAACAAAAAGAATCAAGGCTGATGGATTGTAAAATAATACCTGCTTGTAGCCTCGTCAAGGTTCAAGATCTTTGAGGGTTTCAAAATTGCTCTAGCTAGGCAAAACAGTTGTTTCTGCCCGTGGGAAAAGGCATCAAAACAAAGCTGTGCATCTAACCCGCCTTCTTGTTGGATTTTTGTCCACAATTCTAATTTGTGCAGAATTGTGCTGACTCTTTCTTCTGAGATGGAGTTTGCCGGATCTAAATTAAGGCGAAATGTGCCAGGAAAATAACACGGCTCTTGCGTCACAGAGCTGAGACGCGAGCGGATTTCGTGACGGGAAATTGTGGACAGGTCGATGCCGTCAATAGTTATGCTGCCGTGAGAAAGCTCAAGCATCCCTAGAAGGGCGATAACGATAGATGACTTGCCGCTTTCCAATAAGAAAAGATTAGTATGCTTTCCAATTGCCCAGTAATAAACTCTTCTCACCTGCCACTTGGACCGCAAATTGCAATCTTTTGACCTGCTTCAATCGATAGTGAAATATCGTCTAGAGCCAAGGTTAAACCTTGCCTTTGCAATGTTAGTGTCAGGCAACATCCATTCTGGTTGGACCCATATTGACTGACCTGTAAGATGCTTTCACGGCTTTAAACTCGACGCGTCCCACACTCGGCCAATTAGCCGGAGGCTGTTGAACCTCACCGGCGAGATTTTCGGAAGGGGTTTCTCGGTTAAAGCTTTCAAGTCTTGATATTGCCCCCATAGAATTCTCGAGAGATGTCCACTCCGTAAGCACATTTTTTATTGTCTCCCCCAAACTCGTCAAGTTGAGCAACGCAACTCCAATGGATGCAGAATGCACCTTGTCCCTTAGGCCTATAGCAAGTCCAACAACAATAAGAGCTAAACTTGCGACTGTCAAATCTAGAACAACGCCTAGCCACGCTTGCAGAACCCACAAGGTATACAGTGGTCGCTGTGAGTCATCAAGTAACTGGTCGTTCTGTGTTCGGAAGGCCCATTGGTAGGAAAAAGCCCGAACAGAACATATTCCACTTATTGTTTCAAGAAATTGCTCGTATAAAGGTGATTTAGCTTCCAGTTCCATCACTCGAAGTTGTTTCGATGTACGAAGGTAAAACCTTTGGAGAAAATAAAGTAATAAAAGTATGAGTGGGTAAATGGCGATAATGTAGACGCTGGAGATTGCCATGATCGCAAGTTGTACAATGCAAGTTACCATCTCTGCCATAGTCTTAGCTTGACATGTGGCTGACACAGGCTGCTGAGCCCATAAGAAAATAAAGGGATCAATTTACCTGTTGCGGTATTAAACAAATCATAAGGTAAAGTGTTATCGACTAACAACATATCTTGACTGAATCTACTATGTTGTCAATAAAAGGACTAGGTTTAAGTTGTCGGTCGTGGAATACCTGTTTATTAGCACGCCAACTTCAACAGCACTAATGAATGAGAAAGGTGACCTATAATATTATGCTTAGTCTTGCAGGCATCAAAAAAATCTGTATTAAACTTACCCTAGCACGGAGTTCAGCAAGCGTGTATGTAGTCTTTTCCCCGAGCTCGTGGTAAACCTGGACATCAAGTGCCTATCACGACCCGTCAGAAATTGAACAGTTTAATTTTAATTTCAAAAGATGAGAGGAAGAGGCACCAAATGGAAGTCGCCAAGGATACGATAGCGAGTATTTGAAACATCGAGTATATTCCAAGCCAATATGCGGTCCGCTGGTTCGGTGTTTTAGCTTCTGCGTCAGACCATAATGTAACCCAGACGTCTAAACACGTAAAAGCGTAAGTTTCGATCACAGTGGCATGTATAAAAAGTATGGAAAGAGTGAAATACCTGGAATTTTCAAGAAAACGCCGAAAGCAACGGCTGTCATTGCAAATATTGAAGAGTGCATAGCTCCGATAGCCTGGTAATAATACCCATAAATAGCGCGGTCTTTTGCTTGACGTGATTCCCCGTGCTTGGCGTTATTCATAGGCTGCCCTGCCACGACCGTATTCTTTTCCTCTTTTGTATTGTAGGCGATAGTATCTCTTTGAAGTTGTTGTGAGTCTTGGCCATTGCTCTCCGACCCGCTGTAAAGAGAGGCGATGTAGCCATCTGATGCGGTAAGTCTATCAAAAGTGCCTTGCTCTAGCGGCACCCCCTCGGCGCTTAAAACAAAGATCTGGTCCGAATACCGAAGTCTATGTGCTGTATGTGTTGATCAGTATGGAAATTAACGACAGATACTTGGGAAATACATACCAGCGTGAGTTGCCAAGACAACTGTCGCTTGTAGTCGTCGAAGAAGACCATTTGATCCCCAAAGACGATGAAAGATGAGCCCTTCTGTCTCCATGTCAATGCCACTGAAGACATCATCTAATATTAGTAGCCTCTGTCTGGCGTATATCGCGCGTGCTAAGGCCTGTGTTCAAGTTAAGTTCTGCAGATGAGATTCGGAGAAGTTTGTAGACGTTGTAGACTTACGATGCGTTGCTTTTGGCCTCCGCTCAAATTTATCCCTCCGCTGCCAACAGCATGTAAGTCACCATTAGTAAACCTTTCAATATCCTTGTCTATCGCACAAGCATGAAGCACGGTGGAATACCATGCTTCATCAAAGGGCAATGCTGCAATAATATTTTGCCGCACGCTCGTATTTCTCAGCCAGGGCGTTTGATCACAATATCCGATTTGACCCGACAAACTTATGCTACCTTTTAGAATTGCCACTTCACCCAGCATTGCTTTCATGAGAAGGGATTTTCCACTTCCCACTGGGCCGACAACCATCAGTAGCTTGCCATGGGCAACGCTCAGACTAATGTTGCGCAGAATGGCAACTTTTCCCTGAAGCCAAGAAAAACTCGCATCATGGATCATAATTGCATCTGTACTAGGATTCGCCGACACTAAAGTCGAAGCAATATCGCCAGACTTCTCGTGAGATACTAAGATGCTGGAGCTTGAATTGCTAGGTTGAACGAGAACCCTATAATCGTCACGAGGTGCACATTCAACAAACACTTGTATCCTCTGAAAGCAAGATAACGCTGAACGCAAGGATGGAAGAGATTGGAACAAAGTTATAAGAGGAGTTCCAAGCAGGCTGATCAGAGTCAAGGTTGTAAACATTCTAGATGTATCTAGAGGCTCGTGATCTCTATTGGCGATTGTTGTATAGATGGCGAAGACCACAATGGGTGATAAGATTGAGGTAGAGTAAGCTTTACTGCGTTAGCGGGAGAACATGGGAAATGTTTCTTTGACTCCAATTAATGAGACGGCTTAGGTTTCACTTACAAAGAACGATAGACATCAACGTTAGATGTCTATAAGCCTTTGAGACCTTCAATTCATGGTCTCTGAAAGACTCCAGAATGCTTCGAAAGCGGGACTCTAGACCTAACATCTTGATTTCTTTGATCAATCCTAGCATGTTGGCAGTCGTATTCACTCGTTTCTGGCTAGCCTGTATCCAAACTCGCTGCCGTTCGCCTATGTACTTGGAAACCACGAGGGTAAGACCTGTGCATGCTGGAGATAACAAGATGTTAGATGTAAGTGCCCATTTATTGTGCATTTGACAGATGGGCAAGACAAACTTAAAAATACTACGACAACACCGACGGTAGCCCAACGGATTTGCAATTCAAGCAGCCAAATAGCTAGGCCTGCCTCCAGTGTGCATGCCCAAGTCTCATGGAGGGGCCTCAGACCTGCTATGATCCTCTGGACATCGTTACTCATGAGAGACATGCTGAGTCGCTCGTCTTCAGTGCTACTCATTGTCAAAGTCTTATTATAGATCAGAGTGATCAGACTGCCTCTGGTCATGATGATCCATCTGTTGGTGAGGCGCTGATACCAGCCAGTTGCAATCTGAAATACATGTCAATGTTGATCTATCTCCCAGAATGCGTTCTATGGCTGCACTTACTGCAATTCCAATGTATACCAGTGCGTATGCTCCAAGCAGTCCGTAACCAGTAGATATACTCTCTTCATGACCATTTTGCAGATATCTGATCATACGGTTGACGAGAAACGGCTGCGAGAATGTGAATCCAGTCAAGAAAAGTCGTGGGATAACTGGGACAAAGATTGACATTTTCAAGGTCTTGGAAATAATCCAGATTAATGTCCCCTTTCTAAGCTTGCCGAGTGTCTCGACTGAATCTGATCTTCTTTAGCTGGATTTGCCTAGAAAATTTGATAGAGTCACATCAATGACTTACCAGTCACTCTATCCCATTCTCGTTGACTTTTATGCCCCAGATACTCAGAGGCCATTTCTCCATCAATAACATAAAGGTCATCAATTGCGAGTGTTTTTCGAAATCCAAGTTTCATGATAGGCAGAATCCATGTGAAAAGAGAGAGGCCGAAGATTCCACTCAGTTCCTCTGGAGATATGCCTTTATCCAACGACGTTGGAAGAAGTGTTTTTGGTATATCTTCCAATATGAGAATAGCAAGTTTGACACCAGTGGTGATTGTGAATAGAACTGAAATCCCAGTCTTCTGCCTAGAAAGCCACAATGTTCTGATGCGAACTGCATCCAAGATGACGCTAATAAAGAGATAGGTGGTGAGAATTACCGACGGCTTGACGGATGTCGTATGCTCTGCGTGGGAGAGGGCCATCATGGCAAGAACAGCGACTACGGATATAACTGCGGCAGCTACTGTGCAACTCGTTTTAAAAGTGTCAGGGCGACAGTATTCTACTAACAAAGCAACCTCTAGTGCGAAGTAGACAGCTATGAGTAGCTGAGCAGATATTCAACGCTTAGTGCTTCGCTTCGTTTCACATATATGAACATCACAATGGGCTTAAACTGACCAGCTTCGTGAAATGCAACCAATTGGTCTCAGACTTTTGAGTTCTGTGGATTTTTCTCCTAAGATTCAAGCATCCTATTATCAAAAAGATGCTCGAGGGCAGAATTGAAAGCATACTTTCCTCAAAAAGAATGGTAAAGTCAAAATGCCTACGGCATGAAGCCACTGCAGGCCCAAAGACATTGTCAAAAGAAGGAGAGCAGTTCATGTCTCTTAGAAACCACTCCGAAAATTTGAGTGTGATGCGCAATTAGGAATTCAGACATAGATATCGTGAGATTAGTGATAGAGAACAATAGTTTACTATTTATATTTTCACAAGCCGGGGGTCTGCTTATGGGGAAGCTTGATTAGAAAAGGTACCCCTGCTACGTTCTGTCCTACCGTAACGCCAACAGGGCAAAGGAGTAGGCCAATAATCGCAATTATAGCAATCATTCTGACGGAACCAGCTGCTTATAAACCGATGTCTGTTACGATTGACTGGATTGTAACGCTTGGGGGTTATCATGGTTATTTCGAAGGCTATAAAAATAGTTCCAGAGTTCAGAAACAAGCCCACCGGGAGGGAAGAAACACCTTACAGCCCGGTCTATCGTAACAGTTAGATCTCTTATATGTAGCTAGTTCTATTACAGTAATTGCTATAAATGCATTTTCGGCTTATTTTTGCCTTGTTGGCTCTATGGTATAACAAAACGCAATATTTTGTCTTCTTGAAAGGCTCTAGAATTGTCTTAAAATCAGAACGTAATAATTTGTCTCTTTAACTTGCTTCAGAACGGTTTAAACGTGGAGGCACTCACGGTCCAGTTTTACAAGGAAATAGTACCAACATAAGATGTCAGCAGGTCACATATACGAGTATAGATAGAACAGGGTCTTACAATCCCTGGTGTACAGGGTTTAGCTAAACCCGTGATGCAATAATCACTGAGGCGTTATAATTGCTCATAAAGATTTGTTATCTATATGCCAATCAACCCTAGGCAATAGTAAAGTAAGCATTTCGTTATTCTTTATAATCTTGATTAGGTGTATTTATACAACGCTAGGAAAGTCCTACGGTACGATCCGCTCCGCCGTAACAGGTAGATCCCTTGTAAGCAGCTGGTTTTAAGCCCAGTCAGATATAATGCTTGATATCTAGGGACTGACTCATTATGTTTTGCCACTTGGGTATTTGGCCTGATAACCTGGCGGATCTGACATCCAGTCTGACCATCCTTCTTTACGCCGATACTGACCGCTGTCTCGATTGGCTGCCGTTGGCAGCTATTGAGCTTGTGAACGTCTGATGCTGACGATGCTGTAAGCTAGATCCTTGACTCAAGGCATAGCCTGCCGGCAGCTACGGCCGGTAGCCAAATAATGATCCCGTTCATACTCGTACAGCTGCCTTTTAACAATACACTCTTGCGTGAGACATGGGACATCCTGTAGACCCCCACCCCCGCAGAAGATTCCGGTCACGGGTACGGGGTAATTCGGGTACCGGGTAGTTCTTCTCACAAGAGACTAGTTCAGTAAAGCTTCTAATATACTCTGTAAAAGTAAACAGTTGAACACACGGGATTCCGTGTGCCTAGGGTATGCTTGATAAGCCGTCTCTAAAATGAAAATACGGGATTCCGCGAGCCTAGGGAGACTGACATTCTACAACTTCTTGTCTCCGTAAGTCTCCATAAGTGCCTCAGTTGATTCCTAAAAAGTTCCGGCAATGGGTGCCGGTAATTCTTCCAACAGGAGGTTAGTTCAGTAAGCTTTCAACATACCATGCAAAAGCAAACAGTTATATATAAATTGAATGATGTTCCCTTAGCCAGTTTGCCCAATAACTAAACAATTCCCGATTATCAAACAACTTAAACCTTCTTCATAGTCTCTTACACAAAGCCAAACGATGCTATCTTCTGACCTGAGCACTATCTGGGCCTGGAATGCCACTGTGCCTGCTGTGGTGGAAAGATGTGTACACGACATATTCATTGAGATTGCACACGAACAGCCAGGATCCCCAGCAATATGCGCCTGGGATGGTGAACTCACCTACGAACATCTAAACGAGCTTTCTACACGGCTCGCTAGATATCTCACTGAGGTGGGCATAGGTCCAGGCACGATAGTACCACTATGCTTTGAGAAGTCTATGTGGACGCCGGTGGCTATGCTTGGTGTGATGAAGGCTGGTGGAGCATCAGTAGCCCTTGATTCTTCTCAGCCGGTTGAAAGGCTGTTGGGGATCATTCAGCAAGTTGGCTCACAAGTGATCCTAACCTCATTTTTGAATTATGAGTTGGCATCCAAACTCACTGGATCCACACCCATTATTGTGGATAGAGAATCTCTTACATCCCATCAATTCAAGACGACAGTGGAGAAAAATGATTCTATACGTCCTGTCAGTGTGCCTACGAAGCCAAGTGATCTCCTGTACGTGGTTTTCACCTCTGGCAGTACGGGTACTCCAAAGGGAGCAATGATCAGTCACTCCAATTTCTCTAGTGCAGCTCGGTATCAGCAGCCATTTTTACACCTGCACCGGCACTCACGGATTTACGACTTTGCCTCGTATAGCTTTGATGTATCTTGGGCAAACTTTTTAAACGCAATTACCTCTGGAGGATGCTTGTGCATCCCATCAGAGCATGATAGAAAGAATAGGATCGAGGATTCTATGAGAGAACTGCGAGCAAATTATGTCGAGGCAACCCCATCAGTTGCTGAGCTTCTCAACCCAGAGTCCCTGCCAAAACTCGACGTTCTGGTGCTTGGTGGTGAGCTTTTAGTGCAAGATCGTCTCTCATGCATCCATGTCCCTGGTAATATCATCAATACATATGGACCAGCAGAGTGTACAATTACCAGTACAGGAGTCAAGGTTATGCCTGGTGACCCCGATATCAAGAGCATCGGACGAGGACTGGGAGCAATTACTTGGGTTGTGGACCCTGACAATCACGACCGGCTGGTTCCCCTAGGGGATGTCGGTGAGTTGTTAATTGAAGGCCCGCTGGTAGGCCAAGGTTATCTTAATGATCCAGCCAAGACGGAGGCTGCATTCATTGACAGTCCGCTGTGGCTTTTACAAGGCGGAACTAATGTTCCAGGTCGTCGCGGTCGCCTGTACAAGACAGGGGATCTAGTGCGATACAACGAGGATGGAACGCTCTCTTTCCTGGGGCGCAAGGACTACCAAGTCAAGATTCGTGGCCAAAGAGTAGAGCTGGGCGAGGTCGAGCACCATATACGGCGATTGCTGCCTTCTGTGGAGGTAAAGCAAGTTGCTGCAGAAGTCGTCTCACCGGAAGGCATTAGTACGGAAGCTCTTATTGCATTTATTGTATTAGCCGGTTCAACGAATCTTTCAGAGGACGAAGTTCAAGTCAAAATGGCTGTGATGACGGCAACCTTGAACGAAACGCTGGCCCAGCAACTACCCTCATATATGATACCAAATGCGTATGTTCCGCTAACTACCATCCCTATTACGCCCAATGGCAAGACAGACAGACGACGGCTACGTGAAGAAGGCCGTCGGCTTATCGCGAGCAGATTCGTTCGCGATAGCTCTACTAGCCCTCAACTTTCAGACTTTCAGACCTGGTTGGCTGGCTTATGGGTACAGGCTGTCAAAAATCCACATCTGGTGGTTGGGCTGCTGGATAATTTCTTCACAATCGGAGGTGACTCAATTGGTGCTATGCGGCTAGTCTCCCTAGCAAGAAACCAAGGCGTCATGTTGACAGTCTCCGAAGTCTTCCTTCACCCTACATTGCAACAGATGGCTTCAAAGTTGGAGACACTTTCCATGTCTCACGGTGGGAGTCCAGGTACTCAGTGTTTGCAAGAAAAATTGCCAGATACTATGTCAGAGCTATCATCCACCGTTCTTCCTGAATACCTTGATAGACTTGGTCTCGTGGAGGATGTTTTTCCGTGTACACCTCTTCAATCAGCCCTCTTTTCGCTTTCTGAGCAGGATCCTCATCTTTACCTTGGACAGCACGTATTTAAACTACATCAGTCTACCGATATTCCTAGATTTAAAGACGCAGTGGAGCAAGTCATGCGAGCATCGCCAATTCTGCGGACAGCCTTTGTCCCTAGTGAGGACCATCTAAACACACTACTGCAGGCAGTCATCCGACCTGACCAAGTTTACTGGACTCAGTATAGTGACCTATCTAACCAGTTCCTTCTAGAGGATGGACAAAAACCCTTTAGTGTGGCGATGTGATGACTCGGGTTGCCTTGGTGACAGATCGAGACAGCTTGAATCCGTCTACGTATTTTGTGCTTACTGCCCACCACGCAGTCTATGATGGCTGGTCACTATCCCTACAAATGAAAATCATCGACCGAGTCTATAGAGGGTTAGAATTACCACCGAGTGTTCCTTTCAAGGACTTTGTTCAAGGAATACCTCTTCCCCATGGAGAAGATACTTATTGGAAGCGGCAGCTTGGCGCCTTCAATGGCTCGCATTTCCCTCAACTACCCTCTGCGGAGTACAAGCCCATCACCCAGGCTTCCATACGGATGAATTTGGACATTGACAGACAGAAGCCGTCTTCATTCACTATAGGGACACTTTTACGCGCTGCATGGGCTGTTACTGCAGCAGCTTACTCGAATTCGGATGATGTAGTGTTCGGCTCAACCTTGTCCGGCAGAAATGTCGATTTCGAAGGAATTGAGCTCGTAAATGGTCCGACCTTTACCACTGTTCCGGTCCGTCTATATCCCTCTCGCAACAAGTCTGTCTTTGACCTGCTCTCGGAAGTGCAAAGGGAGAGTGCGCAAATGATTCCTTTTGAGCATACTGGTCTAGCAAAAATCGCCAGGATGAGTCCTTACGCGAAAATGGCCTGTGATTTCAAGACCTTATTTGTGATTCAGCCTTTGGATGAAGGTGAGCCGTTTGCCTCCTTTGAGGAAATTGAAGGACAAATCAGCTACTCATACGGACTTGTTCTGGAGTGCAATCTCACCTCGGATGGTGTATATTTACACGCACTGTACGATCCGAAAGTTCTTGACGAGCTGCAAACAAAGAGAATTTGTTTGAAGTTTAAAGACATTGTCCAGCAGATGGGTCAGGAATCCCCACAGCAGAAGCTGGGCGAGCTACACGGCGCTGAGAGGCACGATATTGTGGAAATGCTTAGCTGGGCCCAAGTTATTCCAGAGTCTCATGGGTTTATTCACCATGCTATCAGTGATTATGCTCTAAATCGATCCTCGAGTGAGGCAATCTGTGCCTGGGACGGGCGGATGACCTACGCTGAGCTGGACTGCTGTTCCTCGGCGTTAGCAGAGTACCTTATATCAATTGGTACAAAGCCGGAACAAATGATCCCGATGCTGATGGAAAAGTCAAAGTGGGCGGTTGTTTCAATTCTTGCTATTCTCAAGGCTGGCGGCATCTACGTTCCTTTGGACCCAAATTATCCACAGGCACGATTGAGGGCTATCACAGCCCAAATAGACGCACAAACATGTCTCACATCTGTGAAACAAAAGGCGATAAGCTCTGAGCTTTTCTCAACCCGAGTAGTTGTCGAAGAATTCTTCCAGTCAGCCGTATTAGACAATATGTGCAGCTCCTGGAAGAAGTTAACCATGACTCCCTTAAGCGGGGCTTACACAATCTTCACATCTGGAAGCACCGGCGAACCTAAAGGAGTAATAGTCGAGCATAAGGCCTTGATGCATAGTGCCAGGGAACATGGCAAAGCCTTTAAAATGTCTTGCTCAACTCGGACGCTTCAATTCTGTTCTTTCACATTCGATGTTTCGCTGGCTGAAATCTTAACAACACTGCTTTACGGCGGTTGCGTTTGTATTCCATCTGACTCAGAGCGGCTGGATAATTTATCCCGAGTTATTGCGCGTTTTGGTGTCAACTGTGCCCTTCTAACTCCATCTGTAGCGAGCACCATGACTCCTAAGGCTGTTCCAAGTCTCGAATCATTGGTCCTGTGCGGAGAGCCGATGAACGATAGCCACGTTAGCATGTGGTCCAAAGCGGTGCATTTAATAAATGGCTATGGGCCGACTGAATGCGCCATCTTCAGTGTTATTAACACATCGGGGATGACAGGATCCGATCCTACTGTTATTGGTTACGCAACTGGTTGCAATGCATGGGTCGTCGATTCTATGGATCACAATATTCTCTTACCAATTGGCGCAATTGGTGAGCTTCTTCTAGAAGGGCCATTGCTGGCCCGCGGTTACCTTAATGATTTGGGGAAAACAGAGGCGTCCTTTGTCGAGATTTCAAGTTGGACTTCCATGGCCGGGCTCAGCCCTGGGACAAGGTTTTATAAAACTGGTGACCTTGTTCGGTTTAACAATGACGGCACTCTGACATACATCGGGCGAAAAGACCTTTAAATAAAACTTCACGGGCAACGGATGGAGATTGTGGATGTTGAATCTCATCTACGCCAGGTTTTCGGCTACCGCCAAGATATCATCGAAGTCCATGCCGATATCGTGAAGCCATATGGAAGTGCTGATCCTCATCTTGCCGCATTTTTCCGTCTAAAACAAGGTATAGATATACACGATCAATGCTTCCCCGGTAGCGAAAGAGACGCTATTGCGACCTTATTCAACGATGCCAAGGGGCGATTGCTTGCCCGTATACCAAGACACATGGTGCCTACCTTGTTTGTGCCTATCAAATCACTGCCAGTCACGTCTGCGGGCAAGCTAGATAGAAAGACGTTGAGAGCCATGGCTTCTAGATTGACGACAACAGAGCTCACGCGATTTACCACGACTGAAAAGGCACGCGCAAACCCTAGGAACGAACTGGAACGCAAGATGCAGGACATTTGGTCGATTGCGCTTGGGATGGACAAATCGCTCATTGGAAGAGGAGATAACTTCTTTGAACTTGGCGGAGATTCCATGTCCGCTTTACGTGTAGCGGTAAAAGCGCAGGCTGAAGGCATATCTATTTTAACATCTGATGTATTCACCAATCCGATCCTAGCACCGCTGTGCGGTATGATCAGCTCCAAAAAGGAACATGGCGGAGTTATACAAAACAATGACAAGAGGGCATTGGTAGGACGACTGGCAAGCGATGAGGATATCGATAGTATCAGTCGGCAACTCGGAATCGAGGCTGATGCTATAGAAGACATATACGAGGCAACAAGCTACCAAAGTTTTGCTACCGTTACAACATTGTTGAAGAGTCGAGGCAATATCAATTACTACTTCTTCATTGTTGATGGACCTCTGGATAAAGTACGCCTTCGCCAGGCATGTCGAAAAATCTTCAAGCACCATAATCTCCTTAGAACAGTCTTTACAGCCTCACGGAGGCGAGCACTGCAAGTGGTGCTGAAATCACCAGAGTTCGTATTTGAGTACTTTGACAACATCAACGACCCGGAAGTTTTTGCAAAGGGGATGATCGACGATGATTTCAAGGCGCCAGTACTGTTGGGTGAGCTCATGACCCGGTTCGCTTTAATTCAAAACGGCGATAAGCAATCTGTCCTGTTCATGAGGTTATCGCATGCGCAGTATGATGGAGTCTCTCTAGAAAGAATGAAGGCCAACCTTGAGAACGAGTATAATGGACTGCGCTTACTATCTGGGCCCAAGTTTGTGGATTATTTCCATTACGCAAACACTTCTGCGGCAGAGACGTTCTGGACCAAGTATCTCAAAAGCTCCAAAATGACTCAGCTGGTTAATCATCAAGGCCCTGCCTATCGCAATATCTTTGACTACCTGCTGGAGCGGAGGATTCCAGCAAGGTCATTGAGATATAGAGGTATAACTGATGCCAGTCTTGCCAAGGCGGCCTGGGCACACACCCTGGCGCTTTTGACAGGCAGTCTGGATATTGTTTTAGGGGTACTTACGTCTGGGCGAAACGCTGCCATACCAGGCATTGAGAATATCGACGGTCCTACCGTAAACCAGACGCCGTTCCGCGTCCAACTGCAAAAGGGAGGCACGGTGATGGATCTGCTTCAAAACGTTCAAGAGCAACAAGCCATGACCATGCCCTATGAGTCGACTCCATTCTCCCATATCATAGAGAAGTACACAAACTGGCCGAAATGGAGTCGCTTTTCATCCATTGTCCATCATGCATCCATTCTTGACATCAAGTCGATGAAACTAGGCGATACGGAGTGCAGAATCGAGTCGTTCGCCAACGAGTGCGACACAACAGATATCTGGGTCCGGTCGAATTTTATCGATGACCAATTCCACATCATTCTGGCTGCATCTAGTATCACAATCCCGCAGGATCTCTTACAAGTTATTATGGACATTTTCTGTGAGAAGATTGCGGAGTTCGCGTCTGATCCTGACGCTGCATTAGAAGACCCATTGGCACGGAGAGTCGCGGACTCGACGATACCGCTGTTCCCCAAAAACACACTACCATCACGTCCTCAATTCAGCCAAGACGTAGATTTTGTTAACTCTTCATTTAGAGCGCTGGTAGAGAAAGCTTGGGTTGAGATACTATGTATCCACGAGACGGAGTTCAGAGAGCAAGATGTTGAGATAACACCAGATACGGCCTTCTTTGATGTCTGGGGGAACATGTTGGCGGCGCAACAGTTTGCAGATTTCTATAGTGCGTACACTACGAAGACTATACTGCTGGAGGATATTGTAGATTACCCGAGTATGAGAGGCCATGTGTTTTTACTCGGTCAGGAGGATAGTCCATGATGTAGCGATATAATAGCAAGTTGAGAATCGATTTTTAATTATTAAACTAACTGTTATAGTAAACATTTGCTATTCCATCACTAGAACTACACCCCGATTTTGGTACGCGAGACTGGATCTTTTAATCTTTGCTCAGACTCTGACAAACGGGGTTTCGCAATAAGGAGTTACCACTCTACAATTATTAAAATATAGTACTAGAATATTTTAGCTTCAATTTAAATATTCTCAACTAATGGGTTAGAAGTAAAGCTTTGTATAGTGCCAAGTGGAGGATAGAAAAACCCTGACTGAGAAGATTTCGAGCTCCAGCGAGTTAAATCACACGCCTACAAAAGAAATTACTATTATCTATATGTCCCTATAAACTACTACTAAATCTATATTTTGCTAGTAACTGCTAAGTTATATCGTAAAGTCTAGGTGCTGATAGCAGAGGCGTTCTCCTGTAAAAGTGGTACTCGATGAGTTGATTAGGTGTATATATTGCTGAATGTATGTGCCTATTCATTTTGCGGTCTCGCTTTTTCTGACCTCCACTTGAGTGCTTCAAGCTGTCAGATTTTGACGTGTAAGCATCTTGGCAAGCATCCAATCCCTTTTGGGACAACGTGTATTAATAGCGGTGCGCGCACTAACAAGGCAATACATGTAACAGCAAGGCTCCTTCAGACTTGGCTTTTCCTTCATGGCACGGGAACTAGAATCGCGTCACCGCGGTCGTGATTGAGGCCGATTCTCTGGTTCCATCTCCGTGACGGCTAAGGCTATCTGGATCTTGACGATTACTTTTGACAATTATTTTTGACGATTACTTTTTGACTTTAGTTGTTAGACCGGACGTGTAGCCGCGATTTGGCCAAAAAGAATAATCCAAACCATACCGCCCTACCTTTACACGTGTCTCTCACCAGACGATGCTGCGACGACCATCCAGCAGAGGTGGCTTTCACTTCGCCATCATTTGTGCGCTGCCTCTCGAGTTCGATGCCGTCTGTGACTCTCTTGATGAAGTTTGGGAAGAGCAAGATGGAAAACTTGGGAAAGCTGCTGGCGACTCGAATTACTATACCATGGGATGCATGGGCAATACACCTATTGTTCTTCTCCTTCTGCCTGGCGAGGGTAAAGTTGATGCCGCGAGCGCTGCAGCAAGTCTACGCTCCAGCTACAACAATTTGAGTACCGTGTTTGTTGTCGGGACATGTGGTGCCTTGCCGAAACTGCTGGATGAAGCCGAAGTTCTGCTTGGAGATGTCATTATTAGCGAATTCGTTGTACGGTATGACTTTGGTAGCCAGTACCCGGATGAGTTCAAGCCAAAGAGATCGATTGAAGACATGCTCGGCAGACCTAATAAAGGGACCCGGTCATTGAATGCTCAGCTCAAGACTCAGCGTTACCGTGACAAGTTGGAAGACAACGCCTTCAAACTTCTACAACTCCTCCAGGAAAAGATGGGAGAGACCAAGCACCGAGGCAAATACGACTACCCAGGGGCCGCACAAGACAAGCTTTTTGATCCGAAATATCGCCACAAACACCAAGACGCGGATGTTTGTGATACCTGCCGTGCCTGTGTCTCTAGTGCCGGCCTAGTGTGCGACCGTGCGCTTGAATTAACATGCGCAGATCTTGGATGCAGCAATGACTATCTGATTACCCGAAACCGCCTACGAGAGCAAGAAGCAAGCAGTATGGGGTCCTCAGGGCTGGTCATACACACAGGCGGAGTTGGCTCTGCGGATACTGTGATGAAATCAGGTGAGGTGCGTGACAGAATATCACGGAGAGACAAAGTCATTGCCTTTGAAAAGGAGGGAGCCGGTGTGTGGGACGAGTTACCATCATGTATCATCATCAAGGGTGTATCTGACTACGCCGACTCCCACAAGCCAAAGGGATGGGAGAAATATGCTGCTGCAACTGCGGCATCAACGACAAAAGCTCTGCTCTTACATCACTTCGAGGACAGACAGACAAAGGGACACACTCAGGGTTGGTTTACTCTATCCACAGGTCTATCGCTTGTTATTTTACCATGGTTCTTTGCTAATTGTTACTAGATCGGATATTCTTCGTGCCCTTCGCTGAAAACCACAGCTTTGTGGGTCGCGATGGTGTGGTCAAGTCCTTGATCGATACCTTGTCTGATAAGAGGAGGGATCGTGTCGCTTTGGTTGGGATGGGTGGTGTCGGAAAGACCCAATTGGCTCTGAGGATTGCCTACATGATGGAGAATAAAGAACCGGAGTGCAGCGTACTCTGGCTGCCTGCGTTCAGCATGGCTGGCTTCGAACAAGCATGTACGGATCTTGTGAAGGAGCTAAACCTCCCAATCACCAAAGACGATGATGCTAGGGAACTAATTCAGCAACATCTAAGCTCGGAACGCGCCGGCCGATGGCTTCTCATTCTGGATAATGCGGATAGTGAAGATGTTCTGCGAGGATCTCAAGGTGTTCAGGGGATATACGCCTACCTGTCACGGAACCCGAACGGACAAATCCTAGTCACGACACGGTGGCGGAAAATAGCCGTTGATTTTGCAAAGCAAAATGTGATTGAGATCATGGAGATGGAGCATAAAGACGCTAAGAACCTCTTACAGAACTCTCTGGGGTCCGAACATTTGATATGGGAAGACCATACAGTCGACGAGCTACTACAGTTGTTAACTTATCTGCCGCTAGCTATAGCACAGGCAGCAGCCTATATGGACATTTTCAAAGTGCCCGTCGACGAATATCTTCGGCTTTGCCGCCATTCCCAACAAGACATGATGGAATTAATGGGCAACCAATACCAAGACGATACACTCTACAACGAGAGCCAAGGAGCGGTTGCCACAACGTGGCTAATTTCGGTCAACCAACTCCAGAAGTACAGCGCGGCGGCCGCAAAGTTACTCTTCTTCATAATGTGGATCGAGCCTCAAGCTATTCCCCAGTCGATATTGCCTGATGTAGGGTCAGAACAAGAAAAAGTAAAGGCAATAGGGACACTTAGCAGTTTTGGCTTCCTTCGAGCAAGGCCGGAACGAGGAACTTTTGATATGCATAGTCTTGTGCACATGGTCATACAGTTTTGGGCCCATGATCAAGGCATTGATACCCAAACGAAGGCAGACATGCTCGGTCACCTTGATAAAGTATTTCAATCAGATGTGTGGGAAAAGCGAGATTTATGGCGAGCCCACTTACCGCACGTACTTCACGTATATAGGGCGCATCGACAAACAGACCCAATTTCAGTATCGAATTTAGGTTATTGGGCGGGGAGATGTCTACTCCAAGATGGGCGACACAAAGAAGCATATACAGTGGTAGAACAAGTTGCCAAGATTCGAGAGACAACGCTAGCTCAGGAACATCCAGACCGATTAGCATCACAAGGTCTCTTAGCAACAGCATATCAAGCTAATGGGCAAATTAAGAAAGCAGTTATGCTACATGAAGGAATCGTCAAGATTCAAAAGGAAACACTGGCTCAAGATCATCTACAGCGATTGATATCGCAACATGACCTAGCAGCAGCATATGTATTACATGGACAAGTTGCGGAAGCAATTCCGCTGCTAGAGGATATTATCAAGATTGGGAAGACATCGCTAACTCCAAATGATCCATTGCTACTAGTATCACAACATCAGTTAGGAGAGATTTATAGGGTCAGTGGACAGATAAAAGAAGCAATTACACTACTGGAGCATGTTGTCAAAATTCGAGAGACAACGCTGCCTCCAGATCATCCATCACGACTATTATCGCAACTGAATTTAGCAACAAGTTATAGAAACAACAAACAGACCAAGGAAGCGATTACACTACTAGAGCATGTTGTCAAAATCCAAGAGAAAACACTAGCCCAAGACGATTTAACGCGACTTATGTCGCAATATGAGTTGGCGATAACTTATAAACTCAATGAGCAGTTCAAGGAAGCAATTCCACTACTGAAGCATGTTGTCACAATGCAAGAGACACCACCGATTCAAGACCCTATACTGCTACTTAGATCGTTACATGAGTTAGCAGCGAGTTGTGGACTCATTGGACAGATCAAGAAAGCAATTAAATTGTTTGAGTATGTTATCGGACTCCAAGAGTTCTGGCTGGCTCAGGATGATCCATTGCGACTTAGAGCGCAATGTGACTTAGCAGTACTTTATAGAGCTAATGGGCAAGTCGAGGAGGCGGTCGCGCTGTTGGCTAAGATTGAAGAGATGATACCGGATGATTATGATGGCAGTCTCGCATAGTTACATCTTACTCTCATTGCCATGAAATCCACCTTATTATCATGTTTATGTTAGTGACAGTGTGGACACTCCTTTTGCCTCTTGTAGTGAGTATAATCTAGAGTCACTACAGGAATCCATCTGGGAGCATCGGCTCACGAGCCCGCGCTGCTACTGCACCTCATCACCATTGCTTAAAAATTATCTCACAAATGCCTCACATTTTCAGCTCATAGCATCCGTTCCAAAGCTGCAAATATGACCCAAGCGCAGAGATGAAGAAGCCTCAAGAACCATCTAATATCACGCTGTTAGTACGTGATGTGCAAAAAATTGAGACGATGAACCTTCTAGAGGGTCGTCGAACTTTCTAGAGTGTTGTTGGATCCTAGAAATTGATATAAGATGAGTGACTGAACTGAATTTGACCTAAGTTTTGGGCAACAATTTTTAGCTGTCATAAATTCCGCGCAAATGGAATCCGGGATTGGTAGAAAGCGAAGCTAAAAAAAAATTGTCAGCTGCAGGAGAAGTTACAAGTGCTTTTGGTGTTACGGTGTTGTAACTGAAGAGTCACATTCTGTGTGAATAATACAGTGTCCTTCTGTCGCACATACTGTCTACTGACCTCATCATTTTTTGCCCCTCCAAGCGGCCCGAGCCCCACGTCTTAAGATTTTGGATTTTGCGATAACCGCAGATTGAAGCCATTCTTTCTTGGATACTGCACTGTTGCGCTACCCGATCAAATCCCACGCCTCCGTTATAAACTCAGACTCAGAAACAGCCGTCACAATGGATCCCTTGGAGAGCATGTCAACTGGAGGGCCCCTGCCCAAGGACTTCAATGCCGACGATGCGGGCAACATGGAGGATGTGCGTTCAATCTCTACTTTTTCCTTTTGTCTTTGTTCCGCATGAAGATGGAATAACTAGCTAACACGAGTTCTTGGTTCCGTTTGACAGATGGAGAAGCAGTTTGCCGTCAAAGGTACATGAACATGACCCTTATAACAAGATTCACACGCCTAACATGCAGCAGTCGTGCAACACATGGCAACCTACTGGGCCATTCTCGAAAAGGTCAAGGGCTCGGGCCTGCGACTGACCAAGATTGACGACGAGATCTACGACCACCTCAAGGAGGCCTTTCCCGAGTTCGACCCCGCCGCCACGATCGATGAGGACCAGATGAAGAGCAAGACCGGCAAGGAGAGGTGGCGCGCCTTCATGATGAAGTACGAGAAGAAGGTGGACGACTACAACTTTGGCACCATGGTGCGCAACAACGCCAAGGCCGAGTACGAGCAGGACACAACCATTTTCGGTGAGATTTCTCCCAGCGCTTGCTTTTTGGGAAATGGTGCAGTTGTCTAACCATTCAACAGTCCCCAGGATGCAGTTTTATGCCATTGAGATCGCCCGGTAGGTGCTGCCTTGGATGCTAGATGAATGCTATATCCGCTAACAATTAGAGTAGAAACCGAAGCGGCCTCAACGACTGGATATACGAAAAGGCTCAGGAAGAGAAGAATAGCTCCAAATAAATACCCCAATATACAAGCCAAGTCAAGAGTTGTTTTTGTTATCACCGCGTACCTTTGTCAACTAAAATATTGAGGATTCACTCAACGGGCGTGGATATGGTTTTGTCATGCAGGCCGGCTTTACGCTGCGCCGCTTTCGTATTCAATGGGAAAAAATGAGAAAGAAAAATAGATCTGTTCGATGTATATGGTCATGGGTACTTGCATCAAAGATTAAAATATCACGAAATACTACTACCTCTCATTAACCTGAGGATGTCACCGTTTCGCCTTGTCTCTATACCTCTTCCGAGATGCTTCAACCTTTTTACTGGTACTGAACAATTTTAGCTCAAACTAACCGCAAATATTCCGTTTGCCATCTCTTTAATGTCGTGTTTTGCCCCAAGACTGTCCGTCACCTGGCCGACTGGAACCAACAACCGTACACCTGACAGCTGCTGTCAGCCCAAAAGCTCAGCTCAAATGTTTGCCTTTGCAGCTTCGTTTCTACAGAAACAACGCATCCGGATAAATCACATTTGGAGACCCACGGGGAGAATCTCGAGGCTTCCCCCCTCACAAACATCAGCATGGATCAAACATCGTGGCTGGATCTCTCAGCCGATGGCGATACACCAACCTCGCCCTCGCCACCACAATCTCCTCGTAAGGCACACTTGTGGCTTTCTCTCTATCAACTCATCTGCTTTGGAATAATTCTATTTCATGAATTTCGTCCAAATCTATCGTTCTCACAGCTGAAGTCCCTACTGATTCCGCAAGCAGCGAGCAGCCCACCCAAACTCACGCGATCAAAATCCATCACAGAGCGCGTCGCCAGCAGAGCCTCCGAATATTCCATTTCACCCAACACTTCGCGTAGTGAAGACCAGCTCGTTGGCCGCTCTGGTCTCCCGCCCTGGGATCGAACCGTAGACATCGTCTTCCACAAATACAAGCATGGAGATGCCAAACCTGACAAAAGCGTGGCCTTGAAGGCACTGACAAACAAATTCTTCGCGTTACACAAGAGACAAAGGTCGAAAACCAACGAAAAGCAGCAGGGATTTACCTAGAAGGCATTTCCTGAGCACGTTCGCCGCCTGATCCTTGAGTATCTCGTTGCGTCTTACGAGGTGGTGGGATCCAAGCCCATTAGCCTCAATAGATTCAGCTGGGACCAAGACTGCTGGGAACCTTCGGACTTCATCCCCCTTGGCGAAGTTCTTGCGACTTTTCGCCCATACTTGAGCGTCTCATTCGATTTCTATGCCACGCTCTTCGTTGCAATCTTGTCGGAGAATTCTTTTCACGTTACTTTCTCCCCGTTCATCGCCCAGAGACTCAATCCTCTTGCCACCACGTGGCTCAACAAGTACGGCGTTTTCATCAAATCTCTCATTATTGAGGTCGATCTATCCCGCCTGGGTCTTGGTCCTGCCCCCCAAGCCAACGATTTATTTCCAGGTACTGGCCATATTCAAAGTCTGCTTCTCGACTTTAGTTTGTCTCAGCTTGAAAGAGCCCCAGAAGCTCCCCTTGAGACTCTCATTCTCGCGTGTCGTCGTTTCCATGGCCAAAGAGAGGACATTCCCGATGCACCTGAAGACATCTCGGAGAGCAAAATCTCTATCAGAGCCAGTTCTGCTAGTCCTCAAAATCAGTACTCGTCGGCCGAAAGTTCTGGCAGGCAGTCTTCTTGTGATACTATTTCTGAGAAAACCGTTCGAGTTGTATCTCCAGCCCCAGAAGACTTCTTTGAGCAGACTGAACTTGACTTCGAGTACGATGACGAAGAAGAAGAGCAACAAGATGGCGATGATGAACATACAAACTTGGATGAAGACTCGGACGAAGGCTACGTTGTCAACATGTCCTTCGAAAGCAGCGAAGACTCCTCCGACTCCTTCTCCAGCTCAGATTCATCCTCAAACCCCGACACAAGTCTCGCTCTTCCGCCATCCATCCAAGAAGAAGACTTTTCATACTGCCCAGACAAACACCTCGCTATATGCAATCACCTCGTCCGCATCCGCAACAAGGTCACTTCCCTCCGCATCGCCGGCTTCAGCGAGGCGTATTCCCACGCCTTCCTTGCAACCCTATTTCCCGAGGCCAAATTCCTTCCTCTATCACAGCATTCCTACCGTGTTGCGCCTTCTACATTCTGGCCTCGTCTTCGCGGTCAGAAATCTTGGGTTGATGCCGGTCAAGGAACTCTCTTGCTGGATGACCACGAAGTCATTCCAGAGCCATGCATCTTTCCCGAGGGCCCCTTTCAGCTACCACCGCCAATCGTCTATAAGTCGAGCATCAAATCGTTCCCAATGGGCCTTGAGACGGCAACTCGCCCAAGGAACAATACTGTCAGCTCGGGCTCGAGCTTGCCGTCTCAGAAAAGTCTGGAAAGCAACGAAGAGGCAAACACTTCGAAAAGCTCGCGATCTAGCTGTGAGAAGTCCAAGGTGCAAAAGCTTTTGGACAGGTGCAAGGAAAAGTCGAGACGCAGGCCAAGACCAACATCGGCACCCTGATCGCTGGATTTACTCGTTGATGTTCAAGGTTTTGAGTAGTGCCGCAACAAAAAGTATTAAAAGGTAGTGTGTGTGTCAATTAGTGGAGAAATCTATATACCATGAGATGCTTTTAAAACACCGTCGCTTTTTATCATATAATATGCATTCGCTGTGACCCTCTCATAGTAGGGTCCAAGTCGCTATGATGCTTCAACAAAAATTCAACATACTCCCGTCCCCTGATTCTATACTCCACCATTACCCTTTTATCAGGGTCTTGCAAAATATTAGCAACTGTGGGTATTAAACTCAGTTTGGTGGAAGATTTAAGAAACTTACTTTGGCAAATTTGCTCCTGGCGCGAATCCTCTCTCCATAAATGAGAAGTACCCAAGGAATAGCTGTCAATCCTGTAGCAATCCCGCCGAGCATACCGCCGGCACCTCTCAACCCAAGATTGGTAAACATGACGCTTGTAATTAAAGGAAAGCAACCACCGAGAACATTTCGGCAGAAGCTCTGTGCCGCAAGAGCGGAACTTGCGTAAATATGGTACGTATCCGCGAGGTAGTTGAACGTGGCGAGATAAACGGAGTAGATTCCCCATGTTGCCAGTCCCAGGCCGACTGCCTTTGTATATCCCCCCTTTCCATTAGATCCTAGGAAAGCAATGAAGAGCCCAGCAGGTAATAGCATGGCAGTGATGCAAGTGAAGTAGAGTCTTGCCTCTGGTGCCTCGGCCGGAAATCGTCTTCGCATAAAGGCCCAGAACTTCGAATCGGAGTACTGGAAGCCTTCTTCTTGCTTCTTCCATTGGGGGTGTTTTAAGAGATGTTCCTGGTAGACGCCAACAATTGTTGCAGCAGCCGATGCAATCATCATTGCCACGTACACTCTGCTCGACATGCTGAAGTCCTCGCCATAGAGAAAGGGGACGACTGAAAAGGAGAGGTACAAGACACCCCACGAGAAGGCAGCCCAGAGGGAGAAACAAAACACCACTGGTTCCGTGAAGAGCAGATGAAATGGTCTTCTGACAGATGTCAAAACGATCTGTCCCAAAGATGCCCGTTGCTCGTCTTCTTTGACTATCCATCGGATTCGCCGTAAACGAGGAGTCGTCGAGATATTTCGCTCGTTGAGATTGGCTGTGACAGTTATTTGGCTTGATGCAGCGGAAGCCAATACAGCCAACTCGTCGTTTATCCATACTCCATATATGCCATATGCTTCCATCTCTTCATACCACTGATTAAGCTTCTTTGCTTTCTTGGACAGCAGGACAGAAGCCCGACTTTCTTTGAAGAAGAGGACGAGGGCAAGCAGGAGAACGACGTCAAGGATGACCTGAACCCAAAATGACCACTTCCAAGCACGGTTATTGCTTCCCACCGTTTCGATCAACGCAGCAGAAACCAGTGGACCAGCTCCGGTGCCGGCCAAGACAGCACCGCTGAACAGTGCCATTGGCGTGTTTCTTTCTTCCTTTTCCCACAAATCAGCCAACACGCCTCCGACGACTGCAGAGAAGACGGATCCTCCGACACCAACAAAGAAACGAGATATCAGCATGCCGGCAACATCCGGCATGACAGAACAGACGGCCTGAAAGATAACAAAGACGGTGCCGGCGATAATGAAGATGGGGTACCGCCCCCAAATCTCGGACATTGGTGCAAGGGCCATTGGCGCAAACGCAAATCCCATGCAGAACAACGTAATTCCCACAACCACAACAAGCCGAGATGTCCCAAAGTCACTGGCCATAATATTTGCAGGCGGCGCGTAAGCACCTGCAGTGTATGCCGTCAAAAAAGTCGCCAAGCATGAGAGTATGAGCAAGATACTCTTGTGATAAGCACCCCACGACAACGGAGACGTATAAGCCGCCAAGTCTGGGCATGGGGGCGGCTCTCGACCATCGAGGCTGGGCTGTTCCGGTGTTGGGGGCGATGGTAATGCGGTGTCAAAGGTGAGGTAGAGATACGATATCGGAGTGTCGCTTCCCAGACTTGTCGCTTCAGACTGCTCTGTACGCGGTTTTTCGCTCGATGAGAGGTCTTCTTCGTGATGCGATGGACCACCGAGGCGAGCAGCAGTATTATCGCTTCGGACAATCTCAAAATCCCCCATCCCCTGTGAGTCCAGACCTCCTCCCTTTTCTTCAATGTCCATCGTGGACGGCTTCGACACGATGAAAGAGACACGGCTGGTGAATGCGAATCTAAGGCATCGATAACTCGTGGCGCGAGCACCAAAGACGTCGCCGAAACACTCACGACGTATCCAGCAGGAACTTCCAAGGAAGATTTGCCCGGATCTGAGGAGCGGCGATGCCTATTTATCGAAGGCCAGAAGGCGTAAGTGGAGCTAATATTTCGTCGACGGGAATAACCAGGTCTTCTTTAAGACGCCGGTTGGATCTACCCTCACATGGACCAGGCCCCCACGCGGCTGACCGACCGGATGATAATGATTATTTATTTCTTTATCAAAGCTCTTTGCCTAGACGCCGGTAACGGGCCTAGATCTTCTGTCCGATATCATGTTCGCTCGTACCCGGGACTGTAAGAACAGTTCCCAAGATATGGAGAATAGTCTCATGTACATCGCCATCCATTTTTCTTCCCAAGACAGAAGCTTTAGCCGATGAACTCAACCTCTTCTGGCCAGCGTTAGTCAATAGATTAACGGGAATAAGCGGTGGAAATCCTAGTGTGCGCTTCTCCACAGGCCAAGCTTTGCATCTAGATTCCTTATCCGTCCCCCGCGATGTTTTGAGTTCCAGACCCGGAAATTGGTAATGAAAGCGGACCAAACTTACCTACATCCTAAATCCGTAATGTTCGCTGCTGAAGCTGATTCCGATTCCTAGGTTCCAATCCAGGCGGAACCCTGGATGAAACTCAACTCAAGCCAATAGCATATCGATTAAAAGAGCTGAGTGGATGCAGAGTCTGCATCTCGGGCTGACGACGGTGAGATTCAGTGTGTATTATTCCCGACTAAGGCCGCCGGCTATTGGGACCACGAACGCAATTGGAGGGTTGAGGCGTTTGGCTTTGCATTGCCGTTGAGGTTGGTTTCAATTACACAGCAAAGACAACTAGTGTATGACACAATGCTTCCCCCCTATAAATCGCCCCCACAGAAGCTTGGAAATGTGTTTGCCCTGTAAAAATGTTCCCGAAACAACTTTTCCTTGATTCGAACATCCAATAAGAGATAGACAGGAGCATGCGGGCTCCATAGTGGTGATGTTAGGTTGGAGAAACCTAAATCGTCTTGCTGTCAATTGAGATCGCGAGTGGTTTGGCTAGACAAGGAGCATCAGATATAAGTTCTTCAATAGGAGACTTCGAAAATATACCTGATCAAATCCGGTACGAAAGATAGAGTAATACTCGCCAAACACAGCGATTAATAATGCTGTAGAATTCGAGAGGTCCAAAAACAATACAATTTCATCGTGTGGTGATTTTCGGGGAAATGGGCCGACATAAATTCATCATTGATCCTGGTTATCACTCCGCTCCGCAATCCAGCGAAGTAGGCTTCTAGTCTTTTCGTTCAACTCTCTCTCTCTCTCTCTTGTTCAGTGAGACGGGTCTGCTGCAACTTCCACGGGAATGCTGTTGACGCTAATATGGCACGCCCTCGATGTATGCGGAGGTTGTTGGGTATCGGCGCATGGTTCGGGCTGGGGCTTTCCTTGTAGCTCCCTCAATTCCATGGGCTTGTCTTCCAACTCGGCAGGGCATTGGGTGCCTGACAACTCGGTGGGTTCTTTGCGTGCTCCTTGCTGACACCATGTGTCATCTGTGATCCGACTTGGGCCTTGGGTTTTCCTTCGGCGGTGTAAGAAGAGAAACGTAATCGCCGAAGCCGCAGCTAGAAGCCCCAGGCAGCTTCCAACTACAATTCCTGCAATGGTCCCGGGGGTAAGAGCCCAATTCGGCTGTGATGGGGGTGAAGATGATACCCTGGATGACGAGGATTGCACAACCGTGGAAGAGATTGGCAAAGTGGGAGTAGCAGCGGTGACAAATATATTTGAAGAAGTAGTAATCAGTTTATATGTCGATGAATCACTTGTTGACGTCGGAAATGGGGTCGGAATCCCAGGCGGAAACATCTCGGTAGTTCTGACTCCATGTGCCAAATCCGCACTCCTCCAGCGGATCTCAAAGGCCGGTGCCGACAGGGTAGTGCCATCGTAATTGGTCACGGCATATTTCTGATCTTTAGTCGAATCGTTGCATTCGTAGCCGCTTTCACACGGGATATTAGAACCTCCTCCTCTCAAGTTTTCTACAATGTGCACTTACTCTGGAACGCATCTCACCACTGTTTCTTCATGTCGAATAGGCCAGCCGTTGCTCACTGGAGATGTCAGGGTGCACATGGCACGATATCCCTCAAAACACTCTCCCGGCGAATAAAATCCTCCGTTGGACCAGAGCTCGAGGCCGCCTGGAATCCGGCAGCCATCGAAGTCGGACTGAAGGATAGGGGGAGGACACGGAATCGCCTGGATAGTCATTGGCATATACAGCACTCGCCTAGTGCCGCTTGACAATGTACTCGTACGGGCCGCCATTCTTCAAAGAGTGGTGTCTATTCGATTGAATCCGAATCCGAAGTAGAGCAGCAGCCGCGCCGAAACTGCTCCTGCATCTGCTTACCAACTGACAGAAAGCCGAGGATGAATGAAAGAAGACTGAGTCCAAAATTCTACACGGTGGAAGAGATTTTTATTTGCAGTTCGCATTCGCATTGCAAAGGGGGCAGTTGCGCATGTTTGTGCTTGCTCCTTCCGTTGTTTGGCAATTGGGTACTCAAGCACATGTACCACGCTCGGCTAATGTAGCCGTGAATTGCTACGACATTTGCACTGAATCTCTCTTGCTAACCACCAGCAATCAAGCGGTGAGGCACTTGCAATCATTGCATGTATACGGTCGATTGATGGGCATGACCAGTGGACGATGACCAAGCTATCAAGACTCTATATCGGCATGTACTGGATTAGTACCAAGATATCATCCCCAAGATTCGACGTCACCGACACTCGAAAGAACGGACTCAGTCACTACAGAAGCAAACAATCGCACTACCAGCCCGTTTCAAATGAGAAATCAATCGCTATTGGCTCTATGTTACAAATACAGTGGTCATATCTAGATGCTGGAAGAAAAAAAGAAGAATGCTTTTCCCCCTCTCTCTAATCTACGTCTTCGTCATGTGTCTCGACTCCATTTGCAACGCCATTGCTCACATGGTTGCCATTCATATAACCGTTGGCATGTCCGTTGGCATGTCCATTGGTATGACCGTTCGTATGACCGTTGGTGATACCGTTGACCCCGTTTGCAGTTTTCACAGTCCCATCTTCATTGATGGACTCCTCGAGATATAAAGCAAAGGTGACAACGAGATAAACATCTCCAGTCGCCTTGTTCCGAAGGACATATCTCAACTGGTGTGCGAGCCTTCCGTCATTCCTAACCACACTCGTAAGTAATCGCTCATCAAATCTTGTCAAGTCAAACTTACCTCAAAGCCTCTGCCCCCAAATACCTCGCAACGGAAAGCTGGAATCCCGGCAGCCGCAACGCCAGATTGGCAAAGTCGAGGTACGGGTTGAAAAAGTCAATGCCATACGTCCTTCCATACTCCCAAATCCATTTCTCCTTGTTCGAATCCGACAAGGCCCACTTCATTCTCGGCTTGCTCTCCTTGGGCACGCTATTCACCTCACGTATTTTTTTGCCTCTCTCGTCGCCTCCCTCCTCGAACCACAAACCGCCTCTTGACTCGTCAAAGACTCCCGCACCGACGGACACGACATTGAAGGAACTCAGCGCAGGGCCGTACAGATAGGGCTTATCCGCGTATGCATCGCCATCAAGACCAGGGTCAATCCACCACTTGACAATGTTCATGGCAGTGTTGAAACCTGGCGGCAGCTTGTCTCTGATGGGGCGGTCAAAGTCATTGCCAAACTGCAGATCCGCAGCTCTGATTCCCAAAGCAAGATCATCTGCGGAATCTCCAGCCTTTGCCTTGGATGAGTTGAGTGGCGTAAAGCGGAACGAGATGCTGTACTGGTCTTGGTTGCTTGCATGCGGCTCTGTAGAAAAGTATGGCGAAGTTGATGGCGAACCACGCGGCAGTCCCTTGTAATCCTGTATCCGGACATTGAGCTCGACATCGGCAACATCGCTCTTGATGCGCACGGGCGCAGATTCGTTCACCGGGACCTCAATGTGAGTGCTCTCATCGTAGCTCGATCCCGCCGTAACACGAAGAATGTATTTCTCAATCATTTTTGCTGCTGCTGTGTATGTGTTGTGTGACGATTGATGGGCGCTCATCAGCTCCATGAAGCTTCTTGGGATATATAACTTCGGAAGTGGTTAAACTGATGGCCCGATTCGGAGCATATAGTTATGCCTGTGATTGTGGCTTTACACTCATGGCGCTCATTCATCAGATCCTTAAAGTTCTATTAATAACAAGAACGGGTTTTCTTAGTGCGATTTGTTTTGTGTGAGGTGGCAAATCAAGCGCGTCAACGGCTCTTCCGTTACCCTGGAGTCAGAATCGCCCCAACGTGGCTATGTGTATTTTCCCTGCCTTGGTTATCGGTACATCTTCCATTGTTCTTTTCTTCCGCATGCCGAAGCGCATCCAGATGCATTTCTCCTGGATATTACCAAACAGGAAATGATTCCAACGTGGAGTATGACACAGCATCTCCGTCGCCCAAAGTTTCATCCGCGCAATACCATACTAGCATGAAACGCTGGACTTTGGAAATGCGCCTCGTCAGCAGCCTTATCTCTTTCATATCTAATATGCATCAACGAGCCTCTAATGCATGTGAATTTCGCTTAATGTAAACATAAGAGAGCAGGTGTAAAGAAGCATCAATATTGCATCATAAGCATGATGTCGGAAGAATTCATATCCCATCTCGGGCAGAGAGATAGCTTTGCTGATCCGGCTGACTCGGCACTTGCTTGCTCATCACGTTGCCTAGATAGTCTCTGTAGGTAAGACGAGCGCTCAAACAAAGGACATAGGCTACCCAGACAGGCGTATTATGCGCCGTTTGTTGCTGCGGTTAACTCAGAATGCGGAAGTGGACCAGCCGGGTTTCACGCTGTTTCATTCTTGCTTCTTGTTCTCAAATATCTGACTCGAGCAACGAAGTTGAATCTAGTTGAAGCATGTGCATATGAAAGCAAGGCTTGAGAATCGATGAAGCTCTGACAAGTCTGACGTATTCGGTGTCAGGTGTTGACCAAGCGAGGTGAATATGATGGCATGTGCCGATTGACCTTCGGTAGATCCCGAGGCAGAAACCCGCCCGGTACAATATCAACCCAGCTGCATGATGCAAATATCGACCTCTAAGTGTAAATCAAGGGACCACGTACTGACCGGTAATTAACAAATTTTGAAGTAAATTTTGTCCCAACAGTTGAGTGCAATCTCATTGTATTATGGGCTTGCGCCTCTCAAGCCGATGCTGGGTCGCACTAACACCCGCCGGCCCAGGGTCCATGTATTTCCCCAGCAAAATTCGTGACTGGGATGACATTGACGTCATGCCCAATCGGAAGCTCATGGGCCCCGTTTGCCAAAGTTCTCGGGCACACAAAGTTGAATTCAGGCCTCGTCCACTCTTTCTAACTGTAGTATCAGCATGGACAAACAGAGTTTCTGAGAAAATCGGAGGATACCTATCCCACCTTGTCACCCCGTCACATCGATATACTTTTCTCCAAGTGGTAGCTGGTGGCGTCGTCCAGCTTGGAGCTCTCTCTCTCCCCCGCGAAACGATGATAAGCAACAGTGTGAGAGGCCGGTTTCTCATCCGCCTCTTCATCGTCGTCTTCCGATACACGCCGTTCATTTACACCACCGCCCTAGCGGCCGTATACTACTGGTACGGCTGGGAACAAGCGCGCCAGACAAGTGCAGCTCAGGTCCTATGGGGTCTGATATTGGCTGAGATCTCGTTCTTCTGCTTCATCTACCTTCCGTATATGCACCAGCTGAACCGCAAAGCTGTGCACCCTACACCCCTGACGTCGGAGGAAAGATGGGCTCTCTTCAACCAATGCCTGGCAAATGTCCAGTCCATGGAGGTGTACCTACGATGGTGGTTCCTCGGAGCTGAAATAAAGGATATCCGCCGAGACAACCTGCGCGATTTCCTCCTCTGGGGTTTCTTCGACCAGGCGGGGGAAGACGTCGAAAGCAACGGCGGCCCCTCCGACGCTGATGCGCGAGATTTGGATAGCTTCATCACAAAGATTGAAGAGAGACTGGGACACCCTCTCCACGATGGCCGAGGTACGGCCAAGTGCATACGACTGACTCTGGATGACGTCGAGGTAACATATAGATCACTCACATGGTACTTGGTCATATATCTTGTGGATCAGGCCGCACACTTGGCCCTTTCGTGGAATGGCTTCAAGTTCTACGGCAGAGGACCCGTCGCAGCTCTTGCAACGTTCCCACCGCGCCCGCAGGAGATATTCACCAGCCGGCGGTCGCGTGCTCCGCAGCTGAGCTACTGGTACCGGCCTCATGCATCCAAGGACTGCAACCCCGTTGTATTCTTCCACGGCATTGGAGTTGGGCTCTGGACATATGTCGACTTCCTTGCAAACATACATGCAGCTAAAGATGTTGGTGGTGGGCAGGGTATTGGGGTCATTGCTGTGGAGATTCTTCCCGTATCCTTTCGACTGACTTCCCCGCCTCTGGGTAAGGCCGAGTTTCTGCGTCAAATGGCCAAGATATTGGAACATCACCAGTGGGACAAGTTCACGGTCACGGCACACTCATATGGATCGGTGCAAACCACCCATATGCTCCACTCGCAGAGTCTCGGGCATATGATCACGTCCGTCGTGCTAATCGATCCGGTAACGGTGATGCTCCATCTCCCCGATGTCGCCTACAACTTCACTCGCAGAAAGCCCCGGGAAGCCAACGAGTGGATGCTATGGTATTTTGCCAGCACAGATCCAGGCGTGGCACGCTGTCTAGGCCGTCACTTCTTCTGGCGGGAGAACATCATATGGAAGGAAGACTTTAGAAATGCTGACCCGAGGGATCGTCGGAAGGTGGCCGTCTGTTTGGCTGGCAGGGACATACTCGTCAACACCTCTAGTGTTGCGCAATACTTGACTGATCTTGGAGTGGCGGGAATAAGCCAAGCTCAAGGTGCTAATCAGGCAGCCGAGGTGGAGGTGCTCATGTTCCCCAATTTAGATCATGCGCAGATATTCGACACCCCAGCAGACTGTCAAAAGGTAATCCGGCTTATCAGATCATATTGCAGTGCAGGATTAGCGGAATATACCAGTATATAGAGTCGCAAGAGCTGAAACGCGTTGCAGCAGTCTTGGCAAAGGCGGGAGCCAATCTCGATAACGAATCACTCAATAGTCTTGATCTCCTGACCCCCCCAATCAGTCAAGATGGCTCCAACCGGACGGGGGCCGCTTTGAGTGATGACCCAAACAAGATCCTGGTCTGAATCATTCCGGGCCTGGTGCTCCGTCCAAGCCGGGACGAATGCAAAGTCTCCCGGGTGAAGCTCGTGATGTCGCAATTCGCCCTTAAAGCCCTCCTTCACGACGAGTGTCCCGGTACCGGACACCACGTTGATGATGGCGTCTTGACGGCGTTATCAGAAACTGAAACCAACCAACCAAGGGAAAGCATTTGAGAGGGGGAGGGGGATGAGAGGGCCCTAGAGAGAGGGAGAGAGGGCGGGATGTGGCACCTACCTTGCTCGCTATTGTGGTGAATTGGGGACCAAGAGTTGGGGGGTATGCGAAGGACTGTCCGAGAAAAAATAGAGAAGAGTTACAACGCAGTTTTGGGCACGCTTCTTCCAAGGGCCAAGGAGAAAACTCACCCGAAGCACACATCTTGTCACACTTACCGACAATGGCGGAATCTCGGATGGAGCGTCCTTCATTATCCAGCATGGGCTTGAGCTGGTCCGCATGGGTCACCTCAGTGGTAGAAGGCAGTATCATGGGCAGGATCTCTGTGATGATGGGGAGTAGCGACGACATGGCCCAAGACATTCAACGACGGAGGTGGGATTACTGTCACTCTTGGCGGCATGGACCAGTCGCAGTATCAATGCGTGTCAGTTCAGTTTCCTAGCGCAGAAGACGTCCGAGTTGCCCTCTTTTTCTGTGCGTGTGTGCCCGCAAATGCGTGTTCGTTTAGGCTGGGGGTGCCGCGAATGAATGCAACGAAGATACACAAGGGGGGAAGACGAGGCCCAACTAGGAAGGCGAGCCAGTGATGTGGTGCGAGGATGCGGAACATATAGAGGCGGTTTAATAATAATATGTGTTATGAAGAGGATGAGATCTGTAGCCAAGCGCTGGATAAGGAGATTGATGGAGGTTGAGATGCGACTCAGCGGGCTTTCTCGATATAGCGGCTGGGGTATCGCCCAGGCGACTCCAGAAAGGCCGAGGCAAGGGTTATGACGTGTCGAGGCCGCGATGATGGCAAATGCAAAGCCGCAGTGATGGAGCGATGTTCAGGAGAGCCGAAGTCTACATAAGGTGGTAATAGATTAGGGACGCATGGCAGCCCAGCAAATCGCGATCGTCGGCGGATTTGTTTTTCCGCTTACTTGGGCTCCTGCCTTACCAAAATGCCTATCTAGGTACATGTACAAAGTACCTACAGTACAGATGCGCATTGAGCCCAATGCAGATGGAACTTTCACAAGTGCCTAGCAGGGAGTAGATTGTCCCAATAACCAAATAACACCTCTTAATCATTCATATTTGAAATGGATTATGAAATGTTGAATAAGTGAGAGAGACAAAAGAAAGGAAGAAAGAAGAGAAAAGAAGAAGCGAAAAGAGGGGCAGCCATGGGTGTATAAATCGTGCTCGTTTAATCTACAGCAGATTTGATGCTTGCCCAAAAACAACTGAAGCGGCATATTTTAGTCCACGCACGACACGAGCTTCTTCCGCTGCTGAACCTCTACTGTACAGCGCCTTACCAGGATGACGCCCCATCGTGCCGCGGAAAACTGGGCGCTGTGCTACCTAAATCTACGAGGCCTTTTTACAGTATCCGTTCTCCGTTCCTTGTTGAACTGCAGAGCTACCCCGAAAAATGCCAAGGTGTGCAGATGCTAGACGTCGTCTGCCCAGGATCATGCCCCCGCAAAGCGCCAACAAGATGCGCCAGCGGGTATCCGCAATAGCCATTTGACAAATTCTCAATAGAAGGGACGGCACGGAATGACTTGTTCCCTGTATCTACTCGTATACGAAGCTGCTAGCAGAAGGGCCCTCTGAACAATGCGTCCAACTGCTCGAAGAATAGGACACAAGAACCCGGCCCCAGCATGAATCTCCTTGCTCGCCAGGCTCCACCCCGTCAAACCGGACCCCTGAACAAAAGAGCCAAGCATCCAAGGCAGCGAGCTTTGACCAGTCGACAATGCTACGGTAAATCTCGAACGGCGAACCGCTGTGCTTTCTACAAGGGGAAGACAGAGGAACTTTCGCTGCTGATGCTCGACAAAGATACCCTCTCGCCCGGGCGATAGAGGATGGAATATCGCCGAGCGGTTACACGTACCGTTTCACTTGGTCGTGTGCTGTCCAACCAATGACATTGAATCTGACTCCGATGACGGATTTGGGGTGATGCGATGCGGCGACCAATTGCCGCAATGGTGATTCTTGACGTATGTACGGAGGACGCACTACGGAGTGCGGCACATGTATGTATTTGTCTCTCTTGCATTTCGTGCCGTGCTTGTAGGGCTCCGACATCTGGCCGCGGGTTGGTTTGGTTGGTGTGATGGGGTGCAGTCGGAATTGTCAGCCGAAAAACCCTCTCCAGTTGCTTGTTGGTGCTTGGTCCGCAAGAGCGTATACACACAATCAACAAAGACAGAAGGGGTGTCGAGCTAAGCAGTGGACTGTGCTCGTCGTCGTTGCAAGGCTTGGTCCCCATTCCATCCGCTCTAGTGGTAATGTTACCTACTCGTATAGGGAGGTCGATTCGGGGCTTTTGGCATCCCCGGCAAAAGCCAAGTGCACACTCTTGCGTCCGCCCGCCTGGTTGGTCGGCTGGTGCTTCTCGCTGCCTCAACCCTGGCAGGCAAACCCCGGGAAGCAATGCCTGTTGGCACATGGAAAGTCTCCCTGCGGCTAGTGCACGATCCCGCTGGAATGGGAAGCTGGGTTAGGCCCAGAAGAGCAGGTGAGCGTCTAGTCGCGGATGTTGCTTCGTCGACTTACATCGTGGTGTTTCTCAAAGCAGACCAAGTGCGTCTAGAAGTGGCCGCGTTGGTTCTCTGCACACACTAATTGACGGCTAGCCTGAGGGCCTAATGCCTCGAGATTCGCCGACGCTGTTTGGCCCACTGACCTTGGGAGGTGAGACAGTGGGTAAGATGCTTAAAGTGTCGATCTAGATCTGTACATGTCGGGTTTCGTTGGTTGCTTGTCCTCTTTGCCAAGGCACATGTCCTCGTAACTATGTCAGCCCAGCGTGACAAGCACAAGCCTGGCCACTGGGTACACGTATTTTCACACAATAAGAGTTTACAAAAGTACAAAGTAGATACCAAATAGGGACCGCAGTCCGGCTGATGGATCGCAAACTGTTGCCTACCGTGTTGGATCATGGCCCCGACAACTTGACCGGACCGCGCACTAAGCGTTTCTTCCGCGGGCCTCTGTTGATTTCTAACCTCGCTTGGAGCATCTTGGCTTAATGCTACTGCTCCTCTAAGAAGATCTGTACGAGCTTCATGTATGTAATACGGGGGATGCAGGATCAGAGCCGCTTCCATGTTGCGTCAATGATACATGCGGGCATTCACAATCTTACATGTATGTACGACTAAGGTAGGTCTTTTTATATTCGGCGCTACCTGGCTGGGTTGTAAGCTGGCTTCGGCATCCATTACACAAACAACCACATGAGACGAACGCTGGTAGGCTGCCCCGAAGCGCTTGGCGCGTTTCGTGATGCAGATCAAGCTCTGTCAGGTCATGTAGGAGACGTCTTGGTAGCATTGGATGCCCGTCCTTGGGTGCCGGAGCTGGATCTGATTGACGGCAAATACGCCCTCGGCTACGCAACCCTGCCAACCGCCTCAGCACACCATCTTCCTTGGTTCTCGTACGGGCACTCGGCAAGTAAATATCGCACAACCTCACCTCACGCCCCGGAAGAGCACGCCGGAGGCCTAGTGATGAAGCGGCGGCGCCGGCGGAGAGTGTGGAGAAGCAGCCAGGATTGTGTCACCGTGGGACTTAGGCAGTCCCGGCTCAAGTCGACGGCTATTCTGGAGGGGGGGTGCAAATGCTAGTTGGGCTCTGTAAGGTATGGAACGAGTTGCTTGTCCTGCGTACAACAAGCATCGTATCGTATCTCCCTGCCATGACCCCGACGCACTCGGCATAGCTGCAGAAAGGCTCCGGAGTCAGCGAGAGAGCCAGCATCGGGGATGGCCTCCCTTTGGGGAATAGGGATCATGACCATCTCAGACGCCAGGCAGCCACAAAGGTCACTGGCATTCGGTGTACGAGTGTACGAGAATACCTCACCGTTGCCCAGCGTCATCGGAGACTGAAGGCTGCGTGCTTGGTGTTTTGGGCTCCGTCCCTCGGCCGAGTAGTACGGAGGAAACAGGCGTGGCGGTCGTATAAAAAAAGCGACGGCCCTAGTCGCATCACCAATTCTTTATTCAGACTCGCCCAACCCAGCCTTGTGATGACCTGATTAATGCCCCATTTCGATACCCATATCCATACCCATACCCATACACACACCTCGCTATAGATAAAAAATTTTCCATTCATATCCATTTCCTTATTCCACTGCTTGGCCCGTTGCAAAGCGCACTCCTGGTCGCCCAGTTGCAGCTGCTGCGACCCTGATGGACTCTCTGCGCCTGGGTGCTACGCTGCGTCAACAAAGTACCGGCTCCCGCTAGAGACTGGACCTTGCTGAGGTCTGTGCTCGATGCACTGAATATTCCTGACCCTGGGCGGACATCGAGTCAATCAAGCCAAGCCAGGGACGAAACGAGGTGCAGAAGTGCCCTGATTTTCCGCTGCTGGCCCGCTCTGATGGTCAGAATCTCAACCCATTCTGGAAGCCGACGGAACCTCGATTTGCCAGGGGGGCCGTTCGGTAGCTCCCCGTTTGCTGCTCTGGGCTGCTAATTAAGGTACCAGCCATAGGTCGGTCAGGTATTACAGAGCATCACCGGTCAATCAGGCGACAGGCACGGGGTTAGTTACAGCAGCACTGGACTTGTGCAAACAAAAATACCTGTACTGGTACCACGGAGACCTTAGTAACAGCGCGGCATTCAGTTCGTCCACGATACCGACTTTCCGAGTTACATTCAAGCCTGCACCTTGCAAACGCTCTGCGAGGTACCAGTACTTGCCCGCCATATTTATTCGAAAAGCACAGTCTGTGATTTATTTATTTTCCCCAATCAATCACCTATTAAACTTCGACTTGGCCCAGCTCTTGCGCCATGGACTCGTTAGGGCTGGCTAGCGGCAAGGCTATGGGCGAAAGTGCAGCGTCGTCATCGCTGAGCTCAACCTCAACTCCAGCTCCAGCAGCGGCATCTTCATCTTCAGCATCAGCGTCAACTGCAGAAACAAATGCGCCCGTCGTCTACGGCAGAATCGACGCCGAAAACGAAGACAACCTCGAGCTCATCCGAAGCGTTGCGGAACATGGCGTCTTGGGCCGTGCAAAACTACTGAGGCCATCTCCGGTTCAGATTCAGCTTCAGCCCAGCGCCCAACGGCGTGACGACGCTACTATGCAAGGTACTGCAGCCTCTTCCAAGTTCCCACCACACCACATCAATCTGTGCCTCTGTATTGCATCGTATCTGCACTGGTGCGATCCGAGTCTCCATCTCTCCTTTTTTCACTTTTCCCCTTTCTCTTTTCCATCCTTCTTTTGCAGCAATCTACAATGAAATTCAATTAATCTAACAATGTGGACATGGATACGCAGACGCAATCGATTCAGGCTATTCCGAGCACGCTGATGACGACGACCAGATCCAGTCAGGCCACCACTTATCAAACTCCAGCAAACCCCCTCCACTGCTGGCCACACCCCCGGAGATCATTGACACGATCCTCTCTCATCTTTCCGCATACGACCTCGCTTCCGTATCTGCGACATGCCATGCTCTGCGCCGACATGCCCTCTCTGATCTCCTCTGGCAGCCACTCGTCCAGCAAAACGTGCCCACGGTCCAGGTCACCAGTGCCGGCGCATGCAAGAGCTACCGCGAGCTGTATGCAGCCCACGACCGACTGTGGTTTTTGCCAAAATACAAGATCTGGTTTTGTGATCGAGATCTGACGGGAAAGCTTATCCTGGTGCGCTATGACCCTAGGCGCAGCTGCATCGAGGGCTACCAGATGGTGGCGGTGAGCAACCAATCGACCTTTGAGAACTGGTCGGCAGATCAAGACGTTATTATTCACGGCTTCGAGCCGGTCGTGAGGCTGCATCTCGACAAGCCGGTCCTGCAGTTCCGCGTCCGAGATAGGCAGGAGGATGGAGGCTTCTCCAAAAGACCCGGCGCTAACCGCTTTGCCGACGAGATGCCCATGGCCTTGGACGAACGGCTAGGTGGCATGTTTAGCAATTTTCTGCTCACAAAGCCGTTGACTGCTGAGGAGGCGGATCAGCGGGCGGAGTTGGGCTACCCCTACGGCAACATCTGGCCGTCGCCAGTCATCCCGGCAAACCACTATGTATCAGGCGCTCAGTCACGCCGGGGCATCGCTGCCCTGGCTGCGCGAGACCGCCCTCGTTCCAGATCGCAAGTTTCGGACCAGACTTTCTGCATTCGGCAGTGGATGGAGTTGACGGGCACTCCCAGCCCTCTCAGGTTCATGGGCCAGGGTGGACTCGCCGGAGCTCTTCAAGCCCTGGTTGAGGAGATTGTGGAGGAGGAAGCGGCTGGCGCTGGCGCGGGAAGCCTTGGTGTGCATATTGGCGAGGAGCTCATCACGTACTCGACACTCGACCCGGCTCTTTACACGCCGACTCGAGAAAAGCCCTGGAGAGGAATCTGGGTCGGTGACTACAGCGCACACGGCTGCGAATTCTTGTTAATCCACCAACCCGACGATCCTCCGGCCACAGATGCCGAATTGGGTATTTTCCGCGACGAGAATGATAGCGACGAAGTGTGGGAGCAGAAGAGGCTTGATGCCAGGGTGTACAGAGGTCGTTTGGAAGGCATCAAGTTGACAGGCGACCCAAATATCCCGAGGGGCGAGTACACCTTTGTGGCCAACGACTTGGGACCCGATGGCTACGTTCAAACGGCCACAGACGCCCAGTTCTCTGGGGCCAGAATAGTAAAGAGCGAAGGACACATTGCGGCCACCGGGTTTCTCAGAGGTAAGCGGAAGATCACAACCCACCATTTTGTGAGTTTCGACACAAGCTAACATGGCGTTGACACAGATAAGTTCATTGAGAGCCAATTGATCCTCATCAGCCCAAACAGACTCGCGCAGCACTGGGTTGGATTCGGACACATTAGCTTTTTGGAGAGAGTCAACATTGACCAGTTACTTGTACCTTGAAATGGAAGAGCTGAGAGGAAGCCAGAGAGTGGCTAACGAACGATAGCATTAATGGATGGGGCTACCTACTACAATCTTTGCGACAGCGCATCAACCGGTTTTACACAACGATACCCGCTATGACGGAACATGGCCATTTCTAGGAGTTTGTCTGTTTGTCTATATGGAAAGGGAGGGGGATATTCTCAGATTCGAATGGGACGCCGATGTAGGCTAATGCGAAGGACTCTGGTTTCTCTGGGGTTGTCATGTATATAGGGAATTACCGAAACACTGAGAGAAGCTCTTATGTATGTAAATTGTAACATTCAGATGAGAAAGACGAAAGAGTCAAGACGTGTGAAACAGGTATCCCGTAGTTGATTATTACACTATGCCTAAGTACGTCATGTGTATGTATACAAATTATATCCAACTCAGGTAGAAGATAAGTAACCGTCATATTCCATATATCCAAAAGCTCATGACTCATATGTTCAAGTCAGTGTCCAGTGTTGGTACCGAAGATCCGTGCTATGTGCAATAACACATTCACCATCAAAGGACCTTAGGCGCCAGGGACACCCTGGCAAAGGACGTCTTGGCCGGCCTTCAAGAACATTAGTATCAATAAAGTGAAGAGAATTTGTCCTCGGAAAAGTCACTTACAACGGGGAGAACACAGCAAACTGCCTGCTTGCCTGCAGTAGCACAGCCCTTTGTGAAAGCGGAGGGATCATGGACATTGGTAGCTATACTTTTGTAAGCATCAAAGAGTTTCAAATTGAAGGCAAAGCAGTAGACTTACGAGTGCTGCAGTCGAGCCCGACGATGCCAAGAACGAGGGTAGAGCAGCATTGGGGGTTGCTATAGAGGCCGGCAGGGCATACCGAGCCGCCGCTGGTGTTGGTGTTGCCATTGCCGTTGCCATTACCGCTACCATGACCGTTGCCATTGCCATTGCCGTTGCCGTTGCCATTGCCGTTGGGAGGCAGGGTATAGGCAGGAGGAGGAGGGGCATAGGTAGGAGGAGGAGGAGGAGGATAGTTGCCTGGGGCGGCGAGGACAGCGGTGAAGAAGACGGCGGCAACAGTGAGGAACTTCATTTTGAATGATGTTTTTGGGGTTTGTCTTGAAGACTTGAGAATTGAAGATTAAGGAGTAGAGGTTGGGAGATGCTGTTGGATGCTGAGTTGTGAGTGTGAGTGATGAGGAAAAGAGATGAGCTTGGAGAGAGATAATGGAGGATATTTATATTCAATTCGAGTCAAGAGTTTATGTTGACAACTCCCCTGGTCGTTGATTTCCTTGCTTCTCTGCATACCTACCTGCAGTCTGATCAAGTTACGGTCTGCCTGTGTTGGCGATGCAAGTGAGTTGTCGCTTATTTTGTGACCCCACGCAGTATTGCGTCTCCCTTACGTGAGTGTCTTTGCTATCCATAGGTCCGGATGTGCTTTGACATGGTTGAGAGCTGAAAACATGGATGTTGTCCTACCATCAGATACTGTGATCCCACGTCAAGGTGACAGATGTCTCAGTTCAATGAGACCAGGATCCTTCTGAATAGGGCTCAAGAAGGGAGAATGTGGCTTGCTTGGCTCCATGATGAGCCAAAGGAGAGTTGTGACTGGCTCATTTACGTTGTGATTAATTTCGGAGACAATTGATACAGCAAATGAATTGTGTCACGAATAACTGCTGGCTCGTGGGATGAATTATGGAACACACATATTGTTTCTCTTCTCTTAGGCATTTTCATCTATTGACTATGACTCTAGAGTAGTACTAGACTATGTTGTTTACTTTTCAATTGAGGTCCGTATTTCTTAAGCTAAACTATAGTTTAGGCGAGGAGACAACAAACTAAACAGAGACAACAAACCCCCTGCAGAAGAAGGAAACATGAAGGGAGACTGCATGTCCTGCCTGCCAACTTTCTTACATGTAATCTACCCATGTCCTTGTCTTCATCCCATCCCTGCTCCAGTCTTGGGAGGAGAATTTGATTCATTACTTGTTTGTGTTTTCACGTGGATGCCCATCTTAGCTAGACTGAGACATTGTGTTGGGACTTGGCTTTTCGATTAAGTCCACGTAATAAACGGGCACTAAATCCAACTTTCTAAAAAAAGATAGATACTACTTCGGCATTTGTTTACGTTTACTTGAGGATCTTCATTTTACTTGCATAAATACGATGTTGCACTACAGCTATGCATACACGGCTGTCCGGAAGCACTGCTCTGCAGGTGAGATGACTCGTACATAGGCTCTCAGTTTGGTGATTGGCATATGGATACAGGCATGTAGACAGCAGTCAGTCTGATACCCGAGGTTATATGTAGAGTTGATCCTTTGGGGGCCGGAAGAACTCCCGCCATCCGCGGGGTTCCATCACGATCATTACTCGCCGTCATTAATACTGTAGTCATTAATACTACCTACACCTTGCGTCAAACATAGTCTAGACCAGCGACGGTCCGGCGGGAGAAGGGAACAACCGTGTGGGAATGAGTTGGCGGATCAACACGATTCATTCAAGTTCAGGTACGAGTACAAACAGGGCAGCGATCGTTCGAGTCTTACAAGTCGTATGAGCTGAGTAGCATCATAGCGGGGCGATTCCGCGGTCGTCGGCATGCCGGACAGCCACCAGCGCATAAGAACATCCAATAATATTCCGATGTTAACCAGCGCTCTCCATTCTCTGCCTTGGAAGACGGAAAGGTTGACGGGCATAGGCCGAGAGCTCTAACAGACAAGGTAGATTGATATCCATGTTGCGGCTGAGCAGCTCATATGGCTTAAGCCTCAACTGTCCTTAGGAGTAGTAAAACAAGAAAGAGAAAAAAAGAAACGCTCGAATATAGGCCAACTCAACAACTCCAGCACTACCCAAGCGCGCCCTTCAAAACAAGTTTTCATAATTATTGAGTACTGTAGCACGAGTACGGAGTATGTACAGTAAGCTAGCATTGACCCTTGTAAGTGAGGCGGCTAGAAACCAACCCCAGTTTCTTGATTCCATTGTCAGCTCTGCCCAGCCACACCAAAATATTAGCTCTGGGATTGCCCGGATATCGCTTCCCGGCATGCGCACTGACGCAGCTGAAATCGAATTCGATTTAGTTCGAGGAGCAACAACTTATTAATGCATATCCAAGACGGCAGGAAAAAGAAATGTGCTCAGCCATGGCTCTCGGGCGTTATCGGAGCATCAAGTATTAGGCCAGAAAATTAAAAGCAAGACAAATACAAATCATTACTTGGTCAATCCCCGTTGGATACCTAAGAAAGGAAGGACAACAAAGTAGCGGCGAGATTGAGTGTTCCGATCGCCCCGAACACAATAACAGGAGCAAAATCGCCGGTCCGATCGTCACTCACAGCTCTCAAATCCCCATCCCTCCCCGTCCCACACCCTCGGATGAGCTGCATTAGTCTGGCAGCCTTAGATTGTCTTTTAGATTAACCCAGGCCGCCCTTGTTTTGACACACCCAGCCAAGCCCCCCGATGCTACCGGCCGACTCAGCTTCTCTTCTCAAGCTAGCTTCATCGGCCGCTCGCTGTTAAGGGCAGGCAGCAACTTGGGGACGCATTGAATGCTTTCCTTTCAGAGTAACGTCGGAGCAAAGTTTGATCCCGAGGCCAGGCCCAGCATTAACGCCGGGTAGAGAATTGAAATTGGAGACGTTGCGGAGGGGATCTCGATAGTACGGCTGCGCTTTGACATGTAAATGTGGGCTTGTGGTCTGTAACACTCAGCCATATGGAGTGTGTGTACCGCAATGTCAAAATGAGTTCCACACACCCTAATCTCTCAACAAAGGCTTGTACTACAATGCCGTATTGTCGGTGTTATGCAAGGGGTCTGTTGTCGCACAACGCAAAGGCCGTGCTGACTCGATTCAGGCGAGGGATCTTAGTGTTCGAACCGGGTTCGAGCTACGCTCTCCCTGCATAGGACACGCTTGATCGATGAATCACAAAAACGCAAACAAAATAGAACAGGAACAAGTTACTACGCTACAGCAGAATGTTACTCCTATGTGTTAGCTTGTCCGTAGTCTGGTAATTGGGCTTTGGCTTTTCTCTTGTTGGATCAGTAGCTCCAGATTATTTCCATATTCGTTCGCCATGATATAGAAAACAATTCCTAACCTTCAATATTCCGTTATAGTAGACAGCTTAGATTGAATGCATCGATTGTGGCCTGCATTCATCGCTCGCGACCAACTACCAGGTCATTGGTGACCACGTGCTTGTAGATGTAGGTAGGCAGGTCTCTTCGGCCGACAAACGACGTTCGTTATCAAGAACCACTGTCTTGAATGCGTGGCCAAAAAAAGGTGTTTGGGTCTTAGATGCTGCTAGATGAATGCAAGGGGGCTGACGTCTCCCTTGATGGCGTTGAGACGGGGGATTACAGCTAAGCGCCATATAACGGCGCGTGCACTAGATCTAGCGTCCTGATTCATCACAAACTTGAAGTTATAATCCTCTATGGCTAGCTCTGTTATAATGCTAGGTAGGGTTCACTCACTTCATTTAAGGCACATAGCCTAGCTTATTTTATCATTGCTATCATAAAGTTTATTTGCCTAAAAGACGGTGAGTATGAGATTGGGTAAACGCTACCGCGTTTTCGACTTTCAATTGGTAGTAAATGAATCACGAACATACTGATGTTTCCTGTTACCCCTCCTGCTTGTTTAACTTGACACAAGCTTCAGAGTCATCTGAATCTCGGAGATGGCTTGACCCGATGTCAGAACAGCATCGCTCCCATCCATATTACGTGAGTGTAACTATCAGCTCAACAGCTAGGCAATCAAGCAAGGCACATACCTAGTCATCTAGCTGGGAGGATGGTGATATGGATCGGCCCCCAAGATTTTCCGAGGCGACCTCGACTGTCTCAGATTTCACCGGATCTTATCAGTGAACACTACGAAGTAAGCCCAGTGAATAGCAAAATGGTACAATGTAAGAAGAGCACGGGAAAAATAGTTCAATATGTCTTGGTAAAGAGGATTGAATTTTAGAGAAGGCTAACATATCGCCCATCTCATGCGTATCCGCCGCAGTAAATGAGTAATTGTAAATAGCCATAAATCATTCTAACATCCGTGCACGAGATATACTCGCCATTACCGGTTTGCTACCCTAGAGAGTAAAATTTGTCTTGACAAAGCCATGCTCCAGTTAAATCCCGAAAACTGATCTATGAAGCATAAGCTTAATGCAAGAAGCCACTGGCGTGGTAGTCAACATTGTTGCTCGGATCTCAGGGTAATAGATGACCAACCGAAACACAGAATCCCACACTGTGACGCAAACAATTGTCTTAGATGACATAGAACGCGGTTCAAAGCCGCAAACAAATTGGTCATTCACTGCTGTTATTTGTTGCATGTAAGACAATCCTGCCATCTTTCTACCTATGTAGGCACGATGAAATCATCGGTTTCATTCCGTCTTTTCCAGGGTAGCAATACAAGTAGCCGGTACGCGAGATGCTACCCAAGCGACACCTCCTCAGGTCCCGCCCGCAGACGGCAGCGGTCGCTTCGACAAATCACAGCGCTGCAAAGACCAGATTTGCCACTCAGCCGCAGCGCTTCAGCCGCCCGCAGCCGCTGAAGTCTCACTGAACAAAGCGGGGCCTCAGTGTATCGATAGGGTACCGTTGCTGCTGCGGGACAGTAGCGGATACTTGGCGGTACACCGAGCTCCGGTTTCTGCTCCTCAATCCGGCGATCCGCCTGCCGATCCTCCGTAGCTGCTTGACCCCCAACTGAAGTCATCCAAGTCTCACGATTCCATCTCCTTCGCTCTCTCACCATCACTAACTTCCCGCTCAATGGGCCGTGCATTTCTCCACGATCCATTTGGGATGGCTTACGGACTAGCCAGCTAACATTTCCTACATCCAATTGTCTTCTTATCAATCTACAGACCCTTGCCAGCGGCGCTGTGCTGTGCTTCCCCAGTGTGGAGCGGTGAAACAACGTCGTCATCGACATCATGTCCGAGCCGGATCTCGTGGGGGCTTCAGTCGACAGCCCGAGCAGTTCCGACGGCGTCCATCGTCAGGCTGCTATTCTCGACCGCCATCTGCCAGAGGGCTATTCTGCCGACCCAGAAGTGAGCTTGGCTACCGAGCCTATCGAGGTCGTCGTAGAGCCCATTGTCGCTCCTTCATCGGCGAGCCAAGATCTGTTTGACTCTCCCGCGGCCTCTGCGACAGAGCTAGCTGCTCCTAACAATGGCAACGGACAAGAGGGAAGCAGTGATGCAACCCCGACTCTGGAGACGCTAGAGTCTTCGCTGAAGCTCCAAGGCGGTGACATTCATCGCGACATGTTCAAGATCAAGGCCCGAGCCGGCTCAATTCGCCGATCCAATACGTTTTCTCATCACCCTTCGCCCCATCTGCGCCCGGCTGGTGAATTGTCACATGCTGAACAACTTGAACCGGGTGGCTTCAGGCGGCAGCACCTGCGTCGCCGGGCTCGACAGCGGCAGCAAAGTGGACTCGTTGTGGCCAGCACCTTTGTCGATTTCCTCGACCTCTACGGCAGCTTTGCCGGTGAGGCCCTCGAGGATACCGATGAAGATGAGGACGAATCTGTCGTCACTGAGGAGTCTGAAGAAGCCATTGATGATGAACATCGTCCACTGCTCGCGCGGCCCAAAGCCGACCGGCGGAAGAGCTCCCGACGCCTTAGCCGTGAGGGTGACGCTAGCACCGTCAAGACCTTCTTCACGCTCATTAAGGCCTTTATTGGCACGGGCATCTTGTTCCTTCCCAAGGCCTTCCGCAATGGAGGTATCCTCTTCTCGTCGATTGCGCTGATTTCCGTATCTTTGCTCAATTGCTTCTGCTTCCGCTTACTGCTTGACTGCCGTCACAAATATGGCGGTGGCTACGGAGAAATTGGTGAAGCCATCGTCGGTCCTCGGTTCCGAAGCTTGATACTTGCATCAATTGCCATTTCTCAGCTTGGATTTGTCTGCTCGGGCATCATTTTCACGGCAGAAAATCTCTTCTCTTTCCTCGACGCCGTCACTAAGGGCGTCGGCCATCTTGGAGTGTCAGGGCTAATTGGGCTTCAGTTCCTCCCCCTCATTCCCCTCGCCCTGATCCGTAACATTTCCAAGCTAGGTCCTGTTGCACTGGTGGCAGATGTCTTCATTCTCATTGGGCTTGTGTATATCTGGTATTACGATATTGGAAGTCTTGCTAGGCACGGCATCGAACCAAGCGTTAAGCTGTTCAACCCAAGGGACTTTCCTTTGACTCTTGGCTCGGCCATCTTTACGTTTGAAGGAATCGGCTTGATTCTCCCAATCCAGTCTAGCATGAAGAAGCCCCATCATTTCAAGGGCCTGCTCTACTTCGTCATGTTCCTCATCACGGCCATCTTTACATCGGTTGGAGCACTATGCTACGCAACTTTCGGCGAGAATACCAAGATCCAGATCATTTCCAACTTCCCCCAGGATTCGCCTGTTGTCAATTCAGTTCAATTTCTCTACTCACTGGCCGTACTAGCAGGTGAGCCCGTGCAGCTGTTTCCTGCCGTGCGTATCCTGGAGACGTCAATCTTTGGGGAACGAGCTACGGGCAAGAAGAGCGCGGCAATTAAGTGGAAGAAGAATGGCCTTCGAACACTGACCATTGCTGTCTGTATCGGTGTTGCAGTGGTTGGTGCAAGCGATCTGGATAAGTTTGTGGCTCTGACTGGGTCTTTTGCGTGCATTCCCTTGGTCTACATGTACCCAGCATATTTGCATCTCAAGGGTGTTGCTGAGAGTAAGCGGGAGAAGTGCTTGGATATCTTGACGATAGTCGTTGGAGCTGTTGCCATGGTCTATACGACATCTGTGATTGTGGCGCAGTGGGTTCAGGGTTGATGATGTATTACGTAGTACACCTTGTAGGTTATAGCTTGAGTAGCATGGCGGAGTATGACCTGTATTATGCCTTCAATGATCTTTAGTTGTAATCGATTTGAATGGAGAGTTCTAAATGAATTCGTTCTTCTTCCCCGTGTGGCCGCCCATGCTATCTACGTATATCATTGCTGAATGGTTTTTCGTGACAAAGGGACAACATGAAAGATTTTCATCGATGAATATGGTGATTTATGTATGTTCTTGTCCGTTTGAGCATGTCTCTAAGTATGTACTATCACAGCGAGCGAGGAAGTTGAAGTCCCATCACGATATTCACAGAATCACATGCATTTACAATTGTTTCAAAATACTTTACATGGATTTGTTTATGATACACCGGAAGATGACATGTAAGACTAGTATCATGAGAGCCTAAATAATAACAAAACTTTTAGATGGTACCCAGCACTTCCCGAATCATCACTACCACCCGAATGATTCTTCAAAATACTCAACATTGTTCTGTTGACGTATAGCCCGATATGTCGCCTCTCTAGCTGCATCTGACATTTTACCAGGGCCGCAGCTCATGATAGCAAGTCGTGATCCGGACTCGGTAGCAGAGGCCGCTGCCTTCTCAATGATTGCCGGGATATCAGGCCTGCACATTGTGATAGGCAAAGAACCGGCCTCGTCTGCGCCATCTGCCGATTCAGATATGTCTGTCTCCTCTTTGCCTTTTAACACACCACTTTCCGTGGCACCTTTTTCGGCATCTCCAATTGGAATGTCATCTATTGACGGTGAAGGTAACGAGCCAACCTCGACCTTTGCAGAATCTGTGCAGTAAAACTCATACCGGACATCGTCTCTTTTAAGTGCCGCCGCGAGTTCCCGCTGGGCAATCCGACGGATAAAGGCTTCTTTAGGATTGGTCCAAATCAGTGTCAGTCCACGTATGCGTGTCTGGCTCGATTTATTGGACGAGTTGGTTCTTGCGATGTGGTCAAGTATGTACGGAACCATGGCCGTGATGCCAGATCCGCCTGCAATAAGAAGAACCTCGTCAAAAGTCCACAGGGGCTCTGCGATGCCGTAAGGACCTTCAAGAAGGATGGTCTCTTTAATGACCGAAGGGAGCTTAGATAGAGGCTGAGACTTGAGACATTGATCACGGAGATGGCGAGTCCAGCCGTCATATGGGCGAATCCAGAAAGAGAGGAGATACTCGCCTTCAATGACTGTATGTAGCGGACCGGCCTCAGATGGTGTCACAACAGAAACATCCGCGGTTTTTGAAGGCGTATCTTTTGTGTTATCTCTTTGCTGGGTTTGGCTGGTTTCTACCGCAGACTGGCTCCAATAGGCCAAAGTGAGAGGGTGATTCTCCCAGCCGGTGAAGCGGAAGGGCTGGTAGAGATAATAGTGCTTGCCTGGCCCTGGCTTTACATGAGTATTGATATCAATCTGGATGATATTCGCGTCCTGGTCGTAGGAAATGGCAGCATTGCTACGATGGAGTGTCTTCTTGCGTTGTTGAACATGAATATTGCAGTAGACTACTCGAACGATTCTTAGGAAACGATCGAAGCTCCAGATAGCAACGAGAGGCCATAGATATGGATTATAATCCCCGTCAAAAATGCTAGTGTGGCTATGATATCAACAGTGGTCAGTAATCGATGTACAATTGAGTCATGTCAAGTTAAGGCGGGAGAGCGTACTAGAACAGAGCCACGATCAACACGACGGATAAAAGGATATGGAGCAGAAGAAAGGAATCATATATCCTGCGTCGGAACCAACTGAAGGAAGAGAAAACAAGAATACTCATCGCAATCGTTGCCTAGAGCGAGCCGACATCAGTACATGTATATGAAGCACTAAAAAATCTTGGAGAGTTGCTAGTCAAAAACAGCGTCTTACCACAGCTCCTAGGTAGAACCAAGCATCATGCCATTGTAAGTAGTAACCTTCCGCTAGATTTGATCCTGTTAATGCAAAAGTCTTCTATAGAGAGATTAAGAAAAGGATGTAAATAACATACCTCCTTCAATTTCGAAATAGAATACTGTGTATCCGACGGAATGAATGATGGCTTGTAACGTTGCGATGCGAGCGATATGCCTGTGAAAGAGATTGAATGTAGAGAATGACCAGCCTGTGAGCCAGATGAAGATATTATTACGGCCACTGAACATCCACATCAATGGTAGGTTGGCGTAAGCGATGATGCCCGCTCTATCAGAGATGTATCGCCATATTTGAGGTGACACTGCAGACCAGCTTCCATCAATCACGTGTTAGCCAATACTTCTCACGAGTTTGTTTTGTTGACTTAAGCACTTACTATAGGTTACCCTCGAATCCACGGTAGTTCACGCAACAAAGAACGAAATTGAGGATCCAACATGAGATAATAACGAGTGACTCAATGCGAGTTGGTATGGTGCATCCGAACAAGAGTTGGCTGTGATACGGAGGTAAACCGCTTGGAATAGTAAGAGCCTTGCGGATTCGTGAGTACATATGTGCAAGCGACTTGGTTCCTGCTGTTGGTTTCTCGCGACTATCCGCTGCTCCGAGGTCTTCAGGATCGGTGGATAATGGAGATGATCGGCTTTCGATGATGTGGGTGATGAGTCGACGTAGCATTCCGATGAGGAGGATACCACCCCAGAATCCGTACATAGCCCAACTGCAGTATTGAAAAGGTCAGTCTCTATTTTTGTCAATCTGGCAAATAGCGCAAGATGGCGGGGGGTAAATCTTACCCATACGTAGGGTGCAAACGTAGTTCATAATCCCATGTGTCCTGTATGATTTTGTTAATGCTGTTAGAGAGAAAAGCTTTGGATATGGGCAGAATTGGAATGAAAAAGAGCACACCTCCGTACGGAACCCCAAATCGAACCAATCTCGTGTAACCAGAACTGGCGTTGTGAGATTCTTCGGAACGATTACATCCTTCTGATCAAGGATAGGATAGCGGCTTATTGCTTCATCAGTCAAATTGACAGCTACATCTGCCTCTGGTATAAGCCCAGCGCCGGCATATTGTAGGCAGGCCCAGTTGAGATATTCGAAACCGGGACCTAGGTCAGCGGACGAGCAATAGGTCTTAGAGATGGCGTAGACGGAGACGACTTTTAGCGGGTTCTGGCAGATCCCCAAGTAGTAATTGCCGTAGCCTATGCCTTCGAAGTTGAGACCTCCGACAATACCAAAGACAGCGGAAACACACTCCTGATCTTTGCTGATGACTCTAGCGAGCCCGTGTGACGTGAGAAAGCCGACAAGAGTGAGACTGACCCCGAGGAGGTGTTTCATGGCTATCGTAGCTTAAAGACTTTCAAGTCCTAGGCTATTGATCTCTATCCCGCCGCAGATAGGTGACAGCTTCACTAAACTGGATGCCGAGAGATGATGATCGGCTTGGCAACTGCCAAGTTCATGTATTAATATACCTCTATATAATTCTCAGGCAAGTTGTGAATCACATGACAGTGCCCTCTCTCACGCCGTTGCCGGCTGTTGAGCTAATCTTCTAACCATAACTTGGGAAACTCCATCTCAACCGGCTCGTATTTATCACGACACAAGCTTTAGTAGCCACTAGGCTAGCATGCCCTTTCGTGACAATTGGCATCTTCGGAATACTGAGCCTGATCCATCACAGGACAGATTCTAGTAACCAGTAGGTTGGCACGCCCTTCCGTGATCATTCGTAGGACCGCGGAAAGACTTCACCCTAGCCATGTAAAAATTCAATAAGGTGGAGATATGCCGCTTGATGTGGACTTGATCTGCAGTCTAGAACTCTTGTTTCATGCTTAGCGTTGGAATTGACTCAATCTTTTAGCTAACGATGGACTGATCTTTAATCTTATCAGATGGAATTTGAGTCATCAGATTAGATTAGATCTTTTTTCTGTCTTTCTTAGCGGGTTTTGCCAATGCGCGGCCCACTAACGCCTTGCCAGGTTAGGATAGTCGAAATATTCTCCATTTTTGTTCATACGAAATACTCTCTTAGGACAGTCGGCTCTCGCTCTTGGTAAACGAGATTCGCTTTCTACCTGGACATTGAATAGGTTAAGGATAAAAAACCCATCTCAATACTACTACTATTCCTATACTAGACACTTGTTGCCGTCCCATAACGCCACAATGGATTTGTGGTTCAAATCAACGGTTGGGCTCTTTAGCGATACCACCGACATCGCCCGAGATTTCACAAAAATGGTTCAGAGATTGTATTTATCAGGTAATTGTATCCACTCACAGAGGACACAAGCCAGAGACTTATATACCTCATAGAAATCTAAATGAGATCGAAAGTAGACACATTTATCCGAAAGCCGTAAGTCGTCGTCTGAGCGAATTATGCCTAATAGAGATAGTTCTCTATCCTTCTTTTTGGGACGAACTATACTTGCATGACATCCTATGCTAAAAAAGTTCTTTCTCACTAGATCCTCGTTATCTGCCACTGAGGTTGCAGAAATGGGCTCCTCTCGCGCACAGATTTGCCGGCCTACCCGCCCCAAATGCAACGCCATCTTTAGGCACATTGATTTCGTCAAAACTACCAATTGTGGCGAGATAATGCGCCTCGGGAATGGTTGTCTAGCTAAGTAGCCCTTATCAAAAGGCCGCTTGAATGAAAGCAACTGTGCTCTCATTGTTCATCGTCGGCAGGGTTGCCATTCCGGCTTTTTCCTATATCCCAGAGTCTTGAGTACAACATTACGATCAATATTACACGCAAAGCTCCCGATGTATATTCCCTGGCTATGTATGCCCGGCTCCATATAATTGCTCAGAAACGCTAAAACGGAAGCTCGGGCCGAGGCATATCTGCTGATCTTGTCTTGGCTAATCTCCTGGAAGAAAGGGTTGCATCGGATCACAAGAGGAGATGCGCTTGCAGTGCCAAGTGAAGGACGGAAACACCGAGGCAAAGAAGATTTCGAACACCCGTGCCTTGAATAATACACCTATGAACCCTAGTTCTTTAAGTATCTGCTACTATAGCTATATTTTCCCTAATATTTACTACTACATTTATATTTTCTACTAACCGCTCGTATATCTATATTTCTGTAGTAACTGCTACCATATCTATATTTCTCTAGTAACTACTACTATATCTATATTTCTCTAGTAATTGCTATTATGTCTATCTTGATACAGTACTTGATATTACTTTCCATACTGCGCGCGTTCGATAAGCTGATTGGGTGTTTATTATATTACTGAATATATGTATTTAATCATTTCGCGGTTTGCTTTCCCTGACCTCCACTTAGAGGCCTGCAAATGAATGTTTTATATAGGAAAGATCACCGCTTTGGTTGGCTCCATTAGAAGCGGTAGATCAGCGGTCAGGTGGGTAATCATAGGCAATCGCCAGAGTGAGATGGAGAACTTGGACAGTTAGAGGCTACGCCTAAAGGCAGGGATAAATATTGAGGATTTACGCAGCAGCTACCTACCTAAGTGCTTGTCTGTGAGGAAAAAGAGGATTCTAGCACATATATAAGCAACTGATTCGTCGCATTTTCGAAATTTTATCCTTCAAGCGAAGTCATCCGAAAGTTGCCAGAGATGCCTGATATTATCTCTAAAACAAGTAAATTCTCCTTGCTTGTTGTTACCTGTCCCTGTATACCGACTGAAACTGACGCCTTCATCATTGCTACGAGTCGTAGGAGAGTTTTACTCTATCTTAGATTTAGTGCCTTGTTACAGCAAATACAAGAGCGAAGATAAGTCAACAGTCACAACCAACGGTTGATGCTCATTAGGCTCTCTGATTTTGCTCACAAACCTTCTTCGTCTTGTTTCTTTTGAAATGATAATTTTTATGTCAATCTCAAGTACAGCTTCAATAAAGTGAAAGAAGACAATTACTCTGCTAATTTTCTGGCATCAATAGGGTGACAATGGGGATCTCACCCTCCGGCAGAAAATCGCCAGAAGAAAAAGAAAGTCCGAAAGTCCGAAAGTCCAAACACCTAAACTCCAAAACTCCGAAAGTGCAGCAAACTGTACTTACACGGCAGAGATGTATTCAGAGTGTATAACTTCCACTAAAACTAGCGATCGCAATGTAAGATGGCGACTCTTGACTATCTTTCTTTGGTAAAGTTTTCCTGCCTTGTTACTACAAACTGAGACTAAGTCACCATGTCTGTCGCAGTGGAAGCACTCCCTGCCCAGAGCAATACTGCTGAAACCGATTCAGAGCTCTACCGCGATATCATCTCCCAATTCCCACTACTAAATGCATACACGCAGCTGCTGTTTGGATTCAAGCTGCCAAATGATGTAGACCGCGATGCCATCGTCGCAGCCCTCCAGAGCGGCTTTGACAAGATCAAGGAGCAGATCCCATGGACAGGATGGCAGGTGGCCCGGGAGTCCAAACCCGGTGGCATTTTGAAGGCGGTGCCATGGCCGGCGGATGTACCCGAGGACCGCATTAGGGTGAAATATTGTGACGACCTCATTGCGCCCATGGCCAAGCTCATCTCAGCCGGCGTGCCGATCAATATGCTCGATGGGTCGGTCTTGACGCCCTGGCCGGCGCTGCCTCATCCCCGTGGCCTCGAAGGTCCTGACCCAGTGATCGCTATGCAAGCCAACTTTGTGCGCGGTGGCCTGATCCTCAATCTCAGCACTCACCACACTATTATTGACGGCACTGGCATCTATCAATTTCTCAATTTGTTGGCCATCGTCATGTCCGGTAAGGAGATTCCGGCGGATGACCTGGAGCAGGCCAACCGCGATCGCAGTCGCGTAATCCCATTAATTCCGCTCGGCGAGCCCCTCAAGGACTACAGCCACCTGCGGAAACCACCCGGCTACACTTGGGCGACGCCCTCGAGCCCGTTGATGTGGTGCTACTTCAAGATGCCAGTCAACGCTCTTGCCCGGCTGGTTAAGTCAGTCAAAGACGACGCATCAGCCAACAAACCGGGTTCTCTCATGGTGTCCGAGAACGACATCTTCTCCGCCTTTGCCTGGCAACGCCTCTGCGCTGTGCGTATTGCCAACGGACAGCCGCCAGAGCGGATGTCGAAGCTCGGCCGAGCCATCGACGGGCGTATGGCGCTGGGCGTACCGCTGACTTACATGGGACACATGGTATGCCACGCCTTGGTACGGCTGTCCTTGGGACAGGTGGCCGAACTCTCCCTGCCACAGATTGCACAGGTATTGCGTCGTGAGCTCAACCAGGCCAACACGGCATGGGCCATCCGCAGCTTTGCTACATTCATGGCCCGCGAGCCAGACACATCCAGCCTGCTGTATGGAGGCACTCACGACCCCCGAGCAGATCTCATGGTGACGGCAACCGGCCAGGTGCAGCCTCTGCCGGCTTCTTGGGGCCCACTGGGCCGGTCGTGCTTCTTCCGTCGACCAACCGCTGCTCCCATTCCCGGATGTTTGATCATCAATGATGCTGAGGGTGCCTTCATTCCTCTAACGCTGTGCATGCCTGAGGACGACCTTAACGGGCTGAAGAAGGACCCGTTGTGGAAGCAGTATGTAAGATACGTTGGGTAGAGGTCTATGGTACATGTAGATAGCATTGTTAGTGGTGCGCAGACTAATTGAGCTTTCTGTGCCCCTATATCTTTTATACCAGTTCTTAATGACAATGTGGTCGAAACGTATTGGAATATACCAAATCTAAAGCTTGCTGTGAATGTTGTATACTCATAGAATACATACATGTATCAACTAACTCATATACCTACTTAACTATGTTGTCATTGCTCTTATCGGACTTTGTCAACTATAAGAATGTCCCTCAATTCCTTCCTGTATGACAATAGATAAAATAGCGAACTAATGTATCGCTTTAAGATCTATTCGTCACTTTTGAGTTAGTACACACAAAGCTTACGATTCATCTATGTATTTAAGTTTAGTAACATCCTAATATGTTATAGAACACAATGGATAAGAAATGGAAGAAAAAATGCTTTTCTTTGTGGATTCAACCCAGTAAATGACATCCATAGGGACCAAGTTAATGCAGGCTGAAAACGGTTGGTGTTTTGACTTGACAATCTCGGCTAGTGATGAAAGCTTACCTGCAGACACTGATTTACCAGCACATATTTGTGAAATTGAAGGTGGTCAAGAAGTTGAAGTGAATTATTTTCAATTAAAAAGATATGGAAAAGCTATTGATCTAATTCCAGCAAACATAGAAATCAACGGGTTATCTAGGTTGAGGTCCATCACGTGTGGCGGCACGTGCGGTCTCATCAACATCTAAATCTCGACCGCGACTTCTAAATTCCAACCAGTATTGAGAGCAACAATCTACATGTAGACAATTTTCCACATTCTAGCCACTCCAAACGACAAACCAATCAAATCGTACAAAGTGAAAAACTCCAAAAATACAATCAGCTAATATCCTTCAGATAACAATCTATTTCAGAAACCCCATAGCTTTCCAGGATGCTACATACGCTCTCGCGATGTCAGCACCCACAGCTCCCTGGGCTGCCATCGTGGCTGAGTGCTCCTTTGCTTTCTGGGTGTCAAGGATTATGCCGCCGCAGGACATGCGCTCAAAGTGGCCGTCGAGGAAGTCAATGATACGAGCAGCTGGATTCTCGTCCGCGGAGAGCGGCGAGCGGCGCACGCGCATGATCCAGTCGGCATAAGGGATCACATTCTGGGAGGGGATATCGAGGGCCGCCGCCAGCACGGGCGACATTTCTTCCCACGGCTGGCCAACCGGGTTGTCAATATGGTAGACGGGATAGGCAGCTGCATCATCACCGTTCTCCAGTTGTAGCAAATCTATCATCACGCCGGCGGAGCGGTCAACAGGCAACCACTGCAGGCGACCATGAAAGTCGGGCCAGGCACGTAAAGCCTGAGCGCTCTTCACCAAGAAGGCAAAGTGCTCAACTGGGTTCCAAAAGCCGCTGCGACTCGAGCCGCTGATCTGGCCTGGGCGAGTGACGGTGGCGCGGAACAGGCTTGGGTAACGGTGCAACGTCTCGTCAATCATGCGCTCGCATACCCATTTGCCCTCGGTGTAGCCACTGGGCATGACAGAGGCTATTGATACGCGGTCTTCAAGAATCTGGGGCCCGGCGGACGTATCCGCATAGCCAACCACACCAATTGAGGACACAAACTGGAAGCCGATGCGAGTCTTTGGATTCCCCAGAGCCATCTCTCGTGCCAGGTCAAGCAGGTTGCGCATCGTCTGCAGCTGCGGCTCAAAAGCTTTGAGCGGTCGTGTGCCACTCATGGGCCAGGCGTTGTGTATAATATGGGTGGCATTCGCGGCCAACCAGCCGTATTCTTGAGTAGGCAGGCCAAGCTGCGGCTTAGAGGTGTCGGTCTCATAGACGCGCAGCTTTTCCTGCGCAGAAGACGATAGAGCAATGCCTCTTGACGAGAATGCTGCGGCCTGGCGCTGATCAGCTGGAACGCTGGACTGGCGGTTTACACAGACAACGGTAGCGACGTCCTGGCGTTCGGCGAGCGATTGCACAAGATGGGCGCCGAGGCTGCCGGTAGCGCCAGTCACGATGACCACGGCGGGAGAAGAAGCGGTAGAGGCATCGATGACCGCGGAATCGAGGGCCGACGTAGCCCAACCGGCTGTGTAAGAGGCTACGAGACGCTCGGCTTCGGCCTCGCGGGCCGGCACGTCGCCTCTATCAACCACCTTAGTTTCCTCTGCAGATGCTACAGACGCAGGGAGACGGGCTACCGGCTCTCCGGAGGCCAGGGCAATGATGACCTTCTGGAAGGCGTTCTCGGGCCTCTCGCCATCGGTCCAGTCGACATGACCAAAGCCTGAGGCGTGCAGAGCGCGCTCCCAGTGCTCGGCCGTAACGACAGCGTGGGTACGACCATCGTTGAAGAGCCACCAGCCCTCGAGCAGGCCAAACACAATATCAACGAATGGCAGGCTCTCCGTCATCTCGAGGATCATGAGGAAACCATCAGGGCGTAGGGCCTGGTGCACGTTTGACGCCGACTCGAGCAAGCTGCGAGTCGCATGAATAGCATTGCTGGCCAAGACTAGATGCTGTCCTAGGAGCTCTGCCGCTGGCGGCTTCTCAATATCGTGTACGGCGAAGCGCATAAACGGATACTGCGCAGCGAACTTGCGGCGTGCGTTGGCCACCATGGAAGTCGAAAGATCAGTGAATGTATATTCAACTGGAATGCCTAGGGAAGCCAGTAACGGAGCAATTACGTTTGTCGTACCACCGGTGCCGCCACCCATTTCAAGAACCTTCAGAGTTTCACCGGTCTGAGTCAGGCGGCTGGATAACCGGGTGATGACCTCTGCCATCTGGTCATAGTGCATGCGGTTGAAGTCGTAGTCGCAGTACATAGTCTGGACCAACCGACGGCCTTCAGCACTTCCAAATATGACTCGGATACCATCAGTAGAGCCGCTGAGGACGCCAGCCAGGTTCTTACCGGCATAGTAAGCTAGGCGGTTGGGGATGGCAGACTCGGGATGCGCGGCTACCAGTTCGTCGAGCAGCTCGGCGCTGTTCTTGCGCGGGACGGCCACATGTGTGCGTATGATCTGGCCTGTCACCGTGTCAATATCTATCAAACGTGCCTCGCGCTCCAGGAAGCCATAGACCCATTCCATCATTCGGCCATGCTGCGGCAAGAAGGCTACGCGATCCAACTGCTGCCCTGGAGTAGCTGTCCGCAGTGGCGACCCGAGCTCATCAAAAGCCTCGACGACAAGGGCTGTACAAAGTTTATTACTGCTAGCCAGGCCGACACGGGCGATGCTATCGATGCCAAACTCGCGAATTTTATCGTCAGTCCTCAACTTAACATGGCCGAAGCACTCGAGGATGTCGGAGGCATTGAGGGTTAGATTGCTGGTGGCGGGACCGCCTGGCAGCGAGACGGGCTTGGAGAAAGTAGAGGCCTCTTCAGGCTCTGGTGTAGTGATATCAGAGGCCGTATCATCAGTCTCGTCGGACCGCATAAATTCCACCGCCGAGTCGCTGTCAGCAGTATCTGAGTCTTGCTCGGCAGTATCTACTCCAACATCACCCAGCGCCTTTGCGACGCAGGCGACAAATTGGCGCAGGCTGACTGCTTCCATCATCTCGGCTTGGTTGAGGGTACACTTGAATTTATTCTCGACCTCACGAGCCAGCTCCATGCCCATCAGCGAATCGATGCCCACTTCAGCCATCTCGCTGTCGAGTGTTATCTCACTAGCATCGATGCCAGAGACCTCAGCCACCAGGTTACGGACGGCATCAGTAATGTCGAAGCCCTTTTCCTTTTGCTTTGTCTTCTTCGGTTTGGCGCTAGTTTTGATAGGGGCAGTAACGGAAGCTGAGGGAACAGTAACAGTAACGGGAGGAGGATGAGAAGCAGTAGCAGCAGCAGCAATCGCCCCTGTTGGTTTTCTAAGGAACTCTTGGTCCGCTGTAAATCGCGTGAGGATCTTGCTCATTGACGCCTTGGACACGCGTGCGTACTGCAGGCCCAGCATGATCTCTGTCAGCGCGCTGGTCGAGGCGTCAAAGATGAAGACGTCGGTTGTATACGCCTTGTCGGACTGGCGCTCGTGACGGGCGAGGACGTGCCAGACGCTGGGGCCGTTCTCTTTGCCAGAAACCTCTGGCTGAGCCTTTGGCGATCGCATCAACAACTCGCAACCGGTGGCAACGAACATATCGGCTGGCGGTAGGTCATCGGTCAGCAGATTCACGTGAATGCCGGCAATCTGGCCGAACGAGTCACTCATGGGCACGTCGAGCCAGGTATGGCCCTGGTGTTGTTTATGGATTACACCCGCGCTCTCGCCTTCACGGCCGACCACATACTTGACACCGCGGTAGACTGGTCCGAAATCAACGACTTCGGTGAAGGCGCGGTAGACGTTGCGGCCCTGCAGCACTTCGACACCGTCGCTGTCAAGACCAAGCTTTAGAAGGGCCTCACACTGGGCGTGGCTGACCAGACGCTCGTAGCGGCTGAACTTTTGCAGATAGGAGGCATCAGTTGGCGCGTGCATGCGAACGGTGGCCTCGGCGTGGGCCTGGGAGTCGCCGCCGTTGCCCGCGACGCTATGCAAGTTAAAGTGCCACTTTGTTTCGGTCTTGTCCAACGCCGACAGATCCATGTAGAAGGTACGCGCCGAGTTGGCACATACTGGTGTGTGAGTGATGAGATCATGGACCGTGGGAGAGTAGCCAGAAGCCCGCCAGTTGGCATTAAGGCTGAAGAGAGCTTCGATGGCTATGTCGATCTCGAGTGTTGCCGGACAGATGGGCGCCGTCTGGGCAATAACGTGGGACGCAAACAAGCGCTGATACGAGTCTGAGCTCGTGTTGATCCGGAAGCGGGCCAGCTTCTTGTTTCCTTTGGCCTCTTGATGGCCGATGAATGTCCAGAGGGGCAGCTTCTTAGGGTCTTCCACCTCAGTAACACGTCCAACTCCTGTAGTAGACACTCCCGACGCTGCAATCATGGCCTGGGCTGCCTTGGTAACAGCCTCCAATGGCGACTTTACCTCCAGCCAGTGGCGTGACTTCTCAAACTGGTACGGCGGCAGAAGTAGTTGCACGTACTCACTGGCCTGGGAATGGTGATGAGGCCAGAAGTTCACGCGCAAGCCCTGCCTCCACAGCGCTACCGTGGCATCTGCGAGTCCGTCGAGGCCCTTTTCAGTGTTAGTGATGGATACAGCTTGGAAGGCGAGTGTGTTGGCAGAATTGACTTGGGCCAACGCGCGGCTCGCCATCACCGTAATCGTAGAGTTGGATCCAGCTTCGAGGAAGATGGCCTGTGGGTGTTTCTTAGCCAGCCGCTGTACAGCATGGTTGAAGAAGACAGGCTGGCGCATGTGCGATGGCACAAAGGTCCAGTCCAGCGAGCCTGTTGACTCTTGCTCAGTAGCCCGCTCAATTGGGATCACGGCGTCCTGGAACTTAAGGTCCCGGCCGACTTTTCCAAGATCGTCGACAAGCTGCTCCACTAGCACCGAGTGGAAAGCATTGGTCACGTTGAGCCGTTTGCTCTTGATGCCGGCTCCAGAAAATTTGTTGTTGCTAGCAAGAGTGGCGGCCACCGCATCGATGGCCTTGGTCGTACCGGCCAGGGTGAAGCTGCGAGGGCCGTTGTAGCAAGCGATGCTGGCTGAGCCATCGCCGTTCAAGTTGGCCTCCTTGAGCAGATCCTGGACGACAGTCTCATCCGCCTCGACGGCCATCATTGCCCCAGAATCCGGGCCCCAGGCATCACGCACCAGCTTTGCTCGGCCAGCGACCAGTCGAACTGTGTCTTCGAGGCTCAGCACACCGGCCACGCAGAGCGCCGTGATCTCGCCGAAGCTGTGGCCCACGACGGACACAATCTTCGAGGCCAGTCCACTGTCCATCCACGTTCGGGCGCTGGCGTACTGCATGGCAAACAGCGCCGTCTGCAACAGGACAGTGTCACGGATGGGCTCGCGTGAAAAGATGGCTGGGAAAATGCTGGATAAGCCTGCCCCTGTGACAGCCGCATCGCAAGCATCCAGGTGGTGCCTCAAGACGGCGACCCTCTCGTATAACGCGCGGTCCAGTCCGACAAATGTCGAAACTTGGCCACCGAAGCACAGCACGACCGGCCGCTCTGCCTTAGAGACTACGATGCCGGCGGCAGCAGCTGTTTCTTTAGTGGCCGCAGCGGCCTGGACAAGCTTTCCCTGTAGCTCTTCCAACGACTGACAGCTGAAAATCAGGCCTTGAGGCAAGCTGGGATTCGTCTGGCGGGCCAGGTTAAACGCTACGTCGGCCAGGTTTACTTTCTTGTCTCCGGTGCGGCCACCGAGGTATGTAGAGAGTGCCTTGCTGTAGGCGGCGATACTGCGGGCGTCGAATCCGGGGATCCAGAAGGGCTGCCGGGTCTCTGTCGCCGTCTGAGCTTGCAGGCGGTTGTCCAAAGCCTTAGGAGCCGAGTAGTCGATGACAACACTGGCATTGGAACCGCAGGCGCCGTAGTTGTTAAGCAGAGCAATCTTACGTTCGGCTGTCCACGGCCGCAGCTCGGTCACCACCTCCATCATGTCGGCCGGCGAGGCGTGGGTGTGAGGATTCATGCGTGTGAAGCTTGCCTGGGGCGGGATGAAGTTGTCGCGCATCATCATGAGCACTTTCACCAGTGCAATCATTCCAGACGCACCCTCCGTGTGACCTACATGGCCTTTAACTGAGCCGATGGGCACGACAGCATTACGATGCGGGCTAGCCAGCGCCAGTTTGACGCTCTCGTACTCGGCCGGGTCACCAACTGCTGTGCCGGTGCCGTGGGCCTCGACCAAGGAAATTTCGGACGGATCGACACCGGCCTTACGGATCACATCCTTGAACAGCTGTGACAGCGATGGCACGTTGGGCACGAACAGCGGCGTGATATTGAGGTTCTGGTATACCGCCGTCGCCCGGATCGTGCCCAGCACCGTGTTGCCCGCGGCCTCGGCATCTGACAGCTTCTTGAGAAAGACGAAAGCGACTCCCTCTCCTCTGCAGTAACCGTCGGCGTCAGCGTCAAACGGCTTGCATTGACCCGTCGGACTCAGGAAGCTGCCGGCGCTGAGGTTCTGCATCCATTGCATGCTCGTCATGATATTAACGCCTCCAACTAATGCAGAAGTCGCCTCGCCAGACAGCAGGTCGCGGCAGGCCGTGTGCAAAGCTACTGTTGACGACGAACACGCCGTGTCGAATGTCATTGCGGGACCCGTCCAGCCAAAGAAGTGCGCGATCCGACCTGTGATGAATGAACGTAGAGCGCCCGTGGCAGTGAATGCGCTCGCCGCATGACAGGCTGTGTTTTGCTCATAATCAACGCCGCACACGCCCAAATAGGCACCGACGTGTTCTTGTTCTTTGCTTGTCAACTTAGGCTCCGTGAAGTAGCCCGACTGCTCGACCGCTTGGTATGCTACTTGCATCGCTAGACGGCATTGTGGGTCCATGGCCTGTGACTCCCTGGGGCTTCGCTTGAAGAATTTATGGTCAAAAGCATCTGAGTCCCGTAAGAAGTTGCCGTAGTAGCTCTTCTTCTTCTTTGGGTCCTCCTCTGGCTCCCGGAAGAGCATATCCGGAGTCATCCGCTCCGCGGTGATTAGCTCATGCTGCGACTTGCCCGTTTTGAGCATCGCTGCGAACTCCTCGAGGTCATCCGCCCCAGACGCTTTAATAGACATGCCCACAATGGCGATGACTTCCTCGTTAGATTTTCCTGGGGTTACTGATGTTTGAGGTTCATCCTTGACTGTCAAGGTGGGGCCGTTGACCGGAGGTGGGGCCGCCTTCTTGGCCGTAGCCAAAGCCAACGACGAGATCTTCTGGAGCTTCCAACTCTCAATATGGCTCTCCAGCTGTTCGTAGTGTGCCTGCTTTGGTCCAAATTTGCGCGTTATTGTTGGAGGAATGCACTGGTCCAGGCCAAAAGCCACCAAAGACACCTCTTTATGCGCCGTCGCTGACGCCGACAGCAGCTTCGACATGGTTCCAGCCCAGTTGAACTGCTGCGTCAAAATCGCCCGCAGCAGCATTCCGGTGAGATCCGTCTCGTCAGGAGATACATGAGACCCGTCCGCCGAGTTGCTGAATGTCGGCAGCGCCAGCTGAGCCGCCGCCGGGAACTGAAGCCCGGCGCTGTTCGGCCCCACCCGGCACAGCTCGATCAGCGCCTCCGTCTGTCGCTTCCGCTCCACGCCCGGCGTGTGCATGTGGCCCTTGAAGGGGAGTGGAACCGCCGTCACGCCAGCAGCTCGAAGTCTCCGCACCAGCGTTGGAGCTACACGCTCAGAAGTTGACACTGTAGCGCGCGCTTCATCAAAGAGAACCGATACATAGGCGTCTGGCGAAAGCGATGATACAATACTTGTCAAATCGTTGCCTTGCTTGGTGCCGCTTCGCCATGCGGTTCCAAACGACACCGATCCGCCCATACCTCTGGCTTCGTCTCGGGACTCGCGCGCGTCTACCAGCGCTGCCATGAGCATACCGATGCGCACTGCCACGGCGCCGTACTTTTCAAACTCGGCCCTGTCGTGGGAGCTCGCCACTGCCACGGCGCTGATAAGGCCAGCACAGAAACCTAGCGTTTCCACAGGGCGGGTGTTGGCCTGCTGCTGCTGCTGTTGGTGTTTAACGAGTTCTGCCTGGGGGTCTGAGATAGCAACATCATCCAACCGAAATTCCAGATACCGCCAGTACTGGTCCAGCTGGATAGCCACCATCAGAGGCCCAATGAGAATATTAGGCAGCTCAGTCTCGGGCGCAAGCAGATCGCCCTCTGAGATACCATTTCGCAGCCATGAGTCAAAGTCCTTGAGTAATTCAGCACCCGAGACTGCCCCGGCGATCTCCGGGATCTTTTCCACCAGGGCCTCCCAGTAGTGCGGCAGTCCACTGACGGCCTCTAGTATCCATGTTGCGTTGGGGCCGCTGAGGAATTGCTTTACTGGCTTTTCGAGTGATTTTTTGCTTTGTGTACCGATGTGACCGCCGAAGACAAAGGTTGTTGCTTTTGGCGCATCCGCCACGGCAGATGTAATGGTTGAGGTAGTCATTGTATATGAATGTGTGTAAGTATGTACGTTTGACTACTAAACTGGTACAAGTGAAAGGAAGGAGAAAAAAAATAAAAGGTAACCGAGTTATAGAACAGTTGGTGTCTTGTTAAACAGAACACTTGGTTACTTGTTGAACAGAACGCACTCGGTTACTTGGTAACTTGGTTGGTGTGCCTCGATCGATTCGATTCACGGCGGAACTATATCTATAGCAACCCGAGATATGAAGCGCTAAATCATGATACAGAAAGTCTTACACATAATCTTCCTTAGATTCGTTCAGTAAGATTACTATCGGAGATAGGTAATACGTTGTCTTGTGCTGATTTTTTTTCCTTCTGTGCGAGTGTTATCTCTACAAGATATTTTATCCGAAAGTCCGCGCGGAGCCTCCGGCTGAGATTTCTCGACCCAAGAGCAAGGAGGATCTAAACTCCGCTGATTATCTTCAGCTCACCCCTTTGGGTTAGGCTGTTATATCTGTGTAATTTGTTGTAATATTGTATAATGCCTCTAGGACTTGAATTTGTTTACATCATACGACTTGTATCCCTCCATAATGGCAAATCTACGAGTACATTGTACCGTAAATCGTTATTTATCATGTCTAATTGGTTCAACTTCCTATCTTACAAGCTTCTAGATTACAGTTAAGCACCATGGCAAGCAACAAGAGCACCACAGCGCCCTCTCTGGAGGTGGCCATTGTAGGGGGTGGCGTCGTGGGTGTCATGACAGCGCTCGGTCTGATCCGCCGAGGCATCAAAGTAACTATCTACGAACGCTCGTCCAACTGGCATGAGATTAGTGCTGGCTTTGCATTTACCGGAGTAGCCAGAGAGTGTATGCAGCGCTTGGATCCCGGCATTCTGGATGTGCTGAGTCGCATCAGTCAGAAGACAGACCCCAACGACTCGAGCACAACCTACTGGAACGCATACCACCCGCAAACAAAGCAAGACGCCGAGGATGAGTCGACGTCGCTGCTCTTTCAGCTGCCGGGAAACAAGCTCGCCTTCTGGGGTTGTGTACGCTCACAATTCCTGCTGGGCATGGTCTCCTTGCTGCCTGATGGCGTGGCCAGGTTTGGAAAGCAGCTCGTGAGCTACGATGACAACGACGTGAATGACAAAGTTGTTTTGCATTTTGCAGACGGAAGCACCGCCGAGGCAGACGTCGTGCTTGGATGCGACGGCATCCATTCGACCACCCGAAAGACGCTCCTCGGCGCTGATCATCCAGCCACTCGGCCCAGCTACACTCACACAGTCGCCTACCGCACAATGGTGCCCATCGACGCCGGTATTGCCGCCCTTGGTGAGGACAAGGCAAGGAGAGCGTGTATGCACTGCGGCCCTAACGCTAACATGATGTCTTACCCTGTTAGTTTAACCCGGCGCCTTTGAATGGTTTGATATCCAGCTCCAAGACCAGTTCTGCTAACACGCATAATAGGTCATGAATGGGACTCTTCTAAACGTTGCCTTCTTTGCTCACGAGTCCTCAGAGTTCCCCGACCCAGAGAAAATGACAGCTCCGGGCACACGAGAAGAGCTCGAGCGCGCCGTCGTCGGCTGGGGTCCGCATCTCGTGGAAATTACCAAACTCTTCCCCGACAACATGGTCAAGTGGGGGATTTTTGACATGGATGAAAATCCGGCACCAACATATGCACGTGGCCGCGTCTGCCTTGCTGGGGACGCTGCCCATGCCAGTAGTCCATTTCAGGGCGTCGGAGCCTGCATCGGTGTTGAAGACGCTCTTGTGCTCTGTGAGGCCTTGGCTGCGGTGCAAGCCGGTGGCAATCATAGCCAGAGAGAAGCCATTGAACACGCACTGCAAGCTTACAGCCAAGCAAGGATAGATCGTGGCCAATGGGTTGTGCACAGTTCTCGTGAGATGGGCGAGATTTACCAGTGGCGATATGGTCCAACGGGGAGAGACGCCGAGAGGAGCAAATTGAAGCTTGAGCGAGCTTCCCGAACCGTGTGGGACTATGATGTTGAGAAGATAGTAACAAAGATAAGAGCTGCAGCAGCTTAATATGAAATTTGTCCTATTTGGCAAGTAAGCTACAAGAAATCCTTGATGCGGCATGGCAAAATTGAAGTATATGTGCATGTGCACGGACAATTTTAGTGGCTCTGCAGCATTTATCAGCAGCCAGGGCCATAAGCAACATCCACGGATGAATAACACCGGAGCCAGTCCGCTGTGTATTAAACGGGACATAGGTACCCATGTAAAGATGTGAGATTTGCCCAGGTATGCTGATTTTCCAGGCGATCCTGCCAATGATGCAAGACAGCTCTAACATGTTTCCAAACAGCGTCAATCGGAATCGGTATGCTGCTAGGTCCAAGGATTACGGATGTAGAAGGACTTAGGTAGGATTCAACAAACAAGATTCGGTCATAGATAGTTTTTAATGCATCTGATCTTGCTGATAAAATTGTTTTCTCTCTCTCAAGTCTAGGGTAGGCTTAATCACAGTCCTATAAAGCTATGGGCTAAGTCCAAGGTAGATGTACTAAAATATGATAGTGGAAAGCATAATGATAATCTTAAATTGACCGTACTGTTACATAGTTATTAACACACACAATATTGTCACATTTATATAATTAAATAGTAATCAATGAATATAATTCGAGTAATATATATTCTAAACTATTCTATTAGTTGTATTATTAAAGTGTTCTACATTTTTAACCGGTTAATCTTGTGTTTCTTGACTGGTAACGCTTCTTTTCATGTGCCTTAGGTTTAGGTGTGGCCCGTGTGTGAGATGATGTGCGCCGCCATTACCGTACAGCAGCAGCCTTACCACATCCTACCTACAAGAACATGTCAGCTTCCAACCTCCAAGCTCAATCGCCGCAAAAGAATTGCATCGACGTTAATAATTACTCCGATCCGGGTTCGGAAAGATTACCGCAATGGTGAGAACAGCTGGCCGCTCGGCGCCTTATGGCCAAGCGTGCTTGAGCTGCTTCAAGACCAAATGCAAGTGCATTCCTCGCCTCGAAGGCAGCGGATGCGAAAGGTCAGTCGGAGCTTTGTTCTGGGCTTGGGTTTGGCGACTGGCAAACCTGGAACTTTTGGCACTCGCTCACACGATCGGACATGATAAATAGGTGTCACCGTCTTAAGCGACCATGTCATCCAGCCGATGTGCTACGGCGGCGCAGCGATAAGAAGCAGAATTCGCCCGACGATCGCATCGCCAAACTAGAGGGCACGCTTGGCCAGCTGGTGTCGCTACTCCAAGCGGGCAACGTCAACGTGGATATTATGAACAGTATTGGAAACGTAGGCAATATAGGAAACATGGGCGACATTCACGGCGACAGAGTCAGCGTATGGTCGCAGCAGCAGCAACAACAACATCAGCAGCAGAATTCACCACCGCAACAAGACCAACACCAACACCAAGAGCAGCAACAATTGCCACAGTCGCAACCAATGCTCGAAGTCGAGACAGCTGAACACCACCCGGCGACGCTGATGCAAACCCCTCCCAGTGTGACTTACCAAGACGTGGTCGCAGAAGGGTCCAGAAGAAGCGACACTGTGGAAGACCCGCGCAACTCTTTCAACGACGAAGACGAGCACACCGGGACTTGCGTCACCGGTGCTACTGCTCCTTGGTGGGCAACGGACAATACGAATGGATTCAATGCCAACAGCATCTCTCTGGCTACCCCGCCATCGACGGTGTTGGACGCGTTCATGTCGCCGTCTGTATCTCCGCCATCTGCATCGGTCTCACTCGACACATTCCGATCGCGAATGTTGCATCACTTCCCCTTTGTCCACTTGCCTACCCACCTCACGACTGAGCAGCTGCGGATAGAGCGGCCTTTTCTGTTCCGCGCCATTCTTTGCGTTACTTCGGCATCGTCCGAGGACAAGAGGGAAAGCTCCCTCGAGCTAAAACGTGTGCTGTGCGAAATGGCGTTTTTACAACTGTCGCCGCACCAGAAACAGCAGCAACCGCAGCAAACAGTCGATTTGCTTCTTGGACTTCTTGTCTACATTGCATGGGGCTGGGAGCACCTACACAGCCGTCGCAGCCTGTCTCGCCTCATGGCGGTGGCTACGTCGTTGGCCGGGGAGTTGCGTTCTCTGGACCAAACAGCACCGGATATTACGCACACAATAAGCCAACTCGAACCAAGAGGTGGGCTTGACGATGTATACAACAACACGGCAGCCACTACGATCACAGCAGCAACGGTACTAGGTGCTGGGTGGAATAATGCTCGGCTCTACCTTGAGCGGCAGCGAGCCATTCTAGGCTGCTTTGTGCTTGGATCGGCCGTCTCAGCCTACTTCTCCCAGGTTGATGCGCCACGGTGGGTGACCCAGATGGACGAGGGTCTAGCTGCCATTACCGCTAGCGGCAGCAGCAGTGTGGGTGCAGAGGGTGTGTCTGATGCTGCCCTGGCTATTCAGGTCCGCCTTCAGCTACTTGCTATGAAGGCCACTCAGGTCCGGGAGCGTGCCCAACTGCCGGACCACCCTCCTCCGGAGACGCTTTCACCTCAAGCTCTCTTGTACATCAAGGGGCTGATGGGACAGCTGCAAGAAGTCCGGGCGTCTGTCCCTCAGGCATTCCAGCAGCACTTTGGTAAGTTTCCAGTTCAACCTAGGCATAAGCTCAGCAATAGATACAATCAGGCAGTAGTTGCTAATATAATAGCAGTCCTCCTAGCTCAAACATACTACACAGAAATGTGCATTATCGACACAATCCACACTCCGCCGTCTACTCGTGGACCACCGGCGAGGCCACCACCACCAACATGTGGGCCTACGCGTCTGTCCTGCTATTGGCAGTCGGCACTCGCAATCAAGTCATGCACATCGACCTTTCTGACTCTCTCGCCGTCTGGACTCCTTGGCGTCTCCTTCATCCAGTGGGCCCAGCTGGCACGATGTGTGGCCACCCTGCATCAACTTAGCGCATACCAGGAGCCGGGCTGGGATCCGGCCGCTCTAAGGGACCTCGTTAATCTGCCCGCTCTGATATCCTGCATGGCGGATAAGCTAGAGCTGGCTGCTGCAGAAGCTGGTGAGCACCCAATGTCAGCCGATGGCGTGTTCGCCCAACTAGCACGCGGACTACGATCATATAAGCCGGATTATCACGATAGGGGACTCCTGGCCCAACAGGAAGAGGCACGGAGAAAAGCAGAAGAGAGAGATGGTGCAGTAACCAGAGCGGATGTGGATGTGGTCACTGCTACAGCTACGGCTACGGATGCAAACTCAGATGCGTTGACGTATGGTCAAGAGGCAGGATACCTGATGAGTCCTACGTTATGGCTTGATCAATTCTTTGTTGACTTTAAAGATTAAACGATATCAACGATATCTACACCATAAGCTTACACGCAGCTATGTGGGCGCATATACAGGACTGGATCTGACACTGTATTTTCATTTGATAGATACCATACATTCACTGTCTTGCTTCTACCTTCTCCTTTTCGACATAGTGATACGATAGCTGACTTGCCTGAATACACGTAAAGAACTGTACCCCTGAGCCCTGCTATCATGAGTCAGCAGGCAACAAATCTATCCTTGATAAGTGGCTTGGGAGAGCCGCATGCAGGTCGGAGTTTCGTTACCGGACGTTTGTGGCGTCCAGGTTTGTAAGCTCACCATCACGGCATTTGGTTTTGTAAGCCATCCATCTATCCGGCTTTCAACAATGAACAGCCGGGCCATCAGGGTTCTAGGCCATCTAGGACACCACCAACAATGTGTAAGAAAGCCTCGCCGCTCTCGTACTTCATCCTATCAACTCAGTGCCGGATTATTAATGTCCTCATATCGGAGTATTAATGTCTTAGCACACCTCAGTGCCTGATTGGCCGGGAGATGCCTGCATCAAATCCCTGTTAGTGCCGAACCGGTGTCAAAGTCCGTCAGTCCGGTTGGTGGTGGACCCTGTCGATCTCCCTTGAGACTAAGAACCGGATTTCAGATTCCGGTTCCGACTTACAGCAACTGACACCGGTTTGTCAGTCAAGTCGCATTCGCTCGGTCGAGAGATTCCGCCCCATGCAACGCGAACAATGGCACTTTTCTGACTTCAATTGTTTTGTACTGGTTCAAGTTGACAAATGTGTTTTTCTCACCTTTGGTTATATATGGTACAACTAAGCTAGTTTGCTGAGTTATACGTCCTTTCTCGACAGCCACTGACCATTATCTTGGTATCAGGGTCGAGAACGTGAGAGTCAATTCTAGTGCCATCACTGTAACCGCAACCACAACAGTGAACCATGGCTGACTCCAAAAAATCCGTGGAAACGGGCGAAGTGCTCACGGAGAAGAATGGCGATGTCGAAAAGTACGGATCCGATGGCACCACCTCCGGGAACGAGGTTGCAGACGACGAGAGCAAGTATCCCAGTGGCGCGGTCTTGTGGTCTATCCTCGCGCCTGTTACGATTGCATATTTTCTCGTCTTCCTCGACATGTGCGTTGTGTCTACTGCAACGCCCGCTATTACGGCGCGATTCAATTCTCTGATTGACGTGGGTTGGTATGGTGGCGCGTATCAGCTTGGGAGCTCGGCGCTCCAGCCGCTTACTGGCAAGATCTACAGCCATTTTAACATCAAGGTGGGTGTTTTCAGAAATTTTTAACGAGAGACGTGACAAGAAAGGGAAAAGGGAAAAAATAAGAGGAAGGGGGAAAGAAATTGGAAGTAAAAGGAGGAAAATAAACCTACAATTGGCAAAATAGGGCAAAACATAGTCAAGATTTCTAACTTCGGATATAGTGGTCATTCCTCGTATTCTTTTTCATCTTCGAAGTTGGATCTGCCATTTGCGGAGCGGCCGTCTCATCGCCAATGTTTATCGTCGGTAGAGCAATTGCTGGTGCCGGATCGTCTGGTATTGGAAACGGTGCCCTGACCATCATCTCGGCTGTGCTACCTCCCAGGAAGCAAGCTCAGTTCCTGGGCATTAACCTGGGAATTGGCCAGCTCGGTATTGCTTTGGGACCCATCATTGGAGGTTCATTCACTCAAAATGTTACGTGGCGATGGTGTAAGTGATTTGACTGACTTGCTTGTGCGAGTTTCCGAACATCCATCACTGATACTTGTCACAGGCTTTTATGTCAACCTTCCAATTGGAGCTGCTCTGGCGATTCTTCTGCTTTTCGTTAACATCCCTGAGACAATTAACAAGCTGCCTCCGAGACAAGTCCTTGGCACGGCCTTCAAATCTCTGGACCTTCCAGGCTTTTTCCTCATCAGCCCCGCGGCGGTCATGTTTTTGCTCGGATTGCAGTACGGCGGCACCTTGCACCCATGGAACAGCTCCGTTGTCATCGGCCTTTTGGTCGGCGCGGGCGTCACATTCATCGTCTTCCTCGTCTGGGAGTATTACCAGGGCGATAACGCTATGTTGCCATTTGCCATGATCAAGAAGCGTATTGTCTGGTCTGCTGCAGCTAATCTGTTCTTCCTTCTTGGTGCCATTTTGGTGGCCGAATACTATCTCGCCATTTACTTCCAGACTGTGCTCGATAACACCCCTATCATGAGCGGTGTACACCTGCTGCCGACGACGCTGGGATTGGTCCTATTCACTATGCTTTCTGGAATGTTCAGTTAGTTTTGCCCTTCCTCTATCTTCTCCAACTTTCTTTGGGAACCGTCAAGCTAATAATTCGCAGCTGAGATCTTTGGATATTACCTGCCCTGGAACTTGGGAGGAAGCTCCTTTGCCGCCATTGGTTATGGCCTCATGTCTATGATAAAGCCTACAACTGGGTCCTCAAAATGGCTTGGATACCAGGTCCTCTATGGTGTTGGCAGTGGTGCCATGAGCTCGGCGGTGAGTAAACCTCCTACTATTCAATTTACTTCTCTACATATCTAGTTTCTTTTTGCTAACTACTGGTTTTTTGCTTGAAGCCCTACATTGCTATTCAAAATCTTATCCCACCTCCACAGATCCCAATTGCCATGGCCATCATCATCTTTTGTCAAAATATGGGAGGTGCAGTCTTCCTTGTTGCTGCCAACACCATTTTCACAAATGGCCTACGCAAAGAGCTCCAAAAGCACATCAACGAGATCGGCGTCAACCCGGACATCATCCTCAGTACCGGAGCCACCACCATCCGAAGCATCGTTTCCGGAGATAGACTTACAGCCGCGCTTAAGTGCTATACCACGGCGATTAGCCATGTTATGTATCTCGGTATCGGAGTTAGCGTTGCCACCTTTGCCTTTGGCTGGGGCTTGGGCTGGGTTGATATCCGGAAGGTGAAGCAGCTGCAGGCCATTAAGGCGGATCCTTCCCCAGCTGCTCCTGAGAGCAAAGATAATGAGGATTTGGCTGCCGAGTAATTAGCTGCGCTGTGAGGGGGAAACTGAGTATATATTTTGGTATGCAGTTAAAATGGGTACACAGCTCTTTTCCGGGAATTAGTGTTCCCCAGGAAGTATAGTTGTGTAAGGATAATAGACTGGCAACGCATGTACTGGCGATACTAAGCCGACATTGAATTTTCTCAATTTTTTCTAAATATTATACCTTCATCGTTTTGTTGACTTTTGAATTTTATGCATGATCAGGTCATGGTGATATAGAATGACAAATGAAAAGAAGAGAACACATACAAAGCTATTTTCCGCTGTAACTTGACAACAATTTAATAAATAGTATTGTAGCATTTAGAACTTTGAATGAATCATGAAGCGATGCTCCAACAATTAAATTTATTAATGTCATTGAATTGATCACTGTCGCCAAGTTGGATCAGCCTTACATCAATTTGTTAATTAATCAAAGCTACTTAAGTTATATACCTAGTTCTTTAAGTATCTTTCCTATAGCTATATTTCTCTAGTATTTCTTACTATAGCCATATTTCTCTAGTATTTACTACTATATCTACATTTCTCTAGTATTTACTACTAAATCTACATTTCTCCAGTATCTGTTACTATAACTATATTTTCTGTGATATTTACTACTATACCTATATGCTATGCGTTTCTTTACAAATCATGGCTGATTCGATATCGATTAGATTTCTTCTTCTTTCTCTTCTTCATCGTGCAACAGTTCCTTTTTCTATTTATACTCGTATTCAATAAAATGGTAGCGAAAGTGGTAGCTCGATACATGCATGCAGGTTAGCAAAGGACAAGATATTTACATATTGCTTGTTTGATATCCAGTAGCTCGATCATAACTGTCGACTTTCAATTTCTATCTATATAGCTACTACTGGATGACAACTACCTATACAGAAACTCACACTCCTCATAGCGACACAACAATCTTCTTTGCCGAAACGCCCTGCATGTGGATTCCAAAAGCCTCCTGGATCTTTTCAAGTCCCTTGCCCACGACAGTCGCGTCGGGTGCTGGCACAAACTGTCCTTTGGCGAGTGCATCCGGAAGGAAGTCCGTGTAAACTTTGCCCGTGATAGAGTCAGGGCCGACGGAATCTGGACCGAGAAGGATAAATTTGACCTCAATGCTCGGATCATTGGAGCCTTCTCCTTGACCGCCAGCAAGAGCAATGAATTTGTTGGTAGAAGGGCCTTCGTGTTTGGCTAGGACATCTGCCAGCAGCTTGACGGAATTGTCGCCAATGGAGTAGCCACCGGCAAGATGGAGGCCCTTCACAACGGCAGTGATATCGTCGACAACGGTGTCGCTCTTGTAGTCGAACACGTGCGTGGCACCGAGAGCTTTGACATATCCGAAGTTCTTCGGCGATGCCGTCGAAACAACGTCATAGCCGGCAGAAACCGCGAGCTGGATGGCGGTGCTGCCAACAACTGATGCTCCACCGGTGATGACGACGGCTCGTTTGCCGTTGGGCTGACGCGAAGGAACAGTGGGCAAGTCCAAGCCGAGGTAGTCGGTATCGAACAAGCCGTGAGAAGCCGTGAGAATGGCCAGAGGGAGCACACTAGCTTGCTCAAAGGAAATGGAGTCTGGCAGAGGTGCGGCCATCCACTCTCGTATGGGCGTGTATAGCTGAAATCCGCCCTCGGCGGTGTTGTTGACGGAGATAGCAGAAGCCGTGGCCACGACACGATCGCCGACGGAGAAGCGCTTTACGCCCTCGCCCACCTCGACAACGGTGCCGGCAACATCTTCTCCAAGGATGAATGGATAGGTGATATAGCCCAGTAAGCCCTCGCCAAGCAATTGCTTTGCCCAGTCGACCGAATTGATGCCTAGAGCAGCATTCTTCACCACAATCTGACGGGGGCCGGGTGCTGTGTATGGTGCTGGGCCAATCTCAAGCGGCGTGACTTTGGAGGCTGGCAACCAGGCCGCCTTGTTCTCTGGAGTCTGGGACATTGCTGTATTTGCAGGTCAGATAGATGTTTAGCCACGGGTGTATAGTGTGTGGGAGCACAAAAGCATGTGATTGTTGGATAATGAGGTCGGGACAGCGGGATGAGTTTAGCAGCCGGCGCCGCTATATGATAACACGGAAATCGGGCGCGGATATACGACTAGACGGAAACCGTGCGTTGCTTCGTTTCCGCTTTCGTTTATCTTGATTGGGCTAATTGATGCAGTGCGTTCGCCGCATGGGACTCAATTAAGAATTATAGAACCATGCTAGTTGATGTCCTCATTACAAGGTATTGATTCCTGCCGGAGCTGCATAAGCATGAACCTCCCGGATGAAAGTTAGGATAGTCTTACATGCTAGTAATGCTTGGCTTTATAATCCAGATGCAAATCAATTAACTCCGCGCAGGAACAAAGAACACATGCTCGTGCTTGTTAGGACTTAACGGACTGCACGGACTCCACATGGGCTAGTCCTGTCAGCGTAGTATTTTTGAAGGCACGAAGGAAGGTAGTTGGTGACTCTAAAGGATTCTTCAAGTACGATGAGGTAGTTGAAACTCTTGGCTGAGGTGGCTTTTGTCTAACTCACGATGATTCAAGTTACATACATGGCGCTCTACGTAAGTAATACAGACAAAACTCTTACGCTCTGCACAATGTCTTCTCATACGTGAATAATCCATATCCGCTGATCCATGTAAATATAAAAGAAAAAGAACACAAAAAGAGCAAAGCATTGATAATGGCGGAGATAGGTCCGGCGTTCATTTGTCTGGACTCTGGACTCATTCAACACTTAGTGCCGGCCGGGTCGGAGCCGGAATTCCTTCAACAGCACTAACTTCACATTGTCCATCTCAACGATCGTCGATCGAATGACTTAAGCTATGCATAACCGGAATACTCAGGAATCTAGATACCGGTGGGGCCCACCCTACTTGGCTGACAAGAAGACGACGGAGTCTCAGAATCCGGTTCCTACTTCTTATCTAATGTCGACATGGGAGCCCAATTTAGCAAACAACGCTAGCCGGAGCATTTATGTTTTTGGCAGCCCCACGTTGTTTATACAAAACTAGATTCTAAACGCCATCAACTTGTCGAACCGCGGCCGCTGATCGCCGCTGCTGCCTCCGTGGATTATTAATAAGTGCATGTTTGCCAGGGTACAGAAGTGACAAGGTGATAACTGGAAGCCGGAGTGCAGATGCAGGGATGGCACGGCTTGCGTCTTAACCCTGGCTGCCTGTGTTTCCTGGAACTCCTCGTGTCATCCCTTCAGCTGCTTGTCTGGAATCTTGATGTAGTATTTTTTGTCGTGAGAGGTGTGGGAGGTGTGGGTTGCGAATGGATAACTAATCTGCGACCAATGGGCTGTCGAAGAGGCACAATCTACACAAAAAAACCAGGACATGGATTGGCGGGGAGCTAATGATGAGTTATTTTCTCTGAAGGATGCCTTGTCGGATCCGTGGTGGGATGATGTGTGGGCTCAAAAGGATCGCTTTAGATCTTTGAGAGCGTCTATGCTGCCACGCCGTTGGCCAGACGTTGAAGCGCTGACTGGGGGGACCATTTTAGCCGATGCAAGCCTCTCGACGACATAATCAAGTTGCAGGCATGAAATATAAAACGACCAGGGCTTCGGGACAGGGACAGGGGCAGGGGCAGTGAAGCACTGCATGCAGGCAAACACGTTGCTAACTGGGGTCGAGTACTCGTATGCCCGAATAAGAACAGAGCAAAAGTAAATAAATAAAGCAACAATATTTTTTCGAAAAGGCTTATATAACTAATATGTAACGTGGTAACTATCTCCGATAATCTACCTATATCACTCTCCGAGATACCGTTTGGCATACTCGAAACAGGTCAACAAAAAAGTAAAGATTGCAATATTAGCCAGTAAGAGAAACAGATTTGGTAAACAGATGACATGGTTTAAAACTGCCATCTACTAGAGTAATTTGGGCATAATTCATTTGTCTGTATGGCGTTATCGACAAATACCCAGTTTGGGTAATCTGGGCGAGTTGATTTTACCATTTCGTATACAAAGTAAGATAATAATTGGTACTTTACCCATCTGGTATCTCACTGCTTGCTTGCTTGGAGACATTCAATTGAGTCTGACACGATGCCGTAAGATTCGGTGCAAATCAAGGGGCCAGCTCGAAGGATTATTATCTATTCCTTGTCGAGAAGTTGCCGCACACCACTAACCCTTGCGTGCTTGCGATTGCGTAGTGGTTGTCGTGAAACAATGAGGCACAGCAAGCTAAGAAAATGTCGTGTAGAAAAAGAGACGTAGATCCCGCGCAGATCTCACGCAGTCCTGTGTATCCAAATAGTGATTAGTATGCCACAATTGGCCAGAAGACGTCGAATTTCATATTTTAAAGTTACATCCAGCCTATCAAGATTCAGCTGCCGTGGTGGGCAGCCAATGGCTACTACTTCGACGTTGCACGTCCTGTGATCACATCTCATCCGATCATCTTCACTCTCATAAGCAACGCTGTGTTGCAATTCAACATTTTCAACCATCCGCCATGAAAACGAAAGGGTTCCGGCAACAAGCAGGTTTCGCGTGCGAAAACTGCCGGAGGCGCAAAGCGAGATGTGACCGCGTCCGTCCAGAGTGCAGTCTCTGCGCAGAGATGGGAGTTACCTGTGTGGTAATTGAGCAGAGACCACAGCGCGGACCCAAGAAAGGACAGCTGGATGAGATGCGGACACGGATTGGTGAGTTCATTCTCTTGTTTCTGCCAAGCCCCTCCCTATCCTGCATGACTCATGATGTTTTTCCATGGAATCCGGGATCTTGGAGGGGGTTACATTGAAGGACGTTGCATTAATGTCAGCTGCTTTAATTAGCCGAACTGGAATGGCAACTTGGGAAGCAAGTCAATAGACCCAAGACAGCGGAACCGACACCAGCAGATGCTCTATGTGGTAGCACCACTGCAACCACCATCCCGCCTCTTACACTCGATGTTGATGATACAAGCAATACCTCTCACCTGTTGAGTACATCGGCCCTTCAAACTGTGACACCTGCATCGTCGACCGCAACATCCATCATCTTCTCTTCCTCTGCGTCAAACGATGTCGTACCACCAACCACAAGTGCGAGTACGACTGCAACGATGGCTGCATTTCCGGCCATGGAGCATATGGAGCAAAACGTAAGCACTGACCTCCATGGATTGATGGACTGGCAGGACATGGACATGGACAGTACTGGGGTGCTGGCAGACATGGGAGACATGTTACAGTTTGACCTCGAGCCGGCCAGTCCAGTCCAGAGTCTCGGTGAATTCAAGAGGACGAATTTGGTTTTGGCCGATCTGTATGTGAAACCTTTCCCCGACCCTTTTTCCCTCGTTGTTGCGTTTGCTAATATCTCGGATCTTCCGTCGGCAAATTTCAGAAATCAACTGTATTTTGATCGCGTTCATGATACCCTGCCCATGATACACCGGCGGCGGTACTTTAGTTGGGCCGATCAGGAGAATCCATCTCCTGCTCGAAATTGCCTAAGATCTGCCATGCATACTGTTGCAGCGGCCAAGTCAGCACAATACCACAGTCTTGGCGATGCCCTCTATCAAGAGACGTGTCAACTACTAGAATCACAACATACGCGAAAATTAAGTAGAAGTGGTAGTACATCGATCGACAACATCAATGACCTCAACCCTAATAAGTCTTGCGCCGGCCAGCAAATTCCTCTTGAGCTGGTCCAAGCCTGGCTCCTCCTCGCACATTATGAATTTCTACGTATCGATGAGCATCAGGCAATGCTCACGGCGGGACGTGCATTTCGACTTGTGCAGCTGGCACGCCTCTACGATGTTGATGAGAGTAGCAGCAGCGGCGGCGTCGATGACATGCCGCTTAACCCATTTGATGGCTCCGACAATGATGAGAACGAGGAGGATCTTTCATATGCAATTACTGAAGAGAAGAGACGAACTTTTTGGCTGGCCTTTAACTTTGATCGCTTTCTCTGCTCACGAAACGAGTGGCCTTTGACGCTGCAGGAAGAAGCTGTCCGTACGCGTCTGCCTGCTCCTGAAGAGAGTTTCCAGAATAACCAGCCGGTTCAGATGTGCTTCCTATCCGAAGTGCTCGCCGTGGCTGATAACATTCAAACTGATGCCTCTACAATAATACCACTTGCACCATTCGCAGAATGTGTCGTACTGGCGGCCCTGCAAGGTCGTTGTATGGCCCATCGACGTATGTCGCTGGTCAGCAGCAGTGGAGCAGACGGTGCCCAGGAATTCTGGGCGAGGCACGAGCAATTGGTATTGGCTATGGATAAAAGATACCAGATGCTTGCGCAAAGCGCGGCGTTCACAATGGGTAATCGCGACCCTATGGTGATCTTCACATACATGCTGGCCCAAAAAGTAATCATCAACCTTGACAACATATTAGAGACTGTACCCTGGCAGAGACAACCGCAGCAAAAGACTGCTGACCGCCAGCTTCTTGCCACCTCATATAAATGGCGGGCTGAGCGGGCAGCGGTCGACATGGTGCGTCTTGCTAGGTCGGTCAGATCAGTTGGTTGCTTCGCGTTGCATCCGTTCATGGCTGATCCACTTGCCTGCGCTGCCGACTTCTTAATCCGAAACACCAAATCTGTCAATAACACCAGGAGTTCGGGAAACGTAAGCGGCATGCCCAGCTGCATGGCCAGTATTGCTAGCAACGACAAAGAGGTAGAAATCCTGCTTCTTTTGCTTCGAAGCCTACGCTACGTCAATATTTTAGCACAAGACTATCTCAGCACTCTTGAGTTTGAATATAACAGTATTCGCATGTATAATAAGCTGTGGCAGCTGAAATGATTATCAGGAAACGAACATATCTAATGTACATATAACACCCTGTAAACTAGCCAGGTCTAAATACATATTGAAAGACCAACGAGAAGGATGTTACGACGAAAACGCAGTAGTATCTTGGGCAGGATTTGGAGTTAGGATAGGACAGGATTAACGAATAGCTAAATAAACAGAATAAACAAGATCAAAATAAAATCAATAAAATCAAAATGAACTGAAAATAAACTCAAAAGATAGATTATATATACAATCAACACCTCATAATACTTTTGTTTACTACCGAAAATTTCCTTACAATCAAAACAGACAACCTTATGAGTCCCAAACAAGTAAAGAAAACGAAGAGGCCTAAGCAGCCGCTTGGACATGACTGCTCTTTGCCGCTACATCTGCAGCCAGAGCAGCAAGAGAGGCAGCCTGCAAGATATTGAAGATAGAGACGTCAGCGCCAGCCTGAAGGACGAGCATGTTACGCAGTTCGACGGCAATGAGAGAGTCAACGCCATAACCGGCGGGCTTCTTGCTGAGGTCGATATCTGCCACATCAATCATGAATATGCTCGCCAATTTGTCGGCAATGGCATCGCCAACAATACGAGCGGCCTCATCGCGCGAGCCAACCTCGCTCAGCTGTGAAGCGAGTGAAACATTGCCACCAGCTGTGCCCTCCGTCGCACGAGACACCTTGGCCCGTGGTTTCAAGTTTATGTAGCGAGCATCTCTTCCGAGCTGTGAGCCACCGTGAGCATCCCATTGCGGTCCTGACCCTGCGTTAAGGCCGACAATGATCTGGTGGCGGCTACCGAGAGGCCGTGCCACGGCCGCTTCAAATGCTCGAAGCACCGTGTTCTCGTCTAGCATAACATAGTCTCCGGACTTTCGCAGGCGCTCAGCCACCTTCGCAGTTTCAGCGACATAGCCAACGTCGGCAATAGGACCCAGGTCAATAGAGACGCCTGGCAGCCCCTTGGACTGTCTCCATTTCGCCATGGCGTCCTCATAAGAGCCACCAGCGGCATAGTTAGTCTGCGATGCGATACCCAGAACACCCGAGACGGACGAAAGCATGACAAAGAAGTCCAGAGTGTTCGGTGCCGCGAACTCAGTGTGCAGATTCCAGGTGCCGTCGACCTTGGGCCGCAAGCCGCCATGCCAGTCGGCAAGCGTCATCTGCTCGAAGATGGCATCGCGCAACAACATGGCACCCTGGACAACGCCGCGCACAGGCGGAAGTCCGTCATCTGCACAGGCACGCAGTGCTTTCACCAGCTCGCTGGCCAGTGATACGTCGCAGCTTACAGGCTTGACGCGGCAGCCGGACTCGCGAAGCTCCTGAACGAACAATGCACCATTGGTGTCTTTGTTTTCCGGCAAGTCGAGGTTGCCAGCACTGCGAGAGAGCAGAATCAGGTTCTTGGCACCGTGAGCTACCAGCCAGTGAGCGATTGAGCGGCCAATGCCGCCGATACCACCGACAACAAGGTACGAGGCATCAGACTGAAGCCGGAGCCGGCCGGTGGCGTGTTTCGGCCGTGGTACTGCCGGAGCTTGCTCGTCCGGCCCGGCGGAGAGGACGACTTTACCGGTTTGTGCTCCGGTTTCCACAAACTTGAATGCCTCTTGGATCTCAGGCAGGGGATAGGTCGTTACGGGATAAATTGGTGTCACGGCCTGTTGCTCGACGAGTTTTACGACCTCGGAAAGCACACGTTGGACGTCGGCGGGGCGCCGTTGCACCAGGGTTGGAATATCCAGCGCCGTCAATGAGATGCCACGTGAGAACGCCGCCAGTGCGAGCAGGCCGTTGGCTTCAATGTCACGCTTGCCGATCTCAACCAGGTGGCCAAGTGGCGCGAGGGCATCAAGACTGGCTTGCAGTAAGACGCCGGGCAAGGTGTTGAGCACGATGTCAACACCACGACGGCCAGTGGCAGCCAGAACAGCCGGGCCAAACGAGACGTCGCGGCTGCTAAAGATTCGCTGAGCAGGGATTCCGTACTTCTTGCTGACGAGCTCCCGCTTCTCAGGTGTTCCGGCGGTGGCGTAGATGTCTGTTACACCGAGATGCTTTGCAAGCATAATAGCAGCCTGTCCAATGGCTCCAGCTGCAGCGTGAATAAGGACGGACTGTCCCGGTGCAAGACGTGCAGCATCGACGAGACCAGCATACGCAATTGTGAAGGCCAATGGCACGGATGCCGCCTCTTCAAAGCTGGTGATGCTGCTGGGCACCTTGACGACGGCGCTGTTCCAGGGAACCGTGATGTTGCTGCGGAGAGAAGCGCTGCCGCTTCCAGGCAAGAGGGCCATGACACGGTCGCCGACGTTGAAGCCGCCCTTGGTACGAGCTTCATCACCGACACGGGAGATAACACCAGCGCACTCAAGGCCCATGGAGCGGTCTTTCAGTTGGCCCAAGGCAGCCATAACATCACGCGAACTGAGGCCAAAGGCCCGCGGCGTGATCTCAACCGTTTCAGGACCAAAACTTTCAGTGTCATCATCTCCTTCATCATCCACAAACGCCAAAGTATCCAAGTGTCCTGGAATACCGACTTCCAGACGCAATGGCCGGTTCTCTTGAAACAGGGGCTCCAGGGGGATACCAGCAGCAGCAGCATCGAGATCACCCCAAATTGGTGTAAGTGGGCCGGTGACCATATCATTATACTCCTCGTCCTTGTAGACACGCGGAACCAGCAGCACACCGTTGCGTTGAGCATACTCAAATTCAGCTGGGCCAGTCTCAGTGGCTAAGACGTCCTGTACTTGGCCAAAACCCTCCTGGAGAACTTGGACAATGGTAGACACAGTATCCTCGGTGGTATTCTCGGCGCGAGGATCTAGGTCAAGATAGAGGTAGCGTCGACCGACGTACTCGTTGCGGAGAACACGCAAGAAGCCCTGGGCAAGTGCTTGCTCGGGACGCTCGCTCTCAACGGCACCGCCGGTCGGGATCCAGAGAAGACCACCGCACTTTGTGACCATAGCACGAAGACCCTCAATACGTACGGCATCGAGATCGGTCAGAAGGGTAGGCTCATCGATGTCACCGACAAAAACGCAGACCTTAGACTCATAGGCCGCAGGGGTGCTCTCCTCCAGCACGAGATGGCTCACGGTGGCCTTTGTCAAGTCCTGTATACGTTGTGACAGCAGATCAACTAGACCCGCTGGTGTAGGCGTCTTATTGCTAGTTACTACGGCAAAGCCTCCGGGGTTGCTGGCACGGCTCAGGTCCGCCTTGTGGTTCTCGGCGATTGGCCGCGTAGATAGGATGGTGGTTGTCGCATCATCGATGGCAAGATCAACACCGCTAAAACCAGATTCTTGGAGCACGCTGTCCCATGATATCGAGAGGGACGAGGCTGTGGTGGGCAGAAGGCCGAGGATGAAGGACAAGTCGGTCTTGCTCTGGTCTCGAGTCGTCTCTGCCAACAGCAGCTTGCCTCCAGGCTTCAGCAGGTTGCGAATATGGGCCAGGGTCCCAGCCACATCTTCAGCCGTGCTCAAAGACTGGTAGCATACGACGATATCGTAGCTTTCGGGTGTAAAGCTCTGCTTGGACGGGTCCCGGTTGACGTCGAGCACGCTGAACTCCAAGAAGTCAGCCCAGTCAGCCAACTCGGTCTGGGTATCTTCCAAAACGTCTGTCGAGGGCTCGGTAATGTGCCAGCCGCCTACCACAGAGGTCTTAGGAGTGCCAATAGCTTCGAGAAGTCTTCGAGTGGCAGCAGCCCCGGTGCCGGCGCCGATTTGTAGAACACGGGCAGCTGGGTTTTTGTGGGCGACCTTACGGACCAGCGTTGACAGGCGTGTAAGTGCCGGTGCCAGACGCACAGAGTGGGCGTAGTACCTATGCAGCAGCCCATCCTTTGCCATCGCCACCAACGGGTTGCTCTCACCCAGGAGAATAGACTCGATAATAGGGCCAATGCGGCTAATTAACTCGCCATCGACACCCTGCGAGGCCACGACAGCAAAGTGCTTTTGACGCTCTTCCGGGCTATCTAGCAGCCACTTCTGGCTGTCAGTTTGTGTGACCAGCTGTGAGAGCCAGGCATAGTACTCGACAAGATGCGGCTGCTGATCTTTCAGCTGAGCTACATCGTCAGCAGTGACAGACTTGAGAGTCTCCTCTGCATAGTAGACAACGGCACGAGAAAGACTCGAAACAACAGCCGTGGACACCCCATACTCAAGAGTCAGCTCCTCCTTAATCTGGGCCAGTGCTGCCGGCTGTTGCAGAGACAAATCGGCTGCCCACTCGACCTTGCTGCAAACATCTTGCTCCCAGTCGTTGGCCTGGGTGCCGTTGGCGCCCTGGCGTGCCATAGCACCGCTACCACGGCCGAGGGAGGAGCAGGCAAGGCCCTGGATCTCGAGCACTGTCACGCCAGTCTGGCCATCAACAACGATAACATCGGCACGGCCACCCTGTGGATCGTCATGCGAAAGCGATGTGTCGCAGCGCAAAGTGTGACCATCTTCACGGCTGATGCGGCTCGACACCCACATGGACTCAATCGACCGTGGCAATCTGGGATCCTCGACCTGCGCTCCCACGCCCGGCAGTGCTGAGAAGAACGACACCACGACGGCGTCCAGCGTGATGGGGTGAATGACGCTCTCTTGTGCGGCCGCTACCGGGTCTGTATCGGCCGCCGACTCATATCGAATTGTGACATCGGTTATTGACCGCGGCTCACGGCCGTCTTGCACGATCTTGGTTGTGTTCTGGAACAAGGGGCCGTGATACACGCCGCGCGCCCGCAGATGGGCGAACATGTCGCGCGGGTCTTTGTGACGTGTATAAGCCGATAGAGGACGGAGACCTCCCGAGTTTTCTTCCACATCTCCCTCTTCGGATTTCAGCTCGACGGTAACCAAACCCTGGGCATGGAGCTTCCACTGGTTCTCCTGCGTGACCGTCGACACCTCCCAGCGCCGCCAGCCCCGTAGCCCGAGTTCGCGCTCCGGCACGGGGCGGACGGTGGTGCGAATCTCCACGCCGTCAGCGTCCGGGATCACAAGGGCTGCCATGAAGTCGACGTCGCGCAAGCGGAAGCCCGAAATATTATCTCCATGGCCATCAGCTCTGGCCAACTGGTTGGCAGCCTCGATGGCCAGACAGACGTAGCCGGATCCTGGCCAGACAATGCTGCCCTGAACCATATGATCGCGGACCCAAGGCACCTCGGAGACACGCACTGAGCGGCGCCAGACGGCCGTTTCTGGGTCGGTTCCGGGGACTGGCATGCCCAGCAGATCGTGCGGTGGCTGGCTGCGATTACGGATAGCATAGTTGACGCGAGCCTCTTGCCAGTGACGGATTGAGTGATTCCAGGGATATGTGGGCAAGTCAGTCAGCACCCGAGGCAAGTCGTCGTCATAGAGATGCCAGCGGTCGGATGATGATGGCTTTGGGAAGTTGATTTCACTCATGACAACCGGCAGACCCTCCTTCAGCAGATTGATGGCTGCCGTGCGCATAGTATCGCCAGCATGCTCGTTACGAACCAGAGCGCCCCAGTAAGGCAGCTCGATGCCGTCAAATTCAACAAGTGACATAATTTCTCTAATTGGGCCTCCAAGCGCCGTATGCGGGCCAACCTCAAGCACCACATCGATATTTCGGCCGCTGGGATCTTCAGTGTCACCAAGCACCATATCCGTGAAGGCGTCAACGAACATCACCGGCTGAACCAGACTGCCAACCCAGTGGTCAGGGTCAGCGATCTCCTTGGCGTCGGTGATGCGGCCACCTGTGACAGCTGAAGAAAAGATTACTTTGAGCTCCCCATCTTCTAATTCTTCTGTCTCGGCTTCCAGCGTCTTTGTGGCCGCCCGTGCCATCTCCTTGCGTAAAAGCTCGTGGTAAGCATCTGCCAATGGGTCCATATGATGCGAGTGATATGCCTGTTCGACTTTAAGCTTGCGGGCAAAGACGCCTTCGTCTTTACATAGAGCCTCGACGGCCGCTACTGCGTCATTGTCACCCGAGACGGTGACGCTTTGCGGGCTGTTGACGCAGGCGATCACGACTTTGCCTACATCGGCTACTCTGTCCAAGTATTCCTGAGCCTCGTCCGCGCCGAGACCTACAGCCGCCATGCCTCCTTTCTGCGGCCCAGACACGCGAGCTGACTCCTCGGCCGCCAGAATGGCACGATAGTAGGCTGTTGCCATAGCCTGGCGATGGGTCAGCGCACCAACCGCATAGGCTGCCGAGATCTCACCGGATGAGTGGCTAGTGACAGCAGCAGGCTTGATACCCCAAGACTTCAGGAGGCGAACCAGCGCGATCTGCACTGCCACGCAGACTGGGATGCTGATAGACGTCGCGTGCACTTTCGTTGTCTTGGGGTCACGCTGTAGCTCCTCCAGCAACGACCATGTGGCTCCCAGGTCGTGCAGGTGAGCTTCGGCCTCTTCGATGGACTGTCGATACACTGGATATTCTTCCAGCAGCTCACGTCCCATGGCGTTCCACTGCGCTCCCTGACCGGTAAAGACCATGCCAATACGTGGCTGGCTAGTAGGTGTTTTGCCAGGCTTGAACCTCGGCGAATCAAAGGCCTCGATGACGGCGTCCAGGGGGTGGCCGTCTGTGTCCGCGTCCAGACGAACCTGATGAGCTGCCACCCACGGGAAGAGGGTACGGCGCTCGGCCAGCGTGTAGCTGAGGTCGCTCAACAGTGTCTCAGCAGCATCAAAGTCGAGCGATTTGTGTTTCTCCAGGTAGGCCTTTAGGTCCTCCACCATACGCTGGGAGCCACGCTCATCGCGAGCACTGAGAACCAGCACTTTACTGCTAGCCGGTTTGTGAGTCCCATTTACATGACCATTGCCGTTCAAGTGGCCCTTGGTGATGCCGTTTCCATTGCCGTTCACATGACCGTTGCTGATGTCATTACCGTTGCCATTTGTATAGCCATTTCCGTTTACATGGCCATTGCCGTTCAGAGTACCATTGGCTGAGAGAGGTAGAGTCGGTGTCGAAGTCCATGGCTCAGCGCTCTCCATGATAACATGCGCATTGCTGCCGCCATATCCAAAGTTATTGACTGACAAACGCTTCGGACCGCCGATGAGGCTCTCAGGCCATGGTTCCATTGCCGTTACCACCTTGAGACGCCACTCGTCTAGCTTGAGCTTCGGGTTGGGCGTTTCATAGTTGACGCTGGGAGGAATCAACCCCCTTTCCAGACACAAGACTCCCTTGATCACGGCAGCCAAGCCCGAAGCCGCTTCAGTGTGGCCCACGTTCGTCTTGACTGAGCCGATACGCAGGTAATGTGCCTCGTCGCGGCCTCCATTGCCGTCTTCACCGACACCGCAGAACACGCCGGCCATAGCCCGCGCCTCAATCGGGTCACCGGCTTGTGTTCCCGTGCCGTGGGCCTCAAAGTACTGCGTGCCACGCGGATCAAGACCGGCTCGCCGGTAGCACTCACGCATGAGCGTCTCCTGGGCGGCTCCCGAGGGCGTCGTGATGGTTTCTGTTTTGCCATCCTGGTTGAGGGCCGTCTCACGGATAACAGCACGGATGGGATCATTAGCGGCCAGCGCATCTGAAAGTCGTTTGATCAAAATGGTGGCAACTCCCTCACCACGCCCGTAGCCGTTGGCCCGCTTGTCGAACGCATACGATTTGCCGTCCGGCGACAGCATGCCAAGCGAACCAATGGCCTTGAACTGATCTGGGCCCAGTATCAAGTTGACGCCGGTAACGACGGACATGTCGGCCTCCCGGTTACGCAGGCTCTGCACGGCCTGGTGAAGTGCAACCAACGTGGTTGAGCAGCCTGTTTCAAGGGTCATGCTGGCTCCGCGGAAGTCGAAAAAATGTGAAATGCGGTTTGATGACATGGGATTCCAAGTGCCCACCAGCATGAACCGCGGTAATCGGTCCTCGTCACGCACTAGGGCCTCGTGATAGTCGTGCGTAAACACTCCAGCAAAAACGGACGTCTGCGATCCCGCCACTTGGTCCATCGTGAGGCCAGCTAACTCGAGTTGGTGGTTAACAGAGAGGCTTCACAGAAAAAGAAAATCCATAGAAGAGGTAAGTGGTAGCTACTCACCATTCTCCAAAGCCTCGAATGTCGATTCAAGCTGCAGCCGAAATTGCGGATCGAGGGCTTGCGCTGTCTCGCCTGAGTAATTGAAGAACGCAGCATCAAAACTTGTTACGTCTTCTTGGATAAAATGCGCTCCTTTAACATGTGACTGTCTAGTTGTCAGCGCTGACAGGTTTGCTTCTTTGGTAGCTAAGTTGACTTACCGTTGCAATCCTCTCGTTGTTAGGGTGGTAAACTCCCTTGAGGTTGAACCGTTCTTCTGGTATCTCACTCCAACCTGTCCTTCCGGAAGCTAAGAGATCCCACAGTGTCTCTGGGTCGGTAACACCACCGGAGAATTTGCAGCTCATGCCAATGATGGCAATTGGCTCGCTAGCCAACTCACTGTAGTCATCCATTTTTGTTTAAAGAAGTAAAATGACTTAACCTTGAAAACTGACAACGCAAAGGCTCTATTGCTCTTGAATAGAGCTAATGGATATGAACCAAAAAAGGCGTTGGGCTAAATGGTGTTTGGACGTTTTGATCAGTTGAAGTGTGAAGAGGTCGTTATCCAAGGCAACACTGAGTTGAATCAAGTTAAAGAGCTGCAATATCTAGGGCCTCTGAACCGGTGGTCCCAGATTCTTCTTAACTAGTCAATTACTGCTAACAAGACCGATCCGCTCTTATCGCACCAATGCCATAGCAAGGTCTTTCTTTGCTTGCTAATGCAGAGGAGTTTGTCTATTCTGATTTGGAGATAGCCGTGCTTCTAGCGATACGGACTTTAACTCGAAATCTACGATAAGCGATGATTCATTCTAGTTGCTGCGAGGCCAACTCTGCTAGCCTCTGTTGTCGGAAGAGCCTTTGTCCGAAGATGCCCTATCATCCCTCATATGTGAGGATTGAAGCGGCGGTTCATTGTACATCAACAAAGTCATCAAAATGCCGACATTTCTAAGGTTACACTAAAGCGGATCTTGCTACGGAGTACGGAGTAGGGCTCTATGATTACTTGGCTAAGGCGGGACATTTAGCTTATTCGTATGCGATTCACGCACATAAGACTTCTCTGTACCTGAGGAAAGTAACATTGTATGAGTATCAATGTGCGGCAATCCTACCATGTGCTTATTGAGTACTACGCAAGATAAACCACCCCTGCTATCAGCTCCTGTGCGGAATGTGGCCACAGCTATTCTAGGACCGTAGTACCCTAGATCAATCACTAATCACATGAAGCCTGACCCTGAATTGATCCTGCAATGCATCCTTGTAAGTTACGAGGAGTTTAATAAGCTGACAACTTGTATTGCGGTGCGTTATAGTGCTCGCATACTTGCTTTGGCTCATCGGACTGTATATGTTCCGAGGGCACTGTGCACCATAAGCTGGATGTAATTCATGTCCGCCGCACAGAATGACGATGATTGAGTCCATTTGACAGCCTTCGCCGAGAATTCTATTATTTGAGATGCTATCCCGCCTGTACTATTGACATTTGAATACATAAGAAGTAGATCGCCGACATGTTATCGAGGTCGTTTTTCGGTTCAGACACGCCATCTTGACCTGCATCTTGACCTGCATCCCGACCCACACTCTACGCACTTTCAATTGTCCGCTGTAATACGCCATGCCTGCTACTCCTCTGCCCGTCATCCTTGCTGGTCCACCTTTGAGTGACAGAGAGGCAATCACCGATGCCATCTACCGCACGACGGCCTCCATCGACCACGCCGACGAAGAGCTTTACTGGTCGGCCGTGACTGATGACATATATGCTGAAGTCGCCGGCACAACAGTCAGCAGCGCGCAGGAATTAAAGACCAAAGTCTGGGACAATGTCATCAAAGTCGACACCATCCACTACCTGACCAACATTCGCATTAGCATCGATACGCCAACAACGGCTCGTGTGACGTTCACGTCCCTCGCTCAGCACTGCCGCCACGGCAAAGGATTTGAGCCTGGCCCTAACAAGTTCACCACTGGTGCCATCTACAACGCTGATGCTGTCAAAGTTGGTGATATTTGGAAGATGAAGACGTGGAAGGCGAACCATGTCTGGGGCGACGGTGACCCGTCTGTCATGGTGGTTTAGAGACAGAAACTAATTGACTTTTGGATGGGCGATTTCAGCTGCGCACTGCATGCGGAGTGTGGCATCTATTTATCTCATGCATATAGATAGATTACAGACTCAAATGATAAGAAAAAATGACAGAAATTTTATTTATTATATCCTCGAGCTTTTTGTGAAATACGCTTTGCTTTTCTGCATGCCATTATCCACTTTTGTAAATATCTGGGGGAGGCTATCTGTAAAAGTCTACACAGCGAAGCTATAACTTCTCAACCAATAGCCAACTCAATCTCTATCAAAACTAAGAAGAATTAAGAAATACATAAATGCATTTCAAGAATGTATTATTGCTGGATTATACCAGAGCACAATATTGCGCATACTGCCACATTCTACAACTAGAAAAAAAAATTATCGGTCAATAAGAAAGTACAGGGTAAACTCACGACAGCTTCGAAAAGATGCACGCAAGATACAAGAAAGTCAGGAATTTTGCTTGGATCCACTTACCACAGCTACCAATAATACCCAAAGTAGCTGTTCTTCCGTTTCAAGCTTTACTGTAAGATCTGGCTGTCCAGGGTTTCGCGGCGAGGCGGCTACGCTGCGTTCCGGCGGGGTTTTGTTGATGCGACGTTCAATCAGATTTGCAGAATCGATGACAAGTTTTGTCAGCTTGCGGAACAGCGTTACATTCAGTCTCATTGAACATAGTCAGCTCTACATGGATCCTCTCATCCGATTATCCGTTGCACAATAATACTGGGATGACATCCTGTCTGAACGCGCAAACTGTTGCTCTGCCATGGATTCAATACCGCGGAGTTATGTCTTGAAGCGTCCAGAATGTGTGATGAGATGATGGTTCGAATCAAATCGGTGGGCTGATATGGTCTGACAGCAATCGGATACTCTCTACTCCGTAACTCTCTGCACATTGATATAATGAGCCATGCCGAGGCTGCAGATCCTCCCAATTGCTACATTGCCAAGTCCAGCCTACCACTTTCGGTTTCGTCTTCTGTTCTCTTCCAATCATGTTGACTCGTCTCTTAGCCTTGGCGGCAGTAGCCCCTGGATTGGTAGCCTATGGGAAGAAAGCCCCCGGGCGTGCTGCTTGTACGATTGAAGAGTTGTTCGAATCATCGGTTTCACCTGCAACCGAAATCGCTTCTTCAACAGACGCTAACTTTTCCTCCGTTGTTGGACCACGATGGTCGGCTTGGGAGGCTCCGGCTTGGTCTGGCGCAATCAAGCCAGCAACGGAAGCAGACCTTCAGAAAATAGTGAGTTGCATTTGCTCGACGCTATCGTTATTTCGGAAGATCTTATAGAAATCATAGGTCCAAATCTCTGTAGAGAACAATATCCCATTCATTGCAACCAATGGCGGCCATGGCCCGAAACAAGGTCAAGGCTCGTTTACTGGTATCAATATCAATCTCGGTAGTTTTAATACTGTCAGCATTGATACCGCCAACAATTTGGTGACCGTTGGAGCTGGTGTCAAACTATGGGACGTTCAGACAGGATTGTACAATGTGGGCAAAGAAATCCGTAAGTATTGTCTATTTGTTCTGCACATTGTATCCAAACAAAACAATTGTGAGAACAAATCAAAGAAGAAAACCACAGTAACTAAGTTGGGATTTATCTAGAAACCGGTAATTCGATCTGCCCGGGTGCTATCGGGGTGACCATAGGCGCCGGTATTGGCATGATGACGGGCATGTACGGCCTCATGATCGACACCCTTAAATCCGTCCGCATGATTACTGCAAAGGGCCAGTTAGTGAAAGCTTCGGCCACGGAAAATAGCGATTTATTCTGGGCCATCCGAGGAGCTGGCGTCAACTTTGGCATCGTCACAGAGGCTACCTACGGGATTCACGATCAGACTAACGAAGGCAATGTGACGGCGGTGACTTTTGTGTACGCTGCGGCCTCTAATCGCACACTCTTTGAGACTATGAAGACGTTTGATGGCGATCAGCCAGCCAAGCTGTCGTTCCAAACTGTCATCCAGTTTAACCGGGCTTCCAACGCATCGCAAATAGTTGTGCAGCTCTGGTACTTTGGGCCCGTATCAGAGGCGCAGCCATACATTGATACGTTTGCTGCCGCTGGTCCAGTTGTCCAGTCTGTGACATATCTTCCCCAGACCGATCTGTATTATCAGTCTGAGACAGCTGGGGTGTGTGACAGAGGACATATTATCAGTGCTCATAGCTTAGGCTTCAACCAGACAGTTGTCTCAAGCTACGAGGCTCACTTTGCCGATATGACGGCCTTTTACATCGCAAATCCTTCTTTCGCCGGGATATCAGTTTTTCAATATTACAGTAACAAACAAACTCTGAAGACGCCGGCCTCTGAGACCGTCTTTCCATGGCGAGATATCCAAGTTTGGTGGTAAGTGCTTCTAACTCATTAGCCTCTCCACTGTAGTTTTAGGATCTTATACTAATTCCGTTGCTTTCTATTTCTGCAGGCTCACTCAAAACCAATACTCCGATGCCTCTCTCGGGCCTCAGGTGGACAAATTTATGATAGGGCAACGCACCAACCTGCAAACTACTAGCGGCTTCGATACACCTCATGTCTACTTTAACTATGCCTTTGGAGACGAAGGTGCAGCCGCGTGGTACTCTGCAGCCAATTTGCCAAGACTTCGAAAACTTAAGTCTATCTGGGATCCTAACTTTGTGTTTGGAAACGGTGCACCTCTTTACTGAAGAAGTGCAATTGCGCTATTGTTTAGAGAATTTTGTTGCAATGCTACGATTTAATTCATCTGTTAAGAATTATATGTTAGCGGTTCAGCAATTAAAATATTAGCAGTTATTTTTCGAACTATGTAGTGTTCCGTAGCTTCATGTTATACCTACATAGGTACTTTTCATAGCAGCGGTAGTAGACTCAGATCTATATCTTACTTGAGAGATAGAAAGTTGGCGTAAGACGCTAAGTTGTTATAGCTAATGTAGGATACTATTTCTGATATATAAACATATACTTTAAGCTTATGATACTAAACGTAATTGTCTAAATAATACTTCTCATGACCATTCTTACATTTCTCCTTTTTATATGCTACTTTTATTTAGATGCCGTAGCCTCTAATATCCTATTATAATAAGCTATAAATAATGTCTCATAACCGGTTTAGGTATAATAAATGGACATGATGGCTCTTGGATAGAAAAGCTAAAATAAGTGGTGAGTGTGCAATACTACATCTCTTTAAGCTGATACCGAAAAGGAAAATCCTCTACTCTCGTACCATTTTGATTCATCCCATTGCCGTCTAGCTAATGAACTGACTCGTGTTATTCAGCAAAGGTCGAAGGCTAGAACGCAACTGGTGTTAAAAGGCATCCCTTGTTGTGTGCCATGTCTCTTCTGCTCGCCAATTACTTGACTAAATGCTTATTGCCTATACTGATGACCATAAGGATAGACTTTTGTTTCGCTCCAATCACAGTCTGGACTACTGATTGTCAGCTTCTAGTCGCTCCTCGATATCAAAATGTGCAACCCACGTGGCTCGTTAAATCCGGTTGATCCCGTATCGTAAAGTCAATCAGTTGCCGAAAGCCGATCATGCTGTCATCGGGTGCGTCCAAAATGATGTGGATGCTCCTTAGAGTTAACTCTTGTAATATGCTTCTCAGCGCCTCCAATACAGCCTTTCCTGTATGTGCGTCCTCGAACGACCCGCTTCCTACATCCCTATACCCCATTTCTACACACTTAATAAGTAGCAGCTGATAGTATTGATGCGTAGCAAAAATACGCCACTATGATGCCAGCTCTCTAGTCCTTATAGCCGCATTAGTTGAGTTAGCTCATCCGTAACATCACTCAGCAACACCGTCGCAAAGACGCTCTTTGCAAAGGTTTACAGACTACATAATCGACCAGCGAAAGCCGCGTTATAACTCATGAATAGGGTTTACCATTTTTTATTCTTGATTTAATTATCTTCTTTAACAACAAGATCTAGAATGCTACCGTTCCCTATATCTTCCAACCCCACCGAAAACTGTCACCGACTTCAAGCTCCGGGTATTCATTCTATGGGTCTACATCAGCCACTATCGTATAACTTCGCTTCCATCACAATCTAGGCCTGCCGAGTTCCGAACTTCACCACAAAACCACAAAACGACCATGGGCAATTACAAATTTACGGTGAACAAAATCCCAAAGCTCCGGAAAGCATTTCCGGCTGACTGGACAATGTGGTACTAGCCCGGCTCTTCGATCTAGCTAGTAAGTGTGGGGTAAAAATGAAGATCGGGACGCCTCCGGGGGAGAATCCGGGGAGAGTATCAGTCTGTTCATGAATTCAAGCTGACAGGCGTGGGGTAAACGCTCTGAGAGGACGTCTCTCGGAGGAGAATCCGGGGGAGTCCGGGGAGAGTTTTGTTGGCGGCTCCATCATGCTAGATTCCAAACTAATAACATTTACATCGGCTATTGTAGTGAATAGTGTGAATAGTGTGTAGCCGTATAGCTCCCCGAGAAGAAAAGGAGAGGTCTCTGTAAAGCAAACATCGTGGCTATAAAAGAATCGCGGTGTTCTCAATGGGTTACATGACATCCTACAAGTGAAACTTCAAGCCCAGTGATAGGATGCTTCGATAAAGCAATTGTAATAAGATAAGATGTACTGCCATCAGTCAATAAGCTTGTGCTCTTTGGCCCTCTTTCTCTTGGGCAGCTTGTCTCCTGCCAGTGCTTCAGCTGTCCCTCATCACAACGCACCCTCGGCTCATACCGTCAACGGGACTTATACTGGCCTCAATCTCGAAACTTTCAATCAGGAGGCCTTTTATGGCATCCCCTTTGCGACGCCTCCGCTTGGAGACCTGAGACTCCGTTATCCTTTGCCGTACAATCAGTCATGGAAAGGCTCTCGTAATGCCACTGTACGGTCTGATTCGTGCCCTGGGTTCGACAAGCCCTTCGCTCAAGGCTTCGCCGACGGCTTAACTATGGGCGAGGATTGTCTAACTCTTGACATCGTGAGACCAGCCAATGTTAAACCTGGAGACAACCTCCCCGTTTTCTTCTGGATATATGGCGGTGGCTTCAAAGCCGGAGGGTCTGCTGACCCGCGCTACAACACGTCCTTCATGGTGCGCAACTCAATGGATATGAAGAAGCCAATCATCGCCGTCGTTCCAAACTACCGCACGTCAGCGTTTGGCTTGTTGGCCTCCAAAGAGGTCGCGGCTGCGGGAGTTGGCAATATTGCTCTCTTTGACCAGCGGCTGGCAATGGAATGGGTGTCTGAGAATATTCGCGCGTTCGGCGGTGACCCCGGCAAGGTCACAATCGCTGGTGAGAGCGCAGGAGGTTCCTCAGCTGGATACCAGTTGGTGGCATTTAAGGGGAAGAACAACGGCCTATTCAGAAGTGCCATTCTGGAGAGTTCGAGCTTGCTCGGCGCTTCGAGTAAGTGTTGTCTTTGATGGCTTAAGCCGATACGGCTGACACTGGTGCTTTGCTAATTGCTCATAATAGTGAATACTGTTGAGACGTTGAATGTCACTTACCAAGGATGGTACGATAATATCACCACAACGGTCGGCTGTAACACCGCCGCAGACTCCCTGGCCTGTCTTCGCACCGTTCCTTACGCGAAGCTCTTCAGTGCTGTGAATGGCTTCCAGTTCAAACCCTATATAGACGGCAAATTCATATCTCAGCCTCCATCCGTCTCAATAGCAAAGGGCGAGATCGCCGATGTCGCCCTCATCATGGGGTCTAACACAGACGAGGGCACAGCTGAATTTTTTACGCCTCGTGGAACCCTGAACAACGACAGTGACATTTCGTCTCTTGTCGCACATCTTGGTGGCGGTCTCAATGACACGGTTGTCGCCAACATCCTCCGTCTCTATCCTGATGACCCCATCCAGGGCTGCCCCTTTGGTACAGGACCTGAGAGATTCGCAGATCAAGGCTTCCAGTTCAAGCGTGGCGCTGCCATTTCTGGTGATGTAAACATCCACGCTGGTCGCCGTGCCTATGCCGTCGATCATAGCCAGCGCTCCAAGCACCCGATCTATACGTACCGCTTCGACCAGGCGCCGTGGGACATGCAAGAAGTCGATGTTACAACGACTGCACCAGTATATGTCACGCATTACACTGAGATTGTCCACGTTTTTGATAATCCAGACAAGAATGTCAACTGGATTGGGCCATATCCAATTATCTCAGAGCTAGCCAGCTTCGTGTCTCGGTCTTGGGTATCATTCATTCATGATCAGAACCCAAACAACCACGGTCTTCAGGGAAAGCCAGTATGGCCAAAATACGACACTTCTAATCCGCAGAATATTGTTTTCAGAGCTGGTGCAAGCTGGGTGGAGAAGGACGATTACCGGAAATCACAGCTGGCGTACTGGAGCAAACTTTGGTCAGAGCTGATGACATAGTCGTTTAGTCTAGTGTACACTAGTAGGCTTTTCCAACTTCATTTTCGCCAAATAGCTCTAGATTTGTCAAGGAGAATGAAGAGAGCTATTCATAGCTATAAACAATCATGTTTCAATGTCTGCTACTATTTTTCACCAAATATTGCTTTCCAATGTGACATATCAGATCCGTCCTAAATGGATAATTATTTGCATCACTGCGATTATGGACTGCATCGCTATTAAGAGAGGTAGTAATCCGAAATAGCGGTCATAGAGCAATGCCAACAGGATATATCCTTTGTCAGCGGCATCATCCATAATAGCAATCTTAGTGGTAATGATGTCATTATTGGAGGAACTCGATCAAGTTGCCGTCTATGCGGAGTAGTTGGCGTTTAAGCGTTTATCAGCTTCTTCTAAAATATCACTAGTTGCTACATACGAACCGAGAACCCCGGTAAATACGGTAGAGGTATCCGGTCGGATTATTTTGATGCTTCCTTCTGAACATATTGGTTGATAGGTATATTTATATATACATTGCCATACACATTGTGTGTTGTAAGTCAAAATCGGCTTAACATCTGTTTGCGGTGAAATAACCCTCCTTCAGGTCTGAAGTTTTGGCCAGATAGTGCCCCAAAACGCCAGCTGTGGTTTTCGGTAATCGTCGTTCTCAATAAAACTCCCTCCTTCACGGAATACGATGTTTTGAGGCTGCTTCGGATCATACTCTGGCCATTTTGGGAGGTTCGGATCTTGTAGTCCGTGGTTGTTTGGATTGAGATCATGAACAAATGAAGCCCAAGATCGCGACATGAAGGACTGAAGCCTTGCATAGCTTCTGTAGGGTCCAATGAAGTTACTGTTGTTATTGGGGTTGTCAAACACATACACAATCTGTGGTTGATGATTAGCGATGAGATGCAGAAATCGCATAATTGGTAAGTACCTCGGAGAAGTGTGTCACATAGACCGGAGGGACAATCATGATAGAGGGCTCCCTCATATCCCAAGGTGCCTGGTCAAACCTATATGTATATATGGGTTTACGGCTTCGAGTGCTGTGTGAGTTTGAATAGAATCTTCGCCCAGCATGCATAAAATAGTCGCCAGCAATGGCAGCGCCACGCTTGTACTGGAATCCCTGGTCTGCGAACCGTTCAGGCCCTGTTCCAAATGGGCAACCCCAGGTAGGGTCATCTGGATATAGCTTCATCACTGTCTCTACGGTTTCATTGTCAAGTCCACTTCCAAGAGCCTGAACGTATTTGAATACATCCTCGTCGGTATTCAAAGGATTTGCGCGGGGTCCTAAGAAAATAGCAGTGCCTTCATCAGTATTAGTACCTATAATGATGGAAACATCGGCGATTTCTCCTTTTTGAATAGACTGCGACGGTAATTGTGAGATGAACTCGCCATCCATGATTGGCGACTGGCGGAACCCAATACACGCGTTATATAAAGTGTCATATGGAACAGATCGTAGACAAGCCAAGCTATCGTTCGAGGTACTGCAGCCCACAGTTTCTGTAATGTTGTCGTACATGCCTTGATAGCTTCTCTGCAGTTGTTCAGGGGTATTAACTATACAATTAGTTGGGCTTTCTTTGGTCTATCTGAAGAAGTTTCAGGCTTACTCGGAGCTCCTAGCAAACTTGCGCTCTCCATGATGGCTCCACGGAAAAGCCCGTCATTGTTGCCCTTGAAGCCAATTAGGTGATAGCCTGTGCTTGAACCACCCGCACTTTCTCCAGCGATTGTGACCTATCACAAGTCAATAAACGTTCACCTGTTGTAGAGAGTATTCACCTTTTCAGGATCACCACCAAAGCCCTTGATGTTCTCTTGGATCCATTTAAGGCCTCGTCTCTGATCAAAGAGTCCAATATTGCCAACGTTAGCATCTAAAACTTCTTTAGACGCCAAGAAGCCAAAACACATTGTTCGATAGTTAATGATGGCACCCATGATGGGCTTATTCATCTCCACCGAGTTTTGGACGATATATGACATATTGTACTTGGGATCAGCAGATCCCCCAGCAATAAAACCTGTATGGAATCAGTTTTGCTATATATTTAAAGGCCGGCAGCCTAAATATTTTACCTCCACCATAGAACCAGACGAAGACGGGTAATTTGTCGACAGGGTTGACGTTGGCTGGTCGGACAATATCAATGGTCAAGCAGTCTTCTCCCAGAGTAAGTCCGTCGATAAGGCTACCACCAACAAGAGTGAGTGGAAATCCGTTATACCCTGGACACGAATCAGATCGGACTGTTGCATTCCGTACGCCAGACCAAGATTGGTTGTAGGGCAGAGATTTTCGGAGACGGAGGTCCCCGACAGGTGCTTGAGCATAGGGAATGCCGTAAAATGCTTCTTGTTTAAAAGATGGGATGTTAAGTCCTGAATATGTTCCATTGGTGGTATGAACTATAGGTAAGGACACAGCAAAGACAGTGAGAGCATACCCTATGACGCCGACGAGGGAGAAGGCCTTGAACAACATATTGTCAACTGTTACTAGAAACGGGCAATCATTACTTGGTAAAACCTAATATTCAAGAGTCTATAGAGTCTACTCAGACATTTTATACTAGCACTTTGACTTATACGATCTTTTCTGAAGCCATCATACCGACCGTACTCAGTGTGTTGATCTCCGCAGCGGAACAGCTTTCCCACGATAGTCTATTTCCCCGCATCTCCCCGTAGCCTCACTTGCCGATGTTCCGGTAAGCTGGTCTACTAATTATTCATGGGGAGAACTATTTTAACTAAGTAATAGAACCGGTGCCTAGTCAAATTACAATTCGCCTATTTTACGAATTGGGCTTGTGAGTCTTGTGAGTGTGGATGATTCAGGTGCCCCGCTTATGCGACCCCTTCAGCCAATGCTCAAGTTAGCTAAGAGGGCTGCACAATGGACATAACCTCTCGAATCATTTCATTCAGTCTAGAAATCATTGTTTCCGTGCAAATAAAAATGACAAATACGGCTAGTGGGTTATCAAGTAACATGACTTCGTATGATTTCGGCTCACCGCCGACAGCGTGTGGTAAAGGCCGACGTGGCAGCACCGGTGTATTAAAAGCTTGCTCGTATAAGATCTCAATATATATACGCACAGAGCCATCAAAGGACATTACAGCGAACATAGTAGAGTATAATATAACATATTTTGCTAAAAGACAATTAGATAGATACAAATTGTAATTAAGAGTATGGATTTTTGTTTAATCAGTGAGAAAGAGTGAAATGTTAGATAAACTAATAGTAAAGTACTCTAGCAACTAAGAACAGTAAAGTTAAGGCAAGATAACGAGTCTTTCTTAACTACAGTCAAAGCCGTAATGCTCTGTATTTACCCCTTTGTTGAAATAAAGATACATAAGCCTCAACAGTCCTCTAGCTTTCGGCCTTTTTGCAATCTATCACGACCCGGCTCTTATAGTCATAACAACAGGCCTATAGGGTAGCCGGATCCGGATAAATATTAGACTAACTAGCTAATTAAGAACAAATTATTAAATTATCGTAATAATCCAATAATCTAAGGACGGATTATTAAACTTCTAAAATAATCTATAATAAGATTATTATTACTTAGCAATAATCTAGCCTAGCTAACTAAGTATATAAGTTTACTTTATATTACTTATTAAAATACTTAAATAGCTAGTTATTATTAATATAATAGTATTTAAATTAAACCTTTAAATACTTTATTTTATTATTAATAATAAAATTACTTATTTACTAACTTAACTACTTTATTAATATAAACCTTAGAACTATTTAAAGGTTTATTTTTTAAAAAGTATTATTTATATTAACCTATAGATATTAGTTTATTATATAATAATAACTTTTATTTAAATAGTTACCTTAGACCTATAGGTAATAAAAATATAATAGCTAATTAAATATAAAATATTAACCTTAATAAAACCTATAAAAATCCTACTAAAGAATAGTAGTAAAAATATATTACTATAATAAAACTTATAAATTTAGAAACTCTTATATAATAATAAACTACTACTATATAAAAACTTATAAAATAACTTTAAACTTTATAAAGTTAATAATAAAAATAATTATTAGTAATATAATTAGTAGTAGCCTTTGTAATTAACTTAGCTTCTGTAATATAATAATAAAAGCCTAAAGAAATTATTAAACTACTACTACTTAATAAATTTAAAAAAGATTTTAAGTAAATTTAGAAGTTTTTTATAAATATAAGGAATTATTTTAATTACTTTTTAACTACTATAGCTAATAATATTATAAAAATTTAAACTATAGAAACTTATTTAGCTAAAACTATTAAAGATTAGTTTAAACTATACCTTAAAGACTTTAAATAAACTAAGATTTTTAAAAAATAATATATACTAGATTTATTTAATAATTATATTATATTTAAATAATAACTTAAAAAACTATATAGAAAGACTAATAAGTCTAAGGAAGCTAAAGATATACTTTTTTAAATTAAATAAAAAAAACCCTATGTAAAGTATACTATTATTTTTATATACTTAATTACTAAAACTAACCTAAATAATAAAGTATAATATATACTTTATTATTAAAAACTTAATATAAATATTAAGGATAAACTCTTTAAGGATAAAAAACCTAATACCCTTAATAAACTTATAGAAAAAGCTACTTATATTAATAAATAATAATTCTAATAATATTAAAAATATAAGTAAAAAAAAAACCTTTAAAAAATAATTTTAAAATACTTTTACTTTAGTAATAATACTAACTAAAGGAAAAAAAAAAACTTTATAATATATAATAATAAAAAACTAAAATCTATAGACTTTAGTATTATTAAGGCTTAATATAAGAACGTTAAATACTATAACTATAAAAAAAAATATATATATAAAAAAATACTACTAAGCCCTTAAAAAAAATAATAATAGAAAATTTATACTTATTCTAAAACCTAAGGAAAACTAAGCTATTAATATTATATAACCCTTAGTAAAATATAAATTATTATACTTTTTAATATACTATAATAATAAATACTAAACTTACTTTAGTAATAAATAAAAAGTAAGTTAATACCCTAAAGGACCTAAAATATATACCTTAAATATACTTAAGGAAATAATTTAAAAAAACCTTAGCTATATTAAATAACTTATTTAATAAAACCTTAATAAATAAATAAAAATAAGCTATAATAAAATATTAGTTTAATAAACCCTTAAAAACATAAATACTACTTTATAAATATACTTTAATAATAATAAAATAATAAAATAAGAAAAATTACCTAACTTTAAAAATAAAAAAAAAGTTATTTATAAATAAAAATAATAAAAAATTATATAATAATATAATAATAACTTTAATAATACTATAATATAAAATTATAATATAAAATATATTAACCTTAATATTACTAAATTATATAAGAACTATAGATCTTAAGAACCCTAAGGGCTAGGATACCTTTATAAATAAAAACCCTTAACTTAAATAAATAGTTTAAACTAAAATAATAATAATCTTTTAAATACTACCCTACTAGTAAGCCTTATACTATAAAAACTCTTTAAATAATAAAATAATATTAAATAAATTAACCTACGTAATACTTATAATAAAATCTAAGTATTAGGAAAAAATTTTTAATAATATTATAATAATAAAAATACTTTATATCCTAAGCCTAAGGTATTAAAAATACTTCTCTACTATATTAATAATATTTTACTTATAAATTAATATAATAAAGTTAATATTATAAATTATAAACTTATACTATATAAATAATATACTATACTTAAACTTTAAGAATAATATAAAAACTATAGAACTATAAAATATAAATAAAATAAGTTTATATTCTATAATAAAAATTATTATAAAAAGTACTAATACTAATACTATACCCTTATATATATTACCTATAACCTAAAATAATAAAAATTTAACTTTATAAAATATAATACTAATAATAAATTATAAAAAATTAATTAAAATAAACTTCAGAAGTATTATAAACTTACTACTAAAAATATCCTTTAGCCTAAATATACTTAGTATAAATACTATAATATCTAAAATTATAAACTAAAATAAATTACCTTAGACCTAGATAATATAACTATTAACCTTTATAGTAATAATTATTATAATAATATAGATAATATAATTTACTATAACCTAAATATTATCTTAAAATAGAAATTATAAAAGTTCTAAGTATCTAATACCCTAAAAGAATATTTAATTATAGTTTATATAAACTTAGGAACTATAATAAGTTATATTATACCTTAATTTATTAACTACCTAAAGTTAATTAATTATAAAAAAGAGAAACTATATATATTTACTAATATTAAATAATAACTATTTATATATAATAATGGAATTATTAACTATAAAACTAATTATCTTAAAATCTAATTTAGTAAAATATTTAATTATTTAAAATTTAATATTACTAATATCTTAGGATATAATATACTCCTATAATATAATTAGCTAAAATTATATAACCTTAATATTAATTAAAAGGAAAGCTATATAATATAATAACCTTATACTTAATTAATTAATATCTTAGTAAAACTATAATTAAATTAAAAGGATTAATAAAATATTATAATATTTTTAATAATAAAATCAGTAACTTTTATATTATATAAAAAAATATAAAAATATATAAAAAAAAAAAAAATTATAAAAAAAATATAATTTAAAGAGCTAGAAAAGCTCCTAAGGATAATTAAATATATTAAAAAACCTAAGAAAAAATAACTTAGATTTTTTAACTTAATTATATAAAAGGTTAAGGATTTATATTACTAAGACTAAAATACCCTAGAATATTTAAAAAATATATTAATAAACCTTTAGTATATAAAAGTCTTTAATAAAAAACTTAATATTAAATTATTAAAATATAGCTAATAGAATTATAAGATTAAACTTATAAATAATAAAGTCCTAATATTTAATAAAATCTATAATTTAAGTACTACTAAGCTTAAGATACTTAATAAATAAATTAAAAACTAGCTAAAGAAAGGTTATATTAAACCTTTTAAATCTTTAGCTAAATATTTAATTATATTTATATTTAAAAAAAATAATAAACTTTAACTTATTATAAACTATTAATAATTAAATATAATAATTAAAAAAAATATTATACTATTACCCTTAATTTCGGAAATTAAAAACTAATTTATAAAAGCTAAAATCTTTACTTTATTAAACTTTAAAAAAGTATATAACCTTATTTAAATTAAAAAAAGTAATAAATAGAAAACTACCTTTTATACTAAGTATAGACTTTATAAATACTAAGTAATACCTTTTAGATTTATAAATACTTTAGTATTCTTTTAAAAAATAATTAACTATATATAATAAAATTATATAAATTATTTTACTATTATATACTTTAATAATATCTTTATTTATTTTAAAAACTTAAAAGAATATAAAAAATATATTAAAAAAGTATTATAAATATTTTAAAATAATTAACTCTTAGTAAAACCTAAGAAATATAACTTTTATATATAAAAAGTTATATTTTTAAAATATATTATTACCTTAGGAAAAGTCTAAATAAATTCTAAAAAATTTAAAGTAATTAATAATTAAAAATTACTTAGGAATATTAAGGAAATATAAAGCTTTTTAGGATTTACTAACTATTATTAATATTTTATTAAGGACTTTTTAAAAATTATTATATTATTTATAAACTTAATTAAAAAAAATATTAAATTTAAATTTATATAAAATACTTTAATAGCCTTTTACTACTTTAAATAAGCTTTTATAAATATATTTATATTTATAATATTTAACTTAAATAAACTTATTATAATTAAAACTAATATTTTAAATTATATAATTAATAAAGTATTTAGCTAATTAAATAAAAAAGGAAAACTTAGGCTTATTTTCTACTTTTTTAAAAAACTATATAAACTAAAACTTAAATATTTTATTTATAATAAAGAATTTATAATTATTTACTAAGTATTTAGTAAATAATATTAAAAATATTATTATAAAAAAATTAATTTTTAATAATTATCTTTATAGATTATTAGAATATTATTTATTTTATAATAATATAAAAACTATTTTATAAATAAATTAAATACTATAAGTAACTTTTTAAGTTTAAACTTATTATTAAATATTATAATAGTTTAAATAATAAATATATAAATATATTTAGTAAATATTTAAACTACTTTTAAGAAATTTTAGAAGTTAAAGCCTAGGTATTAAAAAAAAACTAATATAAAGACTTTATAATTTAATTAAATAATATAATATACTAAATTAAAATAGATAATTTAATTATTAATAATATAAAGAAATATATTAAAAATTAAAAAAATAAATAATATCTAAAAGGTATTTTTATAAATATTAAATACTTAATAATAAATAAACTTATTTAAGTATTAGAAAACTTATATAGTAAAATAGTAAAATTAATCTACGTATATAAACTTAATAAATACTATAAAATCTAAAAAATTATATAATAAGTTAAATAATACTTTAAATTTAAAAGTATTAAAATATAAATATAAAAAGTTATATTAAAATATATAATATATAAATAAGCTAAAAGTTTTAAATATAAGCTATATAAGTAACTATAACTACTACCTATACTATAATAACTATAGAACTTAATTTTATTTAATTTAATTACTAAACTACCTTCTTTAAAAAAACTAATTATAAAAGTACTTTATAATAGTATCTTTATAATAATTAATAAACTTATAAAAATAACTTACTTTATATTATTTAAAAAAGCTAGTAATATAAAAAAACTAGTATATATAATAATAAAATATATTATAAATAATTATAAACTACTAAAAAATATAATCTTTAATAAAGTATTATATTCCAAATGCTTTATAACTGCCTAATTAATATATACCTAGATTAACTATAGACTAATCTATTAATAAGGAATAAATTAACATAGGCCGTTCGTCAACCTCCAGCAACCTATAATATAAGTTAACATAAGTTACTCATTAACCTCTATTAACTTAATAATATTAACTAAATATATAAAATTTAATTACTATATTTTTTAAATAGCTTGAATAGCTAGTTATTAATATAGTAATAAAATTAATCTTTATATTTAACTTACTTACTATATAATAAAATTACCTAATTTATATTCTACTGCTTTTGTTAATATAAACTATAAATAGTTTATTATTTTAAAAATTACCCTATATTATTTAATATAGACCAGTTTGTTATACGTTAATGACTTTTATTTAGATCGGTATTGTATACTATTTAGGTAATAGAAAGCATTATAGCTCCTTAACTAACCCCTAAACCTGCTATTACTCTTAAAAGCTTTATAGCTGCCCTTAAGGAGCTTTAAGCGTAGAATAACTAATTAAAGAATAACCTAAAGTTAGCTTAGGATACTAAAGCTGCTAAAATAATCAAGCTTAAGTAACTAGGACCTTTTGCTAAAAAGGCTAGTACTTTATAGACCTTTCTTAGTTAACTTAAGGTCTACTATACTGTTAACAGCAGACAGTTCTTAACTATTAAAAGCAAGATCCTTTACGCTTTTAGTTATATAGAAGGAGCTGTACTTAACTAGTTTGAATTTATTATAAGAGATTATATTGGAACTATGGATATATTCTGTAATAGTAAGACTACTTATATTTTCTTAAACTATATAAACTTTAAAACTATGCTTTAGTTAGTCTTCGGAACTATTGATAAAAAAAGGGTTACTGAATAAAAACTTAGGGATTTACGCTAAAAAGGGGCTGTATTTAAGTATATTTCTTAATTTATATAGATCTCCTTGAAGCTTAAATAGGGATATGAACCCTTAATAGGATACTTCTATAAAGGGTTAAAAGAAGAAGTAAAAGATAAGCTGTATAAAATTAACTATTTTAATACTCTTTAAGAATATATAAATAAAGCTATTAAAATTAACAATAGGTAGTATAAGTGCTAAAAAGAGCATAAGGGAAAATTGTAACTTTTCCTATTACGCTACTATAAGGCTAACTAAGGTAAGAAATAATACAAAGAAATTACTTATGCCTATAGAACGAACCCTAGACAGATAGACTTTAATATTATTACTAAAGGAAAAAAATTCCTCTACTATAACTATAGTAAAGAAGGCTATATAGCTTAAAATTATTAATCTAAGAAAATTAATAAACCTTAGAAATAACTTAGATAAACTATTAATACTATTTATAAGTTTAAGTAACCGCTAGACTAAGAGTATAGTAATAATAGAATCTCTAACTTAGATATAGCTTAAGTTATAAAGAAACTTAAACTTAATAAACTAATATAAGCCCTAGTGGAAAAGCTTACCTTAAGAAAGGTTAATAGCCTTAAGGACGTAGTACCTGTATATAACGTTATACCCCTACTAAAGACCGCTAATATTATTATAATTAATACTATACCCCTACTATAAAATATACTTAAGGTATAGTAGTATATGTAAATTTACGTAATATTATTTATAGACCTTAACTAAATTAATACCCTTAAGGTATCTCAACCTATAGTTAGGATTTTTAGGAAAAATAACTTTAAAATATAATAATAGCTTATAGATTAGGAAAAAATATAATATAACACCTACTTTACTAAAGAATATAGTTATAAAAACTTAGAGTTATATATTAAATACTACTACAGGACCTATATAGTTACTAAAATTTAGGAGTAGTACTCTTAAAGGTATAGCTCCTTAGACTTTAATTAATATAATATAGGAGAAGACTATAGTTATTATTATTAAATTTACCTTTATAATATATGAATCTATAAATAATTACAAAAAGCTAAATAAAACTTCCGAACCTATAAGGGGAATAGGGATTAGATTAATATTAAGTATTACTATAAATATAACCTTATAATTATACTTACTAGTAAATACTACTAGTATAAAATATATAATAAAAATCCTTAAGTAGTATAAATACTATTATATTTTAATAATATTAATCTTAAAAAAATATAACTAAGGTAGTTTACGGTAATTAACCTTAAAGATACCTACTACCTAGTTTACATTAAAGAGAATAAGGAAACTTTAAAGGATAATAATCCTAAAGGAAAGAATAACCTCCCTAAGGAATTTATTAATACTATTATATAATTAATATAACCGTTAAAATTTTTAATAAAAATAATTATTAAAGGACGTAGACTTATAATATTTCTTAATAGTAAAGCCTAAAGTAACTATATCTTACCTATACTTATATTTAAGTTATAATTATTATATAGAAATAAAGGTAATAAAAGTTATAATATATTTACTATAAATAACTAGAAGTTTAAATATAATAAAGGAATTATTAATACTAAGATGTTTTTCCTTAATATTAAAATTTAAGATAAAATAAAGAAGATTAATTTTAACATACTAAATATCCTAGGATTTAAAGCCTTATTAAGATATATATAGCTAAGGGAGAGTAACCCTTAGGTTAACTAGGAAATAGGCTAAGTAAGTTAGGTAAATAACTTTAGTCTACTAAAGATATTAGAACTTAAATTATAACTATCTTAGGAGAAGTAATAAAAGGGTAATATACCGCTAGAAGACCTAGAGCTCCTTAAATTAGAAAACAAAAAACCTAAAAATATAAAAGTTAAATTTAAAGTCCCTTAAAAAATACTATAATAATACTAAAATAAATAAAATAAAGTAAAATAATAAAGGATCTATAAAACAATTACTTTAATATAAATAGAACTTTAAAATTTTAACTAAGCTCTTTTAGAAGTTAAAAAAAAAGCTAACCTTAACTTTAAGGAATAATATATAATAAAAATCTTATAGTAGTATTATAAATATAAGAAATTATATTAAAAAACCTTAGAAATAAAGCTATTACTATATTTAAAATAGGATTATAAGATTATATTAAAAGAAGGGACTACCCCTAAGTTCTATAAGATTTATAACTTTAGCAAATTTAAGCTTAAAATACTTAAGGAATAAATTAAAGAATAACTTTAGAAGGGATATATCTATATCTTTAACTTACCTACTAAATACCTTATTATCTTTATATTAAAGAAAAATAGAAAACTTTAACTAATTATTAACTATTACTAACTTAATAATATTACTATTAAAAATAAAACTCTATTACTACTAATTAATAAAATTAAAAAACGTTTTACTAAAATAAACTACTTTACTATATTTAATTTAACTAAAGCCTATAAACTTACTTATATAAAAGCAGGAGATAAATAAAAGACTACTTTTTAAATATAATATAGTCTTTATAAATACTTAGTTATACTACAAAGACTTACTAACGCCCCTGTATTATTTTAAAAATAAATTAATTATATACTAAAAGTATACTTAGACAACTTTGTTATTATATATATTAATAATATTCTTATTTTCTTAAGGACTTTTAAAAAACATTAAAAATATATTTATTAAGTATTACAAACCCTCTAAGACGTTAATCTACTAGTTAACCTTAAAAAATACTAATTCTATATATAAAAAGTAAAATTCCTTAGATATATTATTATACCTAGAGAAATCTAAATAAACCCTAAGAAAATTAAAGTAATTAAAAATTAAAAACCTATAAATAATATTAAAGAAGTATAAAGCTTCCTAAGACTTACTAACTATTATTAACAATTTATAAAAAACTTTACTAAAATCGCTATGCTATTAATAAATCTTATAAAAAAAAATTAAAAATTCTTATAGAGCCCTAATATTAATACTATCTTTAAATAGTTTAAAAATACTATAACTTCTAAACTAGTACTTACTATATTTAATCTTAATAAAACAATTATAATTAAAATAAATACCTTAGATTTTACTATTAGTAGATAAATTAGTTAGCTTAATAAAAATAGTAAATTACAACCTATTATATTCTTCTCTAAGAAACTATATAGACTAGCATTACAATATCCTATTTATAATAAGGAATTTATAACTATTATTGCTATATTTAAATATTAAAGGTACTACTACCTAAGAAATATATATAAAATTAAAATCTATATTAATTATAAGAATATTATATTCTTTACAATAACTTAATAGTTATTTAGAAAATAAGTTAAATACTTTAAGTTTTTAGTTATATTTAACTATAAGATAATCTACTATAAAGGATTTAAGAATAGCTGCGCTAATACCCTTAGCTAAAGGCCTAATTACTTTTAAAAAATATTAGATTTTATTATATAAGTTTTATAGCCTAATGAGTAAGGAGCCCTGGAGTAATAATAAATTAATTTTAATTTTTAAAATTAAAGAAGATAATTTACTTTTAACGGAAATAATAAAATATATTAAACTTTAGGAATAAAAATAATTCCCTAAAGGTATTATAATAAAATTAGGATACCCTATGCTTAATAATAAAATATAAGTGCCTAAAGAATTACATAAGAAAGTAATTATTTATATTTATAAGTATAAATTATATAGCTATAAGGGAATTACTAAAACTATGTAATAAGTCTAGCGATACTATAAGTTTAAAGGAATTAAGTAATAAGTAAAGGAAGTAGTTTTATACTACGTTATATATAGAAAAATAAAAAATAGCTAATATTTACCCTATAGTAAACTATAACTATTACTTATACTAGAGCTATTATAAGAATTAGTTATATTTAACTATATTATATATTTACTATTATCTAAAGATTTAATTATAGGATTTAAGTATAATAGTATTTTTATTATTATTAATAGGCTTTTTAAAAAGACTTACTTTATCCTTAATAAGGAAACTAGCTTAGCTAAAGACTAAGCCTACATTTATATAAGATATATAGGAAGTAAATATAAAGTACTAGGAGAATTAATTTCTAATTAAGGATCTACTTATATATTATACTTTTAGTAAGTATTTATAGTTTACCTTAGGACTAACTATAAGCTTAATACTATATACTACCCGTAGACTAATAAATAAACTAAGTAATTAAACTAAATTATTAAGGTATACTTAAGAAATTATATTAACCTAGCTTAGGATAATTAGGTTATAAACTTACCGATAGCCTAGCTATACTATAATAGCATTAAGTTAAAATTAATAAAGGTAATACCTTTTTATATAAACTATAGCTTTACTTTATAAATATATTAACCCCTAAGATAAAGATTATATATTAAAAAAGTAAGAATATATATAAAAAATATAAAGAAGCTTTATAAGGAACTATAAAAATAACTTAAACTTATCTGTAAATATATAAGTAAATATGTAAACTAAAGAAAGATTAAAGGACTAAACCTTTAGGAAAGGGATATAGTTTACTTACTTTAATATATATAAGGTAAAAAGCTCTTTAATATTAAGATAAATAAGCTAAGTAATAAACTTAACTATTGTAAGCTTAGACTTTATAAAATTTTAAAGAAAATTAAAGAAGTAAATTATAAGCTTAAACTACCTAAGACTATTAAATTATACTTTGTTTTTTATATTTCTTTATTAAAAAAAGCATTAGTAAATAAAAATACTAAAGAAATTATTTATAATAAAATTACTATAAAAGTAGTTAAAGAAGAATATAAAGTTAAAATAATTATTACTGCTAAGCTTAGCCTTAATAAATAATAAAGATAGTAAAAGTACTTTATAAAATAAAAAAGCTATAATAAAAGTAAAAATATATAAGAACCTGCTAATAACCTTAACTACTTAAAAGCAACTTTAAATAATTTCTTTATAAAAATAAAATTTAAAATAAAATAATTAACTAAAGAATACTAAATAAAAATAAAATTAATTAAAAAGATAATAAAGGAATATTCTTTAATAGTATAAGAGTACCTAAATCTAAGAACTTTAAATTAACATTAGAAAAAGGTTAATTACTAATAATAAGCTTTTACTAAATAATACTATCCTATATATTAATTACCTCTATACTATAATTAAAAACTTAGTTACTATACTTTTTTACTTTTTATTTTAATTTATATATTTACTATAGCTAGGCTAAAGCCTCTGTTATATATTACTAATATTTAGTAAGCTAATTTACTACTTTATATTCCTTAGTATTATACTTTTTATAATTCTACTTTAACTAAGCTACTAAAAATAATTAGTAAAAAAAACTAAAATAACCTTAGAAATGAATTTATAAGAATTTATAATAGTATTACTATTATATATCTTTTTTATTAAGATATATTATTAATACTTAATAAAGTAAGTGCTAAATTTATATTTCTTTTTAATACCTATATTTTTATAATAAAAATACAGTATTATAGCTATATTTATAGTATTCGTTTACTTTAATAACTTAAAATAAGCTTAATTTATATATTTTTTATTTTTAAAAAGATAAAGAAGAGACTAAGAATAAGTTTTAGAATTCTAAAGTATTAGTATTATATTAGCACCTATAAATAAAGGGTTAATAAAAATAAGTTAAAACTTATAAGTAGAAAATAAAAGGATATATTATATACTAAGGAATAAATAATATAACTATAGAATAAAGCATAGGGCTATTATAACTAGCCTTAAGGATAAAATTAATGGGAGAGGAATATTATATTACGTTCTAAATACTTTATAACTACTTAATTAATATATACCTAGATTAACTATAGATTAATTTATTAATAAGGAATAAGTTAATATAAGCTGCTTATTAACTTTTAGTAATCTGTAATATAAGTAAATATAAATTACTTATTAACTTTTATTAATTTAATAATATTAACTAGATATATAAAATTTAGTTATTATACTTTTTAAATAGCTTAAATAGCTAGTTGTTAATATAATAATATATAATAAACTAGTATCTATATATTAGTATAAATAATACTTTTCCTAAGGGATAAACCTTAGAGGGGTTTTATAGTTTATATTAGTAAAGTAATTAAGTTAGTAGATAAGTAAACTTATTATTAGTTATAAAATAAAGAGTCTAGATATTTAATCTAAATATTATTATATTAATATAATAATAACTAGCTATTTAAGTATTTTAATAAGTAATATAAAGTAAATTTATATATTTAGTTATATATTTTAAAGTTAAATAAAATTAATTATAATCTTAATTAATTTATTTATATATTAGTTAGAATTAATATTAATTTTTATTAACTGCTTTTTAATTAACTATATAATCTAATGTTAATTTAGGGGTGCTTACTTTATAGGCCCTTTATTATAATTATAAAAGTTAAGTTATAATATAATTCTCCCTCTTTTATTAATTTTATCCCTAAGACTAGGTAATTTAATATATAAGTATTTATACCTCCTACCTATAGGTATTTTTTTTATTTTATTACTTATTTATTACTAAAATAATTTTTTATATTTAAAAATTTATTAATTTAGCTAATATAAAAAAAAAAAAAAAGAAATTTAATAAAAGTATAATACTTACTGCTTTTATATTATTATAATTTATTAAAATAAAACTTTATTTTTATTATAAAAAAAAAAAATTTTAGTATTTAATTTCTAAAGTTAACTTAAGTTATTATTTAAAGTATATTAAAGATTATAAATTTTATTATAAAGTATTTCTTATACTTTAATAATTATTATATATTTTTTATTAATATAATTAACTTAATAGTAAAGTTAAAGCTATTAAAAAGGAAATTATAAATCTTATAGTTAAAGTTATTTATTTTTAAAAATAATATAAAAAATAATTTAAAAAGGTAGTATATATAATATCTTAAGGTATTAATAATTTAGTAAAGCTAAAGTAATTAAAAAAGAAAAAATATAAAGTAAAGACTGCCTTTTAGGCTATATTTTTATTACTTAATTTAACTAATTTTATAATTATAAGTTTTATAGTTAATGCTATTAATTAAAATACTTTTAACTTTTTTTTATTAAACCTAGACTTTAGTAAAAGTTATTTATAAAGTTTTTTAAATATTTAAAATTTTTAATAAGTTACTATAAGTTTTTTATTTTATTATAGCCTTTTTATTTTACTAAGTATTTTATTTATTAAGTATTTTTATTAAATTTTATTATTTTAAGTTTTTTAATTTTATATTTAAGTTTTTTACCTTAAATAATAATTTTATCTTATATAACTTTACTTATTTTTTTATTTACTAATACTTTTTCTAATAGTAAAATATAAAAATTTAAATATATAGTTTTTTTTTATTATTTTAAAATAAATAAAAGATTTATTTTATAGTTAATAAGTTTAATTTTCTTTATAACTTTATAAAATTTAAGTTTTTTAAAGTTAAGTTTATTATTTAGCTTATTAGTCTTAATATTTAATTATTTATTATTTTATAAATATTAAAGTAAGTAAATTATATTTCCTTTTTTAAAGGTTAGTTCTTTAATCTTTTTAATATTTATAAATTTAATTATTTATTTTTTAATAAATTTAAGCTATATTTATAATTCTTAATATAGTTCTTTAAGTTTATTTACTATAATAATAGCTTTATTAATATTTTCTCTTTTAATAAGAAGTTAATATAGATTTAGTTTAAATTTATAGTTTATATAAAATAATAAGTAATTTATAAATTTTATTAATATATTATTATAAAATATTTAAGTAGTTAATAAATATTTTACTTAATTATCTTAGTTAAAGTTAATATAATATTATAAATAGGTTTTAATAATTTAATTAATTTACTTAATTTATTTATTTATCTAAGGGTAGTAAACTATATTAGCTTTATATTTTAATTTAACTTTTACTATAAGTAATTACTAAAATTTTAATATAAATATTAATCTTTTATTAAAGATAATTTTATTTAGTAATTTATATTAAGTATAAATATTTTAGAAAAAAATATAAGCTAAGTTTTTTATAAAGCTTTTTTTAATTACTAAAATAAAGTAAGTTATTTTTAAAAGTTAATTAACTATTATAAAAATACTATCTTATATTTTATTAATTATAAGTTTTTTAAAAAGTAAGAGCTTAATAATATAGTTAAATATTATTAATTCTTAATTCCTAACTAAAATTAGTAAAAGTTATAATTTTCTATAGAGAAGGTAGTATAATACTTTAGCTTATTTATATATTATATATTTTAATATAACTTTTTATATTTATTTTTTAATACCTTTAAATTTAAAATATTAAGTAATTTACTAAGTAGTTTTTTATATTTTATAATATTTATTAAGTTTATATATATAAACTAATTTTACTACTTTACTATATAAATCTTTTAATACTTAAATAAATTTATTTATTATTAAATATTTAATATTTATAAAAATACTTTTTAAATATTATTTATTTTTCTAATTTTTAATATATTCCTTTATATTATTAATAATTAAATTATTTATTTTAATTTAATATATTATATTAATTAATTTAATTATAAAGTTTTTATATTAGTTTTTTTCTAATACTTAGGCCTTAATTTCTAAAATTTTCTAAAAGTAATTTAAATATTTACTAAATATATTAATATATTTATTATTTAAACCTTTATAATATTTAATAATAAATTTAAACTTAAAAAGTTATTTATAATACTTAATTTATTTATAAAATAGTTCTTATATTATTATAAAGTAGGTAATATTTTAGTAATTTATAAAGATAATTATTAAAAATTAACTTTTTTTATAATAGTATTTTTAATATTACTTACTAAGTACTTAGTAAATAATTATAAATTCTTTATTATAAATAAAGTATTTAAGTTTTAGTTTATATAATTTTTTAAAAAAGTAAATAATAAACCTAAGTTTTTTTTTTTTATTTAATTAGCTAAGTACTTTATTAATTATATAATTTAAGGTATTAGTTTTTATTATAATAGGTTTATTTAAGTTAAATATTATAAATATTAATATATTTATAAAAGCTTATTTAAGGTAGTTAAAAGCTATTAAAATATCTTATATAAGTTTAAATTTAATATTTTTTTTAGTTAAGTTTATAAATAATATAATAATTTTTAAAAAGTCTTTAATAAAATATTAATAATAATTAGTAAGTTTTAAAAAGTTTTATACTTACTTAACGTTTTTAAATAGCTTTTATTTATTAATTACCTTAAGTTTTTTAAAGTTTATTTAAACTTATTTTAAAGTAATAATATATTTTAAAAATATAATCTTTTATATATAAAAATTATATTTCTTAGGTTTTACTAAAAGTTAGTTATTTTAAAATATTTATAATACTTTTTTAATATATTTTTTATATTTTTTTAAATTTTTAAAATAAATAAAAATATTATTAAGGTATATAATAGTAAAATAATCTATATAATTTTATAATATATAGTTAATTATTTTTTAAAAAAATACTAAAGTATTTATAAGTTTAAAAAGTATTACTTAATATTTATAAAGTTTATACTTAGTATAAAAAGTAGTTTTTTATTTATTACTTTTTTTAATTTAAATAAAGTTATATACTTTTTTAAAGTTTAATAAAATAAAAATTTTAACTTTTATAAATTAGTTTTTAATTTTTAAAATTAAAGGTAATAGTATAATATTTTTTTTAGTTATTATATTTAATTATTAGTAGTTTATAATAAATTAAAGTTTATTATTTTTTTTAAGTATAAATATAACTAAATATTTAACTAAGGATTTAAAAAGTTTAATATAGCTTTTCTTTAGCTAGTCTTTAATTTATTTATTAAGTATCTTAAGCTTAGTAATACTTAAGTTATAAATTTTATTAAATATTAGGATTTTATTATCTATAAGTTTAATTTTATAGTCCTATTAACTATATTCTAATAATCTAATATTAAGTTTTTTATTAAAAACTTTTATATACTAAAGGTTTATTAGTATATTTTTTAAATATTTTAGGGTATTTTAGTTTTAGTAATATAAGTCCTTAACTTTTTATATAATTAAGTTAAGAAATTTAAGTTATTTTTTCTTAAGTTTTTTAATATATTTAATTATCCTTAGGAGCTTTTCTAGCTTTTTAAATTATATTTTTTTTATAACTTTTCTATTTTTTATATATTTTTTTATTTCTTTATATAATATAAGGGTTTTTAATTTAATTATTAGGGATATTATAGTATTTTATTAATTTTTTTAATTTAATTATAGTATATCTTTAAAATTAATTAATTTAAGGTAAGTTTATTATTTTACTTAGCCTTTGATTTAGTTAATATTAAAGTTATATAACTTAAGTTAATTATATTTTAAAAGTATATTATATTTTATAATATTTATAATATTAAATTTAAATATATTTTTAATTTTACTAAACTAAATTATAAAGTAATTAATTTTATAATTAATAATTTTATTATTATATATAAATTATTATTTCTTAATGTTTATAAAGGTATATAGTTTTTCCTTTTTATAATAGTTTAACTATAAGTAGTTAACTAATTAAGGTATAATATAGCTTATTATAGCTTTAGAATTTATATAAACTATAATTAGTTTATTATTTAATTATTTATTTATTAAGAATTTTTATAGTTTTTTTTTTTTTATTATAATATTTAAATTATAATAGATTATATTATTAATATTATTATAATAATTATTATTATAAAAGTTAATAGCTATATTATCTAGGTTTAAGGTAATTTATTTTAATTTATAATTTTAAATATTATAATATTTATATTAAGTATATTTAAGCTAAGGGATATTTTTAATAATAAGTTTATAATATTTTTAAAGTTTATTTTAGTTAATTTTTTATAATTTATTATTAATATTATATTTTATAAAGTTAAATTTTTATTATTTTAAGTTATAAGTAATATATATAAAGGTATAATATTAATATTAATACTTTTTATAATAGTTTTTATTATAAAGTATAAACTTATTTTATTTATATTTTATAATTTTATAATTTTTATATTATTTTTAAAGCTTAAGTATAATATATTATTTATATAATAGAAATTTTTAGTTAATAATATTAACTTTATTATATTAGTTTATAAATAAAATATTATTAATATAGTAAAAAAGTATTTTTAATATTTTAAGCTTAAGGTATAAAGTATTTTTATTATTAAAGTATTATTAAAATTCTTTTTTTAATACTTAGATTTTATTATAAATATTATATAAGTTAATTTATTTAATATTATTTTATTATTTAAGGAGTTTTTATAATATAAGGTTTATTAATAAAGTAGTATTTAAAAAACTATTATTATTTTTATTATACTTAAAATTATAGTTATTTTAATTTAGGCTATTTACTTAAGTTAAAAGTTTTTATTTATAAAAGTATTTTAGTTTTTAAGGCTTTTAAAATCTATAGTTTTTATATAATTTAGTAATATTAAAGTTAGTATAATTTATATTATAGTTTTATATTATAGTATTTTAAAAGTTATTATTATATTATTATATAATTTTTTATTATTTTTATTTATAAATAACTTTTTCTTTATTTTTAAAATTAAATAATTTTTTTTATTTTATTATTTTATTATTACTTAAGTATATTTATAAAGTAGTATTTTTATTATTAAAGGCTTATTAAATTAATATTTTAATATAATTTATTTTTTTTTATTTATTAAGGTTTTATTAAATAAGTTATTTAATATAACTAAGGTTTTCTTAAGTTATTTTCTTAAGTATATTTAAAATATATATTTTAAGTTCCTTAAGGTATTATTTTAACTTTTATTTATTACTAAGGTATATTTAATATTTATTATTATAATATATTAAAAAGTATAATAGTTTATATTTTACTAAAGGTTATATAATATTAATAGCTTAGTTTTCCTTAAGTTTTAAGATAAATATAAATTTCTTATTATTATCTTTTTTTAAGGCTTAATAGTATTTTTTTATATATTTTTTTTTTTTATAATTATAGTATTTAATATTTTTATATTAAACCTTAATAATACTAAGGTTTATAAATCTTAGTTTTTTATTATTATATATTATAAAGTTTATTTTTTTTCTTTAATTAATATTATTACTAAAGTAAAAGTATTTTAAAATTATTTTTTAAAGGTTTCTTTTTTACTTACGTTTTTAATATTATTAAAATTATTATTTATTAATATAAATAGCTTTTTTTATAAGTTTATTAAAAATATTAAGTTTTTTATTTTTAAAGAGTTTATCTTTAATATTTATATTAAGTCTTTAATAGTAAAGTATATATTATACTTTATTATTTAAGTTAATCCTAGTAGCTAAGTATATAAAAGTAATAATATACTTTATATAAGGTTTTTTTTATTTAATCTAAAGGAGTATATTTTTAGCTTTTTTAAACTTATTAATTTTTCTATATAGTTTTTTAAGCTATTATTTAAATATAATATATTTATTAAATAAATTTAGTATATATTATTTTTTAAAAGTCTTAGTTTATTTAAAGTCTTTAAGGTATAATTTAAACTAATCCTTAGTAGTTTTAGTTAAATAAGTTTCTATAATTTAAATTTTTATAATATTATTAACTATAGTAATTAAAAAGTAATTAAAATAATTCCTTATATTTATAAAAAACTTTTAAATTTACTTAAAGTCTTTTTTAAATTTATTAAGTAGTAGTAGTTTAATAATTTCTTTAGGTTTTTATTATTATATTACAAAGGCTAAGTTTACTATAAGGTTTATTATTAATTATTATTCTTAAAGTATTATTATAGTATTTTACTATATAATAATTATTTATTATAACTATTTTATAAGGGTTTTAAATATTAAAAAACATTACTTAGTTTTTTATATATTAGTTAGTAATTAAAGGGCTATTATAATATTTTTAATAGTATTTTTAAAATTATTTTAAATTTTAATATTATTATTATAACTACTTTAAGCTTTACTTTTATAATTAATATTATTATCTAAGACTTAGAAGCTTATAAATTATTAAGTTTTTAGTATTTTATTATTTATAGGTCTAAGGTAATTATTTAAATAAAAGTTATTATTATATAATAAATTAGTATTTATATATTAGTATAAATAGTACTTTTCCTAAGGGATAAACCTTAAAGAGGTTCTATAGTTTATATTAGTAAAGTAGTTAAGTTAGTAAATAAATAAACTTATTATTAATTATAAAATAAAAAGTTTAAATATTTAATTTAAATATTATTATATTAATATAATAATAACTAATTATTTAAGTATTTTAATAAGTAATATAAAGTAAACTTATATATTTAGTTATATATTTTAAAGTTAAGTAAAATTAATTATAATCTTAATTAATTTATTTATATATTAATTAAAATTAATATTAATTTTTATTAATTACTTTTTAATTAGCTATATAGTCTAATGTTAATTCAGGGGCGCTTACCCTATAGGCCCCTTATTATAACTATAAGAGCTAGGTCGTAATATAATAAAATTAATCTCTGTATTTAACCTACTTACTATGTAATAAAATTACTTAATTTATATTCTACTGCCTTTATTAATATAAACTATAAATAGTTTATTACCTTAAAAATTACTTTATATTATTTAGTATAGACTAGTTTATTACATAAAGGAAATATATTTATATTTAAGTTCTAAAAAGTACTTACAGCTAAATTAAAAATAAATTATAAAGCTAATATAGCCTACTACTTATAAATAAATAAATAGATAGAAAAAATTAATTAGATAATTAAGACTTATTTATACTACTATATTAACTTTAAGTAAAATAACTAAGTAAAACTACTTTTTATTATATAACTTATATATAATAATATAGAATTAAAATTAATTAAGAAATTACTATTTTTTTTAAACTATAGATTTAAACCTAAAGCCTATTAACTACTAAAGTAAGGGAAAGATATTAAAAAAGCTATAATTAAAGTAGAAGATATAATTAAATTATATAATAAACTATAATAATAACTTAAATTTATTTAATAAAGGATAATTAAATACGTAGATAAATATAAGCTTAGAGGACTAACCTTATAGGAAGAAAATATAGTTTAACTATATTAATATATATAAAGAAATAAATAAGTAAATATTAAAATAAATAAGCTAAGTAATAAACTTAATTTTAAGAAACTTAAACTTTATAAAATTTTAAAAAAAATTAAAAATATAAATTATAAACTTAAACTTCTAAAATAATAGGAAAAATAAAGGAAATATATATACTTAATATTTTATATTTCCTTATATTACAACTTAGCTTTTATAGTTACAATAAGGGGCCTATAGGGTAAGCGCCTCTGAATTAACGTTAGATTACGCAGCTAATTAAAAAGCAGTTAATAAAAATTAATATTAATTCTAACTAATATATAAATAAATTAATTAAAATTATAATTAATTTTACTTAATTTTAAAATATATAACTAAATATATAAGTTTACTTTATATTATTTATTAAAATACTTAAATAATTAGTTATTATTATATTAATATAATAATATTTAAATTAAATATTTAGACCTTTTATTTTATAATTAGTAATAAATTTACTTATTTACTAATTTAATTACTTTACTAATATAAACTATAAAACCTCTTTAAGGTTTATCTTTTAGAAAAAATATTATTTATATTAATATATAAATACTAATTTATTATATAATAATAACTTTTATTTAAATAGTTACCTTAGACCTATAGGTAATAAAATACTAAGGATTTAATAATTTATAAGCTTTTAAGTTTTAAATAATAATACTAATTATAAAAGTAAAGCTTAAAGTAATTATAATAGTAATATTAAAATCTAAGATAATTTTAAAAATATTATTAAAAATATTATAATAGCCCCTTAACTATTAGCTAATATATAAAAAATTAAGTAATATTTCTTAATATTTAAAACCTTTATAAAATAATTATAATAAATAATTATTATATAGTAAAATACTATAATAATACTTTAAAAATAATAATTAATAATAAACCTTATAATAAACTTAGCCTTTATAATATAATAATAAAAACCTAAAGAAATTATTAAACTACTATTACTTAATAAATTTAAAAAAAACCTTAAGTAAATTTAAAAATTCTTTATAAATATAAAGAATTATTTTAATTACTTTTTAATTACTATAGTTAATAATATTATAAAAATCTAAATTATAGGAATTTATTTAATTAAAACTACTAAAGATTAATTTAAACTATACCTTAAAGATTTTAAATAAATTAAAACTCTTAAAAAATAATATATACTAAATCTATTTAATAAATATATTATATTTAAATAATAACTTAAAAAACTATATAAAAAAACTAATAAATCTAAAGAAGCTAAAAATACACTCCTTTAAATTAAGTAAAAAAAACCTTATATAAAGTATACTATTACTTTTATATACTTAGCTACTAAAATTAACTTAAATAATAAAGTATAATATATACTTTACTATTAAAAATTTAATATAAATATTAAAAATAAACTTTTTAAAAATAAAAAACCTAATACTTTTAATAAACTTATAAAAAAAACTACCTATATTAATAAATAATAATTTTAATAATACTAAAAATATAAGTAAAAAGGAAACCTTTAAAAAATAATTTTAAAATACTTTTACTTTAGTAATAATACTAATTAAAGGAAAAAAATAAACTTTATAATATATAATAATAAAAAACTAAAATTTATAAACTTTAGTATTATTAAAGTTTAATATAAAAATATTAAATATTATAATTATAAAAAAAAAAAAATATATAAAAAAATATTATTAAGTTTTAAAAAAAAATAGTAATAAGAAATTTATATTTATTTTAAAACCTAAGGAAAACTAAATTATTAATATTATATAACCCTTAGTAAAATATAAACTATTATACTTTTTAATATATTATAATAATAAATATTAAATATACTTTAGTAATAAATAAAAATTAAAATAATACCTTAGGGAATTTAAAATATATACTTTAAATATATTTAAGGAAATAACTTAAGAAGACCTTAGTTATATTAAATAACTTATTTAATAAAACCTTAATAAATAAAAAAAAATAAATTATATTAAAATATTAATTTAATAAACTTTTAATAGTAGAAATACTACTTTATAAATATACTTAAGTAATAATAAAATAATAAAATAAAAAAAATTACTTAACTTTAAAAATAAAGAAAAAGTTATTTATAAATAAAAATAATAAAAAATTATATAATAATATAATAATAATTTTTAAAATACTATAATATAGAATTATAATATAAATTATATTAACCTTAATATTACTAAATTATATAAAAACTATAAATCCTAAAAGCCTTAAGGATTAAAATACCTTTATAAATAAAAACCTTTAACTTAAGTAAATAGCTTAAATTAAAATAACTATAACCTTAAGTATAATAAAAATAATAATAATTTTTTAAATATTACTTTATTAATAAGCTTTATATTATAAAAACTCTTTAAATAATAAAATAATATTAAATAAATTAACTTATATAATACCTATAATAAAATCTAAATATTAAAAAAAGAATTTTAATAATATTTTAATAATAAAAATACTTTATACCTTAAGCCTAAGGTATTAGGAATACTTTTCTATTATATTAATAATATTCTACTTATAAACTAATATAATAAAGTTAATATTATTAATTATAAACTTCTATTATATAAATAATATATTATACTTAAGCTTTAAAAATAATATAAAAACTATAAAATTATAAAATATAAATAAAATAAGTTTATACTTTATAATAAAGACTATTATAAAAAATATTAATACTAATACTATATTTTTATATATATTACTTATAATTTAAAATAATAAAAATTTAACTTTATAAAATATAATATTAATAATAAACTATAAGAAATTAACTAAAATAAACTTTGGAAATATTATAAACTTATTATTAAAAATATCCCTTAGCTTAAATATACTTAATATAAATACTATAATATTTAAAATTATAAACTAAAATAAATTACCTTAGACCTAAATAATATAACTATTAACTTTTATAGTAATAACTATTATAATAATATTAATAATATAATCTACTATAACTTAAATATTATAATAAAAAAAAAAAAACTATAGAAATTTTTAATAAATAAATAGTTAAATAATAAATTAATTATAGTTTATATAAATTCTAAAGCTATAATAAACTATATTATACCTTAATTAATTAATTACTTATAGTTAAACTATTATAAAAAGGAAAAATTATATACCTTTATAAATATTAAAAAATAATAATTTATATATAATAATAAAACTATTAATTATAAAATTAATTACTTTATAATTTAATTTAGTAAAATTAAAAATATATTTAAATTTAATATTATAAATATTATAAAATATAATATACTTTTAAAATATAATTAGCTTAAGTTACGTAACTTTAATATTAACTAAATTAAAGGCTAGGTAAAATAATAAACTTACCCTAAACTAATTAATTTTAAAAATATATTATAATTAAATTAAAAAAATTAATAAAATACTATAATATTTTTAATAACTAAATTAAAAACCCTTATATTATATAAAAAAATAAAAAAATATATAAAAAATAAAAAAGTTATAAAAAAAATATAATTTAAAGAGTTAGAAAAGCTCCTAAGGATAATTAAATATATTAAAAAACCTAAGAAAAAATAACTTAAATTTTTTAACTTAATTATATAAAAGGTTAAGGACTTATACTATTAAAACTAAAATACTTTAAAATATTTAAAAAATATATTAATAAACCTTTAGTATATAAAAGTCTTTAATAAAAAACTTAATATTAGATTACTAAAATATAGCTAATAAGATTATAAAATTAAATTTATAAATAATAAAATCTTAATATTTAATAAAATTTATAATTTAAGTATTATTAAGCTTAAGATACTTAATAAATAAATTAAGGACTAGCTAAAAAAAAGCTATATTAAACCTTCTAAATCTTTAGCTAAATATTTAATTATATTTATACTTAAAAAAAATAATAAACTTTAATTTATTATAAATTACTAATAATTAAATATAATAATTAAAAAAAATATTATATTATTACCTTTAATTTTAAAAATTAAAAACTAACTTATAAAAGCTAAGATTTTTACTTTATTAAACCTTAAAGAAGTATATAACTTTATTTAAATTAAGAAAAATAATAAATAAAAAACTACCTTTTATATTAAGTATAAACTTTATAAATATTAAGTAATACTTTTTAAATTTATAAATACTTTAGTATTTTTTTAAAAAATAATTAACTATATATTATAAAATTATATAAATTATTTTACTATTATATACCTTAATAATATCCTTATTTATTTTAAAAACTTAAAAAAATATAAAAAATATATTAAAAAAGTATTATAAATATTTTAAAATAACTAACTTTTAGTAAAACCTAAGAAATATAACTTTTATATATAGAAAATTATATTTTTAAAATATATTATTACCTTAGGATAAATTTAAATAAACCTTAAGAAACTTAAGGTAATTAATAAATAAAAGCTACTTAAGAATATTAAATAAATATAAAGCTTTTTAAAATTTATTAATTATTACTAATATTTTATTAAGGATTTTTTAAAAATTACTATACTATTTATAAACTTAATTAAAAAAAATATTAAATTTAAACTTATATAAGATACCTTAATAGCCTTTAACTACCTTAAATAAGCCTTTATAAATATATTAATATTTATAATATTTAACTTAAATAAACCTATTATAATAAAAACTAATACCTTAAATTATATAATTAATAAAATACTTAGCTAATTAAATAAAAAAAGGAAACTTAAGTTTATTATTTACTTTTTTAAAAAACTATATAAACTAAAACTTAAATACTTTATTTATAATAAAAAATTTATAATTATTTACTAAGTACTTAGTAAATAATATTAAAAATATTATTATAAAAAAAGCTAATTTTTAGTAATTATTTTTATAAATTACTAAAATATTACTTACTTTATAATAATATAAAAACTATTTTATAAATAAATTAAATATTATAAGTAACTTTTTAAATTTAAACTTATTATTAAATACTATAAAAGTTTAAATAATAAATATACTAATATACTTAGTAAATACTTAAATTACTTTTAGGAAATTTTAAAAATTAAAGCTTAAGTATTAAAGAAAAACTAATATAAAGATTTTATAATTAAATTAATTAATATAATATATTAAATTAAAATAGATAATTTAATTATTAATAATATAAAGGAATATATTAAAAACTAAAAGAATAAATAATACTTAAAAAGTATTTTTATAAATATTAAATACTTAATAATAAATAAACTTATTTAAATACTAAAAGACTTATATAGTAAAGTAATAAAATTAATTTATATATATAAACTTAATAAATATTATAAAATATAAAAAATTACTTAATAAATTACTTAATACTTTAAATTTAAAAGTATTAAAAAATAAGTATAAAAGGTTATATTAGAATATATAATATATAAATAAACTAAGGTATTATATTACCTTTTCTATAAAAAACTATAACTTTTACTAATTTTAATTAAGAATTAAAAATTAATAATATTTAATTATATTATTAAGCTTCTACTTTTTAAAAAACCTATAATTAATAAAATATAAGATAATATTTTTATAGTAGTTAATTAACTTTTAAAAATAGCTTACTTTATTGTAATAATTAAAAAAAGCTTTATAAAAAACCTAGTTTATATTTTTTTTTAAAATATTTATACTTAATATAAATTACTAAATAAAATTATTTTTAATAAAAGATTAATATTTATATTAAAATTTTAGTAATTACTTATAGTAAAAGTTAAACTAAAATATAAAGCTAATATAGTTTACTATTTTTAAATAAATAAATAAACTAAGTAAATTAACTAAATTATTAAAACTTATTTATAATATTATATTAACTTTAATTAAAATAATTAAGTAAAATATTTATTAATTACTTAAGTATTTTATAATAGTATATTAGTAAAATTTATAAATTATTTATTATTTTATATAAACTATAGATTTAAACTAAATCTATATTAACTTTTTATTAAAGAAGAAAATATTAATAAAGCTATTATTATAGTAAATAAACTTAAGGAATTATATTAAGAATTATAAATATAACTTAAATTTATTAAAAAATAAATAATTAAATTTATAAATATTAAAAAAATTAAAGAATTAACTTTTAAAAAAGGAGATATAATTTACTTATTTTAATACTTATAAAATAATAAATAACTAAATATTAAGACTAATAGGCTAAGTAATAAACTTAACTTTAAAAAACTTAAATTTTATAAAGTTATAAAGAAAATTAAACTTATTAACTATAAAATAAATCTTCTATTTACTTTAGGATAATAAAGAAAAACTATATATTTAAATTTTTATATCTTACTATTAAAAAAAGTATTAGTAAATAAAAAAATAAGTAAAGTTATATAAAATAAAATTATTATTTAAGGTAAAGAACTTAAATATAAAGTTAAAAAATTTAAAATAATAAAATTTAATAAATATACTTAATAAATAAAATACTTAGTAAAATAAAAAAGTTATAATAAAATAGAAAATTTATAATAATTTATTAAGGATCTTAAATATTTAAAAGATTTTATAAATAACTTTTACTAAAGTCTAGGTTTAATAAAAAAAAGTTAAAAGTATTTTAATTAATAATATTAACTATAGAATTTATAATTATAGGATTAATTAAATTAAGTAATAAAGATATAATTTAAAAAATAGCCTTTGCTTTATACTTTTTCTTTTTTAATTACTTTAGCTTTATTAAATTATTAATACTTTAAAATATTATATATATTATTTTTTTAAACTATTTTTTATATTATTTTTAAAAATAAATAACTTTAGTTATAAAATTTATAATTTCCTTTTTAATAACTTTAACTTTATTATTAAGTTAATTATATTAATAAAAAATATATAATAATTATTAAAGTATAAAAAATACTTTATAATAAAATTTATAATTTTTAATATACTTTAAGTAATAACTTAAGTTAATTTTAAAAGTTAAATACTAAAATTTTTTTTTTTTATAATAAAAATAAAGTTTTATTTTAATAAATTATAATAATATAAAAATAGTAAGTATTATACTTTTATTAAATTTCTTTTTCCTTTTTTTTATATTAACTAAGTTAATAAATTTTTAAATATAAAAAGTTATTTTAGTAATAAATAAGTAATAAAATAAAAAAAATACCTATAGGTAAAAGGTATAGATATTTATATATTAGATTACTTAGTCTTAAGGATAAAATTAATAAGAGGAGGAGAATTATATTATAACTTAGTTTTTATAATTATAATAAAGGGCCTATAGGGTAGGTGCCTTTAAATTAACATTAGACTATATAGTTAATTAAAAAGCAGTTAATAAAAATTAATATTAATTTTAATTAATATATAAATAAATTAATTAGGATTATAATTAATTTTACTTAACTTTAGAATATATAATTAAATATATAAATTTACTTTATATTACTTATTAAAATACTTAAATAGTTAGTTATTATTATATTAATATAATAATATTTAAATTAAATATCTAAACCCTTTATTTTATAGTTAGTAATAAGTTTACTTATTTATTAACTTAACTGCTTTACTAATATAAACTATAGAACCCCTTTAAGGTTTATCCCTTAGGAAAAGTATTATTTATACTAATATATAGATACTAGTTTATTATACTTTATTAAAAAAAGTATAAATTAATAAAAAAATTAAAAGATTTATTTAGAATAAAATTATTATTAAAGAAGAAGAAGAAGAATATAAAGTAAAAGATATTAATATAATAAAAATAAAAGAAAATAATAAATAATATTATAAAGTATAATAGGAAAAAGGGAAAGAAAAAAAAAATATAAAAACTTATTAAGTATTTTAGGAATTTAATAACATTAGTAAAAAAACTTTATTAAAACCTAAAGATTATACTAGCTTAGGATTTATTACTAATATCCTTAAATAATCCTCTAATTTTAAGGAAGTAAAAATAATTATAAAAAAACCTTTTACTAACTATATTATAGTAGTTTAATAAGCAGCCTCCGCCTCCTCTTACTTAACTTTATTTAATTTATTTAAATTAGTAATACCTTATATAATAGTATAATATATTTTTTTATACTAATATTTCTTTTCTTTATAAAGATATTTAACTTTTATATTAATAATATAATACTCCTCTTTAGCTACCTTAAATTTATTTTCTAAATAGAAATAATAAATAGTAATATACTTTAACTACTTAAAAAATAAACTATAAATATTATAGTAAAATTTATTTAAATAAATATATTTAGTATAATATAATAAATTAAAAGGAAATAAAAGATACTCCTTATAATTATATAATATATAATAAAAATAATACTTATTTATAATAAAGGTATTTTTAATAATAAAATAAAAAAAACTTTTATATTTTTTTATTTTAAAATAAAGATTTTTAAATACCCTATCTATTATTTTTAAATAAGTTAATATATGTAAAGAATAAGTAAAAAGTAAGTAATTATAAAAATATACTATAGGGTAAGGATAAACTACTTATACTTAAATAAGCAAGGTCTTAAGGATAAGACTAATAAAAGGGGGATATTATATTATAACTTAGCTTTTATAGTTATAATAATAGGCCTATAAAGTAGCTAAATCTAAATAAATATTAAACTAACTAGCTAATTAAAAATAAATTATTAAATTATTATAATAATCTAATAATCTAAGGATAAATTATTAAACTTTTAAAATAATTTATAATAAAATTATTACTACTTAATAATAATTTAACCTAGTTAACTAAGTATATAAGTTTACTTTATATTACTTATTAAAATACTTAGATAACTAGTTATTATTAATATAATAGTATTTAAATTAAACCCTTAGATACTTTATTCTATTATTAGTAATAAAATTACCTATTTACTAACTTAACCGCTTTACTAATATAAACCCTGGAACTATTTAAAGGTTTATCCCTTGGAAAGTACTATCTATACTAACCTATAGGTACCGGTTCGTCACACAATCATTTAATGCCTGTTTAAATTGGTTTTTTGTTTGAACGCTGCATCACAGTTGTTGCATTTATAAGGCTTGTCGTCAGAGTGAGTTGCTTCATGCTGCTTTAAGTGGCCTGGTGTTTTGAACGCTGCATCACATTTGTTGCATTTATAAGGCCTGTCCTCGGAGTGGACCAATTTGTGGCTGTTCAAATCCCCTGTGGTAGCAAACGTTTTGTCACACTTAGAGCAGACAAACTCCTTGCCGCACTTTGTATCCCAGTATGCTGTGGCGGCGTCTGGATCTTGAGTCTCGTTTGCTGGCTCATCGACTCTTTCGCCATGCTCAAGTCGACAGTGATTCATAAGGCATCCAGCTGTGTCAAAGCTTGTCCTGCAGTGTTCATATTTAGACAAGGGTGCCATGTTATTGTCCACGCCAGAAATCCAAGGGGCAATCGGCACCAGAGACACACTAAATGCAGGTGATGGAGGGATAGGCGTAATTGTCTGGTCTGAAACCCCTACCCAAACGGTATCACCCAGCGCAAGGTCAACCCGCCAGTGACTGTGACAAATGGGGACATTCGACAAAAGGCGTCGGACAGAGCTGGTATCTAAAGTCGAATAGTTATTCATAGCCTTACTGGTGATCCATGAATCAATTGTCATTGTGCATTTATCGAGATCAATATGCGTCAAGGGGTCAAACTCTTCGCCATCAGCTGTCAAAAGTCCACATTTCATAGCAATTCCGTGGTCTTGGAGCTTGCAGAGAGATGCTTTAAAAGCATGACCTACCCAAGGCACAATCGGGAAGCCCCATTGATCAAGCATGCACTTGAAAAGAATTTGATCCTGGCTGGCGTTTGGCATGTCCTGCTTTATCTGCTGAATCCGGCGACTGAAATGGTAGACCATCCAGTATATTAGAATGACGAGATCTAGAGCTGGCTCATGTACGTTGGCATTTACCGCCGGTTTGTTGCACTTGTCGTTCATATTCCAAATCATCCTTTGGCTTACTGCTAACATTTGATCCCAATCCCAGGATAACGCTAGTGCTTGAGGCCTAGAGAAAGCATGAAAGGGGTAGAAGACTCGGTGATTCCCTTCAGGTGCAGGAATAGTAAGATAATACTCAAATTCCTGCTGCGTTACGCCAAACTTTTGCGCGATATTGGACAGCGTTTTGAAGAAATCCGGATGGTGTACTGTTTCCTAGGCGTCGCCACAACGGTTACTTCGGGAAATTGACGACTCGCCCTTTCGCTGGATATGGTAGAGGTCCCCAGTGTCATAACTATCTATTTCATTGGCGATGGCACTTGTTCTCTGGCCTGTCCGAAAAAGTTCGAGGACTTGACTTTGTTTGTCCAGCGTCCATGTCCTCCATTTATCCAATTGGGCTTCGTGGGAAATCCGGAGACCGTAAATACCCGCAATCAGTCCTTCATTTGACACAGCGTTGAATGCCCAGGCTAGTCGCCCCTTGCGTTGCTTAAAACTGAGACCCGGAGCATCGTCAGCTTTTATCCAAGTGGCAAGAAGAGGCAGCCAAGCAGATGACAGAAAAAGCGAGACCGCAAAATAAATAAGGGCGTACATTCAGCAATACAAACACTCAATCAGCTCATTAAGTATTTCTTTTACAGAGGAATGCCTATTCAGCTAGCATCTAATCTTATTATCTATATAAATATAATAGTAGTTACTAGATAAATATAAATATAGTAGTACTTAGTTGCTAAATATAGATATAGTAGCAGCTACTAAAGAAATATAAATATAATAGTAGCTATCTGCGAAATGTAGATGTAGCAGTTACTCCCTGTGTAGGCGTATGATTTAACTCGTGGGTGTTTGAAATCTTCTCGGTTTCGGTTTTTCTGTCCTCCACTTGGCAGCAACTGAAGTTGTCTCCGAAGAGTACAACCAGACGGGAAGCCGACAAAACCGACGAGGAGCAGCTGGGCGAAACAGCGAAAAAAAACTGTGACCTCCGAAGAGTGAGATCGACAGCAAAAGGGAGACGACAAACGACGAAAAACGTGCATAGGTAGTTCAATTGCCAACGAACGAACTACAAGATCGCAATGCTTAAGACAAATCATCTACGAACTGGGGGCGAAACTTTTCACCATTATGTCTGTCCGGGGAGCAGTCTAGTCCCGAGGCGCTCCTTCCTCATCTTCCACGACATCGCCAGCTACATTTTCTGTAGGTACCTAGGTATTGCCAACAATTACCTAAGGTACCTAGTAGTAGTAGCCACACGGAAGTAAAACTCAAGAAACATCATTACCATTTATATAAAATAAGCGTTTAGAGCCCTGGGTGGTTGTTCTGCCGTCTAGTACTATCGCCATCGTCGCCATGCGTATGTTTGTCAGTGTGGTGGTGATATCTGTAAGGACGTCGTTCTATACCTACGCGCGCCACGGAGTTTCTGGTCATTTACTTGGCACCTGTAACATGAATTCTTAAATGCTAAAAAATCTTTCTAAGTATACTAACATCTGCTCCTCTTGCCAAAGCCCATTTAATCATTGTTCAGTTTTAGAATGCTGTCCACATTCTCCACTACAGTCTGTTCCAGCGGCCTCCATCCATCCTGGTTAGCCCATTTCTTCAGAAGAGCCAGAGGCTCACTAAAGTCAGCTGAAAAGGTGAGAACGGATTGGTTATCCATGTCATCCACGAATCTGTGCTCTGGATAGTGCCTGCGCATGATCGCTAGAACATCATTGCCGTTGCACTTGTGGCCCCAAGCTTGAAGGCGGGCATTGTTAACCTCAGGATCCAAGGCGGCAGCAACATGCAGCACGGCTACGTCCTTAACGTCCACCCCATAATCTATATAGACGTACAGTCGTTAGCTGAGATCAAGCTCATTTAGCAATTGGGGTTAAGAGCAAACTTACTAGCGCCATGGGGACCCCAAAATGATGTGTCTCCGCCGTAAAGATTCCTGATCCAGGCTCCAGTACCCTCATTATGGACCTTATTGAGTGCCTCTCCCATTATAGCAGACGGAGGTACCGAATTGACAGTAAAGTGTGGCTTTCTTTCCTTTGCAAACTGCCATAGTGCTTTCTCAGCAGCTGCCTTACTCGCCATATATGTAAGCATACCACGAGAAGGCTCATAAGGGGGTGGCGCCCAGGCGGCTTGGGTAGCAAAGTCGTTGTAAGTATCCCACGTAATTTGAGTGTCATTCCCAGGTCTAGGCATTGTAACGGCTCCGATAGAACTCGTATAAACAAATGCTTTGACTGACTGCTCTCGAGTTGCGGCCTCAAGAATTGAAGTAGCACCGGCCACTGTCTTAGGAATTACCTTGTTTGGATCTGGGTCAAAGGTGACGATGCTGGCCACATGAACGATGGCCGAAACCCCCTTGATCGCCTCATCAAAAGCGTGGTCGTCCGCGAGATCAGCTACTTGAGATAGCTCGAAATCACCACAGGCGGCAAAGTCTTTCAGGACGTCCTTTGTGAGCCATGATGCCCTATCCAAGTCTCGGGCTGTCCCTCGAACCTTGAATCCGCGGTCGAGGAAGGCTTTGGCAATGTGGGACGCAACGAAGCCCGTCACACCAGTGACTAAGACCCAGGAGCCCTGGGGAAAGTTGGTTATCGGATCTGCCATGATTATAAGGAATAGGGTGTTTGGTAATCTCTGATGTATTTTATCATTCCCACGAGGAAGGCAACACACATATTTATAGCCATAAAACTAGTTGAACATGCCAAAGTCATCGACTGGTCTTTACTATCCACCAACACCCTCTTCTGGTGGGGACAGGCAGTAATGCCGAGACGTGCAGTTTCCTCTTCGAATAGCTTTGCCAATGTTTCCATAGAGGCTAATACATGCAATCTTCATAACGCGTATATTTATCCCCGACGCCGTCATTTGCAACAACAAGGCGGTCATTTGTTTCCGACAATTGCGCTTCACCCCGCCCCCGATGGCGCTCCGCCCGACCGTTTATCAATGTGCCGTCTCGGCTCTTGGTCTATTAACAATCCTCATTTCTTACGGAAATTCGCAATTTGGATATTTATAATCACTTTTGCTCTCCATTCCAGCGATATTACCGAGAGCAGAAGAAGAAATGCAGCAAGCAGTCTCGAGAATGTTCTCTGTGCTCGGTATGGCACCAATAATGAGAAATATCTCGGGAACGCGGCCTCTCTAAAAGCTGTTGCTGCAAAATTTTTTTTTTTTTTTTTGCAACTTATTGATTAAATCCTCTTGTCTACAGTTCTAGATACGAGGCGGCTTATGACGTGAGACTGTTATAGTGAATTGGGTTGACTATACCTACGACAGCAACCAGATAGGTATATACCTTGTGCATACACCATTTTTAGGAGCAGAGATTTCCAGCATTAAATATTGTAAATACATAAATGGCTCCTTTAATATCGTAAAGGTCGAAAAGAAACTTGACTCAGTGATCTATACTTCTGTATAGAAAACGTCTATATGGAGAATGCAATAGACTTAAAAGCGAATAGACACTTTCCAGCCGATGCGCCTGATTCTGGCCGCAAGCACGAATGCTGTTCCCGCTATACAAAACACCCCAGAGAAGACCTTGAGACCAACCCAGCCACCCGCACCATCTAGTATTGCGCCGTTAATTGGATTCGTTGTCAAGCCACCAATCGCAATGGAAAATTGAACAATGCCTGAGCGGAATCCAAGTTCTCGCAGTGGCGCGATCTGTGCGACCATGGGTGTAATGAGTGATACATAAGCGCCGGAGAAAAACCCGAATAGGACGGCGAATGCAATGAGCGCCGGGTCGCTTGAGTCGGGCAACCAAAGCGCCAATACCCAGATCCCTGATAGGAAGCAAACGACAATGAAGACGTTGAAGCGCCCGATTTTGTCGCCTACAACCCCGGCGGAAAGACGTCCAAATAATGACCCGGCATTAAGTATAGGCAGCAGATATTGGACCAGATCGGCTTTCATGCCAGCGTTGAGAGCCTGAACGGGAAGATAAGTAATAATAGCGAAAAAGCCATAGCTGAAGCAGAAGAAGCCTGCGATGAGTAAAAGGAAGTCAACCTCAGTTAGAGGTTTGAGGAGCTCAGCCCTAGTGATCTTGTGTGGATGTGGCGGAACGTAAGCACGCACGGTCAAATTCGCCAATATCAAGAGGAAAAGCATCAGGAATGCAGAGATACGCATAGCCCATCCGAAGCCAAGTTCACGAATCAGGTGTGATATCATTATAGGGAAGATGATACCGCCAATACTTGAGCCAGTAAAGAGGATACCAATGGCAGCGCCACGCCTGTGATTAAACCAGCCGAGCGTCGCAGTGACGGCTAAATCCAGTGAGTATTAGTATTCAAATGTAAACAAACGCTATCCATGCAGAGTTGTTCATACCTGGTTGGAAGATGCCCGAAATACCAATGGCAGAGCAGACTCCTTGTGCAAGAAGTATCTGATAGTACTTGGTACCAAGACTCGCCATCATTACACCAAAAATATGCATGATGCTGCCTATCAGGAGCAGCCATCGTGGGCCGAAATGGTCGTATAGAGTGCCGATAAAAGGTCCCTGAATGGAATTAGCTTCTTAAGTGTCTCCAATCGTCGAGGTACTAGATCTCACCAAGCCCATCACGATGGCAATGAGAAGCGATGGAATCCATGAGATGGTACTAGGAGAATAGTGACTGAGCAAATCGGTCTGGTAGTACTCTTGGAAGACTCCAATGCCTGTCTATCGTCAGCAAAAATGGCTCCCTAAGAGACGAGTCATATTCTTACTATTCAGCCATCCAAAACTACAGAACGAAACACACCAAGCACCAAGCACGACGAGCCACGCAGCAGTTCCTCCATCTGGGGCGTCATCCTCGCGTGGTTTTGGCTGCTTAGTCTCTGCAGTCTCCTGATCTTGTAAGGTAGAGGGGACGCCAAATTTGCTGTCGGAGTTGCTGATTTGATCCGTGTCGGTCATCCTGTTGCTTATGGCTGGAGAGCTCTCGACTACAGCAGGTTGGCCTTGATCCGACATTTTCTCAGTAGACTCTTGTGCTTGTATACGCAATTATCGACAATAAATATTGATAAGTATGGTCCTCTAGGATAGATGAATGCAGTATATATTGAACGAAAATACATAGAATGCCACGTAATAATAAGTACTTATATCCCGTAGAAAGTTGGCCATGTAGCTCTGGTTTACATCAGGAGTTAAACACCAACTCGTCCGAAACACCGATGAATAAAGGATCTGGTAGCCAAAATGCCCGGCATCTTTGGTGAGAGTGTTATCTCCGGACAAATTCCTTGAACTGATGAGTATTGATCGTAATCTGTTTACTTAGTCTCTCTGTTGAGCGCTGGTTGAAGACGTCTACGGAGACCATGCATGACTCGACTCCACTCTGACACGGCCGGGCAATTTAAACGGGAGCGGGAGTAAAACTCGGGCTCCGGTATAGAAGTCCGCGTCCGGCACTTGGGCTTACTAATGGATTCATACTCCGCACTTTCGGCACGGCAGTAAAAGCACAGCTCGGCCCGTTCTGGCAACTGAACAACCTCATGCATTTCCATCTATGTAAAATAAGGGGTTAGAGCCCTGGGTGGTTGTTCTGCCATCTGGTATCATCGCCATCATCGTCATGCGTACGTCTGTCCAGCGTGGTGGTGATATCTGTGAGGACATCAATTGGCCTCCTCCTCCAGCGCCTGCACCTCTAGCTACCTACCTGGCAAGCGATAGTCAGAAGAAGCGGGGCTGTGAAATGAATAAGTGCATACACTCAGTAATACTATGAGCACCTAATCAACCAATCGAGTAGTACTTTTGTAAGGGAGCACCTGAACTTTGTCACGTGAATAAAGCAGCAGTGACTAGAGAAATGTAGATATAGTAGCAGTTACTATAGAAATATAGATATAGTAAGAAAATGTAGCTATAGTAGGGAAATGTAAATATAGCAGCTACTCTTATTGTAGGCGTATGGTTTAGCTCGTAGGTGTTTGAAATCTTCCCGGTCTCGGTTTTTCTGTCCTCCGCTTGCCTGGTACCTAGGAAGCTACCCTCTGTAGGTCGGCACCTAGGTATACAACATTAAATCACCTCTTATACCTAGGTATTCTGGTTCCTACGTCGTGATCGTTCTTTTGAGCGGGTCCTGATTATATCGACTCCGTGGCACTACGGCGCCCAATACCGGGCGTTCGCTAAGGCTGGTTTCTGTTTATGTACCTAGCACACAAATACTAGCACCATTCGCTCGGTGGAGCTTCAATTCAACTTGGCTAGGCAGATAAAGTGGTTTTATAATGGCAAGCTGACAAGCTGAAGGTGCAAAACTCTCTGTGTTCTGCTATGCTAATGATCTATGAAAGGGGGAAAAACTAGCTGTAAACAGCAGCAAACAGAAAGTGGGCTTGACCTAGGAGAGTGGTCACACAGATCCACGTGACATCTCAACAGTAAGTATATATCAAAACCCGCGAAGAGTGCAAGCCGGCCATCAAATCAGAAAGTAAACAAAAAGTGAGAAGCCATATGCAAAAAAAAGTGGAGACAATGGCAAACGCCTCAGGCGTGATATCAAATTGCTGCCTTTTCCTCCCTTCTCTTTTCCTCTTCTTCTCTCTTCTTTTTTTTCTCTTCAGTCATCATCATCACCATCTTTGTTGTGTTAATCAAACACAATGTCTCTGTCAAAGATTGCAGAATCGGGCGCCGCCCCAAAGAAACATTACTGGAAGCCTTGTGTGCTTTTGGTCGGCAATGAGTTCTTTGGAGGCAAAGGTTTGGGTCTCGAGACCGCCGTTTCCACCACAATTCAGTGCCACATGGAAATGTACAGCTCATCCTGGATGGGCTTCTCTATCAAAGTCCCCTTTGGGCTCACCGCTGAGGACGATGGATTTGGCATGTGCCATGAACGTAAGCTCTCTCTACCCAAATGTCTACAGTGATCAACGGCGACTAATCTTGTACGGTTCACAGTTGACCACAAGACTGGGCGAGCACGCATCATTCCCGCTGAGACCTACTCGATTACTGTCCAGCTGCCGACCAACTCTGTGGTCACTCACAACGAATTGGATGAAGCCATGCTAAGAAGGCTCCCAGACTCGACAAAGACCATGTGCCGGATCAATATCTATCCTCAGGATATCTCAGAGGTGGTCATCAAGGGATATGGGATGCCCTTTGCCAATAAAGGAAATGAATGCGACGCATTCATCAACGGCAACGGGACTGTCGATGACCGCTTTACTTTGCTGAACATCCTCCAGCAAAAAAGTTTTTCGTTCATTGTCGCTGCCCCCGCCAATGCCGCAATGAAGAACTTGTTTCAGCCACTACCACCGCCGCTTCGATACCCCTATGGCGACGTGCATTACTGGGACGAGGCCCGATACCAGGAGATGCTTCCCAAGACAAAGGGACCTCAGTTTGCTGCCTCATGGAGTTTCGACAATGACAACGAGCATCTTGCCGCCATGACCCAGTCGCAAGTCCAAGACGTTATGTGGATCCATAACGCTTGTCAAGAAATTGCCAAGATGACGTTCAGGGCCTATTTCATCAACTCTCAAGATTGCAATCCTGAACATTCGACGCGGTTTTACGTCATTGTCGACCTCAACGAGCCGTACTTGAGCCACTTCGAGAATGAATGGCGTCGGCTCACCAAGACTGGGTATCTGAAGCTCAAGATCTTCGAGTCCGAAGGAGATGACTGGCCGGCCGTCTGGGATGCGCGGATTCAAGACGCCGCTCGAGGCCTTGACATCATGAGGCGTCACCCGACGGACGTCAACGACTTTATTCTGGAGGTGCGACGCCCATCTGCAAAGCAAGTCGCCCGCCGTCCTGACTTCAAGGTCGCCGTCTTTGAGAATCGCCAAAGCGCCACGCTTGCGCTGCAGTACGACACAGCCCAATAGAACTGGGTTTCCCTGCAGTTTGATGACCAGATCAAGGACTACGAGAGCAAAGTCAATGCTGTCTGCAAATTTGATCCAAGCTCCTGGCCTACCAACGCTGCCCCTCCCAAGACGCCCGGCGAAAAGGTAGTAGAGCCACCCAAGAAGGGTCCGATCCCTGAAGACACCAAGTTCAAGATGGCTCTTCATCGGGCTCTTTTGCGGGGCAATGGATTCTACGACGTTCTCGTGCCCAAACAGAGCGTCTCGAAAGATTTTGTTGAGGCCCTGGAAGATAAGGAGGGTGGGCAGAGCAAAGACGCGCCCGCTCTTCCACGCCGCCTACCTGTAGTCAACCTCGTTGACATTCCCGCGGAGCATCTCGACGCCCTCTTCCAGGAGGCCATGCGCGGCGATCGACAACGTTTCGCCAAGTACTTGAGTGAAAGACCTCTTGGTGTTGGTGTTGTTTTGGCAGTAAGTGTTTGTTCTAGGTGATGTTAAGATGGACCTGCTTGACTGACAGATTATATCTAGAATTCTAGCTTTCGAAAGACGACGGCGCTGGCCATTGGCACTCTCGGAATGGCAGCAGCTCTGGGCCCAATTTACGGCACGGCTCCCACGCATGAGGCCACTGACAAGTTTGCCGAGCGACTGAACCGCATCTCGCAGAGCGTAACTCGCCGTCGCAATGAGGGCAAGAAATCCGGAGATGAGACACGAGCCCGACGGACTTTTGTTATGCGCTGCTTCTCCTGCGACGATGAGGCGACTGCATTTGTCAACACCTTGCGCGACCCAGATCTTGGTGACAAGGCTGCGCCCAACCTGGGTTGGAGCTTCGACGCCAAGTGGACGCTCAATCTGACCCCTTCTTTTTGGCTCCTGATGGTCCTTCGCTCCCACGCTGTCCGTGAGATCCACGAGGATGACCCCAAAGCCATTCACGAAATGCAACAGCAAATGGACATCCGAAAAGATTGCGAGCGTCTGCGCGCCGTTGCAACAGGAGAAATCAGCTGGCAAGAGTATGAAAGCGGCCACATGGTCGAAGAGACGGCCATCAATGGAATGTTTGCGTATCTCTTTTGGAATGCAGATATCCTCTGCACAACGCCAGCAATGTCCATGCAGGAGCCCTACAGCATTTGGAAGATGATGAGGGCCAGAGGCATCGCGGTGGATGAGGCGGGCAGCGTTAGCCGTCCAGACTTATACCGTGTCTGGGGCAACACAATGCTCCCTTGCCTCTTAGGCGGCGACAACAAGGATATCCCTCCGGCGGTTATGACAGATGATGATCAAGATATGGAGGGCAACTATATCAACCGTCTGGCCCTGGACGCCAAGCTATCGGCGCTAAAGTTCTTTTGGGCGTCTGGTTGGCCCATCTACCGTCTCTGGGTTTAGGGGGAAATTTGAGGATGTAGTTATTACTAAGGTAGACGCCCATTGATAGTGTAAAATGTCATTCGGAAGTTAAAATTATAGTTCTCTTACAATAGTGCCACAAATGTGTTCCCTTGCCAAGCCAAAGTCAGAAAAAGCGAGACGGCAAAATGAATGCGTACATATATTCAGTAATATAAGCACCTACCTAACCAACTCGTAGAACGCGTATTCAGCCAGCACCCAAACTTTATTATATAAATATGGTAGCAGTTACTAGGGGAATTTAGGTGTGATAGCAGTTGCTTGGGGGATATAGGTGTAATAGCACTTACTAGGAGAATATATATGTAGTAGGGAAATGTAGATATAGCAGCCACTCCTTTTGTAGGCATATGGTTCAACTCGTTGGTGTTCGAAACCTTCCCGGTCTCGGGTTTTCTGTCCTCCAATTGCTTGCTCTCCCTAATGAGTTTGCTTGGATCGATCAGAAGAGAATGAGCTGGCATCGCGTAGCATGAACGTTATCGGCGGCACTTGGGCTTACTAATGGATTCAAGCTCCGTACCATGTACGTACTTTCAATCCACTTCTCGGCACGGCAGTAAAACCACGACTCGGCCCGTTCTAGTAACTAAACAACCTCATGCCCTGTGTTCACATCTCTTAAAGATCAAGTATATGCTGTTCGGACCTTCTTTTCCCGACTCGTGATTCTCTTACCGCTAACAAAGATGAGTCCCGAACTAAGAGACATGGAGTTTATGTTCGACGCTATCTCCGAAGCCGAACCAGAACAACAGTCTTCGACCGCACGCTCCCAGAGTGGCCGCCCGCTCTCTCGCTCATGTTATGTAGGTTTTGACCCTTTCTGCAGCCCGTGAATTCTCCCGAGTTCTTCGATGCCCCGCGATTTGATCTTGAAATCGTTTTTTTCTCGCGGTCGTCGTATCTGACTCTGCATGTTCCCAAGAATAGACTTGCAATCGCAGAAAGATCCGATGCGACAAGCAAGAGCCATGTACTCCTTGCTCGCAAACCGGCAAGCCATGCGCTTACCCGCCACGGCGCATACGGCGGGCAAAACATACCATTATGGCGGACATGGCTTCTCGCATCTCAAGCCTAGAGAAGGCCCTCGCCAAAGCCAACAGTAGGGAGTCATCGGCGTTGGGCATAAATGTTTCCAAAAGCTCAAGCGGCTCGTCTGCGGCGCAACCATTGAGACTTAGAAACGATGACGTACTTGTTGAAAAGGGATCATCAAGCCAATACTTCAACGAAGTTATGCTGTCCAGAGTTATAGAAGAGGTAAGACTGCATACGATGTTGATGGTGTCAGACTTTCGTCTCTAATTGCCTTTCACAGGAGAGAGATATAGAGTCCGTTCTTTCAACTTCGCACACAGGAACACCACATCAGCCCGCTACCTCGCCATTCAACCCTGCAGGAATACTTTCGTCCGTGTCTCTCTTGCAGGAACCACACACTTTCCATCCGAGCCAGCCTTTGGCTGTGAGACTGTGGAACAACTACGTAGAAAACGTGGATGGCTGTTCTGGATTGATCAAACTTCTTCACCTTCCCACTGACAGAGTGAAGGTTTATTCAGTCATTCACGATCCAGCAAGCGCGTCTTTTCATGATCTTGCTTTTTGCTTTGCCATTTACTTCGCATCTGCAGTCTCTTTCGAAGACGTTGAGGCTCGATTATTCCTAGGTCAGGATAAGGATGACGCACTGAACACTTTTAAAACCGGCCTGGAACAAGCATTTGCGCATGGCGACTTTTTGGACCGCCCAACCCTAACAGGGCTTCTGGCGTTGGTTATATATCTGGTACCTATTATAACTCTTTCACTGTTTTCCGCTTCTCTACCCGACGAATGATGCGGTACTAACTCTGGTATAGTCTGGTCTTCGCGTTCATAATCGTGGTAAGGGGATCTGGATTCTAAACGGCCTCACAATACGCATAGCCCAATCTCTAGGCTTACATCGAGATGGGCTACGACTAGGACTTCCTCCTTTCCAATCCGAAATGCGCCGTCGACTATGGTGGCACCTACTTAGCCGCGATAGCCGCTCGGGAGAAGACTATGGCCTCGAGAACACCAGTGGGCAGTTGTTGGGTTCAAATGTAAGCTTGCCGCTTAATGTTGACGATGTGGATCTCTCTCCAGATATGAAGGAGCTTCCCAAGCCTAAAAATAGCTGGACAGCCATGACATTCTCCCTCATCAACATCGAACTTGCAAAGTCCATCCACAAGCTAGCCGATATCGCCGCAACTTCGTCGCTTTCGTCCCCTCCCACCGAGGACATAAGGATAAAAGTCATCGACGATTTGAGTGCGTCTATTGAGGGATATTTGCAGAACTGCAATCCAGTGATACCTCAACACCGCATGACGCTGCTCTGCTCTCGATTCCTTGCCCGGAAACTCAACTTTACTACAAGACTTCAATGGTCATTTCTGCGGCGTAGTATGAAGAGTGATGAATTTGCAACAGAAGAGAATCTTGTGGAGGCATTGGAACTCTTGGAACCAAGATTATTCAATGACGATGGCTTGCTAAAGCAATTCTCTTGGGCAAGAAGGGCTTATCCACAATATCACATCACCATGTACGTCTTGTGGCATCTCTGTGTTAAACCAGAAGGCCCGAGCGTGGACAGGGCATGGAGGGCTTTGGATATCCATTTCTCTGAGGTACTATGTGACAAGTCTACCATCGGGTTCGGATCCAAGTCGGAGGTCCTCACCGCTCTCAAAGCCAAAGCTCTTTCAATAAGGGCGAAGCATCGGGGAACAAACCCGAGAGATAATAGAGCAAATACTGAAGGTAGCTCTGCTCTTGCCTTACGGGAGGATGCTTTAGAGAACAATGGCCTGCCTTCGTTCCTCTTTGGAAACATTGTTGGGGCAGACAGTCTTGAGTTTGACATTGACAAAGGGGAGTGGCTAGACTGGACAACCCTACCAAGGGGATCGCAAAGCGATAGCCCAGTTGAATCCTTTCCATAACTAAGTTCTAAAGACATGTGTTATAAATATATATACTAGTTTATACCAGCATGCAGCTACGCCTGTAGGTCGGCGCTTAGGTGCATAGATCTTCGGGCAGTTTGGAATTAGATTACAGTTGGTGTGGGAGGTTCAATCCAACACGACCTTTTATTTTAGAGGAGCATACATATGGAAACCCCTCCGAAAGGAGTTTCTTGTCGGCACCTTCCTGTACATATAAATATATGTTTCCCCCATTGAGAACGACAATTTTTGCTGGCGTATGTAAGCCTCATAATCCGACCCAGATCGCCGCCGTAGTAAACCAGGTATAAGAGATTTGGGGTAGGCAGATTACTAGCCATGATACACAAGAAGGATCGCTAGAGAATACAAATAAAATACGAAAAACTTCGTGTCGACCGGGGAGATATAAAAAGAAGCTAATACGGGTAGCGACATAACTTGCCAAGTAAAGCGGCAAGGCGAGGTTGATATTGGGTACCACGAGGGAAAGGCGATGTAGCCGATGTCCAATTAGCATAGCAGATACCGTTATATGCCAAGGTTCTGAAGATCATTGGTTTCAAAGCAGCCTGGTGTAACTGAGGCATTGGATAAGCATAACTGATACCAAAGTTGTAGGTGACGAGCAGCTGTATAGTCCCTGAGGTGCATATATCCTCCAGTAGCTATCAGCTTAGGCTACAGCACACGAATGTCCCGTGGATACACCACAAATTAAGTCAATCACCGAGCTGGCCCCTAATAGTAGTAAAAATAATGAACGGCGGTAAAGGGCATTTCTTCACCTAACGCCGCATGTCGGGGGTTTCATGTCATTCGTGTGACCACCCTTTGTCAATCCGATCACGTTGTTTGCTTAGCTTTCCGTCAACCAACCGGCTCTCCTCCTTGTTATTAGCCTCAACATAAAATTAAGTATCAAGATCATCACAGCGATAAAAGTACGGTTACTATTTCCACTAATCACTACTAATTCTCCTACTAATATTCCTCTTCTTCTTCTTCCTCCTCCAGTCATACTATCCTTTAATACTGCTCTGTAGCTTGTTACTCAAACCCCTCTCTCAGAATGGACTGAAGACCTTGATACCCAACAAGGTACTACGTATGATAATCATCGTGTCACTGCTTTTCTCCGAGGCTTTAAGCGCTTAAGGGTGTAACATAACAATTCAGATGAGGGGTTACGTGTGGCTATGTATTCGAGTGCCTCTACCACGCTGCCCTCATCCACGTACTGTGAGAGCCGGGACCTATTTGGGTCGGGCAACCTTAGCTGTTACCTAAATCATGCCAGCGATTGCAGGGCTATCCTAACTGGAGCCGTTGTGTCTGCCGATGATAAGAGTCTGTTATATTCGTCAATAATCTCGTGATTTCAGGCGTTCTCTGTCTTTCTCTGTCTTTCAGTTCCATCTTTGCCCCTTTGCACCTCGTCTTCTTGCTCTCTGCTCTTCAAGATCTATATATATCGACTCATAATGTCTGATCCTGATGTTTATGCCTACCTGTTTGCCGTTGAAGGCCAGGGTAAGAAAACCGCATTAAATGCTTTTACCCATGCCAAAAATAGGCTACGATACACAGGACGTGGACAGGGCAAGATACAAATTCTGGAGAATTGTACTCGTCGACGCGGAGGACGGGAAATACCCGGAGAGCCAGAGGAGGGCGATGAGTTTCTGGACGGCCCTCATATTAAACTAAAATTTAGTGATGGGGCCAAGACAGCACACGGTGTGATAATAGGACGGTCCCCCAATTGTGATATCTTCTTACCCAAGGAAAATGGTGTGAGCGAATACCACGCAGCCTTAACATTCAACGAGAACAACTACTTAGTCGTCAGAGACTTGGGCTCCAGGTTTGGAACCAGAGTCGCCTACGGTGATGAGAGGGCGCGACCCGGTATCTCGATGGACTGGGTAGTCGGTGGTGTTGATTTTGTCAGGGACAAAATGCCAATACTTAAGATTACTCACGATTATCACTTCAGACTCGTCGTGCCCTACCACGATATCAAGTCGCAGCAATACATCGACAACGTAGCAAAGTTTCGCCAAGGGACAGGGGACATAGCGGACCTAGCCGAGTTGATCAAGGTCCGAAGCTACACGGCAACTGAATTTCCCACTTCACTGGAGGCACGTACTCCATTCTTAAAACCCTCCGACCCGGCGTACTGGAGCAAGGTGCTGGGTAATGGTAGCTTTGGTATTGTGACGCACATCTTCAATACCTGGACTGGACAAGAGTACGCTCTGAAGGAACCAAAGAATAAGTCCAAGACAGGATACAAATTGGAGGATTGGAAAAAGGAAGTTGATATCATTTCAAATATTCAGCATGTGAGTACGCAGTCCAGCTGATGAACCAAACCAAACAACCCGGTGGAGAGTTCTGTGTCGGTCACTAACAGATTCAGGATCACATTGTGACGCTTCTGGAGGCCAAGTTTGACCCTTGGCCACAGCTATTCTTTGAGTATGCAAATGGAGGCTCTCTTAGCTCCTACGATGCTACCTCAGATCTCGAAGAGATACGATATATGCGACAGTTGCTGTCCGCTATGGCTGCAATGCACGAACTCTCCCCGCCGATAGTCCATCGAGATATCAAACCTGAGAACATCCTTTGTTTCTTCTCTCCAGATGGCACCATGCGAGTCAAATTTGCGGACTTTGGCTTGAGTAAAAACGCGGAGCAACTCAAGACGTGCTGTGGCTCGCCGGTTTACATGGCTCCCGAGATATTCAACAAGCGATACAGGGAAGACGAAAGCCCCTACACTCCGGCCGTCGACGTCTGGTCTCTTGCTGTGGTCTTTGCTGAAAGGCAACACGGCTTCCCACAAAGCACCTCTTCGGATGGCGAGCTCCCAACACGCTGGCCCGAGATTGTACTGGAGCACTTCCTGGAAAAGTCTCAAGAAAGCAGCAAGATAATACCATTCATCATGGACAATATGCTGCATATCGATCCGCATGTGCGAAAGACAGCATCGTACTGCGAAGAACAGGCGGCTCAACTTCTGGGCAAAATATTTCGAACCCGGAAATTGGACGGGTCGAAGACGTCCCAATCGGAGGACGCAGATTGGTGCGGCTCGTTAATCGCAGAACTCGGCTACCGGGGTTCTTCCAAGATCGACTCTATTCTTAATCCGTCAGACATCGATTGCGATGACGACGATAGTCAGACCATGTTCAAACTCTCATGCTCTCTACTGCCTCAGCCTGACTTCCAAGCCCAAGTTCCCGCGGACCAGCTTGTTGCGACCATCACAGAAAGAGAGCTCTGGTTCACCGAGGAAACTGACATTATCATGCCCACGATTGAAGAAGAAGCTTACCAAGAGGGAGCAATGCTCGATAGCCTAGCGCGTTCTACGCGTATCCGTCCCTTGCTCGACCTCTATCAGACAGTGGATGGGGACCAAGGCGGCAAGGATTCGGATAAAGAGAGATCGCTCAAGAAGAGAAGGTTAGGTTGACTTGAGTGAACTTCATAGTGTACTGTATGTGGAGAAGAAGAGGATTCAAGAGGCGAAGGTAAATTCCCGACGAACCGCTTTGTCCTCGAATAAAGCTACAGAGCACGTGGGTATTCCCTTTTGACATCAAGGAGTGCTATTGACATGTAGTCTTTGTACTACAGATATTTTAATTCGTCTCTAGGGAGATTTGGTTATTCTTTTCTCGGAAGTCTTTTTCTTTTGTTGAGTCGTCACGCGGATCTGTGTGACCACTCTTTAGTCGAGCCCACTTGCTCTTGTGTACACAACATACGGAGTTCACCTTCTCGACTTCGCTAGCTTTGTCATCTTTCTTTGTAGTGAGAGATACTGATTTGATTTATTGAATATTTATGCATTGATCGCATTTGGCAGCTAGCGAATATCTAATAGTGCGTAGTAGAAAGCAAAGGCATTACACACCTTTATATAATACGAGTAGGTGGGCTGAATGTAAGCAGATGTTTTCTCTCTCTGGAAAAACAGTGACCAAAAGCCAGATCCGATTAAATAAAAGACATAATGTCAGAGTTCCTCATGGAAGCTTTCAATGGATACATATATGTCATCCACTTGTTGTACTACCAGAAGCAGTATCTGAGAATGTGCTATTAGAATGACACAAAGAAAAGGGCGATGGAGTCAAAGAAGATTGAAAACAAGTCATTGAAGCAAAGACTAGGTTTTTCTTTGAACTAATTCAACACAGCGAATAGACCTTTGTTTATTTAGGTCTTGTTCGCCACACAGACCAGCTGAAACTTGGATGCTTCCTTGCAGCTCCTGTATTGGACCGTGTAACGTCGGGTGCTTGCTTTTCTCCCTTTACCCTGAGTACATATTTAATGTCCAGCGCATCCCAATCATCTTCCCAATTCTGACTGTTACGCCAGCCATCTCGCATTTTCCGACGCGCCCAGGCACAATGCCAGCCACATCGTCAGTTAGGGATGAAACCCCTACGTACACCGCAGAGGATTTACTCTCCCTTGATGACGGACAGTTCACTGAATTTGTGAAGCGCTGCGAACGCCCAGAGGGCGGATATGATTTTTCAAGCGCGTCAGATCTCCACCTGATGGTAGAGTCCCGACGACAATTGCTTTTCGAAAAGTTGAGGTACGGAATTTTTTTGAGGGTCCTAGTTTGTCTATATATGGTCTTATCTTCTAATCTTGAGTAGAACTGCCATGCGACAGCTAGCGAAAACAACTGAGCCTACCCTCGATATCGATACGCTCACAAAACGCTTGCTCGATGTCGCTGAAGGCCCAAATACCCCTCGTAAATACACCCGACGGGGGTCGCGCGATAGAAACACCAATTCTACCTTGTCTCCTTCATCGTCTGATGACAGAGATATGGAATTGCTGCGTCTTGAGGAACTCCTTCAGTATGGTGGTAGGCCTGTGGCTCTCGACATTGCGTCGCTGACTGAGAGTGAGCGAAAGAAACTCCCATGGTTGAGTGACCCATACTCATGGTCCAGCGATGAAGTACCCAAGTTTTTTGCCGTACAAGCAGATCGCTGGTGGGACTTCATCAAATGGCAGGTGGATAACCGAGGAACAGAGGCCGAGGTTGGAGACTATGGCTTCCCCCAGTACCTAGAGGCACACAGGCGCCAAGGCTTGCGAGAACGCTATCCAGAATCGGGTCCCGAGTATGACGAGTCAACTGCACGAATGTGGGAGTCGACTCCAAAGTACTGCGAAGTCCCTGGCGGAAGTTTTCAAGCATACCAAGAAGCAGTCAAGAAACGTCTGGCATCTCACAACTTCACTCGGGAGTTTCGATTGGAAGCTGACCCGCGTCAACAAGATACCTGGACAACATGGGTTGAGTATCTTAACTTCGAATACTTTGAGAGAGATAGGCTCGCTGCTTTGTTAATGAGGTTGGAACAAGATTACATTAATGCCTGGGATAAATTCTTGGTTGTGGATTCGTCGAGATTTGATGCTTTCGGAAGGCCTCTAGCCGAACCTGAAGATAACTTTGGGGCCCTACAGCAGCGGGTAGACATTTTCATCCGAGATACTTACCCGTATCGCAGCAAGGAACCCTTTTTTCGCCACCAGCGTGTCTTGACGCGATGGATCCTTGAGCAGTTGAGTTTAATCGAGGCTGAGACCAAGCAACAACGCACAACTAAAGATTGTGGCCAAACCAAGTTTACGTCCAGCAAGAAAAGAAAACAAGCTGAGGATGACGAAGCTGATGACGAAGAAAGCGGACGCAGCCTCAAGAGATCGAAACAAGACGGTGTCTCAGGTCAAATCCCTGCTCAACAACTATCTCGAGGAAGACCAAAGAATTTCACTAAAGCAAGGGCATCTAAAAGGGGAGCACGAAAATCCCGTCTGCCTGGCCAACCAGCCAGCCCACAGGAAAATACAAAATTGGGCTCTCAAAAAAGCCAGTCCTCGAAACGAAGATCGTGCGCTGAGGCTATCGTTCTACCACCGCCGATTCGGCGTCGATCGCAACGGTTGCAAGCTCGGTTACAGGAACGTTTGTAAGCTAGTTGATAGCCGTGTACGAGGAGTGATAGCAGAGGTTGAGATATAATCTATTTGACTAGGGTAATAAGAGCATTTTATTGTGTTTCAAATTGACCTGCTCCATTTCACGAAGCCAATCTAATGTTAGTACTGAACCTGGGGTCAGTGTCTCAGCAGTTTGTTTCTCTCGCATGAATGCTAGGCCTTGAGAATATAATAGTTGCTGAGCTGATATTAAGTACTATTAGTTTTGAGATACCTCTGCCTACCTATGCACTTGGCCTACAGTTACGCGTCAACAGGTCCGCTAGTACCAAGAATTGTCACATTAAACTGAGCCTCGGGCTGTTGAATGGCGACAATTTTGCCGGCGGAAGCGTTTTCGGCTTGGCATTACAAACAATATGTACACTATGCAACTCTATGCCCAAGCAATCTTCAGGCAGCTTCTCGGCCTACCTACATACATAACTACCAAATAAGAGTTGGAACTAAAGATGGCCTCGGCCGAGCGTTATGCAGCAGAGGGGCTAACAGACATGAGAATGAGACAAAGGCAGTGGCACGAGCAGCAGGTCTCCCGGGATACCCCTGTAAATATAGCAAGAGAGTTATGAGGGCCACCCATGATTAGAGGATTAGAGGCGCTAGGTGGGTTGGTGGAGCAGACAAGGCAGACTACCCCCTTAATCCAACTCCGAGTATTACAGTATAATCAGAGCGTCATAAGACTACCCCTCCTCTTCATCAAAACCAAATTATACTGCTGGTCATACTACTCGCATCATCTTAAACTTGACATACCTGACCCCAGACATGTTATCACAGCATTCGAATTTTCAGTCCGAATGCCTGGACCAAGCCGGCTCTCTCTTTTTTACTCGCCTCCCGCGGGAGATCCGTGACCTTATCTACCAGCAGTACCTTGATGTCGATGCCATCACAGATGGAGTCGAAACGAACCAGCCCGAACACCTATTTCTCAACGAAGAACAGCCTTTCAAAGGCGATAGCATACCGCTTGAAGCTAGCTGCAAGAAAATATTGTCGGAAATGCGATGTGTGAGGCAACTGCGGGAGGTGGCCATGACCTTTTACTCGCCTTGGAATTTCCGGCTCCAACTCGCAGTAAAAGGCCGTCTTGACTGGGCTTGCGTCCAGAAGATTCGCCTTCAACTCCGTAACGAAGACAGGTTCGATCTCAGAGGCGCAGAGTTCACTAAGAAAGCTCTTTTGCGGACGAGAGAGCTGAAGATTTTGTATATTGACTGCTCCTCATTCAACGACGCCTCTAACAGAGCAATTGGGCCCAATATTGTTATCTCTAGCGCAGATTCCAGTTCCCAAGACGACGAAGATGAAGCGAGCGAGGAACTCTTTGCAAAATCGCATTGGATAGAGAGCTTGCTTGATAATTGTGGCAGGCAGCTGGAAAGGCTGGAAATGGTGGTACTTAGAGGCAAAGGCTGCTATCCAACGTTCTGGCCGCAGCAGGTCAGGCAATTTGTCAATGACAATGTCGAGGTGATAGAACTAGACTAGATCTGTGTGCACATTGGCGGGGACGCGGTACGGGACTTTTTTCAGTTCCCTAATAACTTCGATCAAGAAAAGTTTGGCTTTCGACGCGCACCACCAGTCGCCCACCTATCAAAATAGACCAAAATAATATGAGCACTGATTTATTTCTTTGAAGGCAGTAAGTCGGATTTTTTTATACCTACCCTTAGGGGGGCTATATTTACAATCAAGAGGGTCAATAAAGCTACATCGTATGACTCCAAATTCAGGTTTACAGAATTCTGTTGTTTGTAGTAGTTAACCAACTTAACCAACCCCACGCTACGACCTTTGTCGCTCTTTTTGAGTTGAACATTGAAGAAAAGAGCGGCGTTTGCATTACGGGCAATTATTTTTCTTCATGCGCTGCTAAAAAATGATCATGATGGACACCAAAGATGGCAACTACAAATTATCTATATAGGACAGGATGTAAAGCCCAAGTGATAACAATAACTTGATTACAATGTAAGGACAGAATTTTGGTAACAATTTATTTAGAAGCCTACAATTATGCTTCACGTATATTGTGGTGCTTGTCGCGTGAAGCTTGCGTTAGAATATTTACGATAATGTAAAATAAACACCTAATAATAAACTCACAGCACTAAGCTTCCCTCTTACATCTACAGGTACCCCACTTTTTAGGTACCTAACTACTAAAAACCCTTACTTTATTTAACTAACTATTAAATAAAATAACCTTATTTTTTACTTTTATAATTTTATTTAAGGACTTTAAAAAAATAAAAATATTTATAAACCCTTTAGACTTTTAAAATAAATTAAACCTTATTACCCCTAGACCTATAATAGCCCCCTAGCCTTAGAAAAAAGTAACTTTCTTTAGCTTAAAAATAAAAAAAATTATAATTTTTTTTTTTACCTTTAAAAAAAAAAAATATTTTAAAAAAGCTTTTAGTATTATGACGTCCTGACCTAATACTTAAATAGTATAGGGTAAGTTCCTAAGGTAATAAGCCAAGGTTAATTAGTTTATATTAGTAAAAAGGATAGGAAGTAGCTTTAAGCAGATATAATTATAAAGTAAGTAAAATATAATAAAGATTTAGTTTATATTTAATCTTAATACTTTATTAACAACTATTTATTTTAATTATTTAAAAAGTATAGAAAATTAAATTTTATATATTTAGTTATTCCTAGTAGCTTATTTAATAAAGTTTTATTATACTTAGTAAACCTATAACCTTAGTATTAAAGCTTATATACTATAATATATATATTTTAGTAAGCTAATAAAGCCTAGTTATAATTAATTATTTTCCCTATAGTTTTTCTAAAAAGTATATACTTTAGATTAGGTTATAATATAATACCTCCTTTTTATTAATTTTATTTTTAAAGCTATATATATAAATTAAGTTATCCCCCTTTTTTATTCTTTAGGTAATTTCTTTTTTATTTATAAAATATTTCGTAACGTTACTAAGTAATAATAGTTATTTATTAGAAGTAAATTAATAAAAAATTAAAAAATAGTAGTATTAATAATTAAAACTATTAATATTATTATTATACTTTATTTCTTTTATAAAATAAAAGGTTTACTTTATAAAATAATAAAAGGGTATAATTAATATAAAAAGTATATATATTATAGTTATTTTTATAATAAAAATAGAATTTCTTTAGTAGTAGGTAAATATATTTTACTTAGTATAAGGTTTTATAGCTAATAATAATTAATATAGTAATTAACTTTTAAAAAAAAATATTTAAATACTAAAAAGTATTAAATTAAATAAAAGTTATTTTAGTAATAATAGTAAATAATATTATTAACTTAGTAAATAAATAAAAAATTTTCTTAATTAACTTAGTTATAAAAGTAGTAGAAATAAATTAATATTTATAATAAATAAATACTTTACTATAGTACTTATTTTTTTAATAAATTAAATAAAGTAAAAAAGGCGGAGTTTAAGGTAATAATTAATATTTAAACAGTAGAAGTAGTAAATATTATTAATTAAAATATAATTTTTAATAATACTTTCCTAGATTTTTTTAAAATTACTATTAATCTTTCTTTTTCTTAAATCTTTAATTTAAAGTATAAAATTTTAAATCTTTCCGTAATATAAAAGGGTATTTATATAGCTTTTTCTTTAGTTCTATTTTTTAAGTTTATTTTTAAATAGTTAATATTAAGAGTTTTAAGTATAATCCTAAGTTCTTTTATAAGTTTTAAATTAGTTCTATTAAATTAAAGCTTTTAATAAGTTCCTAGGTATTATAAATTAGGTTATATCTTTTTTATTTAACTTAGTATTTAATCTTATTATTCTTTTCTAAGTTTTTTTATACTACTAAGACTTTTTTAACTTTTTATTCTTCTTTATCTTTAATAATAATAATTTTATTTAAAATTAGTTTTCCTATTACTTTATTAATTTATACTTTTTTTAAAAATAATATATAAAATATAAGGTATTTTAGCTATATACTTTCTAATATTTTTAATTTATAATTAATATTACTAATTTTTTTTAAAATTTTAAATAGGCTGATTTTTTTAAAATCTAGTTTATTATTTAGTTAGTTTATTTTAATATTTAGTATTTTATAGCCTTATATATATTAAAGTAGGTAGATTATATTCCCTTCTTAAAGGTTTAGTTCCTTAATTTTATTTTTATTTATATAATATTTTATATATTTTTAAATAAGTTTTAGTTATACCTTAAGTTTTTTATATAAGTTAACTATAAGTTTTACTTAAAGTTATACTTTATTAATATTAGGTCTTTTCTAAGGTAGCTTATATACTGAAGAAGTATATTTATATAAAGTATAAAATAATATTAACTTAGTAAATTTAGATTTTATATTATTATAATATAACTAAGTAAATAATAGTTTATTAACTTAATTATTTTATTATAAATTAATAAAATATCTTAAGTATTACTTAATAATTTAATTTATTTATTCTATTTAACTATTTATTTTAGAATAGTATATACTACTAAGTTTATAATTTACTTTAAGTTTTAATATTAATTTTTACTAAAACTTAAAGGTAAAAGTTTATCTTTTATTAAAAATAATTTCTTAAAGTATATTATAATTAGCTATTATTATTTTTAAATATATATATATAAAGTCTTTTACTAAATATAATTTTTAATAAAGTAAAAAGTATATTTACTTTATAAATTTATCTACTACTACTAAAATATTATTATAGGTTACCTTAGTAAAAGGTTCTTTAAAAAGTAATAAATTTATAATATAATTAAAAATAACTATTTCCTATAATAATTTTAATATTAGTAAAGGTTATAGTTTTCTATAAAGTTTATATCTTTTATATTTAATATATTAATACTTATCACAGGTTACTATAATATTAATAATAATTTTCTTTATTCCTTTAAATTAATATATTATAAATACTTATTAATATATAATTATAATACCTTAGTATTTAAATAAAGGGTATTTATAAATATATTTTATAACTTTCTTTCGTAAATTAGGAGGTACCTAATACTTATTTTTATTTATAAAGTATCTATCCTATATTATAACCTAAGATAAAAACTAATATAGTTTTTAATTTTTTATATATTTTTTAATTTTTTTAAAAAGTTTATTATATTTTTTTACTTTAAATATTAAATTAAAAGATCTTTATTTATAGTTACCTTATATATTTTAGTATAATATAATACCTTAGTAGTTGAGAATTTTTTAAAAGTAGTTAATCCTTTTACTAAGTATATTAACTTTTTTATTCTTTAATCTTTTATAATATATAAGCTTATAGTTAAATTTACTTAAGAATTTAAAATATTTTAATTATTTTTTAAATAACTTTTAAGTAAATATAAAATAAATAATATTTTAGTAATTAGTAAAGATTTTAATATAAAACTTACTTCTTTTATAATATTAACTTTACTATTTTAGGTAGTTTTTAATTTTTAAGAATTTTTTATTATAGATTATATAATTAAGTTTAGCTTTATTAAGCTTTTAGAAGTAGAATATAATAAAGTAAAATTTCCCTTTATTATTTTATTAACTTAGTACTCCTTCGATTATATATTTTAATATATTAGTTTTAATTTTTATTAGTTTTTTTAGATTATATATAGCTAAAATAGGTTTTAAAGTTATAGTTTATTTAATTACTTAGAATACTTATTTTACTTTTTTTATTTATTTAAACTTTTAATCTTTTTTTATTATATTAGTTAAAGGTTAAGCTAAGACTAAGAAGTTTTAAATAAAGTATTAATAGTAATTAACTAATTTATAAAAACTTTATACTTCCTTAATTAATATTAACGTTAGCTATTTATTAATTATAGTAACTTTTTTTAAATTTATTTATATAGTTCTAGGGGTAATAATATATTTTAAAAATTCTACTTTTTATATATAAAATCGGTATTTTTTAGGGTTTATAAAAAGATAATTATTTTATAATACTTAAAGTACTAAGTGTATATATTCTTTATACTTTTTTTTAGTTTTAAAATATATTAAAATATTATTTAAATAAATAATAATAAATTTATTTTAATATTTCCGCAGGATATAGTTAATCCTTTTTTAAAAAGATACAGGTATATTTATTAATCCTTAAGGTATTACTAAAAACTTATAAAATTCTCCTAAAGTATTAAAAGCTATTATCTATTTATATCCTTTTTTTATTTATATTAATCCGTAAATATTAATAAAATCTAACTAAAAGTATATTATAGCTTTTTATAATTAGTCTTATACTTTAGATATTAAAGGTAAGGGAGTCCAGTTTTTAATTATAATATTATTTAACTATTAGTAATTAATAACTAATTATAGTTTCTTATTTTTCTTTAAAATAAAAATAATAAAGTATTATACTAAGGAGTTAAAAATTTTAATATATTTTTTTTCCTTTTATTTTTATATTTATTTATTAAAAGTATTTAGTTTTAACTAATTAAGGTTATATAATAAAAAGTACTTTAGTTATTTCCCTTTTTTTAATTCTATTATATAGTCCTATTTAGTATATAATAGTATTTATATACTTCTATTTAAATTAGTTAAGGTCTTTTAAAATAAAGCCTTAAACTTTTAATATTATTTTAAAATATTAACTATTAGATTTATAGGTTTTTCTTTTCCTTAGTTATTTTTTTCCTTTATAATTTCTAAAAATTAATTAAGCTTATATAAATTTTATTTCCTTTTAGTAAACTTTTTTAAAAATTAAGCTTCTGTAGTTTTAAATTATTTCTATTACTACTACATAGGAATTTTTTTAAGCTTTAGGAATTAAAGTTTTTAACTTCCTTTATCCTCTTTCTAATTTAAAGTTTTTTTATTATTTTATTAATAAATTAAGCCTTTACTTTATATTATTAAAAGTTTATATTAGTATAACTATAGTATACTTAAAATAATATTATATTTTAAAGTATTAATAATATTATATACTACTAAAGTAATTTAATTAAATACTTTAAAATATAAGTAATTAGTTTATCTCTTTACTTATTTATTATTATATTTAAATTATTTTCCTTCTTTATAAAAAAATTAGTATAGTTTTTTCTTTTATATTTATAATAACTATAAGTATATTATAGTTATAGTTAATATATAGTTCTTATTTACTTCAGAGTTTATTAAAACTTTAAGCAGTTTTTTATTTTATATTATTATAAAAGTAATCTTTTTTTTAAAAACTATTTATTTTTTATTACTATTATATTTATATTTCTTTTTAAAAAATATAAATTCTTTATTAATTTTATAATACTTTTTATTTAAAGACTACTTTAGTTTTTTAAATATTAATCTTTAATCTTACGTAATATATATAATTTATAGTAAGGGTTTTTATAATTTTCCTATTCTACTACTTTATAATATAATCTTATTTACTTAATATAAATTTTACAAGTTATTTAATTATTTTATAGATTATCTAAGGTTTTTTAATATTTATAATATCTTCTAAGTAATTCTTTAGGTACTTTTATATAAGTTTTAAAGTTAAATTTAATTCTATATAATTAATTTACTAATTATTATCCTATAGCTTATATTTTTTTTAAAACTAAGTTATACTAATCCTTTAGCTTATACCTTTAGTATTTAAGGTAATTTAGTTTATTATATTATTAATACTATTTAAAGGTATATACTTTAGTTCCTTTATTTTAATTATACTACTAAATAAGTTTTAAAGTTTAGTAAATAGTATATTAATAATTTAAGTAGTTTTTTATTTATTTATTATTTCTATATTTATAAAGTATAGTTAAATAGGGTTTAAGTATTGTAATTTATAATTCTTAAAACTTATAGGTAACCTTCTATTTACTATACTATTTCTTATAGTAAAGGTCTATAATAAAAATTACTAAATTTTATTATAAAAAAGTATTATATTTTACTTTTTATTTTAAATAATATATATATTAATAAATAATATAGTTTATTTAATAAATCCAGTAGTAATTATTATTTATAAAATTAATCTAAGGGTAGTTTTAAGGTACTTATTAATATTTTTCTTTAAGTTCCTATATTTTATCTATATTTAAACTTATAATAATTTATTATTTTTTATTATATAATTACTATTATATAAGTTTATTTTAAATTTTTTAGTAAATAAAAGTTTTAATATTTTATTTAAGGTTATAAATATTAACTTATTATTAAAGCTTAATAAGTTTATTAATTTCCTTAGATTTACTTTTAATAAAGTTAGTAATATTTCTAATTTATCTTTTATATAATAGTAGCCTATAGTTTTATTAAGTTATAACTTTAAATATAGGGTTTTTAACTAAATTAAGTATATTTTTAAATAAGGTTTTTAGTTCCTTTAATTCTCCTAGTTTTTTTTTATATTAAGGGTAGCTATTATTTTTTTATTATAATAAGTTAAAAGATTATTCTTTTTTTTCTAAAAGAAGGTTTTCTTTTCTTAATTTTAGGATCTTATCCTTATATTCTTTTTTAAGTACTTAGCAGTTGTAGGTTATATACTTTATTTTACTACAGTTATAGTACTTAAATTCTTTTTTATATTATAGAATATTTAAATCTATTTTTTTAAATTTACTACTATTATCTTTAGCTATTTCTTTATTTTATTTCTTACTTTAATTAGCTTAATAATTATTTTATTAATATTACTAAGTAATACTATTTTTAAGTTTATATAATAAATTATTAGCTTAAATATAAACGTTTATAAATAAAACTAAAGTATAAATTATTTAATTAATATTATATACTTTTACTTTAACTTTTAGCTTAAGTTTATTATAAAATCGTTTAATAAAAGCTAACTTATTTTATTTAATATAAAAGGTTATATTTTAAAACTTTATAATATAGTTTAAGTATTTCCCTTTTTAATATATATTAGTTAAAATATTTTCAGTTATTTAGTTTTTATTAATATTTTTAAATATTTTTTTTAATTTAGTAATATATTTATTATAATTACTAAAAATTTATTAAGTTTATTTTTTTACTTCTTTAGCTAAACTTTTTAAGTAATTATCTAAAATAAGTCTAAATTATTTTAAAGTAGTACTTTTAAAGTATAAAGTAGTAAAATAAATTTTTTTTTTAGTATTATTAAAAGTATTTTTAAAATCTTTAAAGTATACTTTAAATTAAATTAAGTATAAGTAAAATTCTTTAATATTTTCTTTAAATATAAAAAGTAGCTGTTATTTAATAAAAATTCTAATATTAACTACCTTAGGTTTATTTTTATTTAATTTATTAACTAAACTTTATTAAACCTTATATATATTTTAAATAAATATAAAAAGTTTAATATTCCTAAAGGTAGTAATATTTAATAAGTCTTATATAGTAATATTTTTATTTTTATCTTTAGTAAATATACTAAGGTTAATAGTTAAGGTTACTTTAGTTTTAGGTATAATAGTTTATATTACTTAAAGGTACTTAGTATTTTTTTAAATAAAAGTTATTAATATATAATATTTTAACCTAATACTTAAATAGTATAGGGTAAGTTCCTAAAGTAATAAGTTAAGGTTAATTAGTTTATATTAATAAAAAGAATAAGAAGTAGCTTTAAGTAGATATAATTATAAAGTAAGTAAAATATAATAAAGATTTAATTTATATTTAATTTTAATACTTTATTAATAATTATTTATTTTAGTTATTTAAAAAGCGTAGAAAATTAAATCTTATATATTTAGTTATTCTTAATAGCTTATTTAATAAAGTCTTATTATACTTAGTAAACCTATAACCTTAGTATTAAGGCTTATGTACTATAGTATATATATTTTAGTAAGTTAGTAAAGCCTAGTTGTAATTGGTTATTTTCCCTATAGTTTTCCCAAAAGGTACGTACTTTAGATCAGGTCGTAATATATTTACTACTTTAGTATTATAGACTTTTATATAAGTAAAAGGGTTATATATTATAGTTTTTTTAAAATTATAGTATATAATAGCTTTTTATTTTATATTACTTTATTTATTTTAGGACTTATTTAAGTAAGTAAAAAAGGTAGACTTAAGGAGGTTATTAAAAAGTTTTAGGTATTTTTTTACTACCTTTAACTTTAGTAAGCTTTTAAAATTTAATTTAATTTAAATAGCTTTATTATTTTTAGTAAAAAAAAAGAGTTAAATTATTTTTTTTACTAAAGCTATAATATATTATAGTTAAATAAAAAGGATTTTAAAAAGAAGTTTTTTATTAATATATTTATTAATTAAGTAGTTTTTATTTAAGTTTATAAAGTAAGCTATTATATAAAGTTTAATTTATATTATTTATATTAATGCTAAGGGGATTTTAAATTTTTTATAAATAATAAAAAGGTTAATTATCTTTTATATAAGGATAATTACTTTAACTACTACTTTAAAAAAAGATTTTAAAATTATAGTTAGTTTTACTAAGCTTATTTTTACTTATTTACTTAGGTTTATTATATTTTATTTACTTTTACTAAGTTAAAAAGCCTTTATTTTATATAAGGTTATAGAGGTAATATAGGCTTTAGCTACTATAATTACTATATTTAGTAAAAATTCTTTTTATATTTTATTTAAAAATCTTAAAAAATTAGCTATTTTAAAGGCTTTTTTTTTTTATAATCCTAAAGTATTTTTTAAATAAAAGTTATAAATTTAAGTATATTTTTAGCTATTAAACTAAATCTTAGAGAGCTATAATTTATTCCCTAAAGTTTACTTTTTTATTATAAATTTAAATTTTAGTTTTATAAAAATATATAAGTTTAACCTTATTTAAGTTAAAAAAAACTATATTTTTATTACCTTAGTTTAAGGTATTTTTTAATTTTTACTAAAGTTTTTAAGTAGTTTCTTTAGTATTAGCTTTTACTATTATAATATTAATATTATTTATATATTTAAACTAAGTATTAGGGTTATTAAGCTTTAGGCTAAGGAAGAAGTAAAATATAAAAATAATAAAGGAAATAAAGGACTTTTATAAGGTTTTATACTTTAGTTTTATCTTTAGGAAGGTAATTTTATAGCTATTTTAAATAAAGGCTTTATATTTATTTATAAAAAAATTAATTTATTTTATAAAAAAAGGGGGCTATTTTTATTTTTTAAATTTATATATTAAGTAGTTATATATTATTATATTAAAGGTATTAAAAATATTAAATATAAAAAAGGAGATAATAAAGCCTTATACTAAGGTAACTTTAGTATTATATAATAAGTAAGTAATTAAGTTTATTATAAACTTTTTTAAAAAGGCTTTAAAATATTATTTTAGTAGTATTTTATATTTTATTATTAAAAAAAAAACCTTTTTAATTAGAAGTTTTTTAAAGTTTTTTTTTTATATAAGAGAGTAGGGAAATAAGCCTATAGCCTTTATATATAATATATACTTTCTTTAGCTTCCTAGGTTTAAGAATAATAGTAATTTTTATACTTTAGAAGAAAAATAAGTAATATTTTATTATTAAGTATTTATAAAAGAAGTTAATAATATATTTACCTATAGTAGATTAAGCTAATTATAAAAAAATAATTAATATACTATTTATACTAAGCGTAGTATTACTTAACTTTATTATAGTTTTTTTAGCCTTTAATTTTAATATTATTTAATTTTAGTAGATATTTTTATTAATAAGTAAGTCTTTTTTCTATAGGTTTAAAATATTTTTTTTTATTATTTTATACTTAAGGAGTTTATTTTTAAAGAAGGTTATTTTTTTTATAAAGTTTAAGATATTTTTATTTTTATTTATTAAAGGAGGTAGTTAAAATTAATTTATTACTTTATATTACTTAGTTATTAATTAAATATTTTTAATAATACTAGCTTTTATAATAATTTTATTTTAGTAAGTTTATTTACTATAGTATATAATATTTCTAAGGGTTTTATAAGCTTTTTTTTAAATAAAAAAGCTATTTATTATTTTTTTATATATTTTATAAGTTACTTTATACTTTTTTAATTATTATAGTATACTATAGCTATTTTAATACTTAGTTTTACTAACTACTTTAATAACTTATTTAAAGAGGTTTTATAAAGCTTTAGCGTATTTATTTAAGTTAAATTTTAATAATATAATTAAATTAACTAAGGGAAGGGTTTAGGTAAAAGAGTATATAAGTTAGCTAAAATCTTTTTAATATTTTATTAAAATATATTTTTTCTTTACTTTTAAAGTTATTTTTAAAAGTTTAGGAAAGTTTATAATTATTATATAATAATTTAATTTTATATTAAAAGAGTAGTTAACTTTAATTAATATAAGGTAGTTTATAAAAACTAAGTTAATATATTTTCCTAAGTATTAAATAAATATATTTATTAAAGCTAGGAGGAAGTTATACTTTTCTACTTACTTTATAATTTTATTATTTATAAAGTTTATATTTTTACTAAAGTCTTAAAGTTAATATAAGGTATTAAAGTTACTTATAATAATTAAGTAAGGGGGAGGAGGACTTTATTTAATAAAGGTTTTTATAATTATATTTACTAAAGTTTTTTAGTAGACGTTAATAATAATATATTTATATACTTTTATTTAATATATATATTTATCCCCTAGGCTTAAGGAAGAAAGTTATTTACTAAGGAGATTTAAAGAAATTTTAATAAATATAAAAATAAAAGGTTTAATATTTTTTTAACTATTTAAGGGGTTATATACTTAATAACTAAGGTAATTTTTAGTTTATTTTTTATTTAAAGCTTTATTTTATTAAGTATAAGGTTCTTAAATTAATATAATATTATAGTTACTTTTTTATATTAATAATAAAGTAATATTTTAATATAAATTACTTTTTCTAATATTAATTTAAAAGATTTTAAAATTAGTATTTTTTTAGTAGCTATAATAAAGCTTATTATTTATAAGCTTATATTAAAGGGTTTATTAATTCCTAGGGGGGTATTAAATATATTTTTATTCCCTTTAGCTTTTTTTTTATTATTATTTAAACTAGCTATATAAACTATTAACTTAGTAAAGGAGGCTCTTTTATAAGGATTTTTTTTATTTAAGTTAACTTTAATAATAACTTTTTTAGCTAAAGCTTAAAGGGAAAAAGGTAAAGTTAAGCTAAAGATTAGTAATTATATACAGGGGCCTGTTTAGGTTTTTAGGTTAGTTATTTTTTTAATATTAAAGGCAGGGGCAAAGGTAGGGGTAGGTTTAGGTTTAAGTAAGTTAGCTTTATTATATTTTTACTAGCTTAATTTTTAAATTACCTAAAGTTAGACTTTAGTTATTTATACTTTTTCCCTATTTTTAATAATTAATTTAGTAAAATAGTTTAAGAATTTTACTATATAAGGATTATTATAGTTAATATACTAAAGTAAAAATAAGTAGTTTATTATAGTATTATTATATTTAAAAGCTAGTTTACTATATTTATAATACTTTTTTATCTTAGTGTAATTCTATAGGTTATAAAATTTAAAATATTAAAAGTATTAGGTAATATAAAGGGATTAGACTTAGATTTTTACTAAGAAGGAGTTATTAAAAAGTTTAAAGCTAGGTTTAATATTTTCTTTAAAGGAAATAAAGTAGTAGTATATATTAAAAAACTCCTTAAAGAAAGCCTTATAATAGGCTATAGGTAGGTTTTTAGCCCCTGCCTTAGTATATACTTTTTTAAAGATTAATATATTAGTAAAGTAAGTTTTATTTATATTTATATAAGTTTTTAATATATTATATATAAAAAAAACTCTTTAAGTATATACTTTTTTAATTTTTAGTTTTTTACTTTTTATTTATAATTAAAGTATAATAATTTTATTTTAAATATTTTAATTTTTACCCCTAAAAGTAAAGTTTAATTAAATTTTTTAAAAGTAAGTAATATTTTTATTTATAAATTTTAAGATTTTAATTAGTTTTTATTTAGCTTTAATAGTTAATAGCTTTTTTTATATATAGTTTAGTAAGACTTAAATAAAGATATAATTATTAGGTTTTTTTTTAAGTTTTTTAGTTTTATTTTTTAATTTATTAATAATATAGGCTAGCCTTTTATTATTAAAAGCTAGGTTCTTTAAGGCTATAAGTTTTTTTTATATTTTTTTATTATAAGTATTTTTATATAATATAACTTATACTTATATAACCCTAAGGCTACTTTAGCTTACTTTTTTAATAGTTATAAATACTTTTACTTTAGTAAGGTTTTTAATAAATTTTAATTTATTATTTTTATTATAAAATATATTAGTTAATATTATTTTATTAAGTTAAGTAGCTTTATTTTTACTACTTAATTTTTTAAGGTTTTTAAGCTTTTTTTTAGGGTTAATATAAGAGGTAATAAAGTTTTTTAATATAGTATTTAAGTATAATTAAACTTATTTTATTATTATTAAGGAAAGTTAAAAAGTATATTATACTAAGTAAAAGTTAATTACTATAATTATATTTAATATTATATTTTATTTAGCTTATTATTATATATTAATTTTATTAATTTAATTTATAATCTTACTTTTAATAAAAGATTTCCCTTTATTATTTAAGTTAATAGCTTTTTTTATATTATTAAAAATAAAAGTAATAAAACCTTTTAAAGCTATTTATATTATATAATACTACTATAGTACTTAGTTTTATTTTATTAAAGCTAAGTAAGGGTATTTTATTTATACTTATTACAACCTAATCTAAAGTATATACCTTTTAGGAAAACTATAGGGAAAATAATTAATTATAACTAAGCTTTACTAACTTACTAAAATATATATATTATAGTACATAAGCCTTAATACTAAGGTTATAGGCTTATTAAGTATAATAAAACTTTATTAAATAAGCTACTAAGAATAATTAAATATATAAAATTTAATTTTTTATATTTTTTAAATAATTAAGATAAATAATTATTAATAAAGTATTAAAATTAAATATAGACTAAATTTTTATTATATTTTACTTACTTTATAATTATATTTACTTAAAGCTACTTCCTATCCTTTTTATTAATATAAACTAATTAACCTTAGCTTATTACCTTAGGAACTTACCTTATACTATTTAAGTATTAGGTTAAAATATTATATATTAATAACTTTTATTTAAAAAAATACTAAGTACTTTTAAGTAATATAAACTATTATATTTAGAATTAAAGCAGCCTTAACTATTAACTTTAGTATATTTACTAAGGATAAAGATAAAAATATTACTATATAAGACTTATTAAATATTATTACTTTTAAAAATATTAAACTTTTTATACTTATTTAAAATATATATAAAGTTTAATAAAGTTTAATTAATAAATTAAATAAAAATAAACTTAAGGTAGTTAATATTAAAATCTTTATTAAATAACAGCTACCTCTTATATTTAAAAAAAATATTAAAAAACTTTACTTATACTTAATTTAACTTAAAGTATACTTTAAGGACTTTAAAAATATTTTTAATAATATTAAAAAAAAAGTTTATTTTACTACTTTATACTTTAAAAATACTATTTTAAAATAGTTTAAACTTATCTTAAATAATTACCTAAAAAGTTTAGCTAAAAAAGTAAAAAAATAAACTTAATAAATTTTTAGTAATTATAATAAATATATTACTAAATTAAAAAAAGTATTTAAAAATATTAGTAAAAATTAAATAGTTAAAAATATTTTAACTAATATATATTAAAAAAAAAAATACTTAAACTATATTATAAAATTTTAAAATATAACCTCTTATATTAAATAAAATAAGTTAGCTTTTATTAAATAATTTTATAATAAACTTAAATTAGAAGTTAAAGTAAAAGTATATAATATTAATTAAATAACTTATACTCTAGTTTTATTTATAAATATTTATATTTAAGCTAATAACCTATTATATAAACTTAAAAATAATATTACTTAGTAATATTAGTAAAATAGTTACTAAGCTAATTAAGGTAAAAAATAAAATAAAAAAATAGCTAAAAATAATAGTAGTAAACTTAGAAAAATAGATTTAAATATTTTATAATATAAAAAAAAATTTAAATACTATAACTATAGTAAAATAAAATATATAACTTATAACTGCTAAGTACTTAAGAAAGAATGTAAAAATAAGATTTTAAAATTAAAAAAAGAAAACCTTTTTTTAAAAAAAAAAAAATAATCCCTTAACTTATTATAATAAAAAAATAATAACTACCCTTAATATAAGGAAGAACTAAAAGAATTAAAGGAACTAAAAACCTTACTTAAAAATATACTTAATCTAATTAAGAACCTTATACTTAAAGCTATAGCTTAATAAAACTATAGGCTATTATTATATAAAAGATAAATTAAAAATATTACTAACTTTATTAAAAGTAAATTTAAGGAAATTAATAAATTTATTAAGCTTTAATAATAAGTTAATGTTTATAACTTTAAATAAAATATTAAAACTTTTATTTACTAAAAAATTTAAAATAAACTTATATAATAGTAATTATATAATAAAAAATAATAAATTATTATAAATTTAAATATAAATAAAATATAAAAACTTAAAGAAAAATATTAATAAATACCTTAAGACTACCCTTAAATTAATTCCGTAAATAATAACTACTACTAGATCTATTAAATAAACTATATTACCTATTAATATATATATTACTTAAAATAGAAAGTAAAATATAATACTTTTCTATAATAAAATTTAATAATCCCTATTATAGACCCTTATTATAAAAAATAGTATAGTAAATAAAAGATTATTTATAAATTTTAAAAATTATAAATTATAATACTTAAACCCTATTTAACTATACTTTATAAATATAGAAATAATAAATAAATAAAAAACTACTTAAACTATTAATATACTATTTACTAAACTTTAAAACTTATTTAATAATATAATTAAAATAAAAAAACTAAAGTATATACTTTTAAATAATATTAATAATATAATAAACTAAATTACCTTAAATACTAAAGGTATAAGCTAAAGGATTAGTATAATTTAGTCTTAGAAAAAACATAAGCTATAGAATAGTAATTAATAAATTAACTATATAAAATTAGATTTAACTTTAAAACCTATATAAAAGTACCTAAAAAATTACTTAAAAAATATTATAAATATTAGAAAACCTTAGATAATTTATAAAATAATTAAATAACCTATAAAATCTATATTAAGTAAATAAAATTATATTATAAAGTAGTAGAATAAGAAAATTATAAAAACCCTTACTATAAGTTATATATATTACATAAAATTAAAGATTAATACTTAAAAAACTAAAGTAATCTTTAGATAAAAGGTACTATAAGATTAATAAAAAATTTATATTTTTTAAAAAGGAATATAAATATAATAGTAATAAAAAATAAATAGTTCTTAAAAAGAAAATTATTTTTATAATAATATAAAATAAAAAACTACTTAAAGTCTTAGTAAACTTTAAAGTAAATAGAAACTATATATTAGCTATAATTATAATATATCTATAGTTATTATAAATATAAAAGAAAAAACTATATTAACTTTTTTATAAAAAAGGAAAATAGTTTAAATATAATAATAAATAAATAAAAAAATAAATTAATTACTTATATTTTAAAGTATTTAATTAAATTACTTTAGTAATATATAATATTATTAATACTTTAAAATATAATATTATTCTAGGTATATTATAGTTATACTAATATAAACCTTTAATAATATAAAGTAAAAGCTTAATTTATTAATAAAATAATAAAAAAACTTTAAACTAAAAAAAGGATAAAAGAAGTTAAAAACTTTAACTCCTAAAGCTTAAAAAAATTCTTATATAGTAGTAATAAAAATAATTTAAAACTATAAAAGCTTAATCTTTAAAAAAGTTTATTAAAAAAAAATAAAATTTATATAAGCTTAATTAATTTTTAAAAACTATAAAAGAAAAAAATAACTAAGGAAAAGAAAAACCTATAGACCTAATAGTTAATATTCTAAAATAATATTAAAAGTTTAAAGCTTTATTTTAAAAAACCTTAACTAATTTAAATAAAAGTATATAAATACTATTATATACTAAATAAGATTATATAATAAAATTAAAAAAAGGGAAATAACTAAAATACTTTCCATTATATAACCTTAATTAGTTAAAATTAAATACTTTTAATAAATAAATATAAAAATAGAAAAAAAAAAGATATATTAAAATTTTTAACTCCTTAGTATAATACCTTATTATCTTTATTTTAAAAAAAAATAAAAAACTATAATTAATTATTAATTACTAATAGCTAAATAATATTATAATTAAAAACCAGACTCCTTTACCTCTAATATTTAAAGTATAAGACTAGTTATAAAAAACTATAATATACTTTTAACTAAATTTTACTAATACTTATAGATTAATATAAATAAAGGAAGAATATAAATAAATAATAGTTTTTAATACCTTAGGAGAATTTTATAAGTTTTTAGTAATACTTTAAAAACTAATAAATATACCTATATTTTTTTAAAAAAGGATTAACTACGTCCTATAAAAATATTAAAATAAATTTATTATTATTTATTTAAATAATATTTTAATATATTCTAAAACTAAAAAAAAGTATAAAAAATATATATACTTAATACTTTAAATACTATAAAATAATTATCTCCTTATAAACCTTAAAAAATACTAATTTTATATATAAAAAGTAGAATTTTTAAAATATATTATTACCCCTAAAACTATATAAATAAATTTAAAAAAAGTTACTATAATTAATAAATAGCTAACGTTAATATTAGTTAAGGAAGTATAAAGTTTTTATAAATTAATTAATTATTATTAATACTTTATTTAAAACTTTTTAATTTTAGCTTAACCTTTAACTAATATAATAAAAAAAAATTAAAAGTTTAAATAAATAAAAAAAGTAAAGTAAGTATTTTAAGTAATTAAATAAGCTATAACTTTAGAACCTATTTTAGCTATATATAATCTAAAAAAATTAATAAAAATTAAAATTAATATATTAAAATATATAATTAAAGAAGTACTAAGTTAATAAAATAACAAAAGGAAACTTTACTTTATTATATTCTACTTTTAAAAGCTTAATAAAGCTAAATTTAATTATATAGTTTATAATAAAAAATTTTTAAAAATTAAAAACTATTTAAAATAGTAAAGTTAATATTATAGAAGAAGTAAGTTTTATATTAAAATTTTTATTAATTACTAAAATATTATTTATTTTATATTTACTTAGAAGTTATTTAAAAGATAATTAAGATACTTTAAATTCTTAAGTAAATTTAACTATAAGCTTATATATTACAAAGGATTAGAAAATAAAAAAGCTAATATACTTAGTAGAAGGATTAACTACTTTTAAAAAATTCCTAATTACTAAGGTATTATATTATATTAAAATATATAAAATAACTATAAATAAAGATTTTTTAATTTAATATTTAAAGTAAAAGAATATAATAAACTTTTTAAAGAAATTAAAAAGTATATAAAAAATTAGGAATTATATTAGTTTTTATCTTAGGTTATAATATAAAATAGATACTTTATAAATAAAAATAAGTACTAGGTATTTTCTAATTTATAAAAAAAAGTTATAAAATATATTTATAAATACCCCTTATTTAAATACTAAGGTATTATAATTATATATTAATAAGTATTTATAATATATTAATTTAAAGGAATAAAGAAAATTACTGCTAATATTATAATAACCTATAATAAATATTAATGTATTAAATATAAAAAATATAAACCTTATAGAAAACTATAACCTTTACTAATACTAAAATTACTATAAGAAATAATTACCTTTAATTATATTATAAATCTACTACTTTTTAAAAAACCTTTTACTAAAATAACCTATAATAATATTTTAGTAGTAGTAGATAAATTTATAAAATAAGTATACTTTTTACTTTATTAAAAATTATATTTAATAGAAGACTTTATATATATATATTTAAAAATAATAGCAGCTAATTATAATATACCCTAAGAAATTATTTCTAATAAAGGATAAACTTTTACCTTTAAGTTTTAGTAAAAACTAATATTAAAACTTAAAGTAAATTATAAACTTAGTAGTATATACTATTCTAAAATAAATAGTTAAATAAAATAAATAAATTAGATTATTAAGTAATACTTAAAATATTTTATTAATCTATAATAAAATAATTAAATTAATAAACTACTACTTACTTAGTTATATTATAATAATATAAAATCTAAATTTACTAAATTAATATTATTTTATACTTTATATAGATATACTTTTTTAATATATAAGCTACTTTAGAAAAGACCTAATATTAATAAAGTATAACTTTAAGTAAAACTTATAATTAACTTATATAAAGAACTTAAGGTATAGCTAAAACTTATTTAAAAGTATATAAAATATTATATAAATAAGGATAGGATTAAGGAACTAAACCTTTAGGAGGGGAATATAATTTACCTACTTTAATATATATAAGGCTATAAAATACTAAATATTAAAATAAATTAACTAAATAATAAACTAGATTTTAGGAAAATTAGCTTATTTAAAATTTTAAAGAAAATCAGTAATATTAACTATAAATTAAAAATACTAAAAAGTATATAGCTAAAATACCTTATATTTTATATATTACTTTTAAAAAAAGTATAAATTAATAAAATAATAGGAAAATTAATTTTAAATAAAATTATTATTATTAAAAATAAAAAAGAATAAGAAGTTAAAAAAGTCTTAGTAGTATAAAGAAACTTAAAAAAGAATAATAAAATTAAATACTAAATTAAATAAAAAGGATATAACCTAATTTATAATACTTAGAAACCTATTAAAAGTTTTAATTTAATAAAACTAATTTAAAACTTATAAAAAAACTTAAGATTATATTTAAAACTTTTAATGTTAACTACTTAAAAATAAACTTAAAAGATAAAACTAAAGAAGAAGTTATATAAATACCCTTTTATATTATAAAAAGATTTAAAGCTTTATACCTTAAATTAAAAATTTAAAAAGAAGAAGGATTAATAATAACTTTAGAAAGATCTAAGAAAATATTACTAAAAACTATACTTTAATTAATAATATCTACTACTTCTACTACTTAAATATTAATTATTACCTTAAACTTTATTTTTTTTACTTTATCTAACTTATTAAAAGAATAAGTACTATAGTAAAATATTTATTTACTATAAATATTAATTTATTTCTACTACTTTTATAACTAAGTTAATTAAAAAAATCTTTTATTTATTTACTAAGTTAGTAATATTATTTATTATTATTACTAAAATAACTTTTATTTAGTTTAATATTCTTTAGTATTTAAATATTTTTTTTTAAAAGCTAATTACTATATTAATTATTATTAACTATAAAACCCTATATTAAATAAAATATACTTACCTATTACTAAAGAAATCCTATTCCTATTATAAAAATAACTATAATATATATACTTTTTATATTAATTATACCCCTTTACTATTTTATAAGGTAAACCTTTTATTTTATAAAAAAAATAAAGTATAATAATAATACTAATAGTTTTAATTACTAATACTACTATTTTTCAATTTTTTATTAATTTATTTCTAATAAATAACTATTATTATTTAGTAATACTATAAGGTATTTTATAAATAAAAAAGAAATTACTTAAAAAATAAAAAGGGGGGATAACTTAACTTATATATATAGCCTTAAAGATAAAACTAATAAAAAGGAGGTATTATATTATAACCTAATCTAAAGTATATACTTTTTAAAAAAACTATAGGGAAAATAGCTAATTATAACTAAGCTTTATTAATTTACTAAGATATATATACTATAGTATATAAGCCTTAATACTAAGGTTATAGGCTTACTAAGTATAATAAAACTTTATTAAATAAACTATTAGGAATAACTAAATATATAAGATTTAATTTTTTATACTTTTTAAATAACTAAGATAAATAGTTATTAATAAAGTATTAAAATTAAATATAGACTAAATCTTTATTATATTTTACTTACTTTATAATTATATTTACTTAAAGCTACTTCTTATCCTCTTTGCTAATATAAACTAATTAACTTTAGCTTATTACCTTAGGAACTTACCCTATACTATTTAAGTATTAGGTCAGGATATTATAAAATACCTTTAAAATAATAAAGCTAGCTAAAGTTTATATTTTTAAAAACCTAAATATTTAAAAAGTTTTACTTTTTTTAAATAATTTAATAATAGTAAATAAAATCTTAAGGCTAACCCTTATATTATCCTAAGGAGCTTATATAAGGTTATATTAAATTACCTAAAGGCTGCTTTTATAAATAATTATAAAAATAGCCTAAGTCCTAAGTTATAAAAATATATTAAAAAATAAAAAAGCTAATTAACTAATAAAAAAAAGTTTAAAACTCCCTTACTATTTAAAATACTACTTTACTATTATTTATATTAAAAAGTAAGTAAAAAAAAAATATAAGAAAATATAAAATAATAATTAAAATAATAACTACCTAAAGTTCTATAAGGCTAGTAAATAAAGCCTTTATAAAGCTTTTTTTATACCTTTAGAGTTATATTTCTTATACTTAATTTTATATTAACTACTAATTAAAAAATTTAAATATAAAAACTTTATAAAATACTATAAAAAATTTAAATATAATATTAAATTTATTTATAAATATAAAAAGCTAAGAATATAAAGATACTTTATAAAATACTATATAATAGCCTTTTTCCTCTTTAATATATTAAAAAGGGAAGTATACTTTAAAACTACTTATATTAAATACCTCCTTAATAATAAGGGGTATAAGGACTTTTAAAAATTAGTAAAGGAAATAAGCTTATATAGCCCCCCTTTTATAAAAATAAATATATAAAATAAAATTAATATTTTCCCCTTTTTCTTTATTATATTAAAACATAGTAAATACTTAATTTAAACTTAACGGCTCCTACCGTCCTAATACCTAGATAAGGACTTATATAACTAGCTTACTTAGTAGACGTTAATAATAAAACAAATAAATAAACATAAACTTACAGCACCTACTGTCACTAGGATGCTTTCCCCATACGGCCAATCGTTAAGAGCTGTCTTCATGTTTATAGTAAACGATACACCAGCCCAGTCTGTGATACACACTACAGTGACCAGTAGATGGATGGCCAGCTAAGGGCCCAAGACTCTCGGGCTTTTCTAAGAGCACCATGAGTAGCCGATGTCGGTCCCTCAGAGTCCAAACTTTTTATGTAAAGTATAATTCATGCTGTTGTATGACAGAAGTAGACTATTCATAGAGATAGGAGGCTTCAATTACCTCTTCTTTTACAGAGGCTATTGTTAAACCGCATTTACGAACCAGTATTATCGGATTGCAATGACGAATATTAAGAATCTTGATACAATTGCATCACTAGACTAGCATTTATATGTTAGGTGATGGCCCGTTATGATATTACAGAATGTTAAAGCCTGATTCGCAATCATCGCAAGGATTTTCCTCGTTACTCTTCCCTTTTACCAATTAGCAACATTGGCGAAGACGTTACCGCAATTAACCGATAATTCTTAATTCATGGATATGCTGTGCGACGTAATGGCTTACTCTAGGCGTTGATCAGTCGGCGACCATACGGCAGTGGCTTGGAGGGCTGAACCACTAGACCTCGATCCAGAACCCGGAGCCTGCGAGGGCGGCTATTCCCATTTGCTGTTCACTTGGGGAGAAAAAGAATAAGCAAAATAAAACCAATAAAGGCGTCGGATGGTCCTTGCGCTTCTGATAGCTCACATTGACCCGTTACCTTTTTGCTCTTGATGGCAGGCCTGAGCTAAGCTGTCCTATTCAATCAGGAAAAAGAAGCGAAGGCTGTATCGTGGTGAGCTTTGTCGGCAGTTCTAGAACGTCTTAGCCTAAATGTCGCATGTTGATAATAATGACATTGACTGGCTGCCAAGATATACATGGTATAATACGTAAGGCCAAACAGGGGAGCATATCTTCTCTGTTAGTGGCTGATGCATTCTACGAGTTGTGAACTCTCTCATAGCTGGCTGACGTTAGTTCTGCAGGGAGGAATTTCAGCTTTAAAAACAACTTTCAGCTGTTCTAAGACGATAGCAAGACTGCAAGTCTGAACGGCACGTGTAACGACTCAGGTTAAATCCTTCACAAGTCGAAATCTATTTCCCTTATAGACACCTCTTTGCTTCTTAAAACTTTCACCATGGCTGAACTATAATATAACCCAAAATGTAACCCGACTTGGACATATTTCTACAAAGGACGAGTCGTCTCATACCCAGTCTACAGTCCAAGTGCCTTAACATTTATTATTGGTTTCCCTATGACGCTTGTCTTCGCCCTGCAGAAGGATTTCTTACATGCCGTCAATATATTGCCAATAGATTGTCTCACACATCATCTCAGCCGTCTTCGGCTTTCTCAGCCAATAGGCTCGTTGCATCAGCCTATTGGCTATCTAGTAGGAGCATTGACCACTCATCCTTTATACGCCTCCTCATGTAAGTGGCAAATAGCCTTGTTTCGCTTTCACCGAGCCGCGCCTCCACTCTCGTAAGGCTGCGGCTCAACCAAGATGCCAACATTCCATCCTAAAGTTTATGATCAAACTCATAAATTAATACAATAACTTTATTACTTCAACTCTTTTATGCCAACAGGCGAAGAATAATGAAATACCTAGTGTTCAAGAAACCAGCGGACAAACGATATTATTGGTGCCCGCTGGGATTTCCAAATGTATAAATTTTAAGACATGGATAGGCGAATATGGAGGATTGCTTATGAAGGATTCACCACAAGGCGAAGCAGTACACCGAATGACAACATAGGTAATACACAAACATATATAAGAGGGTGTGAAGAGCCAGTCTCTAGCGCAAACATCACTTCTCTTCATTCCTCTCATCCGCATCCCAAGAAAACAACTTCATCGTCTATACTACACTATGAATCCCGATCCTACCTTTCAGGGCAGCCAGCTCAGGCCAGGAACCGCAGCCTATGATCAGGCAAACGACATATACGCCACGTCCACCTATGGAAAAGAGCGTAACATGAACCCTGGAGAAATTCTACAACCTACGTGTGTAGAAGATATCCAAGGTGTTGTTAGATATGCCAACAAAGTTGGTAAGCCAATTGCCATCAGGACTGGTGGTCATCAGTACAGCGGTGCTTCTTCAACTGGACCCAATGGCATTCAATTGGACTTGGAACTCACATTCCGAGACCCGAAGAAGGACCTTGTCTTGATCCGCGATACCGAAAACGACAAGGTCTACATCAAAGCAAGCGTCAGTTGGGCTCTGGCTGAGGTTTATGACTTCCTCCTTGCAAATGGTGTCTTTATGCCGACAGGCCAATGCGCTACGGTTCATCTCGGAGGACATGTCCAGACAGGTGGCTACGGTATGCTAGCTAGATCCTTTGGACTTCTTGGAGACTACATCCGTGAGCTCGAAATCGTGGACCACAATGGCGAAGTGGTCACGGTGACCAAAGAGACGCAGCCTGACTTGTTCTTTGGTCTTCTCGGCGGCAGCCCCGGCAACATCGGGGTCTTGACGCATTTCAAGGTCGAAGTCCAAGATGATAAAAAGTACCAAGGCTCCAAGGGACTCTGGATGGCGTTCCACTACCGTCAAGACACCTTGAAGGAGCTCCTCGACCTCTTGGTGGAGAAAGCGGAAGACCCAAACTTTCCGCGCAGCTACGACTTCACCGTCAATGTCGTCAGTAGAGAGTCGAATCTCCTGGACCTTTTCCCCGGCTCAGAAGACGAACTCAAAGAGACATTGCCAGATAACATCCACGATGGCAAGAACAATATAGCTAATGTATTCAAGTTCAAGTATGCAGTCATTGTTGTATACGCGCAATGGGTCAACTTGGGGACCGATAAATTCTCCCCAGACCTCTTCAACCGCATCAAGCACGCCACTCATGATCTTTTCAAATTCTACAAGGAGACCCCTGAAGGGACTCCCATGTCCTACATTACATCTATGTGGCTCTTCAGAAGCCGACGAGAGTTTCCCTACCCGTACATCAAACGCACCAACACGACCAACTCGACCACGCTCTCCAAGACCGGTTGGTCCGACTGGTTCTCTGGGCGTATCGACGAGATTCTCTCTGTCAAGGGCAACGGTCTGTGGGTCTCGTCTCAATTGCAAGTTTATGGCGGAAAAGACTCCATGTTCAGGAACAACGCAAACAACGGCACTGCTTATGGATGGAGAGATGCCACCCTTAGCGGAACCTGGGACGTCTTTCATCAGGACAATTGCGAGGGGGCTAAGAAATGGCAGGATGAAAACGACAAGGGGGCGGTTACTCACTTCAGTAAAGATGATCGTCGCGTTCTTTGGGGTTCTTATGGTGACTGGGATATGAAAAATGTCTGGAAGCATTATTACGACTCTGCAACCTACGACAAACTGCGGCAGATTAGGAAGAAGGCTGATCCTAACGCAGTCTTTACACCTAATCCGTTCTGTGTCGAAGCAGCGCAATAAAAGCTGTGAAGTTTTGTAACTATTTATTTGTCAATTGACCATTCACTATATTTATCTCTTTCTAACAGACAGTGGACTCTAGGCCCGATTGTGTGATACAACTTGGCGTGTTTAGGTCTACTTATAGATAATCTATTTGTATAAATATCAGTGTCCTCTCTCGGCCAATCTTGTACAGCTATATTCAAGTGATTTTCAGCGACAGCTCCAGCAAACCTCCAATGAGGAGCCCCTTCTATAAATCATCTGTTTTAAGATTCGCGATTGAACAACTTGCTATCCTGCCCGTAACAGTGTCGATCAGCTCTTCTTTCGTGCCTGCTCTATGCGCGCAAGCTCCCTGTCTATCCTCTTGAAACTCCAGCTCTGCCAGAAGGGGGGATCTAAGAATTCGTATTAGCCATATGTCTGCATATAAGCAACCTACATTAACTCACAAAGAAATGGCCTCAGATCTAGAACAAATTAGCATTTGATCATTAGGATTCCCATCAGATAGTGGTACTGCTCACCGAAACGATTGTCATCAGGCGAATAATCATTGCTGGACGCGATTAGCATTTACCAAGATGAGTGGGAGAGAAGTTGAAGTCGTACCAGTGTACTATTTTTGAAGAGAAGAAAGAAAGAGTTAGTACAGTTAAAAAAGTTCATGGGTCTGCATTCGGAAAAGCATAAGGGTAGTAAACGCGTCCAGGACTCCAAGCGATTCACCATGGAGCTCATGTGCACTTACAAGCCGGTGTGAGGGTAGTGGCCTTGTGACGTGTGATTGCGCTGTTCCCCACATCAGTCAGTTATCTGTAGTCTACAGAAGATGGCCTGCTGAACGCCACTCTCCCTGTCGTCGGCTGGCAGCTCAAGGAACGACGTACTATTTCACAAAAAAGAATTTCACTTTTTCCGCGATTTCTGCCGGCTCGAGGGAGGGGTTCTGATCGTCCGGTCCCTTGTCGCGATCCTTTCCCCAGACGTGAACGAGATGTTGCCACATTGATAAGGGTCCCATCTTCCTCTCCTTACGAAGGCGCCCTGTTTGGGTTAGAAAGAATTCACAAGGGGGAAGCACTGCAGAGCTCATACCAAAGGCAGTTAATTCAGCATATGTGATTCCCATGTCTGCCTCGTCTGACTGCGTATATTCCTCCGTCACGGGTTCTAATTCAGCCGTCGGAGGGGCATTAAGGAAATCCTCGAGACATGGCATGTCGAACTTAACCTGGGCCCATGCAATGAAGCCCTTGAGAGCCGCCTTGTCGATAGAGCCAATCGGGTTGATATCTGCCGAAGAGCAATCGTACTTTGTCATGTAACCTCTGAGCGCTAATTCACAGTCAGTCACATCCTCACTATTGTGGCAATGGCTATTATGCCTACCTTCGCCAACATTGGCGCTACCCAGGACCAGGAGGCCGCCTCCGCCAGTTAACTGACGGGTCGTTGGAAGAATTTGAGCAAATTCGTAAGCCGTCTGCGATGAGATGCGTTAGCCACGACATGGACAAGCCGGTTTTACCTAGTGTCATACCACCATCCTTGTGCGTGCTTGAATGTTCTGCAGCATGAGGTTCTCGGCTTCTGAGCCGCCTTCGACTTTGAACTTTGGATCCAAGCCAAGTGAGCTTTTGACAAGGTTTTTCTGCGCATGATATACAGAGTCGATGTCAAGATCAATATGGTAACTTCCCGTAGCCTCTGATAAGTCTTTTGCACGTTGGCGTGTCTCATGGGAGCTCTGCTTTGACATTCCCATGTAGACTGTGTGTAAAACGCGATGACATAATTCTTGAGGAGTTTTAGGGAGAGGAGACTCGCCGAATAAACGCTTCACAGTAGCAATGACCGACTGGTTTTGGTCCTTGATGGCAAGGATGACGAGCCGGCACATTGAGAAGACAGAGACGGCTGACAAGGTTGTTAGTGAATCGCCCAGCATACCAAGAAACATACAGATGTTGCATTGACTTTACTCACCTGTCGCACAAGAGTCTAGACCTCCTGACAGAGGGATAAGACTACAAACGCCGTCAGTCAATGAGAACCTTGAGTCATGAGCATCATAAGGTCGGGACAACTCACTATCCGATAGAGTTACTCCTCGCCATATAATCCCAGAGATAACAACCAGTACACTGTGCATTAATTAGTCACCGGCCCCAGGGTGTTGGTCAATGGCGAACTATACAAGAGCAATTTCCTCTTCGGATGAGAAGAACTTCGGTTCCCGGGATAAAGTCGGTCGGCGACGAAGGTTGAAGTTCTCCTCGTCGGGGCTAAGCTCAAAGGAGGTCTGTATCCTGTAGTATTTTCGAGTGCTCCGTGCAGCTTGCATTGCCCGAGCGATACTTGAGCGATAGGCCCGAACCTCTTCAAGATCAACAGTTGCAGTGACAATGTCGACCTCATTGAGCGAAAATTGAGGGCTTTGCGCAAGTAACTGGCCGTTGCAGAAAATCATGGCACACCCGTCGAAATACAGCCTGTCACCATCGCCACCTGTAACAATCAGCTTGAGAGATGGAAACTAGAAAATGTCGTACAAGATAGAGAAACAAACCTGAGACATTTGAATACATATAAACACCACCGCACTTGCGGGTGGCTTCACCAATGAGCTTTAGCCTAGTATCCAGCTTCTGTAAGCTAAAATGGCTAGCAGAACTATTGGTGATTATTTCAACACCGTCCAAGGTCATCGGGATGTCTAAATGATACTGTTAGTATGGATTCGGGTAGGAGACTAGTAGTGTAATACGCACGAGGGGCGTCTGGCGACCACATTTCCTCGCAAGTTTCAGCTCCAAAGCAGCTATCTGGTGTGCTAATGACGCAATCTCCAAAGGGCACATGTGTGCTTCCTTGCAGTTTTTGTAAGTTTTTTGGTAAGTGAAACTCTTCCCACTCCGTAGGTCGGAACCAAGGAGTGAAATACCGCATTTCTCGGTAATCTAGATTATTAGTTTAGACCAGCCTGATAATTGTCCCAACACGATGTAAGAGAACTTACTGCCGTCATTTGCCAGATCTGATCCAATGTTAGCAACGTTATGTAGCCAGGCCTGCCCAGATATGGCTTGCATAGCTCGGCAAGGGGGTTAGAGGCGGTTGCACTTACGCATTTTTGGGCGGATAAAGAGAATCTTGCCATCAAGGCAGACTACTCTGCAGTTGTAGTTCACGTTGCGGTGGGTGACGGGAAGACCGATATCTAGGAGTATGCCATGGCAGGTTTCATCCTCAAGGATTCGAGCCAGCATCTCCATACAATGAAGGTAAAGATCGGGCTCAAGAAAATGGTCATTGCAAGAATAACCTGATATCTCTAATTCCTATGGAGTGAGACATCTTAGAATATCGTTCAAAGTCTGATAAGAGGGGGGTATTTGAGAAACGAATGCAAAAAGGGCGTACCGGTCCAACGCGAAGCCTTGCACCAGCAGCTTTGGCCTGGCGGGTTGACTCAATAATCCTGTCCGTATTTCCCTAACAAATGTCAGCCAGGCTTCCCCCTCATCCTTTAAATAAGGCAGTACCTCAAAATCAAGGGCCCATTGCCTGAGCGAACAGGCAGCGACGGTCACGAGTCGGCCCATAACTACAAAATCTGGTGTTCTACTTGCTGGAAGAAAGGATGTTGGCAAGTTTGATGTGATCCAGGCAGCCTCAAAGATCATTCAAGAGCAGCTAGTTCGGAGGAAAATCGGATTGACAAAGGTCCACTAAAATTAGCTGGAGCGGCTTATAGTTTCCTAAACTTTGTAGATGGAATTATAATTCGGTGCATAACTGTGAATAAAAAAGTTTCGGTGATGGGTAAACATTATTATTGCTTATTTTTCATAAACGTTTAAGATATACTAAATTATTCTCTTCCTAAGTTGCAGGTTGGTAGTTGGAAGTCAATGGAAATCCGCCGTGGACAAATTTGGGGGAAGTTTCTTGCATTTTTTTAGGTGATCGCTAACTCCTTCAATAGACCACCCTGCTATGATAGATGTAACAAATGATGAGCAGTTACATGCAGCTTTATGTCGATTGAGCTTGGTTAATCTTATCTACATAGGTATGTAGCTATGTGATGAATTAAGGTCCAGAAACCTATTCAACCCCAAGCTTCTACCTCGTATATTACAAGCGCTTGTGTACTGATTACTTTGTGCCATTAACTGTCACGGCCAGCGCTGGGTGGTTAAAGCACATGCACTTCATGTTACGCCGCTTCGTTCCAAAACGATCTGTGCAGTAGCCGCCAGATACCCAGAACTGAAGCCTATGGTTACGATCCCTAGTATAGGTACTGTAGTTAATCTGATTCGGATTACAAAGATTAGAATTTCACAATACTTGAACGATTGCATTTTTATCCTTCTTGTCTTATCATTCGTAGCTTTATCTGAACTGTGGCCCATGACTTTTTCTCTCCTTTTTAGATCCCCTCTCTAAGCCAACAGTGTGTCCCATTAATTTTGGAGGATTCAATTCAGTCTCGCCATGATAGAGCCAATAAAACGTACGATATAGGGAGTTCATCGTCTCATGCCAGAATAGGCCACTCGCTCTTAGGAGCGCATAGTAATACTTAATCCAATAGCCGCAGTTCAAGTGCGCTAGATTCGTTGGACTACATGGCTTACAGAACGCTTTCTTTAACGGCGCGTTTCACGAAACGCTCTGCCTCTCTTCCCTGAGACACCATCTTATTCAACTCGAACATGATTGCAAGGCATTTTTAATTATTTGCGCCACTTTTAGAATTGGAATGCTGGAATTAAGCTATTGCCCAACCTAAAGTGATTATGCGGCTCTACGTGAGGTTTTGCAAGCCACTTACCCAGTCCCCGAATGGCTTCAGCCGAGCTGAAAAAAGAACTAGCGAACAGTACCAATCTGAAACATGAAATGCAATTTGAGAGCAGGAAAGGGCGTTGTTGACATCTGCTAATAATTTTCTACTACGATGATAGGTGGTTTAACTTCTCAAGCTACGTTTGTTCTCATAGGTCAACCAAGCTCGCTTCAATAAACATCAAATCTAAATCTCAAAGGTTCTGTAGGAAGCCGAGACCCGAGTTCAAGTTATAAACCATGCTGTGAAACTAAAAAAAACCATTGCCCATAAAGCCTTGACATCAACGCATGTGATGCAATGCTTAATACTCTCCAGTATAGAAACTAATGCTAGGGAACCTACTTGGATACGCTAAGTGTAAGCTTAAAAGCAAGGCGAAATTGGACTCCGTGTGATTGCATGGCCTTGCCATTTTTTAAAATGTGCCACCCAGTATGAGCTTTATAACTTTATCAATTGTCCAAAACAGAAAACAGGAAAGAAGTTTATAGACCCGACGAATGATCATAGATTCAGGGTGGCAAACTTGCCACTCAGTCTCCTCAACCGCATTTCAAATAAAATATGGTCTCTCTCTCTCTTTCTCTCATAGCCGGATTCAACACAGCTAATATATGGGCTACATCACACCAACTCCCACACTCTATTAATTACAGAGTTCTGATCATTTGCACAAATGCAACTTGAAGATTTAGATAGTTGATCAAAGTTTAAATCCCATAGCTTCAGATTTGGGTACTCCAATGATATTGACAAACAATCGCAGCCAATCTATATTTAGCCATGTTTCTCTTGCCAGTGCGTACCAATAGTTTTGACATCCATACGTCTCTGGGAGCGGCTGAAACAAGATATCTCAGCTACTCTAGATACTGTTCGCATTCTTTATAATTCGGGTTTGCACATTACTTCATTACTCATCAATCTACACAGCAGTCTATCTAGCTGACATTCTGTGTGGTTGTGGCCATCGGCTAGTATTCTCAATATTACTTATTCATTCCTAATTAAAATTTATTTTCCTGTTAGATGTAGTCTCAAAGTAGCTGAAAGAGAAATATTGCACATGAAAATAACTTGATGCCACATTGACGTATCTCTGATCCAAAACGGGTACCGGGCGTTCTCAGCTACAAATGCCACGCTGGCCAGCGTGGAAGATAAATAGCTATGCAGGCATGCGATATTCTCCTAATTTTCCATCATCGCATTTGCATAATACTGACTCTAAGTCTCAATCTCTTTGTGCTATTCTACTACCACTCATAACCAACATCGTGGAGTTCAAACTCGGCAACTGGTGCGGCACTCCAGTACAACTAAATATGGCGCCTTCTGCTCAATCTACCAGGGACGGCAAGCCCGCTAGCGGGAATCGCCAGGAATTCTTCCAACTGCTGAAGAAGAATGCTACCGCGAGAGACTTGAAGACTATCCCGGCGGATCCTGACATGAAGAACATCCCCCCAGATATCGACTCAATGCTACAACTTCATAGTAGTACTCAGCTTGCCGTGCCACGATCTAAGCACACTTGCATAACAGAAAAAAAGTTCCCCTTCAAGCCTGCCCGGAAATCTGATCCCCTTGCTCTTTGGATCGGATATTTTGGTGACATTCCACGCTGGAAGAAGGGTCAGGTGGTTCAATTTGCGGCCAAAGCAGGAGGTTATCCAACTCCAAAGCATGCCATATTCGCCGCGTACAAGCTCAACATGGCCGCCATGGAGTGGAACAGTCTCGACATAGGAGTTACTTTCAAGTGGGTCACTGATATAGACGACGCATGTTTTGTACTCGCCTATGGTGGCAACCAAGGAGACACCTTAGCTAGTGCTTTCTTCCCTAACAAGAAAAACCTCAGCACGCTCTTCGTATATCAGCTGGCCTTTGACGAAAGATTTAGCCCATACCAACACAATTACTATCTTCATGAGCTAGGCCATGTCTTGGGGTTGCGCCATGAATTCGCTTTCGAAGAGGGTGGCGCTGTGCAATTTGGACCAGCTAACGAAGAGTCTGTCATGAACTACAACGATTACCCACCTAACATTCAGGAGTCGGATATCGTAAGCGCTAAAGCGTTTTATAACCTCAAAAGTCCATATGAAAAGTTAAATATCGTCGACTGGTATCCTGACAACTAGGGGAGGAGGGAAAGGGAAAGAGAGCAAAAGGAAGCTGATTCACTTGGCGTTACGCAAAGGTATCTCGGATAAAATGAGTCTCAGTGATACTTCAACACAACTCAGAAAATACTGGTACTTTGCTATGGAACTCAAGGCGGCGTTCTAATATTCTATTTGCTCCTCGGTATTGGTTTTTGCCTCCTCGGGGTTTTCCCAATATCATGATGCAAATGCAGAGGAGCCTCTGTTGTTTATAAGCAATGTTCCTGTATCTAATTACTCTTAATAAATAAAATAATTCAAAACCAGACGACTTTTCTCAAAGTTATAATGAAATCAAGACTCCTGGTTATATAAATAAACAATTTTAAATGTAATAACTATTACGATTTTGAAACGGAAAGCATCGACTGTTCATGTTTACCAGTAGCGACTTCTTTTAGTTTACGTTCTCTGCATAATGTGCAAGAAAAGTTTTCCACGTTCATTATTCTATATATGTTAAGTACAAGGTGACTTCTAATCGATTTGTCCCTGAGAATCTCGTAGATTGGATACACATAAAAGGAAATTATACCATCTTCGTGATTAGATAGCTGGGTTCGGTAGCAAAGAATATCTCACACCCAAGTTATGTATTTTACAATAACGAAATTCCCTGAGGTGATAGGATTATCGGACCTGAAAATCTAAGCTATTCTGCAGCGAAGATCAAAGCAAATTTACAACGGGAGATTTGTCCAAATGCGAGTCGCGTGAGGTTTGGTCAACCCAGATGGCATCGGCGGGGTGTCTTGGGATGTGCCTACGGTATAGAAAATGTGTCTCAGCTATAGCTGAGCATCTCCAGCTCTTGGCATACGATATAGGCTTGGAGATTTCTCAGTTGTGGAAAGCTTAGACGTGGCATTTACAGGGCATCAGCAGCCCATTTTCAACTGGAATGTGGTTAATTTTACTATATATTAAGGTTATCATAGTCTTGTTGCAACTCAGAAGCCTAGTGTGGGCGACCGTACAAAGTTCAAATGTTCAATCCTTGTAGCCCAAGCTGTCAATCATGTGGCGTTCAACGCAAAGGACAGTGAATCCTCGCTACTTTATTGGATACAGCCCTGACGGGGGCGTAAAGGATAATTTAGAACTCATATGGCAAAGCTCTACACATGTGGTGAGATCAGTCCAAATACAGGTGTCGGTCTTTCTATGTGTTGAAGTGGCTCTCTGCGCTTGTGATCGACTCGAAAAGGCGATCTCGCCACATTATAAGAAAAGAAAGAGGCACTAGTTAGCTGATATCTGAATGTCATGAAGTAAATGTTGGTGTGTCAATCTACCTGTACTCGTAAGAGTGGCCGAAATGAGGCGCCATGGTGCACATGGTCAGCCAGCAAAAGTTGTGTCCTCTCACAGAAACAAACATTATTGTATAATTATCCGTCACAGTGGGAATCAAGAAGGCTGTGGAATGTGATCTTGCAATAGTGCCACAACGATGCTACCTTGCTCTCCCGAGGGGGTTTGCTTGGATCAGTCAGAAGAGAATACATGTAAGTTAGCATCGCGCAGCATGGACACTATCGGGTCTATTGTCCATGGAGATTATTGGTACATTCAGTACGAACATAGAATGCAAGTCATCTGTAACATGGACTGGTAACAATTATTCAGCAGACCAGCAATCAACTAAGCACAATTCCAGCTCATTAGCCGAAACACCAGCACGCCGAGGGACGAGCGTTGGAACACACCAACACAATATTGAATCGAATTTGCGTGTAGCTACGAGCTTTCCTGCGGGCATCATGCATGGCACGCGACCGTGCGAGGCTCGAACAGCCAGTAGGTCGGTGCGGAACAAGCAATCACAACGCTACGCGACTTCCGTTGGCTCTACCTTGTTGTTTTCGTGGCATCTTCAAGCTCAAAGTCACGCGTCCTTGCTTCTTTCTCTAAAAAGTGATCATATCCAGCTGAAGCCACCTCTGCTCTCTCCACAACTCATATAAAAGACTAGCCCTCGCCTATACACACCACAGCCATGCAAGCAATGCATTCTTCTCTCGGCAACCCATTTTGGGGCGAGACTACGTCGTTTCTGAAGTATGTCCAGGAGCTTTTCCCCCATGATTCAGGGTCGTTATAGCCCACAGCAGTTTAAATAGCTTCTGCGAAGAGGTATGCCCTCTCTTGCCCAGGTGGCTGAACCCGTTAATGAACCATTGTAAAATCCTAGGATTATGTCATTACACGATACGTCGCTGAGTTTATCAACACTCTCAGCAGCTTCACTTTCGGTCCGTAGCATTACATACACGGCCCATGCTATCTTAGATCTCAACATACACTAATCTAGTCATGCGGTACTGGCAGTTGTCTATGGAGTATATGGCCTGTCCAAGCCCGGCCATAATGGGCAGACCCGCGCTCGTCTACTTTCTTACGGTGGATTGATTGGCGTAGGCATTTGCTCTGCCAGCTATCATATGACTCTGAAATATCACACCCAAATGTGTACGTGGTGCCACCTCTACCCATTTTGGCTCAATCTCACCTCTCCTCCAGCGGATGAATTGTCCATGCATCTATTGACGACACCAATGGTGTATCGCCTCTTGACATTCAAGAGTAACCCGCAGCGTACTAAGCTTATAGCCGTCCTTCTTACCATCATCTTCATAGTGGTTATGGTCACTCACATGGTCATGGACGAATTCCTCCTTCATGCAACAACCTTTGGTCTTGCCGTTTATTTGATCGCAACTCGAACGCTGAAGCTCATTTCTCAACAAGTGCCGGACGAGTGCATTAGGAAGAACCTCCGAAATGTCGCGCTGTTTGGCTGCTGTACGTTGCCCTAATATCGTGAGCCGAGAACTTGAACTTACGATTTGCACAGTCAACTTCGCCCTTGGGTACTTTGTGTGGCTGTTGGATGACTGGCTATGCTCGCTGCTAACTTCGATGAAGCATTCAGCTGGCCTTCCCCTGGCTTTCTTCCTCGAGCTACATGGATGGTATGCTTACATTGGAGTCGCATTATTACCATGCAGTGCTGTCATGTCTAACAAAGCTCTATCAGGTGGCACATCTTTACTTGTATTGGAGGCTATGTTGGCGTGGCTCTCGTCGACGCAATAACATCAGGCAAAGTCCGTGAGGACCTGATACAGCATCTTGCCTGGCCCATTCCGTCCGTGGCGAGATTTTTTCTAAGGGGATGAAAATGCTTTTCTTTTAAGTATTGAAACATATCTAAAGAATTGCATGATACTGTATAAACTAAATTATCTAAGACATATTCAACTTACCACACAACTGCATAGCCAGCCTCCCAAGTTGTTCGACTTTTTCCTCTCCAGACTTTGCTTTGTTTATTTCCTCTGTGGCGGTTCCAAAATAACCCCATACAGGTAGATACTTCCTATCATCCCAACCCTTGTACTCAATGCTATCAAAAGCCATCTTCATCTTGTCCCTATCCTTGAGAGCTTCTGCAAAATCCCTGAATCTAATGTAATTTGTATCATTGACACCTGGTTTAGATTCGTAATAGGTTCTCATAATGATGACGCAGTAGATGATCAGCGAAGCAAAGCCGGCCGATAACGCTGTGCTGACCGAAGAGCCATTGTGATACTTCACTGTCTGCGCCGACCTAGGATTCCATGCTTCAGCAACTTGATTGCCCGGGAAGAAGTAGTCCATATTTCCTTTATCCTCAGAGTGAGGATCTCGCTGCCCTTGTGAAAGGGCCGCACCGATGCGAAAAATATGGTGTGGCGCCTTCTGGTATGGTAAGCAGTCCATTCCACCATCTTGTATATCGTCACTTGCTGAGCAAAACATGAGGATCTTGGCTTCGACCGCTGCCTCAATGGCCTCTTCGAGTAGCTTCAGGCCATTAGTCTCCAACGTTGATTTGGGGTATCTCTCTGATGGACTCAGAGTCCGTCTTGATGATACGTTTGATGAATTAGTCGCAATCTTCTGCTTTATAGTCCAAGACATGGATATGATATCAACATTTCGCTGTATCGCTCCGCGAATAGCTTTTGCGGCGCTCTCGGCAAAGATATAACGACCTCCATCTATAGAGGGGCCATCTTGCAATTTCATAACGTATAAAGAGACCCACGGGTTAATTCTTACTATCATGTTAGCCATGATAGTGCCATGACCGTTGCTAGAGCGGTGCCAAGGACTCTCTCCCCTATTGTCTGGGTAGCAGTAACTCTGGCCAGTAGCTTTGACAATACCATCATAGATGTCAAGCGCGCTGAGATCCACGCCGTCATCAATAAGGGCAACCTGTTATAGTTAGTAAAAAGGACATTATATTGTGGGTGAGTAATTGAAGGCTGAGACAAATAGGAATAGAGCAATCTGCTCATGAAGCGACTCATCAACAGCATTAGACTGACCTTTACTCTGTTGGGTTCTTGGACTTTCATCCCGGGGAAGCCTTTGTGAATAGAATTAAGAGCAGTTCTAAATTGTTCCATCCGTTTGACCCAAATATGCTGCTGTTCACCTTCTTCTTTGCTCCCAGTCACATCATTCGAGCGTTCGTTGAGATCCTCTTTACTGAATAAACCGGCAATGCGAGGAATTATCTTGATCTCAAGTTTTTCTGTGTACTTCTTAACCTCATTCTTAAACCTTTCAAGCATGGTGCTCATTCTTCCACTCGTCTCAATACCCTAGTGAAAACGTTAGAACTTGTAGTTGCATCTTTTCAGACACGAACATACCGGCGCTGCATATATAGTAACTTTTTTCAATGTTTCATTAGTGGCATATAGTCGAGGGATCCCTTCTGAGCAACCCCAGGCTCTCAAAACAGCTTGATTGCCACTCCAATACAGATTTACATTCTCTACCGTAGGTGCAGCGAAAGCAATTACATCAATACTCAAATCGGCTTTCCGCCAATCCCTAGAGCCAATGTCAATGATGTGTACTATGAAGGCAATGTTATCCATGCAGGTTAATCCTTAGAGATCAGCCTATTGAATACAGGGAGATGACATACCAAGTCTCGACAGATATGGGGCCTCTAAATTGCTTTTCTGGTTGCGCCGACAGCGAGTCCCTTCCTTGTAGGGCCTTTTCTATTGCAGCATCTGTGTGCGACGGATTATCTCTATCTTCTACTTGTAGGCGTAAAATTCTTCTTACGCCACAATCATATAACTTGTCGAACACGGTGACCAGAGAGTTGCGACCCACTTTAGGATTCTCCAAAAGAGCTTTCTGATAGTCCATTGTTTGGTTAATAGAAAGGCTTTTCTTAGATGGCGTGGCGGTCGACTTTTTATCTTGACTGTGCTCGACGATCGGGATATAAACGTAGGCAAGGGTGTCACAGAACCCTCCAAATGACATTCTCTCAATTAAGTCAATGATCTTGTCAGCTCCTTTGTGACCTGACGCGTCAAAATATAGGTTTTTGTCTGTGAAATGACCCAAATGTTAGTAAATACTAGACAAATCATATCCCGTTGACATGATGATGGAAAGCCTACCGCTTATGTCTCTTCCATAGATGAGATCTCGAGCCACCAGATCTGTCCTCGTTCTGATATAGTGCAGTCGAAGAATCTCCATGAGCTCCTGAGCGGAATGATCCAGATCTTTGGTAGATTTGGGCCTTTTTTCAGGTGGATCAGCAACCATGGCTTTGGATGCCGCTGCAGAGGTTGAGTTAATATAGTCGGTTCTGCGCGAGTGAGGGATATCAGGAGTATTAGAAGAGTTCCTGGTCCTTCTAAGACTTTCTTGAATCGATGGAACTCTGTCGCCTGACTCTGGATGCATAGCTAATTGTTTCGTTGCAGAATGAGTGACTTCATTATTCGACACATTCTGTGGCGGCTTCGGCCCATCGGCGTGCGTCTCAGATTGGTTAGGTAGTGATTTGCTTTGGGGTTTTCTCGCCAGATGTTCTCTCCTTGTACGTACACAGTATGTGATGGGGGACTCATTTTTGTTATTAAAATCGTTGTTGGCATTTAATTTCTCGTCTCCTTTGAGAACCATGTTCCGAAGTACACCGATATAGGCTGAATCCCTACCACTACACTGTCGGTAGTCCATTGCGTAGTGAATAGGCAGATTTCCATCTTTATCTTTTGCAGCCAACGTCTCCGGTTTTGCCTCGGAAACAAAAGAAATCGCCAGTTCTTTTGTTTTCTTCCTCTTTATATTCAATACGCTACCGTTGCGAAGGGCTTCGTCTGGCAAGGCAAAGATGCGGTGAATAAAATTCTGCTCCCTTCCGTCTTTCAAGTCAAGTAGATCCGGAAATTTTTCAGGTCGACATTTCATAATGCATTTGATGAATTCATCATTGCCATATTCCAATGCCACATGCAAGATAGGCTCTTCCTGAATGATTTCATGCACCCTGTTTTGTGGCTCTTGCTTCTCTCTGTGATCTAGTAGATATGTAATGACCAACTCGAGAACCTCTGCTTCAGTAGAAGCATAGTTATGGGTGTTTTTGGCAAGAAGATGCAATACTGAAGAGCTTTTCGGATCACGATAGTCTCTTTCAGTGAGCCCTATCTTTTTGTATTCTTCAAGAATTGGCGTATTTGGGTCTCCGTGGCTTTGATCCCATCGCCGGAGCTTTTTATTCAATATAGACATAACGTCCCAACATTTGTCAGTCAAGTCCCGGCGATGCCACTTGTCTTCCTCACTCTTCTCGAGAGTGACTACCTCATTCGCCGTGGATGGTTGATTTTGCAGCCCCCCCGCGTCGTCATTCTCATGGTCTGAGTCTAGTTGAATATCTTCATCAACTTCATGAGTAGACATAGTTTCATCAACATCTGCCGTTGCGTAGTTCATCATATGAAGCTAAGATAATTGATCGTTCTTGAATGATGGGGAATATATTCGTGCCCTTGGACTTGGGGGGAAGCAGGGATACTACGAGTACAAATGGAATTGGTGAAGTTCTGATTGAGGTAGACTTAAGACAGATCAGAAGAGGGACAGAACATTTAAGGCCAGGATGAGAGATTAGGCATCATTCACTCATGTATATTGTGATAATATCTTTCCCCACTCACTTTATCTTGTCCAATTGGGAGCCAAATGCTAGCTACGTGATCATTTTCTCAGTTATTACAGAACAAGATACATATTCTTGACACCATGACTTCCTGTATACATACCTGCACGACTGGCCTGCATGTTCCCATCTTAGAGCGAGAGGGGTAGCATGTAATTGTACACTTAAGTGGCGTTATTTATCAGTTTCGCTATGTATAAGAAAAAGTCCTTTCATCCGCCTCCTCCAAACCGCCCAGTTACATGCGGAGAACTTCGCAGCTTCCTTTAGCGGCATTAAGGAGGTGTGGAGAGTATTAGTAGGTAAATCCAGTTGTCATCAGGCTGTGAGCCTTTTTGCAGATGTACATGTACTTAGACATACCATAGAAGTAGGTACCTAGTAAGGCTTCTTTACATCCTTATATCTTCCTCTAGCCGTTTACTAATAGAGCCAATTTTCTGGACACTTTAATGGCCTTTTCAAAGCTTTTGAAATGTGCAATTCCGTTTATTTTAAGCCGCACAGGCTGAATTTCGCGTCATTTATCAATTTTAGTGATCTGTAAGCACAAGTTCTTCCCAAAAGTCCTTGAAGCATAAACTTAACCACCTCCATTTTTGAACACATGCGACTACAGTCTTTAGGTATCTATTCGTACCTTAGCGCATATTTTTACTTAAGCAATTAAGATACAAGGTAGGCGGACCACCCGGCTACGATTCTAACATGGATGCCTTACATGAAGGGTAGCATCTGGAGGTGGGGTGCTCAATAAATATTATCATCTTTCGGTGTTGCAAGAGATCTTCAGCCAATAAATGTCTGATATTCTTATCAGCAGACCACTACTTGGGGCTCTAGGCAGAATTAACCCAACAAAAGCCCAGTAGCTGCTACGTAGCAGCCGCTGTATGGTTCATTATAAACGCATACGCGAGAGGCCAATTTATTTATGCACGCATGCGGCAATGATTCCATCCCCTCTCGAATGACGTTAGGTATATCCACCAAAAAAGGTCTTCGAGACTGTAGAAACTTCTCTATCCTCAACTATAGAGATCTTACTACAGGTTCATGTGACTTCTATCTGTTATTGGACATCAGCGTTCTCACATATTTCCGCCTGCCTTCGTACTCCAGGTGCTTGAGAATTATTGCCTTGGTAGCGATCCGAAAATTGTAGCAATCAATTGGAAATATCCAAGACTGTCTTAGTAGTCATATCGACCTCTATAACAAGAACCACGAAAGAAATGCTTGGAATTTTAGACTCTCAACCACCAATGGAAGATGTTCAACAAGACGAGAAAGCTCAGGGAACAGACCCACAGAGCCGACTCAGGAGAAGGCTTCTCTTGAAAAGCGAAGGGGTAGATGGGAACCGCCAACAGGTAGACGTGGAGTAAGTGGTTCCTTATTGCCATATTTCTACAATACATCATTCTCCCATATTCCCCGACATAGAACGCCTACTAATGACGGCCCGGATAGTGTGGTGCATGTGGCTTCCATATGTCAGGAGAATGATATGCATGCTCTTGAGGATTTAATTCCTTCTGTTACGACTGAGCGAAGAGAATTCATCTTTCAATTTGAGGCGGCAAGCCTACTTGTTGGAAACCTCACACAACAATCGCTGGAACAACATGCCGTTCATCTCCTGAGCGATTTGACGGCATTGCAAACACCAGATAAGTCGGTAAGTACATATCATATTTGTAACTTGGTTTAAGAACTTATCTCTGAAATGAATAAAGGAAAGACGGGCGATGATCTTTGTTGCTTACGATCTCGGTGCCTTGGTGATCAAAACGGTAAGTACCCGGCAATAAAATCGGTTATTAAAGCAAAGGCGGCTTAACATTGCTGTGAGTAATTAGGCATTGTCACTTTCAGTCAATTCTCACAATGAATACTCCAAGATTTTCGACAACGCTGCCCTGTTTGTAAGTTCCATACACCCCACTGAACTGATTACGCCCACTGCTGCACTGTAACTGATGTGATTAAGATATTCTCTGGCTGTCCACAACGTTCCTCAAATTTTCAAGAAATGGAAGTAAAGCTTTTCGAGTTTCTTTCTGCCGCCAAGAATATAGATTCGAGGCATCTTGGCTCAACATCCATCCACCATCTCGCGAAATCCATCGTACAAAGTACTGAGGTGTTTATCGGCTCCAAGATCACCCTCTGGAGTCGTATAATAAGTCTTTATGCGAACGAAGCAAAATCCGGTAAAATACACTCTGTAGGCTATTGAAAAAATTTCAACTAGCGTAATTACGGTATCTGACAGTAACTTGAGGCTTTCGATTACTTCACTGCAACACTTGGTGTACCACCTGAGACGATAGTTCAAGAACAACATGGAAATGATTCAGCGCAGCGCTTTCCATCTCTTCCAAGGCTCATATCATTTCGTTCGGAGCGTATGTTCCCAGAAACCCAACACAGATATTCTTACTGATGATATACAAATCAATAGATTGGATTCCTCATACGGAATGGATACCAATGGGTAAAATGCTTCTTGCTCGCTCATCGCCCCACTACCAGCTTCAAGCACAGACATCACCACTATTCGCTTCGCACCCTGTTCTGGATAATCCAATTTACATAGAATGGTCTGAATTTGCAGGCCCTCAAGTCTTGTACATTTCTGGAGACTCATATGATTTGACTCATGAAGCAGCTGATCAAATCATCTGTACGTGGCAAAGAAAACGTCAAGATACGGATATATACTATGCGACAACTTTATCCTTCAATTTCGATGCTATGGATCCCCTCCGAGATTCTATTCCGGATATGATAGCTTCTTTTCTAGTACAAGGACTGTTCGGTCATAAAACTGGTTCCCTTAACACGGATTTTGAGCTCCTTACGGACAGATTCAACTTCAGTTAGTATTACAAAAACTTCCCTTCTGAACCGTCTTTCTTTACATAAGGGGATTTTGGAGAACGGCTACCATATGCCAGCGTATACATTGGGGCTGACACTATGAAACAGATGGTGGTTGGACAGAAAAGTCTTGTCTAAATATATTTGATTCCATGAAGGGATACAATGTAGGGCCCGATACGCTGATTTTGTTGCACGACCTTGATGAATGCAGCAAAGAAAGTCGAGCAGAATTTCTTGAATATGTCAGATATTTATCAGACGTCAGCGAGCAGCCTTTGAAAATACTCATCACGTCACGAAAGCCTAATGCTTTGCTGACAGAACTCCAAAATTGGCCCAAAGTCGACCTAGATGATCCACGTTGCGATATTGCAGCCAATGCGGACCGCACGGCAAGTCTATTGACTGTCACCGGGATGAAGGAGAACCAAAAGAAGGAGATTATTGATAACTTAGCCCGACTGTCTCAAATGGACAAGCCGAATCTCCAAATATCCCTCAAGCTAATCCAAGACCATACCGGCTGGCCCCAAGACCCCTCGTTCGAATCCTTGACCAGCTTTATCCATATGTTAAGTTGCGTCTCCTTCAACGACACTCCTGAATGCATATTGGATAAGATACTCAGGTTTAATTCTGATGCGGAAGGCTTTGCATGGGCCCTAGGCTGGTTAATATGCAGTTCCCGTCCTTTGACACAAGGGGAATTTATGGACATCATGTTCAAACGTCCGAATCAGCACATAGCAGATATCGAATCACTAGAGCCGCCGTCCCCCGTTGCTTCAGAAAAGATGTGGTGTCGATTGAAGTCCTGGATACGCGGAGTAGCAGATTTCACTCATAACCAAATAACTATCCGAAGGGGAGTCCGAGACCTTCTCAGGGAAGATACAGAAGCCCACAAATTCATATGGAATGAAGTGAAAAGGTCTGCACACCGAACCATGGCTGAGTTCTGCCTTGATCATATTAGCTTGCCTCACACGCAGGGCATTCTAGACACTCTATATCGACAGAATGAGCAACAACACTTATTAAAGACACAAACAACCATTCTTCCAGATGGCAGAAGCATAACATTAAAGACACAAACACCTATTCTTCCAGATGGCAGAAGCATAACATTATATGCCGTACAGTCCTTGCCGTATCATCTCTCCAAGTGTCTCGACAATTATGGTGCCGAAGATATCTGTTCCAAGCTGATAAATCCTGATAATCAAAGTTTTTTTATGTGGGCGAAGGTCTACTGGGCTATGAGCAATCCTTTCTCTCGAAACTTTAAAGTGGCATTTCGGTCTCCTCTACCTATCCTTGTGAGCTTCGACATGCTCTCATACGAGGATATTAAGGAAGAATCTGACAGCTCGCGCGAAGAATGCTTCATCACGGCTGCAGGCTCTGGGAGAGACACAATGGTGACAAAGTTCCTAGAGGATAGCGTTGCCCTCCCAATTTCAGTATTGGCTGATGCTCTTGCTGCAGCCATCCAAAGCAAATACGAGTATTTAGCATTGGGAATTGCCAGAACGATTTTAACTACTTCAGAAAAGGAAGAAAAGTCATTAGTTTGGCGAGAATCCGAAATTTGGGCAGCAATATGGCTCAACATGGACAAACTTATGGATATGATGCTTCAGAATGGCGCTTCCACTAAGCTCAGTGCGACCAACTATTGTCCATCTGCACTCTACATGGCGTCAAGATTCGGCCATGCATCCATATGTCGAGCCCTGTTAGACCGCGGTGCAGACAGGGATATACAGAGCGAATCAGAATACGGAGCTCTGACGGCGGGAGTTCGCAACGGCCACATGAGCATACTTCAAGAGTTCATTAGGAATGATGACTCTTATGTTAAATCAAAACAGCCAAACGAGCTACTTAATCATGCATCGCTACGGGGTAATTTTGCGATTGTCAAGACTCTCCTCGAGCTCAAGATCGACCCCAACGGCCTTGCTCCCAACGAACTATTTAGAGACAATGATCCGTGCGCAGCTCTTCCGCAGGCCTGCGCCAAAAACAATCCCAGGACAGTCAAAATTTTGTTGGAATACAAGGCCGACCCCAACGTCCGTTGGCCACGCTATTCGGCATTAACGCCACTATGGTTTGCTACCGTTTGGGGTCCTCACCCGCAATGCGTCCAGCATTTGGTTGAACATGGTGTTGATTTAAACAACAAACATGCCTCCCCGCCTCTTTTAGTAGGGATCGCGACCAAAAATAATGGAGGGAAGGACATGATCAAGGTCTGCGCAATCATGAGAAGTGGCAACCTACCCGTCCAATTGGACCGGGGTGATGAAAACGGCGAGACAGCCCTCATGATAGCTACGCAAAATAAGAATCTACCATTTGTACAATGGCTGCTCGAGAATGGCGCCGATGTAAATGGCTTAAATAATATGAAGCAAAGCGCCCTGCACTTTGCTATCCAGGCCGGAAATACTGCTATTATCCAAGAAATATTAGCTCGGCAGCCAAATTTTGATGTAATCGACGGGCCATCGAAAAAAACTATATTACAGAGTGCGCTGCATGAGCCAGCGATATTAAGCATGCTCCTCGCTGCTGGAGCAGATCCTGAGTGTGTCAATGCCGCTGGGGACACGCTCATCAACGCCGCAGTCCTCAGCCGCAAATCAGACGTCGTCAGTCTCCTAATAGAACAAAATGTCAATATCGAGCATCCTGATAGCTCAGGAAGAGCGCCTATTTTGGCTGCGGTTAGCTATGTTCAAGACGCTTCTCTAGTCCGGCTCCTTGCTGAAGGAGGTGCCAAACTGAGCGGCGTCGATGTCAATGGCCGTAGTCTGCTCCATTTGGCTATCGATGGGCCACCTGAGATTATCAAGATTTTGCTCGAATTTGGCAAGTATATCCGGCCAAACCAGGAGGACTCAAAGAAACGCACGCCGCTTATGACTGCGACGTGTACGTCAAATCTTGAATGCCTCAAGCTCTTAATAAAAGCCGGTGCCGATGTCAATGCCCTTGACTCAGCAGAAAGATCAGTCTTACATTACGCCGTTTCGGAAAATAATGATAAGCTGGTATCTTTACTCCTCTCCGAAACCAACATAAATACACATCATATGGATCCTGTAATGGGGACCCCTCTTCATGAAGCATGCAGAAAAGCCAACGTCGACATCGTTAATGCCCTCCTTCACCACGGCGCCGATGTAAATAGCATTGCGACCAAATTCCCCCGATGTACTCCCTTGATGGCAGTATTACTCCCATACAACAGGCTAAGTCGCAGTGAGAAGGGAGAAACAATTGATCAGATTGCCCGCACTCTTGTTCATCTTGGAGCAGACATCAAAGCTACAGCTAAGAACAGCGCACTATACAACGCTATTATGGCCGCATGCCTTGGAGCCACCGCAAGCACCATTAATTTCCTCCTTGATGAAGGTGCATCTTCCCAACTTGCCAACCCCATCTCTGGGCGTCTTCCACTCCACTTCGCTGCCGCAAACGGAATCCAGAACTTCCAGGCAGTCCTCCTAGCTTATAGAATACTAGTAGTCATTTTAGGAGAAGCTGTCTCCACTGGGCACCAATTTGGTAATTCGACAGCGTGAGTTCATCTTGAACAGATTGAACGGATTGAGCAACCAGTTTTTGTCACACTGCTTGGAACAGAGTGACGACGACGGGTGGACGCCTCTATGCTGGGCAATGCGACCATGTTACGGAGCGTATGCGGATGGTATGAAATCTGAAAAGACAGATTACGTTGGTGTAGTCCGGGTCCTTCTTCGCCACAAGGCTCGCTCAGATGTGATTTTAAAATACGGAGGTGACGCCGATGCAATGACGCCATTGGAATTGGCGCAGCGATGTGATGCAGACAAAGAGATCATCCACATGCTTAAGTACGGCCTTGAAGAGGAGGGGATGTCTGTTGACCAGGATCGATCAGCACGAGGCTATAATGCTCCATCTCGAAGATATTTCAAGCATTCACAAAGCTGCGACTCCTGCGTAAATGTGAGTCTCCAAATCCCAAAATCCTGTTACAAGAAACTCACGAGCTTCTAAGACAATCATCGGGCCGGTTTATACCTGCACTGATTGTCCGCATTATGACGTTTGTTCGAAATGTTTTGCGTCTGTGACTACTTTTCACAGCGCCGAAACTCAGGGCGACAAGCGAGAACACAAGTTCAAAGTCAATTCTAATTTCAAAGAATATATAGATGATGTTTCATCTCCCAATTCTGAACGTCGTATCTCTGATGAGATAGTCAATGAAGAGAAACAACAGGATGAAGCGCACTATGAAAGGGAAAGTAGCTACTACGATGACATAGAAATCGAGGCTGAATTCGATGAGAATTCAGAGTGAGTAACTACATCCATGGAAGTTTCAAACTATTACATTTACATGTCCTTTTTTGCTCTAAATGAATTAAGACGCTTACATCACATAGATTGCATATCTCACTCATATACATTCGTCATAGTACCGCAATAAACTCTTTCTCTGCAATTCTTAGCCACATCAAACCTTCAAGACCAATGAGTTCAAGAACTTTCTATCTAAATCCATATTTCTACAAAAAGAAATGCTTTTGTGAAACATTATCTACGCAAATCTTCATTTAGGTCGAATAGTCATTGGAGAGCTCAGCTTCTCTCGTCAATAGTGTGAGAATAAGAGTATAGCATTAGAAATATACTGCCTCAATACTGAGTATGACATAAGAGATGTACCGTCAAAGATTATTGGCAGATGTACATGCATCACTAAAGCATGGATAAGTAGTTTTGTCGGAGAAGACACGATAGATTGATAAATAGACGGGCATTGAGATACAGTAAAATAAAAGCTAGCTGCCAGTAAAAACTAAAGTTGGCTGTAAAGGCTAATAAAAAGTCCGCTGTAAAGGTTGCCTATTTACAGAATGGAAAATTAATTACCCATAACCTGTGTAATACACGGGTTTGCCCTATGAGAAAAAAAATTGGCTTGTGCTATGCACAGGTCATGTTACCAAGGGGAGGCTCAGGTTATCGTAACAGTCGCTGTTATAAGTTACTACATACTGTCAGTTTGAGTGCTTTATGCTATTCAGCTTTAGGTGCCTTACAAAGCAGTAATAGATGCTTTTGCATGCCTGACCAAATGAGTCGACATACATGACTGGACTGTTGTCCTTCATGCAGCTAAAATTCTGGCCACCATTACCAGCGCTTCTGTAATGGGATTCAAGTAAGTGAAAAGTCTCCCTAAGACCAAAAAACGAATTACTTACCCGACGGTCGAGAAGTCTGGCTGGTTTCGAGCATCGGTTCTAATACTCCAGTTGACACGGACACCTGTAGTGAAGGTGCAATCACCAGATCGCTCCCAGGTTGTCAGGGTGCCGCCGCTGCTTACAACGCAGTAGTTGCTTGGGGCAGGGTTGAAGTGACAGTTAGAGTCGTCATTGCAGAACTACGATTATCAGAGTCAGAGTCCGTCGTTTGATACGGGCGATGTGGCTAGTGATGAAGGGTATACGCACAACAATGACCGAATCAGAGGCCGGATTACCATTTGCGCCCTCTCCGCAGTTGACAAAGTGAAGAGAGTCGCGGGCGAGAGCGCCCACAGTGAAAATAGCTAGGGTAGCAATGCTGTTGAAAAACATGTTTATAGATATAGAAGCGAGCAAGAGAAAGATAAGTAGTAGATGCTAGATTCGGTAGAGAGATGAGATAAGGTCTGTTGAGTGGTGATAGTTTTCAATTGAAGAACAAGGCGAAGAAGCACACCTATTTATACTATTTGGCTTTCCTTGCTTTATGTTAACATACTAGGCAAGTCCGGTTGAAACCGTTGTTGGCGTTGTTAACCCTTGTTGATGTTGTTAACCCTTGTTGATGTTGTTAACCCTTGTTGAAGTTAATACCCCTCGTTAAAGTTATCAGCCCTTGTTAAAGTTACCAACTTACCAACCCATCAGTCATTGCTTACACTGGCAAGAGGTTTACAAAAAAAAACCCAAGACCACAAAAGGAATCTATACACATACCGTTTACGGGTAAAAAAAATAACTATTACATAAGATGCCAAAATATCTGAATGTGGCAGACCTGCATAATAAGCATTTCTACTATTTGAGGAAGGTTGGGAAGAGATGCAGGGACATCTCTAAATCAAGATTATTATCCTGACTACAGAAGAATGCTCTCCTAGGGAGATCTTTGCATCTTTGTCTCAGGAGGGCTGGTATGTGCCTCGAATTAAGCTTTGATTAAACCACTGGTTTAACAGCAAGAGCATAATTCTGCCCAATGAGAGTCTAACTATGCCTGCTAGGCACAGATGAGCTCTTGGTCAGCAGTGGAAATAGCGAGTGCATTAAGGTTGTCTTAGAATGGAATCTCTAAGGCAGGGGGGCCCTGCTATTAGATTTACAGAGACAGTCTGACTATTTTAAAATGACAGGTAAGGTGGTAGTGACTGAAGATTCTGCTGAGAGAAGGCCAAGGATGCTTAGAAGTAGGAGTATTGTGAAACCTGTCTTGATTAGCTGGCTACTCAGTTTCTGTGGGCTGATTCTTAATAAACGCTTTGGACAGGGAAGTCTTCTCCCTCATTTACCTCCTGTCCGGGTCTGGTTTTATTTGATTCGTAGACACCGCATACAACCTGTAAACTCCCACTGGTGCCTTGTCAAGCCTTCAAGTTGCTCATTTATTCCTTCTATCAAAGCTTCCCTTTCCTCTAAGGCCATTTCCGGCTCACAGTAATAACGAGGACTTTTCTCATCGTACAAAAAGTAACCATCAGGACGTAAATTCAGACAATCCTGTCCGTCACTCTTGGATAGAGCTTCAAACCGACCTCTTGTCGGTCTGACGCTAAATCTAGTAGCAGCGGTGGCGGTAGATCTAATCCAGCCGCCGGACTTTATTATTCATCTCAGTCGTCACAGCCATCCTAGTTAAAGATCTTTAACATCGGAATTAGTCACTTAGATCCACTGTGTATAATTTAAAACTACCCCTGTCTGTCAAGTACTAAGCTAGTAGGAAATGTGTAGATGTAGTATCGTTCAAATACCTAATATGGCTTTGTTGCTAGGGGTTAATGCAGTGTCATCCAGTCACCGCCACGCCGCGCATGCCACGTAGGGATATCCATCTTATTACCATTCTAGGAACTTGTGATGGATCCTCCTCGATTTCCGGCAGAGCCTCATACCATGCCAGACATGTCTTTCATACCATGCCTTTGACGTGTAAGCTGAACTGCTCAATTTGGATTAGCTAGGATATTACTCATCTATATGTATCGTATCACAGTGAAGCACAGAGATAACGCTGAGGAGAGTCATGAGAAAGTCCGAAAATGGAGAGAAGTATCCACATCTGAATGGTCAGCGGAAAGTCCCGAGTTCACGGCATTTGTGAACTCTGGAACTGATTGGTGTCTCTGCCTACTCGAACTGGAGGCTACCCTGAATACATGTGATTTCGGAAAACCGAAGAATGCGGCGTGTTTTGATGGATAAATCGCTACATATACTGCAGGTATACGTGTAAGTGTAATGAGGTTTGCAGCACGGTTGTATATTTTCCATTTTTTCCACGGGTACTAAACCAATCAATTACACAAGACCAGGGGAAAAAAAAAAAAGAAAGGTTGGCAATGAGGCCAAAGGCAATCATTCGGCCTGCTTGTGAGTATTACATGTGCGAATCTTTCGCATATATGCAAGGAGTAAACTTCATTTAGCACATACGACCATAGGTAGAGGAGAATTCGGGGTCCCGTCAAGAGCTTCTTTGGTGTTACATGTCTTCTATTTTTGGCGGCGAAATGAAATCATCAGTCAGCAAAACGGATTGAGTTCTTCACCTACTCTTGTGATAGGTTCTTTCTTTCTGTACAAATGCCTCTTTGGGTGTTTAGGCACCTACAAATCGGAAGCTTACCCGCTTGTAGATTTTCAGCTACTTCTAGTTCTTACAAAAGGCGCTAAATTTTAACCCTTAGTCATTAAGCGTTGCCGATGGCCCGATATCTTGTCACTCATAGTTGTTTCTTGATACAGTCAGATCATAGCGGAAAGTTCCGTTGCTTGTACGTTTAAGCAGACTTGCGGTAAAATGAATACACTGATATGGGAATGGCACCGCTGTTTTCTATCTACGACTAGGGGGCCTCATAAGCGAGTTGTGCTGCTCCATTGATTTAAAGAGTAGGCAAGAGCGCACAACCGTGGTCAATTACCACTGCTCTTCATACTTATATATAACTGCGATCCAAGTGTCATAGCATATTGACCCTCACATCTTGATTATCATTATAGCCTCTATATTTAACTGCAAGTCTTCCAAGGCTCTGATAACCTGAACCATTGAGAATGGGCGCCAATGGTTCAAAGCCAGTCGATCGTAGCCGGAGAGTCAAGGTCATTGGCGCCGGCTATCCTCGAACGGGCACAACCACACTCGTCCTTGCTTGTGAGAAGCTGCTCAACGGCCAAGGTCTCCATGGAGGATCTCATGGGCTAGCTCGTGAAGACGAGTATAACAGGAAATGTTACGAGCTCTACAAGTATCGACACGACAAACCCCGCGTGCTACAACTGTTGAAAGAGCTTACAGAGGGATTTGTTGTTACAAGCGACATTCCCTTTTTCAGTTTCGTGCCTGAATTATGCGAGCTGTATCCCGATGCGCAGGTGATTTATGTAAAGAGAGATCCAAAAACCTGGTGGAAGAGTATGGGGGCCGTCGCGAGTAATGCACAGACCAAATTTTTATCCATGCTATTCTGGCCGGTTCCGGGTTGGAGATGGAGCATAGGCGTTATCGAAGGCATGGCTGCCATGTATGACTGAGTTCTAGGTATTCACAGATATAGGGAGAGTACTAACATATTATAGGGAACGAGAGTCCTACAATCCAACCTCTGGCAAGATCCCAAATCCCGGTAACACTGCAACATTGGCTTTCTTTCGAACACAAGAAATGTATACTGACAACGACTTAGAATCAATGGAACGCCATATGCAATCAGTAATTGACAGTGTCCCCAAGGATCGACTTCATATTGTACGACTGGAGGACGGATGGGCGCCGTTATGCAAGATTCTCGACTGCCCTATCCCAAACGAACCGTTCCCCAAAGCTAACGATGCCGAAAACGCTGAACAAATATTTCTGAACATGGTGAAACGCTCTCTCACCATCTGGCTGTACTACATCTTGGCAGGGACTTGCTTGGCAGGCAGCGGTTGGTGGCTCTGGAAGAATTTTGATCACCGAGTATGAACCACTTAATTGCTGGTCGTGAAGGAGGATGACTTGATGAGTTTGAATAATTAATCTACCGTCATGGTGAAGGGACGCACTACCCCGATGATGAGAGTGAAGAGGTCCTTTAATCGTTTCTTCATTGATAAACCTTTGTGTTTTATCATAATATAGATGCCTTACAATTATAATGTGTATTTAGCTCATCTGGTCGTCAATTCAGTACCTCCATAATCGCGCGCTTGCTACCCGCATTACGCAAATCGACAAAGATATACTTAATTTATAATATAAGTTAGGTGAGTTTCTTGTCTTAGTGAATTGAAAGGGACAACAGAGTATAAAGTAAGAATGATGCGGCAACCCGTTTCGGGAGTATTATACTCTAACCCGATACTTATTATTTACTTATATATAAGGATATCAGAAATTAATCTAGCGGAAAAGAAATCGAGTATTATTTGTGCGAATCTTTTGCATATAGACTGAATTGCCTCAATCACTAGCACATACGACCATAGGTAGAGGAGAATTCGGGGTCCCGTCTGCTCCCCCATAGACAAGCCTCTAACCGGCAGATTAGTAGTTAAGTGGGTGACCATTAGCGAACACCGGCTGTTGTATGTTTTTTGCGTTTTTTTGTAGATGCCTTCCATGGTAATTTGAGGCCAATTACCCCAGAGATCAAGCACATACGACCATATCCATTGGAAAATACGGGGTCCCGTCTGCTCCCCCAGAGTCAAGCCAATGAGAGGCAGATTAGTAGTTGAGTGGGTGACCATCAGCGAACACCGGCTGTTGTATGTTGAATATTCTTTTTTTACTGTTTTTTGATGTTGTAGGAGGTGAGATTTTGAAGCATCGCAGGTTGTGTTTTGGGTGTGTTAGTTAATATGCACACATTACCCTTTTAACCGGTAACTGCGTAAGATTGGTCCAAATTTTTCATCCAGTTAGATCTACGGAAAATAGACTGCAGGCCAACCTTTGCACGTATACATCTATGATGCAGCCAAGAGACAAAAACTGATTGCAATGATGTAGACGAACGCAACTGTGAACTATTGAGAGCAAATCAAGTACCGAGGATCAGCACATCTCGATGCGGGGAAAGCGCTGAAGGAGGTGTTGAACAAGGATGCAAGCGCCGAAAATCACTGCTCGATTCGAATTAAGCATGGGACTTTGACTTCACTGAGCTCCTTCGCGACCGTGTTTGCAGGCTTGGCATGGATTTCCACCAGTGGCTTGCAAATAACCTGATCAATTGACTTTGGGACCAGAGAAAAGTGTTAAATGAGAAGAGAGAGTAAAGAGCAATTACGAATTGCATCGACCTCAACACGAAAAGCAATCAAAACAGTTTTTCGAGACTCAAGGTTATGTAATCCAGGCTAGCCCAAGTCGTTCACCCGAGCCTGTCCAAAGCTGCCGGCGCCACTTGCTCCATCTCAGCCTTTTGCATCTGCCGTTCTACAAAGCGACCACCTCGCAAAATCAGAGACCACAGGCCATCACATAAGTCAATTGATCCAATAAAAGATGAAAACAAAATACTATTCAATCCCAGCAGTATATTGCAGTTCTAGACCATCTCCCTGCATACGAAAAGTCTTTCGCTATACTTCCACCCGTTCCTCCTCCTCCCACACCCAAGACACCATCGTGGACCCTGAAAATTTCCTATTCGGGTAACCCAGTCAGCGGCGGCTCCATCAAGCGCCATCTCATCTAGCCTCCTACTCTTACTTTTTACACAGCCCGATGCATCCTCTCCTGTTCCTCGCCGTGAACATGTTTCTTTATTTAGGCCCCTGCGAGTTTCCCAACTCCGAAGATCCGGTTCTAGAACGGAGAAATACAGCTGCTTGCCTAGCCGCGATCCACTGTTTACGGTTCAAGGGTCGTGCAGCTCGTGTTGAGCTTGCAGGAAGCTTGGCTTGATAATCCTCTCCATACATGTTCGCTTGTTATGGGTAGATAGGCTACCGATTGCGGAGCACTGTAGTCTTTGGTGTGTGCTGCCGACGGGATATTGCTTTCTGGGAGCTGGAAAGGAGTGCATGTTTGTATGAGCACTCCCTTCCCCCTTGGGGTCTGTACTGAAAACCTGCATGGAGTCGAGTAATGTGACCATAGACATACCTGGTTCCTTTCGAGTTTGGGGTATGTGGTGTAACCTGTCTATAGCAATATCTCGATGCTTCAATTGCACCTCTCGACTGGGCTGTTTAGGGTATCTCAATCAATCCTTGAAATCGAAGCTTCATCTGTCCAGGTACGATTGATTGAAATGCCAGTTATCCAATTCAGAGAATCTGATCTCGATTCAATGGCGACAATATACTCAGGTCCTGCATATGACCCATAGACGATCGTTGCCATCAATGGAAGCCCAATCATGCCAAGCTTTACCCTATTCCAAGGTCATGGGACAGTCGTATTTGACATTAAAATTAGGAGGATGCTTCCCAGATCGAGTATGCTTACTGCCTATCTATCTTCATATCCAGACTTTTTCTCATTCTTTCTTCATTCGCAATCACCCTTCAGTAAGCGTCTGCCGCAAAAATATCACACCCACACTACGGAGAAAGTGCCTGCATCCCCCCTTTGCTATTACGGATAGTAGATGCATCGGCTACCTCGTTCGGTCTGCTCCTCTCTCTCTCTGTGGGGGATCTTAAGTGGCGTCTCCGGGGGCGTCTTCGGGCGGAGGTTAGTGGCTGGCTCCTCCACAATCCAACCCCGGGAAAAGCGCCAGGGCCGCCACCCTTTCAAAAAAGCCGGCTAACCGTCGCTGGTAATCCGAAGCTCATGGTGGCACTCGCAAGTCTCAACCTGCCCGCAACAAGACTGCATGCAACTTGCTTCTCCAAAAAAAGATGCCTCTGCCGGGTGAATTCCAATCATGTCAGCTTCGCATTTCCCAGCCTGGGAACAAATGGAGGGGCCTTTCAATTTGAATTCTGTCCACGAGACTTGCCATGGCCCCCTCCCATTCAACGCCTTCGCTTCCTTCTTCTCCTCTCTGCCACCCCCCTTTCCGGAGCCGGAGGTCCTCCCCGGCCCAACCTCTCGAGCTCCCCCAGAGCTCTCAACCTCTCAATTCATCTTTTCTTGGGGTATTGGTTGTGTTGTACTCGGGTCCCATCCGTTCCCTTTCTACCACCACTCCCCGAACCAATTGTACACTCCCCTCCCCACCTCGTCCTCAATCTGCTTTGATGCCCTCGTGATGACCTGCGGCTTGCCACACACAACTCTTCCGTCGTCGTGATGTTGTTCGTGCGTTATTGATCGTGAGTTCGCCGTAGTGTCACCTCCATTCCCCCTCACGCCACAAAGCCTTCCCCGCAGCTGGTCCGGCGCATTGAGCTGTGCCTGTCTCCTCGTAGAGCTTAAAACCCAATTCCCATCCACGTCCTCTTTCAAGTTTCCCTCCATTCCATCTCATCTCAACAAGCTTGTCTGGCTCCTTAGCTTCACATAGCCAAAATCCAAAGACATTGAGTATCTACTCAGCATCCATTGAGCATACAAGCCTTGTTTTCAATTCTTGTCGCTGCCACTTATAAAGTAATGTCTCGCTTCGCTCCCGCTTTCAGGCTGCTCGCCAGACAGCACCTCGCCATCTCAGCCTCTAACCGTAGTAGCGCCTTGTTAGTTACCGCTGCTCGTCGAAAAATGCATTCCTCGCCTGTCCTCCAGTCTCCTCCTCTGGAGCCCACTACTCGGCCTCACTTGCTGGCCGAGTTCAGCATGAAAGACAAAGTCGTTGTTATTAGTGGTGGTGGAAGAGGATTGGGCCTTGTCCAGGCCGAGGCGCTGCTTGAAGCAGGTGCCGTTGGTAAGCTACCTTTGCCTCCTCAAACCACAAAGCATTGTGCTAAACAAGATGCCCATCTCAGTGCACTGCATTGATAGACTGCCCGATCCAACTTCGGATCCCGATTCCGAGTTCGCCCGCGTTGCCAAGCGTGCCAAGGAGGAGCTCAACTCCAGCCTGAGTTATCACGAGCTCGATATTCGCAACGTGCCGGAGCTGAACAAGATCTTTGAGGGCATTGCAGATGAGAGAGGTCGCCTGGATGGTTGCCTTGTCGCTGCCGGAATCAACTACGAGACTCCGGCTCTCGATTATCCCCCTGATGAAGTCGATCGAATGATGAGCATCAACGTCTCAGGCGCCTTCATGACCGCCCAAGCAGCCGCACGCCAGATGGTTCGGCTGAAGCAGCCCGGAAGCATCTGCATGATTGCTAGCATGAGCGGCACCATTGCCAACCGTGGCATGTTTGCCCCGTAAGTCCCCTGATTCCCAATTTCCAACATTGGTGCTTCGGAAATCTGACCAATCCGTCGTACAGAGCATACAATGCCTCCAAGGCCGGTGTAATCCAGCTGGCCCGAAGCTTGGCTGCCGAGTGGGGCCAGTACGGCATCCGTGTCAACACCCTCTCTCCCGGCTACATCCTGACTCAGATGCTGCTGAACCTGTTTGACGACTATCCCGAGCGAAAGGAGCAGTGGCCCAAGGAGAACATGCTTCAGCGATTCAGTATTCCCAAAGAGTACCGCGGTGCCGCTGTCTTCCTCCTCAGCGACGCCAGCAGCTTCATGACGGGCAGCGACCTTCGCATCGACGGTGGACACGCCGCCTGGTAATCATCCAAATCAACTTCCATCATCATCCGTTGATATCGTCCAAGCATGATTGCAGATAAAATCGGTTGACCATTTTGCTATGGCGTAACCTGGCGAGCGTATCGAGAGGGATAGAGGAGCATCTCCTGTAATATCTAGGTTTCTTTTATACATAATTGCTTTGTGCGTGTTTGGAGTTGGGAATAGGTAGAAAATTCAATAATTCACTCGCAATGTCGACTTGACGCATCTTTAATTCGCAGGAATGTGTGTCAAAACACCGGAAGGTCCAAGTTTGCTCAATAGTCCAGGGCTGAGCCTCAGCCTTTTCTCAACATCTGCAATGGGCCATCCATTGTTCAGTAGTTGGACAGCGTCAACGATGGTCCTCATGTCAGCCTGGCGGCGTCGGCCTTCGTCACGGCCCATGTTCTCAAGGTCTTCAGCAGCTATTTGCTCCAGGCGGCGCCGTGCTTCAAGCACTGACAGCGTGGTGTTTCGCTTGGCTGGAGGGAATAGCGGTCCGGGGGGTACGTCCAATGACTCGGGAGAGAGATTTGGTTTCACCGTTGACGAGTTTGAGAGCGTGGGATTTGGTTGCACGATGCCCATCTGGTGAAGGCGTCGAGAGAAGTCGGCGGGGGCGAAATCGGGATCTGTGGCGTCGGCGCGAACAGCTGGTAACATGGTTAGCCGGATGACTGTAACACTGAAGCATTGACAGCATTGGTCTTCTCACCATCGTCTTTTGATCCATCGCTGCGAGACTCAGGCTGCTGAGGTCTGGCCCTCGTAGTGGTAGCTTGAGGCACAGCTCCAGGAGCTCTGGTGGGATATTTGCGAGCTGCTCCGCGAGCTGCTGCTTTTGACGACGAGGCGCCCATTCTTGCTGTCACGTTTGTCTGTGTGTTTGCTGTACTGCTCTAAGCATATAGAGCGAGAAACCCGAGTGCTTGTATTGAACAATGGGAAACTTATAACGGAATCAGCGTCCTACTTAAAGAAGTGGTAGATGTCAAAAAAAAAATCCGAAGTGCGGGATTGGTGGCAGCCATCAGAATTATGTAACCTCAGTCAAGCCAGCCAAAAAGCTGAGCGAGGCATTTCCGTCCAGAGGGGCCCACTAAAAGCTACCGCTAGATCGCACGCTGGCAACCCCAAGACGCGCTGTGACGTTGTTCCTTCAGGCGTCTCCACGCGCGATCCACCGCCTGTAACATCGAACGGTGGACGAGGATTAAGCCGGAACTGAGTCCATGCATGCATTGGTCCTTTTTGATACTCTGTACAGACGCTGTTTCTGTTATCCATGGATTTCTATTTGTGTGATGTAGTGGAGACGATATGGAATCGGGAAATGCCCGAATATTGTCTTATCTGCGGAGAGAGAAAGATGATTGTCGCTGTAGATGTTCTCAAGGGGGCTTGATGAAATGTGACAGCTCGTGTATGTCCAGCTCTTCACATGGATTACTCGTAAGTTGCCTTGGGAAAGTGACATTGAGATTGGAATCTATGAAAATCGACAATCACAAGATCATAGAGAAACTTTGGGTGCAAAGGATAGCAACAAACAATACACATATACATTGATTATATCCCCGACTCAATCCAATGTTGCACGAAGCTCAAGATGCCAGAATTAACAGTCGTGGCCAATACTGCTTAAGAAAAGCGTGGAGATGGTAACTGCACCCATACTGTGAGACAGAAGATAAGGGCTCAACTAGCTACTTGTATTGATAGCATTACTCATGCTTCTATCCATGGAAATCTAAACTATCTCTCTAATCTACCTTACTTCTTTGCCTCATCCTCACCCTTTGCCTCGCTGCAGACCTTGAGACTCTTGGCCAATTCATTCCGGTACTTCGCCATGCCCTTGAACAACTCATTCCGTTCCTTCACCAGGCGCGCAATAGCCCACCAGTCGTGCCCACCAAGCTTTCGAATCTCATCATCACACATATCCGAAGCCTTCTCCAAATCATCAAACTCAGACTGCTTGCCCCCAGCCCGAGCCTTGGCCGCAGCCAGAGCCTGGGCATAATCCAGGGAATTGCAGCACTTAGGGCGAACAAGGTCCAGCAATCCGGCATACTGTCTCACATCAATGGCTCTCGCTATGAAACCACCGCGAAGGTCCATGTGAACTTCATACAGGAAGCCACCAAGCTCGTAGACGCGAACGCAATCATTCGAAACCATACGAGCAAGCAAACGTCGCCTCCAGGCTTCGCTTATGTGTATGTAGGCACCAGTGAGCGTTACGAGCTCGCGGAGCTGGAAAACGTTTAATCGGTGCCAGAATTCCCAGTGCTTGTCGGAGAGGAGAATGAGCAGATCATCTGGAGCGATAGCAGGGGGGGTTCCCTAGATTCCGGTCTGCTGAGTCGGCTGTTCGGTTGATTCTCGAATTGGTTGCTCCTGTTGCTGGACTGGCTGCTGGACTGGCTGCTGGATTGAATGTTGAAATAGCTGCTCATGCTGCTGGACTATCTGTTGGTATTGTTGATTAACAGTCTCTCTGACTTGTTGTTGGGCAGGTTGCTGGACTGGCTGCTGGACTGGCTGCTGGAGGACTGATTCTTGAACTAGCCGCTCATGCTGCTGAACTATCCCTTGGTATTGTTGTTTGACTGTCTCTCCGACTTGTTGTCGACCAGTCTGCTTCTGAACTGGGCCTTGGGCCGTGACCCCAGCGGGCTTTTGAACCGATGGTGGAATTACCGGCTTTTGAAGCAACTTCTGCACCTGCTGTTGACTTGGCTTTTGAGTTGCCTGTTGAACCGTTTTACCAACTGCCTTCTGGGCCGTTTGTTGAACTGGCTGCTGAAGCGGCATCTCGGCTGGCGGCTGAGGTACTTGTTGAGTTGAACGTCGGACTGCCCGTGGAGTTGCATGTTGACTGGCCTCAGCTTTCCGTTTGCCTTTCTGCGCAGCTGGCTGTTGAGTTATTTGAGCATTGTTCTGTGAACCATTGGACGACTTTGGAGTAACAGTCTTAGCAGCAGCTTTGGTGCCGTTGGCGAGAGCAGCCTCCATAGCAGCCCTAAGCTCGGGCGTGATGGGAGGAGCCGCGGTCGTCATCATGGGCGTAACGCTGCGAATAAGATCATATCTGTTGAGACTGTTACCCAAGCTAGACGCGGTATTGCTACTGGGCGTCTTCTTAATGATTCGAGTTAGTCCTATATGTTGAGGACCCAAAACCTGCTTCTTTGTTGTCGCGCCACGGAGCAAAGCTTGTTGGATAACATAAGCTTTTAGAAGCTGCGCCTGTGACTGTTGCGGGATGCCATTTCCAATAGATGGGTTTTGAAGACCCGTGATGGCAGCACCACGTGTTTGCTGAAGGAAGTTCACATTCGTGTTCATGCCATTTCCAGTAGTCGTGTTTTGAAAGCCAGAGAAGGCAGGAAAGTTTTGAAGATTCGTGTTCATGCCCATGTTTGTGAAATTCGGAAGTCCATTTTGAACAGGAAGCCCGTTTTGAACAGGAAGAAGTGTCTCTGAAGAAGGCATCATGCCTGCATTCATGCTCATGCCACTGCCGATGGGCGAATTGTTAAGCCCATTGGCAACAGGAAGATTGAATTGCTGATTGATGGCCACGTTTGCATTCATCCACTGGTTCGTGGTCCCCTGCATGCTAGTATTCATGTGCTGATTGACGTTGAACTGCGTCGGGGATGGAGAAACTGTAGACGGCGGAGTGGGAAGGAAATTGATACCAGACGGCGCACTGCCAAAAGCGGTGGAACCATCAGAAAGTCCAGTTGGGATTCCAGCAGGAACGTAGTTTGGGCTCATCTGAATCTGTTGATGTCCCATTCGACCAAGATTTGGATTCATTCCGAATTGCTGTGGGTATCCCATCGCGTTCATACCCCAATTCATCCCATACAGCTGCACCGGGTTTGCTTGGGTAGAGGTCTGATTCATTCCTGATGACTGCAAAAAGTTCATCTGGGCAGGTGTCTGATTCATTCCAGATGACTGCAACAAGTCTGTGTTGTTGAGATTCTGGTTCATCTGGGCAGGTGTCTGATTCATTCCAGATGACTGCAAGAAGTCTGTGTTGTTGAGATTCTGGTTCATCTGGGCAGGGGTCTGATTCATCCCAGACGATTGCAAGAAGTCGGTGTTATTGAGAGTCTGGTTCATCTCAAACGGTTGCAAAAGATTCGCCGGGTTCGGACTCTGAATCGGTCCAAAAGATGGCAAAAAGCTCATTGGGTTGTTGTTGATTGGATTCTGGTTCTGATAGCCGGGTAGAGCAAAAGGCTGGCCCGGTCCGGGTGTCTGCAAAACGCTTGCAGGAGGAGTCTGCAAAACGCTCGTTGGAGGAGTAGTCTGGTTTGCCCCATGCAGCTGCAAATGGTTCTCAAGGCCAACCTGATTCATCCCTGGTGCGATACCAAGGCCTCCGAGGTCAAAAGCCGGATTGGTTACGCCCTGTTGCAAATTGGTGGTTGAAGTAGGAGTCTGTCCTATTGGCTGGATCTGGTATACGGTTAGCAAAGTGCATCTTCAACAATCTCAGGGAAAGGGGGTCAGAAGCATACCAAGCCCTCCTTGTCGGGCGTAGGATCCATTGTCGTTGGATTGCAAAGGTGGTTCTCAAGAGCTCAATTGCAACTCAAGGTGGAAAAGGTGGAATAATACTGGAATATCAGAATACTGGAATACTGGTATGCTCGTATACTGGTGTGCTGGTATGATGTTGAAGAAGCTTGGAGATTGTTGAATTGTTTACGGAGGAAGATAACAAAGCTGGAGGAAGAAAGTAAACAGATTCGGAAGAAGCAGAAGGCAAATCTATGATCAAAACCTTGCGAACGGAGAGGTCAATGTTGCCATGGCAAAAATGAGTGGCGGGTGAGTAGATTTTCTGTATTCTGAGTGGGTTTCATCCGATGTCGAAGGTAAAAGTGAACTCTAACTGAGAAACCTCACACCCGATTTTTTCCTCCCATCTACTCGAGAAAAAGATACACACCAATAAAATAATTCATCTACACAGTATTTCGTCATCTTGGGCTTCAAAATGAATGCTCTATGAGCGCAATTGCTGCGTAGATGTGCAAAATATTTTGTGTCGTAAAAGGGGATAGAAGTGGCCTTCGCAGGCCAACCGGAGTGTTCGCAATTGCTCGACGATAGTACATTCATCGCACTACTAGGTACTTCCTTGGTGCTCCTGGTACTTATCTCTCCAATCCCGTACATTTACTCTGTATTATTAGAGCTGGGTGTAGAGTACGGGATGCAGGGCGCAAAATTGACCTTCTACAAACGGCTTCAGTTCAAGGTTGACATTCACTTCACTTTTTGCGGCTTCACTTCACTTTTGCAGCTACCCACATCAAAGGGCGCCACATTGCAGGTAAGTTTTAGTACAATTACCGAATTTTGGTACTTCATGTACAAGAAGAGCAAGCAGGTGAACAAATTACATGTATCTTCAATTATTTAGGGAGTGACTCGTTGTTATCATCAAATATCCATAACCCATTATCATCAAACACATCCAATGCCCATCCCAAGAATTAATCCAACCCCATGCAGCTTCAACCGGCATTACATGCTTTGCTCCATATCCTCTCGTCCAATTTTCTGCCCCAATACGTCTGCTTCTAGCACTTTGTAATGTACAATCCAATAGGCGACGGGTTATAATCCTGGAAGTACCTAAACGAAGTACCCGCACCGTTTGCATCCGAAATCTCAAACGCAACAGTCTGTCCAGCCGGGCAATCAAACGTAGATATCACGTAGCTGTTTCCAGGCGAAACCGTCGTCGTTCCAAAGTCCTGCTTCTTGCCCGGCTGGTTGTTATACGTGGTGCCTTGACTAGCAGGGCCGTTTAGCCAAGCAAAGTCCAGCGCTCCTGAACCAGAAAAGGTAAAAGACGATGTCTGGAGGTCCTTTTGCTGAGGGAAGAGGAACACGAGGCTGCACTTCTTGCCTTTGTCGCCGCTGGGGATGTCAAAGTTGAAGATGGAAGAGACGCTGTCGGAGATCTCGCCGAAGTAGGACGTTCCAGGGGCATTGTCAGGCTTGGTCTTGTCCACAGGGATGATGAGGTGAGGATATTCATAAGCTCCGTTGAGATTTGCCGGGCAAGTCTTTGGAGGAGCAGGAGGAGCCGTGGGTTGCGGTGGAGGAGGAGGAGGAGGACATCCAGAGTGGCAGCTATCAGCATAGAGGCTAATCTTGTTGCAGTTGATGCCTTGTCCGCCATTGAGATAGACGTTATACTGCCCACTCTCGCCAGTCTGGCACTCCCAGAACTCTGTCTGCCCGTTATACGAGACACGGCCATCGCAGCCAACCTTAAATCCATTGTCTGGCGTCTGATTCTTGTCACATTGGAGGACATGTGTTGGGGCTGTCTCAGATTCATTCGTCAGCACGCAAACCACGATTCCGAGACATCTTCAGTCACACGTGCATATGCATGTCTCTAATATAATCACCACTATCGTGGCAAAGGATAAAATGACTTACGAGTCCACCAGCACCCATTTCCCTTGTCATCCCACAGCTGCTCTCCCTGCAGAGTGAACGTGGTCGAGCTCACACCGCCACCAGCTCGCACCTGGCCAGACGCAATCTCGCCAACAGGACCAGATATGGCTCCTGAAGCTGTAAAGTGTAACTGACACCCAGAAGCCCGCGCGACGGCAGCTTCAGTAACGGCCACGCCGAGGCCAAGGGCAAGGAGAGGGTATAACATGGCGAATGGATGAGTTGCTCCTGCTCGTGTGAGGTTGAGAGTATGGTGTAGCCTGTAAGGCAGATGATGCTATTCACAAAGATGAATTACCGCCTTTGAGAAGAGGTTGACTTAGTTCTTTATAGAACAAGATGTCTTCCATGGGGGAAAGACAAACATGAGAATGAAGGAAAGAAGCCATCATTATATACACCACGAGAAGACTCCCATGCCAAGTCCCCATCTACATCCAGTCTTCTGAGATCTCACCAAGCCACCAACTCCACGATGCCTCTTACCTCACTCATAGCCGGACACACGCACACCAGAAAGAATATTTTCCCCAAAGCAGCTTGAAAGATCTCCGGGAGCCCACCCATTGACCTCACCACTCTCTCGGAATACGAGAAACGTGCCAACGCACCACATCATCATCGTCCGGGATGAGGGGGGATGGAAGACCAGCCCAGCCAGCCAGGATCGTCTCAGCCCCCCAAAAAGAATAGAGAAGCCTAACTTGACCGAAAGATTGCATATACAACTAGACCAATCCTGGAGGCCGACGACAAAATGGCCTGAGGGCTCGAAGGTGGCAACAATGTCTTACACGTCTGTGACAACACGGCCGCAGAATCCAGGCATGTAAAACATTTCATGTACTTCGTATGCACTATGATAACAAGCATCAAAACACACAAGAGATGAGAAGGTAGATTACCCATCATCCTAACATCGTTATCCAAATGCCCTGCATGTACTTCAGCTTCTCCGGATTTCACATAGGAGGCAAAGCCCAACATCCAGCTCAATGGCAACTTAACATCCGAGTTACCGAATGCCAACCCTCGGTGTACCAACCAAACACACTACCCAAAAACAAACAACCGAAACTTCCACACATCTTGACAGGCAGATCCCAGGTTGCAAAACCAATTAGGGCCCTCACTAACCTTCGCTTCAACCAACCGCCGTCATCCCAGCCAGCTGACCGACGATCCGCTCCAGCTAGCAGAAAAAGAGGAGTCGTTGCACGAGAAGGAATCTTGGGGCAAGGTAAAGCTCGTATCTGGAAAGTCGAACAAGGTTTTCGTTCAACCTTGATCTACCTAGCTACGACAGCTCTTGTAGCCTCAAAGCACGGAGTACAAAGCTGTCATGGTAACTCGTGAGCGGTTTGTTGATCAATTGGCTTTTCTGCAGTGCGAGACAATGTCAATTCGCACTGCAGGTGGAACAAGAATCCCCCCTACATACAGGCAGAAGCTTGGAAGAAATGATTCAAGAGTTGAGACAGGAGAGGTTAAAAACACAGTCACAATGATTCCATTCAAAATAGTAGCACGAATTAATTAGGGGGTATTATTTCAACTGGTCTAATTCATGTCATGTCAGACAATGTAGTTCCAGGTCTAAAAAGAAGTTCTGTCTACTTTCCCGTCCATCCGAGCAAAGCCTCGATCATGGTGGATCGACATGTCCCCTGCGGGGTTGCCCCAACTTTGACGATTCTTTCATGGCAGGTTGCCCATTTGGACGAGAGGGTGTGCTTGTGAATCGGCCGACTGGACCGCGATACACAATAGCCACGATCTAAGCGTCCTCGCAAAAGCAGCTAGATGTTGCTTCGGCAGAGCTTGGCACCTCCTAATGACGTCCTTGGGGAACACACATCGCCTAAATCCCTGCACACTGGCAGCTACAGCTTTCCCTTTCTGTGCAATCCTCTTTAATTCCACATGGCAGGGCTACTCAAAGCCCAACCGGAAAGCATTGTGCCCGTTAGATTGATGCGGGATCGAGATTCGTGAATGGCCAATGCCCATATGGTTGAGATATTTGCCAGTCCGGATGCCGCGGGTCTTTTTGCATGCACTAGGCAGTCTATCCTAAGATGCGTTGATCTTAGCTAACAGCTTGTCTCAGCTGGTGATGCCTTGATGCCGAACTAGCATACCCTTCTCTACCAAGCCCCATGCTGCTGGAAGTGGACAAGACAATCGCACAGAGCCGACTTCCAAGGACAGCATGCATACTGGATTGTTCAAGCTTGTTTGAAAGCAGGGGCTGCCATTCAATGGTGTGGGTTATTATAATCCCGCCCCATTGCTTCTTCAGCGTCGCTGTCTCTTGTTGGGTCGGCCAGCTTTGGCTGAGATTTGGGCTACAGGAGCCGCCTCTTGGCCCTCGTCACCGCTTGACTCGCCAATAGACAAAACATCGTCCGAGTTGCCGTCAGCATCGCTTTGTGCTCCACTAGTGGCACCAAACGAAGGCTTTCTTGACAGAGCTTCATCGGTGCCGCTGCCGAACCCCTCAAAGTCTTCGTTGTCAGATGACTCATCGCCTTCGACTTTGTCTGCAGGGGCATCGACATCGGCTTCAACGGTATCCAATGTCTCGGAAGCAGGTCGCTTCCGAGGCATCTCACCCAGCCTGCCGCCGCGGCCATTGACGTTGCTGCTGCCCTCTTCGCCCTCTTCACTGGACTTGGGAGCTGGAGTGTACCAGGGGATTCTGCCCCTCATGAAATCATTCAGCATCATCTTTGCCACACCATCCAGGTCAGGCTCTCCTCCGCGAAGAAGACGGCCTGCTTTGCGGGCAAGGACCTCGAGAAGCTCAGTTCCGGTCTCCCATCCCCTGACGTCATACGTCTTTTCCATGTGGTGCTTCTTGACTCGGCTCAGCAGGGCATCAATGTATTGTTCAGGATGCTCCACCTTCTCAACTCGCACAACGCCTCGTAAGACGAGATCGGTTGGCGTGTCTGTGCCTGAGGGAGGGACGATACCAGGGCAATCGATAAGATAGATGCGCTTCATTAAGCTCACGTATTGCCACACCTTGGTTTCTCCAGGAATTGGTGCCACAGTGCACACCTTCTTCTTTGACAGAGTGTTGATTATGGAAGACTTTCCAGTATTGGGGCCACCAATCAAGCCGACAGAAATCTGCTTCCTGTCTGTGTGAAGAGCAGAGAATTGTCGCAGCAGCTGGATCAGGGATCCCTTGCCAAACGAGTTGTTGATGCTTGCGTGGAACGCAAGCGTTGGGTATTCCTTGGAGAGAACTCGCACCCAGGCAGCCTATTCTCATGTTAGACGAGAACATTTACAAACAAGGTTTGAAGCACAAAAAAAATTGAACGGGTGAAAAAATGTGTGTGTCATCACTACGAAGCTCCCTTGGATGCCGGTAAAGGCGAGGGAAGGCTTCAACTCATCAGACGCACAGCCTTCTCTTGATAAGTAACCAAAACGGCACCTATCAGCCTGCAGCCGAAGCTGAGACAGTCGAGATGGCAATGGATCTCCCAATGTTGTAACAGACGGTCCTCCACGGAGAGTATGCGAGGTGTCCTGACAGGAATCATTGGGGGCGCGAAGCCAGGGAGGGGAAAGAGGGATGAAAAGGAATGAAAAAAATAGAGCCCATTACTTACACAAACGCTGGTAGGTACCAAGTCACACTTGTTGAGAACAAAGATCAAGTGCTTGTGAGGTGCCTCGTCTTTCAGATACTTCTCAACACTTCGGCATCGAGTTCCGACAGGATCTCTGGCATCGAGCACATGGATGATGACATCTGAGGAGTCGATGACCTTGTAAAGCTCGTTCCAGATACGCTTGCTCTGGCCCTTGTCGAACACAGGCTCAATGGCCATGGTGAGCGCCTTTTCAGTCTCGCCGTCATTGCCATAGTTTCCACTCAGGAGCTTGTTGTGCTCCAAGCGCTCTTCATAGGTATCCATGCTCTTTTCAGTGTCGTCAGCGAGATCAGCCACGGTGCTGACTCCGAGCTTGACACGCTTGCGCTGAGCCTTGGGTCCAAAGACACCAGCAAACGGCGAGGTCTCAATGGTCATCTTGGCCTTGTGCTGCTTGACGCCGTTGGTGGTGTCCTTTCCTCCGTCGTGGATAAGGCTCATGGGAAGCTTGTTTGTCTTGAGGAGAACCTGGTAAGGATCCTTGGCCTTTTCAGCCATGGCCTCACGGAAGGCTGTGAGGGTATCCTGAGAGACGACACGAGTATTGGTAAACCACTTGCGGTTTGGCTCGATTCGGGCATTGGGGATATCTCTTGACTGAAAGCTGGCAGCCTTTGTGATTTTCCCGTCCGCGTCTCTCTGAGCCTTGCCATCCTTGTACATGTTCACGAGCTTGACCTTTTTCGCATCGCTTCACCCATCTTTGTTAGCATGCTTCGACACAAAAAAAAATCTTCATCCAGAGCACGAGCTGCACATACCGATAAAAGTTCTCGCCCTTGACACGCACATTTCCCATGCCATCGCCGGTTTTGCCCTGGCGCGTACGCCGGGCTGCTTCCTTCTTCCCGGTACCCATGGTGAAGTTTTGGGCTTGCTAGCAAGCACAAAGATCTTGGGAAGAAGTAAAGAGAGCAGAAAAAGATTAAAATTGCAGCAGCAGCTTTTCTTATCACCAACTTTTTTTTTTTTTTCGAAGGACCCCACTAACCCACATCTCTGCAGACGGTGGCTGGTCGACTTATTTAAGCAAGACAGGGGTTGCACGGAACATCGGAGCCAGATAATCCGGGTCGCCTCTGCGGGTTTGGCAATTTTCTGTAAGTCGATATCACACAACCACCTTTGCGGAAGAGCAACAAGAGCCAATTCCAAGCTCACTTTAGGTCAGGATGTCGCTTCATTCTGCAAGCAACTGCCTCAGGCCAGCAGTTCGGCAATTGTCGTCCGCTTCACGAAGTTTCTCAACAACTCCGGCCATTCTCTCCAACGCCGTCCCGCCCCAATCCCCCTCCTACATCCGACTTCCTTCCCCTCCTCAGTCCCAAACCGATGAAGCCAAACCTCCACGAGTAAGAGGTACACTGCCAGTGCCGCGGCAAGTTTTCCCTCGGTCAGAGGGCGATCGTAAAATTCAGCCCGAGTACATCCAGAAGACTGCTCCCAGATCGGCCGACGAGCGAGAGCCTTCAAACGAGTCCCAACGATGGAAGCGGGAAATGGCCGAGACCCGAAGGACCAATCTGGAGCAAGGTCTCAAGGCCCTCTACACACGGCGCGAAAAGAGCGACGCAGCCAGAAATGCCCGTGTCAGCCGTAAATTCAAGGAGCACAACGAAGCTGCTGCCGCACCAGAACGGGAGGACGACCGACTCACACGAAGCACCGTCCTGGATGCCATTCTCGACACCAAAGTATATCCAGACCCTGAGCGCTTCGCCCGAGCACAGCGCAGCAAGACCAAGGTCCAGGCCAAAGAAAAGGCCAAATACGAAGCCCGACGAGATGCCCTGATGGAGCTGTACATCAATGCCTCCAACTTCATCGTCCAGGAGAGCGAGCTCAAGGCCGAGATTGATGAGATTTTCAGCGAGGACTACTTCAGGAAACAAAGCCAATTCTTCCAACGCTACGGTACAACCGAGAACTCTTGGGGCATCTATGGCAAGCCTCCTTCCATTGCCAACATGCTGGAGACCACCACTGGCAAATCAACCAAGCTTATGGACTACTACGAGTCTGAATACGACCGCTCTGTTAAGCGGCAAAAGAGGATTGCTGAGGAGTTTACGGGAGGTAAAATGGAGTAGCGGCATGGGGCCTTTGTTTTTGTAAAACTGTAGAGTATCATGCGCTCGTACTGCGCACTACATGTATTATATTAGTATCACTCGGAAAAATCATATTCACGCTTCACGAATTCAAGCCACATCAATCAAAAGATTTCTCCAACTTCTAAATTCGGGCGACAAGAAATATTGGTGTTTATTCGAATCAACCATATTACTACACCAAATGCCCAAAGCTATAGCCATAAAATACCACATAAAACAGTGAACAGGGTTAAAATAGTTGTGCTCCGTAAACGCCAATTGTGCAAATGTCCAGGGAGTTTGCCCGATATGAGTATGTACATGTCGCAACCTGCACAGAAATGTTTCTTCGAGTTGGGGATAAATTCTAGGTGGCTAGTCTATCGCTTCTCGACGAGCAAGATATGCATCGCGGCATAGGCGAGAACGATGAAAGCGGCAGCGAAAATACCCAGGTTTCGAATATCGGACCAAAGAGCAGCATTTTGAAATCCAAATGAGCTGAGAATGGCCGCTCCAGGAACGGTGATATCGAGACCATACTTCTTGTCTACCAAAGTGAGCTCTATTACTTCGTTGACGATAAGTGACTCGAAGCCGTAGTGGAAGATGGACAACGTTTGGAGCCACAAGGCACCCTTTGGCGTAGCATCATGATTGAGGAGGAAGCCAGCGAAAAGGAGACTGAACAGCATCACCAAACTACCGATTAAGTTGGCCACGCCACCGTCTTTACAAACGATGCCAATGAACAAGCAAATGGCAGCGGCTGCAAGATTGAACAAAACCAGAACTAGCATAAACTTGAAGAAGTGCGCAGCATCAGGTACCAGGCCTGTCATCGGGTAGATAATAGACCCCATGAGGATCGGAGGGATGATTCTTAAAGGAATAATGTCGAACAGAACCTTGGCCGCAAAGTAAGTAGCCGGAGAATAGTAGCCGTTTGCTCTTTCTCGAGTAAAGAGAAGACGCTCGCTGGCAAACACATTGAGACTCGTGAGGGTACTGAATCCAAAGAGAGCCAGGAGGAAGAAGAACAAGCCAAGTCGGTTTTGGAAACCAGGGATATCATCGGTGAGGCCGTAGAAGAGGTATCCAGAGAAGACGGCCAAGATGATGGCAATCGCATAGTGTGTGAGCATGAGCATCGGGTTCCGGTACAAGTTCTTCCAGGTTCTTCCAGAGATGATGATGAACTGGCGCAAATAGCCAATTCGAGCGTATCCCTTTCCGACAGCGCTCGTATAAATGTTCGGCCCGTCTGCAGCATATCCATTGGTATTAGATCTAGTTCCGTTTGCTATTTCAGCTTCTGTAATTGCTTGCTGGATATCTTCCCGGATAGACGTCGCAATGTATGATTTGCTGAAAGATCGAGTGATAATGTCGAGATCGGTTCCTGTCAGGGCTGGAGGGGGTAGATCATGAGGGTCTTCCAGTTGGCTAGGCAGGTTGCTTGAAGGGTTGTTCTGCAGTCGATAGCCACTTTGGTTGTCGCCACCAGCATCTGAAGATGCAGCAGTATCAGTCTGTTTTCTACGTGTGAAGAGCTCCCGTTCTTGTCGTACTTTGACCGAATCGCGACGTCTGTTCTTAGGTCGTAATGATGGTTCAGCGCTCGCTTCGCCAGCACTTACAAGAGAGGCGCTCGCAATAGACTTGACAGCCCGCGTGCTACTGGGACCAATGCTTCCAGCGTCAGGGACAATGCCTCCATCATCCAAAGTCTGCGTGCTGCCCGCATGCATGGTGAGATCTACAAGGTAGTCGGCAATGTTGAAACCTGGAGGACATTCGTAGCCAATATCATCGAAATAAGTCTGGCACTGCGCGAATAGTCCGGAATAAACCAATTTGCCCTGGGCCAGCAAGATGAGCCTGTCGAAAAGGGCAACAATGTTGGAGCGAGGCTGGTGGATGGTGAAGATGACGGTACGCTTGTAGTTCTTGGCCATCGTCACAAGGCATTCAACAACATTGTACGCATTGTAGGCATCCAGTCCACTAGTGGGCTCGTCGAGGAAGAGGATAGAGGGGCTGGTGACCAGCTCGCAAGCAATTCCGACACGTCGCTTCTCACCACCAGAGATTCCACGGCCATTTCCTTCTTCAGAACCGATGAGGGAGTCTCGAATATGATAGATGCCCAGCTCTTTCTCGACTTCAGTAACTCTCTGTTCCTTGGCGGCACGGCCCATATCGCGGGGGAGTCTCAAGAGGGCGCTGTTGAGAATAGTCTCATGAACAGTAAGGGTAGGCAACATGGTGTCCTCTTGATCAACAAATCCAACAACGTTCTTGTACTCGGTATCGCTGACTTTTTCGCCATTGACGTAGAATTCTCCGCTAACATGACCGCGCTTATTCTTTCGAGCAAGAATATCCAGGAACGTCGTCTTGCCAGCACCGGAAGATCCCATGATGGCAGTTACTTCGCCGGGTTGGCAAATACCTTGGATTCCGGTCAGAATGTTCTTCCCGTTGAGGGAGTAAGCGACATTTTGAAAGTATAGAGCAGCTGGTTTGTGATCGACCATGAGCTTGGTGTTTTCGTCGTCGGAATCCTCCAAACGAATCGCTCCATAATGCAATCTACGGCGAGACAAATACCACGTTGCGATGATGACGGCAGCCAGGAAGAGTGCACAGCCGCCAATCACACCGGCGATGAGAGGAGTGTTGATTTGCTTGACCGGGCGGTGATAGCCCGGTACTTCGGTCTCATACAAGCATTCGCCTGCTTGGCAGTCCAGCAGGATACTAGAGTCACCAATTAAACTGACGATGAGGTTATCCATTTCCGGCTCTTTAAAGGCACAGTCATGGGCACCACCGCCCTTTTGCGAACATTCGAATCGGCCAGGGCCTTTGATTGCTTGGTCCAAAAAGTCGGTAAGATCGAGCGAGCCATCTTTACCGCACATCATACGGCCGGGAATGCAGCTGCAGCTGATGTGATCGCATTTGTAGGCAGTGGTGTTCTTCGCATCGGAATACTGAGCACCAGACGTGCAATCCGACAAATGGCAGTAAAAGGACTCAACTTGATCGATCCAGACTAGAGAGAGTAGTTAGTATGTAGAGTGAGTAGGAATTGAGAAGAGACGGAACCAACACTGGAAATCGCAAGTCGCATCATCCTCCTTGCAAGTGAACGTTACTTCTGGCTTCTGGCTTCCGAGCAGATCGCCAATCTTCTTGTTGGTGACTTTGCAGATTTGGTTGTTGTATTTAACAAGCTCGCCATTCTGGTAGCAGACGCCGCCGCTTCCAGTTTCCATGAGAGCATTGCAGGCATTGTTTGATGTGCAGACATTGCAGTTGATGCCGGTCCAGCCCTCGTCGCATTCGCAACTCGCGTTTGAGCGCATAGGCCGGTCTCTGCCGCGTCCAAGGGAGCCGCACACTGGAGAAGAGAGAAATTGAATGTTAGCATAACTTGGATGCGCGAATTACTACGGCGGTGCCAAATGCCTTGGTAGCATCAAGCTGACGATGGAGACGTACGTGGTTCGAGACAGTCGTCACCGCCGAAACCGTCGGGACAGTCGCATTTTCCGTTGTACTCGTTGCATCCTGCGTACTGGGCGCAGGTGTGTGCAGGCAGGAGGCAGTTGAAGCTAATAGAAGATGCGTCAGCAGCGATGTCGCCGCGATGGGGAGCCGGCTTGCGATGCGTCTCTTACCATGGCGGACAGTCCTTGGGGCGGTCGTCCATAAGCGCGAACTGGGCTCGCAGAAGGTCGACGTTGTAGCTGGTGTTTGCATAGGCGGCTGCCAGAGAGGGCAAGACAGCCACGATGCCCACAAGCAGGCCTCGGCAGCTGAGGGGCGCCATGGCGATGAGCTGCAGAGGTTGCGATGGAAAGGATTTGAGCTGGTGTTGGAGAGGGAAGAAGTAGAAGCCGCACAGGCTGAACTCTCAAGGTTGGAGGCACCAGCCAGCACCAGCCAGGTACGTACCGCGGCTCGGTTCCTGGCGCGAAACAAGGTCGTCATCGAATCCGCCGGTGGTCTGGGGCAACCTTGGAACCCCCAAGTCCCCCAACAACCCCCAACCCCGCCCTGCTGTCTGATTGGTACAGCGGCCCATCAGCTCTGGACTTGCTGGAACACAGCGCGTTACAAAACACGTGGTGACGATCAATGTGTGAGAGCTTGTACAGATGCGGCATGCCGGCCGTACCTTGCTTGTACTGCAGAGACAGCTGGAAGAGCTCTTTCTTTTTTACGCGTATTTGCAGTGACATGATTCTCAGGCCATGATAGCAGGAAGCGTGCATATAGGCTGTATTCTCCGCAGTTGCTATTGAAGGTCTTCTGCAGCTGTAGTGCTTGGATCACGGATATCGGCTTTTTCTCTTCATTCCCATTTCAAGCTAGGAAACGATAGGTGACTTCGTCTGTACGACCAGCGTGGCAGTGAGACAAAAGTGCCTTTGAGCTCGAAGGCCGATTTTCGTTGTTAGTGCTTGGGTCACACAGATATGATATCTAGGTTCCCGAGCCACTCACCTTGTAGTTCGTTTGATGGCGTCAATCGTAGAGATGGACAGGATATGGGCTGTAAAACACCAGGAATCAGGCGAGCAAGCAAGCCTCAGAAGTCAATATTGCGAATATGCCGTCTTCTAAACTATATCTGGAGTGGCTAGAGCAAGCTGCCAATCTCACTCAATTAATTCCTACTTGAATTCATCATGACACACTGCATCATGCGTCGCTTTCTACAGCTCGCTATAGTCCGTTCAATGCAGTTATCCAACAGCTAGAAAAGGTTCCTCCATCCACCTCAATATGATAAGCTATAACAGACCTTGAAGTTGTCAATATTCATGACCTCTACAGTCATCACTGGCCCCTGCTTTATAGGTAAAATTAGTTCATCACAGTGCCAATTCACCACCTGCAGTCTAAGCCATAGTAATATAGTGGTAGTATATCAGTTTGTGGACTAAGCGAAGCACTGACGGCCGAGGTTCGATTCCTCGCTATGGCATCAATTTTTTGCCTTTTTTTGCTACTGCTTGTGACAATGGCTGTGCAGACGAGCTTTGTGGGCCCTCGTGGGTAACGGAGCAAGATGTGCGTCATATGAGTGTGGCATCAATCGCTCGACATGGTAACATTTATTCCCCGCGATGCTTCACTTGTGATCCAGCGAGTAGATAGTGTCAGCTATCGCCAGTATAGCAGCTATTGTGATTCCTCTTTGGCCTGGGCTATTCGCTGTCGAATTGCCGTACTGCTAATCTTTGTCGCAAATCCATTGCTGAGAGTTCCGGCGTCTTCCTTCAAGATATCGCTTGGGTCGAGCACGTCAATCTCAAACACCTCGAGCGGCTTCCACCCCTTCTCAGTTCTCTTGTCATTGATAGCCTGTCCGCCGCTCCGTGTCTCCCCTGAAACCACAATTACATCCATGATTTCCTCCGAAATGGTTGGGCCAAAGGGGTCGTGAATGTTCACACAGCGAACCAGCACCGCACCGTCACGGAATGTAGCGTGAAGCTCATCCGGTGCGGGCGTAGATGTGGGCGGCAAGGTGTTTGTGTTGGACGAAGACGCCGAATTGAATATAGTAGAGAGAAACTGCAGAACATTGTTTGCGCGCACATCCCAAGGCTGTAACACTTCAGCGTACTTTTTGTTCTTCAGCAGCTCATCTCCTGAAATCCCAACGATGAGAACAGAATGCTTCCCTGTATGTTTCTCAGGGATACCCATAAGTAAAGCAGTAGCGTGAAGAAGCAGTTTGTGTCCCGCATGAAGATGGTCAAACGTGCCACCCAGACAAACAGTATCGTAGCCACTGACGAGATCCTCCGGAGCAACAGGCGGGACTTCGCCGGTGGACATGCCGAGGCCGCCTTCAACAGCAACTATTTGGCTTTGCAGAAGAGTTTGTTTCCCCTGTGAGTATTCCAAGAAAGCTTTAAGGAGCTCATATCCTGCCTCGGAACTGGGATGGAATACCGTCTTCCAAGGATGCACCGTCGAGGCAAAGGCGGCCAAATCCAACACGGGCGTGCAATTTGCTTCATATTCTCCATCAAAGTTGCGCTGATATGTTCTATTTCGCTCATGATCGACTAACACAACGCGTGGATCGACGCTGTTACTGCCCGGTTCCCCTGATGTGTCAATGTTCTGCTCATCGCAAATGGCCGCGATGAGAGTGTAAATGCGGGCAAGAAGAGACTGCGCAGTCTTCCAGTTTATAGACTTGCGCCTTGGTGAGGGCCCTGTAAGAATAGGACAGGCGACTGCGATGACAAGAACATGATTTGCGCCAGTGCTGGAGTTGGCATTGGAGTTGTTGGTACTGCTATTGCCGTTGATGCCTGTAGCGATGATGCGCTTCAGAGCCACCGTTACAGGCGCCCAGTAGGCTGCGGCCAGAGAGTGAGGATGCAGTGGGTGAGGAGGGGCTGGCAGTAGGAGCAGCGAGGGCGCGTTGCTGCTTGTCGGAGCCATGGTGAGCTCGATTAAAATGATGATGATAATTCAAGGTTGAAGCTCAAAGGACGTTGAATGAAAGTGGTGTCATTGAGCATTCGATTGTGACCCGAGGCTAAATGATGGCATCCGTGGGATCAATGTGGGGTTACGTAGGAGTGATAGATGATTGCTCGTAGGGGTCTTCATCCCCACCATCACATGGCCCAAGTAGATTGAATTCAGATTTCCCTCAAGCATCCGCAAATCATAATTTCGAAAAGTCAAGGCCGCCACTAATGTATGCAGCTAGATGACTGTGGCTTGAATGGTTGTTTTAATAAACTTTGTCACATAAGTGAGAGACTGCAGGGGCTCTAGAGACCAAGTACTAAGCACATGGAGTACCTAACTTACAAAGATGATCACGAACAGCATCAAAGTAACATGAGCCCCATGTTGATGTATGTGCCCCTCTGTCTTGATATCTTTCCCATTGCTTCATTTTCGCTTTTGAAACAGTCAGAGAACAAGAATAAGCGCAGTTTTGGGCCTGCTTGAAGTATAATTGCATGCTCTTAGACGCAACACCAATACAACGCCTAACCTAGAGCTGATCGTAACTTCGGTGGCGCGCTCGATAGTAATAAGACAAATGGCCTAATTCCAAAGAAATACTCAAACCTGGGTCTTTTCAAGTCTCTTTTATGCGTCGGCCTCTTCATCAAAACTTGCCGCTATGTCATTCTGCTAGCTATGCAGCCGATATCTTCAATTGCACCTCTAAAAGGGGAACCTGAGATCGACATTCTAACTACCCGTCACCAGATAGCGGCTTCAGATTGCAGATGGACTAGCATCAAGTCCGATTCTGGTGCCGGTGTCGATTGGAAGTACCCGATAGGTCGGTTGAAAGTACCCGATAGGTGGTGAACGTGGAGCTTGAAACCAATTGTTGGAGTAAGATCATCAACAAGGCGCGCCTCGCCAAATTCTCCGACAAATCGCCCTCATGAGGTTACACAAATTGAGACATATAAGGTCCCAGTCTTACCCCGCTTGGGCCTAATTCTAAAAGCTATCCTGACCATTGCGGCTAGTATTTGATGAAAGAGACTGAAACAGAGCAACCGAGACAAAGCAGAAGTATACTGTAACGTTATCTGTAAGAGTTTCAGGACCCTTGCATTAGATTCACCCAACATGGTTCGCTTCCAGCATTTCGAGGTTGAGCAGTGGATGGAGGCTTATGAATTTACTCCTGGGGTTCTAAACATTGCTGAGACATGCGTTGAGTCCGTCTCCATCGACCAGTTGGCCCAGCTATCCGGAGACAAGGGTGAGCTTCCCCCACGAACCAGCACTGTGCTCATATACGGGGCCATTCGCGGGTCATCAACGTTGAGGGAAACTATCTCGACCCTCTACGAAGCGGAACAGATAGCGCCCGAGAATGTCGTCATCACTCAGGGCGCTATAGCAGCCAACTTTCTGGCCTTCTATAGCTTGATCGAACCTGGAGACCATGTCATTTGCGTGTATCCCACGTATCAGCAGCTCTATTCAGTGCCCGAGAGCCTTGGAGCAGAGGTTTCGCTTTGGCGCTTGAAGCCTGAGCAGGGCTTTGTACCTGACATGGATGAGCTGGAGAAGCTCGCCAAAGCAAACACAAAGGTGTGTACTGTAACACACAGTTGTGTGGCATTCATTTGGTTTTATTAGAGCCATCGTCGCTAACCCCACAACTCAAGATGATTGTCATTAACAACCCCAACAATCCTACCGGGGTGCCCATCCCCAGAGATGTCGTTTATAAAATTGTGGACTTTGCCAAGGCCAGGGGGATCATGATCCTGTCTGACGAGGTCTATCGCCCGTTATTTCACAACGGACTAGAAGACAACGCGGACATGCCTCCATCGGTGGCAGACTTGGGCTATGACAAGGCCATTGTCACCGGGTCTCTGTCCAAAGCATATTCTCTAGGCGGCATCCGAGTGGGCTGGATTGCGTCAGGCGACAAGGCCATTGTCGAGAGACTGGTTGAGGCGCGGCACTACGTGACTATCAGCGTGTCCCAATTAGACGACCAGGTGGCAAGCTATGCGCTTTCCCCGGCCGTGCGCGCCGCGCTGATGAAGCGGAACATCCAGCAGGCAAAGCACAACGCCGACATGCTCAAGGCGTTTGTGGAGGCGCATTCGTCGGTCTGCTCGTGGGTGGCGCCAACCGCGGGAACGACGGCATTCGTCCAGTTCCATGTGGGCGGCAAGCCGGTGGATGATGTCGCCTTTTGCCGCGACGTCCTGGACAAGACGAAAGTGTTCCTGGTGCCCGGATCGCGCTGCTTTGGACATGATCAGGACTTTAAGGGCTACGTTCGAGTTGGTTTTGTTGGATCTACGGCCGTGTTGGAAGAAGCGCTGCAGAAACTTGGGGTTTATGTCCGACAACATCTGGGCCAATGAGAGGGAGGCGAGATTTGTCACTGGGCCCTTGTTCCGCATTAGGCAACATTGGAAGCATGGAATCAGCACAGAGCCTCAGCCACAGACGGCCTTCTATTTTTACCGCCCAGCTGAGTGTCTCGGACCAGTCAGTTGGAGGCTGTAGTGGATTAGGTAACATTGGGGATCCGAGTTTTGGACTTTTGGCGGCCCAGTTCCTGACATATGCATGTGCCGTATCGTATTGCAGTTGGGTCAGTCAGCCCTCGGTAATAATCCTTGGTAGTAGTAATTCCATCTGTTGGATTGATGTGTATTCAATACGTAGGGGGGCTGTGAAGATTGTGGGTATTTGCGGAGGCGGACAGACGCACAAGCCGGCGGCCAAAAGAATATTCAGCCAAAAATTGAACACCAAAAGATGGAATCGAAAAAAAGCTTTTTCATTTGTGAGGCTGTCGTCGTCATTCTCCTCTGACAACTCAGCGCCCGTTATATCCGCTGGAGCAACAACGCGCGTTTCCCTGCCACACTCGGCGACTCGGCATCGGCATCAGCAGTGCAATCCAAATCCCCGTGTGCCGGCAGTCCCCACCGCTTGGGCGCTAATGACGACGCCTGTCAGTGCAGCTTCTCCTGTTTCAGCAGTGCGTCTCATTTCACAGCCACGCCGCATCCGTTCTGTGACAATTTATAACAATGGCCCGGGACCCTGCGAGACATGGCGAGCTTGGTTTGATCTGATTTTTCTACTCTGTTGATTATATTCGAGTGTCTCTTTTTCTTGTCTTGGCCGTCTATACCCTGGAGTTTTGTGCGAGACATCCTATTGGCATCACACGTGTGTGTTTTTGTTGCGTACCTGATCTACATACTACTACCAGAGCCTCACGGCATCAGTTTTTCACAACCTCTTCCTACGGAGACGCGAAGACGACCCATCCCTGATTCAGAAAATCCTACAAGGTCGTCGACACTGTAGTATTGCTACATAGTAGATATCTCTACCTACTAGTATATTCTTATCCATTGTATATCATCCAGTAGCCTTGCCGCCGCCATGAAGGCCTCACCCCTGGCCGTTGCAGGCGTCGTCCTCGCATCAACAGCCCAGGCCCAAGTCGTCCAGTTCGACATTGAGAAGCGTCACGACGTACCGAGTCTTCGCAAACGAGACGCGACCATCGACGGCACTCTGTCCAACCAAAAGGTTCAGGGCGGATACTTTATCAACGTCGAGGTCGGAACCCCTGGCCAGAACATCACGCTGCAGCTCGACACAGGCAGTAGTGATGTCTGGGTCCCTGCTTCGACAGCTGCCATCTGCACGCAAACTTCACAAAGGAACCCCGGCTGCACTTTTGGAAGCTGTAAGTGAAAAGGTACCTCTCTATTTTATGTGTCTGCAGCTCAGCTAATTCCTCTTTTCCCAGTCAACTCCGATGATTCCAGCACCTTTCAGGTTGTTGGAGAAAACCTGTTCGACATCACCTATGTCGATGGCTCCTCGTCCAAAGGCGATTACATTACGGACACCTTCCGCATCAACGGCAATAACATCCAGAATCTCACCATGGGCCTTGGCCTGGACACATCCATCGCCAACGGCCTGGTGGGAGTGGGATACATCAACGATGAAGCGTCACTCGGCACAACCCGACAGACCTACCCGAATCTTCCCGTTGTCTTGCAGCAGCAGAAGCTCATCAACACCGTAGCCTTTAGTCTATGGCTCAACGACCTGGATGCCAGCACGGGCTCCATCCTATTCGGCGGCATCGACACCGAAAAGTATCACGGCGACTTGACCAGGATCAACATCATTTCCCCCGACGGCGGCAAGACCTTCACTGAGTTTGCTGTTAACCTGTACCAAGTCCAGGCTTCAAGTCCCAGTGGCACCGACACCCTCAGCACAAGTCAGCAGACTCTGACAGCTGTTTTGGACTCGGGAACCACCCTGACCTATCTGCCGCAGGACATGGCTGAGCAGGCCTGGAACGAGGTTGGAGCTTCTTTCAGCGACGAGCTCGGCATCGCAGTTGTTCCTTGCTCTGTCGGCAACATCAACGGCCACTTTGCCTTTACCTTTGCCGGAGCCGATGGCCCTACAATCAACGTCACCTTGTCTGAGCTCGTCCTCGACCTCTTCAGCGGCGGCCCCCCTCCTCAGTTCTCGTCTGGTCCCAACAAGGGCCAGTCCATCTGCGAGTTTGGCATCCAAAACACCACCGACGCTCCTTACCTGCTGGGCGACACGTTCCTCCGATCTGCATTCGTTACCTATGATTTGGTCAACAACGAGATTGGAATTGCTCCTACCAACTTTAACTCTACCCAGACCAACGTCGTTGCTTTCGCCAGCAGCGGCGCTCCTATTCCATCCTCCACCAGCGCACCAAACCAGAGCAACACTGGTCACTCCTCATCGACACAGTCCGGCATGTCTGCTGCCAGTGGCTTCCATGACGGTGATGATAATGATAACGCTGCTTCCTTGACCGGCGCCTTTTCCGGCCCTGGAATGATTGTTGTCGGCTTGACCATCTGCTACACTCTTCTTGGAAGTGCCGTGTTCGGCGTTGGGTGGCTGTAAATTTTGCACATCCGTCCGAGTTCGTCAGCCCATTACTCATGGGCGTTTATGAAATGTTGAATTAAAATGATATTGGGGCGTAATGGTATATAATATGGGATTCTGTTTCTTTTTTTCTTGCTTGTTTTTGCATACAAAGCAAGCATTCACTGGAGTTGAGGCTGGCTTCCGAGACATTCGCTACAAAAGAAGCGTTCAGATACCTAGGTACAATAAGTACATACACATAGACATGTAACTTGAGAGATTCACATAGTCAAAAATCATCATTATCTGTATTCATACACTTGTTCTTTGTGACTATTCGTAAGACCGCCAATGAATTGAGGCTATTTCCAATGCACACTGTGGCGGTGGTCCGATTTGCGACCGCACGTGAGAGGTTGAGCCAATTGGAGGGACCCTGACGGACTAAAAAAAAAAAAAAAAGTTTCAAGCGGCCATTTTAAGCCGATGGCCGATCTCTGAGTGCCTTCAACCCACCTTTGCCCAGTGGACAAGCTCGCAATATGAGGGCATTTGGGACTGCCAGATGGCTTAATTGCCATCTGTTTGCGGATGCCCAGAAGGCAACTTCTGGAGCTCGCAATTTCCAGGCTGCCATTCTTCCCTTGGCTTATCAGGGCCAGCTGCGAGCTTTCAGCGGATCAGCCCCGCGGCTCAATGCTGCGCAGGAAGCGTAAGGACCACCAAACCATGTCTTGGATTTCCAGTTATGAAGCTTGCGAGCGAGTTGGATGCAAGGTGAAACAATGAGGCTGACATTTGGAAATTGAATAGTTTGAAAAAGGCACAGAATGATGCTGCCAGTCTCACTGCCGAGTCTGTTGCCGCCAACCTTGCTCCCGAAGAGGTTCAGCGTCTGGCTTCAGTCCGGAACATCGGTATCGCGGTACGAAACCACCTTTGCTGTTAATGGCGCATCTATAAAACTCGAAAATAGAGAGGACGATAAAAAAAGGAGACAAAAAACTAACAAGATATTATCAAACAACAGGCACACATTGACAGTGGCAAAACTACGGTAACGGAACGAGTTCTCTTCTACACTGGTCGAATCAAGGCAATCCACGAGGTCCGAGGCAAAGATGCCGTCGGCGCCAAGATGGACTCTATGGAACTGGAACGAGAAAAGGGTATCACTATTCAGTCTGCGGCTACATTCTGCGACTGGAAGAAAACGGTAAACGGAAAGGATGAAGAGTATCACATCAACTTGATCGACACTCCCGGCCACATTGACTTCACCATCGAGGTCGAGCGTGCTTTGCGCGTGCTCGATGGTGCCGTCATGATTCTCTGCGCTGTCTCCGCTGTTCAGTCCCAAACGATTACGGTCGATCGCCAGATGAAGCGCTACGATGTTCCTAGGATTTCATTCATCAACAAGATGGACCGCATGGGTGCCAACCCCTGGAAGGCCGTCGAACAGATCAACTCCAAGCTCAAGATCCCCGCGGCCGCCATCCAGATCCCCATTGGCGCCGAAGACGAGTTCGAGGGCGTTGTCGACATTATCGAGATGAAGGCCATGTACTTTGAGGGCCCCCGTGGCACCAAGGTCCGAGTCACCGACCAGGTCCCGGCTAATCTGCAAGAGTTTGCCGCCGAGAAGCGACAGTTCTTGATTGAGAAGCTGGCCGACGTTGACGACGAAATCGCCGAGCTGTACCTCGATGAGCAGGAACCTACCAATGCACAGATCAAGGCTGCCATCCGCCGCGCCACCATTGCCCGCAAGTTTACTCCTGTCATGATGGGCTCTGCCCTGGCCGATAAGGGTATTCAGCCCATGCTGGATGCTGTCTGCGACTACCTCCCCAACCCCGGTCAGATCGAAAACACTGCTCTGGACAAGACCAAGGGAGAGGAGACCGTGGCACTGGTCCCCTACAACTCGCTCCCCTTTGTCGGTCTTGCGTTCAAGCTTGAGGAGAACAACTATGGTCAACTTACCTACATCCGTGTCTACCAGGGAACCCTGAGCAAGGGCACCTACCTGTACAACTCCCGAACCGACAAGAAGGTCCGCATTCCCCGCATTGTTCGCATGCACTCCAACGAGATGGAGGACGTCAACGAGGTCGGTGCCGGTGAGATTTGCGCTGTGTTTGGCGTTGACTGTGCTTCTGGCGATACCTTTACCGATGGCGGTCTCCCTTATACCATGTCTTCCATGTTCGTCCCCGATGCAGTCATGTCCTTGTCCATCAAGCCGAAGCGCACTGGCGACGCCGACAACTTCAGTAAGGCGATGAACCGATTCCAGCGCGAGGACCCGACCTTCCGTGTCCACGTCGATGCCGAGAGTGAAGAGACCATCATTTCCGGCATGGGTGAATTGCATCTCGAAGTCTACGTTGAGCGCCTGAAGCGAGAGTACAAGACGGAGTGTGTCACCGGCCAGCCCCGTGTCGCCTACCGTGAGACCATCTCCCGCCGTGCCGATTTCGATTACCTCCTCAAGCGACAGAGCGGCGGTCCCGGTGACTTTGCCCGCGTCGCCGGCTACATCGAGCCCAACGACAAGCCGGAGGAGAACCACTATGAGAGCCAAGTCGTCGGCGGCCACATCCCCGACAAGTTCCTGTCCGCCTGTTCCAAGGGTTTCGAGCTTGCCTGCGAAAAGGGCCCCCTGCTGGGCCACCGCGTCATCGGCTCCAAGATGATTATCAACGACGGTCAGACCCACGTTACCGATTCCTCCGATTATGCCTTCAACCTGGCGACCCAGATGGCCTTCCGCAAGGCCTTCCCTGAAGCCGGCGGCCAGGTCCTCGAGCCGCTCATGAAGACGACCATTACCGCCCCGAACGAGTTCCAGGGAAACATCCTCATGCTGATGAACAAGCGCAACGCCACCATCCACGACACGGAGATTGGCAGCGAGGACTTTACGCTCATCTGCGACTGCAGCTTGAACGCCATGTTTGGCTTCAGCTCGCAGCTGCGTGCGGCGACTCAGGGCAAGGGTGAATTCAGCATGGAGTTTAGCCACTATGCCCCTGCTCCTCCTCACTTGCAGTAAGTTTTATTTCCGCCTTCTTTTCACTTCTCTCTCTTGCCAGTTTACTTAAGATGAGGCATCGTTGTTGTTTCATATCCTCATGGTGACTAATACCGTTTATAGAAAGGAGCTGGTCGCCAAGTACGAGGCCGAGCTCGAAGCCAAGCGAACCAAATAAAAAGGCTAGCTGATGAAAGAACGCAGACCCCCCGGACGACAGTGATATCATAAAACGCTTACTGTACCGATGGGGCTGCCTTGTACGAATACCCCTGTGAAACAAACGTCTTGTGTACATGTATGGAGTGCGGGAAGAGAGAAACATGCGATGTGACTGGTCCAATGCCGATTTCTAGAAAGCGAAAGAAGCCTTTCACGTGCCCAAAGAAGAGAGAATAAAAAAGGGTTCAGGGATATAAAAAAGCAAAAGGTCACTGTTTTTACAGGGTCTAGCAGGATTAGATGCAAGATGGATAGACATGCATGTACGAGTACACATTAAAACACAAATGAACTTGACTCTCCCTCAGACAAAACATGCAAGCAAAGCAGTGAAGTTGCCTTCATTTCGTGTAAGCCATCTCAATACACCAGGGCAGCGAAACAAGATCCATCATCTCATATAACCAAGGAACGTCATCTCATATGACCAAGGAACGCCTCGGTATGCCAGGCCCAGCCCAGCCTTGCCAAAACGAAAAATGGCTATACCGTACCGGGGGGGCCAAATACGAAAACGCAGGTGTTTCCACTTCTCTTTTCGTCCCCAGCCGCCCCAAAAAGCGAACCGAGAAAAGTCTCCATCTCGCGTGTTGCCGGGACTACACCCTACAGGCATCTAAATTGTTAGATGGGTACTGATAATCATCGACTTCTTTTACGCATTTAGAAAAGTACTGAACTAACAAATTAGATGCCTGTTGATTGTATTTTTTATTCGCTTGTCTGGACAAGGCACAGGATCCCCCCGTACGAAGACGGGAAGATGCTAGAACGCGTCTAGGCTGGGGCTGGGATTTACTATGTAGTACTAGCCTCATTAAAGCGATGAAAATAAAGGACGGGCACTTCCGAGCAGGCTGTCGTTCCCGCCTAACCCTGCCATGGACATCATTTCATGGATTAAAGGGCATCCGTGCGTGCCGTCGTGACACGGTGTCAACTCTGTGTGTTTCTACCTGTGACCTGTACAGTAGCCCATCTTGGAGGTCTTTGAAGAGATGATGCTTATGCCGGCATCGAAACAAGACTAGGTAGTGGTGCTCCGGATGGAGAAGCTGTCTGTCTGGGAAAGTTTGAAGGAAGAGAGAAGGGATCGGTATGGGGAACGTGCTTTGGCTGGGACCCCCTTAACTGTTTTGCTGACTATGCAGGTGATGCGTCCCGTATAAGTGCATGCGAGAAAGAGAAGAGAGTTACCCACTCGGGCGATGGCTAAAGATGCGGATGATACGGTGTATTACGGAGTAGTCTTCTAAACTGTGATGTGTATAACAAATGGTCGAGATGGCATTTCTCGTGAACTTTCGTTGTGGCTGCTGTCACGTTCGATACTCATACTAGGCTCTAATTCTAATGCAAGGGGTAGACGTCAAAACTCGTATTAGTGTTCGGTTCGGAAGGGGATCTCGCAGAATCAATTGTGACGAGATGGCCAGCTGGAAAGCACCAGACGGGCTAGTACGGGGATCGAATACTTGTGTAATACCCCGAAACAGGTACCTGGGTTGTATATTGCACTTTGTCAGAGAGAGAGTGTGTGAGTGAGTGTGTGTGGCGTCATGGAACGCCTAAAAGCCGAAATGAAGCTGTCGATATTAATTGCTCTTGTTTCGCTGCTCCTGACATAAAACCGCCAGCGAGGGAGATTACAAGCCTGGCTAGAGGTTGTTGTGGTTGCGTGGCTGGACCAATCACGGCGTGTGTGTAAGCTGGAGTGAGTGAGTGGCCACATTGGGAAGATGCCACGACCAGACCAGACTTAGACTTGCATCCATTGGGATTATTATTGTTTATTACGAATTGAATTGAATGCAGACCTTTTGTGCTCCGTACTAAATTGTACACTACTGCTGCCCGTTGCTGCATCCAGTTTCTACTACAGTCCAGTACATGTACGAGTATGTACTCATAGATGCGGTGAGCGCTGCAGATGCAAGAAAAAGAATCCAATCCGTCAGCAGCGCATGATCGGTGTCGGTCAGAGATGCCTGGCATCGAAAAATCCATATAAAAATGCCGGGGTTCGAGAAGCAAGTACCAGCTCTACGGCAGTACCTGTAGACGGCAGCACAGGGCGCTCGTTGGGGAAGGTACTGCACTACGGACCACTGGTGCCCTTTTTTGTCCGCCTGGGGGAAAACTGCCCAGTTCTTTAGCACCAGCACCAAGAAAGTCCCCCAAAGAGCGGCGTGGCGGATCGGCCCATCCGAACCTCATTTCTCACAAACGCGCCTTGTGACGGTTGTTAGTGGCGGATTCGCATGTTGATGGCGCGCTCACGCAGGCGCAATGTCGCGTTTTTGGAGGTGGTGGGTTGGCTGATGACTGACTGATGATTGTCGAATCAAGCAATTGGATCGGATTGGGGAGTGGGTGAGAGTGAGAAAGCGGTGCGGTAAACAGTTGCTGCTGCATGAACCTATTACGAGTGGATGCGTGTACTCTACTTTACTGTAGAATCTTAGAGTGACTGTTTAAGTGCACGGATACCTGGACGGGTACCTGGTCCTGGAAGTACTACATGTACTCCTGTCACTGACGCTGCGAGGGCCATACAGGTCAGTAACATGATGGCTCTCTCTCTCTCTCTGTCAACGGTAACAACAGCCAAAGCATGCGAGTATAACCCGTGCATCTAGAACAATTGACAGAAGAGGCCACTTTCACTTTATCCCTGGCCTGGCACAAAAAAGTGCCACCACTAATACTGTACTGTACTGTACTGTACGACTGCAGTACTGCATCGCAACCCCTGAACTGATCCCAATTGACCCGTGTCGCGCCATGTATGGAGATGGAGCATGGAGAACGGAGCACGGAGGTACTTGTGTCGCATGTACTCCCCGAGGTACTTACAGTACTGCTGGGAGGGTCTCGGTCCCTTTCCCTCCCTTTCTCCTCTAGCTCTAGTATTTTGTTCGTCAATCTCCCCTACTTCTACTTGGCGAAGCTATTAGTATACTTTTCCTCTTCTCCTGAATCTTCATACGGATGGTTTTTCCAAAGAACCTCCAGCATATCGATTGCGCGCAAAATCATTCCCTAGAGCCTCCGCGGACGCGGCCCGTCTTTCACCATGAGCGCGGTCAAGAACCTGCGAGCCATGTTCGAGAACAAAGGGGACGCGAGCCCAGCGGACGATGATAGAGGTAGATCCCTTGGTGTCTCAACTCCATCTCCAACCCCAGGAGGTAATGCCCTCAGTGTGTGCTGATGATTTGCCATTTGCTTGCTCTCTCTTCCTGCTCTCCAGCCTCTTATTATGTGCCCTTCAAGAAGCCTGTTTGTTACTGTCCATCCCAGACGCTGCTGGGCTGCTCCTGTAGCTGTTAGTTCCGCTAAAGGCTGGAGGGCTGCTCTAAGACCTGGATGCATACCTTATGCTTGACTGCTGCCATGCCACCACAAAGAGCTTAACTTCCAGTCCAGAAAGCTAACCCGCTCTTCTTTCCGCCACTAGCTCGAAGCGGTTCCCCCAAGCCGCTCGTCAATAAGGTGCGAAGCAGCTTTGTTGCCGTCGAACGAAACGGCGTCATCGGCCTGGTCAGGGAAGACAGCCTTTCTCGAACCTCCACGCCGCGAGGCAGCCTCGACATCGACCGCGAAGCCATCTCAAAGGCCAAGATCGACAAACCGCCCAAGTCCCCCAAGTCGCCCATGTCCCCTGCGTTCCTGGCCAGCCTCAACTCCGCCATGAGCCAGATATCTGTGCGATCTGCCCGAGCTTCCCTCGAGTTCCAGCAGGAACAGGAGGGACTGCCGGGAGCTGTCACCGATAAGCCAAGTCACAACCCGGACAAGGTTGTCGACGAAGAGACTCCCACTGGCATGCTGTCGCCAGCAGATCCGACCACCGCAACGGCTGAGCCTGCGATCAAGTCTGCTCCCGAATCTGTCGCTGAATCTGCACCTGAATCCGCAACAGAGTCAGCTACCGAATCTGCTCCCGCGAAGAAATCCGAGCCTGAGCAGCCGGCGTCCAAGGAAACAGCTGCCCCTGCGAGCAGTACCGACAGTGTCTCACAAAAGTCAGACAAGTCGACCAAGCCAGCTGCCGCCACCAAGGCTGTCGCGAAGCCTGCCGCAACCAAGACTACGGCCACAAAGACTGCGGCCACGAAGACTACAGCTACTAAGACTGCTGCTACAAAGACTGCTGCAGCTCCCGCTCCCAAGGCGGCAGCCGCCAAAGCCACTCCCAAACCTGCTGCAGCAACTGCTACGAAAGCCGCTACCGACTCCTCCAGGCGAGCGAACGCCAGACCATTGCAAAAGACAGTAGAAGCCACTGCCAGAAGATCCACTTCGGCTGTCCGGTCGAGCTCTGCTGCCCGGTCAACTTCGGCTGTCAGATCCTCTTCTGCCGTCAGACCCGGTTCTGCAGCCAGACCAGGCTCTGCAGCCAGACCAGCTTCTGCCGCAAAGACTGGAGCTGCAACTGGTGCTGCTAAGAGGCCTCAGCCCATCAAGATTGACAGCGGTGCTGCTGTCCCCAAGCCAAAGACCAGATCGCCCACCAAGCCGGTTGGCCTCCCCGCTTCCCTCACCGCTCCCACCGCCTCTTCCGTCTCCAAGACTGGTGCGGGTGCAGCATCTGGAGCAACTCAGTCCAGACCGACCAATTCAAGGCAATCTCTCGGCCCCCTGGGCGGGCAGGTTCCTGGCCATGTTGTACATGGTGCTAAGACAGCCAAACAAGAGTCTGCTCTGCGGGCCGCCAAAGAAAGGTCTGCTGCGCGATCTCGGCCCAGCATTGGGCCACCGCCCGCCAAGTCTACCAAAGAGGCGCCTAAGAAGACGAAGGACGTTGACGAGGGCTTCTTGGCCCGCATGACGCGACCTACGCAGGCGTCATCTAGCAAGACGGCAGGGGACACTACACCTCCCAAGCAATGTGGATCCCGACCCTCTACTGCTGGGACGGCAGCATCTGGTGGATCTCACTATGAGGGCAGCCCAACCCGAAAGTCTTCTCCTAGGAAGTCGATCGGCAAGAAATCCCCTTCTCCCTCATTGAGCGAGAAATCCGTCACCAAGCCCAAGGAGGAGGCTGTTGAGGAGCCCGTCAAGGATGTGGCTCAGGAGGAGGCTGCTCCTGTGAAGGCTGAGGAACCCGAGCCTCTCCCAGTGGAGGAGGCGGCTGCTGAAACTGCCAATGTTGAGACTGCTGAGGAGGTTGTTGCTATTGCTGAGGATGCCGAGCTCACCCAGGCCGCCCCTGAGCCCGTTGCTGAGGTTGCTGAGGTCGCTGAGACCAAGGTTGAGGAGACTCCCGCCGCCGAGCCTGTTGTCGAGTCCGAGCCCGTTGCTGAGCCCGAGACCGTCGCTGAGCCCGAGGCCGCCGTCGCCGTTGAGGAAGCTCCTGTTGAGCCGGCTACTGAAGCCACCGAGGAGCCCAAGGCCGAGGAGGTTGCCGAGCCCGTCGCCGAGCCAGTTGTCCTGGAGACTTCTGACAAGGCTGACGAGACCGCTGTTCAGGCTTCCTCATAATCAACAAACTAATAAATCAATGGCAAAAATAATAATAGCAGTCTGGTGTTTTGTTGGTCAGGGACGGCGTTTGTCAAATTTGACATTGGTGGAGATGTGTTTTCTGGTCTTTTTTGTTTGATATCGAACCCCCTTGTCTATGTAATATTGGACAGGCCTCCGCGGCCCTCTGTCGAAAAGGAGAGATGTAGTTATTAAGATACCTTAGATACCTGTTTATAGCGACCACTGGTGATACTTTCTTTTCTTTGGGACCTTGGGAGTATATGCATAAATTGCATTTTTATTTTGCCAAAGCCATCATCAACGAGCAACAGGATTCCTCGTCCATTTTGATCATGCATACTTGTTTGTAATTGATTCTATTCATACAGTGAGATGTACTTTCTCTCTCTCTCTCTCTCCCTCTCTTTTGTGAGACAATACATGTTAATATATATACAACACCATAATCATTGAAGCCATCTCCACGCCCTTCTTTTTCAGTCTATTTTCTGGTTCATTTTTCGTTTTTCGTTTTCGTCATTGTCCCATTTGAGTGAGACTATGATACTCGGCACATGAGCACACCACCAACCTTCTTCGCCAACGCCTCCCTAACCTCAAGCACACCCCTCGACGTAGACACAAACATGCACTCCCCCACCCCCAAACCACTAACAACCCCTCCCTTGAGCTTCGTCGGGAACCCCCTCGTAAGGCGAGCCAGCTCCTGAACGTCCACAGTCAACTGTCTCGAGGGCTTGCTAATAACCGTAGCTTTCGACAGGACGGGCTTTCCGTCCCAGTACTTGAGGCCGAGCCAGATGCGCATCTTTGCGACGGTGGCGTTTGTGACGGGCTCGGGGACCTGGGCGACCATTTGTTCGGCGGTGGGGGGGTGCGGTCCCGCGCGGTAGACGGAGGAGAAGAAGCCGGAGCGGTGGAGGGCGAGGGCGAGGTGGAGGTTGTATTTGTTGGAGGGGATGGATGTGAGGCCGAGGCGGGCTTTGGATGCGTTTTGGAGGTGGGAGCACATGTGTGCTATGTTGAGGATGGAGGGCATGGTGGGCGATTGTTTTGTCTTTCTTTGATATGTCTTGTGTGTGTGTTTGTTGGACAAGGAGGAGGAGAGTGTTTTTGTCGTCGAAATTTCTTTTCCCTCTGAAGTCGTGAAAGTTAGAATGATGCTGGAATTTGTGGTTTTGAGGTCTTGGGGACTCACAGCGCATCGTCTAGAAACGCTCCGTAACCGGCCAATTCGCCCAACTACAGCTGAATTACCAACCGCAATTCGTCCTGGGCGAGATGCGCTCTGCACGAATTTGCACAATGAGGGTGGAATGGCAGAGGGTTGTTGTATTTGGTTGATTATCGCGATTGGTTTCGATATTGGTGGTGCTACAGGAAAGCGGCTTGTCAAAAATTTGGAGGTGGGTGACTAAGCAGAAATGTGGCACAACTTTCTTTGGCCTCTAGCAGATAGAGCATCATGATATGAGCAGAGTGAAAGAAGCACAGAATTTAGTATACACTATGATTTGTGAATTGTATTTTTTTCCCTTAACTGAAGTGATTTGCTATTTGATTGGGGTTTGTTTATCCCCATATCCGCTTGTATTAGACTATACCGCCCATATTGTTCACATTTCTACATGCCCATGTTAGAATCCTAACCGCTGCTACAAAGTGCCAATCCCTGCAAATATTCATGTACATATTTGACATTTGCCTCCGTTATCGCCTTTTTTTGAACTGTTCATGCATCTGCCAACCCATCAAGACATGAATTGTCGTATTTCAGACCCATACCACGCCAAGATTGAAGGAAAAAAGGAGCGACAGTGACCCCCCTCGCTTGAGCTCTAATATCGGTATCATTTCCAACCGAAAAGCCCTCCAACAAAGGATGCAAGAGATCCACGACGCTTATACGCCAACACAAGGGCCGTCAAGACAACAGGGCTCGAGACCAGCGCAATGAAGCTCTGCACCAGTATCTGGCCCTGGCGGTCACTCTTGCGCACCACGTCTGCGTAACCCTCGTTGCCGAAGCTGACGCGGGAGTACTTGGTCTGCCAGCCAAAGGACGGGAAGTGCACGCTCATGAATTCCTCGAGGTACTTGCGTAGTCTGTACCGTCTGGAGAGGACCGAGGATCTCATTTCAACGTAGTTTTGCAGAGCTAGGTTGTTGATGGCGTAGGCGTCTTTTGCTCGGACGGCAGAGTACTCTGCCAAGGCGAGAGATCGTTGGAAGGCGGATGTCTCGGTGGAGTGGATGAGTTCTCCGTCAGGGTTGTTGGTTTCCTCCAGGTTCACGTGTTTGTCGAGGATGGAAAAGAGAATGCGGACATCTTCCATGCCAGCGTTCATGCCCTGGCCGTAGAAGGGCACCATGGCGTGGGCTGCGTCGCCGATGATGACTCCAGAGGAGCCATGGTGATAGGGCTTGCACTTGAGGCTAATTAACGGCAGGTGAGGGTTTGTCTCAAACGACTTGATAAGATCCGGCCCTGGTATCAAGGCGGTAACTCCGGGGAAGTGCTTGTCAAAGAAAGCCGGGACCGTGGAAGGGTCCCTCTCCAGCTCCGAAATCTCAGCGCTGGGAATGAAGAGGGTGCATGTGAATGATCCGTCCTGAAAGATATTAGTAATTGCCATGAATTTGAAATTCGAATTTGTAAGCGATCAGGTCCTACCTCACTGGGAATGGCAATGAACATAAAGTCCTTGCCCGGCCAGATGTGCAAGTGGTTCGGCGAGATTCGGAACTTGGCGTTGGGGTCTTTTTCATTCTCATCCACGGGACGAGGGGGCAGATGGAATTCGCACCATAGGGTGTCAATGTACTCTTGTTGGTAATCCATTCTGGTAAACTTCATCAGGTGATATCGAACGGCAGAGTGTGCACCATCTGCTCCAATCATGAGATCGAAAGTGATTTCAATTTCTCTAGGACGGCCATTAGAAACGTAGTCTCTGTCGCGAGCTTCAAACCAGGCCTTGTTCTTCTTAAAGTCGGATCCAGTGAGCTTGTGGTTGAAGAACAACTTGACGTTGGGCATGGCTTCCAGGATGTCTAGCAGCCGCGAGTTGAGGGCCCCTCGGTCAATAGCATTGATAGCCTGTTTACCAGTTAATAAAGTTGTTTCTTATTAAAAGTAGAAATCAAAATAATTCGAGGGACACGAGCGGGCTTGAGTGTGATGACTCCTTACCTGTCCGTCTATGCCGTAGTTTTGTGAGTGCTCGTAAAGACTTCCATCCGGCGACTGTCCGTGAATCATCCGGCCGCGCATCGGAATAGTCGCAGACATGACATGGTCAACCAGCTTTGGTTCACCAGACAGCTGCATAGCATGAAGCCCTCGTTCAGACAAAGCCAAGTTGATGGACTTTGTGAAGTTGAGCGGCACGATGCTGGGATCGCGAAGATCTGAGGCCGGTTAGCGGAGCCGTTTCACAACCATGACACTGAGACAAGGAGAGCTATATTTTTGAGTAAAGCAGAGGCAACAACACAGTATCTGTGAAAACCGAGAAATCATTGCGAAAATAATATCCAACACCATAGAAGAAGAAAAAAGATCAATAATTACAGTATGAGTCCAACAACACCATAGGACCGAGTTCGGAGGCGTCGGGCTCACCAACACAACGAAAAAAAATTATAGCTTCGCTTACCCGGCCGCAACTCATAGACTTCGACTTGGTATCCTCTCTTGGCGGCATATAGCGCCGCCAAAGATCCGACAGGACCAGCGCCAACAACGACAATCTTAGTGTCCGCCATGGCTTCCCGAGACGAGTCAGAATCTCCGAGTTTCCAGCTCCCAGAGAAGAGAGATCTTATTATGAGAGAGGAAGAAGAGGAACGGGAGCTCTGGAGCTATAAGAAGTCCTGGCTTGACCTCGGACCAAGGGGCGAACCATGTTGACTCAACCCGCGTCTGAGAATTAATAAAGGCAAGGCACATACGAGCAATAGCCCTTCTGATCACATCATGCTAAGCAACAACCTAAGCCACACGTGCGGTCATGTATTATTGGTGTAACGCTTAGCAACCTTAGTACTCTATTTAGTCTTAGTGGCTTTTCCCAGCGAGTTTCGAGAGAATATGGCCTGTTGCATTAGCATTGGTACCTTCTACTAGAGAGGCATATATAAGAGCCTTGTAAAAGAAGCGCAGAGAAGAGTGAAAAAAACGTTGGTGCAGCCGAAGCGTATCCGCCACACTCCGCCACGCCCGGCTTTTCACATGTACCGGCGCAGACTGTGGCTCCCACATGAAAAAAAGGTGAAGAGCACAGGTACCGGATACTTTCTGTAGCGTTGGTAGCCGTAGCGTGTCAGTCAGTGCTGCAAAGCCTCTAAGCACAGCAGCCATTAGAATTTCGAGCCCTTCCCGTATTAGTCCTATCGCAAGTATTTTTATGCCGATCCACCTCTAGATATCTGTAATCCCTCCACGGCATCATCTCTCGAGCCTTTGTAATTCCTTGTCCATATACTCTCTACCCGTCATTAATCTTTCGCCATGACCTCCGAACCCCCCGCGAAGAAGAAGTGCCTGGGCGCAGACTGCGATAACGACGCTGGAGCTCTGCAGTGCCCGACATGCTTGAAGCTAGGCATCAAGGACAGCTTCTTCTGCGCCCAGGACTGCTTTAAGAGAAACTGGGTATGTATAGAGAGCCCTGTCGCGGACACAATGCTTCATCATGGAGAGATGGAGAGAAGAGAAAAGAGAAAAGATGCCAAAGGGTGGGAAACTAGACGCACTGGCTGACCCCGCGTGAGTAGAGCAACCACAAGAGCATGCACAAGACGCAAAGTAATATCCTCCACCACTTGATTCCCCCGAAACCACTCTTACCAGATCCAGTCACCGGCTACTACAATCCTTTCCCGAGCTTCCCCTTCGCCGGCCCGCTGCGTCCCGTCTATCCTCTGTCCGAGCATCGCACCATCCCCAAGTCAATTCCTCATCCCACCTGGTGGCAGGATGGCGACCCCAAGTACAGCCGGTCTCTGGTGAACCGCAACAAGATCGATATCCACGATGCAAAGGGTATTGCTGCGATGCGCAAGGTCTGCAAGCTGGCACGCGAGGTCCTCGATCTTGCTGCGGCCGCGGCCAAGCCCGGCGTCACGACCGACTTCATCGACGAGCTTGTCCACAAGGCTTGTATAGAGCGCGAGGTAAGTCGTATTTATTGGGAGCACTTGTGTGAGGTCAAGGAGCCATGGTACTGATTCGTGGTTTGACATTTAGTCGTACCCCTCACCGTTGAACTACAACCACTTCCCCAAGTCTTGCTGCACATCCGTCAACGAGGTCATCTGCCACGGCATTCCCGATCAGCGTGTCCTACTCGACGGCGACATTCTCAACATCGATATCAGCTTATACCACGGCGGCTACCACGCCGATCTGAACGAGACGTATTACATTGGCGACAGGGCCAAGGCTGACCCCGATAACGTAAGGGTCGTGGAGGCGGCACGTGAGTCTCTCGACGAGGCTATCAAGGCCGTCAAACCAGGTGTCCTGATACGAGAGTTTGGAAACATTATCGAAAAGGTGGCAAAGCAGAAGGACTGCAGTGTCATCAGGACGTACTGTGGCCACGGAGTTGGAAAGCTCTTCCATTGCCCACCAAACGTCCCGCATTATGCCAAGAACAAGGCCGTTGGAGAGTGCAAGCCCGGCATGACCTTTACCATTGAGCCCATGATTGCCCTGGGCAAGTACAGGGATATTACATGGCCTGATAACTGGACCAGCACAACCATTGACGGAAAGCGGACGGCCCAGTTTGGTATGTTTTGACCCTCCGTCTGTCATTCGTCATTCGAGAGATAGTCACTAACTTGCAATTGCAGAGCACACTCTTCTGGTCACAGAAGACGGCTGCGAGATTCTTACGGCACGAACTGCCGACTCTCCTGGAGGACCGATTCCCATGCCGGAGAAGAAGGTGGACGGCGTGGCAGCTTGAGAATCTGGCTGACAATGTAAGATGAATATATGGCTCTGAGTTAGTGATTTGATACCACCATTATGTAGCGTATTGTATGATGCGGCATCCTAGAGTTGAGGTTGAGGTTGAGGTTGAGCGATAGGGTACCTGGCGTCGTTGGGTGTGCTGCGAGTGAATAGAGCCGTTGTTCTCTGCTGCAAACGGTTGGACTGTGAGTGCTGTTGCCGTGACAAAGTCAGTGCCTATTCGTATAATTCCTACACAATCCGTGTATGAAGATGAAAAGGAGCACGGCTATTTGCGCTCTTGTCGTTTGGAACTTGGGGTAGCATGCGTTTTAAAGCTCGAGACGGAATCTGTAGCACAAAGCTCGAGGGTTACAGCACATCGGGGGCTACCTTATGATAAGAGATTTGTACCTGTACCTGCGGGGTGTGTTTGCCCTTGCATCGGTGAATTCACATGAAAATTCGTCTCAAGACGCTGTTTGTGTGCTCTGTGCGCCTGTAGGATCGATGCAATAAGCCGCTAACAAGAAACAAGGCTTTGGAGATGTGTGTCTGCTAATTGAGATTGATAAAAGTATGCAACCTCTTCATATCTTACTATAGGCGATATATCGAGGAATCAAAGCATTCAAGCCGGAAACCGGACTTCTGGCTGCTTCCATAGCCCTTCTGCAATTATAGACACCAACCAGCCTCCGGACTAAGGGCAATGCTACCAAAGGTACAGGTACCTGCAGCACCTGCTATCAGCTCCAGCTATCAATCTAGCAGCAGACACGTTAGTGCTTCTGTCCCCACAGCCGAGCACGGGACCGCAGATTCGGACTGGTTGGCTGGCGCTCCCAAAATCTTGCTTGCCCACTGGCAGGTATCGCCACTAATACCAGGCGAGGTCACCAGCTTTTTTCTCCCAATTGCCTTGTCGCCCACAATCCTGCTCCTCCTGTCCCTCCTCTCCGCCGATCGCATCATTCGCCTGTTCCGCTTGAGGCCACCTCGCATCTTTTTTTTGCGCCCTCGCCGCCTTGCTCTTTGCTCTGCGTCATTCCCTGGTAAGCCGCAGCCGCAGCCACGCCACGAGCATCAGCCTTGGAAGCTTTGTCCACGAACGAAACCCCCCACTAATGCTAGGTTGCCCAGTTCCCCTCCCTCCTGCACGCCGCGCCGGAATCGAAGCTCGTGACGGAGCTTGAAGCAACACCAATCCGCTAGCCGACAGGAAGCATTTCTTTTGCTTCTTCTTCTCCTTCCTCCTCTCTTCGCCTTCATATCCCGCTAGACAATCTCCAGCTCGTCCGCTTGGAAAACCGTCATGATGTCTGGAGAAGCGTGGCTGTTCCTGTTGGCGGTGTTGATCAACGCCGTCAACCTGTTCCTTCAGGTTTTTTTCACCATCATGTACAGCGATTTGGAATGGTATGACGTCCTCCTTCGATATGGTATCCCAAGGCTGCAGACACATGCGCGCAAGAGAGTAGCCTTGCCAATGCATCTTCTGCAAAGCATCCTCGTACATAGCTGACACGCATGTCAACAGCGATTACATTAACCCCATCGACCTCTGCAACCGTCTGAACGCCTACATCATCCCCGAAGCTGCCGTCCATGGCTTCCTGACCTTTTTGTTCTTGATCAACGGGTACTGGGTTGCCCTCATTCTCAACCTTCCTCTCCTCGGCTACAACATCAAGAAGTGAGCTGCCCTCGAACCCGCATTATTGCCGCATATGGGGCGTTTCTCTAACCAACAATCTCTAGGATCGTTGACAACACACATCTGCTTGATGCTACCGAGATCTTCCGAAAGTTGAATGTCCATAAGAAGGTGCGTCGTTCTGCGCCGGTTCCTTAGCTCTTCAGAGTACGTCGCTAACAATCCCGATAGGAGTCCTTCATCAAGCTGGCCTTCCACTTGATCATGTTCTTCTTCTACCTGTACAGCATGATCGTCGCCCTCATCCGTGATGAGTCTTCGTAAACCATGCCGGCTGGTTGACGAAACTACCCTAACCCATTATACGATACCAATTTCTCTGGCAGGACCGATAAAACTAAACATGACGGGAACTCTGACGAGGGGCCGGTAGGGCAAGACACAGCATGGGACAAGGGCCGTTAATGTTTAGAACGACGCTACAATGGAGCAGGTGAAGCGAATGGCACGGATGTTTGGGAACGGGCGGGCTGGCTTCACTCGCAGTCCTACGCACTGCGTCCAGTGATATACTGGTGTTTGAAGATTGTCGAGAGCGATCTGTTTTCTCTCTTCTTAAGAGAGATGAATTTCGCAACTCGGGTAGTATAGCCTAGCCCTCTCTTTATTTCTGCGGGAGGACAGGCTGTTTGTTCGAGGAAGTCTGATGGAGTAATGATAAAACCTGAGTGTCAGGAGGACGAGGTTTAAGAAGGGGGGACTAATACAGTTACTAATTGTATCATATCGTTGTTTGCGCCTACGTTATATAAGAAGTGAAGATACGTTTTGCAGGGTTTATTCTACTCTATCCCCCACGTCATAGCTCTGCCTGGGGTATGACAGCCGGCTTTTTATGGTCAACATTTAAATATCACGTCTACGCTTCTACCTCACACCGGTCAATCTCAGCACCGCTACTATTTTCTAATATGAAAAGTATCATTACTATAATTTTTTTGACATATATTCTACCAATCTCTGCTCTTCGTAGAGAAGTAGCAGTGCTGCCGCTTCGCTGGTGGTATATCACGTGACCCCAATTGCTGGTCAAGACGCGCCACGCTTCTCTTGTCTCTTATTTCTTTCCATCTTCATTTGGCATCAATCCTAATCTACAAGCAGCAATCATGGCCGACTTTGGGGAATATCCGCCTAATATGGCGCCACAGGATGCGCTCGTGGTGCGACAGCAGGCGCAGCCAGACCACGAGGTTGTTCCCTATACCGCTGAAGATCTTGCACGGACAAAGGCTGGCCCTGCCTATCCGTACAAGCAAGGAACACACACTCTCAAGCGCAAGAATGTTTTGACCGGCACTGCTGAAGAGATGTTTGTGAGCGAACATTCATTCAGAGCCAAGCACAGGGCTTTTGAGGCCAAGAACGGCCCATCGAAGATGCGACCTAGCCGAGAAAAGAAGGGAGACGCAAGTGTGGCCCAAGGAGCTGGTGAATATGTTGGTCCCTGGGCCAAATTCAAAACGCAACAATACGAGGAGGTTGAAGTTGCCGACGACGACGACGAGTACGAGTACGAAGAGGTGGAAGAGGAGGAAGAGGTTGTCGAGAGCGGGACGGTTGTGCAAGCACCTTCGGGGGCTCTCGCGCGGCGCAAAGAAGTGGAGGATTTGGGAGAGGAAACGACCACCTTCCATGGTTCCGAAGAATTCGACTACCAAGGCCGGACATACATGCACGTTCCTCAGGATCTGGATGTGGATCTGCGCAAAGAGGTTGGAAGCGTCACAAATTTCATACCCAAGAAGCAAATCCACAGCTGGAAGGATCATTCTGGAGCTGTTACAGCGCTACGCTTCATCCCGAGATCTGGACACTTGCTTCTATCAGCCGGTGCAGACACGACAGTCAAGATTCGCGATGTCTATCACGACAAGGAACTGCTACGGACGTATTCTGGCCACACCAAGTCATTGTCCGACATTTGCTTCAACGATTCGGGAACTCAGTTCTTGTCTGCATCATACGATCGCATGATCAAACTTTGGGATACGGAGAAGGGCATTTGTATCAACAAATTCACGACTGGCAAGACTCCTCATGTTATCAAATTCAACCCCGATCCTGAGCACTCGAATGAATTCCTGGCCGGTATGTCGGACAAGAAGATTGTTCAGTTTGATATACGCACGCCAAACCAGGTGGTTCAGGAGTACGATCATCACTTGGCGGCCATCAACACTATTACTTTTGTCGATAACAATCGCCGTTTCATGACGACATCTGATGACAAGTCACTCCGCGCATGGGATTACAACATCCCTGTGCCCATCAAATACATTGCAGAGCCCGACATGTATCCGATGACGAGGGCTGCACTTCACCCCTCTGGCAAGTATGTCGCATACCAAAGCTCGGACAACCAGATCCTCGTCTACGGGGCCAACGACAAGTTCCGCCAGAACAGGAAGAAGAGCTACAGAGGTCACAACAATGCTGGTCTGGCGATTGATTTGGACTGCAGTCCTGATGGCCAGTTCCTTGCTTCTGGTGACCAGGCCGGCTTCGTGTGCTTCTGGGACTGGAAGACGTGCAAGATGTACCACAAGCTAAAGGCAGGTAATCAAGCCATTACTTGTGTGCAGTGGCACCCACAGGAGACGAGTAAGGTTGTTACAGCTGGCCTGGATGGAGATATTAGATACTGGGATTAAAAAGTTCATGGTGGAAGCGAGCATGATTTATGGCGTTGGTGGTCGGATATCCTAGAACTTGGGTTTGGAAAATAAACTGGCATTGTTTACGAAGCGGCGATGATATATGATGTTTTAATTTTTGCCTCTCAATGAAGGACATATTATTTTCTTGATTCATTTTTGCCTGTCGAGTCTCTATATGCTTTCCTATAGGTCTACTCTTCGTTCGGCTTTATTACCTCTCTCGACTCTTATCTCGCGGTCTTTCTGGTATTCGTCGAGGAATAAGCCCTTTTGCAAATATCCTTCCTCTTCATCCCATCCAGAGGACCGGTTACCCCAACCGACGGACTGTTCATCACTTGGCTCAAACGCATGTTTATCTTCTTGCCAATCACCATACGTCTCGCTGTCATCTGAAGTTGCCCCGATATCCTCAATGACAAAGCTCGTCCCCGTGGCAGTGCCAAAGCCATAAGGGAACCATTTCATGGCAGCAGCTTTGAGGGCAAGTTGCTTACGCTTGCGATCTCCAGGCGAGTCGTCGTACTCCTGATGAAGGCGTGATGCCCTCGATATCGTGGGCGTCTCTTGGATCGATGCTGGGTTGAGCTGTGCTGCTTTAATCGACTTTAGAGCTTCTTCCGAGCCTAGGTCAAGGTGAATCACGAAGCAAGGTAGCATGGCTCTCTCTTCGTGGATGATGTATTCATACCCGCCGTCAAAGTGTGAATCGAAGCCGCTAACAAGAGGGCCGTGAACAGACCCCAGCGTCTTATCCTCTTTGGAGATCTTATTATACGATTTGGAACAATATGTGCGGCCCATGACGGTCGCACAGACGAACAATCGCATGCTGGGAAGCATTCCCAGCGGCGTCTGTTCTCGCTGCCCGCTGGCGTAGGACATTGCGTACGCGGCAGACTGGGAGGAATAGATGCCGCGGTCGAAAGCTATGCCCGAGCGAGGCGATTCAATGCGTTTGCCGTCGGCGACTTTGCCGGGGAGGAGGAAGCCGTTACGAATGATGGAGCGCACGGAGCGGAGACTCGTGCCGTGGAACGTGAGTCTAGGTTTAACCATGTCTTCCACAACGGTGTCGATGGAGAGTGTGGTGCGGTAGCGCCCGTCTAGGGAAGAGTGTGGAGGGAGTTTCTTTCGCAGACCGGGTTGTTCTGGGAGGAATGCGCGGAGGTGGTCTTGATATCGGCGGAAGCGCTTGAGGAGGTCCTCTCGCATGATGTTTTCAAAGTGAATGATTCTCCATGCTGAGGGGATTTGCTGGGCGATTTGCTCGGGTGTCATGCCTAGGAGGAAGGAAGCGGTGTCGCGAACGGTCGAGACGTCGAGGCCGAAGGGGTTGGAGATTATGTCGTCCCAGCTGGAGATTTCAGAGGCGGACCAGCCTTTGGTGGGAGTTGTGGTTGATTTGGGGTTGGGATTTGTGGCTTGGTGTCCTGTTTCTTCACGATATTCTGATAGGTGCTCTAGAGCCTGGAGAATGGCAATCTGGAGGTGCTCTTCTCTAATATGCGATGAATCGTCATCTTCGTTGTAGAGGGTGAGGAAGATTGAGCGGACGTGCTGCCGAAGGGGATCAAGGATGCGGCGTGGTATTGAGCTGTTGGTATCGAGGATTCGGCTTGATAGGAAGGTTTTATGGTCTATAGAGAGACAGAACTGGAATGTGAAATTGGGGAATTGGAAGTGGAAAGTTTGCTCGTTTAAATCTTCTGATGTGTCTTGAGACCAGGCGAGTACCGATGGAGGGAGATGATTGTCGATGAGATTGAGTGTGAGGGCCATGCTAGGTGATGTTATGACATGGGTGAAATCTATAAGCAATTAATAAAAACAATTATTTGACCACCCGAAATTAAATAGAAAAACAATCGCTTATATGCTGATGGTATTTGATGCTATGTATAGATCTCGTAAATGAAGCCATGGATTCGAAGCAGGCGACGCCGCATATTATATAAAAGGCGGAGCATCATCTGCAGAATGTGTCTTGAATAATGCGACAGAAAGGGTATCATCTTTTCAATACGTGGGGAAAATGCATGTTATACATTGCTCGACCAGGCAACAGCTACAGGTATTGAGTGAATCCGATTGGTTCTCCGGGCTGATGACGCTTTTGGAGATGGCGGCGAGGAGTCATCGGAGGGGCGCAGGGCTGACTTTGTTAGGAGTTGGGATCGAGATGAACCAATTTCTGGTCATGGCAATGGAATGCGGATTGATGAATAGAATTAATGATGAATAAATTATTGGATCTCAATTATGAATAAGTGGTAGCTTTTTTGGGATGGATGTAAGTCCGACGATGCATCTGTGAGTTTTGGTGTCTTACACGGTATCATGTTGACCACCTTCAACTGGCGACATGGGTAGGCAACGCAAATGGCAGCAGGTGTGATGAAGTTATTCCATCAACATCCTTAATTCGAGAGAATTCTTCTCACCATGTAAAGCTCTTTGCAGCTTGCCATTCAGCAGCATGCTATGGCTTGGTGGAGAAACTTAGACAGGGCCCCCCTATATGCTCCAGATACCACCTTGGTATAGAGGACAAAGCATCATCCGTCCTTATACCTGAGAAACATGTACACTACACATATAATGTCGATCCACGCGCCACAATTATCACACTTTCTACACAGCACTCTCAATGCCCAAGTACAACGAATTGCCCATGGCCCATATAACCTTGTTGATAGAAGCTTTCCACATCACGTACGTGGACAATGAGAAGCTTCTCGATAGATAACTAGAACCTTATATAAATTACGGATCATCGAACATCCACAAATGACAAAAAACAAGTATGCTTTCAAATTTCCTCTCCGCTTTCCGGTAACCTGTGGTTCTTTACCTCTAATTCTACACTCCGCCAAATCAACCACCATGTCTCCCAACCGTCAAGAGATGCGCAATGATGCGCTGTCACGTCTAGGGCTTTCCATAATTCCAGTCGATCCGACTCCTCACGTTTCCGAATGGAACGACGACGAGACGACGCTTGTCACATCGGCCAGCCTATCCTTCTCAACCTTCTCTATCGACGACACAGGTAAGACTCGACTTCTTTTCCTATGCTTCTACCTCTACCTCGCAGCTCATAGACTTCATCGTACTGACGACGGCTTATTAGTCGTGGATGATTATTCCCCTGGCCCTGATTTTTACCCTGACCCCCGATTTCGGGAGGAATTAGCCGAATTTATGAATGCTCATTTCGGGAATTATAGAGAAGCAGTGGATCGAGGATCGAGGAATCTTACGCACCGCCTGAATAATCCGGTGGCGTTTGGGACTGTTGATCTTGACGCAGGACTGCAGGAAGAAAACCGTCAAGGGCGTCCAACAAGTGGTCGCGGCAGCAGGGTGTACCATTGGATACTATCTCATGTACGTTAATGTCTGATGGCGGCATACTGGAGGACCATAGGTTACAATTTCTCTGCTCAGAGAGGGCATTTAGGATTGGCAGTTGATATTCGGAAATCTCTTCAATAGTCAGGAAAATATGTTAGCTAGACCAAATTCTTGGGTCCTTTTACAGGAAGACAGATTTTAATCTACAAAAGAAGATTAAAATCGCCTCCGCATCGTCGACTGAGTTCTCATCATTTAAAGACCTATAGTACATTAAAAATGCCATCGTTATATATATCTAACAGATATGTACTTACTGGACAGGCAATGGCAAGTTATGGACGCGTCACTCTTTCGCTGGCGCCTTGACTGGCTGTGCAACCATAAGTTCAAGTATTGCCTGAACAACATCCACAGCCGCAAGTGCAGTCGTCTCGCCATTATTGTCATATGCCGGTGCCACTTCAACTACGTCTCCTCCAATAACGTTCAATCCCTCTAGCCCAGCCAAGATGGTCATCAGCTCGCGGGTGCTCCAACCGCCTGGCTCTGGAGTACCAGTTGCTATTCTTCGTCAGCGACCAAAGTAGACACGCATATCATACAAGAGCATCATACCAGGAGCAAATGCAGGGTCGAGAACATCAATGTCAACGCTAATATAGACGTTGGTCTCACCGACACGCTGTCTAATCTGGTCGATGATGGACTGAACTCCTTTGGTGTCAAATTGACGGGCAGTGATGGTGTCAAAACCGCAGCGTCTGTCATTTCGCATATCCGCCTTGGGTCGTGTCAAGGGTGCTCGAATACCGGCATGAATTGATGAGTTGAGAATGAGATTCTATGACAGTGAGCTGACCATGATCATCTGTAGAGGCAATCTATGTGAGGCGTACCTCTTCATGCGCAATGTGCAGAAAAGTTCCATGGTTGATTCTCCTGGAGAGATGTTAATTCAAGTTATTAGACTTGCTAGATTGCTTTCTGGCTTACGCATAATCTGAAATACCGCCGCCTTGTTTGAAGTTAGCATCGTAAAAGAGGCATGTTCAGGTCTAAATCTAACAACTATCATTCCTTACCTAGAACTTCGGGATCCCAAGTATCTATAGCAAAAGTTAGTAATTTTCACGTATCATAGCTAGGTCAAACCAGGCCATGTTGAATCTCACCGATATGGCTGTCAAAGTGAATGACAGACACCTGACCCCATCGCTTGTAAGTAGACCGCAGCGCTGACAGAGTTGTCGTGTGATCGCCTCCCAAGGTTACAATTCTCGGGATTGTCGATTTTTCAGGGTGAGCCGTTGACCTCCCAGAAATAGCCTTATGGGCTTGATCAAGCGTCTTGAGCGCAACACGATTATCGAGCCACGTTAGCGGGGCGTCAAAGCAGTCGACAACTCTGGCCCAATCGTGAACAGGATCGACGCCTTAGTATAGAAGATGGTTAGAATCTTGTCATGATTACCGCGTAAACCTGCAGAACCAAGCAATCAGGGAACTTCTCACCGGTGTATATGCTGTAGCCATATGCCCTACGCTTACTGGCGGCCCGGATATAATTTGGCCCAAAGCGCGCTCCGGGACGTCCCGTTACTGCCTTTTGGTTGATGGCTGTCAGTTGAATGCAGAACTTGTATAAGCCAGTAATAGTTGATGGGCGATACATACCGTGTCAAAAGGAGCCCCAAGAATGGCAATGTCGAAGCCTTCTGAAGAGTCGTTGTCGACAAAACAATTCTCATACGGCAGATTTGCGTAGGTGCCAATGCCACCGAAATCGTACGTCGCCAAGTTAATCTCACCGACGCTCTCGGTGTGAGCCCAGAAGGGGATCTGGCTGCCACCATGAGCCACGAATTGGTGTTGCTGTGCGTGGGCGGTCGTGTGCAGCAGGCAGGAGAGCTGCACAATGGGTGAAAGCCAGCGATGCATGGCCAATTGAGTCTTTTTTGAGGGATCCGAGGATTGATTAACTTTTGGTTTAGAAACACAAGGGCAACGGAAGTAATGATGGAGGGACTATGGGAACAGACACAGAGAGAGAGTTGTGAGATGGATTCATTCAATATTGTCTACAAATAGTAACTCGGTCTCTATTAGTTACCTAAGTAATACCCCGCTGGATCTCTCATTAAGCTTCGCCGATTTCAAGGGTACGGATGCCGAATACTAAATACGACGGACTCCCACTAGCCGCATTTTCTGGGTGGGCGTCAAGGGCGTCAATCATGCTTGACAAGCACATGAGCTGCCTACCTGGGCCATGCTTTTTCTTAATGGGGGAACGGAAGACGGTTGCATTGTTTGTGTACCTGCGCTTGCTACGTTAGCCTGCTGCAGCTTGAAGTCGATGTCAAGATATGATGTTTTCATTGACGTAGTTATCCCGGTGGTATAAGTCGTGCTGTAAGAGAGCATTCCTATAATAGCATCGCCATTTTCTTGCAGTATTTAAAAGTATATCATGGTGCCCCAGAGTATGCTCATCGGCTCCCTATGTGCTTGAGATATTAGATACAGTAGTCACTCCCCTGATATGTAGAAGGTATGAGGACTCAGTATGATTTTCCTTCGTACCAAGATCCCAAAGGCGTCGCGCCGCCTTTTCCACATTCCTCACACCGACACTGCAGCGTCGATATTGAAACCAGCTTGTGCGTCCCACAAGTGGTGCAGTGTCCCAGTATCGGCCGTCGCAGATATGACCTGGCCAAATCGCCCGCGAATTCGGGAATCTCGTCTATTAAACCATCCACAGCCTCCTGGACGGTGGGTTTCAGCGGAGTCACCGCAACTCTCTCTCTGAAAGACTCAACCACGATATCACGCAGTTCTTTGCTTGACTCGCATTGTAAGTCATACACCTCGGCCACGAACTGGGAAAATGCGCACGTGTCCCGCTCATCTCTGACTGTCTTCTTGAATTTATTCCTTGATAACTCAAGAAGCCCGTCGATGAGATACTTGTCTGCGAGGCCGAACATTTTCACGTGCTGGACTAATTCGCAAAGCACATCGCGCTGCCCCGGTACAATCTCTCCCGGCTTCTCGGATTGCCCTTTGGGTAATTCTTTGGTGTAAGTGTCATAATTGCCCGTGTATAGATAGTCTACCATTCCTTGGACGGTTTCATAAGAGCAGTCTTTGATTTCGTATCTCCCACAGGACTCCTAAACAGGTGCGAACGGAACAAACGGCCTCAGAAATAGTCCTCTTATCGGCAGACACACATCTGTGGACTCACCGCAAACGAACCAGTACATGCTGCTTTGATGACTGGAGATTGCAAGCAGATAATGACCTTGTGGACGGGTATTGTATGGCCATTGCATACAATGTCAAGATCACAAAACTCTCCACGATGTTGGGCGCTGTTGGGAGAGAAGAAAAGGTACAAAGTTAGTAGTGTACTACTCCATGCAGTGTTTACTCACCTCAACATTTGCTTGCACAGGTCGTTATAATATGTGTTTAGCTGCGACCGCATCATTTCGTCGGTGCTAAAAAACAGGTATAAGTTGATAATTGATAGAATAAATGCAGCTGTTTGGCATATCAAAAGAAAAAACCAGCCGATTGTTGGTATTGTACATATTGTTCTCAGCGGCGCTAAAACTGTAGCTTATATTGTTGTGAGCTTTTTCAATGCGATCCGTCGTCATATTGCCGTCACTCTCTTGCTTGACTCGTGCTAAAATGGCATTGGATGGGAATAAGCCACCGAGCTTTCCATGCTTACCGAGATCCATAGATAACACGCCAATTGTTTAGTGCTCGATTATGGAGAAAGATGAAAGTTCAAAGTGCCACTACAAGGTATCCACACGCTGTGAAGGGGCAACTTACATAACTCCAGCTAACAAACGGTTTGCAGTAATCCATTGAATCGCACGCTCCAAGTTACAGAATCAACATGTACAAGCAATCTCTGCATAAAGAAAACAAACAATTTGTTTGATTAGAGCTACTAGAGCTACATCAGAGGTCCGAAACGATGCCTTCATTTTGAGGCTGCTGTGCCGCAAATGACATGGCAAGGCCTCTCGCAAAGTCAGGAGCTTCTTGCATCGCAGAGTTCAAAATATAACGGGCGTTAAGGTCAAGCGGAGTCCGCCCAATTCTCTCTCTGATGGACTCAATCATGAGATTGAAAATCATGCTGTCCGGGTTAACTACCGATTCATAAACCTTGGGTATGCATTCGATCAAGGCGCGTGTCTCTGGCTCATCCCGAATGGCTGCCTTGCCTTTTTCCATTGACAGTTGTAGAAGCCCAGGGATGCCATATTCTTCTGCCAGCCCCAGCAAGTTACCATGAGCGATCAGTTCAGAAGCCTTGTCCTGCTCCTCGGACGAGTCCGAAGGTGTTGTTTTATAGTCGCCAGTATATAGATAATCGACCAGCCGTTGAACGTCGTCGAAATCATAACCACATATTGCATATTTTCCATGCCCCTAGATAGGCGCAGATGGAAATCAGTACATAGAATAGCCATGATCCTCGATATATGTAGGCTTACCCATTCTTCATAATATGTTTGTTCAATGACACTAGATTGCGAAAAGACAATGATCTTGTGGACGGGTATTGTCTGGCCGCTGCTGCATGAAAGTTCCAGATCGCACTACGATCGGCGCCTTCTAGCACTACACAAATATCAAAGTGTAAGATTAGGCCTGTACCAAGTACTTTTAGAATAGTCCTTCACATACGTGGTAAATATTTTCTCGCAACGATCGCAGGAAGGCATTGCAAGAGAAGGCGAACTCTGTGTTATGCTATGAATGAGGGAAAAGCTAGATGCAAACAGAAGTAAACGGAGAGTGGGTTTGAACAAGGAGAGTGATCACACACGGATCCACGTGACTACTCAACAGTAGTCCTCTCATTAACAGTGTGTTGACTCAAATCAAGTACTCTATAACGCCATGAGACCGTAACTATATCACTCTTCCATGAAGTTCAATTGCATTGACGCATTGCTGTCACTCTCACTTCCCACCATGAGTGAAGTAAAGCACACTCACGTAGACCGCCCCAACAATGCTCATTAACATGGATACAAGTTATTACCTTTTATAAACAGAGATAACACAGGCCATAAGATGCATTATAATAGTATAGAAAATATATCTCTTGACTCGTAAGCAGATTTGGGAAGTAGTCACACAAGGATTTTAAAAAGACAAAATGCTGCAAGTGTAACTACTCTGTATGTCAGAGAATAAATACACCAATGCGTATTAAGTAATGGAAAATGATGAAGAAAAATCAGGAGTGACAAAAAATACGCTCTCGCGCTATCTAGAGGCACATCTGTTATACGTAATGCCTGTTGTAAACTCCCCAAAAGAGGATAACTTCCACCACAAGCCATTCGTCTACGCAATCGCGAATGATCATTTTACTTTTATTGCTCAATACGTTCTTATGCATCCTGGTATCAGTTACCAATGCATAGTAATACTAGCCACCTCCCTATCACTCAACCCCCTACAACCCCCACAGCTGCATCTAAACCCATAGCACATGTACAAGTCCTGCGGGCTCAGATTCTTCCCATATGAAATCTTGAGCTCTGTTCCAGCAGCAACATCTTCTCGCACCATCATCGTAAGAACGCCGTTATCGTGATCAAACTCGTATTCCACGTTGTTGATGGGATCGCACGCGTGGTTGAAGCGGGCGGCTATAGGGAACAAGCCAGACACATAGTGAGCAACAGCAAAACTACACACCTATTAGCAAACTCCAAAAGTACATTGATAGATGCAGCCAAAACTTGCCAATTGGTTTGCCAAACTGCAAGGATTTGAGGTGTGCCCCCTTTTATGAGACGATGAGAGTGGAGGCTCAGCGCGACTTTCTTAGCACTCTCGTCGAGCTTGTAGAATTCGTGAAAGACTTTATCAGTTTCGGCCACAAACAACGGGATCTCTCTCAGGATGACATCTCCCTTTGTCAGATCCCGCGTTGCGAAAGCTCCCCATCCGGCAACATTAGACTTGGCGATTTCAAAATAGTCGTTGCCGTACATGGGCTCTGGTGACATTTTGAGTATGGCGGAGGGAATTGAAGTCGCTTTGATGACCTTCGGTATCTCCAAATCGACATCTGTATTATCGGTGTCCTCTTGTATATCGCAGGTGTCGTTCGCTTCCATTTCGAGTGTCTCGCTCATGTTATCAGAGTATTCGCAAGTCGCGTCACCTGAGCTCAATACATCACTGTGTGTATCTGATATAGAACTATACCTCATTAGCTCCATGTTTTGCCCAAAGTAAAGCTCACGAAGAGGGGAAGAGCAACCTTGTACTCTCCTCTTCCTCGGCGACTTCATATTCGGCGGCATCTCTCTGGCCACGGAGTATCCATGGAAGATCAACTGATAAACTCTTGCGTCTTGTCTTGTAATTCTCTACCGTTGTCGGATACCTGTCGACAGGAAACGGTATACCATTGGAGATAGCTGACTCATTTCGGCGCAGGGGCAAACGGGAAGCAATGTCGATGCGCCCTGACCATGGGTGAAGGAGAGCTGCGACTGTTAATGAATAGGCCATGGTGGTAGCAAATGGGTATATCAAAATTGAGGTGAATGAGAAAATTGAACAAGGAAAGTAAATTCTGAGTATATGTGGTAATCAGAGCCGGGAAAGAATGGAGAAGTAGATGAGATGATTAGCATCAGGGTAGTCAACTAAAGGAACTAAAAGCACATGGTGCAACTCATAATTAAAAGTAAGATTATGGTAAAGGAAAATCCCGAAATGAAGCAGTGAAGAAGTAAAAAAGGTGAAGAATGTTCTTGTTTAAATAGGAAGCCCGTTTGCTTCAACAAAGTCACGTTTTTAAGGCCATAGGGCAGCAACAAAGGCGGTAATCTGGCAAATGCTTCAAAGGCGATCAGATCAATCCAAAGATGAAGATGAAGCCAAAGTAAACTCCAAATCAGTATCATACACCGTCGTAGCACTCAGTCACTCACCCAGCGGGAAAAGGACGCTCCCCTTCCACGGCAAGACGCCGCGTCCACACCGCCGTTTGCCCTCCAAAGACAATCTCACCATGGCAAACATTCACTGTGGTCGAAGAAGACTCTGTGACACAAGAGTAGATACGGTATGGTATGGTATATTGTATTAACTAAACTTGAGTGAATGATGTGTATTTCCTGTTATACCCAATAGCGCCTTCTAATATTAACCGCCAAAGCTCAAGCCCCAATAACCCCTTTGTCCCCTCCATTGACGCCAGCAATGCATGGTTTCTCCTTGTGCCCATTCCCGTCTTTGTGTGACGATGCTACCCTTGAGGGTCCCAGTCCGCTAGGCCGTAATTATGTCTTGTCCAAGATCCCATCCACGCTCTTTGTTATTATGCCCAAACGCCGAGGGCTGTTGATGTACCTGACTCCAACACCAATGAATGACTTCGATAACCTGATCGAGTACCACTCGAGCCGCGACCGATAAGTGCAAAATCACACACGGTCCACGCCCAGCTTCCTCCTCGGTCGAAGAGGGCAGTCTCCTTGGCAGTCGGGACAACGCAGGCAGCCAGGCTTGGACCAGACTTTCCTGCACCTGCAGACCCAGAGGTCCCGTCCCGTCCTTGTTGTAAGACAGTCAAAGGGGGCGTGTATTCCGGTCTCCACACCGCAGGAGATGCAGAACCGTCGAAGCATGACGAGTCTATCCGACCGCGAGTCTGGCTCTCGATCACGGATTGCGTGTCCATGGGCATCGACGTAGATGGACTGGGGCTGCAGCATGTCAAAGTGCTCCGGCGACCGCACGCGAAAGCAGATGTAACACTCGAAGTTGCCAGGCTTGTAGTCATGCCCCTTTTCGCTAGGACGGTGCTGTGCAAAATCTTTCGCTGCTCTCATGACGAACTGTGCCTTGTCTGCTGGATCAGCCATCCTCTGAGGGTTTATGGTTTGATGAAAGTATCGGTTCATGGTAGACAGGTAGATGAGGGTTTGGTAGTCCAGATGAGAAAAGACAAGTCTCTGAAGCTCTTGCGGTAAACGTTCGATGAGGGACGGCATGGTTCGTGAATGTTGCCGATGGTGAGAGGATGGATGAAGTTGCGGGGAATGATACTGTTGGTGCTGGTGCTGGAACTGGAATTGTTGCTGCTGCTGGAGCGGTTGGGTTTGCCTTTGAGGCGGGTAACTGTGCAGAGGTTGGTGGTTCATCTCAGGCGATGGACTGTGGTGATGGGGGCTGTGAGGTTGCTGTAGGGGCTGATGTTGTTGTAGAGGTTGATGTTGATGTAGAGGTTGATGTTGGTGTTGATGGTTGATGTAAGGATGATGATAGTGGTGGATGAATCGTGAGGTAGAAGATTCAAAAGCTGTGTTGTGAGCACTAGGGCCTCCCAGATTCGGAGTCATAGTAGGTCTAGGAAGGACGATCATGGCGGGCTAGAGAGATTTGTCGACAAGATTGATCTCGATAATATCATGCAAGACAAGGCATGCAGAGGGAATATAAGCCTGCAACCCCGGGTCGTCCAAGTGCTACTTCTGGCAGATTATCCTGGATCAATCTAATAACAAAAACCACTTGACTACGGGAAGCGCCGCCGCAAAGGTGGCATAACAGGAAGAGGGGGGAGTGGATGTAAGGACATGGGCCGCCGGCTTAGATGCACCCACGCGGTATCTCGAGCATACCCGCACGTTGGGATCTCAGTGGCATTTCCTCATAAACCCGCCGTTGGTTGGGTTTCATCTGCTCCGTACAGCTGAGACAAATTCGCCTGGAACATGGTCGGTGGGCCATTTTCGAGGAAGCATGGCAATGGAAACAAAGGAAGCGCACATGGAAAGCGCTCCACCAAGGGAACACAACGCCCAATCCCCGTATTTGCCTCCTCCTCCCTTCTCCTTGTCACCGTCTACGGCCGAGCGAGATTCTCAGCCAGGAGGACTCAGAACCCCTCCCCGACCATCGTGGTTGCTTGGACATGGGACCGACAGCATGGTTAGCTAGCCCCGTTGGGGACAGGATAAACGCACAATCGCCGACTGATAGATCCCGTAGCTTGGCCAAATCTGCATGGATACCTTACGGTAGCTCGCGGCACTGACAAAGTTAGCAGATGAAAGCAAGGGGGGCGAAATATAGCATCACCTCATGCGTGGGGGAGTTTAGGTATGGAGATGATTCTGCCGCTTCCGCATTGGCATGCTCCAACTCCTAGACATCTCCATTTCATCTCTTGGCTATCCACCAACCAACGCTCCCGTAAAATCGAATCGTTACTCTTTGGGGTGGGCGTGGACCATGAAAATGCTACTCAATTCCGGTGCACCGCTGGCCGGCTCACTTCCCCGGCCATTAACAAACCTGTCAAGCTCTTGGGTCTTGGGTCATGTGTGCAAGATTGCAGTCTCAGAGGGCCTAACAGCGAACCGTCCAGCCGGGTGAACCGCATGGGGAACATGTTGTTGTGAACAAGGGCTGATATGCCCTTGTACGATATACGGCTCTCGTGCCTAACCAGCGGCGGTCGGTTCAGCTGGAACTTCAATGGCAACGTTGATAATACTACTACGCCCGCACAGGGCTCTCTATGCCTGTATGGTGTTGGCCTCGCAAAGGAGACGACGCACTGACTCTCTCGAAGCTGCGTTTGTGTGCGTGCTTGTACCTGAAGCACGCACAGGAGCACTTTGTCAACGTCCAGGCCCACTCGCCATTCTCACTTGCGTTCGGTGTTGTTGGCGTCCGCCACCGTCTGCCGGTGTTAGCGATTTCGCACGCATAAGTGCATCCTCGATCCACCGGTAGTTCTCCAGGTCTCAAAGGGGCGATGCTCCATCCTCTCTCGTAACTTGCACGGATGATGCTGGTATTACCATCGCGGCCAACGCGGTGACCAGGGAGCACAGTCGCCCCAACTGACGGCGTCGGCCGTCCGCCTCTCGACAATGGCTATCGCCCGACATGTCCGCTAGCGACAAGCATCTTTGACCGATCCAAATAGCTGGGCCATCGAGCCTGGACGGCTCACGTTTGTGCTGCACGTGGATCACGCGTGTGTGCTTTGGCGCTAAGCTTGGTTTGATGAAGATAGGGGACAAGATTTTATCCCTTGAACAAGGCGCAACTTGACAGACAGGGCATCTGGCGCGGCGATCGTTATTACGGGCGACTAGCGCTAAAGATCTCCCCAATGGTCTCGGCTGAGAGGCGAGAGTCTAATCGGGGATAGCCAGCGTTACACGGCATTGATTCATATTGCACGGCTGCTCTGCCCAGAGCACAGAGAAGTCGATATGATTGATCCAGTCGGCCGGTAACGGGGCGTTTGTGCTGTGATGTCTCAGGTGTCTCAGAAATGAATGTGCCCGCTGGCATTGTGTCGTCTGTTCGTGAGATGAGATGAGATGGTGGCCAGACGGTACGAGGACGCGGCACGAAGTACGAGTAGGTACTGTAGCACCCCATGCTTCTATCACAAAAGTTTCAATCGCTTTCCTGAGATTTTTTGATGATTTTTTTTAGAACCCAAGTCATCATCCCTGTGATTACAGCTATTCAGCAGGCACATTGGATTGGTTAATTGTCTCCGTAGAGGCGAGTAAGTGGAGTTTGTCAAAGACGTCGGCCGCACGTCTGTCCCGATAACTGGGGGGTTTGAAGTTAAGAAAGACAACGGGGGTGGCCGAACAAGGCAAGGGAGGACACAGCCACAGGTCGTGAACTTCTTTTTCCCTTTGTTTTCCCCTTTGAAGACAAAACATACAACCCAGCTTGCATGCCTGCCGAAGCACGGCACTTGTATCAGCGAGGGAATCTCAATCTCAATATGCAATTTCACCAAGGGTCAATGTGGTGCGACAGCAATGATAGACATGTATATGAAGGTAATACAACTCTGTGCTAGCAGCAGAGCATGTAGCTTTCTTTCTCCATTTCCGGCGCCCAACGGTCACAACTCATTTAAGAATAGATGAGCTAGGCAAGCCAGTCTCGTGGTGGTAGGCTGACACGGCAGAAGATGAGGTTCCCCTCATGTGATTCTCGCTGTGGTGTCTCTTCCCAGCATCGGCGCTGGCGAGCAATCATGATACCCTGCAGTAGCACTCCTCCCAAAACGGGCCTCAAACTAGGAAACATGCAAACTCAAATATGACGGGATGCAGAGCTAGGTGGACAGACAGGGTTCCCGAGCTGCAGGGTTGCCAGACGCGCCTCTTTTCCAGCGCTTGGTGGAGTCATCCTGGCCAACTGCCGGGGTTCTATGGCAGCAAAGCAAGTGGGACGGCGCACCTCTGGCCCAGGTCAAGGTGGCTAGTGATGATCATCATCCAAGGCTTTCTCCCTTTGGGATTGGTAGAGCGAAAGCAGACCCTGGTATTCCTGAATCCTGCCCTCCGCATTGTCTGGCTTGCCATGTAACAGCCTTGTCGCCCAGAAAACCGAGCCACGAGCCACTGTGGCAGAGGCAAACAGTCTGGGCCAGTCAAAGATGAGCGGCTCCCGCAGCCCAAACAGGTCTTTGGGCGTTTCAAAGCGAGCCGCCCAATATCATCATCGGTGTTGTCCGTAGATGTCATACGAACACATTGGGTAAAAATAGCTCCCCACCGTTGCCAAGGCGTCATAGGTAAATTTGCTTTTTAAAGTAGACGGGCGCAGGCGGGCTCATTTTTGAAATTTGATGCTGTTCGTAAATTCGTAAACGCCCCAGTCGATAATACCATCTTTTCATCATGGGGACACTGAACTGCACGTCCGCACCCGAGTCCACCCCCAGTGATTCGGGTGTCGCAGGGCAAGGAGTACGTTGACAGGCACTCGCGACAGAGAAATATCCCGTGGAAGAGCAGTGCTTGGGGCTCCCCTATTGCCCGAGCCGTGTTGACCGTTGGCAACAGATTCTCCTTTCTTTCATGATCACGGCCGGGCTGGCCCTCATCCTATCTGCGAGCGTGGTTCTTGCAGACTTCCGAGGCAGAGAGTCAACAACCCGGCGAAAATTACTGAATGGATACAGCGACTCACAGATCATGCAAGGGATCGGCATCCAAAGTAAGCTGCACGCACGAACCCCGGATATCTCCTGGTAGCACGACGCTAAATGAAAGGCTTCGCAGGCGTTGGTTTGGCCAAGATGAACTCCCTTGTACCGTATCACTTCTTCCTAATCTGGATGCTTTCCCTCCTATCCATGGCAACGCACAATGCTACGCTTTTGGCGCTAGTCCGAGACTATCGTCGCGACTGGGTGTTGAGATGGATGAGACAGTTGCTCATGTTCGTCAACCTGGCACTGTCGACTATCTCCGGGGTCTTTGTCCTCCAGACCGTGGCCAAGGGACTGGACAAGTCGACTCTTCCCGTGGCATGTGTCTGGAAAGTTGACGGAGAAAAATCTCCGTCCAATGCCGGGCTGTCGTATGTTGGTACTATTGCGGCAATGGCGGGAAATGTCATTATCTTCGTTCTTGCGACGTGGTACTTGCATAGCCGGAAGCAAAAGTTTTACAGGATTGTGCAGATTGTAGGATGGATCTTCATGGCAGCGGTTGCCATTGGAGCGGCGATCCGCATCATTCTGCTTTCTCAGGCGTTTGGGCATCCCTCAGTCAAGCTAAGTGACGAGGGGGAGAAGGACTGGAGCTTCGGCCAGCTTCTATCGATGCTTCTACTCGCCCTTCCCCTCGTCTCCGTGATTGAAATCTATCGCGGAGAAATTAAAGTAGCGCCCCCTGTTGGAGACGAGCGGCAGCGGCTATATGATGGCGAGCTGCAATCGGATCCGCAGGTTCTCACGCCGTTCCAGCCGAATCCCTTTTTTGGTTCCGAGACAGACCTGTTTGGTAAAAGGGGGAACAGGAAGTAAAGGTGAAAAAAGAGAGTGCGGGGGTGGCCAAGGAAAGATTCCATTGCTATTATTTCTGTGCAAAATTAGAGTTTATGAAACGAATCTACGCAGCGGAGCATAAAAAAGAGGCAAGCAGCGTTTTTATTTAATACGAATACGTATATAGTCAGGGACGTACCTACCTTGTATGGATTATCGTTCTATGATGGTGTGATTTTGAAGTTGGAGAAATGAGTTCGGCAGACAAGAGCCGCGGGCAGCACTTGCCAAGTGTCAAGCGGAGGTCAGAAAAAGCGAGACTGCAAGATGAATACCTAAGTGCCAGTTACTAGAAAAATGTAGATATAGTAGTAGTTACTGAAGAAATATAGATATAACAGCAGGTACTTTAAGAATAGGTATATAATTTAACGTGTAGATGCTCGTAATCTTCTCAGTCTCGGTTTTTCTGTCCTCCGCTTGGTGTGCAGGTGATAGGCGGTATACGTTATCTCGCAGGATTCCATGGAAGGTACGGGCTGTAGGTTGACAAAGCATTGAGTAAGGCACCGAACAAGTTCCCTTTGTACGTGCTGGTTCTTCTTTCCTCGCAATGGATTATGATAAGAAGTGCAGGAGGAGATTCTACTATTAGGAAAGCAGATGATAGGCAGAGTAAGCAGGTAGGGGAGAGACAAATTAGGAGACGGGTCGAAACTGCCTTCTCAATTACCAGCTGCAACAGTACATTCTCATATCTCCTACCTCTTGACTCTTGTAGAAATGTAAACCATTCAAACCTCATGCAATGGAACAAGGGCTCGCCACTATTCACTGACGTCTTGACCCTTGTCTCTCGCATTTGAAGATCGCCGCAAACCAACGTCACGATGTCACTCAATCGTACCCTATCTTTGGCCTTCGTCATAGCAGCCTGCTTGTTTGTCTATGCCCTTTCCAACCACTGGGTTAGCGTAACAGCAGAGGCCATCCAGGGAAATCTCGTCCCTCATCTGTGTGTATTGCCCCTTAGAACATCAAATACCAAGTGCCAACCGAGCTCTGGCCGAACATGCAGCTGATAGCACTATAGAAGCAGCTCCAGCGACAAATCCTCCACCAGCAGACGTCCAAATTTTGAACAGATTGCCCGAAAGTACGGCACCGACAAGGTCACCACGCATAAATACCAGTTCATGTACGACAAGTACCTATCCAGCATTCGAGATGAAGAGCTAAAGGTCTTGGAGATCGGACTCGGCTGCAACATGGTCAGCACAGACGTCTATCCGTTTTGCTATGCCGATTCGGCCGGGTTATAACTTTTTTTTTTTTTTGCAGGACTACGGCCCAGGGGCGTCCTACTACACTTGGCTCGAATACCTGCCATTCGTCGATCTCTACTTCATCGAGTATGATAGGCAGTGTGCCGAAAAATACCAGGACAAAACCGCCAACGCACATGTGTTCATCGGCGATCAAGCAGACACCGTCTTTCTTGCAAGGTTCTCCGCAGAAGCAACGGCAGATGGCTTATTCGACGTCATTATCGACGATGGTGGTCATACGATGAATCAGCAAATCGCGTCTCTCGAGGTCCTCTGGAAAACTGTTAAACCCGGAGGGCTATACGTGATTGAGGATCTGCAGACCAGTTACTGGGAATCGTTTGGCGGAGACCCTGCTGGGAAGGGATCGTCGAAAGAGACGACGATATCTTATTTATACCAGCTCATCGACGGCTTGATGATTGGGAAGAGCGCAAAACAGATTAGCCACGAGGTACTCTCCATCGATTGTATGGCGGAGATTTGTGCGCTACGAAAGAAGGAACAGTTGTAATATAGTCACAAGATGAATGCCGTAATTAGAAAGAATAATGTACTTCAATTCTATTGCATCTAGGTACTAGGTATTTTGTTGGATATTAAAGCAAAGAATTGCAGGGGATATAAAGTATGTCTTTAACGGTTTTTTCACTTCCATCACATGATGGAGCACTTCACTGGCAGACCACAGAAATTGTCCTTGCCATCCTCTCTCTCCGGGACAGGCTCCTGCTTTTGTGCGGGAGCATTATTAGCAGCAGGCGTCGATCCATTGGTAGGAGCAGCAGTCTTAACTGCGGCCTTCTTCTCCTTGCTACCATGTAGTCAGTTGCCGAGAGACTCAGCAAAGGCCTGGCCCTGAGTGGTGGCGATTCGGAGCTCGAGCTCGCTGGGCTGGCGGGCACCAGTGGGGCCGGCAAAGGTACCGGCGCCCCAGGGGGAGCCGCCGTGGACCTCCTCGAGGTTGGTGACATCGGGGAAGGTCTTGGCGTAACCAAGAGGAACGTAGATGATGCCGTGGTGAGCGAGGGTGGACATGGCAGAGATGGCGGTAGACTCCTGACCACCGCCGGGGGTGCCGGTGGAGATGAAGAGGCCGGCCTTCTTGCCCCAGTAGCCGCCGGAAGCCCAGATGCCACCGGTCTTGTCCCAGAAAGCCTATAGTTGAGACTTTGTTAGTGTTGTTGTTCTATGCTTGAGTAGGACATCTCATAGGATTCATAAACATACCTTCCACTGGGCGGGGAAGTTGCCGTAACGGGTGGGAATGCCAAACAGGAAGCCGTCGTACTGGGTGAGGACGTTGGGGTCCTCAAGGACGGGGATGTCGGTGGGCTTGGCGGGAGCGTACATCTTGTCGAGGACCTCTTGGGGGAGGGTCTCGGCAATCTGGTAGATGTCGACCTGAGCGCCGGCGGCCTCGGCACCCTTCTTCTCGGCCTCGGCGAGCTGCCGGATGTGGCCGTACATGGAGTACTAGATATGGATTCACGTCAGCAATGGATTCATGAAGGGCATGGAGTAGCTGTGAAGAGGCATTGGGAATAATTGTTTGATGGTCGTGTTGGAACAGGTGTTGTTGATGACTTCTTTCAAAGTTTGTGTTGCCAATTGCTGTGGAGGGGCAGCAGTGGCCCAATTGGGTAGAGGAGGTAGAGAGATAGGAGTAGACAGTGAGATGGGCATCGAATAGAAGCTTCAACTTACGTAGACGATAGCAATCTTAGGAGCCATTGTGATTATTATGTAGTGGGGGTATCTCAAAAAAAGAAGAAAAGGAAGATGCTTGTTCAGAAGACTGTTTGTTTGTGATGAGAGGCTTCTAAGTTTGGGCAGAGGGGGACCCTGAGTTCTTATAGCTGAGACGAGAACGCCGGGACAGCTGGGGGGACTTGGAGACGCGGAAGAGGATCAATTGGCGTTAGTGGAAAGGTTACGGCTGCATTCTCGGTAAGGTAACCTGAACCAAAAGAAGTGGTGTGGACGCCTTGCTGCATTGGTTGACCTGTACCTACAAATCATCTAGGCTCGATGAGATCATGGCACCGCAAGGTACGAGGTACCGGGGCTTGTCAACCGATACGTGAGTGAAGCCTCGTTTCTCCTCTCCCGTGCTGGGCGTGGCTGGAATGTGTTGGCCGCAATTGGTAATCATGGCCCCCCTACTTTTGGGTAAAAGAATCAGACCAGCCCAAAGTCATCATCGTGTCAGCATTTGCCAGCATTTTTGCCATCGAGCCTTGTTCCGCGTATCGGTACCTTGTTCGCAAGTTTCTGTTCTGGGCCTCTCTCTCTCTGTCGTAGGGCGGCACTTGTCAAGCACCGCATGGCAAATCAAGCAACATCTCAGCATTACGGCAGCCTGACAAACTGGTAGCCGCACCCCGCATGTGGATCGCGGGTGGATAGAGGGGTTTGACGGTGGAGTCGGGCAGAAGCTTAGCTAAAGCTTTGATAAGTCAGGACGCGCGCGGCTCGAGTTATTTCAAGGTGGGATGTCTGACTCTTTTGGAGGTTTTCATGTTTATTAATGATTCTTGTTTTATATTTCCTTCTTCTTTCTTCTCTTTGCAATCAATTATGCGAGATACGCGATGCGACTCCTGGTCAGTTCGTGATTGCGGAATAAAGTCGAAATGAGGTTTTGCTGCCGCTGTCACAGAGATCCCGGCGAACTGCAAGTTTGATGTGGTGGGGCCATCACCAACAAAAGAGCTCCCTTGCTCTCCCCATCGGAAGACGCCATGAGGTCCCCTTGCTGGCGACTGAATATCTAAGCTTGCAGGGCCAATTTCTAAGCAGCAGCAACAGCCATGCATCGTTTCATCTTTCGAATCGCACGAGAATCTGTTGTGCCGTGAACCGGGTCGCTGGGGGGACCAATTGATGCCGCTCCAAGTCAACAACAACGGCAACAACAACAGCAGCATCGTTGGTCATCCTGCTTTCTCAGTTCAGTTCTCTTCCCCCAGCGTCTCAGCACTTCACCAACCAAAACTCTACCGCCAGTTCTTGGGCCGCCTACTGCCACCATCTCATGCAAATGGCAACAAACTTGAACCATCTTGCGTCCTGCGTCCCTCGGCTACGTCGCCCGGCTATCGAGCGAAAGCGCCACTTGGTGCTGCTGACCTGCATCACGCCAGTGAGACCGAGCGCAAACACAGTCTTAACGCCAAAAAGCTTAAAAAAAAAAAAATCACGGTGTCCGCTCAAGGTCCGCTCTAGAGGTCCGCTCGACTGAGTGAAAGGGGGAAATGATAAAAAAGACGAATGCTGCTACTATGCTACTCAGAGACCGCCAGACTGAGCGGAATCTCATTCGGGAGACCTTTTCAGTATTTGGCAATTGCTGATCATCTACGAGGAAAAAAGGGCTCTCTGGCATACGTCAACCGCATCCTTGATATTCCGACACGGAGCGAGTCCCGACCCGTCCCCCGATCCCGTCCTTCCCCTCTCTCTCCCTCTCTTTGTCTTTTTTCCCCCTCAGCGGCGACGCGACGCAAATAAACCGAGCTAGAATGATACGAGTATACAGAGAGAAGCAACTGAGGCCGCAGAGGCTAAAAGAGGCGAGATGGTTCGGCACGTGAAATTGGTCTAAGCGCTCCATGTCCAAAGAAAAAAAGAGGATGCCATGCCCAGCTCTGCGGGGACGCGACAAGCCATGTGCCGAAAAGCCAATAAAGTGATCGATTCCGCAGAGCTGCAGAAGATGCATTTACGACGAGCGAATCGAAGAGAGACAACAATTCCTTTGATTCTACCAGACAATGGCGGTCAGTTGGTTGTCTCAGACATATCCTGTGTCAAATCTCCTTCTCAACCGCATGTTAAACGCGTCTTAACTTGAGAACATCCGGGCTGTAATACCTCGTAGAATGAAGCAGAAGCATGAGCGCGTCTTGCTTCTGCGGTCCACTTGTCATCACAAATGACACTTGCACCTCTTCTTTAAACTAAATATGTAGGATTCATATGCATAACCACAAAGCACGGCTGCTCATAGGTGGAAAATAAAGGCAGGCAACTGTAAGTAATATAGGTTATAAATGGTGAAACTTCCTATGCTGCTGTACTATTCACATAAAATCCACACTTCTCGATTCATCCTTATTTTCTATGCAAAAGCACCCTCCCCCTTCCTCGCCAAAACACCGCCCATGAAAAACACAAATAGAGAGAGAAAACCAAACACATCCATCTCCGAAGAGGGACTCAGTATGGACAGTATGACGCCCGCTTCGCATCCGTTTGCAATCCAAGCAAAAAAAGTCCAAGCATTAGAAATGAGAAAGAAAGAAAAAAGTCATCCATAAAATCATAGCTTCATTCCCGTCGATACACACACAGAGAGATAGAGGAGGAGAGAATATGGGAACGAGAGGCTTCCATATTCGTCGTGTTGGATATTTACTGCCTTTGCTCAGCCGGGTCGTGCTCCGACGGCGGCTGTGCGCTTGGAGGCTCGACCGCAATCGATGGGAGCTCGCTGATTCGCAGACTCGGCAGTTGAGGGATGCCACCAACACCGCGAGTGGACAGTCGTCGGTTATCTGTTGAATTGTCTTCGCTTGAAGCCGACACAAGAGATGGTGACGGTGGGCTTCGCTGGCTCCTCTGGCTCCTCTGGCTTCTCTGGGACTCCGTTCGATGGTGTCCTGGGTAATCCGGCGGCGGCTCGGTTATATGCGACAGTGGTCGATCTTGGAAGTCGTCGTCATCCAGAGAAACATCTTCGTAGCCTGGAGGCGGCATTGCTTCCTCGCCCAAGTCTGCCTCCACAAGCTCGGGGCTCGACCCTGCTCTGGCTTCGCTCTGAGCCTGGCCCGGGGTGTTGATTTGCGATTCTCCCGACCGGGTCAATGCGGGCGAGGGGAAGTTGCTGTCCATGCTGATGACGGAACCCACGCTCATTCCGCGACCGTGCGCCTGAGATCGCACATCAGCCATGCCGATGCTGGCAGAGTCCGAGAGTAGGCCAACGCGCTCGCTCTCGCTGCTGTTGGCACGGATTCTCGTGCCGTCGTGGCGAGCCAGTCCAACGTCCGCATAAGATACGCTCGACACGGAAAGATTCCTGTTTTCCTTTGCACGCTCCATTTCCCGCCGAAGTTCGTCGATGGCGGTGCTGTTATTCGCAGCCCGGGTGCGGACACGGATGTCTGCCAGGGCCGCAGTGTCGCCTCGTCGTCGGGCTTCTTGTCGCTCCACTCTCCGCTGCTGCTGCTCTTCAATCATCTGCCGCCTCGCAAGCCGAATCTGATACATGCTCTCCATCTCTTCATCACGCAGCGCTTCCAGCTCCTCTTCGGTGGGCAGGTCGACAATGACATCAATACCATCTCTTTCGCCTTCTCGCCCTAGAACCTGCTCGTTGGTCGAAGCCATCTGGCGGTAAGCCGGCAGGGTCATGACCGAGCGAACCGAAGTGTTGCGATCCACGTTGCCAGCGGCGGCATTGTTGCGGTTTGCCGAAGCAGATGGAGGGTTACCAGATCGACCACTTCTTGGTGCCGTTGATGAGTTGGCTGCACGGGAGGTGGACGCTACTTCGGTGGTGTCGTCGCCATGGGCTCGCTCGTATTTCGCCTTTTTACCTAGCTTTCTTCTTCTCCTGATGCATATTACAAGGAGTGCGAGAGCGGCGACTCCAATAACAGCGGCTATGATGATCTATGAACAGCGCCTTGGGGTCAGCAATCCAGAAACTCATGCGTTCCTCATCTCTTCCGTCGTAGACATACAATTCCTATGATGCTCTTGCCCATCCCGTCCCGCCTCACTAGCTTACGAAGGTGGCGAGCTGATTGCGATAGGTGTGCGCTAGCATCAGCACGTTGCGCCGTCCGACTGTGTAGATACATCCTCGCCGGCCGCGAGAGACATGTAGGAGGACGAGAGTCCGATGGATGCAAGGGGAAAAGAGGCAATCGACGGATGTTGGTTTGTGACAGAGTAAGATTTGCGTCAAGAGCCCTTTCACGAGTCTGCTGTCCGCATTGGGTCTATCGTCCGGAGGAGCGGCGTGTACAGTCAGCTTCCAACGGCGCCAGCGTCTCTCCAGTGACCCAGGATCCAAGCAGATAATGGAACGGAGGTGCTGTACGAGCTCAGCCCGTTAGCGAGGTGGGCCGGGGGGAGCGTCGACTGTGTTTTGCGGTGGTACCCGGTGCGGGGAACAGGCGGAAGCAATCGCACGATATACGACCAAGGGGACGGAAACACAAGAAGGGATGAAAACAATGCAATGCAGGATGAGGAGGAAAGGGATTCAAGAAGGACGAGAGAATCGTGGCGGGAAACAGGAGATGCATGGAGCGCTGGCCTGATTCCAGTCCAGTGGGCAAAGCGTGCTAACTCGAGCCCCGAGGGCCCTGAGAGGCGCCCGGCGATACGCTAAAGGGTGCATGTCAGCCCCATTCATGACGCTTTTACGAGGAGCCTCGAGGCTAAGCCACTGACACAGCCAACATGGCGACCCCCCGGTTGTCCAGCCACGCTTTTTAGGGCTGGCGAGCAAACTTGACCAACGATCCTCGTAAAGGCAAAGGCCAAGACTAATGCACCATCATTGGAAGTCTGGATGCTTGCCATTGGCGATTGGCCGTGTGGAATCACTGGGCTGACACTATCCTCCGCCCGCAGACGAACCTTTTTGGGCTGCCAGTTACCCGCTGGACGGGCCGCCGCTTTGCTATTAATGGCTGCATATGTACGGAGCATGAGGGCTTGAATTCAATTGTGTTGTCTGGTGGTATTTGCTAGTCTAGTGCGTCTTGTCATACACGTTCTGTGGTTGCGTTCGGGTCGACATCTCACGATGTAAGATCCATGGATGTGATATCGGACGGGTGGCACGAGCTTTGAGATCGGATGGACAGTCGAGGTCTGGGTGGAGAAACAAAGACGAAGGATCCCGTCCCGTGCGTAAGAGTGATTGCAACCTGCTTGTCACCCATGATGATGATGAGGGATTGTCGCTCCAAGGACTGAATCGCCGCTCGCAGATTACCCACCTGTACATGTCATCAAAACCCGTGGCGTTTTAGACTGCCGATGACCTCTCCACTGCAGCAAAGGATAATGTACAGTAATTTAATATTAGCAGCAGCGGCATCACTATTGCGACAGCATGCACACGTATCGACGATAGCTTCAGGAAAATCTCATCGTCATCTCATTCGGGACATCGAGTCTCACCGCCAACACACCACCTACCCTGTAATAACTGTAATAACTTAAGTCAAAAATAGAAGCAGTGCTGACACCCTTTGGCCAACTAAGGTAGCCGTGCCCAAATCTGGAGAACAAGGTCAAATGATGAAAGATGAAAAAGCGGAAGCAAAAGATAACAGTATTCGCATTAAGAACGTCATGTGACAAAGCATCTCTTTGGTAGAAACCCGGTACTCCTCCTGCCTGGATATCCCTGCTACGCATTTGAAAATCACTCGACTATCATATTCCCGTCGCACAAACACATCCCACCTCTATCCAAACTTCTTTTCAAACTTCTTCAGCATGCCCGTCACGCCTCTCTCGATCCGGCCCGCGTTCTCCTCAAACTTTCCCTTGCCATCCTGCTTCTGCGGCTTGTAACCATGGGCTGCTTCGGCTTCCGTTGGTCGATATGCCTGCTGATGTATTGAATAATCTACTGACCCAGGCGTGTAGCCTGACTGGGAATATGAGTAGTTGGAGTACCCGCCTGGTGGAGGGCCGGGAGGGCCAGGAGGTCCAGGAAGGCCTTGATTTGCCACTGGCGGCAGTGATGCCGGTGGTGGAGGAAGGCCTGGCGATGCTGGGAAACCTGCCCCATAAGTGCCGGGCAACCCGGGAGAGGGCAGAGCCTGCGTTGGCATCGTCGCGGCTCGATGAATTCCAGGGTGGACGGGTGGTGCCCCGAACTGAGGAGGCGCAAGCCCTGGGCTGGTAATTCCAGGCGCAAACTGAGACGGAATGCCTGGAGTAAAGGGCTGCCCGCGATAATCATATGCCACCGCGACCGCCAGAGGATTGAGAGGATCCTCGTCCGGAGGAGGCGTCTTCTCGCGATGGCGAATGGCCTCCGGGGCAGCTGGCGCGGCGGGATTGTAGGCCATGGGCGCAAAATTGGCCGGCTGAGGCGGCGGCGGTGGAGGCGGCAAGGAGATGCTTGGTGTTTCTGACGAAACGGCCGAGGCATCTCCAGGACCCCCGATTGAGCTCTGCGAAGTCGACTGCGACGAGACAGCGCCGTTGCCGTACTGAGGATCCGAAATGGCTGCGCTCTCGAGCTTCTGGACGACAGAGCTCATGCCCGCGGGCTGAGGTGGCGGGCCTGGCTCATCGAGAACCTCGACCTGGGCAGGCGGCAGCACGCGCCTGACGCCGTTGATGAACTGCAGCGCATCCTGCTGCGTCCAGAAGTAGACGTCAAGTGAGTGCAGCTTGTAGTGATATTTGTTCTCATTGCGCGGGTCATAGGTGGGGAGATGCCACTCGCTCTGATCGACTGAGTCGGCGACGGTCAGCGAGACGGCGCAGTGCTGCTTGTACGAGTACCGAACATGCGCCTGATCGAGGACTATGCGAAGAAGAAATCAACGTCGTTAGACTAACTCCACGAACACGGATAATGAGGTTGCGACTGGTCTGTTCTTACATCCATAGAATGCATCCTGGTCGTCTGTTCCCGGATTGTTTGCGATCTCAATGCGGCATCTCCTCTCGCTGGCATTCTCAAACAGATAGACATATGATCCCTTGTCGAATCGGTGATGGCGAGGCTTCACATTTGCTGGTGAATAAAAGTAGTGTACATCTCCAAAGCTGCAAGTCTCGGCATCAGCATCAGCAACGGGCTGTAAGCACATTCGATGGATTGCGACCGTCATCCACTCACAGCGTAGCTACGTTCTCCTCACCTGGCCGAGCTGCCATCTTGTCTGTCTGCGTCTGACAGCGATAGCTATAACTCCAGACGTCACCGGGCAGCTTGAAACGAAGCGGGTGAGAATTAAAACTCCGGGCCCCCTTGAGCTCTTTGCCGTATGCAAGTTGCTCTTTATACGCCTCGACGACCCTTATTTCTCAAAGCGAATCATGCAATCGCTTCAGCCATTTGGACCTATGAGATAATGGCGTCTCGGCGCTTATACGTCCTCACAGTGAGGGGTGTGAGCACAGTCTGTGGCCAATGGCGAGCGACGGCCGGGAGTTCTGTCAAAAAGCCTTCTGCACTAAACCCCGCTGAAAGCTGCTAGCACAGACGGTCGAGTTATGCCTAAAAAGCGCTGAAGATGCTCCAAGCTTCCCACGTGATACCGTGTCGGTATCGTATTTCCCGCTCCTCACGTTAGGCAACGCGCTTCCACCCTGTCGGAATTCCGCTCGTGCGCAAATGCTTTATTTACCAGGCTGTGAAAGTCAGCATGATACAAATAATCCCTCTATGCTGTCTATTACATGATACTTGGGACTGCGACTTGATGGCCCCATCGATATGACGTCTGCGGAATCTACAGAGGATTCAGCGCATCCTAAAGAAAAGTCACCGGAGCAGCAGCCGCAACATCAAGAGCAACACCAAGATGAACACCAAGACGATGCCCTCAAAACTCTCAAATACCACCTACTCGGGCCTTCGCTGACCAAGGCCGGCCAAGATAAAGTCGACCAAAGCAAGGTTTCTGACCAGAATCTTGTCTCAGATCGGAGCTGTATTTGTTAACAAGCAGATTCAGGTTTCGGAGATTATTTACAATGCGTCCAAGGGATCCAAATTCTTCACCCGTGAAGAGGAACGAGACAAGATCCTTTCGAAAAAGATTGAGCAGATTCTGTCCAGGAAGAATAAACTGGAACAGCAAGATCTGACTCGCGACCTTCGAAATGCCGACCGTCTCCTCGCGGAGCTCGAGCTGTCTAGAGACCTAACGCAGCACATAGTGCATCTTGACTGCGATGCCTTTTTTGCGGCCGTGGAGCTACTCGAACGGCCCGATCTCAAAGATGTCCCCTTTGCAGTTGGTGGTGGTGTTCTCACTACGTGCAACTACGTCGCGCGCCAGTTTGGCTGTCGATCAGGCATGGCTGGCTTTGTTGCAAAGAAACTATGCCCACAACTCATCCTTATCAAGCCAAACTTTCACAAGTACGGTGCAAAGGCTCAGGAAGTGAGGGAGGTGCTGGCGAACTATGATCCGCGTTTCGAAAGTGCCAGCATTGATGAGGCATACCTCAACATTACGGAATACTGCGACGAACATAATATGGATCCAGCAGCAGTGGTGGAACAAATGCGGAAGGAAGTCCATGAAAAGACGAGCATTACAGTGTCCGCAGGAATTGCTGCAAATGCCAGGCTGGCAAAGATTTGCTCAAACATTAACAAGCCGAACGGACAGTACGTCCTCCCTAGCGAGAGAAGCGCCATCATGGCGTTTATGCGGGACTTGCCAACAAGAAAAGTCAACGGGATCGGCCGAGTCCTTGAGCGCGAACTCTTGGAGATTGGAGTCAAGACATGCGGCGATCTGTATGAACAGCGGCAGTATCTGAACCGGCTATTTGGAGACAAGTATTATGTATTTCTCCTCCGCTGCTATCTGGGACTTGGCCGTACAAAGATTCAGCCCGCGGAAGAGTATGAGCGCAAAAGCGTCGGAACGGAGAGTACGTTTCACGACATGTCAGACCCTGCAAAGCTGAGAGACAAACTTCGCTCAACGGCTGAGGCTCTGGAGAAGGATCTGAAAAAGAATGAGTGCAAGGGTCGCACACTTTGCATCAAGATAAAGCTTCATACCTTTGAAGTCTTCACTCGACAAGTCGTACTGCCAAAGTCGATACAGCTTGCCGACGACTTGTACAACTATTCATTACCGATGCTTGTGAAACTGGAGCAGGAAATACCAGGCATGAAGCTGCGGCTTATGGGCTTGCGGTGCACACATCTAGTCAGCACCAAGAAACCTGATACTATGGCATTCTTTGGTTTCAAACCTCGCCGACAGGATGCTGGAGAATCGAGCGATGCTGGGATGGTCAAGAGGAAAGCCAGTGAGCCTTTGGAAAAAGAAGACGAGTGGGAAAAGTTGGGCACAGATGACGACGATTTACTGGAAGATTTAGACGACAGCCTGGACAATGTATCTCGCGAACACGAGGGCGAAGAAGATGAGATGCTGCAGGACCGAAGGCATGGGAAGGAGATTGTGCCCAATCCACCACCTGAACGCGGGGCTCAGCCAGAGGAGGACTGGTGGGAATGTCCGATATGCCTCCGCCCACAGGCGGCAAACGAACGACAGTTCAACGAGCACATCGACTTGTGTTTGTCTCGACAGACAATTCGGGACGCGGTCCAGGCTGACGATCCGAAAGAAACGAAGCCTGTCCCGCCTGACGTGAATAAACGGCCCAAGCTGACGGAGAAGAAGCTGTCAGAGAAGAAGCGGGGCCGTCCGCCTTCTACAGATCCCAAGCAGAAGAAGCTTTCTTTTTTCTGAATGAGCACGTGATGCGTTATGAAAGATTTATCATGGATCAAGTTGAAGATACTCTGCCGGATGTCCTTATGACATTTGTGAGATGCGAATCTCAAAGAAATGTTCATGTGTTCATTCCAGAAGCGTTTGACATAGACTTAGTCACTACGGTTGCCGAGAACTTCAGGTATGGATTCACAATTACGATCATGATCCAGAGTTTTCCATGATGAAATACTGCAAGGGTTCAAGCTCTGCCTAATCCCAGAAGGATCCATCGTGGACACATCCAGCTACGGCGTATTCCATTTCCTCTGTGTTAAATGACGATGTCTAGAACTCTGTTGGGGCTTTTTGGAAATGGCCTTTTGGATGTAACGATGCCATCGCTTCGCCTTATCCCAGGGCCCTGCCTCCACTGATCTGCGAATATCGACTGATGCTTGCAGCTTCTGCGCATGGACGTTGCTACGGATGGGGAAGTGATATGACGTATGGAAGGTGAATGGAAAGAGTGTCTAATGAATATTGATGACGGGAGGACGATCACATCTGGATAGGGTCGAGCTCTAGTATTTGACGGAAACGTTTCATGTACTTTGGGGATCCGCTATGCGACCAAAAGGAAAATATTTACAAATCATGTTTCTCGTTTACAGCTCTCCGTGGCCCTCGTCAGTGTCGGCAATGACCGTCTTGGCAGCATCGACAGCCTCGGAGGCAACGCTGGCAACCTTCTCGGCCACTTTCTCGGCCACAGGTGGCTCAGGGGCCTTGACGCCCTTGATCTCCAGCAGCTCGGTCTCGAAGACTATGACATCAATTAGTGGCCTGATATTTGATACGGCGTGGGGGTTTCGAGGTGAAGAAGAAAGAGAGTGTAGAAAGGGAACGTACCCAGAGTCGAGCCAGCCGGAATAGGTCCCATGTTGCGGTTGCCGTAGCCCAGCTCGGGGGGGATCGTGAGGGTTCTGAAGGAGTGATGTAATGTTAGCCATTGGTAGTTCGAGCTGTTAGGGGGGCCGGTGACGCAGTGTTTCTCCTTACCTCTTCTCTCCAATGCACATGTCAAGGAGACCCTGATCCCATCTAGAGTGGCGAAAACCCATTAGCTTCTAGTCGCAGTGAAATCCCAACGGCGTGGGGGAGGGGGAAGGGGGGAGTGTAGAAACGAACCCCTTGATCACCTGGCCAGCGCCCAGCTTGAAGGTGAAGGGCTGGTTGCGGTCGTAGCCTGCGAAACAGTGTCATGTCAGCCTCGAAACAAACAGAGATCGTCATCTAAGACCCTCTCCCGGGGGTGGGCAGAGACGACGGGGGAAAGGGAAAGGGAACGGTATAGCGTACTGGCATCGAACTTCTTGCCGTCAGCAGCCAGAGTGCCCTTGTAGTGCATGGACAGTGTGTCGCCCTTTTGGGACTTGCGCTCGCACTCGACGGCGTGGGTGACCTCGATCTTGAGGTCCTCGGCGGCGACGACGCCAATGGCGCAAGAGGCCAGGGCGGAGAGGATCAGGGCTGCCTTCATGGTGGCGATGTGTGTGGGTTGAAGAAGATGGTGCGCGGACTGCGGAAAGGAAAATGAGGCGAAATTAGGGGGCGAGACGAAAGCAATGGTTACGTCGATATAGGGGGAAAAGGAAGAAGGAGAAGAGAAGAAGAAAGGCGATGCTTCACAAGATGCAATCAATGCTAATGCTAATGCGCGGCCCAGCTGAGGGGCTTTGGCCAAAGTGGCCAGCTATCCAAACTCCACTGAGCTTCCCGATTCGAGTGGATTGAAATCTACTTTGGCCGTTGGAGATGGCGGAGACCATTGGCCAATGACATCCATTGATTTCGCCCGTCTGGCTCCCCCGCCAATTTCAATTCCCCCGGGGTTTGGCTTCAATGGGCTGGATATTTGCCGTTAGTGCTTCATGTGCCTTACAATGGCTTTCTGCTCATGGCCCGATTATGATGACATTGTTAAATATTCTACATGGGATTCTGCGCAATGGCATATCGTATTCGTTGGCGGATTCTGAAATGTCGTCACCAAGGGGCAACCCAGCGCCGTGTTTTATCTCGCGTGATCCAAGTGCAGCCTAAAACAACCACAAGTACTGAATCTTAAGGCTGCTGGTAATTGGCCGGCAGCTGGGTTTGTACATCCGGGGGATGCAGTGGAAATTATTGAGCGCATATAACATGCATGGGGGAAGAAAAAGAAGCTTTTGGTACGTCATGGCCCTGCTGGACCCTGTCCCGAGGTCATGTGGATGGGAAGCAAAGACGATAAAGAATCGTAAAAGGCTTTGCGATGATGCTGTTCAGGAGGCCCCAGCTGGACAGGGGAAGGCGAATGCAGTCGCCTTTTGGCGAGACAGCTTAAAGTAAACAACGATGAAGGATTCAGGTTACGTAGATGAGGCGTCTTTGGGGCCGTACGATATCGACGTCAATTCGAGGTACTGAAATTTTAATTTTCTTTTTTGACAGCTGAGCCCAAAAAACTCAATGCATCCCCAACCAATTCCTCAAGGTATGACGTAGTTGAGCCCTGAAAACAACCCCCAATTCAGGAGCCACACTATCAATGCAAGGCTACTAGGGAGGCTGATTGCAAGCCCGAGAGCCCACATGACTTTTTTTTGGAACTTGAGGGCCCCCGGCGCCAATGCCAAAGAGATGGAGGCCCAGTTGTGGCATTTCTCGATTCTGTATGTGGACTTGTCGATCAAGGTTCCGGTTCCAATAGACGTGCCTTGCATCGTGAGGCCCTTTCCCCGGAGGCGCCTGGCTAGCCCCATCTGTGCTGACCCAAATGATCCCACGCCCTGTACCAAGGGTCTTGTGTGGGTTACGAAGCTCTCTGGAAGGGGTGTAGTTGGGCAGAAACGGTGAGAGTATTGAAAGAAGTGGTTGCACGGTATGGTCAGAAGAGGATGGAGTGGGAAATTGAGGCCCATCTTCTGTTGAGAATCCACGTATCGCGGACGAAGCCGGTGGGAGGCCATGCCGGCATCACTTCCGCGAAGCAGCATCGTCAAAGTCGCCGGTTGGCATTTCTCCTAGTGCTAACGAGGTGATTGTACGAGTACGGAGCAAGAGCAGATTAAACCTATCCAATACGCACGGCCTTCTTACAGTTTCCATGGCATAACGGGGCTTGTCATGTCGTCACCAAAGAAAGAGTAACAACACAGCCTACTCCCATCGTGGCTTATTCACCCACGACAAGCCGCGGGACAACTCACGAGCAAGGGCCAAGAAAAAAAAAAAGTCGAAGCCCAGTCAGCGTCCGGCTTCATGTCGTACAGCGATTGATTCTTCGCATTTGACCCTGGGAGCGATACGCGTGACATGCGCTGCAGGTAGTCTAATTCTTGGCTGGCCTTGTGGCACCCGCGAATGCACGAATGCATACGCATACAAGCCCGTCTCTCCCTCGCAGATGCGGATGCGGCTCCCACCACCCGCAGGCCTGTTCGCTGTGAAGAATTCTTAGCCACAGCCACCCACTAGAAAGAGAGGAGCGAGAGGGGGAGAAGGAGGGGTATGTCGAAAGAAAAAAAAAGAAAAAAGTAAACAAGCCAATCCCAACTTCCATCCTCAACTTTGCGAATCCCTTTCTTAGACTTTCTGTCGACGACTCATCAGGGACCGCTGATGCCTGCTTTTGCGCCTGTCTGCCTAGCAGGTCCAGCAGGGCCTAGTAGAGTCTGGACGGCACGGGCGAGGCGCTGAGCAGCGTGGCTCGTGGGGTCACTTGGTTTGACTACGAGTACCGTCGCTGGCCGGGTACCTGTGCAAGAGGGCGAACGCACCACAGTCCGGCAACTTGGTACCTGTCCGCTAACACGCACTCTGTGACGGACCCCTGTGGCGGCGTTATGCACAACTGTACTGTTGAACTGATTTGCTTGACAGGTACCCGCGGATTGGTAGCGGGCTGGCTGTGCTTGGCATCCATCCCATCTTTTTCGACATGTTGCACGTCTTACCAAAAACATTCACCGTCGGCGCGCAGCCGCCATGACTGTGACTCGAAGGCAGACGCGCATCGGGAATCTAGGGCTCTCCATCTCTTTCTTTCTCGTCTCTCACTGCCGCTGCTATCCCCCAGCCGTCGCCGCTTCACTGTTGTGGCCATGCTCAGACCCAGTCTCTCAAAGTGCCGAAACCTCCAAGCCCCAACTTCTTCACTCGTTCCAGTCCGTGCCCTCTCCCCCATTCGCCCTGCCTAACGGAAACAAGACACCCCCCTGCCCTCCTCCCATATCATGAGGTCGTTCAAAGTCCATTCTCGCCACGCCTAGTGTAGAATGGCCCTTGAGCTTTTTTGGGTTCTGACGATTTTGCTTTTTGTCCGAAAGGGCCAAGGCCAATCATGGTCGATTGGCGGCCCCTGTCTTGGCTGTCCCTGTTTTGGGGAGGGCCTCGGCAGATCGCTTCACGAGGCGTGTGTTTCCGTTGTTGAGGCCTGAGTCACGACGTGCTGGCTTCTGTGTCAGAGCTAGGCCTAGTACCCGTTATTGTTGCTGCTGCCTCACCCTACGCCCTCTTCGCCCTATCTGCCTATCGTCTCGAGTGAGCATGCTGTCAGTCTGTCAAGTGTCTAGACTGTTGTGACGGCAGTGCAATCTCCGAGTACAAAATGGCCGTGGTCCGTCGTCCTCAGGATGCATCTTTTCTTTCCTCATCACCTCTATTAGGATAGATACGAATCAAGCAAAGCATTACCTACCAACAACAACTATATAACAACTATTGCTCCTGCTACTACTCTTCTCTATCCTCTCTTGACTATCATTGTTATACCAAACTCTTAGAGTTCCATCTCTTCATCAATCATCAACAACCAACCAACCAATAAACAACCAAACAAACAGACCAACAACTGTGACAATGTCCAGCCAACGCAGCGTCTATGTTCACCAGACCAGCTCTGGCCCCTCAACCGCCAGCTCTTCCAGCCGTTCCTCCAGCTCATCTGCCCATTATGCGGCATCCAACTCCCGCTCTGTCTCCAATGCCCGCGAGTATGATGCCGGTATGCCATTACATCCAACATCTTCTACCTGCCCCAACATGCTAACAAATCCCATAGCAGGCCGTTCTGCTCAAGTAGTCCGAGGCAGTGCCTCTGTCGTCATCAACCACCACAGACGGGACTATGAAACGGACTCTCCTTCTCCTCGCTACCGTGGTGGCTACCAGTGATGTCGCCTCCATCAGACAGCTTGCAACTACACAATTTCATAACTACATACTGGGGACACAACCCGCTTATGGGGAGCCAGCCGAGGGTTAACTTCGGTACCCTCTGCTACGATGGCTCCTCTACACATCGACTCATAGAACTGGCGCTGTTGGCGTTCATTTTGTACTATTTTTACTCTTCTTTACAACTTTACAACTTTACAATTTTGGGATACTGGCAACAGGACATGGGCATGGGAATTGCATGGATATGGATACTATTGGCATGGATATGACTTATCGCTTGGGAACCGACGGATTATAGCTAAGCGAAGGATGGGTGGCGTTATTGATACGAAATGCAGTTGATATTTTTATTTTTATTTTTATTTTTCAAATCTATTTATGAAACGAAACAATCTATTCATGCATATTTCTGAGACATTTTCCCGCGAAACGTCGTCAGCTCCTTTTTTTCTTCTTTGTCTTGGAAAAAAAGCTCCGTGGGTTCAGGTTGTGTCTTACAGCTTATCAGAGAACGCGCAACTCACTACTGCAGGAACCACAGATCGCCGGGGAGGCAGCCCTTATTTTTTTTTTACCCTCTGGGTCGACCAGATCTATTTTTGGGTAGCCCGATGTAGCCCCAACCACTGCAAACTGCTACCTTGCGCGCCATACATAGTGCCTGCTTCATACGAGTACGCAATACACGGGGGCGAAGAAATAGGCAGCAAAATTTTGGATTTACTCGACTTGTCAATATTTCTTTTTTTGAGTGGTTTTATTTTTAGACGTTGCATTAAAACTCGAGATTGAGATGTGCTTGTGGCAAACCTCTCAAATCTCAAAATGGCAAGCCCTTGCTTTCAGTTGTTTCAAGTCCTTGCTGGACATCACGCGAGCTCCTAGGTAAACACATAACAATTCCAAACAAATCCATCTCCTCCTGGGCGGGTTCTCTAAATGGGTACTCTGCATATTTGTGTGTAAACACAAGTTTGTATTTCCCAGCATCCGTTCCCCAGCACGTGGTTCGCTATATAGCTCTAATGCTGTTTAAGCGCCGCCCTCCCGCTTAGCGTACTCCTCCTCGATGGCCTCGGCGTACTTCTCCTCTGGGGAGCGGGGGTCTTCGTGTAGGACGCCGTCCTTGAGGAGGGCATCGGGGGAAGGGCGGTGCGAAATCTTGTCGTTGAGCTTGTCTCCGAGCATGTGTTTCTGAAGCTATTGATTGATGCACAGTTAGCACTTCTGGTCCCATCTCTTGTCTTCCCTCCCGGTTGCCGTATTGTGGATTCCAGGTCTCAAATGTTCAAATATTCAAAAATGGGAGACTATTGTGGACTTCTTACCTCTTTCTGCTGAGCGATGAGACCGGGTGCGGCTGTAGAGTCTGGGAGAATGTTCTCTGCAACATCCGTTAGCAAGGCGAATCTAGCAGAATGTACGGCAATCATCACAGTCTCCGTCAAGTAACTGGATGTGCCTTCATTTCCGCAATAAAAAGACAGACGGAGAATCGGGCATCATTGAGACGTACTCTCTACCAGCTCGGAGCGTTCGGGTCGGTGCTTGAGGTAGTTGGAAAGAGAGTTCTTGCGGGCCGAGTTGGTCTTGACGGAAGAGATGGGCGTCTCGTCGACAGGGAGGGCCTGGGGTTCTTCTGTGATGTCTGCCATGGTGATGGATTCGATCTGATTTGTGCTTTGCGGTGATTGATGGTATGTAAAGGTGTAAGTGGTGAGAAGTGGCAAGACGGTCGGATCAGAGCCTTGAAGTGCCCAACGAAGCTCGTGTCAAATGACGTCAGGTGCTTCCAGAGCTCTAATATGTGGGGGTGGGGTTTTTGGTGGTTTGACTAGAGGCTGAATCAATCAACTCTAACAGTTAAGAGATCAGACGATTATCAGATGGAAAAAAGAAAAGAAAGCAGTGTGAAGAGGGAAGAGAAGCAGAAGCAGGTCGTTTTGCAGTGGAAAAAGAGGGGGATGCAACGCTGTTTTTAACACTGATTCCCTCGATGAAGCATCGAACCCACACCGCATCCCTCAGGCCATCAACTTGGACTAAAGACTAAAACAGCGACCTGGCGATGGTGGATAATTGGGCATGCGGGAGCGCTATTTTTCTCTACCCCGCAACTCTACTCTCAATTGCCCAGCTGCTGAAGGCGAGAGCAGGGATTGCAGTTAATTACGGGAGTGCTGGTGATGGGGTCACACAGAGATGCCATACGTGCGTGGTTTGAAGGTCATGGGCTGGGAGGCCAAGGGGCATGGTGGTGTCGCGTGGCAGCCCAAGGACAAAACAAACAACAGGAGACGGCCTTCTTGTTTCGTAGTAGGAATACCGCCAGGGCACATGCTAGCAGACAATGCTCATTTCCAGGGCATCAATCATGGTTCTACAAGTGAGTCTGTCGTGGAGCATTAGCTGCCAGAACGAGGCGTGAGGAGACAGAATATGAGGCGGCATGAACTTATGCGCTTCCAATTAAGGGGCGCTTGAATTCTGTTGCGCCGATGTTTGGTTTCAGTTTTTCTTAGGCGAGGAGAGCGGCGTCTCAGAAAGGCTGGCGCCAATTGCAGAGGGCCACGCGAGTGGCTTGAGTGGAAGAATGCTAGAACAGGACATGGCTTGATGTCTTGGACGCCGTGGAGAGAATTTTTGCAGGAGGTTTGCGCGTACAAAGTATGTTAGTGATCGTTGTGTACTCCACCGTACACGTAGACAAAGTGCGCATATCGTCAATATCTCCAAACCGTGCTGCTACACTGTACAGAGAGCAGTGCCTCTTCTACTATCGCCATCTGTTGTAGTCTCCTTTTTAGTATCCATGAATAACAATGCAAGTGCAAACTTGGAATGCAGATAACACTAGATGGTCAACTTGGGTTCGGAGAGTCTCGGCAAGTAGATAGACGCTTCGTCTGCTAGTGTTTATATGGAGGGGAATAGTCTAGTCGCCATGGAATCCGGATGCACAACGTCTATGAATAGTATTTGCCGGCCCGCGTATCGTCACCGGCCAGAGCTATCAAGCGCATGCAAGATCTAATGGGCGAGCAAATCAAACACTGAAATGGACGCTCTGGAAAGGGAGAGACTCCACCGCCAAGGGAGCGTTGACGAAACTGTCTGGCGCCAGCAAACACTGCCGGAGGTCCAGATATCCAGTTTTTCCTTCTTTTGGTCGATGAAGCGGCTCCGGAGTTCGGTAAGGGTGGTCTCCATCTAGGTAGAAACCGGGAGAATTATCGGAACATGAATGGGTATGGAGTAGTTCAAGGCACGGAGTTTGGTTGCACTGTATTACTATTGACGATACTACGGAGCACTAGGCACCTGTATTCTGTACCTGGGCAACTTATCGAGGTGCGTTAGGTAGAAGGGAGAAAAATGCTAATGCGCTATGATGTGAGGTTACGGAGGCGCCGGAGCGACGCTGCATGGGCTCTTCGTATCAAGGACGAAGAAAATAAGCAGGAATCAAGGGTCCTTTTGCTGCATATAAATTAAAACGCGGGTACCGAAATTGACAGAGTCGTGGAATTAAAAAACAAAAAAACACTGAGCGTATTCTATCCCTGAACCAAACGGGCGGGTACGTACTGCTACTTGTCAGCGGAGTGGCTGTGCCATCAGGAATCAAGGGAATCCAGCACAAAGGAACCTGGAACCTGAAAGGCGGCGGAAAAAGGTCGGCCAGCGGCACTAAACGTCACTCGTCAGGCACCGCATCATTCGGCCGCGAATGCTCGACAAGCCACATTCAAGCCTTTGGGTCAACTGAACCGATTCCCCTCGCTCACTTCACCTTCTCTCGTCACTTGCGGCACAAACCACACGAGTGCTTGATTCCAGTAATTAGACATCTGATGCTCGAATAAATCGCGTCGTCAGCTTTCTTCTCTTTTTTTTTTCTTCATCTCTCTCTTCCCCCCTCCTCCTGTGCCGTCTCTCCGTCTTCCACAATGGTAGGGCCACTCGACTCTTCCCCCCCGTTCTCCCTCATCCCCCGCCAAAAAGGCTGCGGCATCGTTCTAACAGGCGCTTTTTACTTTTCCTAGGGTATCTCGAGGCGTCCCAAGGACAAGGCCGCTCGCAATGCTCAGGCGGCGGGCGGCGGCGGCATCGAAAAGCCCAAGAAGGCGACGTACGAGGTGACTAAGAAAAAGGAGATCGGTGTGTCAGACTTGACCCTGCTCAGCAAGGTCTCCAACGAGGCCATCAACGAAAACCTCAAGAAGCGTTTCGAAGGCGCCGAGATTTACACATACATTGGCCATGTGCTGGTCTCTGTCAACCCCTTCCGGGACCTGGGCATCTACACCGACCAGGTCCTGGACAGCTACAAGGGCAAGAACCGTTTGGAAATGCCGCCGCACGTCTTTGCCATTGCCGAATCCGCATACTACAACATGAAGGCGTACAACGACAACCAGTGCGTCATCATTTCGGGCGAATCAGGAGCCGGCAAGACCGAGGCCGCCAAGCGCATCATGCAGTACATTGCCAGCGTCTCTGGCGAGCAGTCGGGCGACATCAAGAAGATCAAAGACATGGTGCTGGCAACCAATCCGCTACTTGAGTCTTTTGGAAACGCCAAGACGCTGCGAAACAACAACTCGTCGCGATTCGGAAAGTATCTCCAGCTCTACTTCAACTCTACCGGCGAGCCGGTCGGAGCCGACATTACAAACTACCTCCTGGAGAAGACGCGAGTTGTTGGGCAGATTACAAACGAGCGCAACTTTCACATTTTCTACCAGTTCACAAAAGCTGCGCCAAGCCAGTACCGCGAGCTGTTTGGCATCCAGAAGCCCGAAACCTACCTTTATACCAGCCGTTCCAAGTGTTTCGACGTAGACGGCATAGACGATGTCGCGGAATTCCAAGATACGCTCAATGCCATGAAGATTATTGGATTGAGCCAATCGGAGCAGGACGAAATTTTCCGCATGCTGTCCGCCATTCTGTGGATTGGCAATATTCGATTCCAGGAAGACCAGGGCGGATACGCCGAGGTGGTCGACAAATCTGTAGTGGACTTTGTCGCATACCTGCTGCAGTGTACGGCCGAGGACGTCGTCAAGGGCATTACCATTCGTATCCTGACACCCCGAAACGGAGAGGTTATTGAGTCGCCAGCAAACCCGGCTCAGGCAATGGCGACCCGGGATGCATTGGCCAAGGCCATTTATAGCAACTTGTTTGATTGGATCGTAGAGCGCATCAACATCTCTCTCAAGTCTAGACAGCCCACGACCAACACCATCGGTATCCTGGATATCTACGGCTTTGAGATTTTCGAGAACAACAGCTTCGAGCAGCTGTGCATCAACTATGTCAACGAAAAGCTCCAGCAAATCTTCATCCAGCTCACCTTGAAGGCCGAGCAGGAAGAGTACGCGCGCGAAAAGATCCAGTGGACGCCAATCAAATACTTTGACAACAAGGTTGTGTGCGACCTGATTGAGCAAGTTCGGCCTTCTGGAATCTTTTCTGTCATGAAGGACGCAACCAAGACGGCCCACGCAGATCCCGCCGCCTGTGACCGAACTTTCATGCAGAGCATCAACGGCATGTCACACGCTCACTTGATTCCCCGACAAGGCAGCTTCATCATTAAGCACTACGCTGGTGATGTCGGCTATACTGTCGATGGTATCACGGACAAGAACAAGGATCAGTTGCTGAAGGGACTGCTGAACCTGTTCCAGACCAGCGGAAATGCATTCGTTCACACACTGTTCCCTAACGAGGTCGATCAGGATAACCGAAAGCAGCCTCCCACCGCGGGCGATCGTATTCGCACATCAGCCAACCTCTTGGTCGATACACTCATGAAGTGCCAGCCATCCTATATCCGAACGATTAAGCCCAACGAGAACAAGTCTCCTTCCGAGTACAACCAGGCCAACGTCCTGCATCAAATCAAGTATCTTGGTTTACAAGAAAACGTCCGCATTCGAAGAGCTGGATTTGCTTATCGACAAGCCTTTGACAAGTTTGCCGATCGTTTCTTCCTGCTGTCGCCGGCTACTTCCTACGCTGGTGAATACACGTGGCAGGGCTCAGTCGAGGACGCTGTCAAGCAGATTCTCAAGGACACGAGTATTCCCAAAGAAGAGTGGCAAATGGGTATGACCAAGGCGTTTATCAAGTCCCCAGAGACGTTGTTTGCGCTTGAGCACATGAGAGACCGATACTGGCACAACATGGCCACTCGTATCCAGCGTATGTGGCGAGCCTACCTTGCCTACCGAGCCGAGTCTGCCACGAGAATACAACGTTTCTGGCGAAAGAAGCGTACCGGCGCGGAGTACTTGCAGCTCCGTGACCAGGGTCACAAGGTTCTTCAAGGGCGAAAGGAGAGGCGACGCATGAGTCTTCTCGGCTCTCGAAGATTCCTTGGAGATTATCTCGGCATCAACGCCATGAACGGCCCGGGTGCTCCTCTGCGGCAGGCGGCCAACCTCGGCTCGAACGAGCGTGCCATCTTCTCGTGCCGTGGCGAGCTTCTTGAGGCCAAGTTTGGTCGCTCCAGTAAACCGAGCCCTCGCATCATAATCATCACCAATGCCAAGTTTTACATTATCGCTCAGCTACTCGTTAACAACCAGCCACAGATCCAGGTGGAAAAGGCAATCCCGCTAGGAGCCATCAAGTTTGTTGGTTGTTCTACAGCTCAAGACGACTGGTTCTCACTAGGAATTGGCTCTCCCCAGGAACCGGATCCGCTCATGAACTGCGTCTTCAAGACGGAGATGTTTACTCATATGCAGCGTGCCATGCCAGGAGGCTTCAACCTCAAGATTGGCGAGACGATTGAATATGCCAAGAAGCCGAACAAGATGCAGCAGGTCAAGGTTCTCAAGGACTCTCAGCAGCGAGCCGACTTTTACAAGAGTGGCACAATCCACACTCAGCAGGGACAGCCTCCCAACTCGGTATCGAAGCCGCTGCCCAAGGCTAAGCCTGTGGCGGCACGGCCCATCACCAGAGGCAAGCTGATTAAACCCGGTGGTCCAGGAGGAAGGCCGTCCAGACTCACTGGTAACCGCAACACCCAGCCGAGACCAACGCCGAGTGGCACCAGGACTGTTCCTCCGCCACCTTCCGCTCTTGGCAGCGTAGTATCGGTATCATCGTCGGCGTCATCTCATGCTGCCCCGTCAGCAAGCACAAGCACGTTGAGCTCGGTGTCACATCAAGTCCCAGTTATCGGAAACGCCAACAAGCCATTGAGCCATGCCAGAACACCCAGCGCAAGTGCTCGAGCTCCACCACCACCTCCAGCCCCTCCAGCCCCCCCTGCCGCCAAGCCCAAGATCACGGCCAAGGTGTTATATGATTTCGCCGGCCAGAAAGAGAACGAACTCTCCATCAAAGCAGGTGACATTCTTGAGATTATCCAGAAGGAGAACAATGGTACGTATCATCCGACCTTTGAATCCTTTACCCCTTATCTTTATGATGTGATCTAACAGTATATTACAGGCTGGTGGCTAGCAAAGAACGCCCAAGGACAGGCCTGGGTGCCGGCAGCATATGTTGAAGAGCAGGCAGCTCCCGCTCCTCGACAACCTCCAGCACCGCCTTCGGCCAAGGCGAAACCCGTACCGCCGACGAAACGACCAGCAGCAGGTGGCCGCAAGCCTGCTGACTTGCAACAGAGAGACTCTGGGATGAGTCTCAACGGCACCGGTGGCGACAGCCGCAGCAGCACACCGACGCCTAGCCTGGGAGGCAGCTTGGCAGACGCCCTCCTGGCACGCAAGAACGCCATGAACCAAAAGAGAGACGACGAGACTGACGACTGGTGAGCCACGCAACGAAATTTTTTAGATATGCTTCACGATGTGTGCTTGTCATGAAGGGCATTTTATACAGTTCAGTTGGGGCTCGTATTTGATGTTTCGCGATTTTTTTTCGTGTTTTCTTTTCTCTAGTTTTTTTCTTTCTTGCTTCTTACATCAATATCATGCCTCAATGACTGGAAAAAAACACTTTTTCTTTTTGGCGGGACTTGTTGTATACACAATGTGTGCGAGAGATTTGGGCAACCCATTGTGTCATACGGTCTTTGAGTATAGATCTTCGGAAGCGCGTGGTTGTGTTCTAAGGGGTGGCCGGCCATTGAGAGCCTTTTGGGGGCCTGGGATGCTATTTTTACATATATTTTAAAATGCTTGTTCTAGAAAAAATACAGTTTTTTATTTATAGTACAATATTATCTTTATGTTTATACGCTTGTTTTTATTCTTTGCTTGCTCGCTTGCTTGTTTTCTTTTCTTTTGTTCTTGTAGTTCATTATTCATCGTTGTATGATGTTGCCCCCTTTCTGCGCCGTAGTAATTCTGCAATGGGAACCTCGTCGTCGTATTGTTCTGCCTCTTCATCGACGCCATAATCCCGAAGCCGCTCGCCGTTTGCGTTGACCCAGCCGTTCCTATAGTCTTCCTCGTCACTATCGCGCTCCCCATCTGAGCCATAGTAATCATCCACCTCTTCCAATTCAGCCATAATCTTCTTCTTCCTCCTGAAATCTTCTTCCTGCCTTCTCCTGAACGCCTCCACCTGCTCCTCAGGACTCAACCCAGCATCCTGCAACTCCGTATCAAAATTCCTTCTCGCCAACCCCCCTTCCCTACCCGCGCGCCGCAGCTTCTCCGGGTCCGGGGGCGGCCACATGCCAAATTTCCGGTTGAACCCGTTCTCGTCCCACGTCCAGCCCGGTCCCGTGCCGGTCTTGCTGAGGCGCGGGTTGCCTGCGAGGGGAAATAGCCAGAGCAGCGGGTTGGAGGACCCCATCGCTTGGGCCATGTTGGCGAAGAAGCCGACGTCGTAGGGGAACTCGACATGTTCGAAGCGCAGCTTTTCGCCGTCCGGGCCGGTGATGTCCCACCATTCTTTGGAGCCGCTGCGGATGTTGGACTCGTGCTTGTCGACTTCCATTTCTTCGATCGTGGTGCGGTTGAGGACCCAGCCCTGCAGCGTGGTGATGAGCATCAGGCCCAGCGCGAGCGATGTGACGCCCCAGACGAGGGACGTCATGGCGAGCGATATCAGCGCAAAGAGCGAAGGCCCAAGGTGGGCGGGCATGTGTCTCGTCTCCCAGAGAGCGTAGAACCTCTGCCAGAAGAAGTACCCCAGCGTCCACAGCGACACGTTTGCATAGACGAGAAACCGCAAAAAGTGCGGAAACGTCGTCATGGACACGCAGTTTGCCGTCCAGGGACAATGGTGGTCCATCTTAGGTATGCATCGCTTACAATGCCGACAATGATGCGCCCTGGGAGGTTTCGGCGCCTGACACTTTTTACACCACCGCCCATCCGCATCAAGCACCTGTTCCTCGAAAATAAATCGTCCGGGATCGATGGTGACGGCGCGGAAGTAGCTGAACCACAGACACAGCAACAACGTGTTGAAGACGACGCTCTCGTTGCGAGTCAGCGGACCGGGATCGAGTGTCTCGTCGCTGAAGACGAACTGCGAGAAGTAGCTGAGGAAGGCGATCAGCACGCAGACGGCGGGCACGGCGAGGGCCTCTGCGAACGGCGCATCGCTGAATCCTGCCATGGTTTTATTTTACGGAGGTTGTGGTGAGGACATGTATGAGGTTCTTGATACGGGATTCATGGCGGTTTTGGATTCTGCCACTGCTTTAGCTTACTGTGCATACGAGGTTGCTGCGGTTGGTTTGGCGGAGAGACGCGCGGAAACGGGTAACCGCTTCTTATGTAAGCGGAGAGATACCCCTGAAACCGAGACCCAAAAAAGGTGAGATTCCAAGGCTGGACGAGGAATGCCGTTGCAGAAAAGAACAAGTATAATATTGGATAATATATCGAGACTTGGAGATATTCTGCCCAAAGTTTCTCGTCATCACGAGGCCATTGGATTGCAGCAGAATGATAGTCTCGAATTGCACTGCTCAGGCAACTTAGATACATATAAGGTACCAACAAACGCAAAAAACGTGGCCCGCGTCGGGTTGAGCCGCCGGGCTGGGAAGTTTGATAGCCATGGCTCGATACCTCGCTGTGCAATTATCCGCTCTTTGGTATAGATCAGACACATTTCCTTTCCTTCAATCCAATTGCGATGCTTTAGTTGCTAACGATCTTTGTAGCAGTGTTTTGTCATTTGTATATATTTCTCATTCCTTGGAGCGCCACTCATTAACCGGTACGTCTTCAACGTCAACTTCTCTCATCCACTCAATCAACTCTACACATAAAAAGCTAAAACTCCACAAGAACGACCTCGGCTTTCATCTTTATTAGTCTTGCTTTTATCAGGCCTCATAGTCTACGGCCTCAGCGCCGCAGCGAAATTCATTCCCGGGGCAGACGGCCGCTTCGTCTCGGGTACGGCTCCCACCGGCGATGAGACGATCCTCGGCGTTGCGTCTGACGAGGCGCTGCTCAAGGGATCCAGCGCTCACCTCCCCAATCGGCCCCGGCGATGGTCTCTCCCGGTCTTGATCTTCACCATTGTCCTGAGGTTGGAAGTATTTCACCTGGTGAACAAGCAGCAGCAATGTGCTTCTCCTGGGCTCGAGGTAAGGAATGACGTCACTGAAGCGAATGATGGGAACAAGAGTCGAACATGATGGGGATCTTTTTTGCTAACAGAATCTTCTATAACTCTTTTCAATGACAGTCGTTTCTGATTCTTCTTCTCATTGGATATGAAATCTTCTCTACACGCCGCCGATGGGGCCTCCCGCTCTCTGCCTTGGAAGACGACGACCCCTGGCGCAGCATCTTCGACGACATCTGGGACTGGTTCAGCGGGCCTCGCGTCGTCATGTTCAACACCGTCGTCAGCGCACTCGTCTTTTCGCTGGGGACTTACTTATCCATCTCGAATATCCGGAGGTCGACTTACTTTTGCTTCCACCTCATCGATAGCCGGTTCAGGACCGTCTCCTTGCAGCTGCTGGGTCTCGTGCTTGATGCCGTCATTATAGTCCTGCTATGGCGGATGTTGGCATGGGCAAGGACTATGAAGCTGCGCCTACGCATCTTGAGCTCGGTGTTGCTTCTATCGTCTACCTCGGTGGGCATAGTATGGGTTGTCAACACCGTCTTCAGAGGCACGCATAGAGTAAACGTCTCCTTTGGATCCCTATATGGGTTTGATGCCGTGGTGGATAGCTTTGCATTTGCCTCTCTCGTCACGGCATCCATGTTTTGGATATGCGAGACATCAACCATTACGCCCGTCGGCACTTTAACGTTCCTAATAGGCATATGGAGCTCATGCGACAAAATCTTTCGCTACGGGGACTGGCTACACCTGTCACGAACTGCGGCGATGGGCCCGTTATGGATGGTTGTCACCGGCTCTATTTTCTTCGTGTATCTTCACGATCTCCGCTCCATCGTCTTCATTCGACGGATTTTGTTTGCCCTCATGCTGCTGGCTCTCCTCATAGGCACAACCATATTCATTCTTGTAAAGAAGCCTCAAACGTTTCGCAACAACATCCATCCTGCCAACGATCTCGTCTACATGGCCCACGTCGAGCATGACCGCTGGAAAGCACAAGTCAGCGTCAGTACCACGCTATCGACGGCTGTAACAGTCTACCAGGAGCGACACAACGGGAGGCTACCGCCCCCCAATTTTGACGCATGGTACAAATACGCCGCGGATGACTCGGTTATCATCGACGACTTCCAGCAAATCGACCGAGACGTTGGCCCCTTTTGGAACGTGGCCCCTTCTGTGCTCCGCAAAAGGGCGACCGAGATGGCGGCAATGCCGGACGTCGCAACCATCACGGTCAAGGACGGCAAGGTCTCTCGGGAGGACACGGGCAACGGCGACGACAACAAAGATCTCGACGAGGTGGTCGCCATGATTGCAAAGTTTGCCCAGCACCTCCCGGACATGGTCCTGCCCATCAACCTCTCTCCGTCGCCCCGCGTGTTACCGCCGTGGGAGGAGGCGAATTCCAAAAACAGGGCTGCTCAGCTCAGCTCCGTGGCTGACCTATTATCTCGGCGCTCGATGGACGAGGCGAGCAACGGCACTGCGCCAGCGGAGCACGAGAAGGAGGAGAAGGGAACAATTGTTCCTCCTCATCTCACTCGGAGCACGGTGCCGGCTAGTGCCTTTCGTCGGATGCAGGCCGAAGCCTGCTCTCCCTTGTCGCGTAGTAGGACGAGGCCTCACTGGAACTTTATGGAGTATTGTTGGTCGTGTGCCAAGGACCACACCCACGGCCAACTCCTAACAAACTGGCAGAAGTCGTTGGACACCTGCTCCCAGCCTGATCTACGTCTGCTGCACGGCTTCTCGCTGACGGACCCGCCGCGGACGCCGCTCCGGCAGCTCGCCCCCTTGTTCGGAGCCTCCAAGACAGATGAGTTCCGCGACATTGTCATACCGCTCCCCAAGACGAGGCTGGAGCGGCCCGACATCAAATGGCAGTTTACACGAAGATACGATAGTCTGGTCTGGAGAGGGGTCGTGGGGGAACACGCGCCCAATAGTCAGGCCCTACGCGGAAGTCACAAATATCGCCTGTTGCATCTCGCCAGTGCCCCGTACGCACGCGACGACGTAATCATGGTCCTCCCCAAGCCCGACGACCACGAAACCTTCGCCTATGAAAGGGTATCGGCCGCAGAGGCCAACGCCGTCGTGCCTTTCAGCGTGGGAGTGACCAACTCGACGGCCTGCGCAGCCGATGGGTGTAAGCTGGTCGAAAAGGCCTACGGCATCCGCGACGATGCCACCGAGCCGCTGGAATACCGCTATGTGCTCCTCATGGACGAGGACGACGGCCCGCCGCAGCAGGTCCTTCGCACCTTGCGCTCAAACAGCGTGCCACTGATATCCACCATCTTCCGCACGTGGTATACCGAGCGGCTGATGCCGTGGCTGCACTTTGTCCCCATCGATCCAAGATATCAGGCCCTTCACACGACCTTTGCCTACTTCTCGGGCACGGAGAGCCGGCCCAAGGTCAATGGCAGGGAGACGTCGTTGCAGGGCAGACAGGCAGATGCCGAGTGGATCGTCCAGCAGGGTCAGCGATGGGTGACAAAGGCTCTCCGCGAGAAGGATATGGAGATCTATCTGTTCCGGCTGCTTCTGGAATGGGGGCGGCTCATTGACGATCTGAGGGACGAGATTGGATTCCGCAAGGATGACAAGGGGGCGTTCCAGAACGACGCCTGGACCCGGCAACAAGGCGGGGAATAAAAAAGAGTAGGAGTAGGATTTGCCGGTTTTACGTTATTTGATTTTTTCTGGATACTAGTATTGGATTCAAACCACAGTTAGATTGGGTTGGGATGCATCTGTCACGTACAGTTACGCAGCAGCCGCAGCGCGTTGTGACCTGAAGAAGTGATACCCAGCGTGGATCCTTTCCAGAGGCATCAATCCAGTTGGGCTGCCTGTGCTCGCATGTCTTGGACGAGATGCGTGATTATTGGCCTGGGCCGGACAATGCCCTTTTGCTGTATGATATATGAGCTGCATGACAAGAGGGGGGAATTTTTTACTAGTACGTGCCTCTACATATGCCACGCATGACGGCGGCTTCTCTTTTCCAGTGGTATATTGTAGAATGGGACGGGACGCCACGTGCATGCAGAAGCGGTTGGATAACAGAGCAGAAATGAGATAGGATTTGCCGCCCCTTCATGCAGTGAAGCGTTTTGGGAAACGGGCTGTGACAGGGATGGGCGCTTGCGTGAGTGGGATGTGGTGGGATGTTGTTATCATGACTTTTCTGCTCTGTGGTGGAGGTGACTTCAAGGAGGCTGGTGGTGGTGATACGGCACCATCTTTCGTAGCAAACTCTGGCCCTCTTTGTAAGGCGGCTGCAACCAGGGCCGTGTGAGGTGGTGACATGGAGAGGTACGAGCAAGAAATTCCAACCGTCTGCGGCGTCCCGAGATCTAATGAGTTCTGATAACCCCAGACCTATATTTCGTGCGTTATTCTGTGGTCACGCCTTCGGCAGAGTGACGTCTTTCCAGGGATTTTTGGTTCGGCAAGTAAGCACGGTTGACCATTAAACGATAAATCCGGCGCTGGTAATGTGCCGCGCTTCCTATCCTGCAATCAAATCATATGCTTTCTGTGGTGTTGTGTAAAACATGTGGTACCCTTCTGAACTATTATTATCGCGCTAGCAGCAAATACATGTACATTGTCGAAACTCAATGGGCGTACATGAATATGCAGTGGGAGTCTCGCAGGGCACTCGGCCTGCCAGCGGATTGGCTCAATGCCAGGTCATTTGGGAGGGTTGCCGATGAGGCGGATTGGATCAGGCAAATGGGGGAGGAGAGTGGCGCGAGACTTTGAACTGACAGCGCCTTTAGGGGCGAGCCGGGCCGCCGGTCAAGTCTCGGACGTAGCATCGACGGCAGAAAGAGGCGCCTTGACGATGCCCTTGGCGTCATCAGTACCCAAAACGCTGGGGTAGCCGCAGCATCGTCCGATATGCAGCTTGTTGAGCAGGCGGAGGCACGAGGCTCAATGTACGTGCGGGAAGTAAATCACCCTGCCTGCGGTGGCGTTGCCGTCACTGTTGCTGGTGCAGACAGTTATTATTAAGCTGATGAATAACACCAGCTGCAGCTCTCGACATGCTCGCAGCACCTCACGGTATCGTATACTGTAGGCAGACGGACTTGAAGCCCAACATGGCGATATCAGCATGGGCTGTGTTGGTCCAAACGAGATGAACACATTAATATGGAGCACTGAGTAGAAGCATGTTAGCGCCTATATTGCTCCCGGCAACGTTACTCGCTGAAGCTCAACCAGTGGAGAAAAAGAGCCCGACCGATACTGATGCGCAGCCTAAACACTCCAGGGCTGCATATCCAAGGGAGGGGAGAGGCTGAGGGAGCCGATATTGTGCTGAACTCGAAGCGACATGATGCTGCAGGTGAATGGAGCATTGGGAGGAGGTGAGAGCATCTCTGTGGCAAGAGGAGCGACACACCTACCACGGGTTACCAGGATGTGGCCACCTCAGGTGAGAGTCCCTGTTTCTTCTCCGTGTTGTGTTCTCGTGTTGTCTTTAGTGAATCCCGTCCTTTTGTGTTTGCTTGCCCCGATGTTGGGGAGATGGATATAGAGTAATCGGGCCAGTTGTCGGTTTCATAACCGTGCAAGGTGCACTAGCACCGGGTTTCAGCCGAGCATCCCTTGGAATCAAAAGCCATTGCCAGCGGGATTTAGTCACCGCGCTCTGCTCATTGATAAGGACGCAACAAGATCAGCCGGGCATTGGTTGTGAGACAATACATGGGCAACCAAGTAGGTAGAAGGCGCTTTACGCGCAGTAGTACGTTGTGTGATTTGCCTGGCCTTTTTCAGCCGCCCCGTTCTTGGTGTGATTGGGCTCTTTTTTTCCTTTTTTCCTTTTCTTTTTTCATTTTCCCTATGCTCCTTTCCTCCCACTGTCGTTTCTTTTTCCACCCCCTGGGTCAGCAGGCTCCCTGCTTTATGGAGTTTAGCAGCATCCAAGATTCGTCCGCCGCCAGAGGTAGATTGTGACCCTGGTGAGAATCCCGGTATGAGTGACTTGTTGAGAGGAGAAGCTGGGTTTGGTAGGTGTAAACCGGCGGCAGTCCGGACTCCGTACTTAGGTCGGTACCAAGTCATTAGTCTCCGCAGCAACTATCGGCGTAGGATGCGGTTCCGCAGCGGATTGAAAAGGCCCCTGCTGGAGTCCCTTTGTGTTTCGTTTGCTGTTCATGATTTTGCCTCTTTGTTTCCCCCTGATAAATGAAAGAGGCTATGATGGTTACCTTGATGTTAGAGGTGTTGAAGGGAAGAGTGTCGAAAGCCGATTTAAATGTGACAGGTTGAGAAATATGCCAGCAATGAGTTGATCTTAGTAGCTTAGTAGGTACCTAGAAGAGATCGCAAAGATCGCACCTTCTTTCCCTGCGTATAACAGAACTTATGGCAAGTTATAGCGCTATGGACGTCACTGTCGGAGCCGCTACCCACGGCGACGTGATCGGTACGGAACATTTGCGCTGGCCTGTGCGGCTGTGGTTCCCGCGCCTATGGTTTGTGCCTCAGGGTACCTGGTACTGACCGGCATTCCGCCATCATCCCTTGCGACCCTTGTACCCCTTGTACCCTGGATGTACCGACCGGACGTTAACCCTCCCCTCCTTCCCCCAGATTCTCGCTTGCGTCCAAGCGCTGCCATCCGATCCATCGACAAAATTTTCTCTTCGGTGTGATCTGATGCAGCTACTGACGCTGAGCTCCTGATCTGCAGGGCCTTTTCCCGCCTCCTCGCCCGCGGTGGTATTTTTTTTTCTTTTTTCTCTCCGGCTTCCTTTTTATGATCCCCTCATCTCGCTCTCACATCACCATGGGGTACATGGTGTCTACAAAGTACACCCAGCACTGCTTCTCCTGTTCCACAGGTATCTTTTTTGTCTCTTTGATATCCTTGTCTCCCTGCGTTTTCGTTTCCCTTTCTTGTTCTCCACATGTATCAAAATGTCGTCGCCGGCCTGATATGATTCGTAGCCTTCAGTTTGCTGTCCAACTCGACGATTGGACTTTTGGCTCTCGCCTCGACGCCCGGTCCCAAGCCTCAAGCCATCCTTTACTTACCAACTTCCTTTTTGGTGACATTGTTTGTGCCGTGCTAAAAGCCTCAGCGTTCTCTAGTCTCGCAGGCTTTCGCTTTAGCCCTACCTAGGTTTAATCTGGAGCAGCGAATCGAGCACAAGTAAGCGAGCGAGCGTATTCGTGATGCCGCCTCGAAGCTCCGTCTGTGCCCTGTTCTCCTCGGCTCCGCCCTGGAATGCCTCTCGTCTGCTTCGTGCCCGTGCAAATCAAGTGCTATTTCCGCCGAGGCCCTGTGCCATGACCGTGATCACGACCACGACCACGATCCCTCCCGGCTTCTGACGACGTTCAACTTCTCTCCTGATGGTGTGGTGGGCTGCCACTTCGATGGCCTGAGCCTTGACCTTGCTCTCAAACAGGCTTGGTCCTCCGTGCCCGCCACTACGCTGGATCCTCGTGCTAGATCCCGAGCAAACCCGCTTTCTCAGTTGAGTGTTTTGCTCTGTGACCGACGTACATGGCCCGGTTGCAGGGATCCGTGGTTAAATGCTTCCGGTAGGCCATTGTCGTTATTATTAGCCCCCGTGCCACAAGTACTGGGAGGTACCGCAGGCTGCATACTTGGCGTGGGAGCGCTTTAGGTACTCACACACATGGATGCGATGCCACCCTTGTCCACCTTGGGTATACCATACCTGTGCGAGTATCATGTCCCAGACCGAAGCTCTTTTCATCCAACCTCGGCCCTGTCCTGTCCTGTCCTGTCCAGCTTCACATTTGCCCAGCGACTCAGGCTGGCCTTGGCATCCCATCTCCGTGATTGTGGCGCCTCTCGCGACGTAAATTGAACGGCTTTGCGCTGAGCTCAGGCCGCGTTTTGGGCCGCTGCCGCTGGCATTTTCTCGTCTCGCCGGCTTCCTCTTCCCCTGCCACTTTTTGTTGGCCCTCCTGGACAAGACCCCGCGTTCCCGTTGCGCCTCTTTTCTCCCTCCCGACCTGTTCGTCAATTTTTTTTCCCCTTGAATTTTTTTTGGCGGGGTTAACTGGCCTTTAAACGCGCCTGGCCACTACATACGCTCACCTGCGCATACATACAAGCCGTACGTAAAAGAGTACAGATACGCGCAAAAACAAAGACGACCTGCGGGAGCGAAACCGGGGGCAAAGGGAGCGAATTTTGGAGGCGCCTCTCACCTACCAAGTATACTTGCCTATCTAGTATTGTTACCACTTTTTCAGCCTGTGTCCTCCCCTTTCCCAGCTCCCTGTCCACATCACATCACCATAAACACACGGCGCATCGCATACCTTTTGGTAGCTCGAGCAGTGGGTATTATACAAGCTCTCTCTGCCTTTTTTCCCCCTCTGCCAGTCATGTTGATTTCGCGAGACTAATCGCCTGCAAGCCGCACCAGCTCCGCGCCACTCAAAGGGCCAAAAAACCTGCATCCTGCAGCGTCCGATTCAGTAGCTGTTGCCGAGCTCACACAGCTGTGCGAATCACAGTCACGGCTGCAATTTGCGCGGCGAGAGGCGGCCCATAAACCCCCCGCCTCATCTCCCGTTCTGCTGGCTCAGACTCTTTCACCATTTCGCTCCCTCACCTTTCTTCACCTCGCCTCACCGTGATCGCGCTTTCTGCTCCGGGCCCCGCCCCCCGCCAATAATGGGATTTTGATCGTCCGCGCCGGTCCGCCGTCACATCGCCATGAACTCCGTCCACAGCCTGATAGACGCTCCAGCACCAGCCTCGGCCCAGGGCCCGGCCCAGCTTGGAGCCCAGGCAGGGCTTCATCTCCACGACCACGCTCAGGAGCAGTCTCAGCCGCATCACCAGCTGCACCGCCTAGCCTCACCCACCCCGATCCCGGTGTCGGCTTCGGCGCCGGCCCCGGGCCCCATCGGCCTCTCGCTGTCTCCCTCGGCGGCGACCGCGTCAGCGCCAACTCCCGTCCATACCCCGAGGCCAGACGATCTGCAGCAGAGACAGCTGCCGCCGCCCTCTACGCCGTCCATGGTGCATTATGCGTCCATCGCTTCGCCTCCTCTGAGACAGGATACTAGCTCGTCAATCTCAACTCAGGCCACCACGGCTACCCTGGCCTCTACAGAGACCAACAACACATCGTACAGTGCCGACACCTCCCCTAACCTGCACCAGTCCATTTTCTCCCTCAAGGATGGCTCCGACGTCTCTAACAGCCGTCGAACCAGCAGGAGACGTACCGGCCCCCTATCTCAACAGTCCAGAGAACGGGCCGCCCTGATCAGAAAGCTAGGAGCCTGCGTCGACTGCCGCCGCAGGAGAGTTGCCGTAAGTCGAGGCCCTCTCCCCCCTGCGCTCTACCCTGGCCAGCATCTCGCGGCTGACATCGATCCGCAGTGCCACCCAAGCCATCACAACATGACTTGGGAAGACGTGGTTAGCAAGTTTCACAGGTCGCACAGCCCGGCCGTTCAGGATATTGCTCCCTCGCTCGCCGCCGCTGGCCGGCCTCTCAGTCCCGCAACTCCCCTCAACGCTGTCCAGCCCATATTCACTCATGATCCCCAGGAGATGGAGATTGATGCTGGCAACACGACGCCTGGCAGTCACCATCAGCCCGGCCGTCCACCCCTGAGTGAAGCCCGCATTCGCACCCCGCTCCCGACTGGCCCTAGGCTGGAGAAGTCGCTGTCTTTGCCGGGGATTGAGAGCCTCAAAAACGACATTCAAAGCAACGCTGCACGGATGCTGTCTGCCACTACCCGCGGCCGGTACAACTCGGTGCAGGCCCTGTTATTGTTTTGGCAAGAAGATGATGACGGGCTGTTGGTCCAGAGTGCAGTCAGAGAGCTAGCTGACGTCTTTGACAAGTACTATCACTATACGTTTCAAATTCAGACTATCCCCTCCTCTTCAGAAAGCTGTAAAAGCTCATGGAGGTGGCTGTCGCGAAAACTCAACGACTTTGCTGAGGAGCGCGACCAGCGTGACGTTTTGAAAATCGTTTACTACATAGGCCATACTTATCTTGATGGGAACCGTGATATGGTCTTGGCAAGGTAAGGCTTCATCGCGAGGTAATACTGAGTATATGCATTCGGGCTAACTGGAGCGTCTTTTCTTCCCACCCTTTTAGCTCAAAGGATCCTGACAGAGCCTCAACAATCCGATGGAGTGGTATTCAACAAATTCTCGAGGAGGCTTGCTCAGATACTCTCATCATTATGGATGCCGCATATTATCCCCCGGCTAGGATCGTACGGCAACAAGGCGTACTCGAAATCATCGCGGCTTCTTTATCAGAAGATCACCTCATAGCCCTCGATCGGTGTGCTTTTACTCTAGCTCTCGCCGAACAGCTACGCACACGTGCAGCGCGCCAGACGCCACTCTCTGTGGTTGAACTGCACTCCATCCTCATGGCTCTTTATCCTAAAATGGCCCGGGACCGTACGCCCGAGCGGGAGATTATAACGAGCTTCCCCTCCCCGCTGCATACTATGATGTCCGGAAACTCGAGGCTACCTTCGATATTCCTCTCGCCTGTCCAGCAAAGTAGCCCGCTGCGAAGCAGCTTCTCCTACGAAAACAGCCCACAGCTACACCTAGCTATCAAGTTGAACGATGAGAACATTGATATCGACAGTTGGAACGAGTGGCTGCGCATGATGCCGGAAGGAATCAAGGACATTAAAATCGACGGTCCATTCCGGGCACAGTTTAGGTAGCCAAAAGGGGTGACTCATGCGCTGTCTGTGGCACGATTGAGTGTGGTGGCTCATCGTGGCTTCGTGCTGAGCCTGGTGTGGCAATCCCACCGCTACATGTCTCGTTTGTAGGCTTTGTTTCTTTTTGTTTATTTTCAATCTTGGAGTTGCTCCAAACCAGGGTGGCTGGCGTACGGGGACTTTTCTCCCCCAACTATGCTCAAAAACAAGCGCGCGAATTCTCACACATACATACACCCTCTCTGATGAGTCAATGATTAAAAACCTGCGCATCATGACATTGTATAGCGAAGATTTGGGATTGGCAATATCTGATTTAAAAGAATCATGTGGAAACTGTACTCGTATGGTAGTTAAATGAAGAAAAAAAAAAGTATTATGTAAATGGATGAAACAGAGAAGCAACACGCCCAGTGGTGATCTACTGCATCTACGTCATTGGTTGATACAATGTCCCGTCATTTGTGAGATGATCCTTGCGTGTACTCCGTAGCTAGAATCGATTTCTGGGGACATTGACATGGATACAAGCTGCTTTTTACTTTGGTGAACTGTCACTGCGTGTTTGTGTTGGACGGACGGGCCTGGTGGATCGCGTCGTTGCCCAGCAACCAGCAGCTTTACAGCCATCCCCACAAATGCACAACAAAAATGCCCCCCCAGGCCTCCACCACGCTTCCCTGCCGTCAACATTCACCGCCCAAGTCATGTCAACACTAAGTCATTTTTGAACCGCGTCTTTTTGTCCCATACCGGTACCACTCACTCCATCAGCATCACGTACGCAGAGGAGCAAACAGCCACACCAGGACACAATGCGCTCCCCACCCAAGCGCCTGACACGAGCCAGGGCTAAGGACCCTGAGCCGGCGACTTCGAAACAAACAAAAATTATCACAGCTTCCGCAAAGGCAAAGGCAAATGCATCCGTCTCATCGACTCTGACCGCGAACACGAAGAGCACGGCTGCTAAGAGGAAGGCGAGATCCGATGACGCGGATGAAGAAGAGCGCCAGGCGACGCAGATCAAGCGACCAAGGGGTCGGCCCCCTAAGAAGCCTGTTGTTGAAAGCAATAAGGATATCACCATCGCAGTCACATCCTCAACGACATCAAAGATCTCTGAACAAACGCAAGGAGCACGAACTAAGCCAATCTTGAAAACGGGAGGTGCAGAAGCCTCGAAGGAGGTATCAACAGCTCCAAAACCAGGGCGTGGCAGGCCGAGAAAGGTTGGATCGAAGCCTGAGGATGGTCAAAGCAAGCCAGAGCCAGTTAAGAAGGCACGAGGCCGGCCGCCAACAGTGATGAAGCAAGCCTCCTCGACGGCAACGACAGGAACCAACAAACCGCCAGTCAAGAAGGTGGTCAAGTTCCGAGAGCCAGATAAGGAGAACGTGGAGCCCGTCGCGGTACCAAGGGAGCCTGTCACTACTACTGGCATGCGCGGTCGTCCGGCGCGGCGAGGTGGCGCGGCTGCTGCTCGAAATACGCGACCAGCTGCAAAGACGTCAAAGCCTCAAGCTGGCGACAAGAAGCCTCTGAGCCCCAAGAAGATTACGCAACTGATGCTTTTACCGGACGACTCTGAGGACGAACTAGCATTGGAGAAACCTAAGCCGTTAGCAAAGAGTCCGATCAAGCCTCCATCCAAGAAATCCGATCCTCTACCCGCCGAGTTCGAGAATGTCGATACGACTGTTGCTGTCAATGCTGTCATGTTCGATATGCCAGAGATTAACTCCACGATTCTTGCATCACCAGCTAGGCGGCCTACTTCGCCGTCGCGAGATACAATCAAGTCTCCGGCCAAGAGAATGGCGATGCCCTTGCCTGGATCCACGTTGAAGCTGAGCAATGACTCGAGTTCTCAAACGCCTTTCAAGCCATCGACGCTTCTGCAGTCAGCTGCCAAGCGACCACAATCTCCCACCAAACCCTTCATCTTCTCGGCCCAGAAAGAGCAACCAGGTCAATCGGCAGCCAAGCCTTCCATGCTTCAGTCGCCAGCGAAGCGAGCGATGCCGGGCCTCAAATCTCGCGTAGACGCCCAGCCGGAACTCCCAACACTGGATGAGTCTCCTCTTAAAACCCCAAGTCGTCCACCCAGATCTTCAAGGTTCGTGGTGGAAGAGGAGTTGTACGAGGAAGATGAAGTGGAGAGCAGCCCTTTTACAGGCCCCATCGAGATTCCTCAATTTTCCATGCGCCAGTCCCCCGAATTGCCTTCCGAGCTTGACTTTGCTCTTACAGAGGAGGGAGCTGAAGTGGAAGCCGAGGTGGAAGCTGAGTTGGTAGCAGAACTGGAAGCCGAATTGGATGCAGAGACGGGGGAAGCCACAGAGGTGGAGGAGGTGGTGGAGGAAGAACCAGAAGCGGAAGCGGAAGATAATGGCGAGGAAGAGCCACAGCCAGTCACGGAAACGGCGGAAACTCTGTCAGCTGACGAGGAAGAAGATGATGCAGTCGAAGATAGCATCATTGTCGCGACGGGAGAAGATCAGGCCGAGGACGAAGAGGCACCGGCCGAGGACGATGATGCTGAGTCAGAAGACACCATGGTTCTCGATGACCTTGAAGAAGAGGTAGAGGAGCCCGTCGAGCCTTCGCCAAAAGCAGAGCCCCAGACAGCAAATCACTTTTATCAGCTTCGGCAGAAAGACTTGGATCCCTGTAATGATTTGAGTTCAGCCTCCGATTCCGAGGACGATACACTGCCATTTGAAAGCATCACGGCCAATCCATCGGTCGGCGGAGAGAGGACGCCTAGGACCCGAGCCAGCCGCAGCTCGCTGAGGCAATCTCGTAGGTCCAATTTGGGATTTACGCCTCTGTCCAACCAGCTCGGCTCTTGGTCGGCTGCAAGCCCTGTCAAGAACGCTCACTCGTCTGCGGAAGAGACGCAGCCAGAACACGATGAGGATGAGAGCCTTGAGCGCGAAATCGAATCATCAAACCAAGACAGCCCTATGAAGAACTCGTTTCCTAGCGGCGACGCCACACTGCCAGAGATGGATACTGCTGTGGAAAGTGTTGAGCAGATCTCGGAGAGGATCACAGAGGAGGATATGGCTCTGGCCCAAGAAACGAATGAAATGTCTCTGACAGACTCCAAGGAAGGCGATGACGTCTCCAATTCTCGCCACTCTTTCGATGACAGCTTGTCGGACGCCAGCCAGGAATATGGAGATGAAAACCAAGTGCCTGTCGAGAGTCCCGCGCCTAGTCCGGAGCCTCAGGCAGCGCCACCGGTAACTCCCGTCACTCGTCCAAGAACGCGGTCATTCAACACAACCACCAAGATTCCGCTTAAGCCAGCCGACAATTCAACGCCAAGCCCGTTGAAAAAGAAGAGCTTCAGCGCCTCGCGAGCCGCTCCAAAGCGTCCACCTCAGCCTAAACGAGGTGTCCCTGTGTTATCTTATGCGGAAAAGCCGCGAAGGAGAAGCTCGCGAAATTTCAGCACCATCGCCGAGGAGCCTGAACAGAGCGCTAACGCCGAAGAACCCTCGACGCCAACAGCAAAGATGGACATGTGGGCCAGCATTGGAACGCCTGGACGGACTCCTCGCAAGGACCTCAACCCCAACCTGCTTCGTGGGGCCATTGTGTTTGTAGACGTGCACACAATCGAGGGCGCGGACGCCAGCGGCATCTTTGTGGAGTTGCTCACGCAGATGGGTGCCCGGTGTCCCCAAAAGTGGAACTGGAATCCCAGCAACTCAAGCAACGGCGAGTCGACCAGGGTGGGCATCACTCACGTCGTCTTCAAGGACGGCAGCAAGCGGACCCTGGAGAAGGTCAGAGAGGCAAAGGGGGTGGTCTCGTGCGTGGGCGTAAGCTGGGTTCTGGACTGCGAACGTGACAATCAGTGGCTCGACGAATCGCCGTACAACATCGATACCAGCAGCGTTCCCCGCGGTGGTGCCCGTCGCCGGAAGAGCATGGAGCCAAAGTCCATTTCCAACCAGAATGGCAGCGCGGTCGACGGCTCGTCTAAGGGAAGACGTGAGTCGGCACCGGCAGCGTCGCCCAAGACACCCAATCGTAGGCAGAGCAGCATCTGGATCCACACACCGTCGGATGGGGATGAGGAGGAGCAGAAGGAGGAGGAAGACATTGAGTGGTCCAATCTCATTCTAACCCCCGTGCCCAAGACGCCGGCTCCGGAGACGATTATGAATTATGCTATGGAGACGCCGTCCAATCTTGACGAGGACGAGGACAACGACGAGAATGATTCGTCATTGACGAGAGAAGAGCTGTTGATGCGGACATGCCCTCCCAGAGCGCAAAAGTTTGTCGAGCTCGGCGGAGGCATCCTGTCCAAGACACAGGACGACCATGTGCTTCAGCGGCTAATGGCTGCTCGGCGAAAGAGCCTGCAGTTTGCTCCCAAAGTGGGCAGCCCCTTGGCCAAAATGTGGCAATGAGGCAGGAATCGGCCTTACCTTGTAATTCAAAAGGTGTATTTCACCTGATATCTTTTTTCTTCTTCTCTTTTTTCTTTTGACCCAGGGCTCCTGCCTGATGGGATGCTGCATGGGGGAAAGGATACACATAAAAGCTTGCATTGGCTAGTCGCTCACTTGGAAATGAAAAAAGGGAGTCTTTATGATGCAAATAAAGCATGGGATAAGGGAGTACATGGGATAGGATAGGACATGAGGCGTTTTCGGGATAACGAGATGGATGGCATGAGGCATTGTTTATATGAGGCCAGATATAGAATCAGTCACGATATTGACGTAATGGACATTGAAGTTAAATAAGTTTGTGTTTGCTACTTGATTATGGCATTTTTTAGCTGTAATGCGCTGTTGGTGATGGGTACTGCGTGTTGGATATTGTGTCCAAACCACCTGGCGGGGAGTAAATGTCTTGTTCAAAGAGTATCTGTGTGTTTGCGTGTTTTTGGTTGGTAATTCAGTCGGGATTCGCTGGTGAATAACGGGTGTATAATTCCTTGTAACGCTGTCAAGGGGTTCAGTTGTCGAATATAGAGTCGGTAGAGGGTAGATGTGGTGTTCGCTGTTTCGTATCCCAAATAGTAGTATAATCCCCATTCCCATGCAGCAACAGCCATACACCAGATTCTCCAAGCATAGGTAGTCTTTGTTATCCATTTCTCCCGCTATTCCTTTCAATCTCCCCTCTCTTTTCTATCGATCAACCCCTCGCCACGGCCCTCATAACAGCAACAGCATCCCCCTCATGCGCCTTAAGCAACTCCGTCGCCTTGCTCTTAGTAACATCCAACTGGTCCACGAGCAGCGCGACATCAGCAGCATCGACCTTAACAACATTCTTTTTGGCGGTCGCGGAGGCTCCCGGGGCAGTGTTGAGGGCGCGCATGGCCTTTGAGACGGCTTCCTGGTCGAGGTTTGTCGGGGCGGATGCGGAGGAGGAGGATTCGGTGGGGGTGTCGAGGGCGGCGAGGGCGGAGGCGGCTTTGCGGTCTTCGGCGGATTGAGGGGGGGGAGGGGCGTCGGAGGCGTCTTCTGGGTTGGACATTTTGGCGGTTTGACTGAGGGGAGTGTGAAGATGGGAGATTTGGGGGTTGGTGGTGATGGTTTGTGGTTTGGTGTTGAGAAGTGTTGGAAGCTAAGGTAGCTGTGGTGGTGGTGGGTTGGAGGTGCTTTAGTAGTTGTTTTGGGGTACCCTGATGGAGGGGCAGGAGATATGCGTGGGTTGGACATACCCTATATATTGGATATTGGAATAGGCGTTTTTTAACTTTTACGATATACGGTTGCCTGTCTTGATGCGATTGTGTTCAAATTGTTTTAGAAAGCTTATTTAGGACAAATGAATGTATTTACAGGCATCATTACTGGGTAGGTACAAAGCTTGCCATTTTCCTTCCTCAGCGCAGCAATGTATAGTAAGTGGTTTACGGCCATCTATGGCTCCAACAAGCCACACTTGCGGCAAGTACCAAGCGGGTAGTCTACTACTCAACCGAAGATCCTCTCATTGAATACTACCTACCTAGTAAGTTGCACGGTACTTAATATTTAAGATTCAAGGCCTACAGCTCTTCATATATACATGTTGAGAATTCACGTTGTTTATATCAAGGCTAAAGCAGTTTTGTGAAGCAAATGCGTCATCGCCTCTGATTCGCCAATGCAAGGATCGCCGTCGCTAGAAACAAAAGAAGCGCCGGGAGAAAAAAAAATCAAATCGGTACGTACCCGGAGGCTTTTCGGGTTTGGGCTGGCTGCACGGGCTTTAAGGCAATGCGACTGTGTTACCAAATAAGTGGCCCTTGACTCATATTCAGTTCGATTATCGGACTCCGAACTCTTTTGCAGCAGCAAGGCAAAACAACACCTGCATAGCCATTGTCATTGTCGCCAGTATATCTCTTGCTTCGTCTCGTACTGGGAATATTGAGCTTGTGCATGCGCATAGAGTGGAACTTCAGGAGACGTGTGCGCAGCCGCAATTGAACTTCGTTTTTTCTGTTAAGACGCAATATTTTCAACAATCTTTAGAACACGATATACCCACTGACTCACCCGAGTCTCATATCTTACCTCAGTCTTGCGCCGCGACAGGCTTCGTTGCGCTTCTTCTCCTCCTCAACTCCAATCCTGCCTCTCTCATCTCTCATCCTCATCATCATCACCCGCCATGGCCCAGCAACAGCAACAGACTCCTCTCCCCGAGGCCATCGCCTCCCAGCCCTGGAACCCTTCAACCTGGCGCTCAAAACCCATCAAGCAGTCTCCCGCCTACCCAGAACCTTCCAAGCTCAAAAAGGCCGTCACCGAGCTCGGCCGGATGCCTCCCCTCGTCCATCCCCACGAGATCAACGCCCTGAAAGCCCACCTGCGCGAGGTCGCCCAGGGAAACGGCTTCCTGCTGCAGGGCGGCGACTGCGCCGAGCTGTTCGACTACTGCGAGCAGGGCGCCATCGAGTCCAAGATCAAGCTGCTGCTGCAGATGAGTTTGGTGCTTATTTGGGGCACCAACAAGCGGGTTGTGCGGATTGGTCGCATGGCTGGTCAGTATGCGAAGCCGAGATCTAGCCCGACGGAGATGGTCAATGGCCAGGAGCTGCCGAGCTTCAGAGGCGACATTCTCAATGGTTACCATGTTGATGAGCGAGAGATTGACCCTAACCGTCTCCTCAAGTGAGTCTCTTCTTTCTGCTTATAATAACAAAGCTGAATCTCTTCCATGCTAACATCCATACAAAGAGCGTACCACCACTCCGCTGCTACGCTCAACTACATCCGCACTGCCCTCTCCTCCGGCATTGCTGACCTCCACCGCCCTCTCGACTGGGGCCTGGGCCACGTCCGCGACCCCGTCCTCAAGGAAAAGTACTCCAAGATCGCCTCCAGCATCCAGCAGACCCTGCGCTTCCTCCAGGTCATCAACGCCCGCCCCGGCGAGCTCGAGACCGTCGAGCTCTACACCAGCCACGAAGGTCTCCTGCTCGAGTACGAGCAGCCCCTGACTCGCCTCATGGAGAAGCCCACCCACCCGGGCGTCAGCAGGCCCGGCACTCCTCCCGGCTCATCGCCCACCATCAAACCCGTTGCTGGTGATGAATCCAAGGAGTACTACGACACCTCTGCGCACTTCGTCTGGATTGGTGACCGCACCCGCCAGCTCGACCACGCCCACGTCGAATTCTTCCGCGGCATCGCCAACCCAATCGGCATCAAGGTCGGCCCAACCACGCCCACAGAGGACCTCCTCGCCCTCCTCCGCACCCTCAACCCCTCCCGCGAGCCTGGCAAAATCACCCTCATCACCCGCTACGGCGCCGGCAAAGTCGCCTCCCTGCTCCCCACGCACATCCGCGCCGTCGAGGACTCCGAGTACCGCAGCTGCGTCGTCTGGCAGTGCGACCCCATGCACGGCAACACCCTCTCCACGCCCACGGGCATAAAGACCCGCCGCTTCAACGACATCTACAGCGAGCTCGAGCAGTCGCTGCGCATCCACAAGGAGCAAGGAAGCTACCTCGGCGGCGTCCACCTCGAGCTCACGGGCGATGCCGTCACTGAGTGCCTGGGCGGCAGCGAGGGACTCGACGAGGACGACCTTTCGACGAATTACACGTCCTTCTGCGACCCCAGGCTTAACGAGAAGCAGGCTCTTGAGCTGGCGTTTTTGGTGGCTGACCATTACTCCCGGGAGCACAAGAAATGAGGCTTGCGCATGTTTTCTATGAAAGCAAATGAAGAAAACGAATAAAAAGTTGAGTAAAAGATGAGATGTAAATTTTAAAAAAGAATGATGGTTTTGTATATAGTTCTACCAAATTGGGTGCTGCATTGGGAAAAATGGAACGTGAGAAAAAGAATGATATGAGATGGAAACACGAGGATGCATCTCCACAGCATGAGTCGATATCTAACAAACAAACTCGCAAATTCAACATGATTTCAGTCCTAATAGCGCTCACTCTCGTGCTAATATACTAGGGAGGCGACTCCCTCTTTGTCCAGGCAGCCCATTGTCTCTCGACAAAGGCGTATATATATATGATTTAAACAGGCTTATGCATCCTCCCCCAATCATCCTCTTCAGTGCAAGTAAATCGTTTGCGCGCCCTCGAAAGCATCTCCCTTTTCCAGTTTCTGCCATGAGCTGACCGCACCAGCCTCCACACAGACCATGTTCTTCCATCCATCCTTGGGCTGGAAGTCGCCCATGCCGGCAGCCTTGTCGACCCAGGGGTTCCAAACGACCACGTCGTCGAGGTTATCGCGCACAACGCGGAACTTTTCCACGCCGCCGTCGGTGATGATGACGGGGTGTCCGGGTCCCTTGACGGGGGTGTAGACGCGGTCGGTCTCGCCGGAGAAGGTGATGGGGTCGGAGGATTGGGTCTTGTCCTTGACGCCGTCGACCTTGTCGTGGAAGGGGGAGTCTTCGAGACCGGTGACCTGGACGGAAGCGATGTCCTTTGCGAACCCCGGGTTAACTTTTATTACTCTATGGTTGTATAATGAGGATGATGCAATTTACCTTGATCTTGAAGTAGGTGTGCAAAAGAGTCTGGCACTCGAACGGCACGTCACCCTCGTTTGTCACCACCAGCGCAGTGCTCAAGCTCTCGGGAGCAAGCGTAACGCTGTAAAGCAGACCAAACTTATAGGGCCACAGCTGGCGGGCAGCATCGTCAAGATTCTCAGAGGACAGACCAAAGTCGAGCTTTACGCTGTTAGATGAAGTCTCGGACTTGCCAAGGAACTCCCAGCGGGAGTTGCGGGCGAAGCCGTGCTGGGGAAGCTTGGAGGTGGCTTCGTGGTCGGGGGCAGTGCCAAAGACCTAAGAGTATGGCGTATTAGACAAAAGATGTTTCAAATCAACTTCCTTTGTACCAAAAGATAAAAGATATGTAGCTCTTTGTTGGGCGCAAGTCGGGCGAGTAGCGGAATAGAACATACCGGGAAGACCAAAGGAATGCCTCCGCGCACAGCCTTTGTTCCATCCAGCTTCGCGCCCTCACTCAGCCACAGCTTCTCATCTCCAGAAGCATCCTTCCAGCTCAGCACCGTAGCGCCGAACAGAAGGATCTCGACGCTCTCGCCCGTGGGCAGGACTGCTGTGACGCGCGAGCTGCCGTCTGAGATGGTGACCTGGGCCTGAGGCTGCAGGCCGGGCGTCGCAGCTAGGGCTGAGGGCTTGTTCGGGCGGTCCACCATTGTGATGTGATTGCGATTGAGGGCGTGGAGAGTGGATGGTCTATCGACGGGAGAGGAACGCTCGGATCAGGAGCTTCGGCGGGTTTGTTGGAGAAGCAAAAAGCGGGCGATGAACTGGAGAGATCGGCAGTTGCGTTAGCATACAGCAGTGGAATAACTAGACCGGGACAACTACAAGTTGTTAAGAAGAGATGAAAACAAGTTGGTATCAAGCTTACCGGTTAGTACAAGTTGCACCGTGTAAGAGTGGAAAAGTTTCAAGGCGGGATGAAGCTGAAGAGGATGAACCGGACGAGGTAGTGACTGCATGCATTGCTCCAGCTGGCGGGGTAGCTGTTGCAGCGTTGCAATTACACCCCTCACCTGCACTTCAACCGGGGTGCCTTGTACCGGGTACTTATACTACGTCAGTAATACGGCTAAAAGTGCCTTGAAACCATTGAGACTAAAGCTATAGCAAAGTACATGTACCTTCAACTCTGCCCCTTTGCATCGTGTAAGAGGACGGGCATTGGCTCCTTGCAACATATTTGAAACGCAGCCACTGCAGCCAGCATCGCTTGTGACACTGCCGAGATGCAGTTGAATCACATTCACTAATCAAAAGACGGTCAGAAAGTGTACATATCAATGCTGGGATGTAAGAGAATACCAGTCCAGTATCCATGTACCTGGTTCTGGGCATACGAGAGTCTACAGTCATCAATACATGATAGAGAACAGCAATAGTAGTATAGAAGGCAGAAAGAATATATACTGAGACGAAACGCCGAGTGCATCTCAAACACACTCGAGCATCATCCTCTAACCCTATTCGTCTATTCTACCAGTGCCCGTTAGCAACCTTCAAAGGGCTGCACGTATCCTCTTTGACCATGAAAATTCGTAGAACCAGTGGGTATATGTAACTTCATTCCTCATCGTAAAATTTCAGAGAAAGAAAAAGGGGTAAAAGTAGGAAACAAAAAAAAAATAGCAGAAAATGGGGAATTATCGGCCACTGCATATGTGCATGTGCAGCAAGAATGTTCAAGAAAGACTAAGAGGCCATCGTGCAGCCGGCACAGCATCTACACTCCATGTGATGCGCTCTACTGGATACCCCGAGCATTCTCTTCGTCAACACCCGTGAACATGCCTTTGTTGGCATCGCTTCCCTCGCTCGTGCTGCCGTTGTGGTGCTCGGCGTTGGCCTTCTCATCAGCCTCTTCAATAGGGATGAGAATCTCGCCGTTCTTTCCGTATCGCCGTGGCTCGGTTTCTGCCACGCGGACGACATCGAACGCTCCCTGCCAACCCTTGACCTTTTGGAAGATGTTGTCCATTTCTTCCAGAGAGCGGTAGGCTGTCTCGGGGAAGAAGAAGTAGACGCATGGAACTATAAAGGCGTTGAGAACGGCGAACACAACATACGTCTTCCACTTAATGTTTGTGAACGATACGGGAGTGATCATGACAACCTATTAACCATTGTTAGCATATGTTAAGCTTTGATGAATGATTATGCAAGACTAAGGAGAGGAACCATACCAAAAAGTTGAAGATCCAGTTGGAGGAAGTCGACAAAGCATTGGCCGGCGCACGTGTTCGTAGAGGGGTAATCTCAGCCGGGTACAGCCAGGTCATTCCCAACCAACCAACAGCGAAGAAGGTGTTGAATACGAACAAGAAGACGATACCTGCGATCTGGAAAGGCTTCTCTGTTGGGCGCGAGTTTACGCCAGCCAGAATGGCCATGGTAGCGGCCTGGCCAACGGCACCGAAGAGCATGAGCTTGCGACGTCCAACGCGCTCCACAAGGAAGACAGCCGGCCAGGAAGCAATGAAGTACTCGGTACCGTTGAGAGCAGCGAGAAGACGCGACATGAAGGGAGACATGCCAAGATCAGAGTAGATCTTGGCAGCATAGTATGTGATGAGGTTAATACCAGAAATCTGCTGGAACATCTGGTTGACATAGGCGATGATGGTTCGGTGGAGGGTGCGGTTGTGATCGTTTGCGAAAAGCTCGCCGTAGGTGCCCTTGCTCATTTCCAAAGCAGTCTCCTTGATGGCTTGGAATTCGTTCTCAACGTGCTTGTCTCGAAGGTCGACGTCTGCAATGGCGGCGATGACCTCTCTGGCCTCTTCTTCGCGACCCTTGAGAATGAGCCATCGAGGCGATTCAGGTAGACCAAGAACAAATGCGAGAATGAAGAGGCAGAAGACGATCTGGAAAGCTAGCGGGAATCGCCAGGCAACTGAGCCAGGGGCAAAAGACAAGCCAAGGTCGATCCAGTAGGAAATCATGATGCCGCCTGTGATGAGGGCACCCTCAATCATGACGAGTTTTCCTCTTTTGTGGGCAGAACATGTTTCAGACTGCCACATGGGGACTGTGGACGTGTTGCCGCCATTACCAAGACCTGTTATAATACGACCAATGATGAAGTGCTCCAGTTTGAAAGCGGAAGCTTGCAGTGCAGCACCAATGACCATGATGGAAGTACCGAGGAAAATCATGCGCCGACGACCGAGAGGATTACCGATGAAGATGGTGATAATGGCACCGATGAAGCATCCCAGGTTGTAAGATGCCACAGCAATGCCCTGGTAGGTGGAGCGTTTGGACGCATCAGCGTCGTCAATAGCGGCTCCCGGGTTGATGATGGGAAATTGGTTAAGGAAGATGGGTAGAGTCAGGATACCGCCCATGACACCCTGATCTGTGGCATGTCAGCCCATGAAGGAGATGATGATGGTGTGTTAGAATAACAGGAACTTACCATAGCCAAAAAGCAAAAAGTCACAGCCAGCAATGCAGCCGATGGCCCAGTTGAGGGCTTGGCCTCTGAGGCCGAAATACTTCTTCATGATGGTAAATTTGGTTGTCTCTCTTCTTCTGCTTCTGCCTTGCTCTGCTGTATATCGAATTGCCCCCGTTCTTAAGGAGGATGAGTAGAAGAGGGAAGTGGATGAAGATGGCAGGCTGAGAAGGACAAGATCAGCACCATGGAGGAGGGAGGTATCCCGGCCTTTTAAGTCGCATCGCGGCTACACAGTCGGTATGCAGAATGAACCGCAAACTGGGCCACCGACACGACGGACCGGAGTACATTACGGGCCAAGATGAAGATGGAGGGCTCCGTCACACCAGAAAACTGGGGACCCTGAGATCGTCCGTGGCCGTTCCCGTCAACCCTTGCAGCAGCTGGTGAAGGCGTTTTGGCGCTGTACTCGTACAGTAGCAATCAAGCAAGCCGGATGGACCCTCCAATCCAATGGCTGGTCCGGGGTGTGTACATACTCGTCCATGCGGGCAACGTGCGAGTAGCGTCTGTTTGTTTCACATGCGGGATGAGGAATTGGAGGTCAGTGGCGTGGAGAAGAAAAAGAAGCCGATCGTTGTCTAGTAGAACAAGTACGAGGCAGTAGCCTGAGTTTTCCTCCAATGCTGGATTTGGGCCTTGCAGAAACCCCCACCGCCTTGCACGTGCGGGAGCAGATGCTCTTTCCTCTTCTTTAATCCATTACTTAAGCTGAATATTTCTACTTCAACTGCATCGGAGAACATCTACCCCTATCACACAGATACCAAAAAAAACGGGAAATCCTGATCTTGTGCCTCATACACAATATTCGATACTGTGCTGCGGATAGCCTGTATTACCGTCTTCGTCGTTTTTGGCCCCTGTCCGCTAACTGCTCTAGTGCTTTGCCATGCAGACAAAATCCACAAAAAAGTTCCCCGTCAGCTAACCTACCGGCCGAATCGTATAAGTCGATGCCAGATGGAACGCCAACGCGCACAGTACAGTACGTGGAATGTGGCCAAAAACCTATCAGGAGGCTTATTCCGATTTTGCTCCTGCTGAAAGAACACGCTATCTCATCATTAAATCACCAATACCCAGCTATTTGGGTCGGAGAAAGAAAAAATTGCCGCCTCCAAGAAGCCCAATCTGGAGATGCTACAAACCGCCTGGAGAAACGTGGGGAAAGCGACGTCACACGCCGAATCACAATCATGCTTAATAGTTCACACGGTGGATCTCGGTGGGAAACCGTTCCTTGGCTGCCTGGACACGCGCTTTCGAACAAGGCCGGGAAGTAAAAAGCCACTCAACATGCGGAGGGATTATGAATCGGATGCCCTTTCACGTAACGTGAATAACTGTGGCGGCGAGGCTTCCAAAATGGCGGCGTCGAGAAGACGTCTGCAGCGAGTGGCGTATACCAGCTAGGAAACCCGATTTCCTCTCTTTGGCCTAATGCCCTGCTAGTTTTATTCTTTAAAATCGTTCCGGTAAGAAGCCGGTAAGAAGCCAGCAAGCAGGCTGACTTTGGTGTGTACGCGGGAGCCGGGGCGGGATCGGTCAGCGTCAGCAATACAAAGGAGAAAAATAGGTGCTGCATCGGAGAAAATCTAGGCACATCTTTTGTCTCGAACGCTAGCTGATCGAAGCATGCTAGTTTTTCGAAATCACGCCGCCTTGTCTTGATGGTGTGTAGAATTTCGCGGGTGCCGGCCGTCAATCAACATGCTTCGATGCCTTCGAGATCATCTCGCGATGTTCTCTAAATGCTCATGCTCAATGGCCGTATCAAACTGCATCAGAAGCTGCTTTGGGTCTTCGTCACGACGAGAAAGAATGCAAAATCTGGGGGAGGGTCCATCGCATCAGTCTCGACTCTTCTTTTCCCCGCCGTCCTAAAAACTTCCTCTTTCTCATCTCGCGTGCTCCCCCAGAAAAGAGCTCCCCAGGTTTCCCCGGACGCCCAACATTGAAGCTATCCCGCCCCCTTTCTTCCCTCTGGAAATACCCAAAGAAGCGATCCGAGGCACACATGGCAATGCGAAACCTGGGGTAAATTGGGTCTGACAGCTAACCCGCCGAGGCCTAAGCAGCTTCAACAAAGCAGGTCCAGACTGTTCTATTGCATGCCATTTCTAGGTTTCTGCAATCTCACGATGGTGTCAGCCTTGTAGGAGTGGTTGACCGATCCAGGGTTCGGGAACTCCGTACTCCCAAAAACCCAAACACGGCATGGGCAGATGAATTCGAGGTATCATCGGCGTCTCTTCCAGGTTCACGTCCCGAGGGTCCACATCAACCTCCGTGGGCCAAGATTCGCTCAGTTGTCACTAGCCATTTTCTGTTTTGACGTCATTTGCTGCGACGATCTGGATCCTAAACAGCTGATCCAAGATTTTTTTTGTCTTATTCGACCGAAGTAAACAACCATTAATCGCTCGGGTGCCTTGTTGTTAAACGCCATTCAGCTTAGGAGTTGCTCTTGTGGGCATTTTACCTGCATATGCCTCTTTCATTTATGCCTCGTACTGGTAAACAGCGGCGAGATCAACAGGGCCCATACGAATAATACAAATTAAATCTGTAGCTGGATGGCCAATTGTGTGTACAAATAACACACGGGAACTTAAAGATGGTCCGACAGCTCCAAGGTGCCTTCGACAACGCAACTTCTGACCTTTCTCCCCCCTTGCAAATGATGAGCACAATCACCGACTAACACGCAACTCAACAAGACAAACTGATTCCATCTCGGGACCATCCAACCACCACTTCCTCGCTACGCCCGCTTCGCCAGTCAGCCACGCCTCTTTTACCACCTTCTCTCCATCTTCCTACCCCGTACCCCAAAACTAAACTCCAGCAATCACAAAAATCTTCCCCTTGTCCCCAAAACCCCCCGTATTTAAAAAATGGATCTACCGGCATAAGCGCTTCTTCTTAGGACGGCCGTGTGTGTGCCTCGGGATTTAGCTCCCAAAGACACAGTGCATGCACGGCCAACGTTGTCGTCGGACTTCCTCTTTGGGGCATCCGAGGGCGAAGATGTTCCTGGGCGCGGCTGTAGCCCGGTCTCTACATACGAAGCTTGGCCAGGCTTTGGGACCCTTTTTTGGCTCGTCATGGTGATGTCGGCCGAGTACCGGCAAGTTGTAGGATTCCAATCCTGTCACGAAATTAGAATGGGGAGAATGTTGCATGTTGACTGAGGGCAGGTATTCGGGCACCTTGTCAAGGTGGGACTAGATGAAGTAAAGACGTGATATTTTGCGAATTGTTGAAAAATTCACTTGACCGAGTTCTATTTTATAATATGTATATGCACAATATGTTCAAGTCAACACATTCCCATGTGGCCGCCCTCATCGTGAATTCTATCTACCCCTTTCCATGCAAAACATCCCCTTTCTTTCCGGAACACAAAATCAAACATCTGGTATTATCCATCGGCCTATTCCGTACACCCAACCGGTCCAAGCTCCATGAAAGAAGGAGAAAGAAAATATGCAGAACAAACAAACCACAAGTTGAAAAAAGAACCAAAAATAGAAGCAAAACGACGCCGTACGATGCAACATTTGCAATTTATGCATGTCGTAAGAGTTTCATCCCTCCTCATGAGTCTAGGTGCTGTCCCTTCCTCGCCTCTCTGCTTCAAACAGCTCTCGCTTCAGATCCATCAACATGTCCTCCATCTTGTATACCTCACTTCGAGGCAGCGATATTTGGCGTAGCTGCTCTAGACTGGTTTGCAACGTCTCCATGATCGTCAGGGCCTTTGCCTTCTTTTCCTCCTCTGCACGTGGCGGCTCGCTTCCCCCTTCGTTTACCACCGTAGCATTCGCATCTGCATCGACATCCACTTCCACTTCCGCATCGACATCCATACTCCCTGGTAGCTGAAGTGGTTCATCCTTGGTGCTGGGCACTACTTCTTCTTCTGCATCCCTGTTTGCTTCCTGGCTCGCTGCTGCATCGGATTCCTTCTCCAGCTGTGACACCACCTCGTCGTCCGTATCCCCACCCCGCCGCTTCCTATTCCGCTTGCTGGATCGTTTCTGCTGACCGGTGGTCTTGTCTTCTCGCTGGCGCTGCTGGCGTTGTCTTCGAGCACTCCCCCTAGTCTCCATACCTATGGACGCAGGTTCGTTCTCACTCTCCACCACCGGCTCGACTTCTTTTACAACTTCAGGTCGTTGCTTCTTCGAACGACTCTCGCTTTGTCGAGACCCTGATCGCTTCCTCTTCCTCTTGCTTCCACCACCCTCGCTGTCACCAAGAGACTTCGCAGGAGTGGCGCGCTTAGCTGCCCTGCGAGTCCTTGGAGGTGATGGCGGCTGAGGTTCTTCCGACTGCACGCTGGAGCGCTCATCAGAGCTATCCGCAGCATCGGGTTTTCCTTGTAGACCGACACCGCCACCGGATTCGAGTTCATCCGCCAGTTTCATCATTCGGCTCTCGTCTCCCTCACTGAGGGCAAACGACGTGTCGTTAGCCGGTAGAGGGATAGGCTTTTCAGGGCTGCTCCTAGCGTCGACAAACTCGTCATCTCCCGACCTTGGACTTTCCTCTACAGCAGCAGCATCACGTAATAACCGTTTCTTGGTCGGTGTTTCGGGATACCGCGCTGGTTCTGGCGAGGGGGAGATATCCCTATCTGATAGATCCGTGAGGTCCGATGACGATGACTCCCCTTCTATGAAACTAGAAGGAACAACGTCCTTCGAGCCAGTACCAAAGCCCTTGGCTTTTGTTGCTGTCTTATTGTTGGCCTTACCGGCTGGTTTCTCTCCTGGTAATTGAACCACTGACACTGCCTCCTGATCGCTAGGAAGCGGCGAACCTGGAGGTGATGAAAACTCCCAGCTATCCAGCGAGTTGCTCATCCTAGAACGAGACTTAATTTCTGAGGCGAGCGGGTATGGTCGCGGTACTGGAGGGGAGGACGGGGGATCAGTATCGTCCACATGTACGGGCTGGCCTCGCCTAGGAGTTGGTGTTGAGGTGACCAGATTATCGTAAGACGTACTACCACGACGCGGCGTTGTCTCTCCAGCTTGGTTATCAGTAGGGGCCAGTGCTTCAACCGCTTTGGGTGAGTCTTCTTTGGGGGGAGGCGGGGAGCTTGTTCGCATATCCGAGTAGATATTCTCATTTTCACGCTGCCTTTCCCGAACTTCCTTCTGTCTCTCCGTAAGGTGCTGAGAACCATCTTCTGGAATGGGAGAAGATGATGCAACAGTCGTAAACTGGACTTGGGAGTTGTCATGGCGGAGTCTAGGAGTGCTAGTCCGCTTGGATGATTTTGTGCGACTCGGCTCGGGAGTCTCCTCTATGCGACGTTTTCGAGTAGACATCCGAGTGGCAGCCTTTTTGGTTGGAGCTGGATTGACATCCAGACAAGATGAACCGGATGAGAGCACGATAAGGTTCGTCTCATCCGGCAGAGGATGAACGGGAGGAGCCTGAGCACCGAATGCACCGCCAACCTTCTTAGCTTCTTCCGCGTCCATAAGCTGCTGTTTCTTTGAACCGGCATCTGAAGCCACCGACTTTAAGCTGTCAGAGCAAGACAATTGCTCTTCATCCTTGGCAAGCACATTCCATAGGTCTATCGTTTTGTCAACAACAGTGGGAAGCTTGCTCTTGAATGCAGAGGTTAGAAGTGGTTCTATTTGATCAAACTCGTCTTTTGTCAGTTGTCCTCTCCCTGCAAGATCGGTAGTTATTCGAATCCAAATATGAATGAGCTGTTACAAGTTAGTCCAATTGCATAATAGTAGGTTGCTGTTGGGGGATATGTTCTTACAGCCTTTGAGAGCGGTGTCTCTTCGTCATGTTCATAGCATGACTTATCGTCCTCAATCCATAAACATAGACTAGTCTGGACATTCGAAAAGGCCTTGACACCCAGTTGAGAGAAACATCGGACCAAAAAGCTTTCAACGCTCTCAATCAAAGGTATAATCTCAGTCTTGGAATCGAAAAGGGAAATCTTGGTGTAAAAAGTTTCTAGAGCCTTATTACCGAGTTTGTAAAGGTGGTCGAATGGATCTAGTGAACTTGGTCGCGCGGCCGTGATAGAAGTTCCCCATAACCGCTGTCGAGCAGTATTCAGAGCAGTCCGGTCTCGTGGAAGCTTGGCAACGTCGAAAAGCGTGCGGATTGCTCGGAGAGAAGTTGCAGGTGGGGGACTCGTGCTGCTATTTTCAAGACAGTCGAGTAGGGCCTTCGCCAGGGGTTCGATAACGACGAGAGCACGCCCAGCATCACCAAGTTGCTGGACTACAGATTCAGAGAGTCGCTCAAATAGCGAGAACCATCGATCCGACGGAAGTTGGGGGTATCCGACGAGTCCGCGTTCAAGCAGAGAAGTGACGTCTCGATACTTCGGTCCCAGCAATTTACTGCTGCCCACCAAGTTGGATGTAGACTCGTTATCGTCTAGAGATAGAGATATATTCTGTGCAGCTAACAGCCACGGTCCATACGGAGATGGTGACTCTCTAGGCAACAGTTGTAGGAGTTCGTGTACTAGCTCCAAGCGGGCTTTTGTTGCTTTGCCGTGAAAGAAGGGTTCAAACACGCAAAGGAAAAAGTCAGACAACTCATCGTCATCAGCACCTCCTAGAGGGACAGAAGAGAGCATGGAGAAGAGGTGATGTAAGGGGGTCCGGACGATTCCCGGAGAACTTGATCGACTCTGATTGTGAGATGGTGTTGCAATGGATTCAAAAGTGTTGCCCACTGTCATGGCAAGCTTCTTTTCCGTAAAGGGAAGCATGCCGAGTGCCTTGACGAGGATATCAATAAAGTTCTTGACGCTTGACAGAAACGCTGGGGCGTGTACACTGCCCCCGGAAGGTATTCCCTTTTGCCACACCTTGGACAGCAGGCCGAAGGCGTATGCAAAAAAATTGGCGGTTTCTTCTGAAACTTTGATATCTTTCGCTGATGCTGCGGCGACTGATCCGACCAAGGCTTGCCATAAGCGAAATACCAAAGAGTCCTTATTGGCCAAGTCAATGAACTTCTTCTCCAAAATAGGACCAACCATTCGAAACACTTTGTCGCAGTTTCGCCTCACCCATTTCGAGTCCAAAGGTGGGAGCTCATCTGGGTTTGCCGGCGGTGTCTCCATGATACGATCCTGTCTCCACATGCGAGGTGTAGCCACATCCATGAGATTCGTCAAGATACGACCAGCTTGTAGAAGACAATCCCCTGGAATCTCGGGCTTGCCATCTAGACTGATGAGCTGTGATAAAACAGGCTCCACTGCTACGTCCCATATAGAATCAGGAGAGAACTTATCGTTCCCTGGGGCGAATGCATAATAGTAGAGATTGCAAATGCCACCGATAACTGTCCTTTGAAGTTTCACGGCTTCTTCCAACTGTCTAGGATTTGCCTTTCTTCGTAGTTGACTGAGAAGAGGCTGGCAGAGGGTCCCTAGAATTTTCGGTGTGGTTTTGCTATCGGCCAAGGTAAGGTAGATGTACCGATTCCAAGCAAAGTTTGCCTCCTGCTTTGTGGAAGCATCTGCCATATTGAAGGCAGACTGGGCAAGAGTTAGCCAAGGGCCATAGTACTGCCATCTCTCCAGCGGGCACCGCATGAAAAGAATGATGGCACTCCATATCTGCGGGACAGCTGAAGCACTTGCTCTGTCCTTGAGCATTTCCTGTAGCCTGTGGATGTAAAACTCGATATATGTTTGATCGTCATTCGTCGTTTGAAATATTTCACTGGTTTTTCGCAGAAGTTGCTTCTCAGACCGGAGGGCAAACCCAGCTTCGGTTGCAAGGCTGATTGCCTGAGCGCGAATATCTTTGACGGTACTCAGCATATCCGAGAGCATGTCCTTGAGCCAGTTTGAATGAGTAGCCATATGCAAGCGTGCCTGTTTGACGAGGCGCTTATATATGTGTATTCGACTCATGACAATACTCTTGCCTTTGAGGTGGCCCTCTATTTGATGCAGCGCTGTTACCAATCGTCCCACCCGGTCAGATGTCATCACCTTGGGGGAAAAGTTTTGAAAGGCAACGACTTGCATCAGATGCCGTACAACATCCTTGGGGGTGCTGACATCCTCAAACGCACGAACAGAGTGGTCGACGATGAATATTCCAAAATCGGAGGTGAGAGTCGAAGCAATTGCAGGAAAGTGAAGAAAGGTGGCGAGAAGTGTCAGGGCATGGTTGATTAGGGAGGAATCGAGAGCTCCGGTGTCGTTTTTAGATGTGATGTCGCGCTGAATGAATTGCATGAATAGGCTCATTTTGTCTTGCAAAGCAACTCGATCGGGGAGATTATTCGAGGCCTTCAATGCCCTAGAGAGCACCATGTATGCATCGAGTTTCGAGTCTCGGTCGGAGCCAGCCAGCTGCTTTATCGTTGAGTCCAACATTTCGATGATGTTGGGCTGGCCAACGACCAGATCAAAGTCACCACCAGACGATAGTGTGCGTGGGTTCGGAGAAGGGGATGGTTTGAGAATGCCCTTGACAGGTTTCGATGTGGGCGAAGGAACGGAGAGCGGAGACGACCTGTGAAGCTTTTCGATTGAACGGTAGTCAATTGGATCCTTGTACTCGGTATGTGCTGACCAGACAACCGTCTTCCTTGCCCGGCTTGACATCAACTTGGAGTCGGGCACATCGGTCGAGGTTGGCGTGTTGGCGGCTGGCGGAGTCTGAAGACTGTCCTGGGGGTCAGACGGAGAAGCGCGGGTGAGGATGGTTTTGACCGACAAATCACTGTCCTTTCCTGTTTCCCGTGGAGGCGTCGGAGGTCGTGGCAGCAGCGATTCGAGGTTTGATGCTGGAGCCGGAGCTGGTGAAGATGCCATGGCTGCGATGCAGCGTTCGGCGATCTAGACAGCAGTGAATCTGCCACAAGAGAAGCGCGGCCCGCTCGACATTGAGATCTCGTAGACGCTATTTCGAGGAGGTGAAGCCAGGCTGGAACTCGACAGGGGATGCAGAAAAAGTCGTCAAAAAGGCCGTCCGCCTGCCATCACGGCCAAGTTCGTTGCGATGAGCTGGGAGGAGGTACGGAGTGACACGGCCCATAATTTTTGCCGAAATCAATTAAGCAAAACGCGATCACGCTTCGACACGCGTTTTAGCGCTGCCCCCACTATAACTTAGCAGTGGCCGCTGCACATAGCGCTCAACTGCGCTGGGGCTAATGACCTGGGCTCTCAAATTTGTCTTACGGGTACAAGCGGTTTGGTGTCTCGTTGGAGCCTGTGGCATGTACCTGACAGCCCATCCAGGGGCTGCAAGCAAGAGCTCCAGCGTCGCCTATCGCCAATCTCCGCAATTCCATTGCCACCGACGGAGCCGCTGATTCATCGCCACGGCCAATCGTGGCACAAAGAAGAGAGCTGTCCAGTTCTATTCGATGGGATGAGATGCAAAAATCAGAAGTACAGCCAATATTGGGCTTGTTAATCTGCTGAAACCCTGGCTGTTCCGCAAATTTATATGTCAGTCATCTCATGACGGCATGCCGGCTTCAATAATCAGGCACCGTCCCATCTTATTAATCTCATTCATAGCCCTTGCGCCCCGGCTCTCATGACTTTTCCCGACAATCGTCAGACCTTTATCATCGTTGCTTCACCAGCAGCATCTTTTCTTCTTCCCTCCTCCAACTCCTAATCGCAGCTTACTCACCTCTCATCCCCTAATACGCCAATACGAAACAGCTGTGCTCCGGTGGCGACCAGTCAGAATCCGATTCTATAGCTAGCAGCGGGCGAATCATTTGACCTTTTCTTTTGTTCTTTCAAATTCGTCGACAATTTTTTACGCGCAATCCGACCCGTCCCAACTTCTCTCCCTTTCATGTTCTCTCAGCATCTTTAATCTAACTCATTTTTCGCCATGCCTGGTATCCAACTGGGCACGGCAACCGGCCCTGGTGAGTTCATTTAGCAGCCGCGGAATACTCAGGACATACGTTGTAGCTAACCTTAGGTACCCAGCAAAACTCAAGGCAGTGACTGAGCTGGTCAATAAGCTCACTGAGGATCTCGATAAGGTCTCACTTCTCCCCAAAGGTTTGTCAATATCATCATTCGTTGGTGATTTGTAAAGGTCTCCTATTGATTGTCCTTCAGACCGAGATGATGCCCTGGAAGAGCTGAAGATCTATGGGCGAGACCCCCGAAACGCTGATCCTATCTTTACCAAAGATGTAAGTAGTTGAGAAGTACGAGTTGCTTTACACCAGAGATCAGGCTAACATTTGCAAGGGCATCTCTATGCTTTTGCGGCATGGATTCGACAGCTCGTCTGGTGACACAAACCGAGCTGCCTTGAGAGTTTTGGCTAACTCGATGCTGCTGAAACCTGAAACAAGGCGGATGCTCGTAGACCAAGGATTCGCCATAAAAGCCTGTGAGGGGCTCAAAACTGACAATTGGGATAACGAGTTTCTCACGTCACGAGTTTTGCTGCTTTCCACTTATGGCACCAAGGAGCATCTGGTTAACCTGATTACCGAACACGACCTCGCCGAAAATATCACGGAGAATCTCAGCCGGCATGCCAAACTTGCAGCTATCAAGCCTGTTCAGCCGCAGGCCATGGAGGATATGGCGCTCGCCGAGATTCTCAAACTATTGTTTAATGTCACTCACTTTTGTAAAGATCAAGCCTCTCGGTTTAGCCCAGCGGTGCCGCATATTGTCGAGTTATTGTGGAAACAAGACATTCCAACATCTAAGCCGTTGGAGCCTCCTTTCGGACCATTGGTCAACGCTCTGATCAATCTTGATCTATCGACGGCCGCAAACCAAGCAGCCATCTTCCCAAGCTCGGAATCCAACAAAGTCGCCGCTAGATTGATATCTCTCCTTGACTCGGCAATGGCAAATTACGGTGATAATGACCTTGATGTCACCGTCACCCCTCTAATCAGCACGATGCTCAAGGTCCATGAGAGTGCACCCGATTCAGTGCGCCAATATATCAGCGGCAAGCTACTGCCAACCGCAGAGGACCGGAAATCAGTTCTTGGGAAAGGCAAGACGCTATCTTCAAGATTACTGAAGAACTCGACCAACCCGATGGCTCCCGCCTTTCGAGATGCCGTCTCCCACCTCCTCTTCCAATTGTCAGACAAAGATGCATCGAAATTCGTGGAGAATGTAGGGTATGGGTTTGCTTCTGGCTTTTTATTCCAGAATAACGTACCGATCCCCGCAAGTGCTTCAACGACGTTCAATGCTGGCGACTCTACAGGCGCTCAAAGGCTTGTGAATCCCATTACGGGACAATTCGTGGATCAAGAAAGGGCTTCGGAGATGCCACCAATGACTGAAGATGAGCAGCTACGCGAGGCAGAGAGGTTATTTGTGCTCTTTGAACGGTAAGGTCTCTCATCCACACAATTTCAGTGAGTAACTAACATTTGGCTATTAGACTTAGGAGTAACGGCATCATAGATGTCGAAAATCCCGTCGCACAGGCAGTGCGAGAAGGCAGATTCCGTGATCTTGGTGATGATGAGGTGGAAGAGCTTGACTGAGCTCACCACACATCATGCAATGTACATGTACCCAGTTATTTACGGTTGCATACCCATCTTTCAGGGCATAGCATTGAAGTCTTAGATCTTTGCAAGCGGCAGGGTTTGGTTATACCCACTTAGATGAGCGGACATTTAATACATAGTATGTAGTAGCATGAAGAAGGCTGATGTACCATTTTTTCACTTCTAGATCGAGAGAAGAGTGACAGCTAAGATATCTTGGAATTGACTTGCGGTGATTAGATACATGTATTTTCAAGTCTATCTGCAATTAACCAACAGTTTTACGTTCAGGTGCCTTATGTCTGTCTGCCTAGGGATTGCTGCAAGGAGGCGCTACTATACCCGACAACCCCGGCGACAATACTATGTATGCCATTGCAAGATGCATAGGTAATACATTTTATCTATTTTTATTTTAATTATGATTTTTTAATAGTTATCAGCTTCTTTTTTCCTCTATAGCATTAAAGTTGGCTCTCAAAAATATAATATCGAGAATTACCACATGACCACATACTTCAGATGAAATGACATCCATTCCTCTAAGCTGCACCTCATAGAAACCATCCATGAACACAAAGGCGCCCGACGCGTTTTCTTCTCCTTCACCTCTTGCAGGTGTTTCCCATCGCGTTTGCCCTAAAGTTTAATCAACCAGGTCGCGTTCATTTGAGCATTTTAAAGACTCAGCAACTATGCCCCGGTTATTTGACGATGTTGAAAGCGCGGAAGTGAGCGAACTCATGTCTCAGTAAGAAGCGCGAGATTCTGGTTTGGCAATCGCGTGTTGAATCTAATTCCTGGGTAGAATGCTTGAAGAGGCTGGACTGGTCTCGGCCAGTAACGAGATGCCACCACCGGATCTTCCCCACTCACCGGAAGATGTTCAGCTTTCATCAGCTGAACGTTTCGCTTCACTGGTTCATTCTCCGGTTTCACCGGCCTTCAAATCAGCTAGATCTTCGACGCGATCTTCACTGGCCAGACAGCTTAATGGCGCAGGAGACACGGCAAAGAGTCCAGCGCAACCCAAGGACGCCAAAGAAGGTGAAAACGGTGAAGTGATCTCATCAACCCCTGCTACACCAAGACAGTCGTCCAGACGTCAAGCCAAGCCTGCTCGCAAGGCCGCATCTCCCGTGAAGCGAGAGCGCGCAAAGAGAAGCGTCGACGTGAAAAGCGCGATTCGAAAATCTGGACGGCCGGCCAGGGCACAGCCAACCAGGGCACAGCCAGCCAGAGCACAGCCAGCCAGAGCACAGAGAGCAAAGGCTCAACCAGCAAAGACACAACCAGCCAAGGCTCAACCAGCAAAGCGCAGAGGCAGGCCCGCCGGGAAAGCCAAGGAATCCGAGGCCACCGGCAATACTAAAGGGGGACGGAAAGAGTGGGAGGTGGAGAAAATCGTCGACTCCAGAATTGAAGAGGAAACTCTGGAGCACTACTTCAGGGTCAAGTGGAAGGGCTTCAGCGACAAGGACAACACGTGGGAGCCAAAGAAGAATCTGGCCAATTGCAAAGGTCTAGTTGAGGCCTATGAGAAGAAAGCTGAGAAGAAAGCAGGGAAGAAATGAGGGCGGCGTGCTAGTTGGCTTTTTTTTTTCTGAGCGTCAAGAGGTGGCGATGCCTCTGAGCGAATGTATATAGTGGTTTTCCAATATTTGGCGTCTTTTCCCGCTTTAGGGTAAGAGATATCATATGGGTATGGACGAGGACATGAGGTTCAATGATCTTTTCCTAGGGATGGCTAGCAATCGAATTTTCACTTCATCGGCAAATATTCAATGCTCGCGGACTAGGAAGCGTCGATATTTCGACTTTACATAATGAAATTTCAATCCTACGCAGCAGCAAAGAGACAAAGTAATGCTATGACCATTAGAACGGACAATGAATGAACGGCCTGTAAACTGCATGGATCACTGTTTGTTTACTTTTTTTTTTTCATTACTTGCGCCTGCTCCATTCACAAGCTGAATTAGCATTGCGTTCTTTCAACCAATTAGCTTGCGACCTTAGCTCAGCTGGGAGAGCGTCAGACTGAAGCTCCAACTTCAATCTCTTGACATCTGAAGGTCGTGTGTTCGATCCACACAGGTCGCATGGCATTTATTTTTGGATGTTTGAGAAATTGTCCTCTTTCTTGAGAAATCTATCTATTGTTTTAAATAAATTCTCTTCTTTTTTGCAATTGCTTTCTTTCTCTCTTTTTGTCTGTTTGTTTTGTGAGTAGTTTGGTGTTCATGTGTATAACATGCAGGAAATGGAGGGGCTGTTGGTTCGTTGACTGAAGTCCTGTCTGTAGCAAACCCAATAACCACATAACCAGCAATGAACGACCTGGCAGGTTAATTTGGCCGTAAACAAAGAAAATAATCTCTAAGTTATCAAGGCATGACTAACTAACCAATATCACTGTTGCTGCGAAAGAGGATTAGAATTAAAGAAAGACCTTTTGTTGGCAAGAATGACTCGAGTAAGCCCGAAGTCGGCAACATTTACAAGGGCCATATCGCAACAAACATTGACTCACTGACTTCTTCGTCTTATTTTTCAACGACTCCATTTCCTTCAAGATACTAAACAGTAATAGTGCATTCTATTTTGTATTTTACTCATCATGTACATTTGTAAACGGTGCTGCATACACAGCGCGAGTATGGCACATATCTCTCTGCAGTCTGTAGTTGCATACATTCCACCTAACACCTCATTTTTAGACCTATTATTGCCCCTCGTTTATGTACGCCGGCGTTAGTGCACTCTAGGCTCGGCAAGCCTACCGAGGAGGCCGAATGAGTGAATGTTCATGCTTGTTTTCGCTTCCTTGCTCTCTGATCAAGTCGGGCTAGCTTGTGGAGATGCATCCCTGGCTCGGGGTGCTTGACAGCAACGTGTCTGATGGAATCTGCGAATCATCTACTCGCGCATATTTCTGTTGGTCTGTTCCCTGATATACGAGTACATGGGTAAACAAGTGTGCCCAGACGGGGAAGATCGGCCAAGTACCTGTCATTCGCATGTCACGATGTAAAGGAACACCATGATTGTTGTTTGGTTGCCATCTAGTAGTGTATTACTTTTATCCGTCATATCTATATCGCTAAATCATAAACTATGCAGACGCTTGGCTTCCAAAGTGCAATATGCGAATATGGCTATCTCCAAAACCGTCCCCATGCTCCTTTAGGCATTCGGCGTTTGCGCAGCATATCCATAGAGGAGCTCCATCACTTTCGTATTAGGTTCCTCCTCCTCCCATTTCTTGACCAGCTTAAAGCCAAGTTTGCCCAATACATTCTGACTGGGCCCGTTGCTATCTAGCGTGACCGCAGTAATCCGCTCTGGCTGTCGCTCACTCTCGCCCTCAACGGTGCTCTTCTCCACCTTGATCTCGACCTCTTCTCGGGGAAGTGCCCAGTACGCCTTGAGAACGGCGCTCATGACTTCAGTAGCGATGCCCTTGCCCCAGAACTCGGATCGAAACATGTAGCCGACGACGGGCCAGCCGAGCTCTCCCACCCGCATGTGAGAGCCTCCTGTGCCAATCATCTCGCCGGTCTCTGCCCAGCAGATGGCGAACTCGTAAGCTGATTCGCCATCGGTGCCCGGTAGCCTGTCTGCGAGGACCTTTTCGGTTTGTGCTAGGTCTGTGTCGGGCTTGCCCTGTGATGTCCACTTCATGACTTCGGGCTGTATGCGGAGGAGGTGAAAGTCATTGAGGTCTGTTGCGGCGTATGGCCGGAGGATGAGGCGCTCAGTTCGGATGGGTTCCCGCTCTGACATGGGAGGATAGGGTTTCGGTAGAGTTGTTTTGACCGTCACCCATTCTAGTTCTGTAGCGCCGTTGCTTTGTGCCATTGTGTAGAAGTTTCTGTGGTATCGACGGAGTAGTGATGTGGTGTAAATGCTGCAAGTTTGACAAACGCCAATCGAAAGACTCTAAGAAGACTTGAGCTTAGACTGTATAAGACAGATAGTATGAGTAGTGAATTTAAGAATAAAACAAAAGAAGGTTTAGGGCCAGTTTAAGTATTCAAAGAAAGTGCAACTTTTTCTGTCATCAAGATGCAGACAGCCTCGTTTTTGTTTGGCGTGAGTCATACCGGCTTGATACCGGATTGCTAGCTGAGAGTGGTATCATTCTCCATCGTGTGGCATATAACTTTTAATACAATTTTTTTCTCCAGTGGTTTGGGCCGTTTGTAGACGGACTTTTTGATTAGTATTTTAGTAGGTACTTCTTGGCTGTCGCCTCAAATAGGTTGGTCGGCCGAAACTTGTACGGCCGGGTCCGCGCCAGCACGGCGAGCCCGATTAGGAATGATTCGTGCGAACTTTTTTGAGTTGTCTAAATTCAGAAAACGAGAGAGAACGAAGTAAGAGAAGTTTACACACGAGAGTTGACTGTTGGTTAGAGAAGGATTAAGAGTTAGCTGTCATTTGTAAGAGAAGAGATAAGCTGTCACTTGAACTCAACACAGAAATGTGTTACGCCTAGTCCATGCACTCGAAACAAGAGAAAACTTGGGACGCTTCGTTGAAAGTCAATTGTTTTGTATTGTGCAGCCTGAACTCGATAATTGGAATTGCCGAGCTCCCACCTGCTTTTTTCCCCGTCGAATCATCACCTCGACACCAATTCACGTTTCAGTTGAATCGGTGGTCGCCTCCCCATCCATGAACACGGGACGCTGTACAAAAAACATAGAGACATTCACATTTCTTGCGTCATAAAATCTACTCCGTGTTCAGAATTTTTTGGTTCATTCAATGCTCTTCTTTAAACGAGCAAATGCAGTGATATTTCCATGATCCGTTGTAAACACCCGCAGAACCTAGCCCAACCGTCCTCAAAACCAATAACATTCTTAAGCGAAAGTGGATGGTCGCTTCGCGCTGAACAGCTTCTGGGTGCTGGTCTTGGTGATGCGGTGGGGGAGAGGGAACTTCAGGTTCTTGGAAACCAGCTGCTTGATGTAGGGGCGCTTGATGTCGGCAGTCTTCTCGATCTCAACAACACGGAGGATCTGGGTAGCTTGTCAGTAATCATGTGGCGGCATCTATACCAGATCTGTGTTCGACATACGTGGATGGACCTGAAACGGGCACGGTGGCGGGCAGCCATGTCAGAGTACAGGGACTCGACGGCATCGGTTCTGGTCAGCTCTCTGTACTCCTTGTACATGTTGTGAGTGCCAGAGCGAGAGTCGTATCGCAGCCAGATACCGAAGTTCTTGACCTTCTCGGGGTGCTTCTCGTGGATCTAGAATTTCCTCGCCGTCAGTCGCTATTCCGTCTGTGGACTTTTTCGTTCTGGGAAAACCACATACCGCCTTGATGCTGACGATCTCACCGGTGGCCTTCTTGACCTTCTTGAGACCACGCAAGAAGTACCAGTAACGGGACTTGGCGACCGTCTCGTTAGGGGCGAAGATGGTCATCCGGTACATGGCCGGGGTAGGGTTGGCCTCGGTGGGCAAGTGGCGGCCAATGACCTCGTACTCCTGAAGACGACCTGATTGCATCTTGTTAGTATCCAAGGCCATAGAGATTTGTGAGAAGTGAGTTCCGTCGAATGCGCGCTGCCGGTAGTCTCGTGCCAAATTTGCCGGTTTTCCTCAGGGTCGTCGAGTCTCGATTTGAAGAAATCTTCCATAGCAAAACTCCTTGCTCTTCGTAGACGTAATACGATGGCTGTCAAATCCAGTCCCCCCTCTTCCAGGCATCGCATCGTCAATTTTCAATCGATTGGTTGAATCGAGATCCCAGTGCGGCGTATGGTGATTTTGTTGATTTTTACGGCGAAATTCGACGGCACCATGTCCTCCCAACAACGCGCATTCTCGGAAAGGTGAACTGCTGGAAGGATATTCTTACCCATCTGGACGATCGTTAGTATGTACAATATCTTACAAGATAATCTTCCGACTCACTGTGACTGTTCGACAAATCGCGAAATTTGAAGATTGTCAAGTTAGAGGTGATGCAGCGATAATTTTTGTGTGCGGGTGAGTGGGGAGGGTTGAGCACCAAACTTGTCGCAGGGCTTTAACCTCCACAGCGATTGGCTGAGAATAGATCCACCGCGCCAGAAGAGTTCGCCAATGCATCACGTGAAAAGTCACACGTAGATTCTGCTTACCTCAGCTGCTATTGCAGCTAGTAGGTACGTACCTTGATGCCTTTACCTGAGATGGGTGGTAAGGCGTCGGAGCTTCCCTTGTGGTATGGATAGACGTTCTTAGCTATATCAACCACTTCCACTTATAGAGTGCACCATCTCAACCAGACCAGAATTGTCTTACCTCAGACGGAATCAGTTTCCTCATTTACTCGACGGGAACTGAGAGCGAATCAGCATTTAACCAATCACGCCTATTTCAGGCTTTCATCCCCATCGACATGGACGAGCTATTCAAGGGCTTCGCCAGAGCTCATGCAGAGCAGAATGGATACCTGCTCGCAGCAACGCTCTCACCGATATCCCCACCAGAGAACCCCCAGCGACTGAGGTCAATCTTAAAGAGCAGCAATTCGTCTCGCATCAAAGGTGACATCAAACACTTGATCAAATCAAACTCATCTCACCAGCGAGGTCTGGATCATGAGGAGATCAAAGGCTGGGTCGAAGTGTATGCTGCGTATTGGAATGCTGTTGGAGACATTGTTGCAGGAGAGGATGGCAAGGTACATAACACGATGCAAGATATTGAGGATTGGGTGCCTGGCTGCTAACGTTGGAACAGTCAACGTGGACCAAAGTCTATGAATCATGGAAGGAATTAACATCCATATTGATTCGGGGGTATAATAACTTTGGGTTCGAAGCGTGGACGATTCCGTGTCTGTACATGATTGGCAAATACTTGAGATTATTCGCCATCAAATCTGATGCGGAGCGTAGCCGCAACCTCGGCGACAACTCTGGAGGAGCCTCTCTTATGCAGGATGACTTTGATCCAGAGACCGAAAAACAAGGCCAACTGAGAGATTGCGAGCAGCACCTGAAAAGAATATTCACACTTTGTCTCAATGACAGGTTAGTGACCTGCTTCAACCCCGGTTTAGGTGATTCTAACACTCAGGTTTAGAGCGCCATTAGAGGAATCCAGGAAATGGGGCATCTACTTCATCATCAACCTATTGTTCAAAACATACTTTAAGCTGAACTCGGCCTCGCTCTCACGAACAATTTTAAAGACGTTGAGCGCATACAGAGGAGACATGCCACCATTGTCAGCGTTTCCCAAGTCGCAAAGGGTCACCTTCAAGTTTTATGAGGGTGTTTTATTTTTCCTTGAGGAGAATTATGTCGAGGTGAGAAGACATCCTCAATCATGAGGCGTTTCGCGCAGCTAACCGTATCATTCAAGGCCGAGAAACATCTTGTCGAAGCATGGGAGCTCTGCAACAAGGATGCACTGCCAAATTTGGAGTATGTTGAAATATTCCATCGCTCAACCGATACGGTACTAATAGTTTATAGGCGCATCCTTACGTATCTCATCCCATGTCGCCTCCTCACTACCCACGTATTGCCCACAAAAGCACTTCTAGAGCCATTTCCGCGCCTACAAAAGCTCTTCCTCTCCTTAGCCCAATGCATCAGAAGCGGTGACCTCCGTGCCTTTGACCTCGCGCTACAAGAAGGTGAAGATGAGTTTGTCAAGAGGCGCATTTATCTGACGCTTGAACGTGGTCGTGACATTGCCTTGCGCAACCTGTTACGCAAGGTCTTTATTGCGGGAGGGTTCGACGAGCTCAAAGAGGGAGAAACCACTCCAGTACGCCGCACACGAGTACCTGTGGCAGAGTTCCGCGCAGCCATTTGTATGGGGAGCGGTGGAGAATTGGTTGACACTGATGAAGTCGAATGCTTAATAGCAAACATGATCTATAAGGTATGTTTCACTGACTCCGGATGTCAATCGCGGATGTCAATCGCGGATGCCTTTTTTTCCATTATCCAAACTTCGCTTCATGAGAGCCTCGGTGCTAACGTCAATAACTAGGATCTGATGAAAGGCTACATTGCCCGCGAACGAGGCATCGTAGTGTTATCCAAGAAAGGCGCTTTCCCAGGCACAGGCGTCTAAATGAGACGGAGGTGGTATCAGATGATCATAGTCGTTTAATGAAACTCAGAATCATTCTAGCCTCGTCGCTTCCATACGCGAGAGGCATCCCGCAGCCTATAGTTCGAGAAGGTTTGAGTGCGCATACATGTTTTGCTGCCCACCACATGTAGCCATACCCACACCCGAATTATTACTGCACGCATAGCATATTAGATAGCCAAGATATCCGTGAATACGGCCTTTTCCTAGTGGCTGCTTCATCCAACAGCCTCGCCGCTTGGTTGGCTCTCTAAGGCTCTTGCGTGCACATGTACACCTCTGCTGCTACCACACCTGTGTTTGCCTGAGTATTTTTGCATTAAGCTAATGACTCATTGCCCGGAAGGTTTAGGGATCTGACTAGGATGTTCGGAAGATGTGCGGCTCCTCTAGGGGGATGAAGAACGAATGAGACCATGGCACATTATGCGATATATCATCACTTCACTTTATAGTTCTTTGCCAAATCCAAGGAGAATATTTTTAATCTAGCAACTGAGAGAATTTGAGTGCGAGATTCTGCAAAACAAAAGAAGTATCCCACTTCCATACAAGCTCAGTGTATAGCTCTAAACAACGAATACAGCGACTCTTGTGAGCCTCAATCCTTTTAATAGATATGAGCTAGCCCTTATAGTTCAATCTCAGCTCGTTCGTGATCCCCCATTCATAAATACCAAATCATCGTAAATTCAGATCGTGCCATAAATCTTCAAGTGTCGACAAAGAAGATGAAACAAACAAACCGCAGGGTGTGGCGGCTGACAAAAAGCAGAGACATAATGATACAATAGATGACGTGGGGGAATAACCATGAAAAAGTTAACTGCATAAAGAAAACATGATTCCATAAAAGCGCCGCGATTGTTTGTTTTTGTTATCGGGCTGGTGTGGTCTTTTTGGTGGTTGACATAGGAAAAGAAATTAGCTCTTATAGAGATGAGCCTAAGACATTACATGTGGCGGGTAGATCGTGGGGTATTTCTTCTTGATTGTCAATCACGTAGCAATTAAGAAATATAACAGATAAGAAAGACCTACTGTGTAGATGAAATATCATCGACGTGGTTGCAGAGAGCCACAAAGAGGTCAAAGAAGAGCGGAGTGCCTCCATTGAACATTTCGAGTTGCATTGTGCCACTTCGCTTGAAGGTGCTACGAGATCGAATGATTAGAGCCAAGTAATGGGCTCGCAGCTTTGAGTCGCTGTCAGGGGTGTTGGCATATGCATATCGTGCGGAGGCCAAGATGGTGCTGCACTGAATGCCTGATTCTGTTTTTACGTCAGGAATAGGACAGGATGAGCATGGTGCAAAAAAACTTACGAAGACCTTGCTTCCGCAGAGCCAGTTTCTTCAACTCATCTAGGCCATACCTTTCGGCAGCACAGTAGATGACAGTGTCCTTGAGCAGGTCACCGTCAACGCCACGATGGTAGACTGTGCTTTCTGCGGATCTTTTATCGTCGTCATTACCGATGGCCTCTAGTTCAAAGGAATCTCGCCGCTTGTTGTGCACCAAGCGGGGATAGTAGTCCCCTTTGTACATGTACTCCAGCACCGAGCTGAAAATCTCGGGCTCTTCGTCTGGAAGAGAGATTCTCTTGGCAGAGGGGTCGGTGTAGAGGTTTCGCAGGGCATTGTCAAAAAAGGGGCTCGAAGAGAGGACGTTTTCGTGAGCAGCGAAAAGTCTCTGTTCGGCACCGACAACGAGGGTTACAATAGAAGAGCTCAGATTGCTAGTGGTGGCCGCGTTAGTTGACACTCTTTGTATTGCACGATGGATAACTTACCTTGTCATGATGGTGTCCTCACTTGCGGACGAAGCCGTAGCTGGTCTTCTATGGCGAGATTCATGGCGCTTTTTAGTAATGCCACTGTCCTTGCTAAAAGAAGAGTTGGATTTGGACACTTTATGGCCCTTGGAAAAGCTCCGGCTGGAGGTTTCGAAGCGCCTGGAGTACATTGTGGACCCGGTCGGAGACGGTGTGATTAAAAGGATTAATTAAAGAAAGACGCAATTGTCATTAAACGGCAGATGCAATCGAACGTGCAATCTGCCCATAACCACAAAGTGTGAAAGAGAGGAAAGTCCGGAATGAATCGACCACACCGTAAAATCGATTCACTTACCTAAGGCACCGAGCCGGACGATGCTGAAATTTTTGCATAAAGCGAGGTGGACGCCATGGTTTTATACGACACCGGACCCAAGCCCATAGGAGGCGTTGCCTGCCTACAGACACCCCCCGGATCCGTTAGTGAGGCGGCCTAGGCAGGGTTGGTGATAATGAGATGACACAACGCGTCCACTCGGTTAATTTCGCGTCTAGTCCTGTACAGTAATAATCACAGTGTGATACTGTGAACGCCAAAAGATTGCGAAAGCACGTGATGCTAGGCGGCACTTGTATCGACCATTGTGAGAGGCCAAGGCGGATTCGCAGCCCGATGACCAAAGATCCTTGCTGAGTTTGTCGAGTCAGAGCAAAGAAGGGCTGAGAAAAGGGGGGGCAGGTCTCGGGCGTTTCAACAAGTTTGATGGTGGCTGCAGTGGGACAGACTTAAGAGCCTGTTCTGAGCCGTGCGGTGCCTGGAGCCGTGCAAGGCATCCATACACCAGCCTGCAGGAATGCGCGATAGTGCATCAAGACGATGGGGCACGCGGAATCAAAAGTTTTGGGGTTCGGGCTGCTGGAAACTTCAGACGAGAGGAATGTGAGAATCTCGGAGTCAATTGAAGCCAATTACATCAAGGCTTTGTCACCGACCATGGTTGAAGCAGTCCTGATGCCTTGGACGCTCTATCTAATTCTCACGACAGCAAGTGTCTCACAACGGACGGCCTGCAACAAGCCTCACGCTTGGGCCGTGCTTTTTGCCAGTGGATCATGGATAGATTGCATTGCAAGGTACAGGCCTTGTTGCATCTGAGTTTCTGGTAAGCTACTGCACCAGCTAAGGCCGGTACGAGGATCCCGTGTGTGTGTGTTGGGCGCAGACTTGGCCATGACTGGAAGTAGGAGCCGTAGCACAGCTGATCTGACCAAACTCTCAAGTATAAGATTCGGGTCCGGTGTTCACGCTCAGGTTTTGCTTTTTGCCAGCCCGGGCAGACATTGCGCCTGATCGGCAGAGAGTTCCTGCGCCCGCGAGACCGCCGAGGCAATAGACTGTGCAATGATGTGTTTGCCATGTCTCCTTACCATCACATCGTTATGGAGCGCTCCGCGAACGGTGTGCCATTCCGCATGTAATTGGACGTCCTGGCACCGCCGATAAAGGATGTCGCCGTGATCAGAGGGCACCAATTCGTCCTTGCCCCCCTCTACTATGTAGACCCCTGGTTTTTGGCCCTTCGCAGCTATCAGCTCCAAGTTTGCCCAGCTGTCGAGGTGGTTGCGCAAGAACGGCCATAGATATCGATATGGCAGCCACTTTTGCGGATACAGCGCCGTGAGCATCGCTCGGGTATTTGTGAACGGCGTCTCTAACACCAAGGCATTGATCGGCAGATTGCCAGCATCTTGGGTCTTGGCTGCTAGGTTGGTTGCGAAGCCGCATCCGATGCTCTGACCCCAAAGGATAGTGACTGGTGCCACCTGTGTCTCTTTATGTTTCTCGTGATGAAGCTTTGACACCCATCGAAGAGCCGCTTCAGAATCCAAGTCGATACCTTTCTCAGAAGGCCGATCGTGAGACGTCCAATATCCCCTGTAGCTGAGACAAATCATGGTGTAGTGAACTTGTCCCTTGGTCTCTGCTTTCAGCTGGCGTAGGATGCCTGAGAGATCTGGCAGTCGAGGGGGAAGAGATGAAGCGTTCCCTATACCTCCACTCAGCCAATTGAAATAGTTTTAAACGGAAATCGATTAGCATACCTTGGAAATAGAGGATGTAGACTGGTGTTTTTGGTCCTTTGGATGAGCTACCACGCTCGTCGCCACAAGATATCTCACTTATACAAAGAGCAATTTCTGTGCCATCCAGGGACTTGATTCTATCCTCCTTCCATTCGACACCTCCACACTGACGAGAAAACTCGGAGATCGTCATACTTCGGGCATTTGGTGGGAGAAAGGGATTGTATATGATGGCATTCTGAAATAAGACAAGCATGATGCATTTGTAGCACCAAAGGGCAAGAAAGAGTCCGGTGAAGATGAGAGGCGGCATCAAGACTTGGCCGAGGTGGATTTGCCTCTTGACAATGCCACACCCATGCTTATATCCATATTGAACGGTAGATTTTCTTGCTTGCCATGCCCGTGGTGCAGCTGTTCGGTAGCCCCTTGTCGTCACATGTATCACCGGCACTCTGAGATGCACAACCGACGACGATGGGATGCGCATTACTGAAAGCCCAAGTTCCCGGATCCCGCTATCGGGTATGGAGTGACTATGGGAACAAGTCTTGATCAATCTTTCACAGCATGCTCGACCACGGCAGTACTGTTTGCTCTTTTCAAGATGTTAAGCCGTTTGAGAGACGTTATGCAGGAGCCATAAAAATGGCCACATGCAGCTGTCAAGGTCAATTACAGGACTTTTTGTAATGATGCAGCCCCTGCCACCCCGCGTTAGCCTGAAGCAGCCGTGCGTTTAGTGGGCTTGGGCGTCACCCATCGCTGAAAATACGCCACTCGGGCTCTCATCTGTCGCAAGGCTCAAAGCTGGAGCTTAAATAAGAAAGCTCCAGAAAATACTAATAGGCAGCACTGGAGCCGTTTCGCGTGCATCTTCTGATCTTAACAAACCAAACTATCCAGTGATCAAAGCATCCTCCGACATCTACAACGTCTTCTGGCCGAGCTTCAGAACTTTGACAACCCAAATCTCTCGTACGACGATCTTGCCCCGAGCTTACACTAGAATCGGCAGTGCGTCATGGACGTCCCGCACGAAAAAGAGAAAGAGAGCGAGGGCACTGCCCACATCGACATCGTGGACGACCGGCCGTCTCATCACGTCGATGGCGAGCCAAGCCCGTCTCTTAGAGACAGCAAGGGATGGGATGGCAAGCTGCGGATTCCCAAGACTGCGCTCATGACCAACCCCGAGGCCCTGTCAGACCCGGAGTACTCAGACGACAGCAATGTCCTGCATGGCGAGGAGATCCGGGCAGACGAGAGTAGGAATCCATGAGCCAGACCATACGTATCCCGAGCTGACGTTTGTTTTACATGGCAGATCTACTCGATAGCGAGGATTCCGGCACCGAAGAAATCATGTGCTCCCACTCTCGCATCAAGTCACTGCCTGCCCTACGGCTAGAGCGCTTCAAGAACGTTACCCGCATTTGTCTCCGACAAAATGTCATCCAAGATATCGAAAGTCTCGAAAGCCTTGCCGATACGCTGGAAGAGCTGGATTTATACGATAACCTGATCTCCCACATCCGGGGCTTGGACAACCTAACAAAGCTTACAAGCCTGGATCTCAGTTTCAACAAGATCAAACACATTAAGCACATCAATCATCTTAAGCAATTAAAGGAGATATTCCTGGTTGCTAACAAGATTAGCAAAATCGAGGGGCTAGAAGGGCTTGACAAGCTCAAGTCTCTAGAACTCGGCTCAAACCGCATCCGAGAGATCCAGAACCTCGATAGCCTACAGAATCTGGAGGAACTCTGGCTGGCAAAGAACAAGATTACAGAGCTGACAGGGCTCGGAGGGCTACCCAAGTTGCGTCTGCTGAGTATCCAGTCCAACCGTATCCGAGATTTGTCTCCCCTCAAGGAAGTCCCTCAGCTAGAGGAGCTATACATTGCCCACAATGCTCTCGAATCCTTGGAAGGTATTGAGAACAACGTCAACCTCAAGATACTCGAAATTTCCAACAATCAGATAAGCAGCCTCAAAGGTGCTGGTCCCTTGGAAAATCTCGAAGAATTGTGGGCCAGTTACAATCAACTGGGAGACTTTGCCGAGGTGGAGAAGGAGTTGAAAGACAAGGAGGACTTGACAACCGTCTATTTTGAGGGCAACCCTCTTCAGCTGCGTGGCCCCGCTCTGTACAGGAACAAAGTTCGGCTTGCACTCCCACAAGTTAAGCAGATTGATGCTAGTGAGTCTTATCTTACCCCGATATATCCCAGTTTGATTATCCTCTAACCTTGTTCAGCATTCGTGAGAGTATAATGTGAGTTTCACGATGTGGATTGGAGTATTAGAGTTACGAATGGTTTGTCTTTTGGAGGAAATACTACGGCGTTCGTCGAATTATTATGTCATGGCATCTTTTACTGCAACAATCAAGGCATTTGTGTCCCGTTTCACTGATTTGATTTGATCGGACACTCATCGTGTCCAAAGTGGTGAAAGATGAAACAAAGATTTTGCCAGCTCCAATGGTTCGGAATATTCTGATATTTGTATTCTATCCAGACTGACCGCCCAGCTATTCTTTGAAAGAGGAATAATGAAGACGTGATCCTAACACCAACAAGGGAATACTAGCACAAAAGGATTTCTTTTACTTTTTTTTCTTTACCCAACCATCTTCCGATTTAGCCAAAAAGGAACAGCTTGTCAGCGGAGAAGTACTGTGCTCAAAGGTTAGCAATGAACAGTTTGATACTGGTGATAATAAGATGCAACTCACGTTTGTGGGCTTGTTGAATCGGATGTTCAAGTCCATCTCGGCAATCTTGGTCAAGTCACCGTCGTCCAAGTTAAAGTTGACAGAATCCAGGTTCTGGGCCATGACTTCCGATCGGCTGGTCTTGGGGATGACGGCCAGGCCGCGCTGAGTAGCCCATCGGAGGAGGACCTGGGCAGGGGTCTTCTTGTGCTTGGTGGCAATCTCCTTGATGACGGGGCTCTCCATCAAAGGAGCGGCGTGCTTGACGCGGAAGTCCTCAATCTCCATGAAGCCAGTGGGGCCGAAGGAGGAGTAAGCTGTGACGGTGATGCCCTCCTTCTGAGCAAGGTTGACGAGGTCGGGCTGCTGGAGGTAAGGGTGGTGCTCAATTTGGAGCGTGGCCGGGCGGATTCTGGCGTAGATGAGGTTGTCATACACAGACTGGGCCTGGTAGTTGGAGATACCGATGCTGCGGGCAAGGCCGGCATCGACCAGCTTCTCCATGGCTCCCCAGGTCTGTTGGAGAGTGGTCTTGCTCCATCGGACCTCGCTCTTGCCGTCGTAGAACCATCCGGGAGGATAGCGGACGCTGGGGTCAACGTACTCGAGGGCAGCGGGGAAGTGGATGAGGAAGAGGTCAAAGTAGTCAATCTGCCAGTCGGCAAGCTGCTTGCGGGTGATGGGCTCGACCTTGTCCTCGTCGTGGAAGGTCTGCCACAGCTTGGAGACGATGAAGAGCTCCTCACGCTTCACGATGCCCTCCTTGATGGCGCGGGCAACACCCTCACCACACTCCTTTTCGTTGCCATAGTCTGTGTAAGTGGGAGATGCAACGTTAGCGCTGATGCTGTTTTTCTAGTGACGCAACCCCAACTTTCACAAGCCAAATGCGGGGAAGAGAGAGAAGAAGATTCTTTTTTTTTTCTCACTCTTCTCTTTGGGTTTGAAACCGATTATTGAAACTTACCACAAGCACCGTCGAACAGACGGTAACCAGCCTTGATGGCGTTGTAAACGGTATCCGCGCACACGGCGTTGTCGACCTTCCAGAGGCCAAAGCCCACCTGGGGCATCTCATATCCGCTGTTGAGCTTAATCGTGGGAGACGCCATCTTGCTTGCTAGTCTTCCTTGGGTCGAGAAACAACGGTAGGTCTTGTGAGTGTGAACCGGTTGAGCGTCAGATGGGATAGACAAACGAGACAGGAAGAACGAAGGTTGTCGGGGCTTATTTATGGACAACGCTCGAACTCCACTCGAGAGGATGCTCGCTCGGTGCCTCATGGCTTGGGGTTACTCTCTTATTCGCAGCCGCAGCCTTGCTATCGCCCCTTTGCGGAGTCCTCTTTTTCTTTTTTTGACGCAGTGGAATCGAATCCCACTCTAGCCCGCCAAGTAAGGGTCAGCTGGGGCCTGGGATGGATGGGCGAGTCTAGATATGAGGAGGCAACGGTCCCAAGCCAAAGCTCCAGTAATAATCCGTCGGACCCAGCGCCAGTTCTTGTTTGCCGCCTATATGCATGAGGGCGGGTAGAAACTAGCAGATCTAACCGGCCCGTATGTATGGCTCTTCTCACCCAAGGAGGTGGGGGAGCATGTGGCCGCAAGCTGTCATCTATCTTGTCTAACACGGAGAGCTCAGGGTCCTTTGGTGGCTCGTCATTCTGCTCTCCTATTAGTGCGTTTAACTTGTCACTTTGTTCTCTTGTCTCTTATTTGTGCGTTTAACTCTCGTTCGCCCATCTGTATGTACGGGCATGAACCGATGTGGCTCTGCTAACCTACGTAGGCATGATGCCACATGCATTTCGGGAATATGGCGCTTTACCTTGCAGCAACAAGCCCTCTTTTTTCATTTACTCGTACATCACCGAGAAAAAAAACATGTCATTGTGGATCTGAATGGGGGGGCGAGAAGATGACCATGGAATGCTGCGGCAACAAGCTGCATTCACCTTCGGGTTCTCGAAACAGTTCTTCGATATTCCGGATGATCAGGCTGAGGGAACCGCAAATGTGCAATTTAGCCTAAATCGCTCGAAGCTCCGCCGGCCAGGATGCGGCTAATTGTCCGGTTGGTTGCCGCTCCTTGTGGCTCCCGACGCCTTCGATGGAGCTTATTATCCACTAGGAGGAGGAAGAAGATACTAATAAAGACGACTGGTTGGACGAAAGTTTGGGACTTGATTCAGGACATAGGACATGGGAGGCTTGACCTGAGGGATAAGATGACATCGTCGTGTTGGTCGGGCTATTGATACCGCGGGTATTTGCAATTTTGCTGTCGATTTTTCCCTTCATGAAACTTTTCTTACGAGTACGAGCCAACTCCTCACCGGGCTTTTTTGCTTATGGTGACGACGCTTGAAGCTATTCGGTGGAGACAGCCAGGAATCTATTTGCGGTGGCTTGTATCCATTTCTCTTTGAGGGGTCGTTCGACAGCGGGGTTTTGTTTTCTTTGAGCCGGGACGACTTCATCCAGGACAAGGAGATGAAAGAAATCCCTTGTTAGATTGCCGACATTCCCCTTGTGCATTGTTCATCTTCTTTTGTTCCATTGTCAATTGGGACAAGAAGCCGCTTATCTTTGTCAAGACCAATGAACATGGTTCAAGGCACAGTGTATGAAACGACGAGAGCGTTCAAGATGAAGATGCATTGTGTTGGATATTCCTCTTTGTTGACCGAGTTGTTATTTTTGGCATCTCACTCACACATATATCGTAGCAACCGACTTGGATAGCAGAAGAAGAAGAGAAAAAATGGAAATCGTCAATTTTATTCGCATATTCTATCACTGACTTCTCGTCATCGTCCTCACCAAGATGCCGTCGCCGTTGCCTCATCTCATCGTGCGCCGCACAGCGGCAAAGCAAACTCCTCTCACACCAACCCGAAACACAGCAGCCATTCGATCAGCTTTGCTCCGCGGCGACAGAGTCGTAACTCTTCACAACACCAGCAGAATCCTTCGAGAGCACGTCAAGAACCTCAGAGTCCCCTATCACCCCAGACACATGCAGCACGATCAACCCTTCGAATGGCCCTTTGGTGATCAGTTCACAGATTCCCGTAGCAGCCACTCAGATCAGCCAAAACAGGTCGGCCAGTTCATTGAGCTACTTGAATGGGATGGCTTCAGGCTCGAATGGATCAGGGTGCTTGGCCAAGGTGGCTTTGGAATAGCTACGCTTTGGCACGTCATCTTTGAAGACCAGAGCAGCATCAAGGTTGTCATCAAGATACCTGTTCGTGAAAACGCTGACTTTGATAGCGAGCTAGACTGGCATCTGAGATACGGAGGGGCTTCTCACGTTACCCAGGCTCTGGACATTCAGGCAATGGCTGACAGTGTTAGGCGCAGGATTAACAGGGGCCACATGATAGACCGAGGCCCGCGATTTTCCCCGACTAACATGGACGTTCTTGTGCTGGAGTATGCAGAGCGTGGGAGTCTTTACGATATGATGGCCAAGGCCTCGTATTTTCATACCAGATTCTCGAGCAAGGTGCTGTGGGAGATTTGGGAGTGCCGTAAGTGTCATTATGTCTTGTTTTCAAGGGAGAGGGAGCAGTGAGCTGATAATTTATTTGCAGTGGTGAAAGGCGTTGTGTCGACGGCATTGCAGCCAGATGCAGCACAAAGATGGGGTCCTGAGGGTCTCGATAAAGTATTGGACTCGCTGGACGATGTTCGAAATACTGATGAGCTCCTTAGGATCTGCACATTGATTGACAGCCACGACGTGCATTTCGATCTGGAAGAGCAAAACAGTATGTACTCACCTACTATTTTGGTATATTTGACATAGCTAACGTAAGACAAATAGTTCTCCTTTCTGAAGATGCTCAGCACTCTCACCATCCGATTTTCAAGGTGAGCATGAGAAACGGCGCAATTATTGGTTCGTAAATACTGACGTATATATTCGACTAGCTTCACGATTTCGGAGAGTTCAGCCATAGAATGAGAGAGTGTTGGCAGCAGTGGAAAGAGGCCGATTACTGGAAAGTGAGGAGATGTCCCAAATCCAACCGCACTCCCCCGGTAGGTATCATCATCCGCTCGTGCTCTGCAATAATCAGAGTTGAGAATGAGTGCTAATATGGCTATTAGGAAACGATTTCAAAAGAGTGGGACAAAATCGATCTGAGTAATCCGGGCCCAGTATCAAGATTCACTGGCGATACTTTTGATCCTCAGCACAATGAAGTCGCTGGACGATATGGTACCTGGACGAACATCTTTACTATTGCCAAAATTGTGAGTATCCCCATTTACTTTTTGACATTCTCATATCACGTAGTGTCACGCTAACCAGACTGCTTTATCTAGATGGAAGCCATCATCACAAGGAATTGGGTAGGCCACCCGTTGACCACGATGGAATACACGTCTCAGGACCGAAGATGCACAGGCGGCTCATACGGCTGGCGCATATGCAGAGAGTCACACGCCTACATCGAACCTGACCTCCTCGATCTCATTATGCAGTGTCAGTTCGAGAAGCCAGCGGATCGCCCACAACTGGCCTATCTACTGAGAAAGATCTGCGACCGCAAGTATCGTGGTTTCCAGGAACTGGATCATGAGACGCGAACCTTTTGGGATGACTTTTGGGCACGCACAAAAACGAGTCCGGTTCCTCTCTCACAGGGTCCAATAGTTGAGATTCCAGGTCCAGGGATCCAAGGCAATGGCGGCTTTCCCACTACTCAGGCAACGAACCGCAATATTTCGCCTAGGAATCCCAATGTGGCCACTCTTCGACGCAAAAGCCGCCGATTACCACTCAGTGACTCTTCGATGGATACGCCTATATATCCTCGTCCACAGACAGCTTTTGGTCACCGTTCAGAGGCAGAGGGGACTAATCCAGCAGACATCACGCATGTGGCCGCTCTACGACGCAAAAGCCATCGATCACCACTCAGTGCTTCTTCAACGGATTCACCTACAGGTCTTTACCCTCAACCGGCTTTTACTCACGGCTCACGGGCAGCGAGAACTAATCCAGCAGTCATGACGCGGGTGCCCTCCTTACGGCGCAAAAGCCATCGATCGCCACTTAGCATGTCTTCCACGGGTTCATCTATACATCTTAGCCACCGAAGGCCTTCTATGTTTGGCCAGACGGGAGCTGGTCCAGCGACTAATCCACCGCTTTCTGCTTTAGGGACGCAAACAAACCAGCTCTTGGGTGAGACTAATCAGCAGAAACGCAGCTCGAGGGCTTCCTCGTGGTCGGAGAGTACAAACAGCGATCGACGGGATGCGAAGAAGCGGAAACGAGTCCAGTTTGGCAGATTTCCAGCTTCAACAGCTCAAACCATTGTGGCATCTACTGGCAACGCCATGGATATCTCTATGGATGATGGCCCAGAAAGTGCAGGCCCGGCAAGTATGATGGATTTAGATGAGGATGAGGGTGAAGGTGAGGGTGAAGCTATGGATGAAGATGAAGAGGATGAGCTTATGGGTGAGGATTCTTGGTAAGTGGGTGAAGACATGGTAAGTTGTGATTCAGTGTAATTGGGTAAGCATATAGACATTTTTCCATTTGTTAAGAGAATTTTATACCCCAGTTGTTTTTATAAAGTCATTTATCTGCTAAAAGTCCAAAAAACCACTCTCGAATCGAATACGCACGCCATCCCTACATATACATACGTTACATATTTCTATACATTAATATTCAAATAACTCTTTTTCCAGCATTGATCCCCTTATTGCCACCCCTTTGTCCTATACGCACACTCACAGGTCCCCATCTCAGCCTGCACATCCGCAATGACAGTTCCCTGCGAATCCACACACTGCGGCACTCCCAACGTAGCATTCTTCTTCTCTGAAATCTCCACCAGTCCCGTCCAGTTTTCATACCCCGTTCGCTTTTGAACTGAGCTGTAAGGCTGTTGCGCTCCGCGCTTCGTCCAGAGTGTGGCCTCGTAGGTGGTGTCCGTATAAGTACACTTTGCAGCACGATTAGTCGCCGTAACGGGCGGCTCAAAAGTAACATCCAGCGTGAAAGAAAACGTCACTCTCTCGTCTTCGTTGCCGCCGTCGAGAAGAGTCAAGGGGATATTCGAGAATGACGAAACTATGGGGTCGTTGGAGGAAGAAATCAGGTAGCCTGAGCCGGACTGCGTAATGTTCCAGTAAAAGCGCACCACACGGTCGCCTTGTGGGGAAAGACAGCTCCAGGTGCTTGGATTGGAGGTACATGCTGAAGATGAGTCTTGAAGCAGCGTGTCGATTGCGAATGCGCCGGTTGGCAGGTTAGAGGCGAAAGTAGTTTTGCTACCGCCTCGTCTGTTTTTGACTGATCTGCAGTACCCAATGTCAGCTTTGTTATAGTATAAGTACTGCTTTTTGCCGTACGTGTGTTCGTATATCATCCAATATGCCAGAAAAGAGCATGTAGAACTCACGCCTTTGTAAGACCAAGCGAGAGCCCAACGGCGAGCCCAACGAGAACAACCAGAATTACGGCGATAATGAGGATCATATGGCATCTTCTCTGCGTATGATTCAACTTCCAATTCTCATCATCCCACTGACTATTTCCTGATTGCACCGGCGGCGTCGGCGTCATCTGTCCAACCACAGTGTCCTCATCTCCATCGTCGCCCTCGTCTTTGCACTCGGTTGGAGTCAGAACCCCTGGGGGCATATCCTGAAACCCAATCACATACGGTATAGTTGGTCCTTCAGCAGGATATCCTATGCTTCGTCGGGGGTTCTTAGTCGGCACACGTAGGATTGCTGGCGGTGGTGTTGTTGGTGATGTTGAGATGGGGATGGCATTGCTGTCTTCGTTGATGACGGGCATCTGGCCGACTGAAGCGAGCGAAGCTCTTGATCCGACTCGCGTATGAAATTTGGGTGATTGTGACATGGTGAGTATAACGGGATGTAGAGAGAATAAATGAAGATGGATTTGTTTCAATTGAGGTATATCTCATAAATGATCAATCACAACATTACAAGCAGACAAAATGGGAGCAAGCCGAGACAAAAAGTAATCAACAGAAGAATCACAACGAAACCACACACGGGACCAAAAATAAACTTGCTCGCAACCACTACCCCTATCATATATCCTCTTATCACAAACAAGTGCAATGTGACTCTCCTCTGAGACATCCACCAGTGAGACCCCCGAATCCAGAACAACAGCCACACAACACAGCTTTTTCTTTCTTTTTTCTTATTTCCTCTACCAAATTACAATTAGTTTATAACTTAAAACGAAAGAGGTCTAGAAATTCAGTCCGGTCAGTCACTAAAATCCATCCCGCATGCAGGGCAGATGTCGGGATGAACGTACAGAGTATAGCACATGCAGGGAGAAAAAGAATCGCCTCTCAGCCTCACCACGCCGCGGCCCAATCCGTGGGATTCGTGCCGCTAGTCAAGACGGCTTCCGACGCGGGAAATGGAGATTGACATTTTTTGTCTTAGATGTGCTTTTGTCAGGTTAAGGTTCATCTTATGTTGGGGTGGTTTGGGGTTGTAATTTGCTTTGGTGATGGGGGCGGTTCTCCTGTACGGGGTCATTCACCATAGCTTCCCTCCTATAGTATCTCTCTCATGATTCAAATGCTCGTCTTGTGCTCCTATGATATAAAACAAATAAAATCGCCGGAACAAATCATCCGAATAGTTCCATCGCCCAAGATCCAAACCTCCGAACAAATATCATGGACCACAGTCTAGATCGGACTTCATACCGCCTCGTGCACACTCAGTATCCCAAAAGAAACACCCAATGTCTCACCATAGCGCACCGAATGAGACAAACCAGCGTGAGAAGCTGAACAATTGCCTATTTTTAAATCAAAAAAGCTGCCTCGGTGTGTATGCTTCCGCTCTAGGTAGGATAAAATAATACATTGTATAAAACTGGGCATCACGTATAAAAAATCAAGAAACCAATCTCCGCCAAACACATATGAAAAGAAAAGACCCATCCATCCATGCACTCATGTCTCTCATGCAAGTCCTCCATCGCACCCCCCTACAGAAAAAAAATGAACAAGTCAGCCGGCCGGCTCCTTTCAGGCCTCGACCTGCTGCTCCTCGTGCTCAGCTTGCATCTCGTCGTCAACGCCGATATACGACGGTGCGTCAAGCAAATCGCCCTTGTCCGTCCACACCGCCGCGAGTTCCCTCTCAATCTCGTCTCGCCGCTTCTTCAGCTCGTCGACTTGCGCCAAGCGTTCGCGCAACTCTTGCACCTCCTTCTCGACCTGCATCTTCTCGCGCTCCGTTCCGATGCGCTCGAATTCCCAGCTGTCGCCTTGGTCGCCGACGCCCAGCTGAAGGTTAAAAGTATGGTACTTTTTGAGAGAAGCCCGCGTCGAAATAGTAATGAGAGCTATAGGTAGAATCGTTAGTTTAGAGTTCCATCTTCATGGGATAATGCAGGATTACTCACTGATGCCCCTCTCCTTGCACGTTTCGTACAGTAAGCCCTCAACGTCACTCGAGACAGCACTGGTGCCCTCGTCGATAATGGCATACTGCGGCTCATGATACAAAAGGCGCGCAAACTGCATCCTCTGCTTCTCGCCCCCGCTGAGCACGTCCTTCCACTCCTTGCGCGTGTCCCAGCCTCCCTCCCGATCTGGCAAGTAGCCAAGGCGGGCCGCTTCAAGGATTTTCTGCAGATCCTGCTCAGACTTGCGCTTCTCCCGCATATCCACGTGGCCATCGGGATAGATGACCTGATCTCGAAGAGTACCGGGGCTCAGGTACGGCCGCTGGGGCAAGAACATGATGCCGTCTTGACCCATGCTCTTTGGTCGACTAACCAGTCCCCGGTAAACGGGCCACAGGCCAGCCAGGATCCTGGAAATGGCAGTCTTGCCAACGCCGTTCGGGCCAGATATCTAAGAAGAGGGGAAGTAATCCGTCAGTCGGTGTTCAAGCAGCAACGAAGACAAGGCACAGCTTATACATACCAAAAGGTGCTCGCCTCTTCGAACAATCATCGATAAAGAGTCCAGCAGCTCCTCTCCGCCCTGGGGCCAAAGGCCTGGGGCAACAACCGGCACCTGCTCAAAACGAACACCATCAAATCCCTTCTGAATCGTTCCCTGGACGTCAGATAGAGAGTAGAGTTCGCTCTGTCCACTTCGGAGGTAGTAAGCGTTAGCATGGACCCGGTGAAGAGTCGAGATGAGTGTATACACGCGACTAGTGTATCCAGCCAGCTCGGCAAGGTCTTTGATGGAGTACATCATGCGGCCGCCTGCGTCGGCCAGTGAAAGCATCAGCCGCTTGTTTGTGATGAAGCTCTTCATGCGGTTCCGCTCTCTGTGGCCCTTCTCGCCGCCCTCGCTCATCTCAGCGGCACCGCCAACGCCGCCCCAGGCTGGCAGGAAGACGGGCAATGAAGCAAGCAAATAGCCGTAGGCACTCCAGCTATACTTTAGGATAAAGTCTTCCAAGATGTTGTAACGAATCTTGAGCATGTAGATGCTCTCCATCCAGCTCTTGAGAGACTTGTACTCCTTATTTAAGAACGTCTTCTCCATTTCCGCACCGCCGTAAAAGGCTACTTCTTCCGCATTGGCAATCAGACGAGCGTGCAGACTGCGGAAATCTCCTTCTTTCCGGCCCTCGACCGCTTTCAGCTTGCCAAACGGCGGGGACAGCTTCCGCAGAATGCTTGCGGTCAGGAAGTAGTTGCTCATCAGACCTATCCAAGCCAGCGGGCCCAGGGATCGATAAAGCTGGAAGCTAAAGACACAAATGTCCACAAAGGGCTTGCCCAGTGATGAATAGAGATTGGCCGCCGAGGCACAAAATAATGTAAGGTCCTGGGTGATGAACTGATCTGCTCCTTGTCCAACGCCTCCGTCTAAATTAGACAATTTATAGTAATTCAAATTTTCGTTCAAGTATATGTCGTGGATATACCGAGTAAGCCGAGTTCGGAACGCAATCGATACCTTTGACTCGAGAAACTTGATCATGGCATTCGTGTAAGAGGCAAATGTGCCCAGCCCACACCACTGTAGAGAGGGTTTCAGTTAGAATTCAGGTTATAGATATGGGAATCTTTAGCAGGGGGGTTGCGGGAAAGCATACCTTTACAATACCCCACAAGAAGGCCTTTCCACGGCCAGCGACAAGATCTCGAACAAGCTCACCGTCCAGGCGAGCTACCACTAATGATAGATATGTCCGCAACATCAAGAAGACTCCATGGCTAATGAGCAGACCAGCCTCTTTGCTAGACCACCGCGGAATCATGATACTCATAAGACTGAGGAACTGGTGCAAAAAGGCCAGGTTCAAGCCAGGCTTGGTCTGGGCAGAAGGCACCGTACCATCGCCAAGGCCAGATACTCTCGGCGGGTTGAGGAACAGCCGTCTATGAGCCTCAAAGGTCAGAGGCTTCGTAGTGTTGATAACCACTTTAGAGGTGCCGTCCTTGTAGGGGACATAGATGGTTCGGGAGCCATCCTTATTGTGTAGCCACGAATTGGTGCGGACCAGCTTGCGGCCCTGCTCATGCTCGTGCCGCCGCTTCTTCCACCACCGCCTCCCGCCCTCTGCGCCGAGGATGATGGACATGGCGAGCGAGAGCGTGGCGAGGGTGCGTGTGGTTCGCGACGTGGAACGCAGCCTCTTGCCCAGGATGCCGGTCCATTTCTCCAGGAACTCGGCCAGCGCATCCTCCGCCGCCGTCCTGCGCAGGTTTGACTGCGCCGCCATCGTTTTTGAAGTAGCCGGTGCGGACGCTGGACGTGCTTCTCGGACACCCCAGGCGTCGCAAGTCCCGTCTAGACGGAGTCGGGGTTCATCAAGTCGATCGTATGCGCGTGTGGGAAGATGTCGTTTAGTAGCAAAAGAAGCAGCGCATCAATCGTGTTTCTAACAGAGCAGCCGCTGAGAAACAGCCATCAACAGACGTACAGGGCGATAATCGTGTCGTCTATTGTTGGCGGGCGGTGTTGGGGAGAGGATGGAAAGCGAAGAACTTGGACTGGACATGTGAAGCCGCGCCCAGCTGTCCCGAGGCCCAGCCTCAATCCTCAATCCCGAAATGGAGCAATGACGGAACCGCCCCAGAACAGCCACACGTGACTCCACAGTGTGGGGCCAGACTCTGGGGAAGCTTGGCGATTGTCGACAAAAAGACAAAAAGAGAAGATGCGATTTTGTACATTATTGGACAGAATGTTGTCATATTGCATGTAGAATGGTTGGCGGGTATAATATCTAAGAGTACCTGAGTATCAAAGACTACATGGTACAAGAAATATATCAACCCGCGGATGCATACGCACGGTACCTCTTTCGTCTCGTGCTTTCACACGCCCACCAATCCCAACTCTACGGAAAGCACATGCATCCGTCTTCGAGTTCTAATCGCAGCTCACTCAAGCTTTCCCGACTGATGACATTCCTTCTCGTCCGGAGCCGCCGGATTACATCTTGATAATGCCGGAATTCATCACCGGCTCCTATCAGAGTGTGTTCGTCACGTACATCAAGCCGGCAACCATGATTCTTATAGGCCACTCCTTCCCAAGCCTTGACGGCGTGTGAGTCAATGACCAAGTTCCAAGTGCTGTGCCATGCTATGTAGGCTTCACCACGCTGCCCGTGATACTCAAAAATGGCTGCGTGTCCCGGGCCACCATTCCATATTTCCAGGTTTTGAAGCATGGGCATCGCAAGTGCCGCATCGCCAGCGGCCTTGAGCATGCCATTGATCTCCTCAGAGCTTCGCTTAGAATCCAGATACATCGATGTCAGTGTCAGGGATCGCAAGGCTTTCCAAGTCCACTCTCGCTTGTAGGCTCGGAAGAAGTCGTTCGCTTCGACGAGAAATGACGCCGAGAGACTCTCAAAGTCGACGCTCCTCTTTGCCAAGGCGGCACCGACGAAGGGGTTTGCTGTTCGTACCGATGCACTTTGCGCCGGATCTATTGCCGTCAAAAGCCCCGCCTGTCCATTTTGGCGATCCTCCAAAAGCGTGACGTGTTTCAGTCCTTTGGGCAGCGAGCCTTTTATGAGATTTACATAGCCTGTCATTTTGGGAGTCATGGTTAGCTCATCAGCTCATCCGCATATACGAGCGAAGTCTCGACATACCTGCATCAACAAGGTCCTGCACCGTATCTAAGGACTGCTGCCACGGCTCATAAATCAGATCCTCCAAACGAGGAAATTTGGAAAGTATCTGGTGCAGCGTAAATGAAGAAGCCCGCCGGCGTGTGTGTCTTTTTATGATGAATCTGGTTACCAGATTCAGCTGGGGAAGGTTCTGGTAAAATCGGATGTGAACAGATCCACCAAATATCTTGGAAACAGCCCCTTCGAGACCGACCTCGTTTGTCCAGGACAGTCCCTTTTCCAGCCCTGTTGCAGTGACTCCTCTGTAGACGTACTTGGGGTCGCTCGGTGAATGCATACTCATCTCCAGAGCCATGCCTTGATAGCTCGGTCGGACCTTTTGAAGCTCCTTTTCCCAAGACTTGAGCACGCGAAAAAGGTTTCCAACGGCCAATTCAATGATGTCGTTGTTTGCTGCTATGTCTTCCATTCGTTCCGGTCGTATCACCTGCGGAGAACTACCCCAAGTGCGGTATTCATTGATCTCGATACGAAGACATATGTGTCTAACATAGGGTTTGCACCGTTTTGGGATCTTGTCCAGGGCATCCAAGTCGGCTTGGGAGAGAACTAGGCGCCGGAAATTGGCCATTTCGAAGATTTTCTGCCATGCTCTGCAGACAAGGGCGTAGTTGGTCAGGCCGTATGTGCCGTCGACGACGTTGTGACGAGGATCCTGTGCCAGAGTCTCCAGCACCTGGAGTCTCATCTCCTCCGGAAGACGGCTCCACCTCGACATTGTGATATAAAATCAAGTATCAAATTCTTATATAGAGGATTTAGTGGTAGTCGGGTGGGTGATGTGATGATGCGATGAACTTTCAGCGCTGAGATGACGATTACATGGTAAAGTGGGTGGGAGCTCAGGTAGTATATAGACAAAAAAGGCGTCAGCCCATCGTATCTGGACCTCTTTTCTGATCTTTTCAAATCAAATGGCAAGGCTTTTTTTCCATCCTTTGTTTTGGCTTTTGCGTATCTGTGGCTCTCAAGGTTGAGGCTACTTAGGCTTTGCTGCCCGGATGACTGTTGGTGTAAAAATCCAAATTTGTTTGTGAGAAGCTCCGAATGCGCTTGTACTGGAATAGCCACAAGCGGCCCCACAATCCTAATCTTCATCCAGATCCGGTCTCCGGAGAATTGTGCCAGATGCTGATACTTTGCAGATACAGCCAAAGTACAGATGAAGCCACGCTGTTGCGGCACGTGTGCGTTGTAGTATACGGGTAGGACTCCAGTTTTTACGCCTTGTTCATATTGCTTAATTTTGTTTGCCGTGGCGCCATGTATCTCGAGAAGGGGAAGCGCTTGCTTTGAATGGGCACATGTGGCGTGGAAATTGCCAAATCTACGGGTTTCATCTCTTTAAGATGCAATCACCCCCACGCGCCCAAACTGGTTACAAGATCTACTCGTATATGTCAACATCTGAAAATATATATGTAAAATAGAAACGAAAAATAATACTCTACTGAGCCGTATATGCTAGGGGCCTAGTGAGTAATATGTGCGAGTGATCTTGTTCTTATTGATTCTTCCCTTGTCGACAACCGCCTACCCTGCAGACAGACCGAGAAACTCGGGGGGCCTAAAATTAGAAATTAGCACAAAGCTTGTCCAGGAGGCTCAGGCACCTAATCTTGCGAGAGCCATCGATAGCCAAATTTGCAAGCCCTGGAAAAGCTCCATAATGCTACTGGACACTGGATACCGCTACGACTAGCAGATGTGACGGAGGTGATCCTAAGGCACTAGCTAGGTACCAGGTAGATGAGGGCAGGATCATGCATTGGATTGGGTTGGATTGGATTGATTCCTCCCCATGTGTAACGGCAAATCTGCAGCCACCAGAGAGCTGATGCCGCGAATGCCTGCTTGTGTTGGAGTCGCAGTAACATGGAAGTACTGACCAGGTAGGACGAAGCCGGGAAACAATGCGCCCGGGGATACAAGGCGGGCCAGGCATTTTGCGCGAACAGCTGGCCACATGCACGGCCGCAGCATGTGTGACGACTTGCCGGGCATGCCAATCAAACAGACTCCATCCGATGCCGTACATGTCCGTACATGAATAGGTATCCATTCCCGTTTATGCGTGGCTGCTCCGTAATCAGAGCCAGCGTCCGGGGGACCAGGCCTGATGCTTCCATGTCCTGGGAGCATGCATGCCGCCAATACGAAGCGACGCACGCTTCATTCACCGAGGGCCTCGACGCCATTTTTGCTCCAACGACGACTCGCACAGCGGGTAGGCTAGCGCTGCGACTGGGCTGCGACTGGGTACAATGTGAACGATTCGAAGCCTGGGCGCCAACACGGCCAATCACGAAGCCCATGTCGGGGCTCTTCACTCGGCACGCACAGCGAGAGGGGGGATGGCGCGCCCAGGTTTCTGGGGGAGAGGCTCGTCCCTTTTTTTTTTCTTTCCCCCCTTCCATGTTCCCTTTTGTCTGCTCCAGTTCCAGCTCCAGAGCCGTGATTTGCTTGACGGCAGTGGCCAGTAGGAGCTCGGGGGCCCAGCAGCAGAGAGATCTTGACCCACCGACGGACCACGCCATGGGGCAGCCTAACGAGAGGCCATGGATGGATTTGGCGCCTGCGAACATGCCGTGAAGCTCTCAGCTCATCTGCGGTACTCGTACGTATTCGGTACGCGCGCCGTAGGTGGCATCCTACACTCCGTGCCTCGTACCTTTTCGTATTGTAGCATTTGATCCAATGCATATGGCTGGGCTGTCGGTATTAGTATTGAGGCTCGTAGAGGGGCCCTGTCCTGTCCTGTCCTGTCTTGCGCTGGGTCTGTCTCCATGGCTCTCCCGGGCGGATGGCCTCGACTGGCAGGCAGTGGCAGGGAATGGAAGCACAGCCCAAGCCCAAAAGACCTCGAGCCAGCGACAATTTGCCCTGTCGCAGCGTGTGAGCGGGCCGCCGTGCAGAGCGCCGGCCGTAGCCACGCTTCTCCTAAAGAGGAAGACTGAGAAGCCCACAATTGCAGCGTTGGACGGTAAGATGAGAACTTGGCGGCCGCCATTAGCGGAGATTGGGACAGGGCGCCATGCGCTCGCGATTTACTGGCTTAACAGTGGCCACGGTGAGCGGTACTGTTATCGCCACTGTGCGCGGGCATGGGACGACGCTAAACAACACAAGACACAGTACCTGGTCAGAGCTGGCAGCCCACTGAGCTTGCGATATCACAGCAATGCAACAGTGCCAGCAGCCATCCACACACAGTCCTTGCTTGTTCCCCCACTAACGCCCAGCAGGTCGCTAGAGCCGTTGGCTAATCTCGACAAGCACTCCACCCACACCTTAACCCCCCCAAAAAACTCCCCCAGCCGTCCCTGCACGCCGGACCATCCCCGACCTGGCTCAGCCAAACCATCACGTTTAAAGGCAATCATCTCGCTTGAGCCCTCACCTTTCTTCGGCCGGTACGTCGTTGCCGTCGTCGCCTCGCCTCTGCATCGTCCTCCTGATCGCGACAGAATCGCCCTCACCAACTGCCTCGGCGCTGACACCGGCTGTTTGCTGCCACGCATCGCTGCCACGACTATTTGGCGTCACGGCCGCTCCTCGCCTTCGTCTTCCTCTCTGCCCGAACTTGCGACCAAAAAGAGCACGGGCGCCCATCGTCGAACTCCCTAAATCTCCAGTTCTCTCTGTCGGGCGCGTCTCAGCTCCTCGCCAACCCCCGGTAATTTTTGGTTGCAAAAGGGCATTCGGAGCAACGAACGGCACGGTCGCTGCCAAACGCCCCTTGTGGGCTGACATTCTTTTCTCTCTTTTATTTTCAGTCTTCTTCTTTTCTTTTTCCTTCCTTTTTTTTCTTTTTGATTGCGTTGGAAGCTTGGAAATTCAAGCCAGCTCAGCTGTCTGAGTGTTTTTGAGGTACGTGCAATATGCATTTGGCAGCTGCGCTAAAGCCGCGCGCAATTTTACTTCGTCCTGTCCACAATTTGTTCATGGGGAGCCTCTTTGTTGCCCGGTTGGGAGGCATGTGTTTTTAATGACGGGGAGCGAGTGCTTTGGCGTTGTTCATCCGCGATGCCTTCCCAATACCGTCGCCCGGCCATACCGACCAGCATCGCATTTTTGTTGCAGCCCAACCGAGCTTGGAAGCTTCCGACTAAGCTTATATCTTCAGGCGCACTGTGACGTCGCGTCTTGCTTTTTTGTTGAATGGGGGGAATAAAGCTGACTGGCTCAACATAGCGACAATTCACAATGTCCGAAACAGCCGTGGCAACGACCGCGGTCGTCGACTTTAAGCAGGACAATATCCCGCTTAGTTCCGGGTCCGGCAAGGAGAAGGATATGCTGTTGCCGGAGGATGGGGAGAGCTCCAGTAAGGGCCGAGGGCTCCTCAAGGTGCCGTCGCGATCGTCATCTCAGCAGCGGAACCAGTCTTCGCCGACTACGACTGGCTTGAGCGGGGCTACAATCACCGATCCACGAAGCAGCATCGGCAGCAGGTCTAGAGAATCCAAGGGCAGCTTTTTGGATAGACAGCGAAACGGCAGCTCCAGTGGTGAAGCTGAACCTGCTCGCACAGCCGACATTTCCCAGCCCAGCTCTCCATCCGCGAGCGAGCAGAAACGAAAGAGGAAGAAGAGCAGTGGGTTTCTGGCACTGTTAGGATGCTGCGTCGTGCCCGACTCGGCAAACGCCGTCGATTCGCCTCAGGGGATTCACAAACTGGATAAATTGCCCCCTCGTCCGACAACAGCCAAGTCAAGAACACACACGCCTCAAGACCAGACGCCGGCGAAGCAGAGCAACGAAAAGCCCCCCGTTCCAGCAACCACCGCAGCCCAGGGCAAGGACCATGGCATCTCGTCGAGCAGCGCTCAGGACCAGACCAAGTTGGAGGAACAAACGACCCAGGAAGCGAAGCATGTCGCCCCCGCCGTCACAGTCGACCCTCCGAGCCCTCTGCCTGAACCGAACGAGGAGGTTCGAGAAATCGAAGAGGTGGTTGACGACGTGGAGATGCGAGATGTGCCAGCGGTGGAAGAGGCCCACGAGGTGCAGCCTGAGGTAGTACGACAAGAGGCTCACGAAGTCGCGCTCCCTCCTCCTCCGCCTGGCCCTGGCCCAAGTCCCCTAGTGACTACGGCGCTTCCACTCACAGATGAGGGCCCTTCAGCACCAGAGCCTCAAAAATGGCTATTACCCCCCATTACCCCTGAACTCAAAGGAAGAAAATGCTTAGTTTTGGACCTCGACGAAACCTTGGTCCACAGTTCATTCAAGGTTTGTTCTCCTATTTCGAACCGACAATACTGAAAGAAGGAAGAATTGGAAGACTAACTACAATGCTAGATTCTTCATCAAGCCGACTTCACAATACCGGTTGAAATTGAAGGCAATTATCATAACGTGTATGTCATTAAGCGACCTGGTGTAGACGAGTTTATGAAGAGAGTTGGAGAACTTTACGAAGTAGTGGTCTTTACGGCATCAGTCTCAAAGGTAAGCAGAGTTTCTTCAGTGGAAATTGACTGTGCTAACGTATACGTGTGTGAACAGTATGGCGATCCTCTGCTAGACCAATTAGATATACACAATGTTGTTCATCATCGTCTATTCCGAGAGAGCTGCTACAACCACCAAGGAAACTATGTCAAGGACCTTTCACAAGTTGGGCGAGATTTGAAGGACACCATCATCATCGACAACTCGCCAACCTCCTACATTTTCCACCCCCAGCACGCTGTTCCAATCAGCAGCTGGTTTTCCGACGCGCACGACAACGAGCTGCTCGACCTTATACCCGTCCTTGAAGACCTCGCTGGCCCCAACGTTTCCGACGTCAGCCTGGTTCTTGATGTCACTCTCTGAGATACCACACACCAAAAATTTCCTTCCGTCTCTTTTATTTTCCCTTTTCAGCAAAAAATTCAACAGCCCGATCTGCAGCATTGCCGTCATAGCGGGAGGCGTTTGGTTGAAATCTCTTCGTTTCCGGGTGTAGATGTACAGTCTAATCTTATATAATCAGCCTTGATCTATGGAACGCAGCTCCTCAGCCTGCGGAAATTTTCCTTTTTTATTCTCAGTCAACAAAAGACCGAGCAAGGGGTGAAAGTCGGCTAGGGGTTTGAGTTGACCAGAAAGATCTTCCAACTGACGCCGCAATCGCATCTAAACGACTTGAAGAACAAGAAAGACGGAAACGCTCCAAGAAATCAAAACCAAAAGGGTGGGGAGGCTCGAAACATCGTCTTGGGATAAGAGCAGGTCATTCTTTCCTATAGATTGGGGGTCAATTCTCGGATCTTCACTACGTGGGCAATGGGAATTGGAGCCCGCGGTGGGCTTCCTGTGGATACGTCTCCTATATCGAGCGTGTTTAAACAGACTGTTGGCAATATCTGGGCTGTTTGTGCTGTAATTTTTCTCTGGCAAGCTTGGCACCTTTCTCTCTCTCTCTCTGTCTCTGTCTCTCTCTGTCTCTATCTGCTCTTTTTACTTCTTCCCTCTTCTTTTTTTTTCTTCTCCCTCTTTCTGTGATTCCCTTTGTGTTTTTTTTCTTTTACTTCTTCTTCATCTTTGTTTTTTTTTTTTTGCTGTCTTGCATTGTTTTTGAACTATACACATACCACGCAGCGAGCCTGCAAGCAGGGTTTGAAGGATGGCAGCGAGTGATGCGGAGTCTGTTGAGATGGAGGCGAACATGATTAGCGAAGGTTTTGGAGGTTGCTGAGGGCCTCCGTTATACATAGTCTCCCCCAAATTGTAAAAATACCCCGAGCCTCTATGGCCTTAGTAATGAATCAATGTGAGATACTCAGAATGTATGTTGATTGGGGAGCGTTGCGTTGGGTTTATTTGGCTACTTGGCGATAGGTTGTCCGGCTTTTGCTTCTTTTTTTCTTTCTTTCTTTTTTTTATTGCTGATTGAATGCCACGGCTGCCTGCAGTGTATTTGTATTTTTGATTTTTCCTTTTTTGTTATCGGGCTTTCAGCTGGTCTGCAAGCACATCTGTCTGCTTCATATTTCGTGTATTGTCTGTACCTTACCTTATAAGTCTCCATAATACAAACATCCAATGCTGGAATGGAATTCGATAGACTGCGCGCGCTAAAGTGGTGGTGGGTTGTTTTCTGGGGTAACGTAACGGAGAAATGTTCGGCCGCCGCTGGTTGCATTTCTGTGAATGTGGCCTTAACTCTGGCTGCTGGGGCCACAATTTCACCAGCTGGCCGCGCCAACTCCAACCTTTCTATTAAAGATACATCTTCTTCATACTCTGTCAATTCGTCCCAAGAGTCCTGCAGTGATTCTCGGTCGATTCTGTCACAGTCCTTCTAATACCAAAAACACACTCCTTCACAATGGTATGCGCGTCTTACTCCCTCCAAACCTGTACTTGCTTTGATTCATCGATTGGAAGTCGATTGCGGCGCTGGCATCGCGTCACAAGACCGATGAGTTATGCGCTTTGCATGACTATGGCTTTGCGCACGGCGGCAGCGGATTGGATTCACAAGCATTGATGGAGTGCCTCAAGCTAATATACGCAGTCTTCTCGTCCTTCTTCACCCGCCAATGGCCCCGCCGCGGCCAGCGGTTCCAGCATCAGCCGACCTTCCTCTCCCACTCCTCCCGGCGGACCTCGAACTGCGATCCGTCGACGTGCTGCCGCTGATCAGAAGGAGAAGCTTGCCAATGCTAGGCCAAGCAGCACACGGGCCGCTGGCGCTGGCGGCTCCAGCAGCACCATGCTGAGTACGTTAAACCCCCAGATGGAGCTATATAGTTTGCTCAGGTTGGGAATTTGTGTGTATCGCTAACAAAAACCGCTTGTAGGACTTTACACCGACGAGTCTCCCGGATTGAAGGTCGACCCTGTCGTTGTCCTTGTCCTGTCCCTGGTTTTCATCTTCTCCGTTGTTGCTCTGCATAGTGAGTCAATTCGATCCCTCTAACGGTTAAAGACGCAGCATATACTGACTCTAGACTCCAGTCATTGCCAAGATCAGCCGCAAGTTTTCGAGCTAAACACGTTATATGGTGACTGAAGTGATGCGAGGGAGAGAGACACGACGGATGGTATAAGGGCGAAACGGTTCCGCGACAGCAATGGCGCAGGTTATGAAGACCAAATCTAGCTGATGTGAGGTTTGATGTAACAAAAAACAACAACAAAAGGCTTACACCAGTGGATGTATGGATTTGGCGGATACAATGACCTGGCCCCTAATCACCATGGAGTCTGAGCGACCATGATATTTGTATTATATGAGCAAAACGGTTATTTCCAATTTCTTATGCATTTTTTTTCTATTAAGATTGCCTTTTCTATTCTTGAGATAATGAGAGTGTTTGCTTGCTAGGTTTTTGTGATTTGTCAGGTTGGATTTCACCCCGGCTGTAGCTTGATACTCGTTACGCGGACAGAGACCATAATATGCCCAAATAGGAATCAATCAAGCGCATGAGCTGCTATGCTTCTATTTTGGCACGATTTCTATGGCTTTCTCTCCCTAACTAGTGGCGATCTGTGCCGGAACTTAGTCTCAATGCTCCATTGCGTGGCTGTGAAGAGTTCACCCTGATCATGTTGAACCAGAATGGGACGTAAAAGCCGTTGTGCTGAGACGAATTTAGAACCAGTGGCCTGTGTGTGCCTTGTGCCTTGCGTTACGACAGCTCTGCGCCTTGGTAGCTTCCCGAGCTCCATAGCGAGAACTAACGTAGGTATTCAATCAATCACTTCAGTAAATAGGAGTGGACGGCTCTCTTAGCTAAGCATAGGTGTCTTATCATGCACAAGCAAACGTGTGTCTGCTGCAATTCACAATTATCAATCAATCATATTGCCAGGTGCAGGCAAGGTTGGAATGCAAGATTCCATATCACGCGCTGTATCTTGGATGTACTTTGCCCGCCCGAACTGCTATCCAATAGCTAATCACAGCCGCTAGCTTTTGCCTGTGCGACTTCTCGGTTAGTGGGCGCAATCGAGCTAGCGTTCGCTAGGCATAGCACTGACACAGCTGCGGACATGGAGCAGTGCAGCTGTTGCTCATAAACAGGGGGTGTGCCAGTGCCAGGTCGGGCTCGATGATATCAATCGCAGGCGAATTTTAGCTGAGGCCTCTCGAATAAAAAGCCACACGTCATCGCCCAACATTCTGAAAATCAAGTCTTTAGCCAGTTGGGCAGCTCAGTTTTGTCCTTGTGCTACCGTTACGTCTCATTTGCAATCTGTGACAATCTGCGCACGCAAATACACTAAGGTCGCTCAACAGTCTTGGTCAACGATGCTGTCGTATATCTGCAGGTGACTTTATTCGCCCCCAGCTTGTGCCCTCAACCAGGCGCTCTTCGGGCTCCCTGATTTCTCCTCCAAGACATCAGCTCTAGCTGGACAGGAAAATATTGCATTAATTCTCCCTCGACGACTCTTTTTCAGCCATGGTGTCCCCAGAGATCGAGCGGAGTAAAGGCAGACGGCAGCCGCCCTCGTCTAGACCCCCGCCCGCCTCAGAGGCTATGGTGACGGATGGCTTCGTTCTTCCTACCCTCGACGTGCCTCCCGATGCGCCTCCAGCATATGGAAGCCATCATGACCAGCTTCAGTTCTCAAGGACGGGATTCGAGGCCGGGGCGGAGGTAACAGGTGAGCATCAGCTATTACGCTCCCTTGCCCCTCCACACGTACCGCGATGAGCGAGGGGTTATTGGCGTTCTTTCAATTGATAGAGGGGAGCTTTCTTTCTAACAATGAGTAATTCTAGGCGACGGAAGAATTAACATTAGCATCAACACTAAGAACAAGAGACTCGCAGAGCTTCTTGCCCCAAGCATCGCCAGCCAGGTTGATGCCCAACCATCACTACCACCAGTGTATACATTGCCGAGTCTCACAGGTGAACCTGGCAAGGAAGCTCCCCCACGACTCAATGTTGTCATCCAAATCGTTGGATCGCGTGGCGACGTCCAGCCGTTCGTTGCCCTTGGAAAGGTCCTCAAGGAAACGTACGGCCACCGAATCCGTATCGCAACGCATGCGACTTTCAAGACCTTTGTCGAAGAGAATGGCCTCGAGTTCTTCAGCATAGGGGGGGACCCTGCCGAACTCATGGCTTTCATGGTAAAGCACCCTGGTCTCATGCCCGGCTTAGATGCTTTGAAGAGTGGCGAGATTAGCAAGCGCCGTAGAGGCGTTCAGGAGATGATGCTTGGGTGCTGGAGATCTTGTATTGAGGCAGGAGATGGATTGGGACCGCCGCCCGAACCGCATAGGAGAACCGAGCCCTGGGATCCATCAGCGGGCATGCCTGGAGACCCGAACCATGAGCCGTTCGTGGCTGACGCAATCATTGCAAACCCCCCTAGCTTTGCTCATATTCACGTTGCAGAGAAGCTTGGAATTCCTTTACACATGATGTTTACGTGAGAATACTCTCTCATGTCCTGCACATAGAAGGTACACGACTAACATGTTGACTAGAATGCCTTGGTCACCTACACGAGCGTTTCCTCACCCTCTGGCTAATGTTCAATCTTCAAATGCCGATGATGTCCTCACTAACTACTTGACTTACACGCTTGTTGAAATGATGACATGGCAGGGACTGGGAGATATCATCAACCGCTTCCGCGAAAATGCGCTGGATCTTCCCCCTCTATCACTCATCTGGGCCCCAGGCCTTCTCAACAGACTCAAGATCTCTTACACCTATTGTTGGTATGTATACTGACGAATTCATTGTTTATCGCCTCCTCTTTCTGACCGCATGCCCTTAGGTCCCCTGCCTTGATCCCGAAGCCGAATGATTGGGGGCCACACATCGATGTTGCGGGCTTTTACTTTTTGAATCTTGCGTCTTCATATACGCCGGAGCCGGACCTTGCTGCCTTCTTAGAGGCTGGACCTCCTCCGGTGTATATTGGGTTTGGTTCCATTGTGGTGGATGATCCAAATGCTATGACGAGACTAATATTGGACGCTATCCACCTAGCCGGCGTGCGCGCTCTAGTTTCTAAGGGATGGGGAGGCCTGGGAGTTGATGCGGTAGGACTGCCTGATGGTGTATTCATGCTCGGAAACGTCCCCCACGACTGGCTCTTTGAAAGAGTCTCTTGTGTTGTCCATCACGGCGGCGCTGGAACGACCGCAGCTGGCATCAAAGCCGGCAAGCCCACTATTGTGGTTCCCTTCTTTGGTGATCAGCCATTCTGGGGAGCCATGATTGCGAGGGCCAAGGCTGGACCTGATCCAATCCCTCACAAGACCTTGACGGCTGAGAAGCTTGCCGAAGCCATCAAATTCTGTCTTCGGCAAGAGACCCAAGATCAAGCTCAAGCGCTTGGCCGCAAGATTCGAGAGGAGAATGGTGCGGAAACTGGAAGCCGAAGCTTTCATAATCATATCGATATAGATTCGCTTCGCTGTTCGGTGGCTCCTAGCCGAGCCGCAGCATGGCGTCTGAAGAAGACAAAAGTGCGACTCAGTCCTCTGGTTGCCGCTGTCCTCGTCGACCGGCGTCTTCTCAAATACTCGGACCTGAAACTGTAAGTTAGAACCACTACCTTCTTTATGATGTTTACTGACCATTCAGATACCGCCCGTACGAGTATAATACAGAAGATCAGCCTCCTGACCCCATCACCGCGGGCGCAACATCTCTAGTGACTGATATCAGTGACATAGGCATGGCTATAGTGGACATGCCTTTGGATATATTCAAAAGCCCTAGGAAAGCTAGGGAACGCTGCGACGCGGCCAGTCAAGCTAGTGGTGATGAGAGCGACCCAGAATCAAGGTCCAACTCAATCAAAGGGCGCTCCGGTAGAATAACCCCGACAACCGCCAGCATTGCAGACACTGCAGGCGACTCAAACTCTGCAGCACTGCTTGTCCAGTCTCCCTCATTACCCACTGAAGTCAGCCGAACCCGCTCTCCCACCGCCGGCAGCCCAGGAGGAAGTCGGTCGTCATCCCGTCGAAGGGCGCTTTCTGCAGCTGCAACGATGGAGGCTGCAGTCGGAACGAGCAAAAATGTTGGGCGCATCGTGACTACAGGAGTCAAGTCTCCCATGAACTTTTGTCTCGGCCTCGCAAAAGGGTTTAGGAACATTCCACGACTGTACAATGACGATACTGTTCGAGCGGTTGAAAAGGTTACAGACTTCAACAGTGGTATACGGGTCGCAGGTAAAGAACTTGGATTTGGCCTTTATGATGGCATCTCGGGGCTGGTAACGCAGCCGATGAGAGGGGCACAGAAACAAGGTGCTGCTGGGCTGATCAAGGGCGTTGGGAAGGGCATCGGAGGGCTCATCGCAAAGCCCGCGGCAGGTGAGTGATATGTGTATTCATCTAATCTCTTTGGGATGTACTAATGGCACGCATCAGGATTTTGGGGTCTCCCGGCATATGTAATGCAAGGCGCCTATGCTGAGCTCAACAAATTCCTATCGAGGAGCGTGCAGAATTACATCATCACCTCGAGGGTTGTCCAAGGAGAACGAGATATGCAGAATGCATCCGAAGGAGAAAAGGCTGATATTCTTTATCGATGGAAACAGGATGCTGATCTGAGAGCCTTGTACCAAAAGAGTACAAATAGCCAGGAACCAGAGGGTTCTCGAGCCGGATCTAGAAGCGAATCGAGCTCCTGGCGCTTTTCTCCTCAGGAAGGACGACGTCAACTGGTCGCCGCTTTGTCGCAATCACCGTCACGGCAGAACTCGGGCCGGAGAAACAGACGCTCTTCCTCGCCCGCCCCGAGAAATACAGACGCTACAGCCGCTGTTGATACAGAATACGAGGCAGCTATTCGGGCTTCCGTCTTGGAGACTTCGCGTGGAGATGCAGAAGAAGACGCCATGATTGAAGCGGCTATTCGCGAGAGCGTCAAGGCTATGCGACAGCAGGGTTCTCTGCCAGACCCCATTCGTTTGGCCATGGATAGCAAGCATCATGATATTTTTGCGGATGAGGAGTATAAGATTACGGACGAAGAATACCAGGACCTGATTGAGCAGGCCATTCGCGAAAGCATGACAGGACATGTTGGCGACTTTTCTATACCATCAGCATCTGGTACCCAGGAGCTCGACGCCGTGGATACCGCCATACCTACTCACGGTGGCGAACCTCGTAGCAGTGGCTCGGTGTTGACTCCTACCAGCGACGAGGATGCCGATTTGCAGCGAGCCATTGAAGAATCTCGCAAGGCAGCTCCTACGCTTCCACCCCGCACTTCGCCATCCCAAGAACAAGAGGAAGACGAGGATGAGCACTTGCGGAGAGCTATTGAGGCATCTAAAGATGAGATGGAGAGGGCACGGCACGAGAGGACAGAGGAAGAGATTGTGATGGAATATGTCAAGAAGCAAAGCCTCGCTGAAGAAGAGTTTAGGAAACATCAGCTGGCTAAAGGAAAGGGCAAAGAAGTATCCGAAACGACAAATGATGGCGAGGGTGATGGCGATGATGATGAAGAGCTGAGGAGAGCCATTGAAGAGAGCTTGAAGATGAGCGGCGGAAGTGGATCTGCACCATCGGGCTCTTGAGCGAAATGATGAGAGCCAAAATTTATAAGATGCTTTGGTTTTAGCGATACTTAAAAGTTATACCACAACATGCATGGGCAGTTTAATACTAATAGTTGGCTTACCAACGAAATATCAAAGGTAAATTAATATCGAAAATCATGAAACAAACTATCTCAATCCATCAGGTAAATAGGTAGAGCAACAAAATTAAAGCTCCATGGAATAAATAGCATGCTGTCCGCAGGGTATCTTTTTGCAATATGGTAACGAGTTGATGTGGATATATTTGGATATAGTTCATTAAGTCCTTCGTCATTCTTTTGGACTCTTCGCCGCCTACGTGCCATGCGGGCGTCCCGCTCGATTTGTTGCCCGTGGAGGTTGATATATGTATGCCATGACGCGGGCCAGATGGGTTCGCAGTCTCGGCCGAGTTCCAGACACATTTCTGGTAGCGAACGATCTTACTGGCATTCTTGCCACTACAGGCTGTGAGAATGAGTTGTTGGAGGTGTCTATGAAGTTGCGGCGATGGAATCGGACTGAAGAGGAGTAAATCTGAGTTGCCATTGGCTGGATGGAAGGGTGGTGGTTGAGCGCCTGAAACCGACGGCTCGGCAAAGTGCCCGACCTGGTCCTCATCGTAGTTACACCTATGCAGAGCCGTATACATGTCTCGTTTTGTGACAATCATTATAGAACTTCTGCACGAGCTGTCGGCAGCAGCAGTATCGCTGCGACTTAGCCATACCTCGCTGGAGGCTGACCCTGGTACTGTTGCTGACCCCATCCTGGATTTGCCGGCGGGGGATAAGGCCCAGCTCCGGGATTTCCGCCGTTTTGCATGGAGACGACATCAGGGCGATTTTTCAGCGGCTGTTTGAAGTTGCATATGTGACAGACGACTTCAACGAAGCCAGATATGGTGAAGGGTATGATGGGCTATGATAGCGTTTTAACGTCAGCCATTGGTTGAGTTGAAGCCTGAGATGAAGGAGCCGGTTCCAAAGGTGAGATTGACCATCGATGGAATGATGCGGTGGACTTACAACGAAGCAAAAGGTGAAGAATGGGCGGCTTTTGATGACACGGCCAGACATGTTGCCACAGTTGTGGCACTGGCAGATGACGCCCTCGTAGCCCTTGACTTCGGACCGGAAGGTGTACTGGCCGCAGACGAAGAAGAAGAAGACCATGGCTGTCGTTGTTTTCAAAGATGCACTATATTATGCAAGTTCTCACTTATGAAACGGTCAAGATGAGAGAGAGAAAAGAAAAGAGGAAAAAGAGAAAAGACACGAGATAAGATGGTATGATGATTAGAAGAAAAGAGTTGAGGCTGTGTAAATCGAAGAAAAGAAGCGGAGAGCGAATGTGGAGGGGAGGGAGTACGTATGCGCCAAGCTAATTCTTGGCGGGCGTTGATGTGTGTGTGTTTTCGGCAGGCGCAAATGTCGGTGATGATGCTGCCCTCTTTCTCTTTTCCCCACGATAGAGAGAGGCGTTCAGGCTAAGAAGCTGTTACTGTTTAAAAGTCCGTACTGTACCTTTTGTGGAGGTACCTATTGCATCATCACTCGAGATTGTTATTAGTGCTTGATCTGTACAAGTTATGGAAGAAGGTACAAAACGAGTGTGGTTAGGGAGATCAAAACACACTGGAATAGACGAATTTATTTGTTTATGTTTCTAAAAATGAAGTCTCCCTTGTCTAGCTACACAACGTCTCTCTGTCTCTTCCAGAAAGCTCAAGGAATGACAATGACCCAGCGACTTGGAGAGCACATGCAGCGACTGTCTCGATACGGCCTAGCGCCACCAGTACCTTACGCTGCCGATCCCCACCACAACCAACGTCTGCTAAGAATAATTTCTTGCAGCCTGTGATTCGAAAAGCTGCATTAACAAAACATCAAAACTTCATCCTCTTGCGCCTCGCCTCACACCACTGACACCAACTCAACACCTCGTCAATTGAACTTCGAATCTCCTCAAGAAACACCATAGCAGCAATCCGACACTTGTACCATCACTACTCCATCATTTTCAGTCCGTGATGCTCAGCTAAAAGAGAGGCGACAACCTCAACCACATCACCACCATGCTCTACGACCTCAACATCGCCTGGTCCCCGACCACGCCCACCGACCGCCTCCTACAAACCCTCACAACCGCCCACTCTCTCGGCTTCGCCACCGTCGCCCTCAACCACACCCTCGAGCTGCCCTTTCCAGCAAATCCCACAACACCCTTCCCAGCTCTCCCATCATCATCATCCTCAGACTCAAACAGCAAAAACAAGCTCCCCCACGTCCTCCACCGCGCCACCCTCCCCCTCGCCGACCCAGCAGCCTCAAACTACCGCCTCCCCTCCCTCGTCTCCGTCTACGACCTCCTCGCCATCCGGCCCCTCACCGAAAAGGCCTTCCAGAACGCCTGCCTCACCCTCGACATCCCCATCATCTCCCTCGACATGGCCCAGCACTTCCCCTTCTACTTCCGCCCGAAGCCCTGCATGGCCGCCGTCTCCAGGGGTGTAAGATTCGAAATCTGCTACTCCCAGGCTCTCTCCGCGGCCGACCCCCGCGGCCGCGCAAACTTCATCTCCAACGCCACAAACCTCATCAGGGCTACCCGCGGCCGCGGCATCATCATCAGCAGCGAGGCGAAATCCGCTTTCGGCCTGCGAGCACCCGCCGACATTGTCAACCTGTTCAATGTATGGGGTCTGCAGAGCGAAAAGGCCATGGAGGGGCTAAGGACGATACCGCGGAGTGTAGTCGTCAACGAGGGCATGAAGAGGGATGGGTTTAGGGGCGTCATCAACATCGTCCAGGTGATCAAGAAGGATGCCGTCGAAGGCGACCAGACCGACGACCAGTCCTCGGCGGCGGAGCAGCCTGGCAAGAGGAAGAATCAGAAGCGCAAGAATGGCGGCGAAGATGCCCAACCCATCAGCAAGCGAGAGGCGAAGAAGATGAAACTGGCGGCAAGGGCGGCTGCATCTGAAAAAAAGGTGTCATGATATAGAATATTGGCGTTGAAGAACTGAGGTTGAGATGCTGTAGACGTTCACAAAAATCGTGCTAGAGGCGCGAAAAGTAGCCATCAAGGGTTACGAGAGCCATGATACCCCCGGATCAAAGGAATAGAGTAATGTCTTGTTTCATCTTACAAAGGCAGTAGCTGAATGATGTATTACTCATATAAACATACATGTCATTTATTTTGAAAGCAAACTGTGACTACAAATGGTATATCATATTCTCTCTAAATTCTCCAAACTCCGTTGCACCCCCAATATTAACTGCATAACACTACACGTCTGTTTTCTTCAATTCCCCGGATTTTACTGTCCAATGATCAGCGTGGGCGCTGCGGCAGCTGCCACTGACGGCGTGCCCACTGTTTGGATGGCCACTAGAGCACCCAAGTTCAACGCACTGCTAAGCTCGTATCCCTGAAGATCGGGGGGCGGCGCAGAGAAAGCTGCAGGTGCGGTCGGTGTTGCAATAGGGAACACAGGGGGAGCTGGCTGTCCGTCTGCCGCGGGAGCGTTGGAAGCAAGGTTTCCGAGCACGAGAGTGTTGGCTGGCGCAGCGGGAACGACAGGAGTAGGCGCGGCTGCAGGCGTAGTTGCAGGGGGAGCTGAAGTCTCGGGAGCAGGTGAGCTCGCAGGGGGAGCCGTAGTTTCAGGGGCAGACGAGCTCGCGGAGCTGGCTGTCGTCTCGGAAGCAGCTGCACTTGTTGAAATCGTTGAAGTTGTAGCCGACGATGTCGTTGAAGTGCTGGCGGTTGTGCTTGTAGGGGGCTTGATGACGGAACTGGAGACCGTAACAGGCGTTGAGGCAGTAGATGATGAGGAATCTGTGGACGAAGCACTTGTCGATGCTGATGAAGCCTGAGAGGTTGTCGCCGCAGCCGCAGATGTCGATGTAGCAGATGATACAGTAGCTTCACTTGTGCTCGAGGTCTCGGCGGAGGTTGACGATGCTGCCGAGGATGACAAGGGCAGAGTGCTGAAAATGGGAGATGGCGTCAAATTCGTGGTATCCGTGGTTATAGATGACGAAGACGGAGGCGGAGGCGGAGGCACATCTGTGGTAGCGGCAGGAGGAGGTGGAGCTGTTGTAGAGCTTTCCGCGGGGGGAGGCGGAGGAGGAGGTGGTGGAGGAGGAGCAGCGCTCGTAGCCGGAGGAGGTGGAACACCGGCTGGTGGAGAGCTGGCAGCAGGAGGAGCCGTGGTCGCTGGAGGCGGCGGAGGCGGAGGAGGAGGGACAGTCTCAGCCGGCGGAACTCCAGGAGCAGTTGTTGCTGGAGGCGGCGGAGGAGGTGGTGGAGGTGGAGGCGCACTCGCAGCCGGAGGGACGGTCTCGGCCGGCGGAACTCCAGGAACAGAGCTCGCTGGAGGAGGTGGCGGGGGCGCTGCGGGAGGGACAGTCACTGCTGGAGGGACGTCCGTAGCAGTATTTGCCGGAGGGGGAGGAGGAGGAGCTGCTGGAGGGGGTGCTGATGCAGCTGGCGGAGGTTCTATCGTACATGTTAGTCTCAGGGGCTCCCTTTCCATAGCCGTGAAACCAAGCATTGACGTTACTCACCCAGAACAAACGTTGTCGTCGGCAGCAAAGACGAGGGAATTGGAATCGTGGTGACACCAACACCGTTGCCGTTGGCATTTGTCGTTGCTGGAATCACGGTGACGCCCACTCCATTGCCATCAGGATTCGTTGTCGCCGGGACGACTGGAGGAGGAGCTGGGGGCACATCTGTGACTGCTGTTGGGACCGGGTTCTCGACCACTTGAGTAGCTCCAGGAATGACAGTGGTAGTAATCGTAGTTACGGCGGCACCCCCATTTCCATTTCCAAGGCCGAGAAGTTGTCCCAGCTGATCCAAGAAGCCGTCACGTCGTGCTAGATTGCCATTTGCATCTCGGTTCAAAACGGCACCCTAAGAGTTGTGAGTTGCTGAACTATTCGGCAATCCTTTGCATGATATATGCATACCTGAGCTGCAGAAGAGGCAAGCAGGGCATAAAAGATTGCAGACCTCATCGTAAATACCAAGAAAGATGGTAATATTTGACCCAAAATAAAAAGAATTGTGAAAAAGAATACCAAAAGAGACCAGAATGAATGACTACAACACAGCTGTTTTCACAACTCGAGGAGATGAGATAAAACCGCTGAAGAAAAGCAAAAAAACGAAGATTTTTTTTTTGGTCAGCCAGCTGGATATCGAAATAAAACAAAAACCGATGCCAAATCGATCGCAGTTAAGCACGTCGAAGCGGTAGAAGCAAAATTAAAGAGCGAACGGCAACGGTTGAATAAAAGGCGGCGCCAGGCCTGTAAACCCAAAAGTGAGGGTGAAAGAAATCGCCAACGACCAAGCGGACGCTGGTTCAACGACGAAAAGAAGTGAAGATGATGCAACACACGAGAAGAACAGTCCCGGGAAAAGAAGAAAAGGGAAGAGCCCGGTACGAGTAGAGAGAGAACCGAGCCGGCTGTCGTCAGCTCAGCCAGCACAAGGCACCCGGCCATTGGAAGAAACAACCGCCCTGTTGACGAGTTCCCCTTCATTTCTCCGGCCATGCTCGAAACATGGCAATTGTTTGGAGCATTGCCAAGACGCCATTGCTGAGAATCCAAGACGGAGCTCAAACAGCGGCGGCGCGGCGGTAGCGGTTTAGACTGGGAGTCTTGGTCGGTAGGCGATACCCCATACAGCGATTGCTAGCATTTGCCGGGTTAGGGACCTGGATCTGAGACATGGTTCAGACGCCTCCTGTCTGGGAGCTGGTTCGCGATAGTGGGGCTGGGCCAGGACACTATGGCAAGCCGCTGGCCTAATTTTGGGACCGGACATTTTTCGAGCTCGTCAATGGTCGAGCTAGATGTGACTGTAGATTCCCGTGAGCAGAATCTGGTGATTTTGATGTCAGGTTGATTAGAACGCAAGGATGTGAAGACGGTTTGGGATGTTTAGCGTCTTGAACATCATGCGATGCAGGGCCAGAGGGCGAGCGAGTGAAGAGGCTCCCAAGGGATGTGGGGTCGTCAAACGGCGTCTAAAGTTATCAGATCTGATTTGGTGATGATTATTTAACATCATGGGTGAAGCATTTGTCGAATTGCGTCGAGACGAGAGAGGGTCTTCGGGAAATGGGTGAAATGACCGGGTTGATCTAGGCCGAGTTTGTCAGGGCGGCATGGTCGCGTACGCATGCATGAGGAAGCAATCTTGAAACAAATTGATCGGATTCATGCTGGATAGGCGAAGGAGATGTCGTGAAATATGATGAAGTCGGAATAAAGATGAATCTAGTACAGAGTATGGAGTGTGTGGATTGAAAAACATGTCAATATGAATATGTTCCGGATCTGTGTATTTCCTGTGCCGATGTGCTTTCCCTGCATTTCACTGTTACGTCAAGAGCTGTCAAGAGCAAGGTACTCCGCACCTGCCAACAGCTTGAAGTTGAGTTGGGGAACCATGCAAGTCAGATACATGTACTTTAGTACTCTGGTATTTTGCATCTCCAACCTCCAATGACACGCTCTCCATGCTGGCAGAATAATTCATCTGCGCCCATCGAGAGACAACAAAACTTGACTCCCACCAGCCGTCTATATAGCCTTCAATAATATTCTACAACGACAAGCTTCATCTAGACACTTATTCATCATTTAATAATCGATAATTGGTAATAATATTTGTTTAACGATTTATGTGAAATGCCAGCCATTCGTGTATTAGACGACTACTACCTCGCCATAACCGCGCTCATCACCATCGGCTACCAGCTCTTCTTCTTCGCCATCGCCTACACCTGTAGCTTTGACAAACTCACTGGTGTGCCTCCGTCTTCATCAACATCATCGTCACTATAAAACTTGCATCTCCCTCAAACTAACACCTTGATTACTTCACCTCACTCAGACTTCGCCGGCGGCTCCAACTTCATCATCCTCGCCATCACCACCCTCTCCCTCAACCACCACCCTCAATCACCACCACCAAGCCCGCCAACTCGTCACCACCCTCCTCCTCATCGCCTGGGCCATTCGCCTCACCACATTCCTCCTCTTCCGCATCCTCAAAACAGGCAAAGATGACCGCTTCGACGAGATGCGCCAAAAGTTCTTCCCCTTCCTCGGCCTCTGGGTCTGGACCGTCTCGCTGCCTGTCACGGTGCTCAACTCACCGGGCGTGACGCGCTATCCACAGCATCGGTTTGGGACGGGGAGGGACGTTGCGGGAGTGGTCATGTACTCTATCGGTTTGGGAATCGAGACGGTGAGCGATGCGCAAAAGTATCGCTTTCGGAGCTCGCATGATGGTAAGGCTGTCTGTGACGGGGGCTTGTTTGGTGTTTCGAGGCATCCTAATTACTTTGGAGAAATTCTCATCCATTTTGGTACTACCAGCTCCTCATCCTCTAGACTGAAAAAAGAAAGAAGAAGCGAGAAGATATTGGCTGACTCAATCTAGCCATTTATATGATTGCCGTCTCATCCGCCGCAGACGGCTTCGTCCACGGCCAAGCCTATAAAGCCCTTTATGCCACTATCCTGGGTCCATTCTTCCTCACGTTTCTCCTCCTATTCGTATCAGGGGTACCCCTCTCGGAACGTCCAAAGGCAAAGGCACGATATGAAAGCGACAGCAATTGGCAAGCCTATAAGCGCTGGTTAGATCGTACCAGCATCCTCATCCCGTTCCCTCCGCAGCTGTATGAGAAGATGCCGACAATCATGAAAAGGACCATATTTCTCGAATTCCCCATATATGTATTCGACCCAAAGAAACACTCTGATATGAGTCAACCCGGAGGAGCTGCGGATGACGGCGATGTAGGACCTGGAGGAGACGACCAAAGTAGTACTCCACAGAGCGGTGAGGAGAGGTTGATATCGTAATTTTTCTATTATGATGAATGACATGTTTAAATCAAAAACTCCCTTGGTATATATATGTGTGCGTTATGTGTATGTGTTCGCTCTATGCGAATGTGCTCATCCACGCATTAGCAAACCCCCCTCGGCCCGTAGCAATGGCTTTATGCTGGCAACCACCAAGCATGAAAAGTACTATGGAAAGTAATCATTCCCTCATTTTCTGGATGATTTGAATCGTTAAAAAGGAAAAAAGAACAAAAGAATAAAAGAACATCGTGACGCCACATTACATCACCGTCAGCATAGCATCATATAGTTACCACCATAAAGAGCCCATATGCATTTCCATCCCTCCCTCCACAAGTAAGTCAGTCAAAGATACCAAAACAAAATTAAGAAAAGAAAAAAAAGAAAATGAAAAAGTAGTGTAAATCCAGAGAATTTGTTCAGTCCAAGAGCTCCTGGCTCTGGCTAAACTCGGGGCTGCTAGACGCCTCGGAATGCGCCTCGGAGCCCTCAGGAATGGGCACCATGGCGCTCTTGGTCCAGATGTGGATTGCTTTTGTCCAGTCGAGGCCCTCGATGCAGCCGCCCTTGACGGAGAGTACGTTTTTTGACTTGTGTCGGTGTTAGCTCTGGAGGGGCTTCGCGGGGAGGAGATGAAGGGGATTGACGATGGTTGAAGAGAGCATACCGGTGTCATGTGGATGAGTCGTGTTCCGCAGCTGCGGCAGAAATAGCTGTAGAAAGTCCATCAGTCGTCAAAATTCGTCGATTTATGAAGCCATGGAATCATCTCGTACCAGTAGAGCGTTTGCCCTGACGCCGTCGGTCGCCTAAGCTCGATAAAGTCCCAATTAGCATGCAAAACCTCCATTGATTCCCTTCAGTCTCCGTCCTCAACTCTCGCCCACACCCTATCAACTAAACAATTCTTTCCTCCCTTGGGGCAAGACATACGCGTAGCAGCTCAGGTCCTCCGTCTCCGGTAGCCTGAAATGCGGAAATATGGCCGAAGTGCCAAACGCCGAGCCCGTCTGTTTCCTGCACTCGGAGCAATGGCATATATACAGCGCCAGGGGCTCTGGCAGCGGCGTCTTGAACGTCACTGCGCCGCACTGACACCGCGCGTTCATGGTGGAAGGAATCGGAAAAGAAGAGAAGAGTAAAAAAGAAGTAGAGAAATTTGTGTTGTTGTTTTGCTATAATGGGGACCGGTGGTTTCGATTGAGTTAAGACCGTGACGACAAGATTTCCAGCTTTGTCCAGCTTCTGGGAGTGGTCGCCAATATGTAGGATGTTTGGATGTTATAAAGTCGAGCCCAATGGATTCAAAAGCCTCTTTGTCGTATTAAATCTCAATATACACGGCCGTCTTGTCAAGGCGAAAGACGCATCAAATGAAGTTTCGTAGTAGTTTTAAGATCGAAGAAGTAAAAAAACGTCAGCGACGTCGGCTGTCTGAACCGCAATTGCATGTGCCTAGAATTAGGCTATGCATCATCGGGTGTGCTAATGTGGTAATCAAAACAGAGCCCAGTTCGATCGACGTTAGTCTTGTGCAAGGCACATTTACAACAATACAATTAATCCGATCTATTCAATTTTATTTTATTCTTATTTTATCTATTTACTCTTCTCTTTTTTAATTACTCATCATAAAAACCACACAGAATCGGAGTAATCCCTTCACAAATCCGCATACTAAATCAAAAGAGTCACCAAAAACAGGCAAGGATGTCTGTCGCCGGTCCTCGCATTCACAAACGAAGACCGTTCAGCTAGACACGGAATAGGCAGTAATCGAACGAGCCAGCCAAAAAAGCCCATCCATTCGGACATTCGCATCGCCTTTTGCTTCCTTATCCGGCCGGAGCTAGAGACGTCGAAACGGGGCCCGCAACCGCATCTCGGCAAATGCAAATACGCTTATTCGCCTATATAAGCCATTTGATCGTTGACATTCTTACCAATCTGCCCTTTGTTTGTCTATCCTCCTGATATGATAGGTACGAATATAGTACACACCTCTTTTTTCTGTTTCTTCTTTTTAAGCCGAGGTGAGTGACTCATCATTGCAGCCCGAGGCCGACTTGAAAGCCACTTTTTAAAAAACAGCGCGTTTCCAAAAGCTCCTCCACGAAGGTGGGGGGAATAGTGAATACGGCCTCTCAACTACTTCAGCTCCATGCACGCTCTGTTCAGCTCTCGTCCTGTCCTGTCTTTTCTTTCTTCTTGCATTGAAAACACATATTATTAATAAGTGATAAGGCTGCTTCGTAATCTCCACTATTCACATGTCTAGAGATCAATATCTCGTCTGTTTCTGTATCTTTTCCTAACCGTTCACTTTTCATCACAGCTTGTAAGCGGCTACTCACGGCCAGTCATGGCATTGATAGCATCAACAACTCAGATTCAACTACACCGCAAATGCAAGAACCATTGCGCTTCGGCCAAATACAAAGCCATTATTCCCTTCAAAGCAATTCGTAAAAACCCCGTCTTCCCTCCTATATTCCTCCGATAACCGGTCCGCTCTTCTCTCCGCGGACACCACTAGCGAATCCTTACGTTATCCGATGTAACAATTAAACAACTTAAAACAAGAGGGCATGTAACAAATAGTTTCATGCTACTTTACTTTTGTATGTTGTACCAATAAACAAGCTGTCCGTCCGGCGAGCAGCCACCACGGGGGCTAAAGTCCGCTCTATGCCTCGGCGGTCCGAATAAACAATCACAATATCCGGTGCTAGCTGCCCAAGTTCCATTGGCACGATGCATGAATTCAGCGGGCACCTTATGGAGCGTATTTCCAATCCTTTGAATACAAAAAAAACAAGGCTATACGACACTCTGCAGCCTTAGTGGAACCGAAGCCGAGGCCGAACCCGAAGACACCTTTAACACAAACGTACAGATGCGTCACGAAGATTGATATTATTAAGAATGAGCAATAGACCCAAACGCCAGTTAAACTCCCCCCCACATGTCCATACCGATATGAAGAAATACGAGTGTCTGTATATAGAAAACCCCAAACCATTGGATCACAGGATCCTGCCCATGCTCACAACCATCGCCTTAGATCCCTTCTCCCTCAACGCCTCCTCAACAGCCGCACACCATGCCATCTTTTCCATAGTCCCCCACGAGTTCTTGATAATCTCAATCTCCAACCTCTCTAGATTCTCCATTTCCGCCAGCCGCCCTTCTTCCACCCATCGCTTAGCACCACCCACCTCCTCCAGCCCGTCAACAAACTCGTCGTCGTCCTTCGCCTCCTCGCTCCTCCTACCGACCTGGCCCACAATTTTCAACCGTAGGCCCCGGAGCCCGCGAGTCCACGACGCAGACGGTCCGGGGCTGCACAGCTCCGCCCACTTGCTCAAGGCCGCCTTCCGAGCCAGGTCCTCGGCCATCAGCTCCAGCCGCGCGTACCGCATGGCCAGGCGCTGCCACGGCCGCTGCGATTTGGTCACGGCCGCTGCCGCGTTGAGTCCCGAGGAGAACCAGTTGAGGAAGACGAACTCGTTGTTGGCAAACGGAATCTCGCGCGCCTCAAAGTACACCTGTCGGCAGGTGCAGAGCAGGCTCGCCGGCATCCCCGCCAGCGGCCGGTCCGAACTGAGCAAGCCCGGCGTTGTCATGTTGAGCTCCCGCATTCTCTCCTTTAGCCTGTCCTTGATGAGCTTCTTCTTGTCCTGCTCCGCCCTCATCTTTTCCCACTTCTGCCCGCCACCTTCCTTCTGCTCACTGCCTTCCTTCTGAGTGCCATCGTCTGAGCACTTAGACTCCTTCGCGAGATCTATAATGGTCTGTTCGTTTTCAATCTCTTGCTCTATCTGTTGTTCGAGATCGGGGTCCAGAGGGTGTAGCACGTAGCGGCACAGCATCGGGATCGGATATCCCGCCGCCAGCTCCTTGGGCTGGATTGGACTCATCCTGTAAGCCCAGTAGTAGATCCTCAGCCGCACCTCCGCCGGCAGAGATAAAAAGCGCGACGAGGCTGCCCCGTTGGCGGCATTTGAGTCGTTTCCTTCACCAGCGGCGTATGGCTGGATATCCTTCCCGTCTGTTGCCACGGCTGCATTAGTGTCGTCTTCATCAATTCCAGGCCCGAACCGCTTGTAATAGCACACCGCAGGCGGGTACCAAAACATGAATGGACAGTACTCATACTCCGCCCCCGCCATGACTAGATGAATCGCATGAGTATCCTGTACGTTTATATCCATAGAAAATTGCAGCCCGTTTAAAAAATTGAAAGTCATGGCGATGGAAAGAGGTAGAATAGCATGAGGCGTGGGTTTAAGTAAATTTTCCGTCTCGTCCTCTTTGCATCTTTCCGAGGAGAAGGCCTTAATTAGTCTTACTTAAGAAGCCTCCTCCCACCCCATAGATAATGGAGAGTAAGACTGAAGGATGAGGGGGAAATAAACAACATACCAATATGCGTTATACAACATGGCAGCAATGTGAGCACTAGGTGGACGGTCAGCTGGCTGATCTTATATCTTGTCACTAGCCGGAGCTGTGGCGGCTTACTGCTGGGCCTATTAGTGAAAGATATTAGAAGTAATTGGCTTTCAGAGCTTTGACAGGTGGGATTTCGCTCTCAGCGATGAGCTCATGGCACACAAGGTTCAAAAAATCAGAAATGAGACGAGCACTAGAGGATCAATTCGCCTCGGGATGGAGGGGAAGTTTAAAGTCTTTGCGGGGAACGTCACGATTACACATGCAGCTCCTCAGCTGCCCCGAAGCTGTCACATCCGACCATTTCGGGCTCCCATGCATCCCAATGCGCGCTCTGATTGACCATCATCCTTATCGCTCCAACCAGAGGATCAACCAACCCTGCGATGTCGTCTGACATTCGCTCGCTTCGATCGCCTCGGTTGATCTCGATACGTCATGGGCTCGAGATAAAAGGAAATAAACAAATTAATGTGTAATTCCGGGGCAACGTTGCCGCCTTCATCTCATAGGGCTATTGCTATGCTTCGGAACTGCATTCCGCAAGCCTTATCCCTGTGCTTGAACACCTTCGATGACATATTATTCAGGGACCGGACGCCATGACTTGACCGTGTCCGTGGAACTCCAACAACCGCTCGCACTAATAGAAAAAGGGAAAAAGACACGTACAAATCTAACACCAATGCCGGATCGCCGTCGCCATGATTGCCATAGCAAGATAACTTCCATAACCTCCAGTATTATGGGTGATCGTTTGATTCGTCGTCTGAACTTGTTAAAGAAGCAAGGCACTCAGCAATATTGTCAAGCAAGCCGTCGAGGTCGTCAGCCTAAGACGAGCCTGGCGGTATATTCACTCCTTCATATCCCCTTTTCCCCCCAGATTTTCTCTCGTATTCAACATTCCGCGGCACGTCGAAATCTCCTCGCGCCGCAAACCAAAGCAGAGTTTCCGGCTCAGGTCCCCTACCCACCGCCGCCGATTTTGCTTGATCATTCGTCGCGTCCATGGCGTCATCATTGTCCTCATCCTCGTCTTCGTCTTCGTCGTCTTCTTCGTCGCTTTCTTCGTCCAGACCTTTTCTCAGTCCTGTGCGCACCTTATCGACGCCCATCTCCCTCTCTTCTTTGGTGTAGACATCGCCGGCCTCTTCTCTGACGTATTTAGCAATCCTGTCATGTGTCCATTCCCGCAGCTCGTCCCATATGCTCTGTAGCTCCGCAATGCCCTCAGGCGTAGCTAGGCGCGCCGTCTCGCGTCCCTGTGAAACGAGCTCCTCCACATCTGGCTCTAGCTTCTTCCGCAGCAGCTGGGTCAAGACGCCTTCTTGTGTTCGTCCGGGATAGTTTGTCGATGGATGCACAGCGATGCGCGAGAAGAGCTCTGCGTTCTCGCTCAGGTTATCTAATACCGTCTGGAGGTTGCGCTGGAGGATCTGAGCCGAGGCTTGTAATGAGGAGCTGCACCAGAGTGAAACCATTAGAGCTGCCAGGTATTGCGCAACGTGGGGGACCAAGCATACGGGTGAGGAAGCGGATTGCTCTTGAGAATGTCCATCTTTAAGCTTTGTATGCTGCTCGAGAGCTGCGCCAACCGAGCCAGCGTCTGCTCAACCGACTTGAGCTCGTCGTCGTCCAAGCCCAGCGTCGCCATCGTATGCGCCTGTTGGTTTTGTAGCTGAAGCGATTTGTCTCTTTCTCTGCGCTCTTCCTGGTTGCAGTTGTTGAGAGGATTCAGTTCGGGGGTGAGGATTCAAGCGAGACGTGTTTGTAAGAATTGGATACGTGGCACAATGTAAAAATAAGTAGAATTGCAGTATGAGGGAGAGCAAGTTTACTTTTAGCAGTGACGTTGAGTTTGAATTTATTATTCAAGTACAGGAACCAACACGCTCCGTGGGGCAGGCGCTAGGCATGGTGCCTGCCGTGGTGGTAACCAAGTGGGGGCAGCCACTAATGAAGCTTTGCAGGAAATTATACAAGGCAGTTACTGTAACTGTTGGCTTCAGTTTGAGTATTAATCAACAGCATTCTTATCAGGTATAGATACAATGTTTTAATATTTTTAGTTTATTTTTTTCATGATATATTTAAATTTAATTTCCAACTACAATCGGTACTCCAAAAATGCTACTCCAAATCATGTCCGTCAAGCCAACAAGAATCCCTTCGCTATATATGCTCCCGCCAATGTAAACTCAAGTAAGTAATCAGTCTCTTTGAGTCAATCCGATGCTCAAGATAGCAAATAGCATGCTGTACAAAAGAAGAAGAAAAGTGAAGCCTCCCGCTTAGCTTCGAGTCGAGTTCACCGTCTTTGAAATCTCGTATCCCTGCGAGTCCACAAACGGATATCTCGCACGCCTCTCCAAGTCATCCAGCGGGATGTTTGATCGGATGTACCTAAAAAGACGGATGATGATTAGCAATCCAGGACTTTGTATCGAAACGATTGAATACAGAACAAGATACTCACTTTTGTCTGCCATCGTCCACCGGGTCGTGGTCCCAGCTTGTAAACGCCCCCTTGCTCAGCGCATCCCACACCAAGCGTCTGCTTCGCTGAGATTGCAGCACCTTTTCTGTAATGGCATCAAAGTCCCACTTAGCCTTTGCTTCAGCCTCGAAATTCTCAAAGACAGCCTTGGCCTCCTTCTCAGCCTCCGTCTGCGGCTCAATCTTGCCGGTACCGAAGCGCGCCAAGTTGTCCAGCTCCAGGGGATCCGTCTTGAGGTTGAACAGCTGCGGCTCATCAGCCGGGCAAGTAATGTACTTCCAATCCCCTCGTCGAATCATCATCATGGGGCGCACAGTTCCCTCGCCCGTGTACTCGGCAAAGACCGTATCGCCGCCTCCCTCCTTGCCCAGCAGATGAGGCATCATGCTTACGCCGTCCATGGGCAAGAAAGACGCAGGCTTGGTGCCGATGATGTCGCAGATCGTGGGTAGCAGATCCAGCGTCGAGACGTTTTGCGGCACGCGGCGAGGGGTGAACCACTTGGGATAGTGAACCAGCATGGGGACTCGCACAGATGACTCAAAGTAGCTCATCTTGTACCAGAGGTTGCGCTCGCCCAGCATATCGCCGTGATCGCCGCTGAAGATGACAATGGTGTTGTCCATCAATCCGGCGTCTTCGAGCGTCTCGAGCAGCTTACCGATGCAGTCGTCGACATAGCTCACGGAGCCGTAGTATGCTCTCTTGGCTCTCTTGATCTGCTCGTCTGAAAACTCCAGGTCCCACAGATCACACACCTTCAGAAGACGCTTGCTGTGAGTATCCTGCTTCTCCTTGGCGATGCGAACCTTGGGCAATTCGATATCCACATCCTCGTACAGGTTCCAGTACTTTTTCGTAATGGTATAAGGGTCATGAGGATGAGTGAGAGAAACCGTCAGAGCAAAAGGGCGCTTGTCAGGTCCCTCACGAACATGGTCCCAGAGATACTGAGTGCTGCGGTACATGACCTCCTCATCATAATCCAGCTGGTTGCTTCGTCCACAAGGCCCGGCCTGGAGAATCGAGCTGGCATTGTGATACCACTCGAGGCGAGTATCCGGCTCATCCCAGTTTACAACCCAGCCAAAGTCACCTGGATAAATGTCACTCGTGAGACGGTGCTCATAGCCGTGCAACTGATCGCCCACAAAGTGCATCTTGCCCGCCAGAGCGGTGTGATAGCCCTTTGAGCGCAAATAATGCGCATACGTGGGAACTTCGGAGTTGATCTGAGACGCGTTGTCGTAAGAGCCAATCTTCATGGGCAAGAGGCCGGAGATCATGCTCATTCTTGAGGGCGCACAGAGCGGTGAAGGGCAGTAGGCAGAGTCGAACTGGACGGATGAAGCCGCCAGACGGTCCAGGTTGGGCGTCTTGATCTGAGAATTTGGATTGTACATTTTAAGCTGAGGAGCTGCCAGCTGGTCGGCCATGATGTAGAGAATGTTTGGCTTTTGCTCTGGGTGGGCGGTGGGCTGAGGCGCCTCTGAGCGCGGCAGCGTGTTGAGATCGGGAGCCATGGCGGTTGTATTTTTGACGGCACCAAATAGAATATCTTTTTTTCACTGTAATTTAAAATAAAGATATGCCGTCAGGGTGGAAAAGAAAAGAAAAAGACAATAAAAAGCCTTTTGTCTTAAGTCTTATCGTGCTAGTATTTCCAAAGGTCTGAGACACGGGATGAAGTGGCACCAAGACGGGAGAGTAAGTAAGAAGGTGAGACGTGATATCAGATTGTTCACTTAAAAACCACCAGTATTATATAAAAGATTTGATAAACCAGGCACACGACGCACTTCTCTTCGTGGAAGAAGGCAGATAAGAAAAAAAAGAAATCTGTTCACAAACCAAGCCTGGCGCGTGCGTCTCGCATCCAGCCCATCCTTATATGAATATTGCTAGCCTATGTGGAGAAGACAAAGAGCCCCGACTTCCGGCGTTGAATGGCATCATCACGCGAGCACGCAAGAGACTGCATACGGAGATGGAAGCTACTAGTTCTAGTTTGTAGCTCTCTCGACACTGTATGCATCCTCACCTCACCTTGGTGCATAAAATTAGATCCGTCAGACTCTGTTTGTGTTGCAGCACCTCCAGCACCTCGAAAGTAGCGGCTAAGCAGGCAAACAGACTTTGTGGCCGTGTTCCATTCCAGCTGCCCCGATGTGGTGGGAGGCTGACTGACTCTCACAAGGCCAAAAATAATGTGGCAGAGCATTATCGTGGGTTGCAACCCTGTCATCGTCAGTTCCCCTTCGTTCTCATTTTCCCTCCGGTCTTGTTTTTGTGTAGCCTCAATGCAATAAGCGACGAGCCGATAGTCCAACAACTTCCGGCCCCAACAACAAACGCTTATCGCAGTCTTATTATTGCCGAGCCCATTTTCGGGTCACATGGACGCCAGCATTCAAGCCCAATCTCCCCTGCGCAAGCGCCAGATAATCCCATTATCTCCAGCCTCCAGCGTACTTAATACGCACCCGACCTAGTTTCCTCATATATTTCCCTTATTTTTTATTTTCCCCCTCAGGACCCTTGGAAAACTGCTCAATTCGGCATCGCCCATCCTCTGGTTGGTCAATGCTTTCTTCCCCACGTCTCCAAGAATTGTTCCCTCTTTTTTTTTTCGTTCCCACTTGCCATCGTAATTTCACCAAAATTCCCACCGATTGCGTGATCTAGACCTCTGTAGGCGTGCGACGAAAACGCGTTGCTGCTGCGTTAACAATACACAAGCACCGTATAATCTTGTCCGCCCGAGGACTGTATAAGCTAATTGCTTTGCTGCATGTGGGGGAAATACAACCACTCCAGGCTGCCAATGACTAGCTTGTGGCGATGGAAAGCTGACAAAACACACTTTTCGTACCCCGTATTCTCTTAGAAGCAAAAAGACACTGAAAGTCCGACTTGACTGTGTTGTGTGTCCAATCAACTATGTAATATGTATAGTGATCCAACCTTCTGTCGATCACAATGACCGGCTGAGAGGCGTTTCATGCGCTGACGACGACCTCATGACTTTTACAGAGTCTTTGTTTGACCGCCTCTCACTCAGACTCAAGGAATGAGAGATGAGCGTCAAAAGTCAGCTGTTTCGGTCAAAACTATGAAAAACTCACCGCCAACTCTGACTCGAGTGCGGCATGGTCGGGATGAAGATCTACACGACTATCATTGAGTCTCAGTTCTATTCAACTTTGATAGATACAAATATATGAGTCTATCCGATACATGTGAAGGCTTGGCTACCACAACATCTTCTCCGTCAGCTCACGATAATACTCTGGGCCTCTACCAGACGATCAAGATCTGATATCTGACTTCAAAAGATCAACTTACACGCCATTGATTTCACTTGCCATCGCTTATACACCGATACACACACATATAATCGATTAAGTAAATACGTAGAATTACTCATCACCTCTTATATTCAACCCAAACAGCCACTCCCCTCCCCCATCCAACCCTCATCGCCATCAGAGCAAAGCAAATACAAGAAGAAGAAAAAAGTATCCTACAGCAGAGAATCTACTATATGTAACCGATGACAATGATGATGACGATTATCATACCCTTCACCCTTGTCAGCCTGCCCGCCATTTTCCACCTCTAGAACTCTGGCTCCCCCTTCTCCTCTTTTGCCCTCCCTCCTCATCATTTCCCATGTCCATAAGCTGCATGCGCATATTCAGTCATGTATAGTTAGGTAGTAGTTTCCCTGGATATATTAAATCCCGCCCAGCCAGTCTTTCAAAAAATGCAAAATCCCAACTCCGTCAAACACCGTGCATATTCAGTTTCGCCTCGCTCCAACGTCCCTTGAATGATAACCACACCATCAGCGGCTCCTGTCCGCCCTGCCCAATCCCATCCACCAGGTGTTGTTGTTTTATCACTGCGTACGGTAAAACTTCCTGTAAATAAGATGCAGTAACAGGTTCACGTTGAGCTTGAGGGTGCCCTCAAACAGCGTCATGAACTGGTGCGCCTCAAACTGTGCCTGAAGCATGTCCTCAATCGGTACTTGAGCTGTTGCTCCGGGTATCTGGATATGGCTTCGCGTGCCCTCTATGGCAAACACACCGACCTGGTCGCACGAGATTGTGATGTCAATCTTGTCCCATTCGCGGTCGGCCGTTCCGCTCCATGACACCAGAACACCCTTTTCTGACAGTGCTCGCGCGCTATACTTGTAGCTTCCAAACTTTGGCACCCGGCCACTGCGTTCAAGCTCTCTCTGATGGTTGTACTGCTTAGTGAAGGGCATGAGGAACCTCTTTCGTCTATTTAAGATCTCACTGTTAGCTTCTCATTGGCTTAACAACACATACCGTAAACAGGATGTACTTACCCCTTTTTGTTTTGAAGTGTCTTCATTGACTGCTCAATGTAATCGTCGTAGCTTTTACGCTGCTGCTCCAGGTATTTGGCCTTTTCAGTCAAGTTGGCAAGCGTCAGGCGCACGCCGTCCAATTCTCGCTGTCTCTGAACACGCCTGCGGCTCTGGGTCCGGATATCGCTGGCAATGGCGTTGAGCACGTCTTGGTACTGATTCTGTTTTGAAATCCTCCCCATCTGCTCCAGTTGCATAATGTTTTCCAGAGCCGTTCGCTTGAGGTCGTAGTAGGACATGGAGGTGATGTCAGCCATCTTAGTATCTGAATACGCCCCTCGTGAGTTGGTGTCCGCAAAATCCTCTCGCAGAAGTGCTTCCCATTTCTCTTCATCTTCAACCGTAATCTGCTTTACCAAAATCTCCAACAGATTGGCTCCGGTTTGCACTCGGATAATGTACAAAACGCACCGCTTTGTTTCCATAAACAAAGCCTTGATATCCGCCTCGGGGTCTTCAAGATCGTGAAGCCTGGGGGTCAGGAACATTTGAATATCCGCAGATCCTGCCGCACTCATTTCACTCTCGTTGCTCTTGGCGCTGCCCAGATCTTGCATGATCTCGCGCAGGACGTCATCCCGGGTAGGAGCCATGACCATAAGCTCTTGCGCCACCAGATTGTGAATGGCAAAGACATCCGACATCTTGACGTACAAGGTAGGCTTGTTTTTCGCATAAAGATCGTTGAACTCGTCAATGTCAAACGTTCTCTCAGCGTCCGGCACATTGATGAGGTCATTGGTGATCTGCTGCAGGCGCTCGATGGATTCGCCGATGAAAGCATTCAGGGGTTGAAGATAGATGTTCTCGCCGCCAAATGGCCGACCCAGAGCGATTTGCCCTACTACTTTGGCAACCTCGCCCAGGTTCCTCTTCTGAAGTGGGCTGAGCGACTTGTCAATGACGCCCACGTTTTCGGGCATGGTGACGGCTGGTTGGAGGTAAAACTTCCACAGCCAATGGGACACCATTTGCAGCAAGTTTTCCGGCGGCTCACGCGTAAAATGCTGGCGCAGAGCCTGGAATATCTCGCTGCAGACAAATCGGAGACCATAGGGCATTTTATGCACTTGCTCTTCCAAAGATGAGAACAGCTGGTCGCAAATCTCTCGCAGGTCTCGCAGATGGTCGATGAAGAGGCGTCGCGTCTCCGGATCGCGGATGGCAACTTCGCGGGGAACGTCTAGAGGCCGGTGATCGGGCCTTCCTGTCCGCAGCTCCTCATTGTTGATGGCAGATCGGTAAATTTGCATAGGGTCACTCTCCAGATCGAGTGCCGGGTCTTCAATGATGTTGTCGCGAATCAAGGGTCCCAAGAGAGACCGAAGATACTTGCGATCCCGGGGAGACCGTGTGTAATTAGCAAGCAGCTTGGTCCAAAAGTAATGACCTCGAGAGTACTCCAACGCGCTTGTTGTGCTTTCAACCTCCTCTCGTATTGATCGGGCAATCAGCTTCAAAAGGTAGTACTCCTCTCGTCGCTTCTGGGCGTAACCAAAGAGGCTCATCATAAGAAGCTCAATGCGCCTGCTGTCCTTTTCAGCCGTCACCTGCACGCGAATGTGCTTGAACAGGCGGGCGAGATAATGGGGCTGCGTTTGAAGACTGAAGAACAGCTGCTGGTAAGACTCCAGCTTCTTTCGGGAGCTCTTGTTGAGTGCCTTGAGATCAAATTGATTGGTTGACGCGATGGTAGAGTTAGCCAGCAGACCCATCGAGGTTCCGCCAAACGTGTGCTGATGTCTCACGACTTCATCGAGAGTAATCTTATTTTTGACCAGGAGAGCAATCTTGATATCTAGTTGATCGATGTATTGCTCCAACATCTCATTCTGCCGCACGTGCTGGACCACCGTCTTCCGCATCCGCTCAAACTCGACTTCTTCATTGAAGTCAAAGTCACTGTCGTTGAGCAGGTGCACAAAGTTCTTGACAGCGCTGACGGGCGGGTTTTTGCCCGTAGTAAGGCTCTTGTACGCCTCGCCTTGCACCTTGGCACGTACAAAACTCTGGATCTTGATGACCTTTTTCATATTCTCCTCGTAAAATCGTTTCTTCTCCTCGAACCGAAGTCGAATGAGGAAAGCCTTGGCAGCTGCTTGGAAAATAACAATGGAATCTTCCTCCTCGAGGAGCTCAGTAAGTAGGTCGTCAATTCTTGCACGCTCCATCATTGCCTTGAGGATAGCTTGGAACTCGGCGGTCTCTGCATCATGGGATGACAGCTCATCTAGCAAGGCATAGTGATACTGGCGGCATAAGAAACCTCGGATGTGGCTTTGCAGGTCGATGATTGCAGGCTCTTCGGCATCAAGTTGGTCCTGAATTGCCAACACCTTGCGCCTCTCAAACATGGCCCTAATATGTGCTTGGAGTTCAATAATCTCCGGCTCGTTTTCTTTCAAGTTATCAAGACGAGTTGTGATTTCTCTCCTCACGGCGGCAGCTCGCATTGCAGCCTGAAGTTGTCCAATCGCGGGTACATGATTGGCCAGCTCGGCCTTGAGAACCTCTTGTTCATCTCGGGCGGCGCGGCCGCGGATCGCACTTTGCAAGGAAGTGAACACGTCTGTGAAGGAGTGGAGATCTTGTTGTTGCTGTTCAATTCTTGCCCGGACTAATGTGGCCCTGACGGCGGCTTGAAGGCTGGCAACCATTGGGGTGTGCTCCTCGAGCTGGCGTAGGTCTTTGCTGATCTTGTACCGCGTCAACATTCCCCTGGCAAGCGCCTGAAGATTTTGGACTTCTTTGGTGGCCTTTTTCGTCTCTTGCTGCTGCACATTTTGAGATTTGCGGAGCAGAAAGCCCTTGGACATGGCTTGAATCGCCCTAATCGGGGCATCGCAACGAGACAGTGTAGACTTGAGGCCTTGCATCTCGTTACGTGCCTTTTGCGCTCGAAGCATGCTCTGGAAGGCCAAAATAGCAGGCTCTGCAGCTTTCCTGGCTTGATCGCTCTTCTTGAGCCCTCTCCGGACAAGGAATCCGCGGACAAGGCTCTGGACGAGAATGGCGGATTGTCTCATTTGCATTCGATAGTTCATAATCTCGCGGGTAAAGTTGCCTCGTATCCTTGATTGCAGGTCAATCAGCCACTGCTCCTCATCCCAGAATCCTTGCATCATCTCTCCAAGCTTGAGTCGGAGCAGCGCGCCACGAAGCTGTGCCTGGAAGTCGATGATGACATCTTCGTTCTCTGCTAATTCGCGCTCGATCTTCTCCTCTTCAGTTTCTTCGGGCTCTGGCTCTGGTTCCGGCTCAGGAACGCCGAAATCAGCCCCCATGTTGCCAAAGCTAGGCATGTTAACTCCAAGCATATCCAATCCCTTTTGCATTGCCTCCAGTTCATGGTGCTCGAATTCCAGCTGGCCGATGAGGTTGCCGATGCGGAAATCGACAATCCCTTTGCGAAAGAGAAGCCAACTCAGAGCGTGAATGCAGTAGATGACTTTGGGAATGTTCTTTTTCTCGTAGAGATCTATAAGCTCAAAACGGAAGAGGTCGGGTAGCTCCACTTCATCCAGGTATCGAAAGAAAATAGCGATATTGTCAGAGTGTCGGAACTGCAGCTTTGGGTTTCTGAATATCCGGAAACGTCTCTCGGGGTTTAGAGATTCCACCACTTCAGCCAGCGTAACGCCATCTCGCAATGCCTCCTCCAGCTCAACAATGGGCGGGAGAGTCTGCTGGATGACATCTTCGATCCACTCCTTGGCTTCACCAATGTGACAAAGGTATTCGTATGCCGCGAGGAACCTACGCTGCTTGTCCATCCAATTGCGCCCTTCCCATCCATAGTTCGTCTTGGCGCGGCCAGCTGTCTTATCGGTGCGCTGCAGCCTGCGCCGGCCTCGAAGTCCAGCTACTTCCTGTGCAGGCGAGTTGATTTTGAAATCCTCCGCGTCCTCGGACTTTGCAAGCTGCGAGAGCGTCCTAAGTTGGCTTGTGGAAGATCGGCCCAGTCGCTCAAGATCAGGGCGGGCTATATGAGCGCTGTGGGAGTGAGAGTGGCCATGATGCGTCGGCGCCATGACTGCATCTTCCGGAATCGCAGGCTCGCCTCGAGACATGTACATGGAGTTTGGGCGTGCTGGCAGAGGTCGCGAAGGCACTGTGGGCGAGGCGACGCCATCGTTCTGGGACAGTGACAATCGGCCAATGTCTATGCTCTGGCCTCTCTCGCGCGGCTGCTTGGAACCGTGAGGTGGTGTCGCCGGTGCTTCGATGGAAGAGGCCGTTGGGGTTCGCGGCAGCGGGCGAAGCGATTGCCGGACTGAGCCATATATGTTATCCTGGCCTCTACCAGAACTGGCGCCGCTCGAGTCACCGGTCTCGAAAAGTCGTGCTCTCGATATGACATCGCTCTGGCCGCGCTTGTGGCCAACTGATCCGTAAATGCTACTTGCGGACGTGGACTGGCTATGAACGCTGTGGTCAGAGGTGTAGGAGTAGCCGGAGGATGCCGATGACGTTGTTGAGTTATTGCGATTAATGTTGGAGTTGGCGGCAGACAGATCGACGGAGTGGGAGTCTCGCCGGGGACTATTTCGATACGACGACATGTTGGCAGATGCTGTCTCGCCCAGTAGGGCTGAGGTTAGAGGAAGCACCTATATCGCGTCTCTGCTCGTGTTGTTCTGGGGTATTAGAAAACTCTGTGCAGCGCTATCAAGACATCCTTCCTGCGATGGCTGGAGGTTCAAGATGAAAGGAATGCGAGCAACCGGCGCGAGGCAAGAAAGAATAGACTTTTAAGACATGCGCGTGGGGAGGGTCCCGTGTCAACAAAAGGAGCCGCTGGTGTGTGTGCGAGTCCGAGTTTGAGCCCAGATGCCGCTCCAGCAATGCGGATGCCGTCACAGATGGATGTTTGGTTTCTTTTCTTGATTTTCCCGCCGACTAGCAGCAATAATATTTACCTGTGCTAGCAGCTACAGTACCTGGAAGCGCCGGCAGAGCAGGGGATAACCACAGCGCGGGGTCTGTGTTGCATTAAAGCTGCATTGCCGTTGGGCAGCGAATGTAAACAAACAGCCGGGACAACCGCCTAGCAACGCTGGCTTTGGCGCTGTATTATTGGCTAAGATGGCCCGGTGTCTCCAGTTTTCTTCAGCGCGGCGCACTCAAGACCGCTGTAAGCCATGCTTGCTTTGCTTGCTTGCATTATGTACATGCTTCTGCAGGTAAATCACGAGGTAAATCTATCTAAAACGATGGAGTAGGGATCCGATATGACGATTTTAATGACAGAGTCCAAGCTTCCCGGTGTGATTCTGGAATAGGGGTGGGGAAGATGATTTTCTCGGTTGATGCTCCTGAGTTCCGGACAGGGTTGGGCGAGAGGAAATGCCTACGACTAGGTGCGTTTACACACACGAACCTGCTCAAATACCTCTTGAATATGTACATCAGGATGTTATACAGAAAGGGGATAAAGAGGCTACTGTTTGTACAGCTTTCAATCTGGGAACATCGCAAAAGGTATTCAATGCATGTGCCTGACACTATACAAGCATAACAGCAAATCTTAGGCAGCCAATCGAGACGCCATCAACTCTAAAACTAGCGGCATACGATCTCACCAAACTTACGGTGTGTTTCATGTGCTATTTGCCAACATGACACCGACAAGGTGTAGCTCGAAGATTCCTAAAGAATTTCAATCCACTCACAGCTGGTACCACTTTTCCCAGGTACGCGCCGGGACCCATATGTATAAGCTGTCTCTAGTATAAGCAAAGACAAGAAACATCCATCAGTAAGAAGAGATTTTGCCCTCGAATAAAGAGTTGATTCTATTATAGACTGTCGTCTCTCACCTCAGTTAGCTTTGCTTGGAAGTAAAAAAGCAGCAAACATGTAAATTCCTCGCAGCTCCAGGGTAGCTCTAGCTAATAATGCACCTAAACATTTGCATGTAAAATTGGGGCTGCACCAAAGGATGAGGTCACCGTCGCCGCTAGCAGCAAAGCTGGCGACCTCTTGTCAAACTTTCAGACGCGGCTCAACTTTGCACAGCAATCGAATTGATTGACGGCTCCGCGTCTTTCGCATCTCACGGAATCAGCTGCTCGCCTCGTTTTGTTGCATAGAGTAGGCGGGAAATCGTCTTTGTATCCGCCACAGCCACGTCGCTGCCCATCATGTCGGCAAAGCAACAGAGACCTTCCGTCCTGGTACGTCAAATAGCCATCGAGCTCGGAAGCGCTCAATTGATGCCATGAATTGCCATTAACTGACTATTATCGAACTAGGTCACGGATGCAAGAGAGAGGGCAGACCAGCGACGGTCGCCACGGCGCCCGGGCACATCGTCCGGTGCCCCTGGACGGACGCCGATGCGATTCATGACGGTTGACAACATTCTCCAGCACGACTCCCAGATTCCATCGGGCCAGCCTCGAGGGCCGCCGATGCCAACACAGAGGCCACATACCTCTGGTGGCCTTCCTTCGGGTAATCGACGCATCACGGCTGGCGGACTGCCAAACATCCCATCTCGCACCGGCAAACCGATCCCCTCGCGAACTACTAAAATTAGCGAAAAGCTCGTCCTGCTGCCTGTCACCGATGAACGGGATGAAGAAGACGAGGAACTTGAGGGAGAGGCAGCGATCAATTTGATTTTACAGGATGATACACGCAAGCCGTTGAGAGACGAGGAGCTGGATGTGCTTCGGAAAAGGGGCGGTATCCGTGGCAAGAGTTATGCAGAACGGCTACCCAAAATGCAGAGGACGGACAAAGTCAGTCGACTGACGGCATACTGCACTGCGCAAGCGTTCAAGACGAAAGAGACGGCGGAATTTTTGAGGAAGAAACATGAGGCAAAGACCAAGCTCTATGATGATTGTCTTTATGCCATATATGCCCTTCCGCTGATGAACGGGATTGAAGGCTATAGAGTACGCAGTCGACCGATACTGAAGACGCCCGGGACAGGAAAAACGGTGCTGGATTTGGAAATTGAGCGTAGCGAACAGCGAGATCACCACGAGGGTTATTTTGACCACGACGCCTATACTTCTGCTTCCGAAGACTCTAGCAATGGCCAGAGACAGCCTTCTGCGTTTGCCGACCCTTCTTCACCGCCCAGCGATGGCCTTTTGTCACCGCAAGGCTCATATCCTCCCATCGACGACGGCATTGCCTCCCATATGAGTCGCCTCGCGCCTGATGCAAAGAACTTTGCAGAGATGTTCGTCTTCTCGTACGGAGTCGTTGTGTTTTGGAATTTTACGGAGCACCAAGAAAAGGACATTCTCGCGGATTTTACCTTTGCCGATGCTGAGGACGGTGTCAACCTGCTTTCACGGCCCTTGGACCAGGGCGATTATGAGACTGAAGAATTCCATTTCGAATATAGTCCCGATGTGCAGCGGCCGCGAATATTCAACGACATGATTACGTTGCTGCCTCGATCTGATCATATGATCAAGTTGACCATTAGCCACGCAATTGCGCAAAGTACCAAGCTGTGCTTTTTTGAGGAGAGGATGAGCGAGACAATGCTTGATGCGCAGCACGTCCCCAAGACACTGGCTTTGACAGGAGAGCTAGGCATGACCAGGGCTGAAATCGTCAAGATCATGGGCCGCCTGTTTATGAGCCGCGTGGATATTAATCTTTGTATGTGCATTCTCCTCCCGTTACCTATCTGCCTTGAGTAGGGAACTTTAGCTAACATGCCGTAATAGCATCAAATATCCTCGATGTGCCTAATTTCTTTTGGGATTCTGAGCCTACTCTGCATCCATTGTACGAAGCTATCCGCGAGTACCTCGAAATCGACCTTCGTATCAAAGTCCTCAACGAGCGTTGCCGTGTATTCCTGGATCTCGCAGAAATTCTCGCCGACTCGGATGCCGATGCCAAGATGAGCTACATCACATGGATCATCATAGCTCTTATCGTCCTGAGTATCCTCGTCACTGTCACTGAAGTGGGCCTTCGATTCGCCATGCTCGAGAAGAGCAAACGCAACGATGAAGAGGGCGGGAATAACAGCACTAAATGCTCTGGATCTGACGTAACGTGGAGCGCTAATGGCAACCCTGCCATGCTGTCGATGCCGGTTGACGGGACAAAGCAAGCAGCCCTGGCCTCGAGCGATCTTGAGGTGTTAGCCCGCGCTCTAGGCTTGGAGGACCAGGCCACGTTTGAAGATGTAAGGCGTGGCATCTGGCATCTTAGACAAGGCAGCGGCTCGGGATCGCGGTATGACGGTCAGATGGAAGACGTGGATTGATTTGATTTGCTTGTGCGGATTTTTGATGAAAAAAGATTGATTTTGCCTGCGATTTTTCGGGTTGCCGGGGATTTGCAGCTCTCCGTACCTCATCTGGCATTGTGTTTTCTTGCCTGCTAATTTGCAGAATTTTATAGGTACATTTATTCTCTTGAGCTGTCTGTGAAATACAGCCTGGACCATTGGTAGCGATGGATGAATTTCAGGGAGTTGGGTTGGAGGTCTCTCAGCGTTTGATAGCTTTTACTTAATACAGGTACAGATCGTTATAACACTAATGCAATATTGATAACTCATGGGCGTACGGAGCACATTGCAAGACGCATATAGACATCATCTAAACCGCATATCCAGCTACACTGCATCTACCAAACCATACCTTGTGAATAGTATACACTTGCAATAAACTTTATACAGCACATGTAACACAGCATCACCATCATCAGCCCTACGAACCAACACACTAACAATACCAGAAATTTCCTTAGGTCTCCAAATTCTACACCCCCCATCGCACCAAACAATCCCCGTCCCTCCGACCCCTTATCGGCACCAATTACGCAAGCCCCTCCCCTCCCCATTCATTCCCAATTTTTCCGGGTTCCATGAAGAAAAACTTCCCTCCCGGCGCGTCCAACAACAAAACACACAACCGCCCCCAAAAGGAGAGGGGCCATTTTGAGAGGAGCCCTTACGCTAGTTTTGAAACCCGTTCAATAGCTCGTCGCGCTCATGCAGGTGCAAATTGCATTTTGGTAACTGTGGCGTTTTTCCCATCTGCCGATTCCCGGGCTGAAATCATCACGTCCATTAAGATGCAAGCGTTGGTATTCTCTAATTCTTTCGAGTTTCTCATCTATTTCATATATGTATCGCGTAGAACCGCATAATGGTGCTGTTATAAGAAAATAGAAAAAAAGGGTGAGAAAAAAATAACCAATATTAAACGCGAAAAAAAAGAGTCATGCCCCAAGCTATCCTAAAGACAGTTTTTTCTTGTCGCACAACACCCGCTGATACACAAGTTTCTTTTGTTGCGTTGCCAGTTTCACATCTCCCTAACGCCATGTCCCGTCTGATGGTGACAACTTTCGCAACCCACTAATATATCTTCCTGTAGCTGCCGACGATCGACAGCGAATAGACAAATGTGTATATTAAAACATGGCGCCCGTTCAGGCGTCAGAAGCATCTCCGTCTCGCAGCAAGGTGATGAGCGGGGGCTGGTTTCTTAACCCCACCGATTACTTGAAGCGCGTTTCTCAAATATCCATCTTCGTAGTATATCATCAATTAAAGAAAAAGAAAAGGGATATGCCAAAATTTTAAAAGGGTTGAGTAGCCAAACGGTCGCTACCTCTGCTCGGTGGGCTTGAAGGCGGCCTCCTGCTGCTTCTTTCGGTTCTTGTTGTCCAATTCGGCCTTGCTGTAGATGGCGGCGCCCACCATTGTGACGGCCATACCAGATCCATTGAGGAAGTCGACAGAGACGTTGAACAGGAAAATGCCAATCATGACAGTCAAACACTGCTTGAGGTTACCGCAGACAGTCATGGTAAGAGCACCGGCCAATTTGTTGGTGTTGAAGGACGAGATGTTGAGAAGAAGTGCCAGGAAACCGTTGCCGGCCAGAGAAGCAGTTGCAGGGACAATAGAAATATCGCCGGTCCTGATAAGCTCGCGGAAGCCAGCGACTTCGCCAGTAGCGGTGGCGCAGGCCAGAGCCTGGAGCGCAGCAAGGGGAGACATGCGCATAAGGAACTCGACGGGCGGGAGGGCCAGTGAACCGGTCATGAATCGGTTGGTGACGACCGTCTAGTACACGTGGTTAGCCTTATTCATTCCGGTGAAACTTGAGACATGTTCAAAACGTACCTTGAGAGCGGCGAGGACGACACCCAAAATGGTTAGGATGAAGCCGGCATCCGAGAAGCTCATTTCACCGGCGGTAGTCATAGCGGCACCAATGATTAAAGGAATCAGAGACATGTATGTCATTGTGCTATATGTTCGGCCGTACCACACGCGGAAGATGATGATTGTGAAGATTGGGCAAAGCATGCGCATCGTCTGGTAGAAAGGAACGGAAACCATGGCGAGGGAAAGGTTCGAAACGGCAATGTTGGCGGTGAACAGGGCGCTGAATGCGACGAGGGCAAGGTTCTCGCGACGACCGAGGCGTGATAGCTTAAAGTAGCCCATCTGCAGCATGGCATATGTTCCGAGACTGGCGAACAAGGTGTGGAGGAAGGTCAACAGCCATGGGAAGTGAAACTACATTTGCGAAATCAGTATTAGTACCCAATAGAGAGCAAACGTAGACCGAGACGATCTAGGCGAGAGCCATGGACGTACCACGCCGAGAACAAGTTTGTTGTAGAGCGTCAGGATGAGAGAGAATAAAAAGTAGGTTCCAAGCCAGGTGAACTTGACGGCGCTTGGTATTGAGTATTCATGGTCAATGTTCTGGTCCTTGGATTCACTCTGGATCTTTCCGGACTCAAGATCGTGCTTGAGGTCCTGCTCGTCGGGAGACAGGAGAGCGACGTCTTGGGAGCGCCTAGACATGATGGGCGGGTTGTTGTCGTTGCAACTTGGTGTGCGAGGTTGAAGTTTGGAGATTACGTATTGCGCTCAAGCGGCTTAAAGTAGCCCTGCCAGCATAATTCGGACAAGCTGAAACGGGGGAGAACTCGGTAGTGGATTGCCGGCCGGATCTAGGAAGGCTGACGGACCGGGAGAGCAAGAGAGGAATACGAAGGAGTCGCGTGCGGAGTGCTCGTATACGGTCCAATTCGTAGGGCAAAAGGTTGTAAGAGAGCAAGAAAGCGAGGCAGACCGGCTGGTAGACAGACGACGCCTTGAAACCTCCAAGACAGGACAAAAAAAGCGTAGGCGGGGTAGAAGAGCGAGCGACAACCTAGAAACGCAAAAGACGCAGTGGACAAGCTCCTCGACGGGTGCTTTCTCTTTTGCTGTCTCTCCTGAGAAGTAGATGGGAGGTGGAGGAGGGGAGGATCAGGACGGCTTGCGTACGGAGGAGGAAAAGTGGCGTGGACTGTGAGATTGAAGGTTCAGGTTGGAGGCATTGCGTGCACTAGTCGCTGCGCGGAAAGCCTGGGAAAATAGGAGCGAGCAGTTAGCACTGGGTCGGCTGGGGCTCGCTAGCGGGTTTGCGGAGCGCTAGAGACGCCTGGACGGAGCAGCTGGGGGCGCTGTGGCTGCTTGCGTCTGTGCGTGCGGCGAGGACAGACGCACTGTGCGAGGCATCGAGCCCACATGTGGTGAAATTGCAGAATTGAACTTTAATGTCCTCTGCAGCGGGAAAAGTGAGACTTGGTGCTCCGTAAACTGCACAGTACAGCTTGATTCCACCACTCATCCATCGCAGAATCCGTCAGTTGCAGGGCAACGGGGATGTTCTTAGAGCCGGGCATTCGAAGGACTTAATCAGGGGGGCAGCTTGGCGGCGTTGATTGGCGAGGATGGGGATTTTCAGCCAATCACTGGCTGCTTGGCAGATGATTGATTTCGGGACTGTCGCCATACAGTGGACAACAGCGAATGGCGAGCCGCGGCAGAGGGAGCTGAGCCTGGGATAACAGGGGGGCCGGCCTTGGAAGTCAGCGCTGGTGTCTTGGCGAAAAGGGCTGACTAAAACATGGACTCTCGAACGGAGGACTGCGGGAAGTTTTTTGGGCTGCGGGTGGTTGATTGTTGGGCTGATGGATGCTGGGAGACCGGAGTCTGTGTGTGATTTTCTGATGCCGGCTCCGAGCATGGTTGGACCTGGGTTTGAACATGTTACGAGGCCCAAATATAAAACGATGAATAGTAATACTGCACAGGTGCTAACATCAATACGAGAGAGGAGGAGCCTGGATAGGCAATACTGGAGAACATCAGCATTGACATGTAATGCCACTATATACCTCTTCGTATGCGGAGTAGAATATTCCGTCTATACGTGCTGTGTTGCTATATAGTCTTCAGTTAACGCGCAACGAGGTTTCAGACGCATCGTCAACGGAGGCAAGGGAGGATTTAATGCCAGGCCCAGGCAACATGAAGTTTATCCCCGATTCATCTGCGGCAATTCGAAGCTAGCATCAAAGTATGTGCAAAACCCTCATCACTGATAGGTAGCCGTTGGACGGACACCAACAAGACACGCAGAGCAAAGTGCAAAGCCACCAGATCATCGGGGCGCAGTCGTACCTGTAAGATTTCGCCAAGGCTAAAACCCCTGTCCTTTCTGTAATGCGTGCTAGACTCCGTGTATTTATCCGGCGTTGCGCACGGAGCTGGGCTTCTGCTGACGATGCCCTCAACTCGTTCCGGCGCACATACGTCATGATGTACATGTAGATTCAATCGAAGCAATTCAGACCGCCTGCGAGGTACTACTGCAGTGACGCTCTGCGAGGCAAAAGCTTAAAGGCAAATTTCAGCTGAAAGGTGTTACAAACACGTCAACTTGAGAGATGTGCGTGCATGTACATTTTGCCTCTTCGGCACAATAATCTCCGAAACAGCCGACGTCGCGGGCCGTAAACACAGCCATCCTCCGACAGACAGATAGTCCAACATTCAATGCTTGAATTTGCATGTTAGACGTGCGAGAAAGAGATGTAAGAAGAATTGCTTCAATGTACCATGTATGGAGCATGCAGGAGGGATCGCCAGATCTGCAAAATGTCAACCTGCCGGATTGGACCATCTCCCGAACCCTTTTGCGGTGATTGGCGTTTGCTAGTCTAGGTACTAAGTTTGAGGGTCTTGAGTGTTATGAACTCAATGTCAATTGCCAATGCCCTTGTAAATGAGCTGGAGTGAAGATATTTGTGCCTACATCTAACAGGAATTACATAGGACAGCACTTCAGAACATTTTGACAGCTGATTGCTGCTACACAGGGGTTACACTTGTATTACTCCGTAGTCTACTCCGTACCTATGCTCGAATATCTGCAACGGCATCGGTATCAGGTCTTGGTGCGCGTACATGTACGTAATTGAACAAGGAAGGCAATGACGCGATTGCCGATGAAGTTGAGTGCATGTGATTACATGCTGTCTGCTCAACTGGTACGGAATACTAATCCTCATGTATAAGCATCGAACGCTAGAATATTGCGGGAAAACGCATGGTATCCACGACTGAGACTTGACGCTTTAACATCATAGATAAGAGAAAGGATCAATTATCTAGGCCGTATCAAATGATGTTTTCAAAGTGCCTCGTCAGCACCACTATCAAGCTGCCCGTATCGCCATCATTTTTCCTGCTTGAATGCTGATATCCTGCCTAGCTTCCACTCTCTACGAAACGTCGAAAATATAAATTCATATGCTATACATTTTTTGTTCTTTCACATGTGATTCTGTCGAACATCATAAATACTCACTTTCCTTTTCTACCCCAGATTCCAGCCCGCCTAGCGCCTTATTCAGGACATCAGGTGCCGTTACTGAATATAGCCCAAGTCCCGGAACGCTCTGCCCAGAATCTCTCGGATGCAATCATTCTTTCGCTCAGTGTATTCGTGCATTGTCTCGCCAGCTTTCTTAGTTGCCTCCGCCGCCTCCCTCTTCACCGCAGCATACATCTCCCTGTCGGCCGGAGTTTTCAACAGCCAGTTTCGAAAGATCTTGTGCTTCTCGGTCTCAGGACAGTCTGGTCCAAAGACATGCAGGTTCGCCGAAGGCTCATAGTTGCAGAAAAAGCGATGTTCATGCCATGCCGGTTCGCGCAAGAGGAAATGGAAGCCTACTGCTTCGAGCTGCGGCACATACGAGGCCTCGTCAAGCACATCCACGACTATGAGGTCTATATCGATGACTGGCTTGGCTGGCAGGCCGGGCACGCTGGTTGAGCCGACGTGCTCAACTGAGACAGCTGTTGAACCTAGGGCGGAGATGATGCGGTCTTTGAGGATCTGGAAAGACTTGGGCCATGAGGGATCTGGTTCGGTGATTTCGATTTCGTTCTTGATGCGGCGGTGGGCGATTCTTTGTACGCCTTCTGGTCCGTATGGATACTCTTTGATGATGGCCTCGATTGAAGGAGCCATGCTGAGTCTTGATCTTGACAACCACGAGAACGACAGACGAGTTCGTAGTCACCCGTGCAATTGTTTAGGGATGATAATCCGAATTTATCAATTGACCTGCAATCTCAATCAAAATGTGGAAAATCATGCTCCGTTAAAAGATGATGAGCGCTATGTTGCAACTTATAAAAGATGGAGCCTAAGATCTGCCACCTTGGACCAGTTCAGTATCACGCTAGAAGCGCCTCAAGTTTAGAAGGATTAATGGCGGCGAGTGAGTCACTTCGCCGTAGGTAACTGCAACTATAACTACAACAACATCAGCAACATCAACATAAAAACTGCATTCATGCGTTATGGTTGCCTGTTTTAGTCAAATAGAATCCTATTTCGAAATATTAAATAAATAACCAATCTCGTCTCCCCATGGCTTAGTGGCACCGTCATCTATCGCACGCTAACCTCTGCAGGTTCGTCTATAAGTGTCTTGTATAATACAACAGCGCCCAGGTTCCCCAAAGCATCAACAATTCACAATCCCCCCAAAAAGAGCCCATGTCCAAATGATTTGTTACCGAAATTCCCGAAAATCATCTCTGTAGGGGCCCTGAATCATGAAAGTGAGATAAAAGTGCACTACCCTTATATTAGCGTCCCGAGCATCCTTCAAAAAGGAAAACCCACATGAAGATCCAAACTGGGGGGATCCATCACCTCACCCAACGTTGAAACTGCAAACCTCCCACAAGTGGATCGGTAGGAACTTATATCATGAGCGTGTTCCCTTGCAAGTTACATGTACACAGTATATACATAGAATATGCCTTGCCTTGAACATTTTTGATACCCTCTAATATGGGCTTCTGTAGGAAAAAGATAAAGATCGACCAGCGACGATCATCTTACCATCTCAAAGTCGCACTCGCCGAATATGAGACTCCATAAAGTCCATCTTTTCAAGGCTGACGCCATCACCTCCATGTATTTATCTTTTTCTTCTTCTTTTTCTCTCTCTTCCTTCTCGAGATCCAAATGTCAATGTGTCTGTGACCTTCCCGTTTATGTCTGTCTCACAGGCCTCCTTGTGCTTTGGTCCTGCCACTCCTTTCGTCTTCTTGTTATACATGTGCTTTGCACTACACTCCAATCCTTTAGTATTTTATTATCTGTCCTGAAACGATTCCTATCTCCTCTCCTTTTCTCTTCCTAAACATTCTCTTATTCTATTTTATTCTCCTGTCGCGCGGCCCCTTGGTGGTCGATATTGGCTCCATCTGGCATGATTGTTACATCTCGCAGGCGGCCGAACTTATTCGTTGTCGCATTGATTACTTTATTCCTCGCCATAACCTTTTGCTATCATTCGTACACCGATAATGTATGTCGTTTCGTTATGGCTCCCATGTGATCGCTTAGAGCTGACGTCGACTGCCGCCAGGAGGCACTCATTGCTTTGATACCATATAGCTCTAAATTCTCCAACTCTACAATATCAACTTCCCTGATATCATCATATTCGCACTCCTCTAAGCCTCAGAATTCAGAATCTTCCTCAAACCCAAAGACCTCAAGGCTACACTATCTCATTCCAGCCAGCCTACCGAACCTGCATTTCTGCTACAATCTCGTTTCTTCGGCAGTCAACCGCTACCCAGTTCCTACACTACTTGGATGGCATGGAGCTGATGAATTCGACGCAGCAAATACTCACCTAGCAAAGTTGCGCGCCATGGAACGATATTTCAACTCGCTTCCATCTGCAGAGGACGATGATTTGGCAATCATAGTCGATGGCTACGACATTCTCATCCAATTACCTCCAGAGATCATGGTCGAGCGATACTTTCAGATTGCCGAGCGTGCCGATGCTCAGTTAGCAAATCGTTTCGATGTCAGTGTCGGCGAGCTTCACAAACGCGGCCTTCGTCAGACTATCTTTCTCGGACCTGACAAAATCTGCTGGCCCATCGACCCTCTGGCGCCCCGTTGCTGGGTTGCTCCTGAATCACCTATTCCGCCATCTGCATGGGGGTCGAGCAAGGCGCATTGGGAGATAGAACATTCCGATCCTCGATGGCTCAACTCAGGAACTATCATGGGACCAATTGGTGACCTGAGGAAATATATCACCGCCACCATGGACGAAATCACGGCGACGCATGATCCCGCATACGAGTTCAGAGAGTCTGATCAGTACTATCTCTCTAATGTCTGGGGAAGGCAGGAATACTGGCGCTCGAGGGTGATGAATGGCAAAGCCCCGGCTGGTCCACCAGGCAGGATCATCCCGGTCAAGAATAGCCCTTTTCAGAAGACCGAATATCACGTCGCCATCGAGTACGAGTCCGCTCTGTTCCAAACCAAGGCCGGATATGAGCCTTATTTTGGATATCTACAGTTCAACGAATCCGATTTGACAGCTAGACTTACCGCTGACATCCTCCAGGAAGGATCTGCGTTTGAGCCTTCTGCGATCAAAATGCCTGAGAACGTTGCTGCCTCGCTGAGCAAATTGTATGATGCCATACCAGAGGCTCATCCTGGATCTACGTCGGCAGACTGGCTAAGCATTGTTCAACTGGGTGTCAACTTCATCACAAATCATATTTATGGCTTGTGGCACTGCACTGGGCCCAAAGAGTTTGTTGGGATTGAGTATCCCACTCTATGGTTCTACGCCTTTGTCAAATCCCTACTCAAGGCAGCAGTTAAAGCTTCCCAGGCCGGCGAGCCTCTGACGGAGAAACTCATTGACGGTCGAAAATGGGTTCCCAAGAACTATTACCCTGCCTCTCCTGATTTGAATGACGAATTCGGTGGAGCATGGACAGACTTGGATAATGAGTTTGTTCCTTGGCGAGATCTTTGTGAGCCTCACAATGAGGTGCTATTCCAAGGGGAAGAGCAAGCGTCCGAACTACATTTAGGCAGCCTCTAAGGATGGCTAAAGTTTGATTAAGGGGGATAGAGATATAAAGTATTGTTTGGCGTCTTTCACATGGAGTTTGGTCAAGGGGATTCTTTCTATAGACGGTTCGACATGTTTTCTGGTGTTTGGTGTTTGGGCAGGTATTGGATTTGCGTTATTGCGTTGAAGAAGGATTGTCCATTGTGGGATACGTTCACTTAAATGGAAGAATATGCTACGGCACTCCTAACAGTCTTCAATTAAGGGACAAGACAAGAATCGTGACAAAGGGAAGAAAAGTCTCATTGATATCTGTTCCTAAACGCCATACATAATCATCTAACACCCGTGCTATGCTCCCTTGGTCCGGCCAATCACCAGCCGATATACAATCAAAAACCTCCCCTTTATGAACGCACATCAAAAGTACGCTTAAGCCTCCTCTAGATTCTCCAACGCCACGTAACCCTCCTCACGCTTCTTGCCACGAAGTCTTCCAAACGTCTCCTTGGCCCAGCCGACGACGCCGGTACCGCTCATCCAGCGCAGGCCGCCCTTGTATTCGGCGGAAGCGTCGTCCATCCACTGCGGTCGCTTCCAGAATTTGAGCATGAGACTGCTAATCACTACACTAATGCTGCTGCAGGCCATGGCAAATCCGGCCATCATAGGGTGCATATGCAGGCCCAGCGGGAGGAAGAACCCCATTGCAATGGGTAGACCAATGAGGTTGTAGATGCAAGCCCACAACAAGTTGAGCTTGATACGGAAGAAAATGGTTCGGGTAAGGTTAATGGCAGATGGGATGCTGAGCAGGTCGTCGGGACGCATGAGCACAACGTCTGCGGCCTCCATGGCGACATCCGTTCCACTTGACATAGCAATACCGACGTCGGCGATAGCGAGGGCGGGAGAGTCGTTGATGCCGTCACCAACCATGGCCACGACTTCACCCTCCTCCTGAAGTCCCTGGATAATGGTCTGCTTCTGGTCGGGGCTGACACCGGCGAAGACGTTCTCAGGAGCAATTCCCACGAGAGCTGCCACGGCCAAGGCGGTAGGTCGTTGATCTCCAGTAACCATGGCTGTCTTGATACCCATGCGGTGCAGCACCGAGATGGCTCCAAGAGCTCCGTCCTTGATTGTGTCCGAGAGGCAAAGGTGACCGGTGTACTTGCCGTCAATGGCAACGAAGATGTTGGTGGTGCCAGCAGTGACAGATTTTGCTCGTGTGTTCTTTTCAGACGAGTTGATTTGCTCTGCGGCCTCGATGGCGCTCTTAGGAACCTCGACACCGTTATCTTCAAGGAAGCTCACGTTTCCTGCCAGGACCCTGTAACGAGTTCTATCAGAAGTAGCGGGCTCGACAAGGGCATTGATACCCTTTCCGACAGTAAGCTTGAAATCGTTGACGCTTCCTGGAATGGCACTCTCAAGCTCATAGATTGAGAGTTCCTCCTTTGCTGCTACCAGGATAGCTCTGCCAATAGGATGCTCGCTGCCCATCTCTGCAAGACCAACGGCGGCCCACCAGATCTTCTTCTGCGATTCGCTGCTCCATTGGGAAACCAAATCCATCTTGGCAACGCTCATTTTGCCGCGGGTGATTGTGCCAGTCTTATCCAATACGACTTGTGTGATTTTGGTTGTTTGTTGCAGTGCAGCTCCGCCCTTGATGAGGATGCCATTCTCAGCTCCCACGCCGGTGCCTACCATAACGGCGGTCGGCGTGGCAAGACCAAGAGCGCAAGGGCATGCAAAGACAATCACAGAGATGCACAACTTGACGCACACCATGAGCTTACCACCGCTGTTACCGGACAGGAAAATCATGGGAGGATGGTCCATCCAGTGGCTGAGGATCAACCATCCGATGAACGTGAGGAGACCGAGGAGAAGAATCGTAGGCACGAAGTAACCTGCTAGAGTGTCGGCTACCTTTTGAATGGGTGCTCTTGTAGTCTGGGCGTCTTGGACAAGCTTCACAATCTGGCTGAGCTGGGTATCACGACCGGCTCGCGTGACACGAAAGTCCACTCTGCCGTTGCCGTTGACGGTACCTCCGATCAAGTTGTCTCCGATACGTTTCTGCACGGGCATCGCCTCTCCGGTTACCATGCTTTCGTCGACATAGGTTTCTCCCCGGACAAGGATACCGTCCGCCGGGATCTTGTCACCTGGTCGAATGACGACAATATCGCCGACCTGGAGCAATTCCGTGGGGATGTTCCTCTCTTCATGTGCTGAGCCAGTCGCATTTCCAGAACGCTGGGCCGTAGTATCTGTGGATTCCTCGGTTGACTTGGCCCATGATTCGGCTGCCTTCTCTGCGGCAATGGGGTCCGCGTAGATGGTTGCCATCGATGGGGCCAGAGACATAAGGCGAGACAGTGCCTTTGACGTTTGGCCCTTGGCGCGGTTCTCGAGGTAGCGACCAAGAGTCACAAAGGTGATGAGCATAGTGCTAGTATCGAAAATCGTACCGGGCTTAGAGTGCGGCGGCAAGACTAAAGAAACCACCATGGCCAAGATGCTGAAGAAGAAGGCGCACGATGTACCGAGCATGACAAGGACATCCATCGTCGGCGAACGGTGCTTGAGTGATTTGTAGGCCGAAACATAGAATCGCTTTCCGACGCCAAACTGAACGGGTATCGTAAGGAGCAGGCAAACCACATCGCCGAGATAGAGTCCAGTACACAGGTGGACATTGTTGATATCTAGGCTTGGTACAGCCATAGGTATTATCATGTTGAGGATAAATACTGGAACAGCAAACCCAGCGGAGACCTTGAATGCTGTCCTCCATTCGGTAATCTCTCGAGTTTTGGCCAGTGACTCGAGCTGGGCGCTGTTGTCGTGGCTGTCCGCAACCAAGGCATTGAGACCCTGTGCTTCCACTGCTTCGACAATTCCTCGAAGTCCAATGGCGGCAGGTTGATGCGTGACGGAAAGGCGCTCCGTAACCAGGCTAAGAGAAGCAGACTTGATACCAGGAAGAGCTGTCAGCGAATCCTCGAGGGCCTTTGCAGCGGCAGCATCAGGGCTACCGAAAATCTTGAATTGCGAGGTGGTAATTGCACTGCCTAGGTCGTTAGTATCGTATACGGTGGACAAAACCGTGGCATCAAAACCGCGATCCTCGATGATTTCGGAGATTTGCTCTGGGGAGAGCTTTGTGACGTCGTGAGAGATGACTGCGCGCTCAGCCAGAAGACTAATGTTGAATTTCAACACTCCCTCGACTCCTTGAAAGCCTCCCTCGACAGCAGAAGTACAAGCGCCACATGTCATTCCCTCGATAGCTACAGTTGTAGTAGCGATGGGACTGGATGGGTTCTCGGCCTTGGTACTGCTGTCGGGTTGCGCCTTCGCGGAGTCAACGATTTCGGCGCCAAAGCCGCGGTCTTCGATGATTTCGGCGATCTTCTCGGCTGGCAGAAGCTCTGGGTCGTGTTCGATGACGGCTCTCTCAGAAAGAAGTGATATACTAAAGCTCTTGACTCCTGGAATGTCTTTGAAGCCGCCCTCGACGGCAGAAGTACAGGCACCGCACGTCATGCCCTCAATGGCGACTGTTGTTGTTAGCAACCCGCTGTCCAGATCCTCATCTCCCTTGACATCCGAGAATCGAGGGACGAGCGGACTGAGCAGGTCTGTAGACAGCACCTCGGCGTCAAATCCGGTGTCCTCAATGGTCTCTCGGACTTGCTCAGCGCTGATAAGCTGAGGATCATGCATGACGACGGCGCGCTCCATGACGAGACTGACGGAGACAGTGCCGACGCCCTTGACGCCCTTGAAGCCGCCTTCAACAGCTGACGTGCATGATCCGCACCTGTGAGAACGTAAACATGTCAGCGATCCTTGGGCAAGAGGAATTCGTCCAGCTAGAAACAGAGCAACCTACGTCATTCCACCAACGCGCAAAGTAGTTGTCGCCATGTGTGCGCTCTTGGGCGCAAGGCCCGCCTCATCGTTATCCCGCCCGGGGACCTTGATGTAGCTTGGAGCCATGGTTCTTGTCGGTAAGCAGTCTCGAGACCGCCGATTTCCCTCGCAGATAAGAAAAAGAAAAAACAAAAGCGACCGGCGCGGGAGACGTCAGGTCGCGGCTAACTCCAGATATCCTTCACCTTGAAGCTGCGAGCATTGCACAGGTGAAGAAAGAAGAGACGATGGATTTGACGCCGCCACAGAATGCTCGTAGAGATGTTCTGGCAAAATGCCGTAATTGCTCCAGAGACCGGCCCCGGAGGAAATGAAGCAACACGGCGGTTGTGAGGATTTAATAATTCGGCCGAGCCGGATTTTGTCAGCACAGTCGTCTCGCCGAGCAAGCCGCGCTATGAGCGAGCTCTCCACCAGAAACAGGATTTCGTAGTTTTTGTCTCTGATTCCTAGTCGTGGGAAACGTACGATGCAAGACAAGGGTGGAGAGGCAGAAACACGGCCTATTATAAATTGCGCGACAGTCCCAGAAGAGAAAGAAACAGAAGGTGGGAGAGCGGCCGCCACGGCGTAAGCCAAGGGTTCTCGAGATGGGTGGGTGACTCTCTCGCGGTTGGTCGCTCGTTGCAGAATCCAAAGTAGCGCGGTACAGAAGGGGGATAAAATAAGAAATCAATAAGCAGTGGCTCAGGCCCGGCAGCTGCACAGGCCGAACAAGGCTCAAGCTAGGCCAGTAGCGAGTGCGTTCAGTGCGTATGAGCGTATTGACAATGTGACCTGGATCCAATTCCGACCAACCAGCGATCGGGATGAAAAAAGTATTGAGAATGCAAACGGACGCCAAGGGGAAGGAGAAAGAAAAGCGACAAGTACTGTACAAAGAAACAAAGGATCGGGCGAAAAATAAACGAAAAAGGAAAATTGAACGAGGAATTATTTGCGTTCGAGAACGACCTGGTCGATGCACCCAGTTATACCACAGATTACTCGGCCAGGCACGTCAAATAGGAGGGAAGGGGATGCTGTTGGCGCCTCTGCACTTGTCGCACTATGTGTGATGGCGCCTATTGCGAGCCTGAGCCTGTGTTTCAGCGGCCTGGAAATGAATCGCGCTGAATAATTCATCCAATGGTGCCAAGCACAGACGACGAATCCCGGCCTGTCAAAAACGGTGCTGATGAAGGACCAGCGTCATTTCGTTTCAAACAGCCAGACATCAAACGCATATGAGTATATTCACACGCTCACTGGGTCTAGAGCATCGTCACTTCAAGACATATCGACAGTAATAGTCTCCGAACACCTATTGCTACGGACACGACAGCTATCGGCGATGGACCTTTTGGGCGATTCGATCGACATGTCATGAGTGTTCACTTGCGTGCGACATCCCTTGGGCTCAACCACTTACAAAGTACCAGGTGTCTTGATCCAGAGTAAGCTTCCATCAGACAAAATCATCTTGATCAACGCCAAGCTGCTTCCCCCTCTCCGACTTTTCTCTTTTGGATGGCCTCTAATGCAGCTGGCCCTGCTCCTTCTGGTTTCGGCCTCAGCGTCGCACTGGGAGCGGACGTTCCTCGGTACTTCAGATTTTGTCATGATGCTGGTCGCTCAATCTATATCCGGTCTTTCATCATCTGTATATCCGATCCAGTTCGGATAAATGATTAGCGCAATTTGGTGAGCATCGAGCATCGAGCATTTAAGGTACGGGTTAAGCTGGCAAAAGGCCGAAGGGGCTGATTGATAAGACTCTGCGGAGTACGGAGAAGAAGTGCAGCGCTTGTGGCTCCTAGCTCAGCTGAAAGCAGCTTGGTATGCTGTAGGGATAGCAGCTTAGTACGAGTGCTATTGAAGGCCCTGTGGTGATCGATAACTCGAAGAATCTAGCAGAGAAGCTTGTGTTATAACAGCTGCGGTAGAAAAAATAATAATAAACAGGAGAATAATAATTTAAGTTAAACAATTCATCTTGCTACCAGCCATTTTTCAGCCTCTCAAGGTGCCAACTCAGTATGTATCTTCTTCGACCCTCTCTCTCGGGTCCCATCAAGCGCGTTTCACCCCACCAAAACCAGCGCCCCGCGGCTTTACCTCTAACGTCTTCAACACCACAACCTCAAGCCTCAAACTCTCCTGATGCACGCAACCACCCGCAAACGGACTTAGGCCGCGGATCCTCGGCACTAAACCAGCAGCCTCTTTTCAAGCCCATCTCGTATCGCATAGCGTTTCTTTACTCATTGTCTCTCATCGTTCTGCTCCTCGCCTATCAGATCGAGATCCTACCCCACTCACGCCTTGCGCACGCCGCAGCCTTGCCAAACGTGACCCATAGCCCGTCATCGCGTTTTAACGATACAAGAGCACAAAGAGGAAGAATCGTCCACTTCTTGGCGCCATGGAGCAAACCAAGGCCTTAAATGCTTTGGAGGTGCGATCCCCTTGAATACATCCAGCTTCTCTCACGACATCCATACTAATACTTACGTCTCTCCAGCCGTTCCTCGCCCTCTCAAAGTCAGCCACCTCCCCCCGAGCCGCCGCCGACCTCGTCACCCGCGCAACCTCCGCCCCAAACACCTTCATCTTCGCCGAGCTCCTCCAGACACCCCAGATCCAGGCCCTATCAACTAGCCCGGAATTTACCTCATACCTGACGCTGCTCCAAATCTTCTCCTACGGCTCCTACGGGACATACAATGCCACGCCTGACCTACCCGCACTGAACGACACTCAGATCCTCAAGCTCCGACAGCTCTCGCTGCTGTCCCTCGCTGGCGATCGATCAAGCCTATCATACGATGCGTTGCAGAAAGCTCTAGGCCTCTCCTCGGTCCGAGAGGTGGAGGACCTCGTCATCACTGCCATTTACGCCGGCCTCTTGCACGCCACACTCGATCCCGCTCGTCAAGCCATCCAGGTGTCAAGCATCGCCCCTCTCCGTGATCTCGCTCCTGGCACAATTCCAGACATGATCAACGCTCTACAGAACTGGGGTGGCCGTTGCCAGTCGACTCTTGGAGAGCTCGAGGAGCAGATCAAAAACATTCGTGAAGCCGCCATCACACGGGAGACAGAAAAGCGAGCATCGGACAAGAAGTTGCAGGGATTGATGGACAGCCTGGGCGAATCGGACAAAAGTGGCGGCAATATGCTATCAGCGTACCAACGGGACAATTTGACTCGCAGAGGCATCGGTAAGCGTGCCATTGCTGATCCCTTTGGCGCAGCCGCATCCACCGAGTCTATGGATCTTGATGATTTATTGGGGCCAGAAGACCCGGCCAAGAGGGCCAGCAAGAGGAAGCTATAGCAAAGGCAAAACACAACATTGACACAATAAGCGGAGCTTGGAATTCCAATGGGATATGAATTTTGATAGTCACGAAAGAATATGATATAATACACGAACCAAAAACAGTCACAGGCCATCCTGTGCCCTGATGTTTATAAAGGATAGAAAGTGTTGAGCCCGCAACCCCCAAGCAGTGGCTGATAATACAAATTGCCTAAAATGCAGAAAAAATAAACAAGTCTAAAAGCTCGCGCCAGAAATCCTTCTTGGTCCCTTTTCTCCCGGGTCTTAAAGCTGAGAAGGGAAATATTCCATCGCCCCAATTTAATCCTATAAAACATTTGTTCGTTACGGTCGTGATGTGAATTAGATGAGTCTTGCTCAAGCCGTACGCACACGGAGATAGCTTGTGTCCAAGACGTGTTGCGTACAAGCCAGTGTGATGCTCAGCACCTCCTGGTGGGAACAAAAAAAAGTGGCAGACTTTCAGAGTCGCTTGCCTGGGACAAGAATGAATAGGACACACAGTCCGGCATCAATCAGAGTCGTCACAGCCAACACCATGAGTGCTCGCTTCGCCAGAAGGCGACGAACGTAGGGTTCTCGAATGCGAGAGAAATTGAAGGGAGTGTACTCGCTAAATCCAATGAGCGCCAAGATAGGGTCAAGGGAATATTGGTATGAGGCGAGGAAATATACGCCAATAGTAAATGGAAGAATGAGCTAAAAGTGAGAGAAACATCAGCCTGATACCGCAAAGAAGAGTCAGTAGCCGAAGTAAAGAACAAACTTACCCAGCATCGAGTTGCTCTAGATTTATCAAGGAAGATAAGGATAAATGAGGTCCAAAATGCTCCAAACATGGCAACAAGGCCAATAATAAGACGCATGACAAGTGTCGGCGGAATGAGATTGCCCAAGGCCTTCATGCGCAAGAAACCTGGAAACGCGTCTCGTTCCATCGCCTGGAATACGTAGTCCTTAGCCACATCAAAGACTTCCGGGTCATCACGACCATATTCTTCAATAGAGGCTGTAACGTCCTGAGTGATGGATCCAGGCAGTGTGATTTCTCTCTCAGCCCCAGGCATCAAGAACGTGTACAGAATTTTCTCCGCAGAGGCTCTGATATCTTGCCGGGCAACAGTGTGGGCTGGCGAGTTCGAATCCGTTGCGTGGCTAAACGGAGGGCTGGGTTTTGTGCGATTTGAGCCGCTGTGCGTTTGAGGTGACTCATGGCTCTGATCTTCACGCAAGAAGGCCGACATCTGGGCGTCTTGGTCTCTCTCCTTCTCCGTCGCATACATCGACGGTCCAGCCGCACGGTTGTCCATCTCACCAAGATCCATAATCTGAGATGATCGCTTAGATGACTTCTCCAGGTCGGGTGTCGCAATGAGGACTGATCGACGAAGTTCGCGGACATAATGGCGACAAAGTGACATGTGTTGAGCTACATCCAACCTGATCAACCAGTCAGTATTTCATCCGTTGCGCCATCTGATTTATCCCCCGAAAAGCTCCTACCAAAAGTCTAGATAATCAACAGATCGCTGCTGGTCTCGCATATAGATATAGAATGAGAATAGATCGACCGGTGGCAGCGTACGACGGCTCAGCACCTCGAACAGAGTCGGCAATCTATTGCGCGTCATATCGGGCTGAGGCGTTGTTGACGCCGTGGTATCGCGAGGGTCTTCCATGGTGCACTAGGGATCTATGTGCGTTGATAAAGCGAGCGGAATTTTCAAAGTCGATATAGAAGATTGATGTGCGATTGTCCGGGACTCTCGTGGTGTATCGAGATGTTTGTGCAACAAACAACAGAAGCGCGAGTAGTGAAAAAGTCTCCCTGCCTGGGGAGCTTTGCGAGCCTGAGCTGAGGCGATTTGCAGCGACGGGTGGTAATGCGATAGGACAAACAAGCGAGAGAAACAGAGGCTGCTACAAGAGGAGCTTGTAACAGCTCGTTGCCAATGGTGATGGATGGAATGCGGCTGCGATGCGATGGCTTTGAGGCGTATGGAGAAACGGGTCATTAGTCTGGCGCTGGTTTCATTTCCCACTTGGGGCGCAGCTGGAGCCAAAATCGATGCCTCAGGAGAAGACGGCAGATGCGAGTTTGGAACATCACGTGAATTTTGGTGGGGCCAAACCGCCCACTGCATGATTGGCTCGCTACCCCCACCAGTTGAATTTCGTGCCTGCCCTACGCACAAAGATTTTGTGGAATTTCGCATTTCCGACCTCAACCACCTCTCTCAACGTCCAGACCGTGAAGAGTCGATCCGCAGGTACGAAGCGCACCAAACCTCTCTCCCTCTCAATACACGGAATCTCTGCCAAACTTTGGTCGCAAGAGAATCCCCAACACTTGCCGCCACGCCGCCTTCAATCCGACCCGAAAGCTGACCGTCAATCAATTCAGAAATGTCGTCAAAGAAGCCTACCCAGCGCTCCGCCATTGCGGACGTGGTTGCCCGCGAGTACACCATCCACATGCACAAGAGAGTACGTCGTATCGAATACCTGGACGAATTGTTGGAGCGAGAAGGAGAAAAGTTGGAAAATTTGGGAACAAGGATGCTAACGGTTTGCGTGTAAAGCTGCATGGTGTCACTTTCAAGAAGAGGGCTCCCCGTGCCATCAAGGAGATCAAGTCCTTCGCCACCAAGGCCATGGTACGAATCCAATCCCCAACAGCAAAGATCCTACGAGGCGCAGTTTAACTAGCCGTGGAACGGACTCGCAAACGTCCTCGCCGATGGACCGAACAAAATAGCATTTTGCTAACTCTCTTTCCACAACAGGGTACCACTGACGTCCGGATCGACCCCCAGCTCAACAAGAAGGTCTGGGAGCAGGGTGTCAAGGGTGTTGCTTACAGAATCCGAGTCCGAATCTCCCGACGACGAAACGATGAGGAGGGTGCCAAGGAGAAGCTGTACAGCTACGTTCAGGCTGTCAACGTCAAGAACCCCAAGGGCCTTGCGACTGAGGTCGTTGAGGAGTAAAGAAAATTTGTTTCTCTTTGGGAATGGTTCTGGGGTGGCATGGCATTACGGAGTTGCAACCGGCTCTTCTAGCTTTTCACGCTGAAAATAAAAGACGGCAATGTGATCAACAAAGGTTTTTTTTTTATTCCACAACAAACCTCGCCCCTGCGATAATGGCCGGCGGTAGAGGGTCCCTGACTGCTTCAGAAGGGAGAGTGACAGGGAAAACAGCCTGGTGAGGCGGTGATTGGTCATGATTTGTTTCGACAGGTTCTATTATATGTTGTAACCGGTCATGCGCTTGTGGAAGGGGCAGGTAGCCCTCCTTTCCCAGCTCTGGCTGTGGAAATGCAAAATACACCCAAATACCCTTTCAAAACGACCGAATCGTGCCCCAAAGACTCCAAATACCCGTAAACGTAAAATCATAAAAATCTGCACGCTATGAATCCCATTACTCCTCCTCGATGTCGCGATGTCGTCCCAACACCTTCTTCTTGAACTCTTCCATATCCTTGTCCCACAACTCTGCTGCCTCGCCGTTTAATGGGGATGCGCTGTAGAAATATCAGTTAGCGTCGCCTTCCTTTGCGTCATGTCGACGGATCAACGTACTTGTTGGGCTCGCCGAGTAAGCTCTGCAGACTCAGCAGAACGGTCTGAATGTTGTATGCGGCAGTCCACTTGTCCTTGAGAATGTCAAGGCAGATGCGACCAGAGAAATCGACGTTGGGGTGGTAGATGGGTGTCTTGAAGAGGACCGTCGGCGCGGCATAAGGATAATTCGAAGGAAATGCGAAGCTCAGCTTGAACGTGAGTCCGGAGTAAGGCGTATCTTCGGGGCCCTCGATGGTGGCGGTCCACGACATAAGGTTGCCATCGGCAGAGGGGAACGCGGAGATACCGGGTGCTGGCGATGTCATGAGAGTCATAAGCTCGGTCTGCAGCCTATTGAGAATATGTTAGCACCTAGACGAGGCTGACATCATTACCCCAAAGAGTCAATACCGTTTGGTGACGCTCTGCGAATCGGGAGCCTTGCGAGCGGCATTGAGCTTGGACGCCTGGACGCTGCCAGGAGCAGAGTTCTGGTTATCCTCGGTATAATCCATTGTAAACAAAAAACAGTTTATCTCCCGGAGATGGATGAATGAGTGGTTCTCGAAAGTGATAAAAGATGGTCCAAGTACACGAGTCGAACAGAAAGCCTCTTGCAACAGAATACCGGTGAAGAAAAAAAGGTTGGAAGTCAAGAAAGGGCAGGATATGCAAACAAGCGGTAGCGTTCCGCGTTGGGCAATAATGGGACGTCTTCAGAAGTACTCCCAAAAGACTGCGGGATGAAGTGCTGATTGTTACCCAATAAGGTAGGAGGGTGGTGGTTGATTTAAAACGTCCTTAGGGAAAAGCTGCCTGAAGATGAAAAGAAATAATACACGGCAAGCAGGGTCGACGCCAGTAACAGGGATGAGGGTCTATAGACAAAGAATGGATGGGAAAAGGTCAAGATCGACTGAGAAGAGGGAAAAAACATTAGGTTGTTGTTTAAGACACGCTTGTTGCCGGTCAGCCTGAAAAAAACAACCGCCTAGCCAGAAGCCTAATCTTACAGGCTTCCAAGGGCATGTTCAGTGAACGACGACCGCTGTAAGGCCAGTGGGCCCTGTTTGCCGCAGCAACGCCCGCTAAGATGGAGCTGATAACCAATCGTTTGATAAAGTTCACGAAACAATGAAAGTCTGACCTCTTTACACGGTTGAGCGCGACGGGACACGCGATCATTAACAATCCAAAAGAACTACCGCCTTATAGTGCTTCAGCAATTGTTACCGAATAACGCTTGAATTGACCTTCTTTAATACATCCCCGTTATTCTTCGATTTTTCTTTGTCATTTTTTTTCCTTTTGTTGTATATGTTTGGTCGGAAAAAAGAGCTTCAGCCTCGAAACAAGTTTCACTAATAGACATCATGGTGAGTGATTCTTTCATCCGTGCACGTCTCACAAAACTTCGGTCCAGCGCCCTTGCGAAATCCGAGCCATCAGTCACTGAAACTCATGTGAACCTGGCTGACTCCCTTGTAGTCGCAACTCGATCCATTGCCAAAGGAGCTGCCCTTTCGAATCATATCCAAAACTGTTGGCCGTGGTGCCTATGCTTCGTATGCACGCTCTCTTCACCCCTCACCTCTCAAATCTCTCTCATTTACGTGAACATTAAAATCAATATTAACACTACTCTTTCAAATTAAATCAGAATAAAAAAAGCCATTCCGTTAGACTCTTCAAGTCCAGTATTCGCTGTCAAGCTCATACACAAGGGATACGCCACTAAGCATGGCCGCATCTCCGCAAAGCAGCTTGCCATGGAGGTCTCCCTTCATTCCCATATAGGCCAGCATCCCAACGTCATCGAGTGGTTTGCCTCCGGAGAAGACTCGATCTGGAGATGGATAGCCATGGAGTATGCAGAAGGCGGTGACCTTTTCGACAAGATAGAGGCAGATGTCGGCGTCCGGGAGGACATTGCACAAATTTACTTCCTTCAGCTGGTTGGCGGTGTGAGCTTCATGCACTCCAAGGGCGTGGCACATCGGGACCTTAAGCCAGAGAACATCCTCCTGTCACAAGATGGAAGTCTGAAGCTGGCTGATTTCGGAATGGCCACCATGTTTGAGTACAAGGGCCAGCGAAAGACCAGCTCAACGCTGTGTGGCAGCCCGCCATATATCGCTCCTGAAATTCTCGCTTGTGGGAGAGTGGATAAGAGGGCTCCGAATACCGCCAAGTATTCACCAGACCTCGTCGATATCTGGTCGTGTGGAGTCATCCTCTTTGTCTTGCTCGTCGGCAACACGCCGTGGGATGAGCCATCATCAACAAGTTGGGAGTTTGGCGAGTACGTGAAGACATCAGGGAAGAGCTCAGACCCGCTTTGGGGAAGGATACCTCCAGAGGCCCTCTCCCTCCTCAGGGGCATGATGTCCATTGATCCACAGAAACGCTTCACCTTTGCTCAGATACGACAGCATCCTTGGTACACGCGCCATAACCCCTTGCTCACTGCTGATGGAAGGATTTCTGACCCCATTGTCCTGGCCACTAAAATGCTGGAAAACTTGCGTATCGATCTCAACCAGATACCTCCGCTTAATTACCTCCCGGCATCCCACGATCCCACTGTGGACTCTGGACTCAATGCTGGGCGGTTCTCGTCCACGCAGCCGGAAGCTCTAGTAACCCCTATCGCCGACAAAGATTGGGATTGGGAGGCTCCCGTCCTCCGCTCTAGGGCCCAGCCATCTTCTATGCCCACGGGAACTTCCAGCGCTCGCCGTATGCTATTCGACTCCCTTGCGGATGAGCCGTCCATGTCGCAATTCTCGCAAGTCCCCGGACCATCCATGTCGCTCACACAACAGGCTCAGCGGTTCCGTGACATTTGTCCTCCCGAATCCCTCACCCGCTTCTTCTCGCACGTACCTGCCTCACACATTGTACAGATGCTCAGCGATGCGCTGCATCAGCTGAATGTGCCTCTAGCACCTGTTACGCCAAATCCATACGGCAGCCCGGTAGTTACCCTCAAAGTTCGTGCTATCGACGGACGCCGGCAGAGCCTGCACGGAGAAATCTGCGTAGATAAACAGCCGCTTGCAGATGGCTTTGAGGTACTAGACATTCGTTTTGTCAAGATCAAGGGAGATCCGCTAGAGTGGCGGCGATTCTTCAAAAAGGTGGTGGTGCTTTGCAAGGATGGGGTCTATGTCCCGGAAGCTTAGGAGTGTACGGGACAGCTGTTTTCTCACAATGAAGATATAATTAAGAGGTCGCCTAGGCAAGTTGTGAAGCTTCCTGGATAGCACGCGGTGTATTTATGTATGTATGAACATGAAGGCATGACAGAAAATAATGATGAGATTACCATTCGTATAATTAGTTGTATGCGCAGCCCCAACTCGTGGTCATTGTATTCGTATCTTTGTCTATATTCCCCATCTTTGTCTCACTCTGTTGGTATAGGAGTCTCATTGGGTCCATCCGTCTCATTAGCTTGATCTTGCCACTCGAAAGCTAAGCAATCAGTTAGCACTCCGATGAAGATACTCTCACCCACATTCAGAACGAGAAGAATGATACGTACGCTGTCGACACATAGGGCATTGTCCCTTTGCCGATTCCTGCTTAATCCACTCCATGATGCAGTGCTACATTCACGTCAGTGCTACCGAACCTCTTAAAGCACCGGCAGAAAAACCACCAACCATGTGAAAACTATGGCCGCATTTTCCAGATACTATCAAGATCAGTTAGCGCGTCACTTCATAGCAAATACAGTTCGCGAGATCAAAAAGGATAAGGTACACTCACAAAGGCTACAGTCGTCGCCGGGATACTTGCACGTGGGACACGTCCCGTCAAAGTGCACCTGACAGATACCGCAGACGTCGTCCTCGGGGATATCCCACTGCCATGTGGCGACAGAATTCCACTCCTTGATGGTGACTTTCATCGTGCAGATTTTAGATGCCCCTTTATAAAGAGAGAGAAATTTCTCACTGCATGGATGAGTCGTGATGCACAGGGGCTGTTGTGTTGTTGAAGTTGTGATGGAGTTTGCGTTGCCTGGGGGGGTCTTGTATGTACCTTGCTAGCTCTAGGGTATTAGTCTCATGACTAAGCTCAGAACTCGCAAAACTCGAGGATCAGTACCTGAGTTGGCACATGTTATCCCTTGAAAAAGATCATATTCATTTAGTTGACTGTGATAACCTTTTGTTTATTTAAATACACAACATTCTAGTTAGTCTTGGAATGCTCCGTTGATGCCATCAGTTCTTCTCTTGTAAGCCACCCAACCCAAACTAACACTCCAGGGCCACCAAGGCAGCCAATGACAACAGAAGAGAGCAAGATTCGAGGCCAAGATAGTTGACAAATTCCAGCACTCTTCAAGTCTCCAAGATGGTACGCCAACCAAAGCAAGACTGATGTAAAAGAGGTGATGAAGTCATACTGAAAGATGCTAGTGAGCGACGTCGGCGTGTCCTTGGGAAGCTCGATGAAATATCTTGGTATCAGCGCCTCTGATACAGACAGAGGAGAGAAGAGAAGCATGTACCAATATGAAATGGTACTGAGCGTTATCATGACTCCTCCGATGACACGAATGCCCGTCTTATTACGGTGCTGGACAACTTCGGCGTTGTCACTCAGGAAGGGCCTTATCACACTTGATAGTGTAAAAAGGAGTATTGAGGCCCATAGCGGATAAAGCTGCCATATCCAGTTCGCCAAGTGCCTAGTTTTAAAATCGGGGTGAAAGAGAGAGATGAGATGAGGAATATAGTACACCACGAGCAGCGTTGGGAGAATAGCAAGCACACCCGCTCCGTCAATCAGTCGGGCACTTGCGGTAGAATACTTTTTCAACGGAGAGAAGACGTAGAAAAAGTAAAAGTATAACGGTGCAATATTTCCCACAGTCACAAATTGGGCGAGAAACAGGGGCACAGCGAATCTGTATAGGGCACATACAAGTCAGCAAGAGTATGAATGAACATTGGTTTAAGCCTGTCCTCACGTCTGGAAAAAAGTCCCCCTGTTGGCGGTTCTCATAGACTCGAGCATCCACAAGGCAGTGAGGCCAGCATAGTCAGTGAGGAATACGACACACTGCCACCACATTCTTTCGTCGTCGTGGAAGACTAGCTGGCAAAAAGTAATTGCAACTTGAGTAATTGCATCGTCAAGACCTGGGACTCCGTACAAACTCTTCAAGATGGGAACACTAGTTCCATTCTGAAGGGTATATAGTCCTCGAAGGTCAGCATCGTCGATGAAGGGCCCAGGCACAACTGTCATGGTTGCTAGGACTCGCACCATGACAGCCACTGGCAGCACAATAGGCAGGGCGTACAGCGCCCGACTCAGAGCCATGGCGCTATTAATCTGTCTCGGTGAGTATGGTGTATATCAGTACAGTAAAGTAATCAAGTGATGGATCAGCATATAAAATAGCTATGCAATTAGCAATAACCAATCGTCAGACTATAGCGAACAAAACGCCACCAATGGCTTGAAATTGGCGCGTGAGTGCATGATGATGCCAGCGACAGCGAGGGGAAATTCGGGGCCGTTCAACCGCCCGTTGTCGTGCATGCAGCAGCAGCTTATCGCAAATGTCATGCATGGTCCAAGCTCCTCCCCCACTAAGCGCCAAAATCAACCTTTCGCAACTCTCTGGGCCCATGATCCAATCCAATCCAAACCTCATCTCCACCAAAAAAACATCTATTCAATGGCTGCGCTGCCAGTCGCTTGAGGTCGGGCCATCGAGATTAGCTGGACGAGGCGTGCATAAAGCAAGCTTGACCATCGGCGCAGCTCTGAAGCACAACCATCCAGATCGACCGAACGACCACAGGCGACAACAGCTGATCGTCTCACGCGGCCAAAAGCGCTAAATCGCAACACACATCATCCTCGATGGCCTCTGTTGTTGCTGGCCAATCTGCTCGGATTGGCCTTTCCAGACTGGGCAACCGCTTTCTGCGGACCAGCATGTCGACCAGACGCAGTCTCTCGTCCTACCTGGTCACTCCCAAGGAGCTTCACGAGGCCCTGAAGAAGAACCCTCCGTCTCCGATCAGTCCCGATCCCCGAGTGATTCCCCTGTGCGCCGCCTGGTTCCTTCCCAACGATGAGAGAACCGGTATCCAGGTCTTCCGCGAGCAGCGTATCCCAAAGGCTCGCTTCTTTGACCTAGACAAGGCCATCGACAAGCGCAGCCCATACCCTCACATGCTGCCGGATGCCAAAGGTTTCGCAGCTGCTATGAGCGAATTGGGTATCCGACGAGAGGATGTTGTTGTCGTCTACGACACAAAGGAGCTCGGAATCTTTAGTGCTCCTCGCGTAGCATGGACATTCAGGGCGTTTGGCCACCCCAAGGTGCACATCTTGAACAACTTCAAGCAATGGGTTGCTGAGGGACTGCCCACCGAGTCCGGAGAGCTATACAACGTCGAGTGCAACCCGTATCCCATCCCGGAGCTTGCATCGGAGAGAGTTGCTAGCTTCGAGGAGGTCAGAGAGGTGGTCTTGGACTCCAACAAGGAGGGAGCAGAAGGGATCCAGATCTTGGACGCGAGACCCAATGGTCGGTTTACGGGCAAGGACCCAGAGCCCCGGGAGGGTCTATCCTCTGGTCACATGCCAGGATCAATCAGCGTTCCATTCAGCGCCCTCCTTGACCCAGAAACAAAGGCTTTCCTCCCCGCAGATAAGCTGAAACAGCTGTTTGAGGAGAAGGGAATTGATCCCAGCAAGCCCATCATCTCAACCTGCGGAACTGGCGTTACAGCCTGTGCCATCGATACTGCTCTGGAAGCAGCAGGGTACCCCAACGCCAGAAGGGTTTATGATGGCAGTTGGACGTAAGCAGCTTCGTGTTCTTTCAGAATATTTATGATTATCCACTAACAGACAAACAGGGAATGGGCTCAGCGAGTTCAGCCATCGGAGAATTTGATCGTCAAGTCGGAGTAGGGAGACTTTGTACAGCTTGCTGTCGATTTATTTGAGCCACGATACCCTCCCTTTTCTTTTTTTATGATTACTACGCCCCTCAGGCCGTGTACGAATATTGAATTACGGAGTCTCTCCAGCTCGTGTTTGTTCTCTGCTTTGTGCGATATCGTGGTCTCAGCCATCTCAGCTTTTCATGCCAACCTATCTATCTGGTGAAACTCAGTGTACATTGCGCGGCCAAAACAAAATTGTGTCAACAGAATTAGCAAGTTTTCCACTTTTGCCCTTTCTTTTCCTCGCGTCTAGTGATGTTGGAACCCATCGGTCAAGCTTTGTTTTCGCTTTTTCAATCTTTCTCGTTTCCACCGAGACCCTGAAGACGCGAAAACATACAATTTCGGTGCTGACTCACCGAGGTGAGCCTTATTCAGCATCTCGGTGACAGCCACACCGACCCACATGTTTTTCGCCTAACAATTGAGGCAGCGACCCACAGGTCTTTGTTAGGGCTCGCCTAACCCAGACCACACCCGTAAAAATTCCCAAGTTGTACTAGACCCCGCCAGCGAAAAAGTTCCCCCAGTACGAGGGCCACAACTCGAGCAAATACAACATCAGGGCCGATCCTGCGCATCGTCAAATCCCGACTCCCAAATCCCTCGCCCAACAAACAACAACTCCAGAACTTCACAATGGCTGATCGCGGCGGAGCTCGTGGCGGTGGTTTTGCTTCTCGGGGCGGTGCCCGTGGTGGTGATCGTGGTGGCCGTGGTCGTGGCCGTGGCCGTGGTCGCCGTGGCGGCAAGTCTGAGGAGAAGGAGTGGCAGCCCGTCACCAAGCTGGGCCGTCTCGTCAAGGCTGGCAAGATCAACAGCATGGAGGAGATCTACCTGCACTCTCTGCCCATCAAGGAGTACCAGATTGTCGACCAGTTCCTCCCCAAGCTGAAGGATGAGGTCATGAAGGTGCGGATTGCCTCCTTTTCGGACCCCTTTTTAGGGTTCAATTCTTGCAAAGGCTCCTCTCAGAGGATGGGATGGAAACGTATAGCGGAATTTTGAGCGAGAGCGCTTCAAAAACGGGACAGTTGCGCTAACTAGATGTCTTTTTCACGAATTACAGATCAAGCCCGTCCAGAAGCAGACCCGTGCCGGTCAGCGCACCCGATTCAAGGCCATCGTCATCATTGGTGACTCCGAGGGCCACGTCGGTCTCGGAATCAAGACCTCCAAGGAAGTCGCCACTGCTATCCGTGCCGCCATCATCATCGCCAAGCTGAGCGTCATCCCCGTCCGAAGAGGATACTGGGGCTCCAACCTCGGTCTGCCTCACTCCCTGCCCTGCAAGGAGTCCGGCAAGTGCGGTTCCGTCACTGTCCGAGTAAGCTTCATCCAGTCCATCAGTTGTGTTAGAAAGCATTTGGTAGGAATGGTTTATTGACATATAACTCCAATAGCTGATCCCTGCCCCCCGTGGTACCGGTATCGTCGCCTCCCCCGCTGTCAAGCGATTCCTCCAGCTCGCCGGTGTTGAGGATGCCTACTCTTCATCCGCCGGTTCCACCAAGACCCTCGAGAACACCCTCAAGGCCACCTTCTCCGCCGTCTCCAACACCTACGGCTTCCTGACCCCCAACCTGTGGAAGGAGACGAAGCTGATCCGATCTCCCCTGGAGGAGTTCTCCGATACCCTGAGGGACGGCAAGCGATACTAGAGAATGGGTGGTTGTGCAGTGGTGAGGACTGGAAACGGTGCGCGGAGTCACGATACAACTTGTGTTTCATTGCATGGTTTGGCCGGTTAGGACTTTCGGACATGAGCGTCATGAGGATATAAAATGGCCATGATCTGGAATGAGAAAATAAAAATTTTCAACTGGCGTTGCTTTCTTTCAATATTGCGCCTAACAATGTGCCCCTAGTGACTGGTGTGAAATTTGTCGCTTTTTATTGACCTTAATCCGCAGCCCTTCTAATATTCTAATATGAAATTATTAAACCACAGCCAGCCAGATTCTCTATTACTCCGAATATTCTCAAACCGATTTATAGTACATCCAATCTACAACAGCAATCACCGTCCCTTGGCCGGTTTTACATATTCAAGCATGGGCTCATCAACCTCCATCACATCTCCCAAGCGTCCTTCGCCCTGTATCCGCGTCTCGGGGATATAAAACGTAATCTGACCTGCTTCCAGGGACGAACTCTGGGACTCCATCGTAAAGATATTGGGCTCTCTACGGGTTTTCTTCTCGCCTCTCGCTATTGCGAACAAATCGCGTTCTTGTTCTTCTCCCACCTCTCGTTGCGGTCCCACGATACGTCGTCTTTTAGCCGGTCGACTCCGAGGAATCAAGTGTCGAGGCACAGGCGGCAATCCAAATTCTTCGTCAGGGGCTGAAACACGCGCATCAGTGATGGTAGGAGAGCCAAACAAGACTTCTTTGAGAAGCCCTCCCCATGTACGCTTCCTCGATGGCGGCGCGAGTCCTGTGTGTTTTGAAATGTCAGTTCATATTGGTCCTGCTTAAGAATCAACCTCCTAGCTTGGATGACAACTTACGCTTCTTCATTCTCGCTTCAAACTCTCTCCGTTGCAACGGCGTGTCTCCCATCCAAAACTCTTCTCTCCCAGGCACAAACTTGTGTCTCTGCTCCGCCCTTTTCCAAAACGGCATCTCGGCAGCTTCTTCCAACTCCTCTGCGAGAACAGCCACATCTTCCCCAATATCAGCAGCCACAGCCTCATCCTCTGAAGCCTTTCGTTTCGCTGGACCCCTAGACCTAATGACTCTTTGTCTGCTCTCAGACTGCCAGTGCACCGGCCAGTTATTAATGTCCCAAAACATATGCACGGGTTTCTTTCTCGAGGGATGGCCAAATGTCCAGACTGGCTCGCGCCGCATTGTGATTCGATTCTGCTTTTGAGCTGGGAGGGCGTCTTGTTTCTTTTCTTCCTCGGCTACTTCTTTCTGGAGCTGGACTTTGAGAGCCTGGACACGGGATTTTTTGGTTTCGTCATCGAGATTGCTGTCGTTCATAATCTCTGCCGTCTTTTCTGAGAGCCGCTTCTTCCAGATTGTTGGATCTGCGACCTTGTATCTTGTGGCGTAGCTGTTATACGGCAGATGCAGCGGCCATATCATGGTCTTATTCTCATGTGCCTCACGCAAAAGATTCTTGCGAACCAATTCGTATGCCTTTTTGCTTTCTGGCCACTCTTTTTGTGTCCAGGCCTCTCTATGCTCATTATACGCATCAGGGTCGGCAATTTTGACCACGTCGGGGTATGTCATGGTAATCCGCCAGGAGCTTGTATTAGCAGGGTTAGTAGCCGGATTGTTGGGACGTTTCTCTGTGTCTTCTTCCCAGTAAGAAATGATCTCGTCAAGAAAGTTGCGGTTGTACTCTTGCGTCTCAGGGTCGCTCAGCTTCTTTTCATTTTCCTCATGCTTAACTTGCAGTTCCCTGAGCGTCTTTCCGAGGCGGTAGCCCAGACACAAGAAGAAGTTGGTCGTCATCTCGCACCATTCGGGGTTTGTCACTGGGTTCTCGATGAATTCGTGGAGAGATAGAACGTCTTCTCTTCGAGGCATGCCCCGGGGATGGGTGAGGAAGTCCTCCGTTGATGTGGATCCTGTTTCCTGAGTCGAGGTCACACTTGTGTCGTATTGGATCTGGTCCATATTCTCGCTTTCAGGGCTGGCCTGCGAGGTGTGGCGAGCTAGTGACTCTTCTTCCGGGGACTGAGACTCAGGATCTGGCCATCTAACCAAATCTTCAGGATGAAACTCCGTCTCTGGCCTCCCAAGCATCCACTCTCCTGTCACCTCATTCTTGTAAAGCCTATTGCTGTTAGTCTCTGATCTACAGCCATGAACATGGAGAAAGGGAACTCACTTTATGATCCTCAAGTCGCGTAGCTTTGGGGCCAGCTGCTTCACATCCTTCTCCGTAAACTCATATCTCTTCACCGCTCCACCACATGTGGCATTCAGCTCTGTCAAGAACCTCTCCATCGTCTTAGGCTCCGTATCCCTAAACAGCGAAAAGGGATCAATATCCTGCATCATCTGCGTCACCCTAGACACCATAATCTCCCCTCGCCTTCCAAGAGATTCCCCAAGCTCCAGTGGGCGATTTCGCGAAGGTTGGCAGATGTACTCTAGCCATGCCGCCTCCGTTGGCCGCAAATTGGCAATAGCGAAAGTGACACCACCGTCAGTTGTTTCGAATTCATGCTCGCTGAATCTCATATTCATCTCTTTCGGTATTGGTTTCGCTGCCAGGCCGGTATTCACAGCTTCCAAAACACCTATGATGAAATCTCGAGGAGCTCGATTCTTTGCCCGTTTGAGACCTTGGAGAATCTTCTGGCAACGCCGCAGGAACTTGTACGTCCTGCTCATATCGCGATCCATAAGATCTGGAAGAACAGGGCCCTTCCAGTTTCGGGGGAGCTCCATGGCGGGTTTGTCGCTTTGCAGCCATCTCTTATGGTCATATGATTCCTTAATGGCATGCTCCCTCGTCCACTCTGCCCAGCGCTGCTCTTCCTTTTTAAACCACTGGTAGGCTCTGGTATAAGCCCAAGGATCTCGTGACTCTTTCACGGGGGGATCTGCATACATCTTGTGGGGGTAGATGATTCCCATGTCCAGCTTCTTCTCGACGGGAGGGTCTGGAAGAGTGAGAACCCGCTTAGTCTCGCACATTTTTAGGTTCTCATTGTGAGTGAAGATGTTGAGACACTGCTGCAGCGCCGCCCGCTTGCCGCCTCGAAACTGCGCAAATGCTTCCAGGGTCTCCCTAATGACTCGCAAGGTGCTGTCGTGGCTCTGATGCGGAGAATGAATGTCGTCTTTGCTGGCCAGGAATCTTGCCGTCTTCACGATGCCGCCCTTTATGCAGTCTTCGTACGTTTTATTCTCGCTCGATGCAAGGTTTGCCGGCTCTGTGGTGGCAGCAAACGGGCCAGCGGCCCAGAACTTTTCGCTATCGTTCTGATATGGTTCGAGATAGTCTCTTCTCAGGACGTCGGCCGGCATCTCATACTGCCGATCATGCACGCTCGCCACATCGGCGTGAAGGAGACGTCGAGGGCCCGACAAATTACGCTGCACACCGCTCCCACCGCGAAACGCAATGTTGGAGCCCGGAACTTGTGGCAGTCTCGTGCTCTGTTCTGGCAACAAATCTGTTGGAGGGTCGACGATGAGCTCCGGTTTTCCGTAATAGTAGTTTTCAAATATCTGGTGAACTCGCAGCATGTTGATGGCTTCTTCAAGATCGTGGATCCAGTCTTCACCTTGCCAAATGGACTTCAGGTAGGTAAAGTACTTTGTCAGCTCTGCACATTTGCGATCCCAGTCCACCGTACGATCGGTATCTTCGTCGGCAAGAAAGTTCTTGGCCCGAGGCAGTTGAATCCTGGGTCCCTCGATGTACCATCCCTTGTAAGGCTGTAGCTGCGAATCGCTGGGCGTTAGAGAAATTCCAGGTCGTTGTATTGTGTCTTCCATGATCTCATCTTCGAGGATGATACTATCTCCATCTTCATCTGCGTTCTCATCTGAGCTGGGTGACCCAAAAGTCATCTCCAGCTCCAGCTCGATCCCAGATTTGGCAGGAAGCTGACCAAATATCTTCTTCTGAAACCTCTCTTGATGTTTTTGTGAGATGTCTGATATGTTGGCAAGACATTCAGCGAAGGCCGCCTTAGGTTGCTGTGGCATGTTTGGTGCTTCTTGATTGATCTTTCTGCCCTCCATACTTAGGATGGTGTCCATATGTTGGTACATTCTCTCCGCGACTTCGAGCTCCTGAAGTGAGAATGACCAGGCAGTGGCCAAACTGCCGTTTAAATCATTGTGTAGCGGATCGAAAGCGTTGAAAGCATCTATACATTCGGATAACGAGTCTTTTGATGCCGTGATTGGTGAATCCGCTGTAGGAGCTCCTTCCTCCAAGTCTACCGTGTTCTCAGCATCTCCGTTCTCTTCATATCATATTAGCCTTTTCATCTCTGTCAAGGGCGATGGATTGTACTTTACCTTTTGCAATTGGCAGCCATCTCACATTATCCATATTTGTTGGATATGTGCTTTGAGACGCTCCATCGGAGGATGATGTTGTTGTTTGACCTGCGCCTTCATTACCAATACCAGAATCCCCTGAATCTCGATCCGCAACGTATGGATATCGGCAGCCAAATAGTTGTGAGAATAGTCGACGGCAGCGAGGATGTTCTTGTAAAAAGCTGTCCAAAACATGATCTTTCACGATGATATTCAAGCGTTGTAACAAATCACCAGGACTTGCCAAATCACACAATTGTTGTACCTCCGACGGCAGATTGTGAAAATTTTGAGAAAAAATGGTCCCTATCTTCTCTATGCACCGAAATGATGGTTAGATTTAACGTCCGGATACAAGCCAACGAAACAGCCGACTCACCAAGAATGTCTTCGACGTGGTCCAAAAGTTCGAGCTGTAGGATATCCTCAGCTCCATCTTCCGCGCTCGTAGATATTTCAAATCGAATTATAGGATCTGACGAGTCAATCTCCATTTCTTGCACCTCGGTACATGATGCGAGAGTCGTCATTGTGGGATATTGTGAGTTGTTCAAGTATCGGCTGTGAGCTTTCTTCTGCACGTTCAAGTCACGATAAATATTAAAACGAAGAGAGAAAATGGATTAAACAGGAATTTGGTCATCATTACTTGCGGGATCCTGCCTAATACATTATTTTCGAGGATGGTAAGTCATTCTTTGTATGCCTATATGCCTATTCCGGACATTATGGGAGCACAAAGGAGCTTGGGGAAATCTAAATTCGGTCACAAAACTTATTTTTAGTTTCTTTGTCATGTTTGGGCATGGACAAGAGTAGAAATTCCGTTTTCTGGAAGCCTGGGATGCATCGATAGGCACATAGTTTGCTCTACCAGCACGGCTCCTGTCTTGGCCGTGTGCTATTTTCAGCTCCGTACGACTCTGAGGACATCAATTCCACCAAACAAAGCATATGCAATCATTTTGGTACTTTATTAGTGTTGTGCTGCCAACATTGTATGAGCTTCAATTTTCAGCTTCTCAAGTAAATGAAGATTCTCCAAAATAGTATGAGTTCACACAGTAGTCATCTCACCATCAGTGATGCCTCGACGTGAGCTTTGAGCATCTTGCACTATTATAATGAATAATGCACCATTCACAGCACAACTTATTCATCGACTGCGCAATAAGAAATTTCTGACTTAAAGGTCCTTTGGACAAGTTTCCACCAATTAGAATCATGCCGCGGTACAAGTCACCGCACGTGGCAACAACTTCACGAACATCCATCATCCATCTCCAGGGTAACTCACTTACACCACAACACCATTAACGCCGTTATATATCTTGAAAGAGATCACCCAACAGACAATCAAAGCACATCTAGATACATTCAGCCCCATAATCCAACCACAAAATCCACATCATAGCCGGAACCGAGAACAAAGCCACGTTCCCCTCCATCCACTTACTAAAAACCTCCTCACACAAAGAAAAATAGTGTCTATCCACCTCAACCCAATATCACATACCTCAACCCAATATCACATACCTCAACCCTCAAAAGAAAAAAAAGCACAGATCTCACTCATACTCAAACCAACCCCTACATCCAACCAACCATTCCTTTGTTCCCAATGCCATCCCCTACATACAAAAAACAACCCCCCTCAAACGCAAACAAAAAAAAAAAACCTCAAACATGAAAGCCCTTTCCAAAAACCCAACCTCGTTTCGTTTCATCCCATGACCACCCGTGCATCTCTCTTGTTTGCCTTTGTTTCCAATATTTGCCCTCCTTTTGACAACTAACGAACCCCCCCCCACATTCAACCCAACCTTCTTTTTCTTCTTTTTCGCCTTCCTTTTTGTTTGTTCCCACCAACCAACCTCTTCTCCCATCAGTCAGCTTCTCGCTCTCTCCCTCTCCCTTCACCCCTTTTTTCAAAACTAAACTCACCACCAACCTCACCAATTCTCTACCAAAAAGAAAGAAAAGAACAAAACCAATAAATCCCAACCACCAAAAGAACAAAAGAAAGGGAAAATCAATAATTCCCAACCACCAAAAAATAAAATAGTCAAAAAATCACACACTCACTCTCACACAATTTCCCTTGCCCTCTCCCTTCCAACATCTCACTGCATACATGTACATTGTAATAGTATATGCAGCTCTGTAAATGACACCGGCTTTGCACCTCCCGCTTGTAGACTAGCTTAGTCAACCTCTCTCACAAACATTCCCCCGAGTGTTGCCCTTCCATCAAATCAGATTCACCACTTGCGCATTCTTGGCGCATACCAACGGCCCGGCTCCCCAAATTCGCCGAGATTAAAGTGTGTTAGGTAGTCTGTAGAGAGAAAAAGAGAGAGATGTGTTGGGGAGAGAATAGAGCCTCGTCACCTGTGATACCAACTAGACACAGCCCAAATCGCATTTCGACTTACATGTACTCTGTAGTTAGCTTGTAATTTCCTATTACGGGTTGGAGATGGCGTCAACCATGGCATCAACATCACCACTTTACATAGCATGGAGCAAAACGATTTTCTCGTCATCACTCGCCAGTGCAGGCGAAAGAGATTACCATACAACTAGCTGTACCACGTTACATACAAGATGGGCCAAACAGGCGCCTACCACTTGTCCAAGAACCACTAAAGCACACGCACTGCTTCAAAGAACTTTTACTTCTTTTTTTTTTGTGCCTGTTCGCACTACCTTATATGTACAGGCCGAGGGGTATTTGAGAGGCTAACCTTTCAATGCCGCCTTCAATCGACCAAATAGGCGGCAAAGCACTCTGTCCAATCCCTTCTTTCCGGAAGAGAGCGATGGGTATCACTGCGCCTGAGCGCTATTCCGTTCCGCCGTTTCCCATCTGCTGTTCGAAAGAATTATACACCAATATTGCCCTGCTTGCAAGCAAGGCTCATGTTTCCTCCCATATGCCAAGTAGAGATTAGATCCGAAAGTCGAGTGAAAAAGTAAAAAAAATAAAACTTTCGGCTGCTTCTTTGCGTCCCCCTCCGCTCCGTGGTATCCTTGACTTTTTTCTCTTCAGGGGCCACTTTGCATTCTTTAGTGTTCCTTTCCGTTCCCCCATCTCAAGGCTGGCCAAATTCCCCCTTCAACTCCTCTATCCCCTCAAATACTATATCCACCACAAAGATAGAACCCCCTTTTCTATCGGGGGTCCCCGCAACTCCTGGATAAGCATGGTACCATACCCGTGGAAACCACACACAGTGCCCAGAAGCGCAGAAACTGAAAATGAAATAAAAAACGACTCGAGGAAAATTGGGTATGATCCGCGTTCCATTTTTTTTGGTGCCATGAAGACTTGCTGAAAATTTGATTGCGAAATAAATGAATAAAAAAGACTAGAAAAATAAGGGATTAAAATCAATCGCTAAATGCCATGACGTAGATATGAGACAGATCATTCTGAGAGTGACTATCAGGTTGGAATGTGATTGCTTGGAAGAGGTGTGAGTCCAAAGCCATGACCTCGAAGTTTGAAACATGAACATCCCCTCCCACCCATAAGCAAATATGGACAAGAGGGAAGAGAAGAAGCGGTGTACTTGAATTAATCGACGACTATGCCAAACGTATGCGCCACCAAGGCTCCTATTGCTGGTGGATTCCATGCTGGTTCACAAAAGCGGCGTACTGCTGCACGTGCTGGGGATATGAAGAAGAATGGCTCTGGGGGGTTGGCGTAACGGGACATCGGGGCGGCAGTTGGTGGTACGAGTCCACCTTGGCCGTGTTTCCGTAGGCGTTGTCGGGAGTAATGGGAGGCGTCAGGTAACCGTCGAAACCGGTAGCAGCGCCGTGGCCATGGCCCTTCTGGGGAGTGCTGTAGATGTCGGCGTGTCTTGAAGGAGGCTCGGCGGGAGGAGACTGGGGGCCGGCCTGGCGCCTGGCCATCGCAGCCTGCTCGGCCATGAAGTCGGCCAGCTTCTGTGAAACCTTGGACAGGGACGATGAAGAGTACTTGCGGGCCAGGGTAGGCGAGGGCTGGTTGAGGTGTTGAGAGAGAGTCAACAGCGTCAGGTTCTCGGTGTGGTCCCAGTCGCCGTCGTTGACCTCGGGTCTTCCAAGGATGGCTCTCGCCAAGGCCAAGGAGGAGCGTGCCATCATCGAGGGCTTTGTCGAAACAAAATCGCGATGGTACAGGGCAATCTCGCAAAGGTAGGCAGCCATGTGCTCCACCTCCTTGTCGTCCTGCTCCTCGGCAACCATGAGCTGGGTGAAGAAGTCGACAGTGGGGTGGCCAATGGTCCATTCCAGGGTGTTGAGGACGTGCATCTCCATTTGGGTGAACATGCCAGCATCATACAGGCCGCAGCACATGTTGTTGAGTTCGTGAATCTGAGGCACACGGTCCTTCTTGTCGCCGTACTTGGCCGCGATGAGGAGAGCGGCACACCCAACGAGCTGGTAGTGTTGCTTATATACTACACGCCGTGAGCAGTACCGGTCCAACAGGTTGACGGTGAGGAACAGCGTCTCGGGCAGCAGGGCGAAGGCGGCGTGGGCCTCGATGAGGAAGTCGATGAGGTAAGGTCGCATAAACCATTGGATCTCACGTTGCATGTCGATGAGGTTAGCATCGGGAAGAGTCTCCTCCTGTTTGAGTGTTAGCAGGCTTAAACAGGATAAGAAAGACGGAGGAACAAGGCTGAGTTTGTTCGTCGTCCAGGCTTGGAGGTCAACATGCCTCCATGTGTCGCATATGCGTCATGATATCCCCCAGGTACTCTTCGCCCGCAAGACGAGAGAGCTCGCAAGCAATGGTGTCTTGCCGACTGCGCGCGAGCATCTTGGCGGTTTCCCGGGCTCGGGTACTGGACTGGGGTTCATCCTCGATGAAGAAGTGTTCGTCAGGCTGAGCGTAGGCCATGATGTCGGATGGGGTTGGCGAACAGGATTGTGAAAATTAGTTTTTGTCGGTGTGATGATTATATGTCTAAAAGAGTGTCGGGCAAGTTCTCCAGGAATCTTTGAGTGGGAGAGACTATTGAAAAAAAAAAAAGAGCGAGCCTTGGGTGTATCAAGGAGTGAATGCCACCCTAGGAATTAAGATATTAAGATATTAAGGAGCGTGGTGAAAAAACTAATGGAAAAGAGTGACTGTGGCTGGGAAGAAAGCCGGGAGCATGTAGACTGGATATTCAATCGAAAAACGCAAAAGGGACCGGGGGAAAAGGGGCGCCGTTCAAGGACGACCAAGGGGACCGACTCGACAGCTCTAATAGAAAACCAATGGTGTTAGTCAAAAATGCCCGATATAGAAGTGCCATCGCAAGACATGGAGGCGGAAAATGATATGGCGCAGAAAAGGCGTTTCCCCTGAGCTGGATGAATCCACCCGCCTCGCTCCCTTTACTGAATGGGGGGTTGGCTGGCATGGAGGTGCAAGATGGATTGGCACGAGGGTGCGATGGACCGAGCAGGGGGAGGTCTCTCTTACCGCCACGTACGAGGAAACAAGGGACAGTGACAGGATAGTCAATGAGACACCTCGGGCAATTGGCGGGATCAACGAGTTAACGTCTCCCGCAGAGCAATGCACCGAATGATAGTCGAGCACAGCTGTGGAGCAGATGCTGAGAATGCGGAGAGCGGGCTCGGGTATGCAGCTGTCGAAGGGAGCGCACATCAGAATATTAGATTATGCCTGCGGATACTGGCGATTCTCGAGGCTGATTTGATGGGAGGAAGAGAAGGGAAAAGAAAGCAAAGCAGCGAAGAAGAAAAGAAAAAAGCCCTTACCTTTGTCACACTCGAACACCTTGAACCTGGAAGGACACCGGAAAGGCGGTGGAAGGTAACGATTAAATCATACGAGGTGGTGAGTGGGAAAAATTGTCAAGAGGCTGACTCTTTTAAAAGCGGAAGCTGGGCGAGAATAAGGTGACGGGGAACTGAAGTCAGATCCACCAAGCAACCAGATCCTGCAGATTTCAACAACGAAACCGGGCGATTTGATCGAGACAAAGCAATTGGGGCCTGTCTACGATGTGCAGTCTCGGAAAAAAACTTCTTCTTCCTTCTTTCTATCCTTCTCGATATCGTCTCGTGAGTGGCCGGAGAACGAAAGGGCGAGAAAAGAAAAAAACGGTTGGCGAGCCAGGAGTTGAGGAAATTCCTTGTCGCTAGAGGTAAGGAATTCTGGCGAGAAAAGGGCCAGGCGGAGAAAAAAAAAGCAGGCACCAAAAAAGACAACGAGGAAGCAAGAAAGAATAGAAGAATGCCAGTGAATAAAACCAAAAATACCAGTCCTTGATTCACTTTTATTCCTCTCCTCTCTCTTCCGTCTCGGAGCTTCTCCTTGGAGTTGCTTTATAAGAGGGCCGCAGAAGAAGGGGGTTCGTCTTCGAGCGGTAGCCGGTCGGGGGATTCGATTCTCCTCAGTCCAAGGCCAAAACTCCTGAATCGACCTACTCTAAGGGTCGGCAGAGGAAGCGGTGGAATGGATGAGGGAATGAGTGGATAGGGAAGAGAGAGAGAGGGGAGGAAGAGAGGTGGGATAAGAGGTAGGAGGAGGAGGAAGAAAAGAGAGAGGACTGGAGGAGAGGTAGTTTTAACTGGACAGGGCCAATCTGCAATGCGAAAGCTAGGGAATCTCCGTAGGTACTGGAGAGGCACAGCAGCAGCAGCGCAGCGCAGCGAGAGGAGCGGGTGAGGGTACGAGCTGAGCGGTACGGGACTGGACTAAGGTACTGCGCGCTGCGTACTGGGTACATGCGCCCGGTACAAGTACTTGCCCCGTGCAGACAGGTACCACGCTTGGAGCACGCTTGGAGCACGCCTGGAGCAGCGCACTTGTGAGCTTGCTAGCAGCACCGCGACCCCCTGTCGTGTACTATAGGTACGCAGAGGTACCCGCGGAGGGAGGTAGCGAGTACAGCCAGCGCAGGGCAGGACGGTACCGGTGCGGCTACACCTGTGCTCCGTACCTGGTACGTAAAGTACAGCACAGTAGCTCGCAGCGTGGAGCAGCAAGCAGCATGGAACATGGAACATGGAACCTGGGAAGCGTCCGGGTCTGGCCTGGCCCTTGCTGGGCTCCTCAGTGGTTCAGTGGTTCCAGAGCCCCAGCCGGCGGCCCCCAGTGCAGTGGCTCTCGCAGTCCTTGTGCCTTTTTTTGCTCTTCCATCTTCCTTGCCTGAAAGTGACCGCGTCCAGAGAGAGTGGTGTGGGCTGGACGGCTACAGGGGGAGTGAGCCAGCCAGGCCGAAGGGGGTGCGTAGCTGCGAGTGGTTGTTAGTGGTCCAGTTGCTGCTGGAGGTGCTAAGCTAAGGCAGTGGGAGGGGGGTGCCGTTGCGAGATGGGACATGGAGGCTTTTCTGCTATGGACGAGTCGAGTTTGGCGGTTGTATCGTAATTGTTTACATAACATTTCAAACGCTGGGCTGGGCTGCGATGTGATGCGATGCGATGCGATGCGTGTTGTATCCGTGGATGCGGTACGGGGGACGTGTGTGCGTCGGGGTCGTGTTTGCGAGTTAAGGTCGAATAATGCGAGGGGACAATCAATACTCCGTGGACGCGCACAACAACACAACAAACACCCCCCGAGTCTGCACAAAACGACAATGATAGGGGATAATCCTCATAATCCTGCCCAAATACTTGTGCACAGCAGCTTTATACCTATTCTACAGCAAATGAGGAAGTGCATCGACGAGGCAAGGCGGTTCCAAAACAACACAATGCCAAACGAGACAGTCTCCAATAGCCTGTTTCCGCTGGGTTTGGGTGAACAGTGAATATCAATACTTGTATGTACTTGTCTTTTTCACGAGCGCACACATTTTCCTCCCTACATAGACTACTAGGCAAGGCAGGTAGGTAGGTCTGTACGAGGACAGTACTGTACAGTATTATCCAGCGCTGCACAGCTAATTTCTTCTTGCAGTCGTTTGATTGCTCCCATCCCCATCAATCAAACCGTGCGTGCGTGCGTCCTGACAAAGGCGGTGTCGCTGCTGACGAGGGCCGTGGTACGAGAAATGGCCACAAGTGCTGTGCGCTCTGAGATTTGGCGCCCGGAAACCCCCTTTTTTTTCTGCTCTCCAATCCAAGTGGCAGTTCCACGGCAAGCAGGGATTCGGCCTGGATTCGGCGACGGAGCGGTTTGATGTTGGTGATGAGCAGCACTGGGCAATTAACGTCCATCCGTCCAATGTTTTCCCTTTTTCCCTTTTTCTTATTTGCGGCGGTGCTGGTGCCTGGCGAGGCAAGGCAAGACTTGCGCACCAGCGTCGTCCGTCTTGCTGAGATGTGAGATCAATCGGATCAATCAAATGGGTTGGTACTCTGTACAGTACATGCAGCAGCAAACACCACCACCACTACCAGCAGCAAATGCGCAATAGCCTCAACGTTAAAAAGTGCTTGTTCCTGTACTCGCTCTTCGGATAAGAACCCCCCCTGTCGCCTCCAATGCGGAGTAGTGCCTCATGCATATGCATTCATTACATATCCCACTCACATCTAAAGCGCGCCAAGGCCAGATATTTGGTGCAATTGTGGCTTGTGCACCGCCCAAAGCAGACCGAATCGGCACTGACACCAATGTATAATATCGTCATGACTTTTGCTGCATTTCGTTGCTGGGCCTCCAAGACGGTGAGTGGTCGCCGACTCGGCCGCTGTGTGTCTACAATATCAAGTCTTTCAGCTCATAGGTCGTCGTACGGGCGGCCTGATGTCGAAGCCTCTTGTTGATGTTGACATGTGCAAGTGTTATTTATTATTCCGGTCATGATATTGGGCCTTGCTGCTGTTTGTTTTGGGCCCTGAATCGGGCCTCACTCCGTCTGCCAGGTCAGAGACCCATTTCCACCTTGCGCGTGACAGGAAAAGAGCTTGTGGCAGCCGATGGCCCATCCACTCAACTCTTACCGTATGTACGTTGCAGGTATAAGCGGCAAAAATGTCCAGGCACTCTGACAGAAGCTGCGAAAGCTTAACGACGACTATTTCGTACCGAGCTTTTTACTTTTGCTAGCTGAGGCCGCATGTTGCCCGCAGTTTGAAGGCGAGTGGAGCACACCTCCATCAAATTCAAGGTACGAGCAGGCACTATCAAAATCGGATGTCTATAAAACATTCAACTTCAAGACGTGAAATGAGGTTTGCACGTGGCCAGTCTTTCGCGGAGAAACAGCCCGTGCAAAGCATCAGCCGTTTGCACACCGATAGACGTGTCCAGGATCTCTTGAGCAAGCTTCGCTTATTATGGAATGTCTAATGGAACGTGTCCGGGCCTTCTAAGAACACGACCCCCGTGGTGCTGCATGTTGGCCCTGTCAAATTTCCAGCTTCCCCGAGCTCGCGCCAAGTGGGATTGGAAAGATGATCCATCATCCGTGATGCGTCGGACGCAAAAAGACACGCGCTTCCCAAATGGACCCGTATCTAGACGTGACAGAAGAGACAAGAGGCGGTTGTGCCTGAAGCTGAGTGGCACTGATGCGCCTTTGGATCCCATGGATATCAGAATAAGGGCAGCGAACGGCATCACAAGTGCAGTCGGCGGATGCCACTTTCAGAAAATGCGGAGATGCTGCCTAGTGCGGCCCCTGTAGCTCACTGGTGATTTGATCGCCGATGCTTCAAGATGCGTCTTGACCGCGCATTTGCTCCCTCTCGACTGCAGTTGATTATCATATTAGTCTGCATGAGAAAGTCTGAGGATGTTGATACTGCTGACCTATGATCTGTTACTACCTAGTACGTGAACATGCCATTCACAAGGCAGCCGTCGTCGTGTGAGCACATCCAGAACCAGTCAATCCAGTCATCAGTCGAAACAGCACCATCAACGCTGCTACTGGTAATAGCGTCCACCACGATATCCATACCCCGTATTCTGTCGATAGCGCCACTCGGCATGCCCTTATGAGCACAGCCCAGCCCAGACCGTCCAAGCAGCTATGGAGCTGGCCTGTTTGATTTGATTGCAAACAATTGAACCGTCGAGAGCGGCCTCGCGCTCAGGGCACAGATTTAGTGGACGATTAGTGGTTGCAGTGCTGCGACGAACGCTTCGACCGGGCCGCCACCAAGGCATCGTGTCCAGCCAATCACTCGGTCCAGACGCGCTTTTCTGCACGACTGTCGGGAATCCATTCAATTAATGCATGTCATGAATCCCTCTCACCAATCAACCCGGCCTGCCAGACTGTAGGAGGGAGGCTGCCTCTTGGGGGCCGTGCTGTTGCATTTGAATCGTCACCTTGAGAATCCCGCCAGACAATCAGCTCCTATCCGGGCCATCATCATTGCTGGATTGGGCGCGGTGCCAAAGCAGACCGCCAATCGACAGCTTCGCCGAGTTTCTGTTCATCAGTTACATCATAGCCGAGCCCGTAAATGCAGCGCCCCGAGAGGAGCGAAAGCAAGCAGCGGATGCCTCCCAGATCGAGTAATGATTGACTGCAAGAAGAGCGCTAATACTGTACGATTACATGTACAAGTACCTGTTCACTTCAATAGCTTGTCCTGTCTTGACAGGAACAAGAACGGCCAAGACATGCACGACACCACACGATTTCTTATCTTACACAGAAACAAAGTTGAGGCGTTGGATCACGTTCGCAAGGTACCAGCGATTAGACTTTGTTACAGAGCATATTTGTCAGGGCAGGTTCCTGACGCTTGTTTGCCTCCATGTGCGAGTACTGGCATGTAAGTTGGACCGAGCGCAACGCCCGCAAACTGTAAAACGCAGGTACCTGCACCTGGACAGGCTTAGTACCTGAGTACTTATCTCATGTGCCTTGGATGAGGTGCCAAAGGTGCTTGGATGAGGAGATCAAGTTTCGTTGTTCAATCAAGCCAGAAGGAGTTTGCGGTTTATTAGCGCGATGGATCTGAAGTTGAATGATAGGGCTGGACAGGCTCAGAGCCGTAGTGGTGGCCTGTACTTGGCTACATACGGAGTGTCGCGGCAAGGAGACGAAATGTTGCAGATTTCCCTTGCAAGACCTGTTTCTAAATCTGGCCCGTCGTAATATAAGGGCCGGCGTACCGGGAATCCTCGCCTGCCAGCAAGGAGCAGACACGGGGGCCGGCCCTTTTTGAAACTGCGCTCATCAGGCTGCTTGTAATGGATTTGCTGAGTTGCCAAAGCCAGTCCAGCAAAGACTAGCCCGAGGCCCTGGCAGGTTTGATTCCTCTTAGATCACACCCCGCACCAGCCAACGAGCACGCCAACAACCACAGAATAAAAGCCGGGCTCGTCTTAATCTCCCCGCGAATGCAAACACCGTGCATGAATTAGCAGGTACGAGCTCCTACTTGAGCCAAGTACGGAGTAGCCAGCGGGACGCAGTAATATGGACATGTAATAGCATGGAATAGCACGGAGTGCCTGTATGAGAATCCATGAGGACGCCTCTCAGCTTATTCGCATGTGTCAAACGGGTGATGTCGCTGCCACCGAGATGCAAATCAGACCCAAATCAGATGCAAATCACCAGACCAACTACAAGTATTGACCTATTGGGGCTCTTCAATATATCTAGAGTATTACGTGGTGTTTCCATAGCATAATGAGCTTCTTACTTTTTACATGTGCTGCCTATATTCGTACATGCATGGGCGGAAACAGTGGGACAGGGCGCATCGTCTGAGCTTCCTAAACTCTAAAGTCGGGATACCCATGCCTTGGGTCCTGGCCTTTTTCTGACGAAGCTTCAATGGTCTGAGACTCGGGGATAACTGATAAATTACGGTCCAATGTCATGGCCAGTATCTGACACAGTCACAGGTCGTCCCTACATTCGTCTCGAAACAGGATGAACCATATGAGAAAGAAAAATCTGTTACATGCATCCCTCGATCAAGGTTTGGTCAGGCACGGGAATGGTATCGAAATTGAGGCTTTTGCCTGTCATTCCAAGCACGGGACAACTTTTTTTTTTTTGCCTCTTTATCGCTGCCCTTCAGGATGTCATATCCCTGCAAGCCGAATGCGAGCAGAGAGCGGAATGGGAGAGAATTCAATGCAATGCAACAATCCAACGATTCTATTGAGGGAGACGGCCAGGCAAGATGACGATTTCCGCCGGCTAGCATGAGATCCGCTGCATGTTGATGCACAGGTGCTCGAGGTGTTCCAATTTTGGGCCTGCATCTTCAACAGCACCGTATTTAGAACACCTTCTCGCCTATTTGCTGGATGAATGGGCATTTGCAGATTTCGCTTACTCTCCGATTTTCCACTAACAAACCGCGGGTGTCACGCAAGTGAGACTGGCTTTCTCACGACTGGGCTTCCCAGGAGGGAAAACACGGCCGACACCAAAAGCCACAGATCGACGGCTTCGCACGCCATCGAAAAGGCAAACGCGATGGGCCTTTAGCAGTCAAAAGACTCGAAGTAGGGGGGCGGGCGGCGCGTCCTTTTTCTCTCTGCTCTTTGCTTGTTTGGTGTGAGATTTAATCAATGCTCAACGCGCGCATCTCCGGGCCTCGCCCAATTAAACGCGCCAACGCGACTTTTCCTTCCGGATCAAATGAAACCCCAAACTCCCAAACCCACCCCACGCCCATTTGCTTCGCATCAGCACTACAATGTCTTTTTCCTGCGCTGTGATTTGATTTGAAGATTTGGAGACGGGTCCTTCGAGGTTAGTAGGGCTGGGTGGAGAGAGTCGCATTTTCCGCTTCCTCCCCAGTCCCGTTCAAATCTTGGAGGCTCAACTACGTCCATTTCAGGCTGAGTCTGCAATGCTAGGTAATCGCTTGGAGGGGGAGGATTCGATGCCATGCCTTTTCGTCTTACCCCTCACTCGCTCGACGCCTGGGAGTTTACGGGTAAGAGACAGAAGGAGAGAGAGAGTGTGGACCTCAGGAACACGACGAACCAACGCGGAGCGCAGTGGCAATCTGACGTTGCTGAATGATGCCATATTGGAACATCGGTCATCCCCAATCTCGCGCTTTCGGCAGACGGCGTCCCCAATCACGTCGTGCATTGCGACGGACGGCAGCGCATCCCAGAGCTGACGCGCATTGCATCTCCACGTACACGCCCTTTTTTGGTGCAAGAGATCTCAATAGGCAGCTGTTTGACGCAAGATAATCGATACCATCAAGAACATCATCATCAAAGGGCAAATCAGCTGTGGTTCTCGTTTGGATCAGCAACAAAGACCGTCCGCTGAAACCAGACCCCGTTTGTCTCGCGGGGAACAAGTGGTCCGTCCGAAATTTGACTTTGCGACGATCAGAATATCCGCTTCAGGCATGGGCCTTTTTAAAGCAAGGACGAGCCGAACGCTGCAAACTCGCACGTCTAACCAACCTTGAACCCGGTCCTCTCTTCACCAAGGTTGATCCTTCGCATCCAGCTAGATAAAGAAGGGAGCAAGTTTGGGCGGGAAAAAGCCACTGGACTCGATAGAATGTGCATGGGGCTTGGTGCCTCATTTCGCTATTGGCCTCTTCTGAAGCCGCCATATTTGACTAATACTACCTACTCTAATAACTGCTAACTTCCCAACTCAAAGAGCGGCGCCGCGTCGGAGGTTTTGCTCGTCCCAACAGGCCAAGGCAGAACTTGTTTCGACACCTCCCTCTGGTTTCACGTACAAATGCCCTTCCCTTTGGGCCGAAAAGATCTCTCTCAAAGATTCGAACTAGGCCTGTATGGTGGCGCATTCGATTGGATATTACGTGCGCTCGTAAACTGCGACTCTTCAAATATCGCCTAACTTGCCGTTCGTGTTACGCGGGCGTAGGGAGAGCAAGGCCCTTTGTTTGAAATAAAGCAAGGCGAGGTCTCGTCTCAGGCAATTGCCGGGACGAAATGAGGAGCTCATTGCCACGTTTGCTGCCGGTAATTGCGGCGAGGCTGTGTCGATCATTGTCTTTTCGTATTTTGTAAAGACAAGGTTCACTCCCTTTTGTGCATTCAACTTTTGCTAGGAGTTGAGTTATTCTCTCATGAGTAAATTGCATTGACTGGAGCGAGGGCCGGTTTTTGCTGGACCAACACCCCCCAAAGTATTGCAGTACAAGCCACATGCGGATAGCTTAGTAGGGTGGGGGAGTTCGCCCGACGCTTTTTTGCTAGCAGTAGCAAGTATCGGAGCACCACTGAAAGCTCGCAGATCCATTGGAGAAGATGCGGATAGGAGCTCCTCACTGGTCAATTCCAATGGAAGAATCTTCAAGCTGCGTTACAACTAATACCCAGAATGTACTGTACAGTATCTACACGTAGCCAAGAACCCGGTTTTCCGTACCAGCAGTATGGCTCCACCGTCCGGACGAACTGCATCGCTTTTTGACGTGCACTCGTACTGCAGTCGGATCCGCGGGAGAGATATTCGTCATTTCTACCCCGTGCTTTGTCGATGCAAATATTGTATTACTCAGTGCAAATACATACTCGTCCCCTTACTTCATAGGCCCAGCAGAGCATCAAGACTGCGTTCCAAAAACGAGGCTGTGTCGACTCGCGGGGAGGGATAGCCTTGCGTTCCGCGAGACCTTGTGCGTTTCAAAGGAAATTCTGTTTGGTATAAGACCTTCTCACATATCAAACGATTCGTAAAGCAAGGAAGACAAGACACTGCCGCTCTTTGGTTCCCTTTGTTCTTCTTTTTTTTTTAAAATCACCCTGGGCCCGGGGAAGTGTAATTTTGTCTCAACTTGCTACCTAGTTTCGGGTATCTGTCGCCCTCAATCCGTTGTGTTTGTCTGCCTAGGCGGCGGTCTAAAGCATTGTGTAACGCATTTTGAATGGTTGGTACCGGGTGTATGGTGTCAATGAAGAAGCCATTGATGATTTTAGTAGGGTACGAATAGGTAGATTGGATTACTAGTAGTATCACTCCTCTTTACTGGTAGAGAAAAAAAAATGATAAAAAAGAGGCGTGGTGTCATGAAGGTTTGTACCTTGCGTTCAGAAGGGAGTGTGGATGCAAGCACTTTACCCAAATTGTTACACATGCATATGTGCTTAGCCTCCTGCAGAAACCTGCGGTAGGGAGAAGTTAGAACCCATCACCGACAAGCTTTTAAAGTGGAAAATGAAACTCTTCAAGTGAGGGGTGAATAGAATTTTTTTCTTCATCTTTTTGTCTTCACTCTATTTCTCGGCAGTGGATGGATGGATGGATGGATGCCCTTGCAATGGTGGAGGGCTCTTAGTGCTTTGAAGCTACATACAAGTACGAGTAGTCTGTACGGTATTATGCCGAAATGCGAAGAGCCCCAGTCGAGGGGTGCAGTGGCCCGTGCAAAGCGCAGGGAAAAAAACTAAGCAGCTCCATACTCGTACAAAACTCCTCCGTACGGTTGTCTAATGAACGAGCCGAAAAAGGGAAGACGAAAGAAAAAGAAAAAACCGTTGAATGGATGACAAAGTTTGTGGGTATCGCGGCACTTGGTTGTCTGGAGGATGCAAATTCTTTCTTTTTTTCTTGGCTCTTGGTTGAGCGTTGGGTGACGGATTGGGGCCATACTGACATGTACTCTGACGTACGCGAGTAAAGATTTTTACAGCGTCGTAGCGGTGCATCTTCCTTCTTGTGATATTCGTAAAAGTCTGTATACACCGCAGGATACAACAGAAAACATTTAAAACACAGCAACGGCTTTTGTTCGACTTAATGCCAGCACTAATGCTTAAATCGGAACTATTCATAGCACAAGCCTGTGCACTAAATCATCACAAAGTTGTACTTTGGAGCTAAATGCTTCTCCAAAATGGGTCCCCTCTTCTAGAAGCATTCCTTATTCGGCATGGTCAGATTGTAAGGACGAAACGAGGCTGAAGAGCTCTCCCAAAGAGGAAACAACTTCTCCGTTTTTTTTCTTTGGTGCTTTTCGGAGCTCTTTGTGGCGTCTGCTTTAAACGCGGTGGGGAAAGGCTTAATGCCGTTCTCTTTTGTGCGGCGGGTGATTTTTTTTCTTCTTTTCTTCTTTCTCTCTCTGGAGCTTGACGATGGCGTGTGTTTATTGATTTAAAGTTGTAGAGCTCATCATGCTCTTGCTGGCTCTCATACTGCACACAACGCAAAAACTCTTCACAAGCACCTAGTGGAGGCCTGCTAGTGCGACCTTGGCTATACAAATCTGTGTCCGCCGTGGTATCAGGGTAGGTAGCTGCTAACCTCGGGGGCCTGTTATCCGCCTCATCGGGTCTAAGACTGTGAATCAATCACCTAGAGCTTCCCGTGCTCCGGACTGATGCACTACGGAGTGCGAGTATCGTATGGAGTCTAGACAGGTATGCTCGGAGGGGGCGTCAAACGCTCGTCCTCACAAGCTTGCTGCTGCTACCAAGTGCTAGTACGGGTACAGTTCTTAGTCGTGCCAGCATGTAGTCTGTTCGGGCACGATGTACCCCGTACTTAGTTCGCGCCATTGCAGCGGACGCCAAAAAGAGGCGTCGTGGACGGAGCATGCAGCACGTCAAAATGGCGAAGAGAAAAAAAGAGCAAATGGGAACACGCCGCAGACGCGTCTCCATATCCGCGCTCATGGGGCTATTTCGTACATTGCCGGAACCTGCAGCAGATGCACCCAAAGGATGCACAGTAGACGTGACTGCAGGACTTGGTCACGAAAAAGAATCTCGTGGCGTTCAATTGCCTTTTGCCAGTGCTCCAATCATGCGGAGCCTCTGTCAGCCTATCCTATCAGCGAAGTGCGAGTCCTGCGGCAATATGCAAGTCCCCTTGCACTGTCTTTGATAGATGCAGAAAATGGCATCATGAATAAGCATTCGAGTGGCTGCTTGGTGGTTTGTGGAGGCCGAAAAAAAAGGGCCTTTCCGAAGCATCCATATTGACCCCGTAATCCTGTGGAGGGGACCAGTTTGCACTATTCAAGTGCGGTTTCTGCGGTAGAAAAAAAAAAAAGAAAGAAAAAAAGCAATATAATTTTTTTTCTGTGAGGCCACGAATGCTAATGCATCGTGACAGCTTTTACCCTGGCGTCTAGTAATATGCAGCTTTCACCGCCAACAGCTTACTTACACACCAGGCCGACAGGGTCGTCGAAAATTAGGATGAATTGCGGACACAGATGCAGAGTGGGCTTGACCGCTGCATCAAGAGCGGACGCCGTGCTGGATTCGGCGAATGCCTAAAAAGCGTTGCCCGTTGATTTGTCTTTCGGTTACTGGCTGTGAGAGGCACGATTCCGACACAAGATACCGTCGGCTTCCGCCTAACATCATCCATGGCTACGCGATAGTCTCACGTAGCAGCCGCCAGACTCGGTGGCAAGACGGCGGTCCTACCGCGCAGTGAGCGGTGCCTGCTAGTAGGCGCGCGTGTGCTCCATACAGTAGCTCAGCATTGTCCTCATACGAGCATCAAGTGGCACATTCTCGTAGCTGGGTAGGGGACGATTAGGCCCGGAATCCCGTAGCATGTCGCTTGCAACAAGCCGGCAGATAGCTTGGCTGCACATTACCGACCACAGTAGTCGCTGCCACGACACGCCTTCACGCTGATTAGCAACGCGACAATGCAGAGAACTAGCAGAGATTGGCTCACATTCATGTCTGCAGCACACAAATTAGGCACCTCCGGCCTCCGGGACCAGGCAACTCCGAGCAAATAACCGGAGCGCCGGATACCGTTCAGCCACGTCTCAAGTCCGGCGGTGGCCGGCACTCCGTCGGTCGTGTCTGCGCCGTATCACACATCTGCCTGTCTCTCTGTAGACTCTGCCTGGAAATGAGACTTCCCGTCCATCCACCTTCAGACCCTTTGAAAGTTTGATCCGTCTGTTAATCTGAAAAGCTTTCCCCAGAGCACATGTAAGTATGCCGTGTGTACTCCGTACATCGACCAAAAGCCACCCAATGCTTGTTGCCTCCCCTCACATTCCATTTTTCTCTTTTCCAATCACGGAGGTTCTGCCATGGTTCGCAGCAGCGCCCCTCCAAATGTACATCGGGCTGGGATCACGGTGCTTGAATGGAGCCCGGCTTGTTGCGGGTGCCTCGCTGGCGCATATTCGTACATACTGGCACAGGCAGTGATATGCACGTAGCATGCCGGCCTTTCCTTGCCTATTTCTTTGCATACAGCATCTGCCAATTAGCTGACGGCTGATTCGAGGCGCGGCCATGTGCTAGCTACTGCGTCGCGTCTGCCCCTCTACGGAGCCCTGGCTGGGGTTTCTGTATGCAGAGGCGTGGTACGCCAGGGGCGCCATTGGACTGGAATCTCGGATCAAGGCTCTAGTTGCGTGGGGCTGAGCGTCTGTGTGAGTCTTGGCCAACGGGCGGTCTTGCATCGGAAAGGCAATTGAGCATGTTGGAGACGCTGCTGATTACCTGTACGACGTACTCGTACAGGCAGGCTGGCTGGGCATGTGTAGGGGATGACAGTGAGTTGCATCAGCGTGAATAATGCCAAAGGATTCAGGCGGTATGGTGAACGCAGCCATACATGTATGTCGACTCCAACGTCACACCGTCTGTACGTGCAGTAGTGATAGCTTCCTAACACGACACAGAAGTGCCTGCTCGTATGTAGCAGTCCCACCCTGGGCCACGGCTCAATACGCCCATAGTCGGCGACTTGACGAGACTTTTCATACTTGTGGTCTAGCACCAACTGTACTGGTTAGGCTAGGATATTTCCAGCTCTGGCCTGTGGGGAAGAGGAAGACAAAGATGACAAGCTGTCACGAGCTCACGTGTGTACCAACACACAGGGTTCCTCAGTAACATCAAAGATACTTGTACGCCAACTATCACAAGCAAGGATATGGCCCCTACAAGAGATGAACATGAACGCGAAATCGCCACGGCCGAGGCGGCGGCTATTGGATACTCCAAGAGGTTCCGATTTCGTAGCGTCGAAGAGCGTGGGGCTTCGGGAAGAACATATCCTGGTTCCAAGCTGGAGTCTAAGAGCGTTGAAGCCTGTTCCTTGTCACGTCAAGCCCAGTTTCCGTCGTATGTGCTTGAAGACGTCCAACCACTGCGGAGAACCTGTGATAGCTGCACATATCTGGCGTGTCTTCTCGGGCTTCGGCGATATCACCCTGCCCCCAATGGAAAAGCAACGAAGCATGACTTATCAATAAAAAGGCTTTTTTGCTGGACCCTGCTGGGGCGAGATCGGTTGAGGAGCTGACTAGTCAGCCGGAATGACGTCTAGTCAACGACAGACGCCATGGAGCATCTGAATCCACCACATTTTTAGCACTTGTTCCAATGGCATTTGTCAAATTCGGTGTTGGAGAGGGTTTTTGATACCGAAAGCTCCTGTGCTGGATATTGTATAGTATGTAGACACCATCTCGCAATATCAATGAAGCTGAACCTCTAGAGGGAGGGCTGAATCCTTGAGATGAGAGCCAATTGCGCAAGCTCAGCTACTCTGAGCAATTGGCGCTATGCCAAACTCCGTCTAGCTCCGCCAATTGGCAGATCGTGGCCCGAGTCTCGGTCCAGACGCACTGAATGGAGAAAGGAGGAGCCGAGAAGAAGAAAAAATCGTTGACGCATGTGAGGGAGCAGATTCGAGCACGGCATGGAGATAGTACTACGGAGCACCTGCTAGTATGTAAAGGTACTTTGTGCTTTAAAGTGTGCTAAGTTTGCGTCTTTGCACTGCAAATTTACGGAGCCCAGAGTGGTGCTCCGTACCTGCCATACTGGAACCAACCTACAAAGGAAGGCGGTATCCGCAGTTTGCCGAGTCTAGGCATGACTACGGAAAAAAAAAAGAGAGTTACGGTGAAAAAACCACAGCTGGCAAAACTTCAACCTTACAAACACTGGCGATTGAGGCTTCAATGCATTTTCGGTGCTTCTAACCGTGCTGTTGGCATCGATCTGCCCCGTCGGGAGCCGCTCTCAGGCCATGCGGAACGCCGTCGTCTCAGATACGGCCAGATAGGCGGTTCCCTGAGCCCTGCCGGTCGTTGGAGAGTGCTTTTGGCGATGGAATACCACCCCGTGCTGCTCCTGTTGATCTCGCTAATGCTCCCTCCGAAGCTCTGCATGATGGCATAAAAAAGATGGTGCAATGCCTATCAATCAAGTCGATGTTCGATGCGCCAATCGCTCAGGCCGGACTCCCTCGTTGAGGCCATGCCCCTGGGATGTCGTCCTTCTGAGGCAATGTTGCATTTGCCAGTGGTTAGGCATGCACAGGCTCGGCGTCAGCTGGCTCAACCTATGAGAGCTCTTATCGACGATAAAGCAGCCGCATGGAGAAACGTACTGGTACTTTCGCCCATCCATGGCTGCTTTACTGCATGAATTAGCCACAACGCCACCAGTCAGATAAGGCTAGATTTCAGCTGAGCTCTGGCAAGCTTGCGGGGATCGTCTCGAAACAAGACCGAACAAATCATACCACTTGCTTGTCGGTGGTACTCGATTCCACACATTGCGCCCTCAAATAAAGCCTCTTTCAGCTGAGGGACTGTCATGGTCCTTTAGCAGTGCAGAAGGGGCCAACCGGCGGGATGCCGCAGCCGCAGCTGCAGTTGGTGATGTGAGAATGCGGCTGCATCGAGATATGCAACTCCGCCCCTATACCGACTTTTCTCGAGCTTCCCAAACCGGCTGCTACATTGCGTGCTCTGCCTTGTCACAGCTGCCCCCGTGCGATCCCAGATCCGATCTGAGGAAGCGGATTGCGAAGTCGCCCGCTGGGAGTTTCTAAGTAGCTTTGGGGGCAGCTTTGCCACGCCAATTTTGCCGTCAGATCCAGGGGGTCACTAGTGTTGGCCTCGTTGGCGTCAGCCAGTCGCAGGTTCTCCGCGAGAAGTAGAATTCAAAGCTAGCCAGGCCGGCCACTGGACTCGACAGGTACGAGCTGTGGCTAACCAACGAAGGCGGTACCTGAAATGATTCAATCCCATGCCGTGTCTGTGCCTTTCGTTTTGTGCACACAGAGTGCTCCGTGTTCGACGACTGACTGCCAACACCCTCAAGAAGGATGCAGCAAACTTGAGCATTGTACCACACAGGCTGATCGAGCGTACTCGCACCAGCACCGTAATTGATGCATGTTTCCTATTCTGGCATTATGACATAACACCCCGGCCAATTTGCTGGGACTTGGCTTCTCCACACCCCGTCTTCATTTCGGATACGGAGACGCTGGGTACAGAGCTGCAGAAGGCAACGAGACCTGTCTCGATGGTCGAGCATTCCATCCTGTTGAGAATTGATGGCAAACAAGCAATCTGTCACCCTTGGCCCCAAAGCCTCTCCTCCTGATGGATCTGCCAGCACAGGATATTGCAATCACGCCTGGGGCATTGGATGCGTCGACTGCCACCGACGACTCCGTATTTTTACGAGCCATGTTACCGACTTGCGTCCCACCCGCATATTGGCACAAGTACGGAGTACGAGTACTGTACCAGTATAGACGGCCCCCTTCGCTTCTGCCCGCATCTGCGGCTAATAAGCAGGGAACTGGCACGGGCGTATCAAAGTGCTGTGCAATCAAAGGACTCGTCTCCGAGCTCGCCTGTTCCCGCTTTGAGCAGCTGCTCCGACTGCGATTGACGACACGAGACGCCCCGTTTCTCCGTACCTGCAATTCTCTCCTGAGCGCCCCCTTGTCGTCGAAATCTCGATTGCGGACGCCACGGAAGCTGGATGAATTACTGAATACTCGTGCTTGTACCGCTCAGCTATGCCAACCGTCGCAACGTGCGAGTGCAAAACAGCTGTAATGCGCAGTTCCGTGACCCTTGGTGCTTGTACTGCTACCTGCCTTGGGGGACCCCTGCTCCCATTAATCACCGTGATACATGCTAAGGGGAAAAGCCGGCCACAATGGCGCTGGTCAAGCACAAGCATAAAGTTGAATAATTGCCTTGATATCTCGTGACTTTGCGATGCTGGACTCCTGTTTTGTCCATCCCTCAGACTGCTAATCAATGGATGCACGGGAAAGGCGCTGCACACGCCCTTTTGTGGTAGGACTTCATCTCGACCCCCAGTCAAGCAAAGACACGGGATCCTTTGGTCTAAAAAAGAAGTCTTACGACATGCACGGAGGACCTAGGCCGGCTTTGTCGAGGGCAATGCTATTACTGCTGGCACAATTACTGGTTCACTACTCAGTATAGCATTACTGGTACAGTCCTGATATGGATTGAGGATCCCCCTGGTGGCGTCTCTTTTTCTGATCAAGAAAGCCAATCTCGCTTTGCCCGCCGGCCGCCTGGCGCCAGGATCTTTCGTCCTGTCTCGTGCAGCCTCACGCCCCCGACTCCCTGGAATCCTAATGGGCATCTGCTCCAATGAACGGTGCCTGTCTGCTCTCACAACGCTGCTGCCAGTAGGGAGAATGGAGCCAGTGACTCCATATCGCCGTTATTTCTGTACCAAACAAGCGCAGCCACGTTGGATCTCCCCATTCTGCGATGGATATCTCTAGGGGCATCCTAGACCTGTCAAGCGAAAAGCTACCAACTGACGGCATCGTGGACTCTCCCCGGAACATGCAACAGCCCTGCTGACACTGACAGCTACTTTCTCATCTCCGCTACGTATCTCGTGACTGTGGCAAGTTGGGGGAGTGTGCATTGTGCCTGGATAGGGCTTTGTGAGCTGTCTTTTGCATGTTGCGCGTTCACGTTGCCTTGCCACCTCGGATGAGGCTATGTACTAGTAAAAGGGGTGAAGAGAGATATCCGACTGTATGCCCCTTGTAAGCCAACGGCATCGACACCGCCAGAGTGAAGATGAATCGCCGGTTTCTCGTTAAGCATGGACGTCAGGGCTGTGTTGGTCTGATGCTCATTGCGTGTCCCAACACCAGCTCTTTCCACGTTCCCATATATAGTATATTCGCTAGAAGCTTCGTCTGTGGAAATAAGCTCAGCTATTTTAAGACGGAGGTGACCGAGTCATGGACGATCTCGTGGCAGTAGTATTTTGCTTCACTTTCGACAAAATAATTCAGGTCAGAGTATAATTAGTAATTCACCCAGTGTCTCAGGTCTTGCTCGCTTCGTGTTAATGATAGACGAAAACGGACTTTGGAGCAGCTTCTTTCGTTTGTGTAGCCGAGGGAAAGGGACGGGGCTTTGCTCCTAATTATAGATATTGAGTTTTATGAAACAGATATGCAGATGTTGTGTTGATGAAGATACAGAGTAGTGATATATGTATGCTTGGAGATTCTTTCCGGAGAACGAGGCTGACAGATATACGGACAGAAGAACATGAAGCATATGACTAGGAGTATGGTGTTGATAGATCGGTGGCGTTGGAGGTGTTGATATGAAAATAAAGAGGGTGGCTTCGTCATTACATGAGCATCTGATCGTCCAACTCTGTCATCTCAATCTTGAAGACATTGTAACGCAGAACGGTTTGGACCAAAAAGTCAAGATATCAGGAAATGAAGAAGACAAACCGAATCTCGAGGTATTCTGAATTATTCATACATCACGGTCCAATGACCCAAGGAATAGTCTTCACAGAGGCAACAACACGTAACAAGGGTCGTCCACTTACAACTCCCTTTATACATCCACCAAGGCAGTTAATCTAATGTAGCAAAGCATTTAATAAATGAACCGCTTTTTTCATCGACAAATCCTTGTTTTCTCGCTGATCAAAACCGCCTTCCTCCAGAAAACCCAGTGATTAACCCCTTGTTGCTTGCTTTCCGTACCCACAAGATGTGCCATCAACCTCTAAATGGTAACCCAATACCCCCTAGCAGAAAAGAAGGAGAAGATAGAAAGAATAAAAGCATAATATAGCACAGTGACAAAGATCTAAAGAAAGTTTGGGTTCCCGTGCAAAGCCCAAATAACAAATAACGCCAGCCCCCCATGAATCCGCGGAGCCACATGAGATATTAAAACAATGATTAAAAGTAAAAATGGCGAGCCCAGTCAGAGTAGCCAGGGGCTTCCGACCCAAAGGTAGGAAATGTGGTAAAGCTTGTGTACGTGGCCCGCGTCTAGCCACGTCTATCAAGTATCCAACACAAGCATTGTACGAGTGAAAACGAACCCAAGAAGCTAGCAGGGCTAATGCTGGTGATTGTGGCCATCGCCGTGACTGTGACCTTCGCTGTGCGCGCTGTGCGACGATTCGCTAGCTCGTCGAGTTGAGCACGCTGAGGAAGCTTCAACCACACAGCATCCCTCTGCCTGACAATCGTCGACGCAGTCAAGGAGGCAGAGACGAGCGGGCTCTTCGGATGTTCCATCATGGGTGAGCGCCGTCGCGTCACCGTCGTGCTGGTGGCTATCATCAAGACAGAACTCGGGTTGGATCGTGGCGCTGTGAATGCCGTGGCCGTGCAGGCATTTTCTGGCCTGCCTAGCTAGCTGCATGTACTTCTCGCCGTTGTGTGTGTCGAGTTCGGAGGACACTTGGAGATGCAAGCTGGCAACAATCTTGGTATCAGAAAGCTGCCATACATGGATGTGGTGGCAGCTGACGACTCCCCTGAGGCTCTCGATATCATCTCGGATTTTTGAAATGCTGATGTTCTCAGGAGTCGCCTGTAGCAAGACACGAGAAGTAGCCAGAGTCAAGGGGATGGATGTCTTGAGAATAATGGCAGTAATGACGAGAGAGACGGCCGGATCAGCGTAGAGCTTGCCGGGCCAGTCGGTGAGCCAGATGACGAGAGCTGTGATGATGACACCGACATTTCCCAAAGCATCGCCTATGACATGGAGCATCATGGCATGCATACCCATATCGGCATGGTTGTGGCCGCTGACTTTGGTGCCTGGCTTTTGTGGAAGCGTGTGATTATGGCCATTGTGCACACCAGAATCTCGTCGAGTTCTCGGTTTCTTAGAGGAAGAGCTATGGGAGTAGGAGAGATGAGACCCCTTTGAGTCCTGGAGAAGTGGTGATGCCTCATTAACGTCATTCTCTGAGTCGGTAAAGGGAGTCTCCTCTCCAGAGTCATTTTGACTAGTCGCACAGACGGTGGATGATGCAGCTCTACTAGCAGCTAGAATCTCCTGTCGAAAACTGGCGGGGTGAATACTCATATCTTCGATGCTAGCGAAGCGGGCATGGCCTTTGTTGGGCTGGCGTTGGTGCTCTCGGCCCCTGGATTGGGTAGATGCTCGGCTTGCCCTGGTGTTGGACTCGTCTCGGCTTGTAGAATCGTCGCCAAAGTGAATGCGTCTCGCAGTCTCGGGGCTCTCTGTGCTAGCTCGGCGTCCCGTCTCGACAGCTCTTCTGACAATTACTTCAGGGAGGACATCGCCAACAGCCCCTTGCTCATCAGCGATAGAGGCACCATCATACTGTCCCTCCTCAAGGTCACAGGGGTCGCCGTGCGAGTGGGTGTGGTCGTGTTCATGTGCATGTTCATGTTCGTGGCCGTCGCCGTGTTCATGGTCGTGGTCGTGTCCGTGGTCGTGTCCGTGACCTCCCAAAACCACAAAGCCCAGCAAGTTGGAGAATAGACCGGCACAGCCCACGATCAGAATGAGCTTCGGGTTGTTGATCTCGGGCGGCTCAACGAAGCGAGTCAGGGCTTCGAGGATGATGGAGACGCAAAGCGCGATTAAGAAGACTGCGTTGAAGAAAGCGCCGAGAATCTCGGCTCGTACCCACTGCGAACAACGAATGTTAGTTACATTCACGTCAAGTATACGTCAAGGTCAAGAGGCCAACTTACGCCAAAGGTGAACTCGTCAGTGGTAGCCTTTTGCGACGCCATCACGGCCCACAAACCGATGGCTAGCGAGATGATGTCGTTTAACTATAGAGAATTAGTTGTCTCCCTATGAAAGGAGGAAGCATCGCGCATCGCACCATGTGGAAGGCATCGGCCGTCAGTGCCAGCGAATGCGCCAGAAATCCGCATATCAGTTCAAGGAGGAAGAAGGCCGTGTCGATGGCAATCATGACTTTGATGCGGGTGCTCTTGGACCACGCAAATCGGGAGGATTTCGCCATCGCGAGCAGGAATGCAGCGCCAGAGCTGGCGCGCGTAGTCGTGGAAAAGCTACAGGAGACAAAATCGGATGATCGAAGAAGAGGATGAGAATAAGGAGAAGAAGAAGGGTCGCGAGAGATGGTTGAAGCGACGAGAAAATTTTGCGACGGGGTTTTCTCTATTTAAGAGCGGGTGTTGTGTAGTCAAAGAAGTTCTTTTGTTCAATGGAAGTTGGGAGTTGAAATGCTGTTGGCCGCAGGTGGGGTCGTAGCGTCAGACCACTGCAGTGGTGAATGGCGCCCTGGAACGCTGGGAGTTTAAGTGAACGCCTTGACTGCAGCTAAAAAGCATCAGCATCAGCCGGTGCAGGCTAGTGGGTTAATTTTTTTCGTATTCAGGCGGATGAGTGAATAGAGAAAAAGCATCCGCTGGAGTGAATTGTGTTGCCGGTTGAGAGTTTGTGCAAGTAAACGCAGAATGGAAGAATCAAGAATCCGGCATCACGGATCGCCACTGGGGTCATAGGGCCGGATTGCGGGAGGCAAAGAATGGATGGACGGATGACAGCGCTATTACTTAAGGCAGCAGCAGTGCCTTGGTTAATAAATACCCCAATATCTAGTCAGATAATTGGTAACCTTAGTCATACATCTCGAAAAGCCACTCGTACATACGAAGCGTGAGCGAGCCATTGGAACAAGTCGGAGGATTCGTACAGTATATCCGCCATGGTACTGTAAGCCGCCCGCAAATTATACTGTCCAAACATGGCGCCACCACGCCATTGTGGAAGACATTTTTGTATTGTTGCTTTATAAAAAGGGTCCATGCACTGTTTCCTATCGAGATAATACAATATTATCAGCAACTGAGGAATTGAGCTACTGTGCTAAAGCAAATACTACATCTTTCTGGGCCACTTCACAGCGATTGCATGTGTTCCTGCGTCATGATACTACTTGACATCATCTCCCGTAGCCTCATATTGCTACCTTGGCACCTTAGGCACCGTGCAGATGGCCAGACCAACTATAACAGGGCCCTGTCAGAGGCTACGGAGCACTTGGCGGCCACATCGCAGCAGCTCGGTGTCCATCGGCTCGGCTGTGGCTCTCCCGCCACCTGAACACGACATTATCGCCGTGAGTGGCAAGATGCGACGTCAACATCCACATCAAATAGGGGGAGCTGATCTAGATTAAATGTCACCCTAATGCAATGTTACTGCAGCTTTTTTTTCAATAGCTGAGTTAGGTACTACACTCTCCAAACCAGGTGCAATCTTTGGCATTTGGGATATATGTGGTTGCTCATACTCGTATATGTCGCTCTTGTCTGGCGTTTGCTTTACAAAGCCAAACCACCTAGATCTAGAAACCAAGACTTCTTCTACTATATATATCACATCACCTGTACATCTAAATAGTACGAATTCTTAATAGAAGTACTCAGTACCCAGGTAAACCACAGTGGGTAAATAATAGCCATCTTACTCATATGGCAGATTGGATGGGTATCACAGGGTAGCTGCGTAAAGCCTCATGTAGGCGTACAGTCACACAGAGTCGCACAACATCACCCTAGCATCCATTATCCCCTCATTATGATGCGCGCTTCTGAATCGAGACCACTATTAACAAATGAAACCACAGCTCCTGCCATGTAACTTGGCGATCAGTGAGAGCTGAAATGCTGTGCTATGTCAGAAGAAATTGCACAGTGGAGCGAGATGCTCCTCAGAGAGCAAGCAATGGAAAATATTGAATCCTGTATTTCCTCAATACACTCCGCTACTAATTAACATAGCACCAATCCCAAATATAACATCCTGTGCTACACATCTCATTCCCGGAGCACTTTCTTGTGCTTACGGAGGATGAGATGAACTGAGACAACACTTGCATGTTACATGAGACATGCCATGCAGAACAGCATCCTGCCGGTTTTCAACGGCAATATGCATCGCTCTGCGCGGAAAGACTCATTTTCTGAGTCAACGGTCAATTGCATTAAAACCGATGCGTCTTGCCGTAAAGAGATAGGGAAAAAAGCTTACAAAACACAGAGCCTTGTTTTGCAAAATATGCTGTTGGATGTCCGACGTGTAGGCCACTGAAATCCGCCATCCGGCTTCATCCATTTTTACCGCCCAAACCCCCCTGTCCACGCAAAGGAGCGAATAGGACATGCGCTGAGCCGCCCATTCTGTTTCTGTTCTCCATGCAACCGCCACTGAGGGAAAAGTCCAACACAGCGTAGCAATTTATTTTGAGCCAATACTTTTCAATCATTTCTATTAATGTCCACTTCTTCAACCTATGTAAGAAGTGCGGGCACCATGGACTTCTGTACTGCTGCCTCCGGCTGGAGAGAGGCAGTGCCCTCCTCTACCAAGGATAATTCTTCAGGACCGAATTCACTTTTTCTTCCTCTGGTTGTTTCTTTTGAGACACTTTCCCCTCTGATTGTTGTCGCTTGCTTCTCTTGTGACTATCTTATCCCTTCCATGTATGATCTACATCGCCGTTGCCCGCGGCGCCTGTGTACTGGAAAAGGGACATGGCCACCACTAACTTTGATGTGATACAAACGGTGCCACGTGTGGCAACACTCATTTACCAGACTCACCAGCTATGGCAGGAAATCAAAAATGTCCCGGATGGGATTATGGGACTTGTAGACCAGCTAAAGGCTCTTGAGTCCATTTTCTCAGATATTGAGGACCAGTTCAACGAGGATGGTGCCTCAGCATCCTTCAAAAACTGTCTTGAACTATCCAAAAAGGCTCATGATTCTTTGGGAGTTCTAGTTGCAGATATGAGAACACAACTGCAGTCAAACAAGAGGATGAAGCGCAAGTATGCGGCAGTCAAGATTTTGCTCAATAAGGCCGTTTTGGACAGGCTTGAGCAGAGTCTATCTCGATGCATGACCTTTTTACAACTAGCAATACAAGCATATCAAATGTGAGCTTTAGTTTTATATAACTTGTATAAATACTCTTTTAACATTGAATCAATAGGGCAATGCTTCGGAAACTTAGCTCTCAGACCACCTCAGCAAGATTCCAGCCACAACATCATGCACAGGTCCAACAACCTATCTCACAACAACCACAAATCAAAATGCCTCACAAGCAGACTGAAGGCGACGAAGAACTCATTGTGACCCAAGATGTTATTGCGAGGTCTAGAAAGACAACGGATCTATTCGCCTTTAATTTTGCACAACATTTGCGGTTCGCACTGGCTCACACCAAATCGACTGGTGCCTGGCAAGCACAGCTCCAGGTGCCAAAATGGTTGTCAACGTCAGTGTATGAATTCATGTCGGAACCGGCTATTGCAGGTTGGACATACACCTATCGTGTGTATAATATAATTCCAGATGAGTCGGAAATTATTACGAAAATCAGGAGCGGGGATGTGGTTGGCGTTCGACAGATATTCACAAGCAGAAAAGCGTCCCCGTTTGATAAAACCATCGATGGCAAGTCATTGTTATATGTTTGTATGCCCTTGGCCCCTATAGTGGCAGATACCTTATTGTTACTAGTATGCCGCATCCAGTCGACGTTATGAAGTGTGCCAGCTGCTACTCAAGATGGGTCTACAGCCGTTGTTAGATGACAAAGGAGGAATCTTGTCAGCCTATTACCTGCATCATAACTCGTTGATATGTAGCTAATGTATGAGCAGTTACTCGCCTCTCGAACGCATAGCGAGCGATGTGGCCCAAACAAAACGCCGAAATCGGATATGGCCCGCAGGAGAAAACCCAGAGAGAATAGCAGAATTGTTTGCAACGTATCTTCAAGAGCCCGACTCTTTACCTGCTGAAAGGTTACTGGATTTCGTTGAAGAGTTTGCACCTGATGACAGAATGGCATCAAACTTCCAAAGCCTGTTTATGCCAAATTATTATTTACGTTCGCTCAGAGATCGTCTTGAGGCTGTTAGACTCGGGGCGTTCAATGTGCTCGACGTGAAAACGTTTGAGCAGCTTCTTTGGAAGGATAGGACCGTCCCTTTAGACAGCGTCAGCCAAGCTACTCGCGAAAGACTCTCTCTGGTGCATTCAGTAGCACTTGCGCTTGGATGCAGATATCCGGAGAGACTGGTACCTTATGAGAAACCGCGACCTTGGGTACATGCATACAATGAAGACTGGGGAACTGTGGTGACCAAAGTAATCTCTTTAGCCACCCTCGAAGACCTTACCAGCATGGAGACCGTTGTACCGTGGGATGCATATGAGGTTACGGCCTGGACAGGGACTCCGTTGATATCTCTCATTGGAGGAACACTCTGCTACCTCTGTCCCAATATTAACTACCCTCACTGGGATGAATTATTCCATGGATGTCTCCGCAAGTGGCTTGCGTTATTGCAGTCAGCAGGAGTCGATCTTATGGAATATGGAAAAAGGGAGCTGGCCGTTTTTCGTGATCCTGATATCAATACCAGAGGTGCATTTGATGCCGAGGCAATTGAGTCTTCACGAACAATGCTGCGGCATCCAATGGCCAGCGGGGGTTTGAAAGCAACACTTCATCACATGGGCCGAAAAAATCGTCGGGTGGTTTATACTGACAGGTCTGGTGAGCAGTATTGGTTGCCGTTCCGAATAACGAGCCTTGACGTTGGCCCGAATCCTGATGACTGGAGACTGAGCTGGGCAATTGAATTCGAATATATGGCATGCCAATTTTGGAGATTAATAGAGCAACAGGAAACAACTATGCCTGGGTCTTGGATAGACTGTTAAACTATGGTGTAAGGGAGCGCCTATGTGGCACACCCAATTTGGCTATCTAGCATCCCACATCCCAAATTACCTATACATAGCACAACTTTGGAACATATATAGGTAGCTACTTAGTACCATAAGGTGATGACAATTCCGTGAGCACCTAGTAATTGTACGATATAAGCTTTGCTCAAACTGTTCCGTATGTCAAAGGCGGTGGAGCATTAATCACAAGAGTACATATGTGGAACAATAAGTGCACAACGTATTTACGCACGCTTGCTAAGAGTTCTGTGGAAACCTAAGTCAATAGTCATGGTAAAAGGATTAATAGCAAAGAGCGCGATGCTATGATTTGAAGCGTATTTTTCTTCGCATAAAACAAGTAGGTTCATGCTATCTTAGATACTTACAAATACAGACGAAAGAGAGCTCCAAATTCACATGCTAGCAATTGATATTTTAGCTTTCAAGCCGCCGGAAGGAAGTGCCTTTGGGCTACAGGAGGTTAAATGCCTTGAATCGGGCGATGACACTACCAGATAAGTCCATTATGACCCCGCATTATGAAGGCGGGGCAGCTTCGACTGTCTTGCGTATTATCTCCTGCTCTCTATAAGCCTTACTCGCAAGGTATCCTCAAATCCTACATCGTCCCTATCGAGAAATAATTGAGGCTCAAGATCAAGGAAGATGGATATTAGACCAGCCGCAAAGGCAGGTTCGTGGTATAAAGATGACGTTGAAAAGCTAGAGGGAGATCTCAATAAGTATCTCGCCAAAGTCCCCGAGACTGTCGATGACTCCTCACTGCCTATACCAGGAGCTCGAATCATCATTGCCCCGTGAGTTCCTCAAATAATCCATCGGTGTATGAATTTCAGCTTCTAACTGTATAAAGACATGCAGGATATGACTACTCGGGAGAAACGGCTGCTTGGGCCTACAGCTGTCTAGATCTCAGCAAGGCGAAGCGAGTGTTCATCCTGGGACCATCTCATACTTACGGCTTCTCAGGCTGTGCTGTCACGACATTTAAACACTATTCAACGCCTTTTGGTGATTTCACTGTGGATAGAGATACCATTGAGAGGGTGAAAGAGGCTGGAGGTATGAAAAACATACCGCCTAGGAATGACGTTGCGGAGCATTCTCTCGAAATGCACTTACCATACCTCTACAAACGATGTGAACAGACTTTCAAGTCCCCCGAAGAATTTCCCATGGTAGTTCCCATCATCGTCGGAAGTACTAGTCGAGCAGATGAGAAAGATACTGGTCGAGTGCTTCTATCATATCTCAAGGATGAAGAAAACGCCTTTATCATCAGCTCGGACTTTTGTCATTGGGGCACACGATTTGACTATGCGGTGTACACCCCTGAAGGAGATATTGGGAGACTGTCCTCCCTCTATGACCACAGCCCAAAGCCATCAGGCCCGCCCATTTACGAAACCATCCGTCTGGTCGATGAAGCGGCTATGGAAGCAGTCAAGAGCGGCAGCCATGACGCCTTTGTCGATAACCTGAGACTTACAGGAAACACGGTTTGCGGGAGACATCCAATTGGAGTTGCGATGGCCGCCCTTGAGCTTTACGCCAAGGAGCTCGACGATGAGAACAAGAGCCGCTTCAAGGTTGTGAAATATGCCCGTAGCAGTGAAGTGATATGGCCGGATGACTCGAGCGTCAGCTACGTCTCTGCCTATGCAGTTTTGTGAAAGTAGAGTTTGCAAGAGATGGAATAATCGACTAAGAATTCAGGTATACTGCGCGGGGAGAATTACAGAGGCAATAGCATTATCTAGGACTTCACCTAGGATTTTTAATAATAGATTTCCATTTTTGAAAGCTGCTTTGTCAACGCCGCTTATTACTTACTTGTGGTAGAAGCTTAAGCTAATGCCAATACTGGCTGGGATTCGATGCCGTGTGCGCACGCTATTCAAATCCTGCGAGCTCGCCTGTTCTACGCGATATCTGTCGTTTGTCCCCAGATTGGGGTAAATGGAGGCAGGCAGGCAATTGCAGCTATTTGAACATAAATGAAAAAATCCTTTCTCTACAATAGTTCTCTAGATGAAGGAATCGCTGTGCATCACCAGTTCATCTAGAACGGAATCCTGCTTCCGCCATCTGGCAGCGTTAATCCCGATCTGTCGTTGGGCCACTGAAGCGTGGAGGCAGTGTTGAGAATTTATCGCCCAACGACGTTCGTTCTTTTTTTAGCAGCCGGTGGCCATGCTGACGGCATCCGGATCCCGTTTACGAAGTGCAGAGAATGGAGTACGAAAGCAGAGCTACGTGTTGCTGGTGGCGCATTTGCCAGTGTCAGCTTCCAATCAGTCATCTTTTCTTTTGCACGCGGGCCCCCCAGCATGTAGAGAGGCGATTGTCTGTGTGATCGCCGTGTCGACTCCATTCCAGTCCAGTTGAGCTCAAACAAGCGCAGGCAAGCAATTTTGTCGCCAAATAAGAGAATAAAATAGGAAAATAAGAAACAAAGAAACCCCAGCCAAGCAACGGTGCTAATACTCGTACTAGTCCCTTTCCCATTCGCTAACAAGCTGATACCCCCCGTAGTGCAATCTCTGCGACTCATCAAAATCCTGGCAAGGGTCCCGATGCCACACTCTCCAACCCGGTCCATTCAGCCAGGGCAAATTAATGCGCGCCACCGGCCTTGAATCCACTAGCCTGTGCTGTGCTGCAGCTGCTGGTCCAATCACGGCCGCTGGTTGTCGAGGCCATCTGACACTGGCGATGCGACGAGGTTGATGGTTTGAGGACGAAGGAGGTGGAGGGAAAAAAGCCTTGCCCCAGGGTGTCGTTTTCGATGAGGCTCATCGTTTTGGTTTCTCCTTACCAATCGATTAGTATCTTTCTGCAGTACTTATACGAAGCGCCGGCCCCGGGTCATTGGACAGTGAAAGTGAAAGTGATTGATTGATTGATTGATTTCGTTTGGCCGTCGATCTCCTTATACTAAGCGACCGGTGCAAGATTACGCTCGTGATAGTTATTATTGCAGTGCCTTTGTTTTTATTACACCAGGCGCCACGGGTGCACTCGCCTTGTACAGATACCGGCTGTCGCACCGCCCGCACCGCTGTCTGACTGTCTAGTGAGAGTACCGGTACCAAGTCTCGTAGGGCCGCCCCGACCTGGTCCAGGCCCCGCTACACTGCAGCTGCCCCCTTCTCGCCGTCCGCTATAATCCTTGTCTGGAAACCCGGGCTTGGGCCTCCTGCTCCTGGGCCATTTTACTCTCTTCCAACCTTCTGTCGACCTTGTTTTCTGCAGTTTACATACGCATTTTGGTCTTTTGTTTGTCCAACACAGAGCCGTTTGTTTGCTTGCTAGCTACTTCGTCTCGTCTCCTTTTCCATCCAAAAGCATAGAATCCTCGATCGTCACTCGCTCGACCTCTGCCGCTTACAGCGTTTCGCCCCAGACCAACTGAGAAGATCCCTGAAATCCTCCTAGCCCGCATCCACAATGAGTGTGAGTGTTTCACCCCGACTCTCCTACGGCTGCCGTTTCAACACGAGCGTCCGAGCAGACAACAAGAAAACCATCTGCTCTCGCATCCAATTCCTTTCCTCTTCCTGCTTCTCCCCTCCAGATTCACATGCATATCCATATCCATATCCATATCCTTTTATGATACCTCGAATAGCTCGCTAACAACAATGGCACAACAGTACGGGTCAGTAGCACCGATGCTTGCTGGATGCAATATGCCTGCAATGCCCCTCAAATCCACATCCGCATTCCAGTCACTAACAGCAGTCTCTCAACAGATACGGCGGGAAGCAAAACCCGTACGACCAACGGGACGACAACAACTACAGCGGCGGTGGTTATGACCAGGGCGGCTATGACACTCCCCCTCCCGGCTATAATAATACCCCCTATGGCGCTGGTGGCCGTGGCTACGACCAGGCTGGAGGTATGAGACACCATATACTCATATACATCGTTCCACCATGGACAATTCAGAAGCTTACAGTCAATTTACAGCCACAGCAGTCGAGATGGCTCCTCTGACGCAAAACGCCGGCGGCATGGCCCGCGAAGACCCCAACGCGATCCGCAACGAATGCCGTGACATTGGTAACGAAATCGGCCAAGTCGAAGCCAGCCTGGAACAGATCAAGCAGATGCAAACCCGAGTCCTCAATGACACCGACACCTCCTCGACCAGCAATTCTAACCGCCAATTGGATGCCCTCACCACCGAGACCACGACTCACTATCGTGCCCTTGTCGAACGTGTGCGCCAAGTCAAGTCCAAGCCTGAAGGTCAAAGTGCTGCGAACAGAGAGCATGTGAGCCGAGTCGATCGACGGCTCAAGGACGTCATCACCAAGTACCAGGGTGTCGAGTCGGAATTCCAGGCTGCCGTCAAGCAACAGATGAGCCGCCAATATCGCATTGTCCGCCCCGACGCTACAGAGGAGGAGGTCCAGGCCGCCGTCAACGATGCTGGCAGTGGCCAAATCTTCAGCCAAGCCATGATGCAGAGCGACAGACAGGGCAAGGCTCGTGCGGCACTCAGCGCTGTTCAGGACCGCCACAAGGAGCTGCTCAAGATTGAGCAGCAGATGACGGAGCTGTTCCAGCTTATGCAGGATCTTGATACCCTGGTCGTCCAGCAGGATGCCACCATTGTGCAGATTGAGCAGAAGGGTGAGGAGGTTGTCGAGAACCTCGACAAGGGCAATGAGGAGATTGCCGTGGCTGTCACAACTGCCAGGGCTACCAGGAAGAAGAAGTGGATTTGCCTCGGTATTGTTGGTATGTTGATCTCGATTCTGTCGTTGGTGCTGGAATTTAGAGCTAACCTGTATAGTTGCCATTATTGCCATTGTCGTCATCATCGTCCTCATCTACGTCTTCGTCATCCGAGGAAACAACAACAACAAGAAGCGATCTCTGCTCGAGGGAGTGGCAATGCCCGCTGTTCGTCTCGGCGCCCGTATTCCCGCCGTGGACGATGCTCTGGCTCTGAGACTTGGCCGCATAGCCCACGGAAGACCTCACATGCCCGTCGCGCCCCCACTGAACTAAACAAGAGCAACGAAGTGAAATCGAAGGAAAGGGAAAAGAGAGAAGGAGGTATAAAAGGGAACGCGTGCACACGTTTTGACTCCATTTTTCATTGAAAGACATTGTATAAAAAGTAGCTATCGACATGTGGCAAGGACATATGCCTATATTTCTTTTGTTTACGCCTTTGGATCCTGGGCACCACGCAAAAGGCTACAACATTCCGATGGCTGTTTTGAAAAAAGGGAATGAGCCTTTTTGATTTTTTTAGTTTTTCTTATGTCGAAGAACGGGAAGATGGCCGATTGGATTGATTGATTGTGTTTTAGATGCCCTATGCGATTGTTTTTCGTCTGCTGCTGTTTTCTCTTTTTTTTTATTAAGGCAGATTTAGTTTTTTTGGAGTTTAGCATTTGAGGCGCTCAGCAGAGAGTTTTTTCTTTTAATCAAATTTTAATCAAAATATTCTCATTCTTGCGCGCACATATTTCTTTTGATACTATGTATTGACTTGGATGACGGAATGGTTCGAGTTGGTGAAACGGTCAAATTGGATCAGTAATGACACATGATGAATGAGTAGAACTTGGTAGTAGTAGTAGTATATTGATACGACCTAGTTGTATTATTATCCGATAATGTAAATCAAGTGCTCAGCGAAAATCACCTTGAGCTGAGAAAGATATCTGTCTTTCAGCTCAACAAGGAGAAGAGAGAAGTGAAAAAAAAGAAGCAAAACTCCGGGTTAAACAGAAAAGAAAAAAAAAAGAGCCAAAATCTAAGCCCGATTGTAGGCGACTGTACGCCAAGCGATGCTTTCCAAGTATGTCTTGAGAGTTCCTGGTATTGTGAAGAAAGTCTGAGTAGTGTAGGTTGGGTGACGTTGTCGTCATTGTCGTTTGCGAGATGTTGTATCAAGAAGTAGATATTGGGCGGAGAAGGAATAAGAATCAGGGCTGGTGGCCATCAGATGGATATCCACGCGTCGGAGTTTAATCATGGATCCTCTTGACGTCCTCTCATCCATCCTGTCCTTCTGGCAAACTCCTCTCACCAGCATCGTCATGCATTGCTGCCACATCCTCGCCTTGGTCAGGATGCTGCGCCCTCCCCTCATTCAGCCTACTCATCGCTTCTCTCCTCCTCTCGCCTTCGTCAACGACCTTCTTGAGCACGCCCATGCGACGCTTAAACTCCTCGGTAAGCTGATCGACGTTTTCTCGGCCGACAACACCGCTGCCCGAGCTAGGGAGGCTATTGGGCCTCGAGGCAACAGCTTCGCGCTCTACGCCTTCAACACGAAGCACGACCGACTTTGACCCAGCCTCAGCGTCATTGCCCTCGCTGCCGCTGCCGTGTTGCTGGAGGGAGAGCTGCGAGGCTGTGATGGCGAAGTCGGGGGTGAGGCTGGAAGCCCAGGAGACGGTCCATTTGCCGTTGGGGGCCGCAGGGGGGGCGAGGTCGACGACGAGGGCGCGGTGCAAAGGGTCGGTTTGCGGGGCGGTGAGGACGGCAGAGGCGTCGTCGTCGCTGAATAGGTAGTGGACGCGAGGGTGGACGGTGGTGTTTGTGGTGTTGTTGGTCAGGAGGGTGAAGATGGGCTCGAAGGGCGGGAGGTCGGCATCGGCGTCGTGGGCGGCATCACGGGCAGCAGCGTCGACGTCATGAGCGCCGTCGACGTTGTCGGCATTGTGATTGTGATGGTGGTTGTCATCGCTGCCGTCGATGAGGCCGCTGCTGTTGTCGACGCCGTGATTGTGGTGATGCTGCTGCTCGTACTCGGGGGATTCCGCGGGCCGGGCTGCCAAGGCTGCTTCTGGCCGTTGAGGCTGGGTCTGCGATGCTGATAAGGACGGAGATGGATCGTTAAACGCGGTTAGCGGAGCGGGCGGCTCCGCGCAAGACACGTCCCTATCTGGGCCGGACATGGCGATGGGACTGGACGGGGACGCAGAGGGAGGACGACAGACGCGGCATCTTCAAGCCCGTCTGGAGGTTTTTGCTGTCCGTCAGCCTGCTGAGCTGCGCTGCGCCGGTTGGCTTCGTTTTGCTGTCTGGTTTGGCTTTGAGGCTGCGCGGCTACCGGAAGCGTCCAGGTACCTTGGCGCTACCTGGCATGGCAGGATACCGCCCTGTGTGGCGCCTGTATAGCTGTCGTATAGCTGCTCGTTTAGCACCTGCACAGCACCCGTGTTAGTGAATGCAGCCTGTAGGTGGCGCTTGTTTCGCTGTGGCCTGAGGTCTCGTGTGCTGTAGGTATGTACAGTAACGGACCAGATTTGACAGCACAGCACAGAACAGCTCCGTTATAGAACCAACACATACCGTAACACTGGAGCTCTGCAAGATGACGCGCACTCCAGACGCAGGTCACCGCCCAGGCATTCCCACATATCTTATCACCACGTGAGCCGCATGCATGCAAGCATCATATGGCATATTCCCAGCGACGCCAAGCAACCAGCAGCCAAAAGCTCACATCATTCTTCCCAATCCCCATCCAGCAGCTCCCAGCGAAATCTCCATCGTCGGGCAGGACTCGGACTCTGGCACCAAATCAACTTCGGTCCAGATTTGCTAGGCCTGCCGTTGTGCGTATACGAAGTCCCCGTGCGGTAAACTTCGTACGTAACCTCTGCTGCCATTGGAAGCTGCTGCACTCGACTCGTGAATCCATTTTGCTAGCGTTGAGGCTAATACCTGTCCTAAAGCCATTGGGCTTATGCGGAGCACGCCATGGACTGTCTCTTTGAGTATACTTCGCACATGGCCGCTTGACTGACTGCTGTCCTCTTGGGTTGCATGACGCGGGATTAGTCGTTGTCAAAGCTGCCAGGTACTGCTGCGAGCACCAACGACAAATGCGTTAGTATCATGTCTGGATGCTACTTTTTGCGACCAAGGCGTGGGGACGAGTTCTTCTCAGAGGCCAGCTTCCACCACTCTGCAGCTCTCGTCGGTGGTAGCGGCATCGAAATGGGCGGGACGGAGCGACGACTTTGAGGTTGATTTTCATCTAGCACCGTGGAAGCTTGTGAATAGCACCGACCTTAACTGAGTTCCACCATTTCCCAACAGCCAACATGTCGCCCAAGAGCCCGAACTCGGCGACAGCCGCTCCGCTCAAGTGCGTCCCGACTTTAATTCACCAAACCGTCACCGATCCTGGCTGTCCAGTTCCCAAGACGAGCCAGTCAAGAATCCCGGGCCCGGTTTTCTGTACCGTAAGAAGCTCCACGATGGGGGCTCCAATTTCCAGATGCAGACCCAGACGCTTCTACCCCAGTTGGGCGTTCCGACTTGAAACGCACCACATGCTGAGTGACGTTTTTTTCTGCCCGGCGCGCCACAAAAATTTCCTCCTTGATGCTCCGGCGTGCCTTTTTCCAATGCAGCTGCCATAACGACGCTATGAATAGCCATGGGGTCCGTCTGTAGCCGTCAAATGGCGGAGTCTTTGGTTGGGTAAATTCAATCTGGGCAGCGTGGGGATAGAGGGGGGAGGATGAGGTGAGAGAGAAAGGTAAGAAATCGTTGAAATATGCCCCAAAACTGTAATCAAAACAAAAGAATGAAACGCCTGCTCCCCGTCTATTTTAAGTCTATAAAGGGATATCATCAGAAGATGTTGGTTTTTTTCCCTCTCCAGTGTGCGCACCAATGGAATCTGCGCATCTCCTTCTATTTTCCTTTTTATTTTTTCCCACCTTCTCTTCCTTGCTCTGCCCGAGAGAAAGAGCCTGTACCAAAGAAAGAAAAAAAGAATACTCGTATCCTTCACCGCGATATGGAACAGTGGTTGAAGAGAAAAGACGGAACGCTTCCTTCCTTGGTTCTTCTTGCGACGACGTCCGAGTCATGCTACAGCTTGGACAAGCCAAGCCCCCCCTCCTCCGATTTGCTTTCTGTCTAGCAGAGGCGGTAAGGTGAAGGGCGCAAGGTCCGTGGGCGTAAGCGTAAAGAGAATCTATATGCATTAGATTGAGAAAAAAATCAAAAAAGACGTCATAATCATCAAGTTGAAGCACTGCCTCAAGAGGTATGCAGAGCGCGGAAACCTGCCGCGATCAGGCTTCTTGCTTGATCTCGAGAATCCGCCGGTCCGTTCCAGTAAAAGAGCCCCTGTAATGTTAAAAAGGCTTGAGCGTTAGCAAAGTTCCCTTTTGCCGTCTCACAAAGATTGGATGAAGATGAGCTCCACAGACCCCTAATCCCTTTTGCTTGCAAAATTCCGCCTTGACCTTGACCGTCTCGGGGTTGTCGTAGGTGACAAAGCCCCCATCGCCACCAACGCATTGGGCCGCAATGTAGCGCCTATCCACAATCTCTTTGCATCCTTTCCGTGGCAGCTCGCTGTACTCGAAAGTGCCCTCTTGGCCGCCTACGCCGTTGAAATCTTGTCCAGGTCCGTTGGCCTTTAGGAAGCTTCGTCCGTACGTAGGGATGCCGAGCAGGATGCTCTTTGGGGGGAATCCCTGTGCCATCAGATGTGCCACGCCGGATGATGCCGACGGCTCGTCCTTGTTCATGGTATATAATTGTGCGTGATGGCCGCTCTTGGACGTCCAGGTGCCGAAGAAATCATATGCCACCAGATTGATGTAGTCAAGATACTCGGCTGCCGTCTTTAGATCGATGAGGTCGAGTACCTCCTTCGCCGCGGGGAGGACAGCTGTTAAGATGAAGCGGTCATCAGGAAGGTGAATCCGGACTGCTGCCAATAGGGCCAGGAAGTCGTGACCATGTTTGGCCTCGGACGGGAACTCCCAAGCAACTATTCCGGCCAGTGTGCGGTTAGTTGTGGACTTGCATATGCGTGTGTGCGTGTGAATTGATGATGACGGCTGTGCCTCTTGTATCATCAACCCCCGTATGCTTTTTCATACTCACTATCAATACCATCAAGGCCGGAAGCTTCAACAAGGCCAAGGCAAGACCTGGCAAAGTTGTCCCTGAGCAGAGTGCTGGACGCAACAACGGGGAATACCTCGGACGCAGTGCTGCCACCAATAGATAAGACGACCTGCAGGTGAGGGTGCCTCTGCTTGAGATGCATCAAGGATCCCAAGCCACCCTGAACGCCATCCACTGGCGCTCTTGCATCGGCCCACTCATCGCCAAGCTGGGCCACACGTCACAAAAGTCAGCCAGCCGTGCAACATATGCAGGTGAAATCTTCTCAACTTATCCCGAAACAAGAGTACGGGAAGAAAGCCACTTTGGCAATGGTGGCTTCCGGGCAATTTCATCAGGACTCACAAACACACTGCCGTCCGCAGTCACACTGGCATAAGCATAATACACGTGGTTGATGCAGCCGTAATTGAGCATTCCGGGCGAATCACCTTGGTATATTCTGCTGCTAGGGAAATAGACTGCATTGGTGTACATGACTCTGGCCACACTGGTGGCCATTCGTGACTTGCGTGACACGGCGCTCATGTTGCTGTCGGTTTACGGCCAGACGAGCCGGAGGAGAACGGCGGTGACGGAGGAGAACGGCGACTTGAGGAATGGGCCGTGGCCGTGGATGGACGGGGTCATCAATTGGCCGCCGAGTCTGAAGCATAGAGAAGCGGCAAGGGATGGCTTCGGGGGTTTGAGAGGGGGGAAGACACAGAGGGCAGCAGCATGGGACAGTTTTGTAGTTAATCGGCAACATTGTGAAGATCCAACTTCAAAAGCCCTGCCGGAGACGTACTACTCGGGACGGGGCTAGCTCCGGAAGGCCAAAGGACCAAAGACAGCAACTCAGGTTAGGCATCAAGGGGGTGGGCGGCCTTGCTGGGGCTCAATGCCGGCGTGTCGTGTGTTTTCTTGGGGGCATGATTGCCAAACGCCATTCACACGCGGCGTGGTACGGAGCGCTCACTCATACGAGCATACACCGATATGGAAGAGGGAGTCAAAACCCTAGGCCGAGCAAAAGACCAAGCGGTCCGGGTGGTGGGACGGGCAACAGTCGAATGGCAGGTCGCGGTGGAGACCGGGGGGCTTTGAAAATGTCTTGGGCACTGAACACAGAGATGGGACACAGGAAGAATGCAAATTACGCACAGAAAAAAAAAGAGATGAGGGTCCGAGGAAAGCCCTCGGACTGGCCAGAGGCCAGGGACAGACGAGGCCATCCACGATGCATGACATAATTGCGGGGAGCCCAACTGCTGACTTGCGTGGGAAGAGGAGAATGACATGTACAGGAGTATAGAGAGAGAGGCAGTGACAGCATGCGTGGGATGTTCCAGATCCGAGGATAGTTGTTGGCCGCTGGTTGACTTGAGCCGCCTCGGACGGGGCCGTCCATGAATTCTGCTTGAGCGTATATAAGACGGATGTTCGGTGAATGCGGTTTCCCTACATATGCTAGATAAAACCGTCCTCGTCCTTGTCGTTTGCCCATGTCCAGTCGTTGGCAGAGGTGACTGGGCTGTCGGCGATCAGAATCGAGTGGAGGGGGGAGATGATGACCCCGTTGGGAGGGCTAGACACGATGGGAGGCTGGATAGCTTGACGGATGAGGTGGACATTCACCAAAAGACCCGTTCATCCTAAACCAGATCCCGCTACCGCTCTTTTTGCCAGTAACTGTAACGGCCACAGCCAATTCCCTTTCTCGAAGTTGGTCGTATTCCCATTGCCGATTTTTTCTCTCCCAATCTCTCTCTCTCCTCTTCGTTCTTCTTCCTCTCTTCTAGGATTCCTTCTGACTGCTGCCGCACGGACTCTGGGTCCTAAAATTGGGCCGCTTCCACCCATGTTTATCATCTCTTTGGACAGGATTCGTGTCTTCGCAGAAAACTCCTAAGCGCCGTGGCTACATCGCATCCCGTGAACGGCAGGACGCGACCCGTCTTTGCCTTTTTCTTGACCGCCAGCTTTTTCCCTTCCCTGCTTCGTCATATTTGATTAAATGTTCAGATTGGCGGCTGTGAAATGAGAGACAGGCTAATGCGATACTAGCCTGACGCCTTGACGGAAAGCTCTCCAATCAGCCCCGACGTCGACAAGGCGAGACAGCGTTTCGGCGGTGGTGAGGCATCCCTGACCGGCTTCTTTGACCGAGACACACGCTGCAAGTCACACCAAATCACGTCAGATTCGCCTCGTGGATATGCGTCAACGGTGAGACAAGGGCGCTTTGAGGCGGAGAGACCGAAATGACCGTGGAGTTACTCCATCGCGACCAACATCGCCATCACCTTCGGACAAGTTGCGAAGGGAAAAAGACAAAACAGGGCGTGCCCTGTCGAATCGTTGCTAAACGGGCGTTTTGCCCAACGGCAAGACCTGGCAAGCGGCAGCGCTGCGGAATGTTGACTGTGAGACAAGTAAGAACTCGACCGCAACTTCGCAAGGCTAGGAAAATGACGGCATGGAGCCGGGCACGGCCTGTAGTTTCCTTGAATCTCCCTTCTGTGCGGCCAATCGGGCTTTGTCCGTCTAGGAGCAGTGCATCTGTGCGAGTGTAGAGTGAAGAGAGGTTAATAAGTCGAGGTTCAAGAGAAGGCTGGCAAGTCATGGCATAACTGACTGCAGGGTGAGTTGAGTTGGTTCGCGCAAGGCTGTCAAACAGCGCCCTCAGGCATCAGCCCTTCCTTCCTCCTTTTGGCCTTGTTCCTTCCAGCGGGTTGCTCCTTCTCCTCGTCTTTGGGATTCGGTCACAATATGTACCTCTCAGTTGGAAAAAGATAGCAAAATCTACCAAATTTCCTCGTGGGGGCTGAGAGCTTAAGCGATGAACCTCCGCTGTCCACTATGGAGAAAGTTCTGAAGAGGAGAATGCCAATTTCTCCATCGAGGGAATTTTTTCCCTCTACTGCTGCTCGGACTCCTCCCCTCTTGATTGACCAATGAACGTATGGGTAACGTAGAACATTCACCGTTGAGGGCAAGCCATGCTCGTTCTTGTGCTTACAAAGTACAGAAAACTCGCTTGGGCAACATGTTTCCGACACTCTGCATAGGTACTCCCAACCCGCCAAGGGAAATCGTACTCGTAATAGACATGAACGCTTCTATACCAGCTGCATCTTGCTACAACATGTCATGCTTCTACGTTGAATGATGCTTTTCATGTTTACCAGTTTGGCCGACTCCCAGTTGCAAGTCGACAGAATCAGGATGCACACGGTGAGGCTCATGACGATTAGGAGCATGTCGCGCACTGCGGGAACTCTACGAGCTTGTCCGGATTCCTTCTACTAGTCTTGAGATCTTCGTCGACGCATAACTAGGACGTCGATGGCATCGCTAGGCCATCTAAGCTCTAGAGAGGGGGAATCCTCGCTCCTTACCAAGCATCGTCACGCCCGTTCATGCTACATCCGTCGCGGTCATTCGGAACCCGGCTCAATGCTGGCTTATGCTTGCCCCCATTTACATGTCAGTCGTTGCACAAGCTATACAAGGAAAACAGGCTGCACAAGATGCTGCACAAGGCGCTGCACAAGCTGCCGCGCCGGTGAAAAAGAAACCATGTTCAGGTATGGAGAAACCATGGACAAGTCTCCGATGGCAAAGCAAGGCGGGGGACAGAAGTCAGAATCCTTGCTGCTTGGTGGGCACCCAAATCATCTGGTGCAGGCGTCTCTGCGTCTTGACTGGATACCGTCTGTGACTGCCACGTTTTGATCCGCCACACGTGAGGAGATCAAGAGGCGTGCCTGGGGAAATCATCCGTCCACCATCTTGCAATGCTAGCGTATCGAGTACGAAGGGCTAGTATCGTATCATATACTGGTAAAGGCAGGTAAGGGCGGGTAATTCAGGCATGCCCTGTTCCGTGGCTTCGATGCTTCAAGTGCCCAAGAGCTCCATGGATGGATGTTGTGGGAACACGCCACACGCAGTTGGTAAGCACCTCCTCAGTCCCCTCATGGTACCCGATAGATAATAACAGAGCGCTACTGTTCAGGCCTGAAAAGTGATCACGAGGCCTTCATATGTTCTGCTGGAGTTGCTTGTGCCCAAGATATGCTATGCAACTACGAGTACTGTATCTCCCGCTGCTGGCTCATCCTGGCCCAACATCAACCGCCATGAAATGAAACCAACAGGGATGGGAGGCATATTACGACTTGCAGCCTACCCGCTCGGACCAGAGGCGCAGCCCTCCAACCCTCCCTGATAGGCCAGAAGCATCACATGTCTCTCGATGTTTAACCGCATCACCACGCTTTCAGAGACTGTGATAGGAGGAAAAACGAGGGACAAAACAGGCCAAACACAGCACAGACTGGATGCTTCCCGATCTTCATGCCTCTTTGAAATTCTTCAGTCTTCCCCGCTTGCGCAACTTCCGCAGGCTGCATATCTACTACACTAGCCAATGTGTTGCGTGCCGCTCGGGGAGGATCTCGGATGCTGCCGGGGTGCTTCTAGACCTCCCTTGACGCCTCCAAAGCTGCAAGCATCAGTGTGTGTCGCATCGTGGGCAGCAAAGTTACCGCGCTGGTACTTGGCGGTTACCCCAGAAGTGCTGAGTTATTACTACCTACCTAACCAAACAATACTCTACTACGACTTACCTACCTGTCCTTAGCCTACAGCTATTCTCATTGCAAAGACAACGTTGTTTGCCGAGCTGGTCGCAGCATTACGCTACCGATAGACAGAGGTCCAGCTTGGATCCTATTTTGAGCAAGATTGCCAACAGACGCGCTTCGGCTGTCTGGATGTGAGGAAAGCATTCCATGTTGTCTCGGATCCTTGGTCTTATCCATGGCCATACTGTACAGTTCTACAGAGTACAGTACAGCGTTTATCATATCCACAACAACGATGTAAGCGAGGCAGCGACCAGCGCATTATTACTGGCATGGTTGTTTGCGCGCCCGCAGGGTCAAATGGCACCCCCGGACCCTGCTCATCAGCCCAGTGCCACGGCTTTGGCTCATTCGACCTCGGGCTGCTGGGTATGTGAAGACCTGTACGAGTAGGCACGCACACAGGTTATGCGCAGGAAAGGCTTCACTGGGGAAATACACGAATGTCCCTACATGATGTGAGGTACCATACTACAGTGGCCTGGGAGACAAGACATTAGAGACGAACAACGACGCTGATGGAAGCGAGAAACAGGCTCTCGATACAAACGTACTACTACTACAGGTACCTCGCAATGTACCAAGGAGGTACTCGCCTAGCTGCGCGAAATCCTGAGTGAGTGATTGTGACTGGTCTCATGTCAACGATTGGCTCAAAGTTGTTTGCGAATTCCCGCCCCGGCACTTGGCGCGACGGGAAGGCCAAAAAAAAAAATAAAAGGCTCTTCGCCTTGTGCTACCCCAAACTGCCAAGCGGTCGCCGTCACCACTGGGCTCTTGCTCCTCGGCAGTTGGGTTGCCAAAGAAGCTTGTGGTGGAAATCGAAACGCAGAGAACGAACAAGCACGGCTGCTAGCAATTAGGGGACCCCTCATCTTGACGGACCGGATATGCCTGCTAGTGTCTGGCAGGGAACAGGTAAAGGGACTAATCTTCAACGGTGGATCTTCGAGGTTCCACTTCGGTCTTAACCGTCTCTCTCTTAAGCCAAACAAAGGGTCATGGCTCCGTCTGGAATCAAAGTCCAACCCAACTCTTACCCACACTCTTCCTAGGGCACCATGTATGACGACGATGACACCACGTTTTCGCTGGTGTCGACGGCGTCGGTGACGGATGCCACGAGCATCACCACGCGGACCGAACTCGAGCTCGACCACGGAGATGAGGACGCCGAATTTGCGGGCGTTAGCGACGTTACCAGCGACTTCGAGAGCGGCTGGGAGGTTTCATCGGGACCGTCCACCTCGGTTCCCCCAAGCGTCTACGAGGATGAGATTGCCTATGGTCGACGATATCACGGCTTCCGCCGAGGCATCTATCCTATGCCCAACGATGAGGTCGAGCGTCACAGAGAGGAAACGGTCCATGCCCTGTTTCTCCAGCTAATGGTATGTCCGAGGAAGCGGGGAATACGTTTAAGATTTGGTGGTTGTTTTGCTTCGCGTTTGGCGTATGCCACCGATGCCATCGGCCTCGTCGGAACAAATGGGCGATCAAATGCTCACATGTTTGGGCTGTAGGGCGGACATTTATTCTATGCCAATATTGGCGACCATCCACAGAAGATCATTGACATCGGAACTGGCATTGGTAAGTTGCATACCGAGCTTGCGCATTCGCACAAATGCTAATCAACGTTCGAACAGGAATCTGGCCTATAGATGGTACTGCAATTCTCTATGCCCTCATGTATACGTTTGCTGGCGCATCAATCAATTTTTTACACGCATGACTAACCGATGTTCTTGTGGTAGTCGCTGATCAGCATCCGAGCGCGAGCGTTATTGGCACCGACCTCTCACCGATTCAACCATCATGGGTACCCATCAACGTCCGCATGTTTATCGAGGATAGCGAAGAGCCCGAATGGCTCCATGGCTCTGAATTCGACCTAGTTCACTTTCGACAAATGACGGACGTTCTGCGAGACCTAAAGGGCCTCCTGACCAAGGTCTACCCGTGTGTTCCGCCTTTCATGATGCAAAGCTATCGGGCTGTTAGAGCGTGACTGACGATTGGAGGATAGGCATGTCAAGAACGGCGGTTGGGTCGAGTTTCACGAACTCATGACGGAGATCCGATGCGATGATGGAACTATGAAGGATGACGACCCCCTCCGGGTGTTTCTTGATACGGTGAAAAACGGCCTGCGAGTTTACGGCATCAACATCCTTGCCATTACCGAGCTTGAACAGATCCTTCGAGAAACCGGCTTTTCAAATGTCCACTGTATCACGAAAAAGGTCCCGATATCGACTTGGCCGCGCGACAAAACCCTGCGAGCCCTCGGTGTGTTTATGAAGACGACTATCAACGACTCTCTCGGAGCCATGGCGGCGAAGCCTCTGGCTGCTCTAAATCTATCTCCAGAACAACGAGTAGCCATGCTTGAAGCAGCACGAGACAGCCTCCAGGACGACACCATCCACCGCTATGTCAACTGTTGCGTCTGCTATGCCCAGAAGAGAGAAGGTCACTTTGCCGAGTCTCTGTATTGAACGGCCTTTTTGTTTGCCTTACGGTGTTTTGCTATGATTGATCACGGAACTTTTTTCTACTTTGGACGGAAATGCAACCTTGATCAGGCTTGAACTCTTGCCTGGTATTTATGGCAGTTTGTTGGATGGATTTTTCACAGTTTCCTTTTACGCGGAGTTGCCACGGGATTATTCATTAGAGATTGCGTATCCGGGCTTATTGCTGGTATCAAAAAGCTTTGCGAGTCTGTATTTGTTTGCTTTGACAAGGATGGTCTCTCTGTTTTCCCTCCCTCCCTCGTTTTCACCCTCATTCCTTCACACACGCACACATTCTGTTTCTTCTGGCTCACAACGCATATCTTGATACTTATACTGTATTATAATACCCTCGGCATTGTAATGCCGCTTATTGATAGGCTTCATTTCGCATAGCTGTTCATCTCGCCTTTGGGGATATTGCCTAAAGATGGCCGCTAATTGGTAAGCCCTACGATGCGAACACGGCCAACATAGTTTGATACTAAGGCATCTACGTTTAAAACTGCAATTTCTTCCTACTAGACCAAAGATACGCGCCTTTCATCCCAATCCTGGTGGATTACTTAATCGCCAAAATCTCAAATGCTTTCGGTCACTTTCTCTCGAATTAGACGAAAGATGGTGGTGTGGCTGACACATCCGCCACTAGTGGCTGAAGCTTTCGGGTGGATGCAATTGAACCTCTGCCAAAGCACCGGAGCTTCAACTTCAACTTTTCGCCCTCCCATCATTCCCATTAACATCTCCACGACACGCTCCAACGACCTTCACGACCATCTTCTTGTGCTACTCAATCCAACATAAGAGACTCATTTGCTTCCAATATCCCACTCATCGAACATCAATTCACAACACGTTCAAACCGGGCATCTCTGCCCTCCACCACAGTCACAATGGCCACGACAACAGCACACGCCAGCGACGTCGCCGCCATCCTCAACCACACCGCGCAGCCCTACAACTTCCGCTTCTCGCCGTTCCTCCGGCAGACGTACCAAGTCGGCCTCCCGCCCGACCGCCCCATATGCAAGGCCTTCCAGTCGGGAAGCTGCCCCAACGGCACGCGCTGCTCGGAGCGGCACGTCTCGGACGGGCGCTCCAGGGACCAGCAGCAGCCGTCGGGCGGGCTCAACTCGCTCGTGTGCAAGCACTGGCTGCGCGGCCTGTGCAAGAAGGGCGAGCACTGCGAGTTCTTGCACGAATATAACTTGCGCAAGATGCCCGAGTGCAACTTCTTCATGCGGAATGGGTATTGTTCGAATGGCGAGGAGTGTCTGTATCTGCACGTCGATCCGTTGAGTAAATTGCCGCCGTGTCCGCATTATGATATGGGGTTCTGTCCGCTGGGACCGTTGTGTTCGAAGAAGCATGTGCGGAGGAAGCTTTGTGTGTATTACTTGGCGGGTTTCTGTCCTGATGGGCTGGAGTGCAAGACGGGGGCGCATCCGAAGTGGTCTAAGGATCTGGAGAAGCCGGTTGCGAAGAGCGCGGAAAAGACAGAGGACGAAATCAAGCTGGAGGTACAGCAGTTTAGGGACGAGGATGGAGATCGCTTCAGAGACGGGCGGGGGGATCGTGATGGTCGTGAGGGTAGGGAAGATCGGGGCCATGGACGGCATGGGCGGGGAGGAGGCGGAAGATGGAGAGGAGGAGGTGGACGAGGAAGGTATAGGGGTAGGGGACACTAAGATGCCGCATCGTGGTGATGGCACGAGGAGGAGGGGAGAAGATCAAATGAAGCCAGGGCTCATGGCTGTTACGATACATTTACAACTTTTTCGAGTCCTTTATGATACCCTGTTGGGACGGAGGCTATGGCGGGGGAGGGGACACAAATCCAAAGATGGGCGTTATTGCATATATACTTTGCACACACAGTCTGTATAGAAGGGACAGCAATTATCAATGAAATAATTCTGAATGAATGAATTTGAGTCAATAAAGTCGTGAGCGTATCTATGTACCGTTGATGAAATCAGAGTGGGTTTCCTTCCATGCATACATAAAACATCCAATCGTTAAATACGGGCTTGCAACATATATATACCCATAGGTTTCCAGCTCAGGCCATGCTGTTCCGGCAGGCTGTTTGCGTCATCAGTTTCCAGGAAATAAAACCGAGTTCTTTTTTTAATCTTCTTTTCTTTTCAGTTTTTTTTTTCAAGTTGTCTTTAATACCCTTGATCCTTTCAAGGAGCAGGGGCATCAGTAGGAGGCTGATCCCACTTGGCAGTCTCGCCCGAGTTCCATACGTTACCCTCGGACTGGACGGCGATAAACTCCTTGGACTCGGAGATGGATCCCTCGCCACCCTCCTCGCCGTCGTCGCTGCCGTCCTCGGAGCCCTCGTATGAGCTCGTCTTCCAGGTGGACAGCTCGTCGACCTTGCGGATGCCCATCATCCACGAGACGATGCTTCGCGGGGCCCATCGCCCAACAAACCCGTAGATGCTAGCGCCGAGGCCGATGCGGACGGTGTCAGACTTGACGGAGCCGTCGATGACGTCGAAAACGGTGGCGTGGAGGTGTCGGAGGGAGCTGCCCTTGAGACCACGGATGCGGGCTCCGGAGATGGCCGACGCGGTCTGGGCAACAAAGTTGCGTCCGTAGACGTGTCTAGCACCGTCGGGCCAGACCAGCGTGTCCTCGGGGTTTCCTGCGCTGGTCACCAAGCCCTGGGTTGGCGAGCCGGTGCGGATGGGCACGAAGCCGGAGAAATCGAAGGTGCCGAGCTGCATGTGGGTCACGGGGATGTCGAGAGGTCGCAGTTCGGCCGTCAGGACCTCGGTGAAGGCCGACAGAGCGGAGCAGACGGTAGCTTCGGGGGCGTGGAAGGGCGGGTTGATGGAAGAAATGATGGAGGGGGTGAAGACGAGGACCTTGGGAGGGACCCATTTCTCTCCGATGGGGCCAAGCCTTGATGTGAGCAGCGGGAGGAATGTCTGGATGGTGAGAATGGGCTGCAGCAGATGGGTGTTGAAGAGGTCGGCAAAGGCTGATGGGGGGATGGTGGCGATGGGAGAGGTCTGGTAGTGAAGGCTGGGGATCAGGAAGACGGATTTGAGTGTCAGCTGGTTTGGCTTGATGTTGGGCCCGGGAGCTCTGGGAGACGTGAGGAAGTGAGCAAAGCGCTCGATGGCCAGTCCGGCATTGGGAGG